>CM075102.1:3070280-4347949 GCA_037576195.1 Phytoseiulus persimilis | reverse complement strand
CTCTTCCAGTTACGTGGTTTTGAATTCAACTGCCTGTCTTCATTGCTAGAGCTAAAACCTCTACTGAAACGGGAACCGTTGGGGCTGCATGGTCCCGACGGACCGCAAGGTCGTCTGATCTCTACTTCTCCTTTCAAATAATCTCGAAGTAGATCAAGCTAGCTGTCAGAACCGGCTGCCGCCGTTCAGATATCGGGATCATTTTTAGTGAATTCTTCGCTTCTTTTTCTTGAGAGGTTCATGAAAAATCTTGCTGCTCTCATGACGCATCTGCAGTAGCGTTGCTAGGGGAGCGCGGCTTCTCTCGGGCAGAACCAATGGCAGCAATCGGAGAGCGCGGATTCAAAACGTCGCAACTCCACTTTCAGCGTTTCCAAGAAGAGCGCGAAGTAACATTGTCGAGGATCGGCTCCATGAATTTCCCTGATTTCTTCACAGTAATCTCTAGAGTGCGAATGTTCGAGCAAAATGCATGTAACGCCTAAAAAAGCTTATTCCGAGGGATTTCAGCTTGAAATGCATGAATCCTGGCGGTGTGAGCATAGTTTGAGCTAAATTGGGTGATTTGAAACCGACGTCATTGTTTTCGGACTCTCATCGTCTTTCCGGGAGCCTATGCCCCCCGCACATGCAATTTCGAGGTTGAAGCCTTTCACGGTAGAATACATCGAATATGGCAGAAAGGCCGATCGATTGGGTGCCCGTCAACTCGGCCTCGGCGTCAACTGGGCCGTGGCGTCAACTGGGCCTCGACGTCAACTGGGCCTCGGCGTCAACTGGGCCGTGGCGTCAACTGGGCCACGGCATCAACTGGGCCGCGGCGTCAACTGGGCCTCGTCGCCAACCGGGCTTTTGTATTCGGATACCGTATGCCTGGAAGGAGCGCGACCCGAGAGGGATGTGGACGCGCAGATGTAAAGCAGCTGAATAGCATCAAAAGGAGATTACGTCTCGTAATGATATACGTCGAGGCTCAGGCTTGGCTTACAGAGTTGGCGAGTCAAATACAAATATTGTATTTTTCATTGCTAGGGATGCATACTTCAAGGCACTGCTAAGCTCCATAGAGAAAACACAATCCTCCCGATATAATAAGGATGCTTCATTTATATGATGTGATTTTACACATGGATTCTCGTGACGCGGAGCCGCGGGCTCACTTGGAGATATTGATCTCGATGGTATTAACATTCGCGATCGACAGTTGAATTCTGAAGATATTCAAATGAGATCAGAGGTTCGGCTGTTGGCATCTATGCCTATGAGCCGGTGATATTCGTCGAGCACCCTCGTCAAGCACCGAATCTCGTTTGACACATCAGGGATCCATCTCGAAAACGTGAGCGATTCCACGGAGGAACTCGATCGGACTGAGAGCATCCATTCTCTGGAGTATCCTCAGGATTCGCTCATTATTCTCTACGTAGTTATTACGATTCTCTGCCGTCGCGTGGCCGCCGATATAGCGTTCCAGCTGACCATCTTTGTTGAGCTGCGCGCTCCGCATGCCATCAATGAACTTCAACAGTCCCGGGTGTTGAACCCCGAACTCTCTCTGCAGAGACTTGTGGAAGGCTTCCATGTAGCTATTTGTCCGGGAATCAGCGTTGAGAGTGCGTTCATGGACAGTCCACATGCGGACGGGAAAAACGGCGAGCCGAAGCGCTAGGCTTCCGTCGTTCCCAACTTGTAACCGCCCAAAGTAATGATCCTCGAAGTAGTCGAGGACCTGCTGAAGCTCCTCTGGTAGGTCGTCCTCGTAGCGAATCCTCCAAACGTTCTGGAGGGACAAAAGCCATGGCTGATATCATCCTTGCCCTCAAGGCGAAGTCGGCATCGGTGCGGTACCTCCTGGTCAGGCCGGAAGAAGCAACGTGTTTTTTCAGGTTTTGGACCAGGTGGAAAAAACAGCCTTGTATTTCCGCATTCGGGAAATACGCCCCGAACGAGTTCATCAGTCCCTTCTCAAAATCCATTGAAATCGCCTCCGGGTCAAGAGCGGGCATTCCGAGCGTGAGCATCTAGTATGGGAATCGAACACAATTATCACCTGATAACATGCCTCATCATGACTATATGACTTGAACGACATACAAACTGTATGTATGATCTAACAACTCACTTTACAGTAGGTGCTCTCCTCTTTATTTGGGAGGAGCGCGTAGCAAAGTGGCATTACGCAGACCGGTCGCTCTCCCAAAATGACGAGAACTTGCTCGAATAGTCGAGGAGCTATGCTGAATGTCCCGTCAACGTAAAGTTTGCGCACGCGCCCAATCCACGATGCCACAGATGCTCTCCTGAACATCAGGATACGGTTTGGGTCGTCTGACCCGGAGTCTCCCAGTAGGAAGTTCTCGAAGTTTCCGGTCGTACTTTCGTATCGACGGTACTCCTCTGGAATGTCGATGGACGCGAGGGTTGGGTACTGCAACGAAGGTACGCCGGTTTCGTGTCCTTTTCACTATCCTGGCCAGTGTCTTGTTGCTATCAAGCTGCCCTTGGGCTGCTAACGACGAATGTGCTCGCACCTGACTCATAATCTGCTGAGGGTTTTCCATAGTGTCAACGGTTCTTCGTTTGAGTGCAGTCTTCTTCATCAGTCTTCATTTGGACCTCTATATTCGCTGCATTTGCAGAATCCGCGTGGATACCAATCACGGTGATGTCGCCGCTGGCGACGCTTCTGTGGGCCCGAGCTAAGCATTTGTACCTCGGGCGATTTTTGTACTCACATCGGCAAAACTCGGTGGCCTTGTCGCTGCCAAGATATGCGAAGCAATAAACACGCCCTTCGTGAGCAAGCTTTGGCTTGCCGCGCTGCGACCTGATCTCGGCCATTGTGGTGCAACGGGAAATCTATCAACTTATCAGACGGAGCGAGCACGAACGATTCAGCCTTCTGAAGGAGCAAGGGAATGTTGTAGGAACTTTTGGAGCGCATCAAGACTCAAGACATGCCGATGCGTTTCGAGGAACAACGATTCATAACGGTCAGCGCTCGGGATCCCAGTCAGCGCCCCCTAGCGCCTTTCCCCATTCGGGTTATTGCGAAGTCTCGTAGCTGTCCAATCGTGACAGAAATCGACACTGATTTCGCTCACATACAGAATCGATCCCTGCTTGACAGAAAAATATTGCTTCCGAACAGAGAGGCATTCGTGCTGTACAATCATACTTCGATACGAATGGACATAAGCTAGACTGACTCCGAGGGGTCCCTTGAATCAAGTCTCGGCGACTGACGCGAGCTATTCTTATGAGTGTAGGGGAGAGCGGCCTGATTTGCGCGACTTCTTGCTTCGACCAGTACTGTGAACGCACGTAAAAAAAGATCCTAGGGAAACAAACTGGCAGGAGCGGCACTCCGACGCTCTTCTTATTCCCCGAGAGAAAGGAAGTGTTCCTAAAATGGGATACGTTCGTCCCTGGTATGGGAAACTTCAGGAGTTCGTATCATACGACCGGGGGAATCAGGAACTCCAACTGAATGCAAAATCGGATACAGAAAAAGCGAACGTCTTAGGTCGCACCCTCGCAGCCCGAAATAACGGCTGTCCACGTCGATTTTGACATCCCGCGCGAGATTTTCCGGAAACTGTTCCCAAACAGAGTCATTGCTGATTTGCGCGGGTTCTTGATTTGCTTCCTACCTTAAGACATCCGAGGACCACTCAAGCGTGAAAACTCTCCAGAATATCCGATCTGAAGAACTCCGGGAAAAACTCGCTGAATAACTCGCGACAATTCGCTGAATAACTTGAATGAGCGATTGCCAGCCTGAACCCTCGTCGTTGGCTTCAGAAACCTCCGGCGCGCTCTGAAGCCCGCTTGTAGGAAAGCCGTGCCTCGTCAGCTCAACAGACCCTCATCGAGAGCCTGCTTGTAGTGGAATGGCCCGGTTGACGACGAGGCCCAGTTGACGCGCTCCCTCGTCGCCGAACATGGAGAACATTTTCTGAATCGTTTCCTGGAGCTTCTTCACATATTCACACTGAGCGTCAGAGGAGGCGCAAATCAGCAGAAGTATAGTTAGTTGGAGTAACTTCACCATTTCTCCAAGAGACGATCGACGAGACGGATTCCAAATTAAACTCAGGCAGTCGTTTGTGTTCTGAGGAAGCTCCGCAAGAGAGACCAAGCTGATAGGAACTGATGAGTATCTTAGGTAGATTGCAGGAATCCAAGTCCAACGGTAAATGAAAGCGATCTGGGTCGATGCGCTGTGACCACGCTGAATGAAGATCCCCTCGATTCAGATCGATGAAACATGGGTGGTGTTCATCGTTCTTGCATGACATTCGAGTCTGTTCATTCTGGAATGAAAGCACGAAACGAAATGAATAGATCTGGAGAGTCAACCCGCCATGGAGGCAACACTTCAAACCGAGACAACCCAGTGTCGGAGAGTCGTGCATCGCCTCTTAGAACTTCAACGGATATCCGCTGTCCAATGCACTCAGTGGCTTGAGAATCCCCTCCCTTCCCGCGAAGCTCGTGCTCGTTTCCCTTCATCAGCGTCAGTTGATACGGCTCCGGCTCTCAGTCCCCATGTAGCGGACAGGCAACTAAGTTCACAGCGTTCCCAGATTGAATTGCGAGCCAGGGTTGGCAATGAATTGCATCCGATGAAAAAGAATATCGATTCCGGGGGGAGGGTTTCGGAGGCTGTACCCGAGTTTGAAGAATGTGTTTTTTTTCTCGGCGATCGTAATGAGGAAGTGATTTTCACGAAGTGGGATTAAGGGTACGTACGGTGATTGCTGGAGCTGCTTGATCGCTCATATATCCACCAATATTCGCAATACTCGCTTAATAATCACCTGATATACACCCGCAGGTCTCTCGGTTTTCCTTGATCGCTGAGTGTTTTGCGTTAGGTGTTGATATTGTTTCAGATGTCAACGATCTTTCATTATCACGATGACTGTTTTTATAACGATGAGAAAAGTCAGGAGCGAGTCAGGAGAACCCCGTCCAGATAACAGCTCACCAGGGTCAGGTTAAAATCATGCGGCCATTCGGCAGTCCGGAACGGACCCTCCGTAGGGGCGACTCGAAATTCCTTCTAATTCCACGAGAGACTGATCTGAGTCGTCCTGACTTGAATATTGTCTCAGCATTCCGGTTGACGAAGTCGAACGGGCGAATTGTGATTTCCTCTTCTGAATTCACTTCATTTGCTATTCGTGAGCGTCTTCACACGTTAATCGATTGATTGATTGGTTTAATTATCATTTCTTGCCCATATACAGGGTGTATCCTCTAAGCGGCAACATTTTCGTGGCCTTCTTGTTTTGAGCTGTATTTCGGCCAAATTTTATCCGATCTTGAAATTTCTTCTTTTGATCGGAAGCTCTTGAAGAGACGCATCTTTCACATCTCTATTCTTGAGTCACGAGACCAGATCAGTGTCACGTTTTCCAGAGCTTGTCGAAGTTTTCCCCAATTCAATCCATGGCCCCTACAAGAACCTACCAGAGAATCGCCGATTCTCAACCAACTTCGGAGAATAGAAGACGGAAAGATTCCTCTCGATTCCAGCTAAAAAACGCTCGCGGGAACGCACAGATCGGTGGCGAAGCGGAGAAACGGTATCCAATACGAGATACCCCTAAATTGAGCCTTCCAGACCCCATGCCGACCCCTCCCGTGGAGAACCGCCCGTAACTTCTCAGGGAAGCTGATTTCGGAAATTTCACTGATGGCAAAAGTTTCTTATTTCGAGCCAAACTACCCGAAGTAACCGGGTCGATCGGATAACTTTTTTTTTCCACCTCTCAAGTCACTGGGCGCTCATCTCATGTCCCTGACTGCAAACGCGCCGATAACGAATTCCAGACGTCGCACGTCGATGAAGGAATCGGGGTCTCGATGCCGAAATACGATGCTGCTCGATCCTCCTTGTACCAGGAACGGTCGAAGATCAGGCCGTCCCTGCCCAAGTTGAGGCAAGATATCGTGCTCGAAGGACCCTGGAAGAGAACGAGGGCAGACGGAGAGTTCTCGTTGTTCGATGAAGGAACGAGCCGCAGGCTTCTAGGTTCCAGCACAGCTGAGATGGTCAAAGTTCTGTGCAACGCACCGATTGTCTACATGGATGGGACATTCAGCGTGGTCCGTGGCTTGTTCCACCAGCTCTACAGCCTTTACACCATGTCTAAGAATCAGATGGTTCCTCCTGTTTTCTTCCTGCTTCACGATAAACAGAAAGAAACGTACCTCAAGATGTTTGAGCATTTGAAGAACTGCGCAATCTCCATGGGGGAGATCTTTGATACTCCAACTTCCCAGATTGATTTCGAGATTGGCATGTTGAGAGCCATCGAGCTAGAATTCCCAACGGCAGAAATAAGAGGCTGTACTTTCCATTCCACACAATGTCTTTGGAGGAAAGCTCAATCAGTGGGACTCAGCCGCTTCTACGCAGACGCCGGAGTGAAAAGGTTGGTTCGTTCGTGCATAGCGCTCGCCCTGGTGCCTCTGAGTCAAACTGATGATGCCTGGCTTGCGATCGAAGCCGAATCGCTTGGCATCGAACACGTAGCCCTTCAGCAGTTGGACGCGTTCAAAACATACTCCATCGACACATTGTTGGAGAACACGACCGCCTTCCCCAGAGGTCTTTGGAATCGATATAGAAATTCCGTACCCCAAACCACCAATCATCTTGAAGTTAGGCATCAGGCTCTGAGCATCAACTACAGATCGCCAAGGCAGTTCATTGTGGAAGAAACTTCCAGAACGTTTTATGGATGCTCTAGGCTGCTTCTAGTTCTAGATGCCCTCCACAGCAAAAAGCACGTCAATCTCTCCGAGATGATTAAAGAACTACAGGAGCAGGAGGCGAAATACAATGCTCAGATGTTGATGCTCCGGATGGGGCAGTATCCGCCGCGGAAGTCCAACAAATACGAGGTCCTCAACGAACGCCTCATCACCTTTGTGGATGAATACGAACATGATCAATTGACATTGATCCACTATATCCATAATGTCGCTTGCAACCTACACTTCTAAAGAGCACAAGGTGTCCCAAGTCAATAAACCTGCTATACATTCTTATGTTCGAGTGTCATTATTAGTGAAGCGCTACTCTTCACATTGGATTCGTCACAGATTGCTAAGATTGATGACGGAGGAAGCTGCAACTTATCGTTCATCACGCGACACTCCAATCTGATGGAAAGTTCGGTTTTCAAGAGAATACGAAGGGCGCTGCAGGAAAAGAAGAAGACTTGGGGGAGGATTGAGTCGAAGGAACGGGATTCGGGGAAACAAGATTCAGGGAAACGAGATTCGGGGAAACGATATTCGAGAAAGCCGCATCACGTATACCGAGAAGTGCCCCATCATTGCCTGTCGTGAAAACGGTTTGTCGATGAACAGAATAGCGATCATTCTCAATAGTTCGGAATGCGTGGTGCGGGGTTTCTTGAGGGACCCGAGGAATTAAGGCCAGAAATTCAGTTATTCAAGCGCGATCAAGTGAGGCTCTGACGGAAAACTTCGAAATGTTGACGAAGTCCTTCGAGGATCAAATCCGAGTTGGATCGGTATGTGTCTTCCGGACAAATAAGAGGCATTCCTGCGGGTGTCAAGCATCTGAAATGGCAGAAAAATGGCAACTCTTTACGGTTTAAAAAGCATCATATTGAGGATCGAATCGATTGAAGAACACGCGGTCTGGAGCTACGTCATAGGTGGCGAACACTCATATCTTCGGATGGAAAGAAGTTCAATTTTGCTGGACTGGATGGTTCTCGCTATTATTGCCGTGACCTGCGCAGGGAGAAACGCAGCTTCCTGAGCCGAAACTCCCGTGGGTGTTCGATGAGTGTTCGGGCTGCGATTCCCGCTAGGGCTTGATCTTGAATCGCATTTCAAGCCAATGGGAGAACCTCAGGAAGATGCGCTCAAACATTGGAGGATTTCCTGTTGCCATTCTCGGGCGAATTCGATGGTCCAGGATTCATTTTCATGCAAGAGAGCGCTGCGATTCTCGGCTCAGAGTTCGCGAAGAGATGGAATTGCTGACTCCCGTCTCCCACATAGTCTGGACCTCTGTCCGATTGAGGACTGTTGGGGTATGCTCTCACGCCTCGTTTACGCCGATGGAGAGGAATATGGCACAATTCATCGGGGAGAATCGGGGTGGAATCCAACTTTCCTACATGAAGAAGGTCGAAGAAGGGATGTTCTCTTGAAAAGAGGATAGATGACAAAGCGTTGATGTGGGGGTCTTGGCAACGCATTGCCTGCTCTGATTTCGGATTAGTATGAAGTATCGAGGAAAAGCCCTCGCAGCGCCCACGAGTGAGGTCATTACGAATGGCTCCCGATGGAAACTCACAGCTCCACCTCTTTTTCGTTGGAGGAGTTAGCTCGTTCGTTGCAGTGAGAATCTAGCCACAGAGGACCGTGGAATACAGAGAGTTCTGTTGAGAAAATGAGATTCCTCGATGAATTCCGAATTTTCGCGGACGAAGAATGTGGAAGAGCAAGACGAATGAGATGAACGCGTGTTATGATTCGATGTATTGGACAAGCAGATGATTCGTTTCGAGGTCATGGGGGCGTGAATATGTCTATTCAGAGTAGACCGGAACACGCATACTTCCAGTGGGTCTTTTGCGGTAGGAGGCACTCTCTTTGGACCCCTGACAACATATCGATTCAGAGGAGTCCATCGGGCATCTTGAGGTTGACCTCGAATCATCAAAGAATGTCCCAGAACAGTGAGTTCAGATCTCTGGCCGGTAATCCTGGGATGATACAGACAGCCGCCTTCGGACTTTTGTATGCCTGGAACTTCTGGTTTCTCACTATCGAGTCGATGACTGGCCGCAGGCTCTCTACCGAGGACTGATGACCTCCTCATGGGGCATACGCCAAACTCCTTCAGGAGTGGTCTCCACGGCGAGCTCGTTTGTGGGTTGCAATCCTGTCCCCGAAATGGCATTGCTACCTGCATATTCTGGGATGGCTGCAACGAGACTCGTTTTTCCTGAATCGGAGCCGATTGGAGTACCATATCTAACTAGACTAAGGGGGTTCATGAACTAAAAACTTGGAAATGTGCATGCTTTCATGCAAGCGAAGCGAACGAATCATGTGTTGGAAATATGCAGTGTGAATTTTATCATCAATAAATGTAGGTTCCCTTTATTCGATGTATAAACCTCCGGGACAAATCCAGCGAATAACACGAAAAGTCCTGTTTGTTACGATAGGCTACCTGGACTTTTGTCAATGAACGTTAACCATGTATTCATGTCATACATTGATTTCTTCGATCTCTGAGACTTCTGAATCCTGATGAAACTTCTCCCAAGGCAACAGAGTCGCAGTCGGGAATGATCGGGAATCGTGTTTGGAGGACTCCTGTCGAACGTGAGTGCGTTCATGCATTCTCAGAGTGTGCAAACGCGCAAACTTCCGGGAGCATGTCGGGCACTCACGGTTCTTCTCCCCACTGTGAGTCTTCCGGTGGTTCATGAGCACGTCATGACGAGTGAAGCGCCTACCACAATCTTCACAATCGTACGGTTTTTCGCCTGTATGTATTCGCTTGTGGTCCATAAGATTCGATCTTGATGCGAAGCTTGAAGAACATTCACAACAGGTATGAGGCTTCTCGCCGGTGTGAACGCGCCGATGCCTGTTTAGGTTCGACTTCATCGAAAACCTCAAGGAGCACTCCGTGCAGGCGTATGGTTTCTCCCCACTGTGCGCACGGTGGTGAGATGTAAGCTCAGTGAGTGTGACGAATCTTTCCGAGCAATTCGAACACGGAAAGTGCTTCACTACATCGTGTCTGAGTAGATGGTCCCTCAAACCGCGTTTCGTTGAAAGAATTTTTCCACAAAGGGTATGCGGGCACTCGAATTTTCTGTCGCTCGCACTCATCTTCGAACTTGCAACTCTGTCCTTTTAGATGGTTTCCAAACGTTGGTTGCTTACAGTTCCGAGGGTGGTGGATGATTCTCGTTGATATGAAGCAGGAGGCGTGAACTGGATAGAGTCTTGTGAGTCCGGGTAGTCAAACTACAAGAATAACGCAGAACGTATGGTCTCGAATGCTTCGCGCAAGTGCTACGAGAGGAAAGGAGAGACAACAAGGTGAGAGAAAGGGAGTGACTTCTTCAGAGAACAATCAAGTTCCTTCCTTCGTCGCTTCTGACAGGGTATCGTTCACGAAACCGCTGCAATCCAGACACCCAACTTGTGGCTTTCTCAGACCGCTCTGCAAACCTCTCTACGATCCTCCCTGAATTCCAAGAATTCGCCCTTCGACCACACCCCAGCGGTTCTCGATGCGGGCAGTGGCGGAGCTCGTCGGATTTGTTCTGAGCGACCGTCGAAATCCAGAATGTTCAGTAATGGGAATTTTCAGATGAGCCTCATCCGGCTCGGGACTCCTCGATCAGTGGGTCACAGGGACACCGGGTGGCTTCCAGTTCATGTCTCTACTCGATGAGTTTCTATTCATTTCCGGATGTAAGTCACGTCGAGCACTGTAGATTGATCAATTTCCAGGCCTCAGAGTCTGCTCTCGTGAACACAGAAAAGTCTCACTTCCGTGAACCTACTGCGCTCTGTCGTTCAAAAAGCGAGCTCATCAGCTGAGCTGTACACGCCTTGTTTCACTGTTCTTTTGTGAGAGATCACTGAGTTCCTCTAACGACAATGAGAGGACACTCCCCACCATGTGAACCATCGACCAGTTCCGCCGCGGTACAAAATGAGAAGACTGGAGCAGACGGAAGGCAGTAATGCGCTTATATATTATTATATACTTAGGTCGTCATTCTGTTGACTCTCAGAAGACATTCCAGCCTCTCAGCCAAGGTCGCTGTCAGAAAGTTCCGAGACCCACCCAGCTGGTTTCGCCGTGGAGGTCCGCTGCGAGGCCCCCGTACACGCTGCCAACACCTTCTTGGTGGAGAACAAGGAGTTCGGCAAGATTCTGGTCAAATCGGACTCTGCGGAAGCATTCAATACTCTCCGCGAAGATCCTAACCCCCCCCCCCCCCCCTCACCTCTCTCTTTTGCGCTGCTTCGCAGAAGCCCGTGTTCACTTTGGGATCGGAGTTAAGGCCTTGGATCCAGGCTTCGGCTTCAATATTGGAAGATCGTGGAGAAACCATCGATTGATACGTTTATGTCCCTGCTGTAATCACGGTAGGTTCTGAACGAGTTTTCTCAGGATAAGCGGGTGTTGGAATACATGCCGATCTCCGGGGAATCTCAGCAACGAAAGCCTGAGACCTTATCATGACATCCATTGTCTTAAATTCCTGTAGCTTCAAGAACCCTGAGTTGGCAGTGTGACACTCGAGACACGAACGTTTCAGCGGAAGCTTCTCCTGACTCAGACCAGTCTCCAATCTCCGCAATTACTCAGCCGCATGTCCACGCACACACGTGTTATGCGGATCGAATTCCAATAGACAGGACGATCTCCATTTAAAACGCGTCGTAGAGGTCCCAGTTCAACTCTGTTCGGCTTCATCCGGAAAGAACCCGCCGTTGGTCGAGCGAGGAATTCGTTCGTTCGATCCGAAATCATGACTCCTTGATGGAAACTGTTTTTTGGGGACGAAACGTGAATGACGCGAAGCGTTCAGACCAGGAATATAAATCGGAAATGATCCTGAAACCGATCAGAGCTAAGGAACAATGAGAAACTGGGACGAAGAGAGCGAAGCCACGGGAAACTCGGACCACGCCACTGAAGTTTTCTAAAAAGTCCCGGAAGCGATACAAATCGTCGCAAAACTTCACGTTCCAACTTCTGACGGGATACTTCAGAGATCGGTCCGAAATGAGAGAGGGCAGAGAGGTTGTTCGATGAGAGACGAAGAAGGAGAGATGTTCTGCTTTAAAACGGGTCGCCGGAGTCCATTCGTGATTCACTCTGCATCGATTCACGAAGCTCCGTTATCTTCCGAAGATGCAAAGTTCGCAACTGTCCTCGACCTCCCAGAGAAGCTCGTCTTCCCTATCGCCGTTTGCTGAGGAATTCATTCCCAGCGAATCATCTCGATCAACCCCGGATTCGCTCGCGGAGGAGTTCGCCCAAGAAGATCCCCCGAGATGCTACTCTCCAGCTACGGAGGGGTTGACCGAAGAGGAGACCGCGGAGGAGCTCACAGCCGACGTGATGACGAAGCTTAGGATTTTCATATCGAATGTCACGCTGTCACCAGAGTTGTTCGAAACCGAGATGTGGCCGTTGCAAGAAACTCTCGGTCAATTCTTCGTCAATGGTGGCAGCGCAGACGAAGTCCTGAGTGTCATAGATGAGTACGACGCGAAGGTGGCCCGATTCCGGCCTCATGCTCCGAGACTCCGACAGATTGTTGACATTTCTGTCGGGGCCTCTCCAAGCCCCTTCGCGTTATTCTACGACTTGGGTGTAGGCCAATGGGTTTACTACTGCTGAACTTGCTCACCAGCCCCACCGGATTGTTGAAATTATGTATGCTCAATGTTTGAAGCCGAAATAAACTCGATGACTTGATCTGAACATTCTGGACTCATGATTGCTCGGTGATCACTTGGATTCTCGACCCCAGAAACCGGTCCCATGTGCTGCTTCGATTTCCGAAGGGTTCCGAACTCATCCGAAAACTCTGGAGAAACCTTTCCTCCATCTTCTACCGAACCATTCGTGGAGACTCTACGAAATCTCTCCATTGATGGAGTCCATTGATAACGGTGAGATCGTCTTGTCAACAACAACAAGAGAGCTAAAGTTCGACTTGAAAGCTCAGAAGCGAGCCGTTGAGGTTTCCGCTCCTCATGTATTTCGGAGTCGATGGTATTCATTGATGACGTCTATCATACTACAACACGCGAGGGGACCTCCGGCCGACTGGAGTCGGCCGCGGTCGGACTGTGGCTCCTGGCACAGGGGCACTGTTCTCCCCCTCATCGGGTTGGGATCATTTCTAGAACTTTCGGAGAAAGTTCACAACAGTACCCGCATTTCGAATCGATTCATTATCAGTACGGCGAGAACATGTATTTTCGATTTCTGACGACTGCTCTAGGTGGGTTCTCTGCTCGCCGCACAATCGCGCGTCGAGAAAAATAGAACTAGGGGATACTAGAAACCAAAAGAACACTGATTTACGAGTAAAACGTCAGGAGGTGACAGAGTTCAGCGAATTTAATATGCTGTGTCAAAAATCAGCAATTCGGTTGGGCGACGGGTGCTTCACGTTTGCTCCGACGGTGTTCCTAATTCGATTCATAGGAGAGCATTCGGTCGCATCGAGGACCGAAAAGGCTCGACGGCCCCACGTCGTTGAGCGCTGCCTCATCTTTTCTGCGCGCACCCGCGTCCTTCACGACCCTGACTTCTAGAAGCTCCTTCTCTGGGTCTCTCTTGACCACCGGCAAAATGGGGAGATAGTGAACTAGCTCGCCTGGCTTTTTGAGTGCAGCTAATTTCGCGTACCCTTTGCCTATGTACCGACTCATCTCCTCGTCTATCGCCGCGAGGAGTTCTCTGTCTTTGGAAGCTTTGAGTAGAAATCTTTTTAAGCTGCCTTGCGCGATGTTTTCATTGTCTCCCAACGTTCTCAGATTCTCCTTGAAAGGGAGACTGACCATGTTCCCTGTCCATGGACTTCTTCCAGCCTCTCTAGATTATTTTTGAAACAAGGGTCTAGCCGATCAGGTGCCCCACCTCGTCGGATTTTCCTGAAAACTGCAGGATCGTGTTCCCCATGTGGAAGAACGTATTCCTGAAGTTTTCAGCCTTCTCCGTTACCTAGATCCGAATCTATCAACAATAATTACAAATAGCTCATTTGTACCCGCATGGTTGAGAGCAAACTTAAAATCGTTATATCTCGGGAACCACTGGGCGTACAGCGTTGAACGACAACTTTTTGGAAAGCTCTCTTGGATTTGATCGCATGATTCCAGAGGCATCAAAAATCGAGAGTTTCTCAATTAAGATGGTTAATACCCTTCCCGTCCAAGAATCGGCGAAGACCAGAATGCAGCCCTGAGTACCCTCTTCGTACTCAAGAAGTTTCATCAAAATCGAAGCTTAGCTTTCGGAGTTATCAGTCGGAGTAGGTAACCGACCAGACCCCTCCCTCACTTCGGAGTCCGGAAGTTCGACCCAAACGCGCTTGAAACGTTCAAAAGACTGCAAAAATCGCTGAGCCACATCCAGGAGTTTTTTTTTCTAATTTATTCTATCTCCTGAGCGATCCTCAACCCTCGAGATCGCTTTCTTCCGATTTCTTGGGGGCGTAGATTCCTGTCTGGGCCTCCGAAACGAGAAAGAGATTCGAGAGTTCGGCCGGTTCGCCTGTCAGACAACAGCTGGAATCTCATACGGTGACCAGTAGAGGGCTCTCCAAGCTGTAGACAGCAAAGTGAAATGATGTGTTGACGGAATCGATACAACTCAGACGACCTGAGTGGGCCTGGTTTTGAGGAAAAAGAAATAGGTGAAACCTACACACCCGTTAACTCTCCCGTTTGACGTGTCGGGATCTGATGTCGATCCGCACAATATACCGCATCTCTTTCGCGTAGCTCATGGAAATATTCTCCTCTTCATCCATTATTTCGGCCAGATAAGACATGGCCAGCTTGATCTGGTATGGGCCTGATGTGAAAAGCGTCAACTCCTCGATCGGAAGTTCCGGGAAGTCCGTGAGATCGGAAGCCCTCAGGGCTTGTAGCAAAGTCGCTCGCCTGAGTCATGTTCCCTCTTCAACCATTCGAGAGAGATCGTTCGCCTCGTTCATGCGCAGCTGCATATAGTTCAAGATCTCAGAGGAAAGACAGTGAGTTCCGGGTATTGATGACGGTACTTATCTTCTAAATATCAAACGATTCGGCAGATGGTTTGGACTTTTGGGAGCATCTTGTTGTCGACAGCGTTGTGTAGGAGTTTGTACCGTTGAGCGATTCGGCTGTGTACTCTTTCAATAATCCACCGGATCTTCGTCATCAAGCGGGAGGCGTTGGCTCCGTTGTGCGGCAACTGCTTCCTCTTCCCTTTCACGGTTGGTATGAAAACTTGGAATCCGAGACTTTTCATGAAGTCCACGGAGTCTCTGAATCCGCGGTCGACGACCAGAGCGTCGTCCTCACTCAGGAGGGACAAGAGAGCGGGGTTCCTCAAGACAGCCTTCACGATCGTCGCATCGTTTGCCGACCCTGAGTAAGGCCCACAGAAATCGACAATGTAACCGCTCGTTATACAAACGGTAAACGGTTTTCACGAAGGGACTTTTTTTCTGCCCTGACCATGAACGCCGCTGGTATTCGTTGTTCGTGCTTTCCTGGTGTCTCGAGTACGTACCGTCGAGCACGAGCGCCACTTGATCCTCTCGCAGACCGAGCAGTCGCCGCGCTGGCTCCGTGGTTTGGTGTAGGAGGACTTGACGATTGAGGCTACGAGGGCCGAACTCATGCAATACATCGCGCTTGAAAGAGTCCAGAACGCTGGTGAATATGTTTGAGACACTCGGAGCGTTTGGTTTTTCGAGGAGACTCGCGGTTGTGGTGTTCGAGTTCCCCGACCTGAGCTTTAAGAGGAAAACGAACAGAGCTTGCTCTTTTGTTCGGGATTTCGAATCCCTTAACGTCAATGGTGAATCTCTGATACGCACGAAGTGGAGCTCCGGGAACCCAGTGAGATTCTTGAACTGAGTGTCTGACAATTCGAGGCTCTTGACTTTGTCGAACAAAGATGAGACTGACGATTCACAAAAGAGCCGTCTCAGCTCATTGATTTCAATTCGTGAGCTGCTCGATACGATCGGCAGGCTTCTCTCGTTTTGAAAGTTTTCAACTTGGTGATCTTTACAGAAACGGCAGCCTCTCGGTACATAAACGTTGAATCTATTGAAGATACTGGCGCGGCAGGGGAAACTGATCACGTGGAGATTCGTGGTCGACTGGCAGAGCAGGCAGTGACGATGGGTTGCAGCTCTTCGAGGGATTGCGATTTATTTCCGTCCATCCGCAAATTCATCGCTAGGCGGTGCCGCATTTTCACTTGATGCCGAGGATGAGGAATCCCACGAATTTCCCCCTGATGGTTTCGCAGCTGCGAGTCACGCAACTGACGGTTGTGTACCTGGAGGACACCCGACCAAATATTTTAGCTGATTGCCGGGCACTGCTGGAGAACGTGATTGGGTCTATCCATCTGTATCGACAGTTCATGGACGCAATCAACGGAGTTCGGGAGAGATTACCTGAGGGTCCCGCTACCGAAGTTCCAACAACTGGAGCTTCTACAGCTGCCGCAACAGGTCTCGATGCACCGTAGCGAGCGATCCGGCTCTGCGGCAGTAGCCACACATCATATCGTTCAGGGAAATCTTGATGCCGTGAAAGGCACTGTAGCGACTTCGATCATACTCCGTCGCGATTCTTTTCGGAGTGCCTTTCACATTGTGAACTCGTAGATTACAGAGCGGGCATCGGTGCAGCATGGCGGGACCTGACTCGTTGTTTCCGCGCGCACGTTCTCTTCTGTGACGAGGAATACGACCGCTTATTTTTCAAACAGAATTCATGTTCATTCTCACTTGACTGCACGGCAGATCTCTCAGTCGGAAGCTTTAACCAACAACCCAGCGAAGAAGGACGAAGTTATGAATACCTTGAATCACAGAATCGATTTCCAGGTTCTTTTCAATCACGAGGATGAGTTCCTGCGCGTTTTACCGAAGCGAAACATACATGGACGCCAGAGACTTGAGAGACGCGCTCTCTTGAGACAGTTGCGCGCGTGAAAGTTTTTCACGACCGAATTTCCAGACTCCGAAGTGAGAGAGGGGTCTGGTCGGATACCTACTCGGAGCGATAACTCCGAGGGCTAAGCTTCGATTTTGATGGAACTTCTTGAGTACGAAGAGGATACTCAGGGCTGCATTCTGGTCTTCGCCGATTCTCGGCCGGCCGCGAGAAGGGCATTAACCATCTTAATTGGGAAACCCTCGATTTTTGATGCCTTTGGAATCATGCGATCAAATGACTGGAAATCACTATGTGAAAATATGGCCCTCGAAGAAAGCTTTCCAAAAAGTTGTCGTTCAACGCTGTACGCCCAGTGATTCTCGAGATATAACGATTTTAAGTTTGCTCCCGACCATTCGGATTCAAATGAACTATTTTTAATTATTGTTCATAGATTCGGATCTAGGTAACGGAAAACGCTGGAAACTTCAGAAATACGTTCTCCCACATAGGGAACACGATCCTGCAGTTTCCAGGAAAATCCGACGCGGTGGGGCACCTAACCGGCCAGACCCTTTTTTCAAAAATAATCTAGAGAGGCTGGAAGAAGTCCATGGCCAGGGAACATGGTCAGTCTCCCTTTCAAGGAGAATCTGAGAACGTTGGGAAACCATGGAAATATCGCACGAGGCAGCTTAAGAAGATTCCTACTCAAAGCTTCCAAAGACAGAGAACTCCTCGCGGCGATAGACGAAGAGATGAGTCGCTACATAGGCAAAGGGTACGCGAAGTTACGCGAAGTTGGGATAATCCCGGGCCATAATTTGAGCCCCGAGCAAAAAAAGTTTGCCAACCCCTGTCGCAAATGAACCACCTCGAAGGTCGCAGCGAAGCGCGACGGGGTACGCTAATAATACATAGAAACTGTCTCCGGCCGCTCGTATGGCGCGAAGCCGAATGGACGAATGGACGCGCCGGTCACCCTCAGAAGCTGAGCAAAACTCACACAGTACGTTTCTGGACGTGCCAAGGAAGGACATAGGCTATATTGAGTTTACCAAAGTCTCCCAGGGGAACAACAATCTGGAGAAGTCGAGAACTTCGGTGTCACATGCTGAAGACTTCCTCCATGCAAATAAGCGCGCCGAAATCCCATGGTGTCTACCACCTGCTGCACGACCCGGCACCGATTGTTTTGGCGTTAAGTTAACGGTGCACAGCGGTTCGAGTGCGTTTCTTCATCGTGTCACATTGACAGCGCTCGTATCGACGTACTTGCTCCATCCTGCTCGGCGACCGCTCTTTACCGGAGGGCCCGTGACCCCAACCGTCGATCACCTACGGTGTTCACAGCAAGGAAACACGAACGATATTCCGCCCAATACAGGGAGCAATCATCGCCGGGGAGGGGGCGTCATCGCCTCCCCGCCTCAGCTAATCCGGGTTCCGACTCAGGTGGCCGGACCAACTCTTCGAGTGGTTTCGGTCCGCTTGGACCCGCGCTTGGGACTTCGGTCGTCGCTGGTGGTCGCTAACCGGCGGCGGCGGTTTCGATTTCCCTTCAAAAATTCATTTATTTATTCCCTCCTTTTCTGCTTGGGTGTGTATGTCTCCTCAAACAATTTCTGCCATTCATCGAAAGTTTCTACCTCCCCGCGATAGTCCCGATACCACCACTTCGCCGGTCCAACCAACTTCACTTGCAGCACACTTTTCGTATATTCCTCACTCCATCTGCCCGTCTTTCTGGCCTGAATCACATCCTGTAACCACTCTTCTGCCACAGCTACGGCCCCACCTGAGAATGCTCGCATCGATGCAGAGGGGTCAACGAGGCGCTACATCCTCTCACATTTCTTCGTATCTTCCCCTCCTTCTTCTCTCCTTCTTTGTTGTTCGACCATTTGTAGATTCAGCATCTGCACTCCTCCCATGACCATTCTCAGTGTCTCTGCTGTCACATTTTCAATCTCGTACTTCGTTATTCGTGTTCAGTCGATCTTCTCTTTTCTTCTTTCCTGTCTTCGACACTGTTGTTCTTTTCCACCACCTCTGCTAATGTGAGCGTGCAAGGGCCTGTGGTAACTTATACGCGCACTCTGTTCACACTCCCACAGTATTTATTATCGGGCTATCCTGTCTAGTCACTCTCGGCACTTCGCCTTACTCTGTCTACTCTCTCTACCTGCGACGTTCACTCTATATCCCTCTCTCCCCTTCGTTTCCAACTGATCTCTGCCCCCACCATCAGCTGACTCCACTAGCACACATCGAATTACGTCTCTGACACTGCTGTCGCTCGATGTCGACCTGACCAGAAGCCTGCCTCAGAAGACTGATGGCAACCGCATAATTTGACTCGCTGGTCTCCAAAGAATCGATCAAGGCTTTAGACTCACCGTGTAGATGTATTGGTATTTATTTGTCCTCATATATGTGACACTTTCATTCCAGTGGCGACTTGTCTCAGCGGATATTTGTAGTTTCTTTCTCCCACTGCTGTAGGAGCCTCTTGGTGTGGCTTGTCATCGCTGGAGATGGGTTTTCGTCGAGCCCCAGTCGACTTAGTGTTTCCTCTTCCTCGTGGTATATTTCGTTGCATTCCCAGATGACGTGGCTTAGGGTTTCCGGGTATACTCCACATCTGACGCATGTGGTTTCTAATCCCGGATCGGAGTTTTGTCTGAATTCTCTGGTCCTGAGCATACCTGCTCGGCTCAGTGCCAGTAGGGCTGAACCTCGACTGTTGTCGTATGGGTTAGTTCTATATCCCATTCGAGTCGTGTGGGTTCGGTATCGGGTCAGGCTACTCTTGTATCTCATCGAGGTTTTCCAGTTAGCAATTTCAATTTCGCGGACCCTTTCCCTGATCGCTCTGTTGAATATCCCCTGTCGAGGTGTACCTAGTTCCGTCTAGATGTCCTCGCACTTGTATTCACGCCATAACTCCTGTACTCTCCAATATGCTTTTGTTTCAACTCCGTTAAACCCATCATGTCCAGTATGGCTTTCGGCCATCTATGATCAGGCACGGACTTCACTCTGGTAAAATATCTTATCTCGCTCTGGGCTTCTCTCGCCCCGAACGAAGACCAGCCCAGTTCTCCGGTGACGAATTGGTTTGCCACTCTACGGTTGGGGACACCAAGAGCGTACCTCCCGCCTCCGTTTGGGCTGTTGTTATTTTCTTTCGGAGAGTTTTGGACATAACTGTGACCGCATTTGCGTATGTGATCGATGGAACTGCCACCGCTTTCCATAGAGTCTTGGAGATTTCGAATCGATTCAATCCCCATAGGGCTCTCGCTCGCATTTGTTCTTGGACTCTCCGAGGTTTTTCTACCCAGATGTCCTCCTGACGATCTAGGTAATTCTCAGAGTTTGATACAGTTATTCCCAGGTATTTATAGTGCGTGTCGCTAGGTATTGTCTTGCCTTGGATTGTGAGGGGTCTCTCCCGTGCTGTTCCACCCTTGGAGAATACCACAATCGCACTTTTTGATGGATTGAGTGTTAGTTTTTTGTCCATTTCTGAGAAGTCTCCCCCCATTAGAATGAGGTCATCGGCACAGAGGAGAGCGGCTTTGTCAGAGTCCAGAGCCTATCCATGCTTGGTTCATCCCCTGCTCCTCCAGGGTTTTCCATAGTGTTTCTCTGCATACTCGGTCATTGGCGGCCGAGTAGTCCAAGAAGCACACCACTCCGGTTTTGAGTCGTCTGAATGTTTCTATGGCACTCGTGAGGATGGAGATATTGACTCCCCCTCGGCGGTTCTTTCGGAAACCGGCCTGTGCCTCCCCTATAAGGTTTTTCTCTTACATCCATCCTGAGATCTTGGATCACAGTATCTTCATGAATATCCGGTAGAGTACTGGGGAGATTGTGAGTGGTCTGTAGGTGAGTAGATTGCCTCCGGTAGAGTTCGGCTTCTCTATCATGACGAGTGTACCTTCCTTCCACGGTCTGGGGATTTCTTCTTTGCCAGCTAGGATCCTGTTGAATAGTTAGGTTATGTTCCCCCTCCCTACTTCATTAAAATCCTTGAGAATACCACTTGGGGTCCCGTCCAGGCCCATCGCGGATGCTTTTGACAACCTGGCAAGTGCCTTCGAGATGTCTGTCTCTGTGAGCATTCTTCCGGTCTCATTGATTGTGTTCGCCGGTGGGATCACGTCATTTACCGTCGTGCCCCCAAAGAGTTTCTTCCCCACATGAGTCAAGTGGTTAACAATGTGGGATCCTGGTACTGCGTTTCCGGATTGTCCCTCAATGTTTCTTCCTTGCGTTGACTTCTATCGTCCCGATTCACGATCCTCCAGAAGCGTCTGCTCTTCCCATGTCTCGGTGAGTTTAAGATGTACGATAGGGTTTTCCCTTCTCTGTCTCGTAGCTTCCTCTCCATCGCTTCTCTGACCCTTTGTTGTTGTGCTCCGTAGGCATCCAAGACCTCTCCCGCTCCTACGCCGGCTTTTCTTGCCGCACGGTATGCCCGGTTGGCCTCTTTCCTCAGCTTGGTCTCTTGTTCAACTTCCGTGGAGTAGACCATCGGACGATCCCGCATCTTAAGAGTCCGGCGGGCTCGTTTCAACGCGGATTCCATTTCTCCCTTGAGCACATCGTTAGATATGTCACCTTTCAGCATCTTCTCCCACAGCCCTGTCTGTGCTATGGTCGCTGCTTTTCGGGAGTCTATGACCGAGCAGTGGATTGTTTTGGGTTTGTCATTCCCGCATATCTCACATTGTATCATAATGAGGTTGTGGTCAGATATTTGTTATAAGTCTCTTCTCGTCAATGTACATGTGTTGGACAGTTTCAACTGCCAGTGGATTCGCCAACACATAATCAATGACCGCTGATTTTCTGGAGCACCATCAGCTTGTCGAGCGATGTCAGCCCGCGCTTCCTGTCGATCCAGTTTTGGAATTGAGCCATGAAGGAGCGAAACTGGAGCCTGTCGCCATCGAACGGCTCAGGCGTGACGTCAGCTGAATTTGAAACACCACCACAAGTCGCAAACGGATCGCCCGAAGGCGGATCAGACGACCGAGGCGGCCCGTGCTCGGCCTCCCCCGATGGCGTCGAAGTAGGCCTAATGTCGATCTGGGCCGCACAGGCGCTTAGCTTCGACAGGCACTCCAGGCCTAGCGAGCGGTGTTCGCTGAATCGGCGTGCGTCTGCGCAATATCGAGGCTGCAGCGAACCTCACGAATGCTGACCTCGACCGGCTTCTTGTCGTACTCGCAGTTTGCGAAAACGGCGATTTCACGTAACTTGTTCAACTCCATCGTTCAGTGGCGTCGCATTACGGCCAGTGAACGAGTCATCGCGATCTATCTCGGTGCTACCTTGCTCTGATGGGCTCCAGTCACTCTCCGGTTTTCCCCTCCTCTGGCCTCGGTACTGCCTCGAGTAACCGGCAGTCGGCACGAGGGTAGACCTTCGAAATGTCTTCAGGATGTTTCAGCGGTATCCTGGTCACGGCACCACGTTACAATGGCGAGCTTGGAACTGGATTCAGAGGCTGCGGCGCCTCTAGGAGAAAGTCTGGCGGAGGTTTCGCGGAGGGAGATTGAGGAGACGAACCTGCGTTGTTCACGACTTCTCACTCGGAAATGTCCCTTCGTTTATTATTATTCCAACTGTCTCCGCAAAGGGGAGAGGATTCGTGGATGTCTCAACTTTGAAACGCGCGTTCTCGAGATCTCATCAACACCACACACAGTGTCGTGTTTCTTCTGACACACGACTCCCTCACAAGGCGTCCTGAGCAGCTTCATGATAATCGGGATTTGCTGGTGGTGGTGTGGTCTAGGGCAGCGCGCTTCTGGCTGCGGATCGGTCAGATGAGTTCAGTCTTCGCTGATCAATCCCCTTCCAGGCCGTTGTGGCTTCCGTGAATCCCTCGGTGGGCGCCGAAGAACGCAGAGGGGATTCTTTCCGAAAAATCTTTCTGCGTTCGCTGCAGAAGAGGTCCGCGATTTCGGCGTCCCGAGCCCGGGGTGATTCGCGGTCAACGACCCTCTCCAGTCTTACGCTTGAGGGTTCAAAAACTCGGTAAATGCGGAGAGAAACTACACAACGTTCGTTCGAGATCCGTAGAGGAGGAGAAGCAGGGTCGTCGTAGGGGGAAACAAACTCGCCCCAGCAAACCCTCAATCACTCGTCTAGCTCTTCATTTTAACACACCGGACTCATGTTGGGTGATATTGGTGTCAGAAATCATCGAAATCACGCGCAAGTGAGCTTGGGTCATCAAGACAACCAAGCTTCTACCCGCCGGTGGGTCAACGTAAACCGGGGATCATCGCTCGCGGTTTCACCGGAAACCCCCCACACCGCCGTCTCTAGGACAGATCCCTCAGCCTCCTAAATCACAGAAACCTGGTGTGAAAGTCGTGAACACCGTTTTATCGGTCGCGATGGAAAACCTCTATAAACCGAACTCAGTGTCAGAATGACACCATCCGGTCGGACTTCGGGCCTGATCCAGTCGTTTGGTCGCACAAATTCGAGCGGGAAATCCATACAGAGCCGCCGCACCGCGAAGGGAAAGTCGAGTGAAAGCAAACCAGCAGCGATCTCTTCTCTTCCCCGAGTCATCGACGCAAACCCCAGGAGAACTTGACACCTTGCCCACATCTCAGCCACATCTATAGGTAGAACCCGACAACCGAGACCGTCTCATCGCACTTCTCCCTCTCTTCGCCCCGTGGCCGGGTTCTGTAACGATACAGACAGAGCAAAACCAACTCCGACATAGCTTTCAACCAGCACGAAGTGACTTCGGTCAAGGATGGCAGAAACGCTCAGACAGAGGGGTTGGAACAGGAGACACAGAGTCCAGACATGCTATGCCATCTCCTTCAGCAAGAGCTCCGCGGAAAACGATCCCAGCTCACTCGGTTTCACAAGAAGGCCAGTTTGCTCTTGCAGGACACAGCAGAGTCGCTCGAACGCCTAGAGCAGGCTCGACGACTGGTCACCTCAGGCGAGGCCGCTGTGCGCCAAATGGTTGACGCTTTTCGGCAGCACACCCGAGTGCCAAGCGTCCTAAGAGACGCCAGCGAGTCACTCTACAAGATCATCGACGTCTTTACGTCACAATGCAGAGATGAGATATCCGCCGGGGCTCAGTTGAGTATGTCCCTGCCGGAGCCACAACAGTTGTTCACAGAACAGGAACCGACTCAGGAGCTTGCCCAGCATCAGTCCATGTGCCAAAGTGATGACAATCCTACAGGTGTCGAGGGACAGTAACCTACGTCTGACAGCCTGGGCTCCTCAATAGGAGCTAGCAGCGCACTCCAGCAGCAGCAAGCAATGCCCCCAGGTACTCAGCCAGTATACGTCCCCCAAGACCCTGCATTGAAAGTCCTCAAGTTCGACGGAGACCCAATGAAATTCCGTGAGTGGTGAGACCTCTCACCTTTTACATGGATTTGCAGCCGCCTGAGGTCTCGGAGAAGTGTCGAATCTTCAAGAAATCGCTCGTCGGCAAGGCTCTCCGATCACTGTACCATCCACAAATCAGTGCGGACAACTATGAACTCATGGGAAGCACGGCGCGGAAACTATTCGGAGATGATTCCCAGGCGAAGTCTTTCCATGTGCATCGCATCATCAACCTGTACCCATCCACGGACCTGCGAAAGATGATAAGTTCCTGAATTCAGTTTCCATGTTAGGTCAGCATGTGCACTCCTTGGTAGCGTCAGGTAACAGTTTCGAATCGCCTTCTGCGTTCCTCTCGCCGGTGATACTTGGCTGTTTCCCGAATTCTGACAAAAATTCAATACACTTTGGGAACGCTCAGAGCAAATCGAGAGCTGTGAGCCCGACTGAGCCCGAAGGCTGATTACCCATCTACATCTCCTTTATATATGAAAACACACCTGTAAATGATAATCTGGATCAGTAAAACCATGACCATAACCACTCGCGGACCCCAGAGGGTCGCTATTTTAGCAGCCTCGCCTTCAGGGAAAATCAGAACTTCCTCGGTGGCAATCGAAAACTCGCGTACTCAAGACCAACGGCTCTTCTCAAGCATGCCAGAAGAGATCCCGGGCTCCTGAAAGCAGTCGATGACTAAATCCTCAGATTCCTCGCGCTGGGGCACGCGGAATCCCCAGCGTGCCCCCGCCCCCTATGTACGCTTACTCGCGGTCGTAAAGAAATCTTCAGGAGATTCCAACGAATTAAAAATCCGCCTCGTCAAGTATAGGGGGTCGCGCAGCAGAGACGAAGCATCCTTGAACGACTGTCTGGAACCAGGCCCAAACCTCTTGCCGGATATCATCAAAATTCTCTTCAATTTCCATAAGAAGACAATAGTTCTTAATACGGACATACAAGCTGCGTTAATGCAATACTCGATAAACAAAAATGAGAGAACCTGACTTCGTTTCTTTCGGCCCCCAGGAGTGTCGCAAAACGGTAACTCCGCGGTCAGAGAGTTTTGGGCTACCGTTCTTGACTTCGGAATAGACCGTATTTAAGTTATGAGGGGAAATTAATTTCCGGAAAATAGGATTAACGTTATAACGGGAGATCGATTCAGCTAAATTAATGGAAGACTTGCTATTTGTCCATACTCTGCAGTACTCCTCAAGAACCAGCACCAGGGGTACCAAGAGACAAGGAACCATGGTCATCTCGGGCGTTTGTAGGGTGTTCGGATCTGGAGAGCGGATATCCGTTCCCGGTCGCCGCAAAACAGAGACTACTCGGAAATTTCCAGCAAGAAGCTTCGTAAGATCCTTTGCACGCTCCGAGCGAGACGCTTTGCTCGACTTCTCTGCCGCTACGAGCCCGACGCGTTGCTGAATTTCTCAGACACTCCAGGCAAGACGCGAGCCGATTCACCCAATCCCTTCGAGGTTGCAAGGTTACATTATCATAAGGAGTCTCGCCTGATTTCTCTGACGCGACAAGCTTGAGGCGTCTCTGAATCTCTGTGACGCTTCGAGTGAGACTTTCCGCTCGATCTCTATGACGCTTAGACCGAAGTGATTCGCTCGATCTCTTCACGGTGGACGATTCGTGATCCGTGCACACCCTTCGACATTATGAGGTGGATCCAATTAAAACTTACATGAATATGTTTATTCAAACATCTCTGTGATGTCAACATACATATGTGTTCCTGTATAGACTGGCTCTTCATATTTTCGTACTCCTGTACATTTTACTCTCTTGTTCTCGATTGTGAGATCATTGTGGGGTACTAGAGTCCTGGTCCCACAGCGTCAGCTGATGCAGCACAAATACGAACACGAATATTTTCTCAAAGAAGAGGTCGCCGATGTTGTGTAGGCTGAACTCGGGAGCCGGTTCGCACTCCCGAAGTTCCATAGAAATACATAATTTGTGATAGAAATCCCCCAGATATTCACCAGCACCTTTGAGGAAATATTCGAGTGACAGCATCAAAGAGATCGGAGCTCCCACACACAGTAGAGCCGCGTGAGATCTACATGGTCTCTTGTCTCCTGGTACTCCTGGCGCTGGTTCTTGAAAAGTCCTGCAAGACTGGAAATATAGGAAGCCTTCCATGTATTTTCCCGAATCGATTTTCCGTTGTCACGGAAATACTTTTTTCGATTGTGCGTTATGACGGAAAATATATATGATGTAATAATAATATGATAAAATAATATATAATATATACCTGAAAAAATGATAACCGCACTCAATTTTTTTCTTATCCCTATGATAACCGCACATTGTGCGGTTATCATCCAATCTAAGTTTCTCTCCGCGAGCGGTTACCAGCGATGTGCGGCTATTATTCGACTGATAGCCGCACACCCTGTAACTTCATCGGTTTTGAGATTCGGATGCCGCACGGAATTCACAATCTGCCTACCGCTCCGTCCCGGCGATATAGACAAGATGTTGTGAGACCTAGCAAATTTAAGGCTCAAAACTGGAGTTTTCGATGGAAGCTAACCCCTAGTGATAGGAAATTCCGCTCTGCGCTCATCCCTCTCGTGAGGTGAGTATCTCAAAAAGTGAAACGGCGCGGATGAGCTCTGAGAGATGAGCGCTGCACTCGAATGCAGGGAATTCAAAATTTTATTCGGAATAAGGAAGTGGGAGAATCACTTTGAGAATGATTCTTTATTGGAATCAGATGAGATGACTGGACGGACATGTCTTGATCACGCTTGGATCATCAACGGGGCTTCTTCAGAAGATTGCTGACCAGAGCCCTCAATTTGGCGACAGTCAGGCTCTCGAGCGCCGGGAACCGGGCAGAAAGAACGGCACAGATCTCTCGCGATCGAGCACAACTCGGGATCTTCTTCGTCCTGAGCTCTTCGGGAATCTGCTCCTTGAGACTTTCTATGATTTCATGGGTCCACTGTATACGTGGTGCCGATCGGCGCTTAGCGAAACGTCGGCACCTATTTGAAAGTTGGAGACGTCGAGTTTTGCTCACCAGCTCCGCCTGCTCCACATCTTCATTCGATCCCACCATTGTATTCGGATTTGTGCTGCTTGCGGAACGCTCGTCGGTGGAGACATGCTCTAACGACTCGTTGTCAGAATCAGAGCTCTCGGAATCGCTTGCTTGCGCTCTCTCAACGAAGTCGCCATCCAAGGGGTCCTCTTCCGCGGACTCCTCTCCTGAACCGATTCTATACCTGATTGGTTTGCGTTCACCATTGCTGCTCCGACGAGAGGTTGAAGGCTCCTGCTCGAGCTCTGGCTCCCTCCCGCGATAATCTCCTAGGTCGGGCCGGACCTTGGGCTCTGCTTCAGCAATGTCCAGCATCGAATCGTCCATGAACGTTCAAGGTATCGACTTCGATATCTTCTAATTGTCTGCCTCGAATGGATTGGAAGTCGCCGGCGTCTAAGGCAGCAAATAGCTTGCTCACTCGTCCCAGATGAAGTGCGGGGAGTGGATGCCGGTAGAATTTCAGATGAGTTTCATGAGTGTGGCCGAGTGTCTCAGCAACCTGGCGTAGATCTTCGGGAGTCAGACTAGCGTACTGGAGACTCACCGCTAGATGTTTCCGGAGTTTCGTTCCTCGAAGGAGAGATGGATTCCGAGCTCCGCATTCATCGGCAAATTTTCGCATTGTTGCTGTCCCCTCGACGAATGTATCGGCTCGAGCGAAGAGGTAAGGGTTGTTGAGCGCAACTCCGGCTTCTGTTCTGTTCGAGAGCATGTAATCGAAGTATGGTTCATCTTCTCTCAGAAGCAACAGAGCCACCATGCGACCTAGCTTCCCCTTCACGCTGATTCTCTTGAACGAGGAGGCGCAAATCTGTTCAGACGGTAGCAAAGTTTGGAATTCGACACTGCTTGGGTCAATTTGAGTGGCGGAATTCCAGTCCTTGATCAACAAACGATCGACTTCCCGCACGCGCTCCCGATTGGATATCCATAGTCGCAAGAGGAGTGTCATCACCAACATTTTGTATTTCTCGGGGTCGAAGCGTTCGCTGAGGGCTGCGTAAGCATCTTGCATATTTAGCTTGAAGTAGTTTATGAGAGTGCTGACGTCTTCCATCATAGGAATAGCTTGACGAAGTTCATCGGTTTTCCTATCGGCTTGCTTCCGTGCAATGCTGGATACCCTGTCGCTGAAGGTGGCGTCATACACTTGCTGCCACTTGGTTGCAAGGAGAACCAGCTCATCGTTTCCATCCTCGTTGGCAACGTAAAGGACAGTTTTCGAGAATGTCCGGAAGGCGCGTCCATACTGATCCACTATGCTGGGCTTCTGGTATCCACCATCCGCAGCTTCCCCTGCTCCTGCCATTCTTTTTATTGACAGAACAAAGTACTTGTACAAGCCGGGACGGAAGCAATCTTCCGAATTTGTGACATATTGCGCGTTCGTGCTACACTTCATGAAGTCTCGAATTGTCAGGATGATCCTACTCACTGTCCTGATTGCCGTGGAAATCATTTTCTCCTGAGATTCACCTCTATACTTTTCGGCGAGCATCGCCGCGTGCTCAATCAGCAAGCGATCTTTTCCGAAGAACGCCTTCATTGGTCCTTCACGCATCCTGAGGTAAATGTGCTTGACGATCTCATCCATGGGGGCGGTCAAATTCCCGATCGCAAAGAGCCGAGCTCGTCGTTTCTCATCTTTCAGCTGGGTCGTGGATGGAGCACAGCGAGCGACGTGGACGCGGAAATTCGCATCACTGATTCTGTTGTCGCAGTGAGTGCAAAGCAGTCTTTGAATCCGATTCTTGGCTTTGGCGGAAGCTTCCCTCCGCACGATCAGTGACGATGGGTTCTGCTCATTGTGCACGCGGTCTCCTTCTCCCATAATTTTTCGAAGCTCTCTCGTCCTGTCGACTCCATTGGCGCGCAGCATCTCGATGACTTTATGTTCATTGCCGTGTTGATTGATCAGATGACGGGTGAAATACGAGACTAGTTTCCCGCAGAAATTGCAAAAATGAGCCTTTCTTCTCTTGCTCAGTTTGCCCATCGAGCTACGGGGAGAAACGGATACTTAGCGCGAAAAATCCGACGGATTCCCCGTTCCTGATGAGATTATTGGATCTCCCGGGCATCTTCATAGGATGGGTGATCAGCAAAACTCACCAAGATTACAGTCGATGTGAGAAAACTCAAAATATCTACTCCCAAATAGCTCAGCACATGAGAGCACGCATGTTCTGAACGAGTGGTGCGGATCACATTGTCTTCCTTCACAGACGACGCCATTTTCTATCGGATAGGTTCAAGTAAAATTATGGATCAAGTGAGCACAGGCCTCAGTTACCCGCAGATAAGTCAAATACGAGAGAAATCGGCTCTTCCGAACCAGCAGACAAGTCATTCCGAATTCGCTTTCATCCCATGACCTCGAAATCGGGTGTGCGGTTATCATTTTTTGTATACAGCAAATAAGTTCCGTCGGACATGTTGACCGCACTCAGGTGCGGTTATCATAGGAGTAAGTATTGAAATCGTTGGTTGTGCGGTTAACGTGCGGCTATCATCCAGGAGAGGTAAATATATATATATAATAATATATAATAATAATATATAATATATATAATGCTATATAATAATAATATATATATGATATAATGGAAGTCCGCGCAGGAAAGCCGCCGAGTTGTTTGTTTCCGCGCCAGAAGCAGGAGGCTGCAAACTACCCAGGTCAGTTCAACCCATTCTCAGCGATGGCGCCTACGCGTCGCTGTAGTGTGAACCCGGCCCTGGTTCAGAGATAGCCCAAAAAGTCAGCAGCGCAGGCTGAAGCCTCCCGGTACCTTCCGTGAAGAACTGAGCCAACGTCGCTCCTCACAGACAAAAAACAAAAATTACGGACTCAAATCGCGACGACTGAGTCCGAATCCCTCGCACAAACCCAGAAGCAGGTGGTCTGTTCCGTTTGGCGGGTCTAAAACCACGCAATTAGTCGCAAAGCTGTCGCGAAAGAACAAAAGGACATCGCGGATCCCAGTCCGCCATCGCACCATGATTCAGCACGTCGCCACCCCGTTCAGCAAAGACCTGTTTCTAGAAACAACGGTCAGAGCCCCAGAACAGGAGTCCCAGGTCAAAAACAAGGAAAAATGCAGGCGCATTCTGACTGCGAAGCGAGCGCTTCTGACCGAAGCCATCAACGAGGTCCCTGTATTCCTGGAGTTGGCGTCGGACTCATTCGCGTCGCGAATACCGGCGATATGACGCGAGAAGCCCATCGCAACAAAAATTGGTCGATGCAGCAGTCGCCTTGCGCAATTACGCTGACGCGTGCCCCAGTAATAGTGACTCGATCAAACTAGACCAGGACTACGAAGAGCACACGCTGTGCCTTCATTGGCGGGGCAAAATTCCAGGCAGAGGATGCTAGAGAACTACTCCTCCAGAAAATGGACGCCATTTCGAGCGCTCTCGGTTTGGCCAACGAAGCACAACCCGAAAACACGCTGGACAGCGTTCAACGAGCTCGGGAGCTCTTTACTTCGTAGTCGGGGCAATCCCTGCCATCAGAATCGCAGAGTCATCCAAATTACCACGAGAGTCTCGAGCGCGGCGATGCGGAGCAGGATCAAATCACGGAACCACCACAGACGGCGCCGGTAGATGCGAGCAGCCCGTTCTTCCAGCAGCAACTCGGCACAGGCCACCAGATCTGCGTCGCACAAGACCCGGCATCAAAAATTACCAAATTCAATGGAGACCCGCTGAAGTTCAGGGAATGGTGGGATCTGTTACACTTCTACGTTGACTCGAGGCCGCTGGAAATCATCTAAAAGTGCAGAATATTCAAGAACTCCCTGCTGGGGAAAGCATCGCGCCCAGTGTACTACCTCAACGTCAGCGCTGAAAATTACGAGAGCATGAAGCAGATCATCCAGAAACGCTTCAGAGACAGCTCAGAGGCTCAGAATCAGCACGTGCACCGCATCATGAACATCTGTAATATGGAGGACATCTCGACAGACGATAAGTTGCTTCAATTCGTGTCCCTTCTCGTGCGGCATGTGCAGTCCCTCCTAGCATCAGGCAATAGCTATGAAAGCCTCTCTGCGATCTTCTCACCAGTTATTCTCGCGGCGCTGCCGATGTCGTATAGGGGACGTTTCAATGCGCAATTTGGGTGTGGCACTAAGTCGAATCAATGCGAATTGGAAGCACTCATGAATTCCCTCGAAGATCCAGCGGATTCGATTAAAAAGTCTCAACACCAAAATCGCGGTACTTCAACCAGTTCAATGTTCCGGGGAAAAGGTCCCGAAGGTTTTGCCAACAAAGCAGCATCAGGTCGAAGCAAAGCAATAAAAAAAATACTTTGATCACGAACTTCAATACGGCCCAAAGTCGCAATGCTGCAGGAAAATGACGAATCAGGAACGTAGAGATGCCATAGAGGCGAAGAACGCGTGCTAAGGATGCCTCCGACGTAACCACCTAAGCTAAAAAGTGTCGTGCCAAAACTTCTTGTTCGAACTGTTCCAGGAAACCACCCACCCTGGTGTGTGTTGGACCGGAAAGGCCAGCGGAACCTGCAGCAGAGACTTCCGCACCCGCAGTTACAGTCACTTCCCGTCAAACCTCGTTTAGTCCGAGAGCAAGTGGAATTCTCGTTCAAACCGCTTAGGTCTGGGTCCAAAGTGACAGGAAAAGTTGATATGCAGAGCGATGCTCGATCCAGGGTCGTTGCGATCCCTTGTCTCACAAAGATTCGCCAACTAACTGAGGATCAAACCGCGCGGTTCAGAGTGCGTAAAAACTCGCGGGATCGCAGGCCAAGTCATGACCAGTGACCACGTCGAGATTTTCGATCTCGAGCTTAAAAGTAGATTCTCGGAGAAAGAAATCTCTATCATTTGTCTGTCGTTTCACATAGTCATAAAGGGCGACATTTCGAGAGTCAAAAATACCAGAAAGTTCAGCCCAGTCGCCGACGAAAGAGTCGATGGTTTCCCGGAAGAGGTAGATTCGATCATCGGAAACGGCAACCTCTGGCAGGTCTACGATGGAATGAACGAAGCAATCGGCAAGCTTTTTGTCTCTCAAACGATCTTTGGTCATGTGAACTGGGGAGATGAAGGAAAAAATGAAATCTCTCAGTCAGTTGTCACTTCAATAGAAGTCATCCAAAACGTCGGCGACAAGAAATGTCAATGAACCAGCCGGCCTTTGGCCGACTGGAGTCGGCCGCGCTGCGCGCGGTTGGACGGCGCTCCCTGCCATCGAGGCACTTTTCTCTCCCTTCATTGGGTCAGCATTCTGATTTTGAAAAATATGGTCAGATTGACCCCGGAATCACCCCTCCGGAGTTGGAAAGTAATGCTCAGATTGGTCTCGGAATCACCCCTCCAGAGTTGGGGAGTAATGCTCAGATTGGTCTCGGAATCACCCCTCCAGAGTTGGGAAGTAATGCTCAGATTGGTCTCGGAATCACCCCGCCAGAGTTGGGAAGTAATGCTCAGATTGGTCTCGGAATCACCCCTCCAGAGTTGAGAAATAATGCTCAGATTGGTCTCGGAATGACCCCTCCAGAGTTGAGAAGTAATGCTCAGATTGGTCTCGGAATCACCCCTCCGGAGTTGGAAAGTAATGCTCAGATTAGTCTCGGAATCACCCCTCCAGAGTTGGGAAGTAATGCTCAGATTGGTCTCGGAATCACCCCTCCAGAGTTGGGAAGTAATGCTCAGATTGGTCTCGGAATCACCCCTCCAGAGTTGGGAAATAATGCTCAGATTGGTCTTGGAATCACCGCTCCAGAGTTGAGAAGTAATGCTCAGATTGGTCTCGGAATCACCCCTCCAGAGTTGGGAAATAATGCTCAGATTGGTCTCGGAATGACCCCTCCAGAGTTGAGAAGTAATGCTCAGATTGGTCTCGGAATCACCCCTCCAGAGTTGGGAAAAAATGCTCAGATTGGTCTCGGGATCACCCTTCCAGAGTTGGGAAGTAATGCTCAGATTGGTCTCGGAATCACCCCTCCAGAGTTGAGAAGTAATGCTCAGATTGGTCTCGGAATCACCCCTCCATAGTTGAGAAGTAATGCTCAGAGTGGTCTCGGAATCACCCCTCCAGAGTTGGGAAGTAATGCTCAGATTGGTCTCGGAATCACCCCTCCGGAGTTGGAAAGTAATGCTCAGATTGGTCTCGGAATCACCCCTCCAGAGTTGGGAACTAATGCTCAGATTGGTCTCGGAATCACCCCTCCAGAGTTGGGAAGTAATGCTCAGATTGGTCTCGGAATCACCCCTCCAGAGTTGGGAAGTAATGCTCAGATTGGTCTCGGAATCACCCCGCCAGAGTTGGGAAGTAATGCTCAGATTGGTCTCGGAATCACCCCTCCAGAGTTGAGAAGTAATGCTCAGATTGGTCTCGGAATCACCCCCCAGAGTTGAGAAGTAGTGCTCAGATTGGTCTCGGAATCACCCTTCCAGAGTTGGGAAGTAATGCTCAGATTGGTCTCGGAATCACCCCTCCAGAGTTGGGAAGTAATGCTCAGATTGGTCTCGGAATCACCCCTCCAGAGTTGGGAAGTAATGCTCAGAGTGGTCTCGGAATCACCCCTCCAGAGTTGGGAAGTAATGCTCAGATTGGTCTCGGAATCACCCCTCCAGAGTTGGGAAGTAATGCTCAGATTGGTCTCGGAATCATCCCTCCAGAGTTGGGAAGTAATGCTCAGATTGGTCTCGGAATCACTCCTCCAGAGTTGAGAAGTAATGCTCAGATTGACCCCGGAATCACCCCTCCGGAGTTGGAAAGTGATGCTCAGATTGGTCTCGGAATCACCCCTCCAGAGTTGGGAAGTAATGCTCAGATTGGTCTCGGGATCACCCCTCCAGAGTTGGGAAGTAATGCTCAGATTGGTCTCGGAATCACCCCTCCAGAGTTGGGAAATAATGCTCAGATTGGTCTTGGAATCACCGCTCCAGAGTTGAGAAGTAATGCTCAGATTGGTCTCGGAATCACCCCTCCAGAGTTGGGAAATAATGCTCAGATTGGTCTCGGAATGACCCCTCCAGAGTTGAGAAGTAATGCTCAGATTGGTCTCGGAATCACCCCTCCAGAGTTGGGACAAAATGCTCAGATTGGTCTCGGGATCACTCTTCCAGAGTTGGGAAGTAATGCTCAGATTGGTCTCGGAATCACCCCTCCAGAGTTGAGAAGTAATGCTCAGATTGGTCTCGGAATCACCCCTCCAGAGTTGAGAAGTAATGCTCAGATTGGTCTCGGAATCACCCCTCTAGAGTTGGGAAATAATGCTCAGATTGGTCTCGGAATCACCCCTCCAGAGTTGTGAAGTAATGCTCAGATTGGTCTTGGAATCACCCCTCCAGAGTTTAGAAGTAATGCTCAGATTGGTCTCGGAATCACCCCTCCAGAGTTGGGAAATAATGCTCAGATTGGTCTCGGAATCACCCCTCCAGAGTTGAGAAGTAATGCTCAGATTGGTCTCGGAATCACCCCTCCAGAGTTGAGAAGTAATGCTCAGATTGGTCTCGGAATCACCCCTCCAGAGTTGAGAAGTAATGCTCAGATTGGTCTCGGAATCACCCCTCCAGAGTTGAGAAGTAATGCTCAGATTGGTCTCGGAATCACCCCTCCAGAGTTGTGAAGTAATGCTCAGATTGGTCTTGGAATCACCCCTCCAGAGTTGAGAAGTATACTCAGATTGGTCTCGGAATCACCCCTCCAGAGTTGGGAAGTAATGCTCAGATTGGTCTCGGAATCACCCCTCCAGAGTTGGGAAATAATGCTCAGATTGCTCTCGGAATCACCCCTCCAGAGTTGAGAAGTAATGCTCAGATTGGTCTCGGAATCACCCCCCCAGTGTTGTGAAGTAATGCTCAGATTGGTCTCGGAATCACCCCTCCAGAGTTGAGAAGTAATGCTCAGATTGGTCTTGGAATCACCCCTCCAGAGTTGAGGAGTAATGCTCAGATTGGTCTCGGAATCACCCCTCCAGAGTTGGGAAGTAATGCTCAGATTGGTCTTGGAATCACCCCTCCAGAGTTGAGAAGTAATGCTCAGATTGGTCTTGGAATCACCCCTCCAGAGTTGAGGAGTAATGCTCAGATTGGTCTCGGAATCACCCCTCCAGAGTTGGGAAGTAATGCTCAGATTGGTCTTGGAATCACCGCTCCAGAGTTGAGAAGTAATGCTCAGATTGGTCTCGGAATCACCCCTCCAGAGTTGGGAAATAATGCTCAGATTGGTCTCGGAATCACCCCTCGAGAGTTGGGAAATAATGCTCAGATTGGTCTCGGAATCACCCCTCCAGAGTTGTGAAAGAATGCTCAGATTGCTCTCGGAATCACCCCTCCAGAGTTGAGAAGTAATGCTCAGATTGGTCTCGGAATCACCCCTCCAGAGTTGGGAAATAATGCTCAGATTGGTCTCGGAATCACCCCTCGAGAGTTGGGAAATAATGCTCAGATTGGTCTCGGAATCACCCCTCCAGAGTTGTGAAAGAATGCTCAGATTGCTCTCGGAATCACCCCTCCAGAGTTGAGAAGTAATGCTCAGATTGGTCTTGGAATCACCGCTCCAGAGTTGGGAAATAATGCTCAGATTTCTCTCGGAATCACCCCTCCAGAGTTGAGAAGTAATGCTCAGATTGGTCTCGGAATCACCCCTCGAGAGTTGGGAAATAATGCTCAGATTGGTCTCGGAATCACCCCTCCAGAGTTTGGAATAATGCTCAGATTGGTCTCGGAATCACCCCTCCAGAGTTGAGAAGTAATGCTCAGATTGGTCTTGGAATCACCGCTCCAGAGTTGGGAAATAATGCTCAGATTTCTCTCGGAATCACCCCTCCAGAGTTGGGAAATAATGCTCAGATTGGTCTCGGAATCACCCCTCGAGAGTTGGGAAATAATGCTCAGATTGGTCTCGGAATCACCCCTCCAGAGTTGTGAAAGAATGCTCAGATTGCTCTCGGAATCACCCCTCCAGAGTTGAGAAGTAATGCTCAGATTGGTCTTGGAATCACCGCTCCAGAGTTGGGAAATAATGCTCAGATTTCTCTCGGAATCACCCCTCCAGAGTTGGGAAATAATGCTCAGATTGGTCTCGGAATCACCCCTCGAGAGTTGGGAAATAATGCTCAGATTGGTCTCGGAATCACCCCTCGAGAGTTGGGAAATAATGCTCAGATTGGTCTCGGAATCACCCCTCCAGAGTTGTGAAAGAATGCTCAGATTGCTCTCGGAATCACCCCTCCAGAGTTGAGAAGTAATGCTCAGATTGGTCTTGGAATCACCGCTCCAGAGTTGGGAAATAATGCTCAGATTTCTCTCGGAATCACCCCTCCAGAGTTGGGAAATAATGCTCAGATTGGTCTCGGAATCACCCCTCGAGAGTTGGGAAATAATGCTCAGATTGGTCTCGGAATCACCCCTCGAGAGTTGGGAAATAATGCTCAGATTGGTCTCGGAATCACCCCTCCAGAGTTGAGAAGTAATGCTCAGATTGGTCTCGGAATCACCCCTCGAGAGTTGGGAAATAATGCTCAGATTGGTCTCGGAATCACCCCTCCAGAGTTGGGAAATAATGCTCAGATTGGTCTCGGAATCACCCCTCCAGAGTTGGGAAATAATGCTCAGATTGGTCTCGGAATCACCCCTCCAGAGTTGGGAAATAATGCTCAGATTGGTCTCGGAATCACCCCTCGAGAGTTGGGAAATAATGCTCAGATTGGTCTCGGAATCACCCCTCCAGAGTTGGGAAATAATGCTCAGATTGGTCTCGGAATCACCCCTCGAGAGTTGGGAAATAATGCTCAGATTGGTCTCGGAATCACCCCTCCAGAGTTGGGAAATAATGCTCAGATTGGTCTCGGAATCACCCCTCGAGAGTTGGGAAATAATGCTCAGATTGGTCTCGGAATCACCCCTCCAGAGTTGGGAAATAATGCTCAGATTGGTCTCGGAATCACCCCTCGAGAGTTGGGAAATAATGCTCAGATTGGTCTCGGAATCACCCCTCCAGAGTTGGGAAATAATGCTCAGATTGGTCTCGGAATCACCCCTCGAGAGTTGGGAAATAATGCTCAGATTGGTCTCGGAATCACCCCTCCAGAGTTGGGAAGTAATGCTCAGATTGGTCTCGGAATCACCCCTCGAGAGTTGGGAAATAATGCTCAGATTGGTCTCGGAATCACCCCTCGAGAGTTGGGAAATAATGCTCAGATTGGTCTCGGAATCACCCCTCCAGAGTTGGGAAATAATGCTCAGATTGGTCTCGGAATCACCCCTCGAGAGTTGGGAAATAATGCTCAGATTGGTCTCGGAATCACCCCTCCAGAGTTGGGAAGTAATGCTCAGATTGGTCTCGGAATCACCCCTCGAGAGTTGGGAAATAATGCTCAGATTGGTCTCGGAATCACCCCTCGAGAGTTGGGAAATAATGCTCAGATTGGTCTCGGAATCACCCCTCCAGAGTTGGGAAATAATGCTCAGATTGGTCTCGGAATCACCCCTCGAGAGTTGGGAAATAATGCTCAGATTGGTCTCGGAATCACCCCTCCAGAGTTGGGAAATAATGCTCAGATTGGTCTCGGAATCACCCCTCGAGAGTTGGGAAATAATGCTCAGATTGGTCTCGGAATCACCCCTCCAGAGTTGGGAAATAATGCTCAGATTGGTCTCGGAATCACCCCTCCAGAGTTGGGAAATAATGCTCAGATTGGTCTCGGAATCACCCCTCCAGAGTTGGGAAATAATGCTCAGATTGGTCTCGGAATCACCCCTCGAGAGTTGGGAAATAATGCTCAGATTGGTCTCGGAATCACCCCTCGAGAGTTGGGAAATAATGCTCAGATTGGTCTCGGAATCACCCCTCCAGAGTTGGGAAATAATGCTCAGATTGGTCTCGGAATCACCCCTCGAGAGTTGGGAAATAATGCTCAGATTGGTCTCGGAATCACCCCTCCAGAGTTGGGAAATAATGCTCAGATTGGTCTCGGAATCACCCCTCGAGAGTTGGGAAATAATGCTCAGATTGGTCTCGGAATCACCCCTCCAGAGTTGGGAAATAATGCTCAGATTGGTCTCGGAATCACCCCTCGAGAGTTGGGAAATAATGCTCAGATTGGTCTCGGAATCACCCCTCCAGAGTTGGGAAATAATGCTCAGATTGGTCTCGGAATCACCCCTCCAGAGTTGGGAAATAATGCTCAGATTGGTCTCGGAATCACCCCTCGAGAGTTGGGAAATAATGCTCAGATTGGTCTCGGAATCACCCCTCGAGAGTTGGGAAATAATGCTCAGATTGGTCTCGGAATCACCCCTCCAGAGTTGGGAAATAATGCTCAGATTGGTCTCGGAATCACCCCTCCAGAGTTGGGAAATAATGCTCAGATTGGTCTCGGAATCACCCCTCCAGAGTTGGGAAATAATGCTCAGATTGGTCTCGGAATCACCCCTCGAGAGTTGGGAAATAATGCTCAGATTGGTCTCGGAATCACCCCTCGAGAGTTGGGAAATAATGCTCAGATTGGTCTCGGAATCACCCCTCCAGAGTTGGGAAATAATGCTCAGATTGGTCTCGGAATCACCCCTCGAGAGTTGGGAAATAATGCTCAGATTGGTCTCGGAATCACCCCTCCAGAGTTGGGAAATAATGCTCAGATTGGTCTCGGAATCACCCCTCGAGAGTTGGGAAATAATGCTCAGATTGGTCTCGGAATCACCCCTCCAGAGTTGGTAAATAATGCTCAGATTGGTCTCGGAATCACCCCTCCAGAGTTGGGAAATAATGCTCAGATTGGTCTCGGAATCACCCCTCCAGAGTTGGGAAATAATGCTCAGATTGGTCTCGGAATCACCCCTCGAGAGTTGGGAAATAATGCTCAGATTGGTCTCGGAATCACCCCTCCAGAGTTGGGAAATAATGCTCAGATTGGTCTCGGAATCACCCCTCCAGAGTTGGGAAATAATGCTCAGATTGGTCTCGGAATCACCCCTCCAGAGTTGGGAAGTAATGCTCAGATTGCTCTCGGAATCACGCCTCCAGAGTTGGGATATAATGCTCAGATTGGTCTCGGAATCACCCCTCCAGAGTTGGGAAGTAATGCTCAGATTGGTCTCGGAATCACCCCTCCAGAGTTGAGAAGTAATGCTCAGATTGGTCTTGGAATCACCCCTCCAGAGTTGAGAAGTAATGCTCAGATTGCTCTCGGAATCACCCCCCCCCCCCAGAGTTGGAAAGTAATGCTCAGATTGGTCTTGGAATCACCCCTCCACGTTTTGAAAAGTATAGTCAGACTCGTACCGGAATCACCTCTCCAGACTCGGGAGAGTATGTTCAGATTGGTCCCGGAATCACCTTCATGTCTTCCAGAAAAAGTGCGGACGAACTGACAAACTGACAGACTAAGCCGATTATATATAGTAAGGATGGAGTTCCTGGAACAGGCGAAAACATGCAATATTTGATCAATAAGAATGAGAGAACTTCCTCGCTCGGTCGCTCGGATAAGCGGAGGACCCGAACGCGCCGGTCCGGGAATTCTGGGCGACGGTGCTCGATTCTGGAGATCATCTCATCTCCTCGGATTCATTGCTCAGGGATAAGCCTTCACCTACAATCAGAAATGGAGAAGAACGCGGACCAGGCCGAGGTCTGGCAACAGTTGCAGCAAACGTCCTATATGGACGATCTATCGGCTGGCGAGTTCTCAGTAAATGAGGTTGAACGGATGATCGAGCTGGTTCGCGAAGTCTTCAGAAAAGGCCACTTCCCGCTCGGCGAGTGGGCTTGTAACAACAAAGATGTCGCACAATTCAATTCGGAGTTGGTGGGCACGGACCCAATCTCTTACGCACAGAGAGACGCGAAGTTCTTGGCGGTCTCATGGGATCCGGGAGCGGCGAGCTTTTCCTGGACTTGGGCCTGGCAAAGTCGTCGTTCAAAGCCGATGTTCCAAGCAAGAGGAATTTGCTAAAGGGCTCGAGTTAGATTCTTGACCCTCTTGGCTTCATTACCCCAATAGTTGTAGCTAGGCTGGGATGAACAGGTGCCAAACAATCCATTAGAAACTCAAGGGCAGGCAGTCGAAAACCTGGAATTCGCCGAAAAAATGAAAGTTGAAATATGTCTCTTCCATTGCGGAGTGAAAGCAGCCAGAAGAGCTCCATTGCTTCGCGAACGCCTCGAACAAAGCCTTTGGAGTCGTAGTATACTTGCATGTCTTCTCAGAGGATCACAGTGCAAAGACGGCATCAGTGGAGGTCCTGTTTGGCAAGGCCAGCGTCTGTCCGATTCAAGGGAAATATTCAATTCGTAGGCTAGAGCTTCTGGCGGCGGTGCTCGCACAGCGGGTTGCGGCTCCGAGAGAAACCGGAAACATGGAAGACATACGTGGGAAACTGAGTTCGAGAGATTCAGTCAGTCTCGAGTGCTGAAAATCGGCGATAAATCCGATCCGCAGAAAATGCGGCGGAAATTTCAAGTTGCAGAGTCCCATTGAACACAGATGAAGTGCGTAAGTTCTGCCTCCAGGGACCGGCATGGTCAGCGGCTACGGAAAACCTCAAGCCGCACGTTCTCAACGAAGACGCCATCTACGAGGAATGTCGCAGGGAGCAGAGGCCTTCTTCGGATCCTTTGGCGGCCCCAAGCTCTCAGCTCTCCTTTATGCCTGGGCACTACCTGAGGTTTTCGAGCGCGCCACTCAGATGTGGGCAGAGAATGTGAAATTTCCGACCGAAACTCTCAGAGCTCTAGTCCGAGATCGATAGCCCCCAATCGTTCGACCAGAAATCTCGTTGTTCGATCATCGATCACATGCTCAGACAGCTAAGCTTCGTGATCCGGATGGCCTCGAGATTCAAGTTCTCTCGACTCATCAATCGACTCCCATTCAGTCCTGTATCAATTCACGTCCCAAGACTTCGTAGCAACTCATAGTCCAGCGTCTGACACGCCGATCGTATCCAATTTGTCCAATCAAATCCCGAAATCCGGCTAATTTTCGGGGGTACAAATGATAGATTGAATGACCTGGAGGAGAAATGACGGGCGGTCCCGAGAGAAGCTTATACGGGCGTGAATTCCTCCGCAAAATTAGTTCCACTGCGTCTCTCGGCAACCGCGGAGAACGGCTATTCATGCTGATTTCCGAGCTTTCCAAGGGTATGCACATATTGGTCTCGGACTCCATTTAAAATTTCTCGTGTGAATGCCGAATTTTCATGAGGGCTTCTCCCGTAAATTCGTGACCCTTTTGGAAAAATCGGAGCATTTCCGGTTCATCACGAGCAAAGTTTGTGGACCATCCGGAGCCTCAAAATTCGTAACAGGAATGACGAAGTACTAACAGAGTGCACCAAAGCCACAGGAAACGACGTTTTCACGTCAAAAAATTTCCATCGTGGTTCAGGTCGGCTCGAGAGTTAGCCTACGTGATGCGCTCCTCCTTATGTTTCACAGAGGGAAAGAGAACCGTTCCAGTGAAGAACGACGCGCCGGAGCTCGGGGCAGCAGAGAGAATGATGTTCAGATGCATCCGAAAGAAACATTTCAAAACAGAATCGGCGGATGAAAAGGCAATCGATAAGTCAATCCCGTTACACCAATCGAGTCATTTTGTGGACAAAAAACGGTTCCTTAGGTACAAGACCCGGCTCGAAAAGTCGTCAGATATTTCCTTTGATGAGAAATTTCCGATCTTTTGGCCAGGGGAGGAATCCCTATTAGATCTCTTCCTGAGACATATACAGAATTTTCACTGTTTGCATTCCGGCGGCGTGGCGGGAATCCTTAATCGGCTACGTTCGAAGTTCTCCGTGTTTGGTGCGGAGCGAGCAGCTAAGAAGGCGACGTCGAGTTGTGAAGTGTGCGCGCGTAGCATGGCAAAAGCCAGCGTGTCTGCCTATGCCACCGTTACTGGCATTCAGAGTCCAGGAAAGCCCTCCGCTCGCCTTCACAGGCATAGATCTCCTGGGCCCGATCTATCACAGGGATTCCAACGCATCAAGAGGATAATATTTCGTTCTACTCCTGACCGTGCGCTGTCACAAGAGCGATTCGGTTGGAATCGGTCTCGAACCTTTCGACACATCAGTTCCTCTTAGCACTCGGGAGATTCCTGAGTCGAGACCCGGCGGTGCAAATGATAATGTCCGACAACGCGAAAACCTTCGTGAGAGCCGAAAGGGAGATCGCGTTGATGGACAAACACGTCGCGTCAGACTGCGTACGGGAGTTCCTGTCATCGCGAAGAATTGAGTGGACTCACTCGACCTCTCTGATGCCCTGGGCAAACGCATTCTACGAGAGGCAGCTCCAAACAGTAAAAAAAAACTCGAGACAATTAGGAACGCACGCTCTGTCTTTCCGGAAATTGGAAACAGTGTTGTTCGAGATTGAACGAATGGTCAATGACGGACCGGTCCCCGCAGTCGTGATCGACCCAAACAAGCCAGAAGAGCTTTCGACAGCTAATCTTTAATACGGTTATCTAAGTCCGACTGGACTACCAGACAAGGAGAGGTGAGGAAGCGTCGGCTCTGATTTTCTCTGAACGATGGAGAAGGCAACAAGGTGCTCTCAGAGGATTCTGGAAGAGGTACCAGAATGACTATCTGCAGTTTCTGAAATCTCTCCATTAGCGCAAGTCGGTGGACTGAAGACCGCTGCGAGCGGGGAACATGTGCCTGCTATACGCGTGAGATCCGTCTAGGGCCTACTGGCCGATCGGGGTGGTTCAGTCCCTCCACGGGGAGAAGGCACAGATCGCAGACTAAGGTCGTGCGTCATCAAAATGTCCACAGGACAAATCCTGAAGCGACCGATCCAGTTGTGTTATCCTCGGGGAATTTCGAAATTTCTACCAGTGCTCCAAGAGTCACCGGCTCCGTCGGTTACCACTCTATGGACTGGATCCGTCTTCTCTCGGAGAGTAATTTCAAACCGACAGGAGTCAGGTGTCCAAATGCAGTCCACGGAGTCCGTCTCAGAACAGATCTTTTGGCGTCAAGCGGCAGCTCACTTATCTGAGTTCAACGTGAACTTTTGTTCGACTTGAGGGATTGCACAGTCTCGAGAGAGGAGGCGGAAAGAGAACGTTTCCATAAATATGACGTTGTAACGTTGTCAACTCGATAAATCTCATTTCCGAGCAGAATCTCGTAGCATACAAAATATAAGGACAACCCCGGTTTCAATGTGCACCCAAGGTTGTACGACCAAGGTCTAGTTTAGACTGCTCAGCAGTCCCGGGGAAGTGCTACCAATCGGATACGAATAGGTGGAAAAAAGTTGCCAATAATGCCTCCGGCGGACGTCGGGGCGTCTCCTTTCCGCCTCACACCAGGACCCTCGTCGAGTGCGCTGCTAAGCGCGCTCGACCGGGGGAAAAACACGGACGCCGTCGCTTCCATCTGCAGCCGTTTTGTTTCGGCCCGGAGCCGACAAGAGGAGAAAAGGAGCGGACCACTGAAGCCGGGATTGCTTTCAACTCCCTTCGTCTTACATTATTCGACAGTCCCTCATACGGGAGGTTATCCGTGATAAGGGCTCAAAGGTTGTATGAACACTTCGGCCCGATCATGTCGCCCTCCCTCAGTTCTGTGTCGGGGTCGTCGGAGGAACAGGTTCCGTGTTCAGCTAACTGTCAGAGGTACTGATGGTGTTCGGAGGTGCCGCTTAGTCCCGCTTGAAGGTGATAGCGCAGTTCGTGAGAAACTAGAGAGAATGGTTGTTGAGAATCGAGCGAGCTTCCCAAACGCTTTGGACATATTTTCTCTTGCTACGAAAAGAACGTGGTCCGAAAAGGCGGAAGACACACGATTGCCACCTTGAATTCTCTGAACGCTCTTACCCATAGTAGCACGATGCAGCCGATTCTGAGCGTGAACGGGAGCTAGTCAGGAAGCTGTACGTGAACCCGCAGGAGCACAATGAGATTCCGGCCTACCGGTGTCAGCGTCGTTGCCGAAATATCCGAACCTTTTCACAACGTCGAAATGAGAGAAGTTGAACGAGGGTCTCGTTCAGAGCTAGTGTGAGCGCGTCTCCAGCGATGTCGTCAACCTTCGTACAGATTCCCAGTTGCATAGCCTTCTTCACAAAGAAATCATGCTCAAGATTCAACGTCTCGAAACTGCACTCGCTGATCTACAGCCAGTTCGGCTCCCCACCTTCCGACCGATGTGGCTCTTCGGATGGCGTGAATGGGGCTTCCTAGTGCTCCTTTTGTTTCACCTCATATCATTTGCTCCGTTTCTCAGGCTGTCACTAGGTGAACACTGGAATCTATACTCTCTCTTCTCCAAGTGACGTCTCCTGGCGTGACAAACACGACGGGAATCAATCGATTGTCTCACTTTCGATTCTCACCCGTTTCGACACCGAAAAAGCATGAGAATCTAACTTTTGAGTGGGGCTGAGGGATGTGATGATGACAATGATCTCAGGAATTCCATCTTCCCATCCAGAGGCCCCAGAGCCGTATGGGAAAAGTCCTATGTGCTCCCATATTACCCCCGACGCACCCTACGTGCCCATCTATATATCATAGAAATCGGCGTGGGGCAGTTAGTGCACACTCCTTGTCAGTACCGGCGAGCGCTGTGAGGATGTCATTCACTTTCTTGTACTCTTCAGTGGATTCAGGAATGGTGACGATTGTCACTGTGCGGTCTCGTGGTCTCCAGGTAAGGGAGAACTCCGTGACTCTGGAGAGGAAGCTCTGTACCCTTGAAGTTCATGGAATCGTTATACACACAGTGGAAAACGATCTGAAGAGGCTGGGGGTTTCCGTTTACAGCTTCCTGCGCTTGGTCTAGGACTGGAACGGACTCCATGTCCGCCCTCGAGCTGCTTCCGAATACAGTACAAACTCGATTATTTCAACCTTTCGCATTTCAAGCTTCGATTATCTCAACTCTGCGGAACAGGCCGAAGATGTCGACCGGAAGCGTATCTCTAAGTGGAAGATGAATCCATCGTTCAAAAATCTTCCATCGTCAATATGTCTCGTATCATTCTGGAGCGGTTAGCGTTCGAACTCGGACTCTCGTTCCCGAATCGGTTGCGGAGCCCAAGAATGTAGGTGATTTTGTCATCTCTCGCGATTATTCAACTTTCGATTATTCAACTTTTTTTCGGCATCACTCAGTTGAAATAATCGAGGTTGTACTGTATTACCGAGGTCTCCTTTGGGAGATATTCGAGGATGCCGTGACGAAGTTTTCTCGACACGTTGTCTCCCGCGAACAGCACTCATTTTGCTGGTCCGATGCATCTGGCGATGCTGGACCGCTGTCTCGGGCATGGTATCGCGTCTTGATAGCCTCCACTGCTCTGAGTCTGTTGATTGTGTGACTTTTGACTTAGCAAGCGAACTTGTTCCTCGTGGTCCTTGATTCCCATCAGCGAGGACAACAGACCCCGGGGCGCCGAGAGCGACGTTCTTCGATTCCAGAGCGCCAATGATTTCGTCTGTTGACATGGTACAGCCCGGGGACGAGCAGAGGCCAGAGGCAAGTCACCTCCTCTAATGGCTCCGCTCCGTCGGTAGCGCGGCATCTCCTGTGGCACACTCCCCTGCACATGTGGCATTCTGGGATGTAGCACTTAATCGCTCCTTTGCATCGGAGACGGTACAGATCGACCTCCATTGACATACAGACAAAAACGTTGGTTCACGTGCAGTACAGCGAATATCATCACCATTTATCATTTAGGCACGTCAGATACTTGGTTTACACACGACCAGACAAGGCACACGAATATGTCATGGACTCGCAACTGAATGGGCAGTTTCCGTAGGCCTGACCGGCGAAGACCTCCTCGCGAGAGGTTCGGGAAACTCATCTCGCTCCTGGGTAGCACTGGTTGATTCTGGAATTTGCCCATACGATCCAGTAACACCGAATGATTACGATGTACTTGAGGACCTCGCGCAGAATCATACACAGGCGGCCGACTCCGATCGGGGCCGAATAGTCTTGAGACCGGATAGTCTTCGAAGACAGTGGTCGCGAGTCTCGTTTTTACCCCGACCGAGTTGAGATATCGCGGAAAGTCGCGTCGACTACATTCTCGTATCAGGGCTCTCTTCCGAGCGACGGCGACATGAGGAAGAGGGGAACTAAATCTATCGACAAGAAAGAAGGCCTGGTAGATCGAGGGAGGTCATAAGCGCGAAGCGAGGAAGTGTCACTCAGCGAATGCAGGAGAGGAGACGGAGTTGAGCCGCGCTGAGCCGTTGTTGTCGACCATCTCCGGGTGGAACGTATTCTATCCAGCGATACGACATAGTCCCCTTTGTTACCAATCCCTGATTGAGTAATACGATTTCTCGTCTGTGGATGATTCGAGCGAGGGGCTTCGTATTCCGGACGCGCTGAAAACAGGCTACACGCCGAAAGGATGAAATCATGCCGACCTGCATGTGGGTTCTACCGAAAGCCTGATAACTCTGGAGCCTTCGCGTCACGTTGCAAGAAGCCCTTGACAGCGAGATTAGCGTTTCAGCGTCAGGTCTCCGATACAGTTTGGTGCCAATTCAGATCTGTCTCCCGATGACTTTCTCATCGAGAATGGCCGCTTACGGGGAGCTATTTTCTTCTGGCAAAGATTTGTTCAGGATGAGAAGGAAGAGAATCATCCGGCATCAGTCTGGGCTAGGCGCGCTGTGATTGATGTCCTTTATTCCTGCGATTTCATGAAATGTTCGGCTGGTTCCCCTACATATCGCCAACTACTATAGATTATTGCTGCCTTCGATTGAACGAATGAGAGTACTGAAACGCTGGTATTGCACCGGATGAACGTCGATAGCAATGAGCTGACTTATCATTAGATTGAGACTTTACTGACTCGAGAATCCCCCCGGTCCTGAGTAATTTCCCACGGTTTGGAGCATCGCAGAGACTCCTGTGTCGTTTTCCCAAATCGCGCATTGGAGCTGTCATGTCATGTGGAAGACACCACTCAAATTGAACTGATTCTGATTTCCTTGGAAGCTATCGCCTGAGAACGTCGGCGGACGGCAAACATTACCGACTTGAAAACTGGTCCGATTATGGAAATCCCCTCCTGCGATCAACTGCTGTGTGGATGGCGCATCTTCTCGTCCACATCAGCGGTCAATCGATCAACGATTGCATCTTGCAGGGCGGCTAAAATATTGCCTCTAATTTTTTTGACTCTCCTCAAAAAAATCATCGAAAAACTTCTGATGTCAGCGATCGGATTCGGAAGTGTGAGCCTCGACGCGGGATAGGATGCTGCTCGAACGCCCGAAAACTCAAAATTTCCAGTTCAGGAACTGTGAGGAGAGCGAACGATAAATCCACCCTTGACGAGCTGACCTCTCAACAAAAACAGCTCTTGGAAGATCTCCGAGCCGCTCTACGAAATGCAATGGTTGACTTGATTTCGAAACGAAGAGATGCGCCATCCTTCCAGCGATCGATTGCGAGAAGGATTTCCAGAATCGGGTGATTTTCCACTGAGTTATGACCGAAAGGGGAAAGGTAAGAAAATCCCCGAGTTACGACGACCACCCTGCAGAGGGGACTCTGTATGCGTAACTTCCACGCGATAATGTTCCCGCGAGCTCAATGGTTTCTCTCCTCCCAGAAAACCTCTCCTCTGGATGGATCGATCCCTTCACCAGGGTAGCTGTAATCGAACCTGATTGAGCTGGACTCGTCGCTGGCCGCGCTTTTTTGCTGCACGCGTTCGCTCACGATATAGGGAAGTCAATGTACATTCGGTTAGTTATTGTCGGAATCCAATATGTCCTCGTCGTGATCCTCACAAGGGATTTCCCTCATGACTCTCCGATTTTTGATGCATTAGAAATGTCTCCGCGAACGTGGTCTCATCGCGAATCGACTAGAATATAGAGTACGGATAAAGAACATGACTCTCCAATCCGTCTGCTCGCGATGAAATAAAAGTAATCGTCAATTCAGTTCTGTCACCTACCACCGAAAATGACGATGCTGAATTCGTGCAAGAAGAAATGAGCTAGGAAACGCACAGCGAGCATCTCTCGATCAAGGCAACGAACCGATTCTATAAGGCAGTAGTCCAGAACCCCACAGCGCCATTTAAATTGTGCAGGACCTTCGATTCATTAAATTTCTCGGCAAGGGCGGCTTCGGCGCAGTCTACGCAGCAGATCGCAACGGTCTCGTTGCTGTCAAAGTCCAGGAAAAAGCCATGCTCCGTGCCAGTGATGAAAGGATATCAAACGCGGTGAACGAAAGAGTTTACCACGAGCTCTGGTCGATACCTTCATCCCGGGCTTTATCGGAACATTTCGAACATTCCACTGGATTCGGCCTGGTAATAGAATACGCCCCTTATGGCGATCTCAAGAGGATCCTTCGGAATAACATTCCGGCGACCGAAAGGGAAGCTTTGTATTATGTGCCCCAGATCGTTGTGCACTGGAATTCCTGCACGCAAGCACCCTGATTTATGGAGATTTGAAACCAGAGAACTGTCTCATTTACCGCGAAAGGCCGCTTGAAAAATATCCGATTTCGGTCTGACGCAAGTAGCTACCGACAACTTGAATACAGTGCGCGGGACTACACCGTACATGGCGCCTGAGATATTCAAACGCGAATTCTACGACGAAGGAATAGATTGGTGGGCACCTCGGAGTCCTCATATTCAAGCTGCTTCGCAATCTATATCCGTTTCAAATTGTGCCTAACGCCCAGAACCAGTTTGAAGTGCTCTTCGACCAGGTATGGAATTTAGACTTCTCGACCAAACAACCCTCAGTGGAGAGGCGAAAGATCTGATTCGTGGCCTGCTCGATACCGATAGGACGAAGCGACTTGGCGCAGGAGCACAGGTGTTCAAGAAATCCAAAGGCATCTTTGGTTCAGAGACGTCGACTTCGTACGTTGCGCAGCACTGATTACGCTGTGCCCGACTTCAACTGGGAGGAACCCCAGGGGCTACCTTGTGACGCGGATCTGCTGCATAACGAACCCACCCGCAAATCTTGATCCTGCGATGCGGATTTCGATTTTACTGAGTTTTCATATTGTAGACGAACGAAACGGAACTAGACTATAGTACGAAGTGACAAAAATCTGAGACCTAGGTTGAGAATGACAAGATGATCCAACGACCAGAAAATCCTTCCTTGCTTCTTCTGTTCTTCCCACGGCAAGATTCTTGCGCTCTTCTCGTCGAGCTCTATATCACAGTAATTAAGTGGCTACCGATTCCGTTCGAATCGTAATTAGGGATCAGGCTGACACCCTGAAGTTGATTACCCACGCAACTGGAATCGAATGTGCGATCGCAGAGAGACCTCGTTTCGTACAGCCACGATACAACGGACGCCGAAACTACGAGACGAACGTGTACTATGAGTTTAAGTCATTAGTTCTGAGTTTCGCGGATCACGAATTCAACAGCTCGACCATGGTAACCTGTGAGCAAGCAGCAGTGGCGCAGCCAGGACTTCCCACGAGGGGGGGGGGGGGGCTGAGACTCTTCTCCGTGCGCCCACCTTTCATGCATTTTGTAACACCCTGGAGACCATGGAGTCTATCCATCTATGGAGGTCCAATGAGGGCTGTAGGATCGCTCTGTCAACAACAGCAGGAGAGCTTTGGAATATTGGATGTTCGACTTGGAAGCTCAGAAGCCAGGCGTAGAGGTTTTCGTTCCCCCATAATATAGGATCGATGGTCCTCTATTGATCGCCTCTACCGTATTATATTGTGTACTGCTCGGTTCCGAAAGGCTGGATATCCAAACCTTGATTCCGAAGTAATGAACAAATATAGTATGAACTCTGAGGGGGGACAGAGCCTGCCCAGCCCTCAAAGTCAAAACAAGAACGACGTGATCTACACCGGCTGCCGGAGGGCTGCGTGAGTATTTCGCGAGATCCTTTCAGAAAATTCCGTTATGTTACAAGTTGCGAAAAGCCCTGAGGAGACACTCTCTCTGACTTTCGGATCAGACCAGTATGCTCAACAAAAACTACCATGGTGGACATTGTTGAGGGGATTTTTTCGTGACCTATACCAGTAAAAGTCGACCAGTCTGCGAATTGGAGCCCCTGAGACTTGTTGGGAACTGAAATTCGGTGTTGGTCTCGACTTCCCTTCAGCTTAAGTTTCAGTGTAGCTTCGTCGGGTCACGGTGGACGTTTATGGTTTCATTTGGATCTGTATGAACTTATACATGACCATCCGGCCGGCCGCCCGTCCCTTGCTTCGTGAGTCTACTGCTGACAGACAGACATTGCCTTCCATGTAGTGTCATTAGAGTTTGAGGAGTGGCCACCGATTCTCGCTGGAATAGTATCGGGCCGCTGCGCCCCATGTTGACATTCGTATCCCGGCCCGTACATGTGAGCAAACACAATCTGGCAGTTACTGTAAGGGAGATACGTTTCTAACTATCACGTCGGCACCTTTGGTGAACTATATCCAAATTCTGCTAATTTGCGCATGTTTCTGTCGAAAGCATGGTCAACGCACGCCCGAATCCACCTACCTAGATTCCAGAGAAAAAGGTGAGATCGACGGCCGGAGCAACCTCCTAAAAATCTTCCGAGAATATGAACACTCGATCCCAGAATCACCTCCTTAGGCTTCGAGCAGTAAGCTGAGATAGAACTCCGCGGTACTTCGCCTCAGTGGAATCACTTTCGGGTCCCCCTTCTTATCCTTTCTGTTGAACCGGACCGAAGACGCGGAGGCCCGTGGGCTGGACTGGCGCATGCTGTCGAGCCGCGAGGTAGTCGGTCAAAATGAGGCTTGAGGGATCGAGTCTTGTACGAAATCAAACCGTGCAGCGAGCGCTGCGACTGCTCGCCACTCTTGCACGTCCTTGAGCATGAAGCTCACCAGCGTGTGCCCGTCCACCGACGCGAGAAACCATAACTGCGACAGCCGGCGATACTCCAGCCTGAAAGGAACTCTGCATTTCCGGGCAATCCTCCAGTGCGTGTCGCGCTACGTCTTCCGCGCCTGAGCCGCAGAGCAAACACTCCCTGAGGGAAGGCTTTTGATCCAGGCCAGGTATGCGCCGAAGGAGCTGTGGCCGGTGAGCCTTGTGCGAGGGGGTATGTAAGAGAGCCGTGTCTCCTGCTGATCCACCTCCTCGATGTCCCGGGACGCAGCGGCGGGTCTAGCTCCGGGTTCGGTGGTGGACTTCGTCCCATCTTTCCTGCCATGCCGCAATCGCGGCCTCCTTGTCGAAGGATAGCTCTTCCCTGGCAGGGATGTCGCCCATGTCGCTGGTCTCCCGAACCTCGAGTATTTTCGCTCGGAGGTCGTAGGGATCTGCCCCGCCAGTACCTGTATTCCAAGCGTTGATGCTGTGCGGTTCGCCCGTGAAATGCCGATGCAGAGTGGTACCACCTCTTCAGACTCCCAGAAGTATGGTGAGATCGACCTCGGAATCATCTCCCTTGACACCGGGTCGCCTATGTCAGTACCTGTGAGCGTCCCACAGCATGCCGTTTGTTCCACGTCGATCCGATCATTACCGAGGAGTTCATTGGGGGACAAAACCCTGGATTTTCATATATACACCAGCCGGCCTCCGGCCGGACTACGCTGGCTGACCCGTCTGTCACATAACGCTACGGGAACACCAAGAGAAGACGGTGTCGTGTGGTGACGCGGCAGCGGTGCTGCGACGGAGGGAAAACGGAAAGCCGCGGCGAAAAGGGGCCCCGGTTGAGCACGACGGCAAGACCACGCCGGTCGTAGATAATGTCTCTAAGAGTAGTGCCGACACGACGCAGCCGTGCGGCCTTCTCTCTTGCACTGGTCGTTCACCGCCGTTCTGCAGCGGTTTATTCGGACGATTCTGGTACCTGAACTAACGCATCGAATCTGATTCGTGACACTCCCCGGCGCGGAACCGGACCCGCTATGACATTGAGAAGAACCAGTCTCCTACATCCCCGGCGATCGTGTTGACCTAAACGAACTGAGATTTGAGTTTCTGAACTCGAGTTGCCGTTTCCTGGACGAAATTCATTAACGGATAAGCCTCGATCCGTCGTAAACGGGTCAAGCGCGAGACTTCCGGGACCCGTGAGAAAGAAACGACTCGGAGGTTAAATTACAATGAACAAATGTCACGACATGCGCGCTCGGAGAAACGTCGACTTCTCTATCCGGCTCACAAATCGCTCCGAGCGTGGTCGGGTGAGCACGTGGGTTAGTGCGCGAGGACTGTGTGTGGACACTCCTTGTGCCGGATTTTTTTTGTGATCCTGGCTGTTACATAGCCCATGAGCTTCATGGGACCCCTCTCTTGAAGACATCGCCGGCGGTCCGACCGGGTGCGGCAATACGAGCCGACCTGGGCTGAGGATGTCCCGGAGGACCGTTTCCCGGGCGGGCCCCTCGCGCGCCTCCAGGAACCCCGGGCGGGGAATCGCACGGACGCTGGAGCAGGTTCTGCAGGCCGTTCACGACAGCCTGGGGGGGCTCGAGGGGGGGGGGGGGGGAGACCGGCGAGCCCGACGGTCGAGTCGATGACCTGATCGGACGAGACGTATCAACTCCGGCCGCGGGTCGATGAGCCACGCCGTCCCAGTCGCTGGAGGAGGCTCGTGCGCGAGTTTCTTCCGCACGATAAAACCGGTCCGTCGGCCCACGGGTGCACTTGGTCGACGGCAATCCGCGCGGCTCGTCCGCGCAGGACACTCAGGCGGGTATTCAAGCGACGGCCTGGTTGGTTGGTGTTACCGACCGACCCAGGAGAAATTTGCCGCCACGGCGGAGTTACCCACGTGCGCAGTCCTGAGGGCAGAGGGAAGATTCTCCAACTCGAGCTCATCGCACTCCTGATCGGGACCAATGCAGAGGATCGGATGTACAGGACTGGTAGGAGAAGTTTCTCCGCTCGATGCCAGCACGCCGAACGCGTCGTGCACCTGCTCGTCCGCTATCGAGAACTGGTACCGTCTGTGGCTTTGTGCAGAACTGAGAAACGGGAACCACCTGACGACGGAGAACGAGTGAATTAGCGGCCCTTGGAGAGGACAGGTCGGGCTTTCGTGCGGGGATCGAGTGGAGGTTTCAGCCGTGAATACCGTAACTATCGCCGCCTGGCTGGTGGAATTAGAACAAGAGCACCGTTTCGCCCTGGGCAGTGAATATTGACTTCCAGTTGCTAGAAGTTCACTGAACCTTTCTTCACTCGAGTGGTATCAGAGAAGCAGCTGATTGCGTTAAGAGAAGCGAGGACACGGTCGGGAAAACGTGCGCTCCGAATCTTAACAGCTAGTTCGAGGGCCGATAGGGAATACGGCATTCTTTCCCATTGGCATCGGCCTGGGTACTATGAGTGAAGCGGAGGCTATAAAGTAATACAGTTAAGGAACCGATGGCGACGCAGTTGAACTTTGAATCTACGAGTGGTTTACCATTTGCATAGACATCCCCTCGAACCTCTTATCCTCCACCGCTGAAACCCACGCCTCACTACGCTCTGCCCCTGCGCTCTTGGCCTCCCACTGTTCTGGCAGTTTGAAAGCTATATCCATCGTGACCCGTTTCAAGTCCAGAGCATTCGTTCTGAGCTGTTGAGGTCTAGTCGCTCGTGAGGCTCTGCAGAACAGCTGCTTATCTGTTGCCTCGAGTAACAGCTTTGGGTGACAGGGGTTCCGTAACGATGCTTGTTGGGGAATCGGACGGATGAGGTCCGGGGGATCGCGAATCCTTGAGCTTTTCTTGCAGACGTCCACTCACTGAAACATTACTTTCCAAGTCTGGGGGGGATGATTCGGGCCCAATCTGACCATTGCTTTCCCAAGCCTGGGGGGGGGGGGTGATTCCGAGACCATCTGACCAATTACTTTCCAAGTCTGGGGTGGGTGCCAAGCGGAAGTTGGAAAAAGGTCGTGCCAACGAGGCAATGTATTTTCACTGTGCTAGCCCATTACCTGAAACCTAGCTTTGGCACACGGTCATCGACCCCACTAGAATCAGGTCAACCATCGAGACCATCGCCAGCACGAGTGCATTCGTTAGTGCCTCATCTAGCCGAATCAGGTCTCCGCAGGATTAGATTGAGGCCATATTGCCAGATTCAAAGCCCGTCGACTCGCGCCGCTCTGCAAACACTCGGTGTGTTGGATGCCATGCGGCCTATATCACCTTCAAAGATATCCTCGCCCCCAAACTGCGCACCTTACAAACGGATTACCGACGAGAGAGGAGAATCAGGGCTCGAGCGAACGAGCTGCTGTCAGCAATCTCTACATCTCGCAATCTACATGCAAGTATTTATGTTAGAGCGCTTTGCGGCGCGGCTCCCCCCAGTGTCTGTACATTTGCAGTCAAAGGCCCTGAACATATTTTGTACTCTTGAGGCGCTCGAAAGTATTTCTGCCTCTCTGAGAGCGTCGAGAGACAACTCTGATTCCGACTTCAACGAGCTTCTCACAGAAGCGTCCGTCTTGTGCAGCAATCTTGAAATCAACGTTTGACTCCCCTGGCTGTGTGGTAGACAAACACAAAGAGAGAATCATCGTGCAGAGAGAATCGAAGTGTACTTCCGCGTCACCGCAGACGCCTCACGTATACCAATGATCGTTGTTCAGCGTTGTTTTCAATGACTTGCGGGGTAACGTGGCCAAACTCCGGCTCCTGATACCTAACTTCATCGATAAGGCTCACCCGAGGATCTCGCGGAGGTTTTCGCTCTTTTGAGGCCGACTTGAATTGCAGCATGGGTGTGATGAGCAGGAGTATCGAAGATGGAGCGCCAGGTGGATTGTTATACCAACGAACGACAGACCGGCCACTGCAACGGATGCCCCCAACCATTGCCGTCCCGAGAGTTTTCCGAAAATCACCACGCTCCTACGAATATTCGCCGTCCTGGCCGTCACAACGTCATCCGCGGAAAGAACCTTCAGCGTTTTACGGTCCTTGAAAAGCTCTCTTAGGTCAGTCATTAGGTCAACCATACTATGGTTAGTCTCCTGATATGAACCCAGTTGATGATCTGCTGAGCTCCGACATTATCTACAGGCCTCACCGAACCATAGTCATGATCCAGATCCCGTCGTGATCGAAGCACGCGCCGCCTTGAATAGACTTCGGGAGCACGCGCGAATCGTGGGCCAGATCGACGGCTCTTGTAGCGCACCTTGTCGGTGGCATCTTCTCCTCCGCCGTTCAGGGCCAAATGCCCAGAGTAGACCCTCTCCGAAGACGAGTGAAGCTCGCTCGAATACGTTCAGCTCCTCGAAAACCCCTCCTCTCGATTTACTGGTCAACCGGATCCAGCTAAGCTTCTATGCACAGCAACGGGTCTGACAGACTGCGCTTGGATGAGCGAGAAGAGACCAATTAAATTATGATGAACTTGGAGACAGACAAAACGATGCCCGACTTGATCGCGAGCCGAGCTGCGTAGGTTACTGATCCATAACTTAACGGGTATGTCAAGGAAGCCATTTACGTCGAAAAACTTCCTAACATTGGAATTATCGCGAAGCGCGAGAAAGATCTTCCGCTCGAATAGCCTGACTTCAGAATCACACGAGGGCAGCCTCTCAGACCCGTGCATAGGAGCTTAGCTCGATTCGCTTGACCATAGGAACGAGAGGAAGGGTTCTCGGCCTCCTGTGTTTCCTTTAGGCTCGTGCTGGTCCCGTCTTATATCGGCAGGGCCGAGCTTCACCCTGCGAAGTCATCGAGGGCTGAAAATCTTACAACTCTACTGTTCGATTACAGGTGATCAGTGATCACGGGGAGCGATAACTCTTGCCTGATTCTGGAAGGGAGGCTCTGAACAGAATAAAACAGAATAATTGTCTGTGCAACAGACGCAAATCTCAATCTGCCTAACGAGAGCGACGGATGGTAACTCGACGTGACATTCGAAGTCTGTCCAACGATTTTCAAAACAACTCTACAGCATCCATATAGTGTTGCCGAACGGCAGGACAGTGCCGGTTGTGCATTCTCTACTGGCGAAGGAGGTCGCAGAGACAAACGCACCCTTCTCGACTTGCTAGCTCAGTCTTATAGACCGTTTTCGAACGCAGCTGGTCCACGTGGATTTCGAGACCCTCACTACTCGAAAGGGTGGAAAGGCAACATCTCTGCGGTATCGGAAAATGCGGGCTCCCAACCTAAGTTCACTCCACGAGCGGAGCCGAAGACAACGTTGAACACACGATCATCCATTGCGAAACATTCCAGTGGGAGGTGGTGTCAGCTCTGCAACTCAGTGTCTTTGCGTGCTACAGATGCCGGCCACGTATGTTGGAGCGAGTCCAACTTCTTCCTCACGAGATCGCATGGTTTCTCGAGCAATTTTTGTTGCCATCGTTCAAACCTTAGGTGGCAATTTCGCCCTCCAGGCATCGGTGAGAGATCACAAACTTCGAGAAGATGGCGCTGCGAGCGGGGTTCCTTGATGTGCTCTGATTTGCTGGAACTGGAGCTGGAAACGAAGTTCCCGGAGAATCGAATCCTCGGTTGCGATTTCCGGTTTGACCAATGGCTTATCCGAAATATCCAGTCAGACCGTCCTTCCCCCGAGAAGTATTATCGGGATAATTATTTTGTTCTGAAAGTCAGAATGTTTGCGGCTGTCGCATTCGTTTCCTGGGATGGACATCCGACTCGCATTTTCCGAACCCTTGGTCTCAGACTCCGTGCGGAAGAATACCTACATTCCGACAAACTTCATCAACTACTTCGAAGCCACAATGGATCGGACGGGAGCGAAACCCAGCGCTGATGGATGCACTGAGGTGGAACGCCAACGGAGCAACCCTTGCGGGGATCGGTCGAACTAACAACGAAGTAGAGCACGTAGCATGTGTCGGCCGAATCGGGTGCTCATATCTTTTGTTTTTTCAAGCTTGTCGAGAACTTGCAAGTCTACCAAGGACTCACCGAATTCACGTTGGTTAGCTCGCTTGCGCGAGGCGGCGGCCTGTCATCGAAACGCCTACCCCGGGACCGGCAATGAAGACTTTTCGTTTTTACCTCAAACTTCAACGATCGCAACATACTGTCGTTTCTAGAGGCCGTAGCGCACAATCACTTCTCGGAAGCCAACTTCGGCTTCATGAATCCCCATATGGTCGTCCATGACAATTTCCACGGAGTTCGAGATGTATTCATCATCAGCTGTACAGAATACCCAGGAATGTGGGAGCCTGGGGATCATTCCGAAACACTCCCGCTTAAACGTACGTTCCGTTCGTTTGTTCAGAAAAAAATAGTTCCCTCCCATATCTGATCTATCACTCGTAGACTCATCCTCCGGCCACCAGGGCTCACACAGAGAGCGTATCACAAGGAAATTTTTATACCTCATACTTTCATATGGCACGAGTGAGCCGACGCGTGGCATCTAGAGCCAGGACGATCCTGAGCGTTTATCCTGATTCGTTGGTTCTAGGTGGTGAGCGGAGTTGATACCGGAGCGGACGGTCCGCCACACTCATGTCCACCTTGACATTAGTCTACATATACTGAGGAATGCGGAGGCGTTCTGAGTTTGAGTGGCGGAGAAGATCTTCAGATTGTGGTGACCGTCTCTAATCTCCTCCTACGGCAGAAATAGTAGGTGATGCCCACGAATACAAGGAAGGCAAGGACGCCCCCCAACGCAGAAGTAAATAACGCTGCTCTGAGAGAGCGACGTCGGGGTATACAAGAACCGGCAATCCTCCATAGTCGGTCGGCGAGAGAATGACCATAGTTAGCGATTGCGGGTTTTCCCACCTGTAGGCCACATCTGATCACATTCTAGATTATATCACCAATTATTACTTGTCACGACGCAAAACTGGGTAGGACACAATCCAGGGCATGTCGCAGCATAGCTTTCCAACGAGAAACCCGATCCGACAAAGTTTGCAACACAAGTCCATGAGGGGTTTTGTTGTCCAATTGCTTGAATAGAAGGGATCGCATCTGAGAGCGACTAGAGCCAAAACCAGCCATATGGAACGAATTCTAATGAGTGGTTATCATTCGAAGGAACCGTTATTTTCCAAACCAATCCCGAATCTGACACACTTCAACAGACACTTGGACTTTGCGGAAAGCGATCGGATTTTCCCGCGTGGGTGATATCGATACGATGAATGGTGTAGCTGATGGTTCGTGACCATAGAGAGCTGAATCAAATCAAAATGACCAATATCCTCAATATACGCTCAATTTTTCCTCTGTCATCGAGCGGCCAGTTCTTCGGGAACATCGGTTGAGGGGCTTCAAAAACGTGACGAAATCGAATTTCGGAGTTCTGTTCCCGCCAGAAGTCCGATCACATCCGGGAGATGATCAGCCCGGAGTTTCAACTCGATGCTCCTCGTCATGACCACCGGTAACATGCTTCGATCTGACCCGCTTTTATCGAACACAGTGAATCACTTGATAGGACGCTCGGCGCCGAGCTCTGCTTCCGGTGCTGAGTTATCGATCTGGCTCCGTTGGATTCGACTGTCCGGTCTTCTGCGCTCACGGGCTCCGCATCTGTTGCGGCGACATATTGGCGTGCGCGTCCGGCATGGCGCCGGTACCAGAGACTCCCAAGGCTGTTGGAATCAATGTCCCTGCTGTCTTTCTGACTGGTCAGGCTAAAAAAAGGCATAGATTTCGTGACACCTCGATCTCTAATATACCGTCTAGGGTCTGCTGTGAGGCGGTCTCTCGCTGCACGAACGCAGACCACTGAGCTAATAATCCCTCTCGTATCGGTGAATCATAAGTAGACGTCACAAGAGAGACAGAGAGAGGCTCGCTCATGGAACATAATCCGAAGCCAGATTCAAAGGACGTTGATATCTAGCGAACTCAACCGTCCCATCGAGTCGCGGTGAGCTCTCTTTAGATCATGATTTCCTTGTGCTGAGTCCGAGGGAGTCTGTAACAATATTGTGAAGCGAATCGAAGTTTTTGGATTGTTGAAGGCGATATTCACCGGAACGCGTAGCTGAAAACGGTCGAGTGACCGGATAGCGAGCTGAGACCTAGCCAGGGCTGGGAAGGTACAGGACGGTAGCTACGTGAGCACAGCTCCATACGGAGTGATTACCGTTGGGGCATTCGCACCAGTAGGCTGGAATCTTCCAGAGATTGTTTTGACTCGACACATTCCGCATATTTCCTAAACGAGATGTCCAAGCCGGTTGCTGGCCGAGGACCCCATTTACGGACACCTGGGGGAAAGACTCAGGCAGGCACATTTCGGAGGATAGTTTGCGGGTGGCCGCATCATAGAACGCTGTGCTTAGGTGGCTGCCGCCCTTAACCACCCATAACTGCCCAGGTACCAGCTCCCGATCAGGCTATCGGCCTTGGAGCCTCCTTCTCTCTTCGGAGAATGAGATCCGAGCAGAGCAATCTCGATGGTTGAAGATTCCTCGGGAGAGAGGATGGATGGCGCGATGTCCAATACACCCTCGTAATATGTCTCTCCACCGTCACGTGGCGGCGGGTAGACGTTGGTTGGTTAGAGATCCGTTGGAGCGTTACCCCGCAGATAATCCGTTTTCTTGAGGCGATTGGATCACCGGGAGAATTCGCCGACGGAAGCGGCAAAGCGAGCGGTTTGGAGGAAAAGTCGCTTTCTAAGGTGCCTTGGAGGAATTCTCCGAGTTGTGGTTAAATGTGACCGGCAAATTCGTTGGGGTCTTGTAAGAAGGGTCCAGCGTTTCCTGAAGTTATCCATTGAGCGTCGTTGTTCTTTTTGTGATATGAGTGATAATGATTCGAACCAAGTTTCGTCTTTTGGGAAGATGTTTTGAGAGGTATCATGTCGTGGGCGTCTGGAGTCTGGTTCTCAGTTACGGGTCTCTGGTTCCCACGCCCCAATCGGAACGTTTTTGTGTCATCAATCGGCTCAGAGGCATTTTCTTATCCGAGAACGGCCATGTCGCTTCCCTTCGACACACTTCGAATTACAGTTAGCGACATTAATAGGAGCCTTGAATGTCGCCTCGCGAACAGTCGAGTTGAAACTTTTACCCCGTCCTCTGGTGATTGCCGACGATACAACGGGTATCCATCGTTGCCAGTGATGGTATCAGCGTGTCATTTCTTTCAGTATCGCTTCGAACACCTTCCATCTTTCGAACACAGGGACTTCGTATTATAGTACTACAGGGACCATGAATCATGCTCTAGTGACGACATCGCGGAGTTCAGGGTCGATTCCTGCCCCCGGTATTTCCGCTGATATCATGTCGCCATTTTGGTTACCAACCACATCGAAATATGACTATGTGGAAGGTCACGTTTCCGCCATTCAATGGAATACATCCGACAACGTACCTTCCCAAAACATACGATACAGTCTCACGATAAAGTCCCTCGTTGATTTCCATTTCTGTTTGGAAAATCTTTCTCCAAAACAAGGGCGACAATCTGGCTTCATCTGGATGGAGGTCGATGGCATCGGGGTTTTCTACTCGTGCTATATATCGCCAAACAGGCCCCTAGATGACCTCAAGAGTTTTCTTGGGGAGCTCGGGGAATGTGCCGTTGGCCACAAAGGGAAGGAGATTTTCATTACGGGGGACTTCAACGCAAAGGGGGGCAACCGTCACACAGATGTGAGAGGGAAGTACCTGGAAGATGGGATGGCTGGGAACTACGTTTCCATACTCGACGACGGGAGAGTTCTGACTTTCTCGGCAGTGAGGGTTGAGTCTCTCATAGATTTGACGATTGCAGACGGGAGGGCTTTGAATGACGCAGAGGTATGAAGAGTCCTGGAGTACCAACAGCCGCTTAGTGACCACCGGTATATAACTTTCAAGCGGATGAATCGACCGACTCACTGGTGGAACGAGGGAGTGCCGCTCTGCGCCAGCGGTGCATCCACCCACAGAGGACCTCCAGTGGAACGGCGAGCTGGCGGGGATGTCGGGATCAGGGAGCTGAGGGGAGGGCTACATATGAAAATATTTTATTTGACATCTTTAGAGATACCTGTTAATATGGATAATAGTATGTGTTCCGAATTGTGCATCTACATATACACTCATGATTTTGCCAGCTGATTGATACCGGTGACTAGAGAGCATTCATTCGCATGATAGAGTCGGATCCCGGATCCACATCTTCGGCAGATACATTCCGGAGTCGCGATTAGACATTGATATCTTGCACATGGTTTTGAGTGGAATTCATGCACCGCATTCCTAGTTGTGACATGCCGATACCGGTTGTTGGCCATCCTCCATGTGGTCTCTGTCATTGCTTCTGTGCTGAAGAACTCGATGTCGACGGACGCCATCTTCCTCTCGCCCTTCTCGTGAAGAACCTGACGGCAGTGGGAGATAGTGTGTTCCGGCGTGTCGCCTGTCCCGTCTACACAATGAACGCAAATTGGGCTGAGTTTGATGTTCATTTTGAAGAGGTATGATTGGAAGTGACCGTGTCCCGAAAGTGCTTGGGTCAGAAAGTAGTCAACTTCCCCGTGTAGTCTGGTGTACCATGATTTGATGTCTTTTATAAGTGTTTTTGTCCATGTGCTCTTGGTAGGGTCACCGTGTGACCATCGGCTTTGAATCCTCTCCAGTGGTGTGTTTGTAATGTCCGATTGCATGTGTGTGTCATATGATTGTGTTGGTTCTGTATCTGTGTCAGTGGCATCGTTCATCGATCATGTTGGTGTTCTCCCGGTTTGTGTGAAGCCCCTGGTTTCCATGGTCTCCTTGATCCTGATGCCCCAGGGGATTGACTGAGAGAGGACCATCTCCTTCCCTCTTCAGCACCATGGGACTTTGGCATCAGCCTATTCGGCTGGTTCGAGATCTTTTCCACTTTATCAGTTGCGTCTCTGATGTGAGTGGGGAAATTCATTTTCTAGTCGATATGCACCCCGATGTATTTCACGCTGTTTTTGATCTCTATTCTTCCGCCAATTATGTTCAGGTCGATTTCCGGTTCAGGTCGGGGGAGCAAGCTCGAGTTTCCTCTCGATGAGCCAATCATTGATCAGGTTCACCGCTTCGTTCGCTCTGCTTCCTATGGTTGTCTCATCTCTGCCTTTGACGCATAGAGCGAGGTCGTCTGTGTAAGCAATGAGTTCAGTTTGTTCTGGTGAATCTAGGTTGAAGATTCCATCATAGGCGATGTTCCATAGGGTCGGCCTCAGCACAGAGCCTTGTGGAACACCGGCCGTCATTTTGTAGGAGAAGTCCCCACATTTCACTTCTCTGTCGCTGAGGTAGCTGAAGATTATCCTTTCGACGTACGGTGTATTGTCAAGGGACAACAGGCTGTTCTTCATAGAGTGCCAAGACACAGAACTGAAAGCATTCTTCAAATCCAGTAATACCATCATATCCGGTTGTCTTTACCATCTTGGTTCCTCGGGCTCAGAAGAAGGGCCTGCTAAAACTCTCTGGATAGCCATGATGGTCGAGTGTTTTGGGCGGAAGCCGAATAAGTTATCTGAAAGGACCCTTTTGGTTTCAAGCTCTATATGTAATCGGTCATGTATTATATTTTCGGAAGATTGCGAGATAGCCACACGGAGCTGCGAACGGGCCGAGTAGGCCGACCAGGAGCGAGGCTACGGTTATTGCGGTGAAATGGTGAGTTCCGTGAAGGCGCTACCTGTATCTCCTTCGAGCAACTGATGGCGACTCGGGGCAGACCAATCCACAATAATTAGAGCTTCGAATTTACCGGACATGTCCTTGTCCTGCTTTCGCGTCTTTCGTAGAGAATGTCCGGTTCGGCAATGTCTTGAGGAAACCGATTTAATCTCGGATGTTCCCTGAATCTGAATCCTGGCCGATGCGACTTTTGGCGAGGAATGAGTAAGGGCTCTCTGTGAAACCCTGCGTGGCAGACTTTTCGTCGGAGATTCCCACTACCACTTTGAATCGCGGGATTTATGAAGAGCCTTGAACCAGTGCTCCCATTCTGTAGAGACTTTGGTTTTATATGCTTTCAGTGGGAAGGGTTCTGGGAGCTTCACACTGACGCTCACAATGTAGGCTTGGAGATATCGAAGGTTTACTTGTCAGAGTCTCAGTCGGTTCTCAGAGTTTGCGTGGGTTTTGAATCGATTTTGATTCCTCGATGGAACCACTATTCTCCGGCTTGTTGCAAGTATCGTTCGGGAGATAACGGACAGGGTTGTGCTGATGATGGATCCCGATCACGCAAGAGCACCGCGTGGAGACTATTCTCTTCGACATCGAAGAAGTACTGCAGGGGAGATTCGTGTTTGACTTGGTATCATTGTGGAAGCCTGATCTCGAACCTGAGCAATCCTTTTTAAGACTCAATTCCGGATGAAGTCATCCAGATGGAACCGTTTCCACGATCTCACAAGATGGCGCCTGGAGGAATCATTTCTTTATCGGTTGCTGAATTGGAAAGAGATGATAGAATGATGTTCAGCCGATAAGGGAACCAGCTCTGCAAGAAGGCGTTCAGTCTCGCTTGATATGGTCCCATTCCCAGATCCTGGCGGTGTATTCTGACGAAAAAGTTGTACCCAACCTCTCTGAGCCCTCTGATCTCCGCAAAACTGTTCGGTCGGACATTGGTGAAAATTACAGCAGATTACCCAGAAAATTACCCAAGGGAAGATCCGAATCGGGATCCCGGGTCGGAGTTGATTCCGACGTTAATCCTATCTGAACTTCAAACACTCCCAGGGACGAGTCGGCGTTGGTCTCGGAATGGTTCCAGGATAACTTGGAGTTGAATTCGAGAGTTCGGAAATGATTCTCGGTCCGTCGGAGGATACTCTGACTGAGATTCAACCATACTTTCGAGGGAGCTTCGACCGTACAGTACCGAAGGGCCGGAGTTACTCCTCAGCATATCTGGAACTCAAAGTACCCGGTTCGACCCGAATCTCTCCCTTTCGCTTATCAGCCGGTCTGTTTTTCACGACGATCCATGGGCACCCGTACTTCTTCCCGGGCTCTTTTTGCCGCGTGTGTTGGGTATTTCGCTCCCTGATTCAGTGCTCCCCTCACTGTCCCCTGCGATCGACTTTCTGCGTCCCGCCATGCTCTGGCATCGATGAAAGCAAAAGGTGAGTTCATTGACGCGATCACGTGAGGGGCACTGCTGGTGTTTGGGGAGACAAATTCGATGAATACTTATGTTCGAACAGGTCGGAATCCGAATTCAAGCAGGTGCGCACTCGAAACCTCGTTCATTTTTGCGCGCGAGGAAACATTCGTCCGCTGCGCTCTCTACGGAGCAGGCGCGTCCGTTGCGATCAGTCCGTGAAAGTCTTCCCCAATATTGTTCCGATAACTTGTACAGTCATAGTGCTGTGATTTCGTATGAATGAAGCAGGCGGGGTGCATCGAGACGGAATTTCCCGGCAGGCCCGAACGAACGAGGCAGCGAATGCGAAACCTATCCCGGAAACCAAGTAATCGAGCATATGATTCGCACACTCTCCACGCCCGTGAAGTCGCTGCAGTCGAGTCCGTACCGGAAACTTCCGATCGTGTTGAAGTCTCGTGACTGAGCCGGCGAGTTCAAGACAACCGAGGCGGTGACACACTCCTTTGTCGTAGAATTACGCCATTCGACGCACTGATGTATTCGGGTGTCATCTCCTCTCCAGCTAAGGACAGCCCAATATAATGTATGTCATATCACGTCCGGTCTGCCTGTATGCCAATTATTCGAGGAGTGATGCAGCTCGGATACGGCTCTTCCAAGGCAATCGTCATCGCCGCCTTCGGGTTTTTCTCGATTATTATTTGTTAGCAGAACTCCCCGGATCCAGATCGACCTTGGGTCAATGAGGCGGGAGAGGCTTAAGACAACTTGTGGAACATGCTAAGTGACCGCGCGCGATGGAGATGCTTGGATGGTCGTGTGGTTATTTTCTGTGATCTGGAACAAAACCCTTCATTTCCGTTCGGAACCTACCTGGAACCCACTCGGAATGAGCGGTCATGGAAGTTCATACAAGAACCTCACCGTTGGCTCTTTGTCGGAAATTCACGATCTATGAGAACTCATCGACTCTCTAGTGACCCTTAACTTAGGGAACCTCCGCCTTGTGGCATTCAACCCTCAAGAAGAATGAGTTCAAATTTCTATGGCCTGTTTATTTTAGCGGTGCTCTCACGGAGAATGAATGAGATTCATCTCAGATCTCGGAGACCCTGAAGTTTGGAACGTCCGAACCCAGAAATCTCGTGATATGTCTTGTTGGATTGCAATCATCGATGTAACTTGTTCCTCAGAGACGAGCCGTTCCCAGAAAGAAACAAACAGAAAAGCCTTAGGCTGTGAACACCCTTCACAGTAGGGATTGATCACGAATCTTTACGGGCCATGATCCTGCGTATCATCATTCATCCGTCGGCAAAACAAACCAATCTAGCTGTTCGCTCAGCAGAGACTCATTTGTGTTGTTCTTCACAGATTTGACCCCTCTTGGCAACTTCCCACAACGGTTCGCATCTTCTCGCCCTGGGAACGAATGTTTGAGACTGTTCCTCGATCAAGGCATCTTCCGGCCCGCCGTCGACCAGGTCACCAGCAATAACTGAACTCACAGCTTGGATTCAACAATCGAGAGGTCTCTCTTCGGAGATAGGAACGGGATCTGAAAGAAGCAAATGAAATTTCACATGCTCCCGAGGACCTGGAGAAGTTTTAGGTCATATCCGAGCTCCGTCCGAAGCTCGGAAAGCTTTGTTGACATGAGGCCGACTAGGCTACCTGAAGCTGGCTCCCGACATTTTCAATGCCACACCTCGACCCTGGAACATCTATGCGAGCTACACTGAGGGATGAGAAGCACCCAGGTCGCCTTCACAAGAAGAAACAATGGAATCGGAAAAAAATCCGAGCGAAACTCTCAACCGCGGACTCGCTCAACGCATGGCATGAGTTGAGTGAACAGGAATATTTTCGCACGTCTGAATAACCTTCCGATTCATCCAGTTATGGAAAGTCCATCCGTTCGTCTCTCTGGGCTTCTTATCTGAGCCGACGAGGAAGCGGGGTTCTGATCCTTCATCTTCGAGAGGTCCCTCCCCTCTAGCGTCCATCCCTCGAGTCAGTGCAGATATCACCTCAAGGAAACGGATCCAGGAAGATGCTCACATACCTGAGCTAGCGAAAAACAACCGCCTTCGTTTAATCTGAAGTCTCCTCCTCTCCTCGAGGATGGTGGAAGATCCTCCTGCCATGCTCGCTGAGCTCATCACTTAGATAATGCAGAATACCGAGTTAGGGACCCTTGGGATGAAGTCCACTCCTCGCACCAGTCTTCTAGAGCGGATTTGAATGAGGTTTTTGAGAAGGCCCGCGAGCACAATACATCGACCACATTCGGGTGGATAAACGACGGCACTGTTTCACATTTTCACACAAATATTACGGAGGAAGTCATTCTGGGAATCGTTCCATCCTCTCGGCGGCGCATTGACTCGCTCCGAATCAGATCTCTTGATTTGGAGTCGGAGCCACCGCGAATTATGGGCTATTTGTAGCTTGAGTTTATCGTGAACAACAGGTAAACTTTATTCTTAGCCAAGCTCCCACTGTTTCAGATCGAACAATGTAATGTAGTCGAATGCGACAATCGAATGAGGTGATTGCTTACGCGATGCGATGAGAATATACATGAGCATCTGTTTCCAAGGGCATGTCATTAACAGTTCAATCGGATCGCTCTGTGTCGTCGGCTTCTTTCACTCGGGACCTCAGTGCACAAGAATGGATTTGCAGAAAAATGATCGGTGGATCCTCTCAAACTGACATTCAAGCTCTAGAACGTTGGGCTTATAGATGAAGGACCGCTAAGCCTACAATCAGCTCCAAGTCGAGCCAACATTTGGCTCTTGGTCAGCGCTTCCGAGTCCGACCAATGCGCTCGAAGCCATTTTTCTAGAGAATTCGCGAGCAGAATAAACAGGTAGGAACAGCCCAGGAACCATCGTGCGTGCACGATGACCTTACCTCATGACAAGAACAAACGTCTCGAGACGCAGATAACATTTGTCGATAACTCCGCTCTGTTCGTTGGTTCGTCAGTCAATACTTTTCTCAATTCGAACGAAGTAAGTCGCTATTCCCCTCGGGGTATACACAGTGCATTCGTGAAGGAAGTTGCCGGGGAACAGACTGTTCGTCAATCTACGGGGGATTCTCTGCGTCCGTGATAATGAATCAGATGTCGTCCAAGATGAGTTACATCACTCGAACTTAAAGACGGTAACTAGGTGAGTCATGAAGGCATGACGCTCTCAAACTAGAGTGGACCCTGTAGCTCCCTCCAAGGTCCTCGTCAGGCCAGTGGAAGCTTGAGAAGTTAGAGATTGAAGGCTGTGGAGCCTCTTGTTGCGAAAGTTTCAGTTTGGTCCCTTCCGATTACGCGCGCTGACTCCTGTGATGCAAGCGCTCGCAACCGCATTCTCGATCAGAGGGCTTCTTTGACACTTCGCTCCCGGAAGCAATTCTCAGAGCAATATGATACCGGGTCAGATCGGATTCTTAGTGGAAGCGAATGGATTGCGAGATCCAGAAGAATGACTCGCCCGCCCACAATGAGAATCAGCAGAACACCAGAGAGATTAGAACGGTGAATAACTGTAATACAACGAAGGGTCGCTCCACCGTTGTGGAATTACAGGCATCCGTTGTACAGCTGACCACGCAGCCCCTGACGTAGCGGTCGTCGAAGAAGAAGCTCCCGCAATGAGACATTCGGACAAGTTCGGTGTCCACTGTCAGTGTTCCTGAGTCGAGGGCGCACGTTCGAACCACCATGGTCTCCCCGCTGTCCTCTGGAAAGAATCGGACTTCTTGAATTCGTCTACTCCACTCCAGGGGAAAGCTCAACCACACAGAAACGTGGCTGGAAATTCGAAACGGGGGCCCTATCCGTCGAATGTTTAGGCATCCGTCGCAGCCATCAGCAACAGTCAACTATTCCCTCCCTTAATGTTCCCATACTTCTACTCAGAATCACCCGAAGTAACCAATGATGTGAACCCTGTGCAACGCTCATTCAGAATTCACTAAGGTAGTGGTGGGCGATCCGTGGCCGACGGACCAAATTTGGCCCGCCAGCGACGCTGAGACCATGTTCCAGGACTGATCGCTTTCCGAGAACTGAAATTGTCACTTTTCTCAAACAGTCTCTCCTAACGGTCCTATCGTATCGCCGCAATGGACGCTCAACCCTGATCTAGCTGACGAGATACCTTCCGGAACGAGAACCAATTCTGGTCATACCCAAGTTCTTGCGTCCTTGCGGAAGTTCTTGACGGGAAATGAGCTTGAAATCAAGCTTGATGGTTTTGGGTACGAATTGTCGAGTTTCACCAAGCGTCTGAGTGGCTGTGACTGAGAATACCTTATGCTCATCGGAAACACCGAATGAGAAACTTGGAAAACAGGATGGTTAGAGTGTGCATACATTCTGGCCCGCGGGAAGAAATTGGTTCGCACCGCTGCACCAGAGAACCCGCTTCCCATCCCAGCAGCGAGACTCCATGCGAAAGTCTCCTTCGGGGAGAACGCGTGTTTCTTGTAAAGTTCAACCCGGAAATAGTGATTATTTTCGTTGTGCGTCGAAGAGGGTCGATCGATGCCGAAGAATCAAGCTCCACCTTTCAACTCTTATGGTGGGGACGTGGTTTCTCGGCTCAGATATTTCTGGTCTTGCGAATCAAGCGTCCACATGGGATGAGCGCGGCAACATAAAAACCAGCTTCGTGTGACCTAGCGAGCCGCGGCTCGGCAAATAGGGAGGCCTCGGTCCACTTAATGACCATTCCCAAAGGCGCGCGGGCGCAGCGAACGAAGCGATCACAATAGACGGATGACAGATCGTTCTAGATGCGACAAAGTAAGGTATTACACACGAGAAACGTCCTGTGCGTATTCCACCGCACAAGCAGACGGGCATGGAGCCGCGAGGAGCTCATCCTGTACCTCCAGCTTTTGATTTGATAGGCTCCGCGGCTTGTTAGTTCCTTGAATGCCGATTTCCTCGCCTAATTGCTCCGATAGAAAGACGTGGAGAAACCCCGGAGCAAACGTCGATTACAGGCTTAGTATTATCCTCGCCCGCCTGGGCCGTTGTCAAGTTGTGCTGTGCAGGATAGAATTGCAACATTGTCTCTTGCTATTTTTTGTGCTTGCCAGGGGACCCCGCTGTCGCTGACAAGGCAATTAGGGAATCCGTTCCCGAATCGAACCGAAGCAGCTCATTCCCATTGACGTACCGCGAGATGCGATGGCCGAGACCTGTGACGAGATCGTTCTCTCCGCTAGCCCCATCGCCTTCTGTCCTCGCGACATCTCGGCGGTTCCGCGATTCGGGGTCGGAAGAAGCGAACGCTCGCTGTTGGCGTGATTCTCAGCTACTCACCGAAGGTTCCCACTATCTTCACGCAGGCTGTGGCCGGGAAGAGTCCTTCACGACTTTTCCGTCCGGCGAGGCATGGCTGGTGCAGTAGTTCCGCTGTGTAGTTGTGGTGGAATGGGTCCTCGCACGCCGGGTTGTCTCCGTTGTGCGAGACACACTTGAAACAGTCGATGGCCTCGGCGGAAACAACGAGAAGACAGCCTGTGAGCAGGACAGCTCGCGTCAGATGCGACGAGTGAAAAATATTACCCGGACAGGGGTATCCACAAAAACAACTAGTGGGGCAGCACAATCCATGGCCCGGAGAGGACGAAAAAATGTCCTGGGCTTCCAGTGATCACTTACACAGCAGGATGAGAACGGCCAGCCAGTTCCACTTCTTCAACATTTCTTCGTTCTGGAACAGTTGATCCGGTTAGTAGCTCACGAGGGGGGTCGGAGACGGAACAACCGACCTTGGAGTTCGTCACAGGACCGAGAGGTAGTGATCAGCTGGCGTGCGCAATTGAATCTTACGGAACCCTCTCCTTGTCTGGTGTTCTGTCAATGAGTCGTTTATTGTCCGTGAATCAGTTTTTCTGCGCGTTCCGCCCTTCCGTTCGATGGATTGGCATGACACTTGCGATCGGAGTACCCCCGCGTGTTCCAAACGGATGACCATCGGGTGACGCGCGACCCCAAAACTCAAAACACGCACGCGTTCCGAGCGAGAGTAAACAGTCGGTCGGACTCCGACCGCGTTGCGTGCGATCGCAACACCAATCAGGCCGCTTCGTGCACAAAGCCGTTGGAGTGCCTTGGTGCTCAAAGTTGTTCGGAGGGAGGAACGGATGGTCTGCCTCGAGCTCGCAGAAGCCAACTCGGAGACAACTCAATCGGTGGAGCGGATTTGAGCTCAGCTTTCCGTTACGAGTGAACGCCAAGATGATTTTCGCTCGCCTTCGATCGAACACTCCCGGATTCTTGTGGCACACAAGAACCGAGTTCACTCCGAAACTCGTTCCTACGAGCTCACACCGAGGCAAAATGTCCGACAGCAGTCGGTGACGAACGAACCAGGTAATTGTTTCCTCTTTTGTGATGGATATAAACCACGTTTCAACAGTAGCGAATAAAACGACAGACAGAGAAAATACTATAACGTCGGGAGAGCCGCGTATTCTGCCGCTTTGTGCGTCTCTGTCGTAGTCGCCAGACTTTGCGTGCATTGTGTTGACTGACTCGTTCTTGCTTCTGCTCGGCTGACTTCGCGGTTGATTACTCTTTATTTCCCCTCTTCCACCTCTCGGCTCCGGCCGGAGCTCTCTCCAGCTGTTATGCAAATCGGACGCGCGCTATACGCAGTGTCAACGCGGAACTAAGTTTCCCGCGAAACTTCACCCTGACCACCGCAGTTGTCTCTCAACTGTTTTTGTTCCCTGAGCTCCGGGTCGCGGAACTCAGCGGAGCTCATTCGGAACCTGGACACATCGGCAGTCTCCGCTGGACCTCGAGCAGGGCCAATTCATTAGTGTCGTTCGCCGTTAACCCATTGCGAATCGATGTCGAGGCAACAGAACTCTGAAACCCGCTTCGAGCGAAAAGATTCAGCGGTCGGATGGCTTCCGACTCCGGGATCGGGGTTTCATTTCAATTCTCTCGGAATCGTTCGCGGGTGAAATCGCGCTCTGTTTGTCACTGTTCAGTCGCTGATCGTGGGACGATAGGAGTCCTCGGTAATGAAATTGCCGGATGTCGGATGGGGACAATTTCCCTGCGAACCAGGGCTCAACTCTGAACGTATTCACAGCGCATCGTCACCGCACGGCAGCAGAGCCCAGGGACAGCAGCTAAAGCCTCGGAAGAGCCTACTCCGGGGTCTATCCGAGCTTACGTCTCAGGGCGTTTCAAAAGGGGTCGCTTCTTGCGGGTCACCTCCAGTGAAGTCCTGCGCACTGGCCGGCAGACGGACAGGCAGACGAGCCTCCAGCGAACGTTGTGCGGAATGTGTCAGCGACCGCTCAATTCGTTCTGTGGAAGTTTCTCTTGCTCCTCTCAGGATAGAGCCGAGAGACACAGAATACGCTATTTCCAAGGGAAGGAGGGCGATCGCCTCGATTTTTCGCGGTCGACTCGCAGCGTGGCCCCTCCAAGTAGAAGCTCTTTCTCATTTGCTTCCGGAAATCATTACTCGGTTGAACCGGATCCAATCTTCGAAAATAAAGGAGAACCAGAAAACTGGGAGGGGGGGGGGGCTTCATGTTCCTCCTCTTTGACTCGCAACTCGGCCCAACACTAACACAGTTATGTCAAGTTGAAGTGGACGCTCCATGCTTTCTATGTCACCCAGGGAGTTCCGAGTCGACAGCTCCAGTACTGACCATCGGTCCCATACTGACCGCAGGAAACTGGACAGTCGATTTCCACGGAGCCAAATCGATAACTTGACACCGAAAGCGGAGTTCGGCGTCGAACGTCTCATGTAGCTGCTCACGCTGCTCTAAAGAAGCAGGAAAGCCAACATGGGCGTTGGACTCCGCTGTCGGTGTCAAGCTATTGATCTCACTTCGTTGGAATCGAGTGGACAGTCCTCTGTGGTCAGCATGTCACCGATGATCAGGACGGGAAGCATTGGGTTGAAAATCCGGGCGAACTATCTCCCCGGTATGAATGGGATTTTTGTCGGGGACAGAACTTTGAAACTCAATTTCGCTAGGTTTTGGGGCATCTCAAAGTTCTACAACAGAGAGAACATGGTGCGTCCACTACACCTTGACATGACTCTGTCAATATTCAACTCATCAGGGAACTAGGGAGAGTGGCTCTTCTAGCACTTCAACGCTCCCCCATTTTCTGAAATCGGAGACTGATTGACCGAGTTATGACCTTTGAAAGCGAGGAGGAAACGTCACAAGTTTCATCAAGAATCCAGGACCGCCCCCTCCCTTGAGTAAGTCCTAGATTCGCCACTAACTCATTCAACAACACTGTTTGGTGGTCTCCGGGAATTTCGCGGAACCGACTTCCTGAAGCGCCCGCTCGTAGCGCGCCTCCGTGGGCTCAGTAGATGCGGCGAGTAGTAGTTCGATCCAACAAGGAACGGGAAACACCGTATCGGCTCTAATCGGAGGGCAGGCCCGTCTATTCATCAATTCTCCACAAAGTGCTCATTCATTACAGGGTGTCCGTTTATTACGGAGTGCCCGTCTGCTAGAGCCTCCATCCAATCTCAGATCCCTGTGGCAGGAGGGCATGCTCTTCTACTCCTCGAGGCCCGACAAGGTGCCCGTCCATGAGGGAGTGGGAGCCCCGATCAGAGAGAATACGGTATTCGAGGCGACAGAGGAGGCAGGAAACGTGAATGATGTGGTGACGAATCAATGCAACCATGCTTTTGCTCCAGTCCCCTCCCGCAAGAATGAATGAGTCGCTCATGTCTCAATTAGTTCCTCCGAATCGAATCGCCGCCCTAAGAGCCAAGGCACCGCCGACTGACTGCGTCGTATTCGTCTGCGGCACCGCTTCCTTCACCCAACTTTCGTTTTCTCCTCCTCCGTTGCTCGTTGTTGCCGTATTTCTTTGTGGCCTCCTCGACTCTAATTGGGTTCAGTGCAGATGGCATAAACCACCTGCACGCGAGTCAACCCGCCATACCGGCCGACAAGACTCCGTCCGAGTCACGCAGCGGGCGCGCTAGCTCGATAACTCGCCATGCCCCGTCCCGGAATATTCTCGGCGAATGGTCGTTCTGAACAAACAATGCTAATATTTCCGATTGCTGCGACGCCGTTTTCCACAAGCACCCTTCTGCGTGGGTCCTCCAAGCGAGATCAGGACGATGGGTTTCAGCCTTTCCCGCGCGGTTGCCGCAGAGAAAATGCAAAGTCAACCACGCCGTTCGCGAGCGCTGCATTTCCATTCTTGTCCATGCGTCTGTCGAGATCTTCCGAAAGTCTTCGTGACATCAGGCTCCTCATTAGGATTTCCGCACTAGTCGGCGATGACTGGATTGTTTTGTATCACGAGGCCGCTGTAGTTCTGGAGTGGTGCGCATTGAAAGAGGGAAGGTGAGCGCCTTTGAGACTTGATCTCCCGCTGTGTGAGTAGGGCGAGTTAATTTGAGTGAGTGCCGTCGCTCGTGTGGGTGGAGTCCGCACGGAAGCCCTCATTCGCACCGCATTGTCTTGCTTTCTGCCCGGCGGGGCGACTGGCAGCAGTCCATCCCCTCCTTTGTTGTCGCCGTTTCACTCGTCTGGAGTACAGGCGTCCACTTTCCTGCCTCAACGAAACTACGGAAAAGGTTTTGTCGCTCCAGCGTTAGTCCGTCCTGGTCGCGGGAGGGGAGCAGGGGCGGGGAGAACTCCAAAGCCGGGCGGAGCGATTCCTAAATTGATTGATCGCCGCCGACCTACAGCCGGCAGATTCCCCGATCAATAAATCCCATCTGTTTCGGTTGGCACGGGAGTGCTTCGGAGAATTCTCGTTTCGAGGCTCCGCTGAGTGGTTTGCGTTCGGGGATCGTGAGCCGACTAGGTGCAGAGAGTCCGAACGATGGGAGAATAACACTCAGATCCGAGGCTGGAACTCTTACGCAACGAATTACTTGGCGCGGAGAAGCGCCTGCCCTGAGATGGAAGATTCCGAAGCCGCGTGGGTGAGGATTTGCCTCTGGGCCGCAAAGGTACGCAGGTGTTGGAGCTCCTCTGCGATCGAATTTCTGCGTCCCATCAACGGAATCCGCTCCGGGCCGTGGATAGCGGGAGTGGCTGTCGACAACACGAGTGCCACGGAAATGTGGGATCAGGTCGAGACCTGAGCCCCTCAGTCAGGGTCTGAGCTCGTCGGGGACAGCTGTAAATTGAGGATCAGGTCGAAATCAGAGCAACGATGGCCTCGACCCCCGTTAGCCAACTCGAACTCGCGTTTCGCCTGAACGTACGGAATTCGTCGCGAACGAGTTAGTTTGAGTCGAACCGCATGAGACTTCTCTCCCTCACCATCCAGACCAGAGCAACAAGCTCTCGGAGTCTCGACGGTCAGCGAGATGGAAGAACTCCGGTTTAAAGACGACCAGCCTGCTCTCAGCGTCGGAAGGGTCTTCCCGGAACCAGGGTAAGGTCAAACTCCTCATGCTCTCTCTCGAACTACATAAACACTCTCGGCCAGCGTGTTCTGACCGTGATCTGGCACAAGTCGGGATGAGATGTTGTTTTAGAGAAACATCGACAAGCTCGTGCCCGGAGCTCGTTTCCGCGTGAAATCATGAGATTCGCCCGGCGCTCAGCGTGAAACTCAAGTTTCCGAAACAATGTACGGCGACCGGTCCGCGTTCCGAGCGAGCATCGAATCAATGGCGGCTGAAGCTTCGGAAGCTCCTACCATCTACAGAAATGAGAGCCGGTACTATCCACAATCAGGGGATACCCCGAGGGAGCCCGCCATATTTCGGCTCATCGTCCGCGCAAATTTCCCACAGGAGATCCACCTTGGAAGTCTCAAACGTTTCGAAACCGCCCCCTCTCGCACCTTCCCTCCGGACGGACTGTTCCGAAACAAGCGAAATTCCCTCCGGTAGGTTGTCTCAGAACTAGCTCGTGTTTTGCGCTGACGGAAGCTCTTCCATCCGAGAGCCAGAACCCTCACGCTGCCCCCGTGGTTCCTCCTCTTTGAACAGGTCGGGGTCCTGAGAATTGTCTCTGGATCATCCTCGACGAGCCGAAACGGGAATACTGCAATTGTCACGTGAATTCTTCAGCTCACCGTATGTCCGGCTCATACGGCACTGCCTTGCTTGGCGTTTTTTCTCGGAAACCTGCGACGGAGCGGGCACAGCCTCAAACCTCTTAGCTGTTTTGCTCGCTTGATTCGTCTCCATGGCAACAGCCCCTTGTCTAGCCCTGTTAACAGTAAGCTCTTCACACTGTTCGAATCGGGAATCCCGGATTCATTGGCAGGCACAGGGAGGGCTAGAAGCCGGGGGAATATTCACCTGAGCCCATTGAGAGACTCCGACGTGGGAGTGAGGTTCATGAGATGAGTCTCTGGGGATGCTTGGTAGCGTCCAACGTTGGAAGGCCAGGCTGCGTAAACTGAAGAAAAACGAATCCTTGACTCCGCAGATGGAGGGTCACTTCCTCCCGTGGATCGGAGGACCTGATCGAGCCTCTCGAGCCCCCTGTCCCATGACGGTGGTGTCCGTTTCGGCATCGATGACCCACTTGTTCCTCCGGGGCCTTGACTTCCGGGACAACCGACAGTGGGGGAGGGGGGGGGGGGTGGCTTCCCTCGAGAGCGGAGGGCTCTTGGAGTTTCGTGGTTTTTCACCGCAACGGGGGCGAGGAAAAATCATCGCCTGAATACCCCCGAATATGCCAATGGCTGCCTCAGTGCATAAAAATTGGAAAGAGTTCGCTGATTTTGAACGCGGATGAACGATTCAACATAGGGTTCTCAGATTGGGGGCCACTCCCGCTTATTCACCCACTCGCTTTAGTTCTTCCTTGTAAGAGCAGGTAAGCGACGAGAGCTGAGAGAGTCCTGAGAGCTGCCCACGCAAAGGTCAACATCGACAAACGCTGAGTAACATGCAGACTCAGTAGGTTTTCAGAACTCTTGCCATCCGGGAGACTCGTCGAGCTCGGATCGGTTGCCCAGCTAATAGAGCTTGCTCGCTCATTTTCATCCTCAATTATTAGTTCACTCATTAGTTTAGCCAAGATGAGATTGGTATCCAATGAGCACGGGCCGAGGGCTGGGATTCGAAAAACTTTTCGTTTGACCGACACATGGGAAATTTCAGCTGGGCAACTCCGAGATGCGGACGTGGGCCCATAGCCGCTCCCGTCACGGAGTTCAAGAACGCGTGCGTGACCGAATATCACCAGCGCGTCTTTTGCTGGCGTGCATCGTCCGTCGCTTGCTCACCACAAGATGCTGTAGAGCATCGTTCGCGTATCGGGCATAGCCAGTGAACCCTCGGAGCGGCGGCAGGTCAGAATCGCTGCTACAGATCCGGGCTCCTGTACCCTGCAGGATCGTACAAATGACGCACGATTGTCGCTCGATTGTTCCATGCCGGCGCTCGAACGACGAAGAAAACGACCACATGGCTTCTGGGGCGCGAGCGAGCACCGCCACCTCTTCTGGAGTGAGAAGCAAACGAGGATTTCATCGCTTGAGGAAACTTACCGTAATCCTCGAGCTCACGAGCCGAATCCCTAGAGCAAGCAGGCCGGCGAGCGCGGTTAGTTGGGAGCTATGCGTGACATCGTATATGCGGACATTTTCGGAACTGTTCGCAGCTGACGTTCTTTCAGCGCCAAATAACCGAGCTTTACCCTCAGGGCGAGGTTCTGCGCTGGAATTCCATTCTCGCTGTGCATTGTGACACCTCGGTGTCAATTAGGATGTCAGTTTGTTGTCGATTGACGTTTCCGTAGTCCAAGTGAATGCCGTTCATAGCCCAGCGGTGGATATCGTCGCTCCATCTCGACCCAGGTGTCCGTTGGGGTTTGCGAGTCGGCGCCCAACGGAAGCGTTGACCGGTTTCGCCCTCAACCTCTCCTTCCATCATATGATCTCCTTTTTGAGACGACATCAAAGAATGAGCGATAATGCAACTGCGGAGAGGATTCTCCGCGGGGGCCGTATCGCGGGCGAGGACCATATGAGTGGCCGCTCGCCGCAACAATACTTTGCCCGAAGGGATGCTTCGCTAAGATCCGTTTGTGTGTGTGTACGTAGGGGAGAGGGTGCCTGCGTGCGTGCCTGCGTCGATGTGTGCCGGCAGTTCTATTCTCTTCCATCACTATCCGATAATTGGATTGTCCCCGACGCTGTCGGTTCTTTGCAATTACTATCGTAGCCGACCGCTCGGCGAGCCGGTCCCCAACTCGCCGAATAGTTTCGTAACCAGCGGGACTCGACCGACGGTGAGCGAGAGCGTAACACCGCAAGCTCTGTTTCACACCCATCATAAACGCATGGCATGGTATGCCACGCGGACAGTCGTGGTAAGTCTTGCGCGATAAACTGCTTGTTTCCGCATCTCGAGAGCGTGATGTTTCGTGCTGAAAGGCCCGGACGTAGAAGCGCTCGCCACACCCAAGTCTCTCTCGCGAACCTGTTTTCGATCACATGAAGCAATCCATTCCAGCCCCATTGCTCTGTCCTACCGTTGAATTTCACTGAATTTCAGCGTACACGTTACCAGCTCGGGCAGATGCGTTTCGATGAAACACAGTAGGGCTACGGCGATTCATCGCCGCCGCACCGGTCTCGGTTTGAGGCTCGCTTGAATATCGAGATCGGATGGAACTCGCTCTCAAATAGCGGAAGACTCTCGTGATGGTCCTGGACCCAGTGTGAGAATGTCATCTGGAGATGTGACATCGAATCGCCTTTCCCGCCTCGGTACACCAGGTCCGTTGGAGAGATGAGCCTATTCGGCTAACGTTGATTATGGCATAAATTACAGTTCTTATTTACGACACCCTGCGTGTAGGTACATACATGCATGTGGCTCACGCACGCGTTTGCAGTCACTCATCGACGGTAATTAATATTTTATGCATATTTACACGCACTCGATACGAGCCATTTGGCGGCGATCCGCGTGCTTTGCACACATCGTGCTGAAAATGCTCAACGCCTGACTTTGGCATATTTCCTCGGAATCTTCAGCTCGCAAAAGATGAGCCGGCAACGCCAGTTCTTGCCTCCTTGTTTCCGGATATTTTGCTCTGAAGAATGTTTGTAGCCCAAAGTTTTCAGTCGCTCGGTTGAAGAGCGAAGCTCTGAAACCTGGAGGGATATTTGCAAACTTTTTTTCTGCTCAGAGCTGCTCCTCTGGAGTAGGCTCAGGAAAAAGCATCCGGCATCTGACTTCCGGAACAGCAGAGGTTCCACTCAGACGACAAGAAGACCTCGCAACTCGGGTATCTAGCGTTCGCTTGAAGTTTCACATGCGATCTGATTCCGGTTCGGGAACTACGGGTGAGCATGTTTGTTTTCCTCGTAAAATCAGATGAGCGCACTCGTAGATTCATCATCCTATAGCCTCGTTCCTGAGGAATGACATCGAACAGGCTTTTGCCTCTGTCTTTCTCATTCATTTTCGCCATCAATTCTATCAGCACAAACCACGAACTAAGCTTGGAACTCAGTAAGTCGATTTGATCTATATAATCGACATTCAAGCGATCATTTGCGTCAAATCGAAACACTTCAGTTTAGGTCCATGTTTCTCTGTTGCTGGCGCGCTTCCCGTGACCGGGACGAAAAGATGAATCATCAATGCTATTCTGTGTGAACTCAAAGATGAAGAATTCAAGCCTTGATCATCTTATCGATTCATGTCAGACCCCATACGACATCGGTTCGGTGAAGTGTCCGTGACGGACCGCCACGCCTCTCCTCAATATTGTTTCCCGGTCTGATCGAACGAACAGCAGAGGAACGTCCGCGGGCCATATAGAAATTCAAGATCTCCCCAATGCACCATTGAAGTTCACGCAACCTACGAAAGTCGACCTCCGCAGACAAGACGAAATCATTGCCAAAAATATCGTTGAAGCCCGCCGCGATCTCGAGCCGGCTGACCATGAGCACCCTCAAGCGGGGAATTCGTCTTAAGCTTGGAGTCATTTGTATGCAGTCAGATGAGGCTGAGCGTCAGGGAGTGTGGACCTGCGAAAGACTGAGTTTTTTGAGAACGTCTCACGAACACCTACTAATAACACTGCCTGGGGTTCCAAATTTTCATGCTCCAAGTCTGTTCTCAGAGTTCTTCGTTTTCACTAGGATTTTGCTTATCGTTCATCTTGCAAAAATGAGCGATGCGACGTGTGAACGAGAAGAATTCAGACGAGGAATATGTTTGAAGTCGTTTCGCAGGTCCGAGGCTGCCGAACGGGACTGCGCTGGGGCTATCTCCTGCGCTCAAAGAACAGCTTCGCATATCTCAGTCACCCGGCCCTCTGGAAAAATAGGGATGTCCCAGTGATTTTCGAGCCGGAACCGAGCCGCGTACCACGATTTCGTGAATCTTGGGCAGTCAAGTGGCGAAGTCTCCCCGCCAATTATCAACAGCATGGATCGGAGAGAAGAATGCCCTGGAGGGACGAGCGTCGACGGCGGTCATATCGCATCGAAGTCGGACTCGAGGATTCCAACGGGCGTGGACGTGGTTGTTTCCAATTGTTCCCGATCGATGCGTTCATTCGACGTTTCGATGGTGAAGGGAACGGGGAAAAACGAATTGTGTTCTTATTACGTATTATCCTCTCTGTTTGCACATCCTGCCTCTCCCGCCCGTCCAGAGAGCTCAGAGGACTCCATCCGCCCAACAAAGCTGCTCTTTGGAACCGCTTCAAAGGAGCAAGCAGTCTGCATTCATATTTGTGCGTATCTATCACGTACGCGGGTGGGCTCAGATGAGAATGCGCTCAAAAACAGTCTGCGGGTGGGAGAAGCATGCGCGAGTTAGCTCACCGAAAGTGGTCCTTGGGGAAGCAGGGAATCCATTGGGCCTATCTGCTTTTCGACTCCGTTCAGAAAACTCTTGAGAGCGCATTTCTGAGCATACATCCTCCAGTCCCACACTCTCCGGTGCGCTCGAACTTTTTGCCGCCAGCTTCCATCTCAAGGTGGAGCACTGAATAGATCCTCTCTCTGATTCCGAATTTCTCTCGGTCGTTGTGAATGGCAACGAGAGGTTTCGGTGGTGTTCTGGCTCCATGGCTTCAGGAGTTTTTGAAACTTTCTAGGCTATCGAGGTTCGGATCCCGACGAGACAAACTCCGTCCGCTCTCCGTGATCTCCGATTCTGCCGGCTGTCTCCAATCAAATTTGGCTGCCGAATGCGCACGTCTCACGGAGCGGATGATACGTGACTGAAGGACCAAGATTCACGACGGAGATCCCAGCAACGAAGAGAGTCTGTCGGAGGAGACGAGCTCGGAGAGAGATCGGGTGAAGCCTCGGTTTCGTTGAGACTGCGAATCGAACATCACTGCCATCGAGTGCGACGCGGGAACGCAGCGTCGCGCCATTCCATCGGATGTGGCGAAGTCCTCTCACTATACGAACAGCTGTTCGGATGCAGCATTGCGGCAGGAATTCATGAGTTCTGGATTCATTTTCGTCAGCGCACACCATTCCCCGGGATAGAATCGTTCCTGGTGCAGAAAATTCTCCTCCCGTTTCCGCGACGGAAAGTCTCCTCGAGTTCAAGAGCAGCTGTTGATTCGAGCGACATCGGAATGCATCCTCTTCGAAAGCGCTGAGCCGAACCTCAGACAGTCCGGCGTAGTCGTACTCTCCGTTTTCGTGGAGTCGTTCCTGTTTGCTCGTGAATTGAGTTCAGCCAGAACTCGATCATCATGTAGACACTTCGCGATATCCCTCTTGTTTCCGTGTTCAGTTGACGTTATGTCGGACGACGACCGAAATCTGTCTATGCAGGACAGCAAGATGTCTCTCCAGTAGTGTCAGTTCGCTGTCCACGGAGCGATGACGGGAATTCGTCGCTCGCTGCACAACTGGCCGCTCCAGGACCAGCTGGAAACGATATCGACGAACAGAGCTGTTCCTGATGCTTGGTGCAGTATTCATTCCCTCGATCGCGGTCGATTCAGACCCCGCGACTCTGAAAGGATGCATTCTTCAAAGCACAGCATTTCTCTCCAATACAGACACTGGTGTACAAAGCGATTTTTTCCCGATGATGGAGCGAATCGGCAAATACACCTGCACACCGGTGCGGGCGGCGCCTGCCGCGGGAACCACGACGAGCGTTCGGCGGGAACAGCACGGGGCGTGCAGCGATAGCGAAGTTGCACAAAATATTTCCCCTTTCCGTTTTTGTTCAACCATCCTCTATTTTCCGCCTCTCCGACTCCTTTCTTCGGCCCCCGTTCTGCGTGTTTGTACTGCGGAGTCATCGAGAACGAATCCTCTATCGGCGTTCGATAAGAGACCGGGGGAGGAATAGGAGCCAGCCTCAGACCGCTCTTTCCTCCCATTTATGGTGCGGCGATCACCGAATCACCTTTGTTCCGATAACATATTCAACTTCCTTCCTCAGATTTCCTACGCCAGAGAGGCATGTCTGGTATCGCCAATCGAAAGAACCTCGATGGTTGTCGGGGTACTTCCGGCCTCAACATGGGAAACGAGGGAAAACACCTCCCTTGGAATTCCGATCCTGGTCGTATCGAAGCCCGAGACGCCGATGCGCGTTGGCGCTCGCGGCACAACTTCTTGGTGACTCAAAACGTTCTGTTGTCAGGAGCCGTCGAACCATAGAGGGTGTTAGGGAAGATGCGTTCCCATCGACGAAGAGCTTATGTACCAAAACAAGTTCCGATAGAGGTAACTGCGTTGCGCCGGGTCTCGTTCCGTGCTGCGCAGCAATTGAATCTTCGGATAACATCCGCGCGTTCCGTATAAGAAAGAAATTAGTACAGTCCTCGAAGCGCGTGAGAATTCGTCAAAGACCTCCACGAATCCTCGGTGGATGGCGGAGATGAGTGGCTCTGCGAGCTGCCACGCTGTCCCTGATGGATGGGCTACCTGTCCGTCCCAATGGCGGTTTTGAACCTGCTCGACTGTTAGAGACTGCCCGGTCGTAAGATATTCGTCTTCCTGATGGGCGGGCGAGCGGACGAGCGGACGTGCAGCCTTTCTTTCTTTTCAAACGCTCGAGACCTGCCTGACTATCAGAAGCTGCTCGTCTGTTGGAGACTAGTGCACTGTAAGCGGGAATGCGGCCAAATCACCCACCAGAATATTCGGTTGACACGGCGCCGTCCGAGTGCTGCTAATCTAGCTTATTCCGCGGAACTCCCACTTGTGAGCCGGTGACTCCTGCGAGAGAGCTCGCGGAACGTGACCGCACGTGATAGGCAAATTATATCCATGCCGGTGCCGAGTCATACGAGCTGCCTGTCGGAGAGCAATAACTGTTCCAACTTCATTGCGATCCGTGCGGCGATCAGCGACGCGGCGGTGGGGTAGGAGCCCAAGTTTGGAACACAATCGGACTCCCTTCCGATTCGGTGGAGACTTTGTTGAAAACTGGGATCGGAACACCATTGTTCTTTGAGGGGATGTCCCCGCCGTCGTCGAACAAGAAGTTGTGTTCGGAACAGGCATTTGTGAAGGACTTCCTCTGACTCCGGCGGGCGGCCGTCTCCGATATCATCTCACCGGCTGCCTTTCCCGAACACTCTTGCCATACACTAGAGACTAAATAAAAACGCTTCGCCCCTGCACTCAAACGAGCCTTGGAACAAGAAGCCTAAGGTCGAGAGCCTCGATTTCTCGAAGAGATCCTTCAAATTTCGCTCTCAGCGACAACGACGTCTCCGAGCGAAGCACCGAATGCTATAAATCCAGACCCGGTACGAGTCCGGTGGATGCCGGAGAAAAATTCACGTGAAGAGTTGCCTGCACTTCTGCAATTCGAGAAACCGGTCTCGACGAAATGTACGGCCTCACTGAAGCCCGATTCCGTTGTGAGGCACGAGCTCCGGTCGGGTCAGTGGATCGGGACGATGATCCTCCAAATACAGCTGTTTTTCCGCTTTCAAAAACTGTCGAAAAGACGGGCGATGAAGAATGAATCTTGCACCGCGTAAAGAAGTGGGCAAGTCTGTATTTGAGAGCGAACAACGATTCGTCCGAATGTCGGATCGCTGGTCGCATCTGCGACCGACGGAATCTTGGAGCCATCCGCTCGAGCAACGGTTCCGTCATTCTAGGAGACATGTTGGGGTCCTCGTTCCCGGAGCGGGAACGCCTACTGGAAACAGTTTTTCCCGGGAGAGAGCGAAAATTATCTTTCCTCAGAAGGCGGGAGCTTCGGTTGGCCCCTTGCCTGATCGCAGAGCGCTCAACCGCGGCCTCCAAGCCCTTCGGTAGTAAAGGGTCTTAAGGGGGATCACCGATTCACGGAGAAATCTCGTGCGCTGCGGTCCCCCGAGCCGTAGTTGGCAGAGACTGCCCCCACCGACCACACTACTCCGTAAGCTGGCTTGTATATCCCTGCTCGTTAGAACGAAACTAGCAAGCACGCCACTGGCATCGCTCTGACTCCCGTACTGTACGGGAGGCCGGCCGAGGAGCCGACTCAATCGTTTTGTCCTCACCGGACCGCAACAAAACCGAGTTCTCATTACCATTGAAGCATCCAAGCCGCGAGAAAATCGCCGGAAAGACGAATGCCTGAGCGAGACAGCAAGCACTTTCATTCGATTCCCGAAACACCATACAGGATACCCGCCCGGGACTGTTCGGTGACAAGATTGCATTTAATTTTGAGCCTCATCCGCGTGAAACTTCAAAACTCAGATCCCATGGGGGTCGATTGGCTGGCTCAGAACTCCAGAGGGCAGCTCTGTATCGAGTGACTGTCGAAACTTTCCTCAAATCGACGACTGGTTCTTCGATTCGCCAGCAACCATCGAGTCGCCACTGTGTACGTCGGCCCCGGAGGCCAATGTCAACGTTACCCTTGTGCTTCGACACACGGAAACTCGCGTTACATGGAGTTCTAGTTCGCGACTCACCTTCCGCGTATCCTCTTTGCGCCCGGCCCGATGAGCACGTTGTCTTCTCGGAGCGACGGTTCACTCCGAAGCTTTCCGACAATTGAGAGAACGTCTACAGAGCACGTGGTAGGGAAGGGAGAAACCTCTGGAGAGAGTCCTCGTGGAGGAGGGTATGATTTGTTGGGCCCGTGATAATCGTGGCAAAAACGACCGAAAATATTTACTCTGACTCACTTCCGCACGCGAGGCGTACCATCCTGATCACGACACACAGATACGTCATGAACTTTCCAGCCAGACCGAGCGGGCGAATCTTGTTCCTCGGTGGACCCAGTTTTTGCGATTTTGCTTCTGGGTGGCATCTGCGGCAGAGCTGGACTGTTTACGTTGGTCGTCCGCTTCTTCCAAGAGTCGCCCTGGGCGGCGATAACGCCAACGCTACCGAAAAGCAGGGACTGCTGCCTATCATTATGAGAGAGCAGCAGCTCAAAATTCGGGAACGACTCGCCGCGAGGAATTGTCTCATTCCGAAACGATTGTGAGCTGCCAGTGGCCTTCTCGATTTGAGTTCCTCAGAGATCGATCGGGTCATTACAACGCTTCCCGCTGCTTGCAGTCCGTGGTAGGAACTGCCGGCTCTGTGGTTGAGAGTGGTGTTCTCATTCTAGGAATCGAACGCTTTCGCTCCTAACCTGCGATGCATACTGTACTGCGTCTCTCGAGAGCCCAGCTGGGGATGGGAGATCGGCTGCTTCCACCGGAGGCTTCAGTACCCTGGCAACAGTTTCCGCACTCGCTGCGCCCCTCCGAACATTGTGTGAAATCAGCGTTATCCCCCGGAAACGCCAAACAGCCCGACAATACTGTGACGGGGCTTCCATTAATCGTCAGCAACAGTCTGACAAGAGTCAATAGTTCAGTCGTTCCTCCCCGATCTACCTCTTGCCTTTTTGGGTCGTGTAGAACCCCAGTCTCTCCGACGAAACGACTGAGGACTGCCTGTTGTGGCAAATGGGCAAAAAGTTGGTGAATGGAGCTGCTTCGACAGAGTTTTCTCGAAACCGAATCTACGTCTACCGTTCCAAGCCTCCAATCTCGGTTCCCGTTACTCTCCAGTTTTCGACCGTCTTCATGTTCTCTACAGTTTGGCATCGTCGGCCCGTTCCGCGTCGTCCACGAAGCGTCACAATGGAGCCGAAACACCTCCCAAATGACTCATTACGGAGTTCCGTGGTGCAGTCCTCGACGGGCTCCGATGGAGTCACCGATATGCTGTCAGTTCACCTTGAACACAAGTCGACTGTTCGGTGTCGGAGATATTCGTTCCCGGGAATTCCTGTGCCGCTATTCAAATCTCACGGTTGTCGGTCCGTGAAGTTTCGAGTGAGTGCCTTCCCCTCACCACATCGATGGAAATACGGATTTTCATATTTCGGATACTTTTCATATTTCATCCAATTCCAACAGCGTGACAATCATAGCGTCCGGAAGAAAACCTCAATCACATTTTCGCTTCCGCGAATCTCGGTTTCTGGCGAAGATCGAGCCTTGTCAAATAGCTGAAAGCAGCTACAAACGAACCGTTATGAACGCAAAGGGCGAACTCTGACCGAGCGATCTGCAGAGGAGAAAGCAGAATATGAACTTATCGATGGGGTCTATGTGTCGTAATTCCCGTCGCGTCTCGGTTTGTCCGCCTGTCGTCTACTCTCCAAGGCAATCTGCCACCACCAGACGGCATCGAATGTGAACGGAGGGAGACACACACGCACCCACCCACCCAGCGACATCTTTTTTTCTCGCGGGGTCACTCTCGCCCTGGGCCCGGAATCGATTTCATATCTATAATAGGATTATCGTTGGCGCTGTTTTCGTAAGGCCTCCCATGGAGTTGGAAGCTCACGTCCCTGGAACCCTGGATTTCCTCGATTGCGTTGATCCGTATTCGGCCGAGCTGCGGTTCCCAGCCCTGGAGTGAGGAAAGTCGCACAACGGCGGAGTCAGTTGCGAGACAAGGCATCAAGACCCCGGTCAACAGACGCGTGGTCAGGAGGTGAGACGAAACTTTCCCTGGAGGAGGAAACTGTTTCTCAGGATGAGTTCCCCGTTCAGAAACGACTCGCCTTCCTTGCAGGTAACCTAGCACTTGTGTGAGCTCGCTGTCTGTTGCCATACGAGTTTGCCAAGGAAATTGTCAATATCCGTTGACACGCGTGACGTTGCCATATTGAAAATGGGTGGACACTTCCCCGAAGCGTGTAGCGATTGAGCCTTAAATGCGCAGGAGAACATGGACAATAGCCATGGCTGATGTCATGAGCTTCCAAAAACAATGAAGGGAGTGAGGACACGCGTGAGGATCTTTTCAAGAGATTGTTTCTCACTACGATACGGCTTCCGTCAGCGGAAAATAATCGGGATGCAGTCGGTGGAGATCCGAAGGGAACGATTGCGAAATCGGAGACATCGAAGTGCTAGGAGCAGGGGGCGGCTTTCGGAGTTGCCGACCGCAATCGGACGAAAGTCGAATCACGGGCGTAGTGCATGTCGTCCGCGAATCGATGCAGAATGCATTAAACGAGCTGAAAACTTCCTTGTTGATGGTGGTAGATTTCTACGGCGTACTTCCAGATTTGTTTCGAGGACGGAGGCTCACGGTAAACACCCTATGCTACGAAGATCCCGGAAACGAGCGTCCACGTGAATCCTGAATTGGTCTCTTCCAAGCAGAACGGCTCGGTATGAATGCTTTTCGAAGTGAAATCTCCTTTTAAACAACGGAAACCAAAATCTTGGAGCGAATAATGGATGCCCCCACATATTGGTCATTCACGCGAGGAACAGATGCGCATTCGAACCTAGAGAAAAAAGAGCCCAAAGCGAGGCCGACGATATGTCGTGACGCTCTAAGGAACGACACGTCTCAGGAAGGGAATTTCATTCTTTTGAATTTTGGGAAGACGCGTTTAGAGATAGTTCGAACCCCGTCTAAAAACCCTCTTATTGCTGATGGGTAGTTGCACTCTGGTGCGAGTCGTAACGTAATAAACCATTACTGTCAGAGGCTTGAACCTTTACGGATTAGCAAACCCACGAGATATCAGCCCGAGCAAGTTTTGTGACGGAGTCAATGTGTTCCGACTCGCTTGTGCATAGCAAACGTTCAGATTCTCTCTCTCTCTCGCTCTTCCAAGAATTTGATCGTCCATCGCAGTCCATCAGAGCATTCGAGGAAATCTGATACTCAGACCAGTGGAGAAAGTCCCACCGTCTGCCATCCACAGTATAGATTGGTTCTGGTGTTGGAGTACGTGGACTCCCCTGCGACTGCGAGAACTGCGATGTTCCGTGCTTGCTCGAGGGATGCGAAACATACGCAGGAACACACGGTGAACAAGCAGTTTCCTTCCCGACGGTGATGAGAGTCTCGGATCTCGAAGAACACGCGAATCGGAGGAGAACGGACTCCAAGAGCAAGCTCAGCGAAAACTAACTTTCGGATGATTGAATAACATGCGCATGGAGTAGCCCGTAGACCTTTCATCGAGACAGAGTTATTCTTTCCAAGAGGCAGCAATGATGATTAGTAGAACCTACTCAGAGATCATCGAACTACATTTCAGGTAGGAGATTAGAGTCGAAATTGACGTTCGAACGCTTCTCCGCCGCTGCGGCGGTTCTGAGGTTCCGATGTGCGGTTTCGCGCTACCAACCGTGTCCACAGATAGTTATCAGAGACACAATGGGAGTTCAACCGACGGGGCTTGGAAACTCAGGGGCCTCCACAAAACGTGTGCGGTCCCGTCGTTCGTGTGGAACGGAATTCCGCTAGACAGAGCTCTCAAGTTTTCGTTCGAATTTATTCCGCCAATCGGAAAACTGGCGATTTTACATCCAGAGGCACTGTAGAGCCACTCCTGCGACACACGACTCTCAACCCCGATCGAACCTGATTTTCTGGCGGCGGGATCAATATACATCATCGGCTCTCATCGTTCCGAGCAAGGCTCCGGCATCCTCGTGTGCCGAAGCATACACGCAAGAAAATTACCCAGAGCCGAGCTTCCCATCATTCCTCGCTTAGTTAAAATAATAACGAACTCCACCCCTTTCATTAGGCGACTTATCGAGTGTCGAAATTCGTGTAGGAGCTCAAGAGAACCCCGGGCAGGAAGAGTCTCTAGGACTCAAAACGGAGCTCCTCGACGATGCCGCAATATCCGATGCTGGTAAGAGAGGTCTCACGATCTACCTTACGGAGATCTTCTGTTCCCGAAAACCACGACCGAGACAAACCAAGATCGGCCGATCTCAAAATGGTCGCAAAATCCGGGGCTCCGTTCAACAGATTAGAGAGCGACTGGGTTGCAAACGCTTCGATTCGCAGATAGCTTTGATGAGGAACCTGCCCGATGGTATACCATCGCACCGATGTTGGACGGTGGTCTTCATCAACAAACGGCTCGAGTGGAAACAGATATGAAGATTGACGAAGCCCCTGAGGCGGTTTCCGCATCTAGCAGCAACATTATTCATCGCTCAATGCAGGAAACTGCATCAGGCGCGGAGGAAGACACTCACGAGGTTGGTAACTGGAGCGACTCTAATATAGTCTTGAGCGTCGAAAACTTCCCAGTTCGCGCAGGGGCTCGAGCAAGCTCTGCCAATGGAGGTGCTCACAAAAGGCGTGAGCGTACTGAGCTCGACCGATGATCTGGGAAGTCGACGTCCATCAAAACCAGGATCGCATTCAGCAATGACCGATGGGCAGAGGGTGGACTCGTGTTTCCCAGATGCAATCCCATTGAATGCAGGTCTTCCCGATGGCGTCTGATGTTCGAGAACAAATCGTTGTCGTTTGCTCGGCCACGCATCGAAGTTCGTGCCGGTCGGAGCTCGACCAGGACCGAATCATCGTCATCATTTTGACCATAATGGGCGCTAGAATCTGACTGGGGATCCGAATCCGGCACAACCTCGATAGCATCAACTCCCCCGTGCAAAAAAGGTAGAGGTAATCGAGAGTGAAATCACAGAAGCTTGGCGTGGTCAAGGTTCTACTGTAACGTTCTACGGTGGATCGAAGAGTTCATCTACATAGAACAGAACTCCGCCCAGGGCCTCCGAAGGGCCTTCAGAGGGTGAATGCTTCGGGCCTTCATTATTGCGAGACCTCAGAGCTCGTCAGAGTTTGGACCGAATCGGCGCGGAGCAGAGATTCTCGCTCATGACACGCCGAGAATCCCATCAAACAGTGGCTCCTTGAGATCTGTGCGATGGGGCAGTCTCAGTGTTCACGGAGCACGAGCTCGTACTCATCCACTTTCGAAATCACTCGAGTTGCGGGTTTCCGACGCGGAATTTGTTGGCCGAACGACGATTCCGAGCTGGTGTTTGGCAGCTCCCAGCCAAGCCAGAGGCAATAACAACGTTTTGAGAGACGTCCTCGAAGTCCACTACTCGCTGGCTCCAGAGCATGGTGTGCCGCTCGACACAAGTCGGTCGATGATGATATTTTGACATGGTGCTTGAAAGCTTTTAGAAAGCCATCTCCACTTCCGACAGCTATGAGGACTCCTTGAGCCGTGTCCTTCCCTAAATATGACAGACTCACAAATATGATAGGGGCGGCCGCGACTCGGCTAAGGACTGAACCCTCCATTCTGCTTCAGCGTTCAGTGGGCCAACTTTCCTCGACACCCCCCGATCACCTTCAAAACAACCCGTGGTTCACAGCGGACCCAGGGCTGGAGCCTGTCCACCCGAAGTATTCATAATTGGAGGCATGAGTGATAACGGCCGAACGGTAACCTAGAGCTCGCTCGTAGCTAGGATATCTTCCATACGAGGTTGTCGGATGGAAGAAATGCTGCATGCAGTGGCCTCATCCATGTAGGGCTCCTCGAGGAGTGGAATCGGGTCCTTTCGAGGGTGCCTACATCACATGCCAGCCACTCTTCTCTGCTGGGTATCGACACTACGTTGTTTCGTAGCCTACCGTGTACACTCGTTGCCCGTGCTAGAGGGTCCTCCGTGGAACAAGACTCCGACAGTCTCAGAGAGTGTGTGGGTACTCCGCACGAGCCTGGAGATTGTGAAGCCACGATAGGATATCATGCTGAGGGCTCCTGATGATGAGCTCCGAGGACCGCATCGAGAGGCGCAAACTTCACGGAAGCCGGAGGATCATTTCGAGGATTCCATTTTTTCAGACATCTGCGTCCTCTGATGATAATTGTTATCAACGAAAATCTCTGAATCAGGAATGGGTGATTCCGATCGATTGGTCGGAAACCCATTCGGAGCATTTTTTTGGGCCGAAGAATGTCAGGGGTGAAGGGTGCCGATTCTCTGGGATTCGCAAGAATAGTGGGCGATGTCCGCTGAGTTCCAGATGGGAGGGAGCCACGAATACGTTCGGGCGCGACAGAGGAATCAACATAGGATCGCGAATTGGCCCAACGAAACGGATATCACAGCATCTCGACGCCTCGCATTGAAGCTTCCCTGGTTCAGAGCGAGTGTTCAGCTGTATCGGGTCCTCGCGGTGATCGATGCACGTCGATCCTCCGCTAAGAAGGCATCCGATCCTTCGAAATTCGACAATTCGACCTCCGATTGCCTTTGGCTCCCGAATAAATTTATTTCCGACATCGGGCTCCCGGGTCGGAGAAAAAATGTCGTTGCTTCCCTCGGCCACAGTCCCACACCATCGTTCCTATATGCACTCGTGTCCTCAGGTCTTACAGTTCCCTCGTTCTCGCGCGGATCCTCTTTTGGCGAATGCCGCATTGCTCGATACGTGCACGGAATCACACACGCCGCTCCGAACCGAGTTCGGTTCACTTGTCACGGCAGCTTCTCCAGTCGTATGGGAAGACCCGGGAAAGCAAAACTGCTTCCGTGGAACAGCACTCCGGCTTCTAGAATCGACCGGCGGAATGGACCGCAGGGTAAGTCGATACGACATGCCCAAAGATTCCTCATGAACACGAGGAGAAAGCGTTTGGTTTCATGGCTTGAACATGAGCACTGCGAAGTATTGCTCTCCAGTGCCGGCGAATCCCTCATGAGAAACTAGAAGGTCGGTGACTCGATTACGACTCATGCGATGTCAATGGATGAGCAACATAAACCATTCCATCTGTAGGTTACGGCTTCCAGCAGCCCCCAAGAGATCCCGACGGTGCCAAGATCCACGGCTCCCGGATTGACGTTTCCGGTTGGGAAGTTCTTGTTGCATCGTCTGTTTTTGGACGGCTGGACCGAAATCCTGGCTCCCTCCGCGCCGCTTGCATCGCGAACCCAAGGATCCGCGACGACTATAACGAAACTGGGACAGGAAGACCGGGTTGGAGCAGACAAAACGCACCCCTCGGAGTTCTCAGATGCGGCTCGAGGCACTTCGACGAGGTTGTCGAGAAGGCCGCGGGGTCTGAAACTGTGGTTATCGATGGGCCTTTTTCGGGCTTTCCCTGGGCCAATCGGCAAACGCATACAGCGCATGTCCAGGCGCTGCCGAAATAAGGACGTTAATTGATTGATTTATCAACCATTTCTGGTTCATATGCGTTTCGTTATAAAATGGAAACCCCTCCAGCGCGGGCGATTTCACTCTGTTGGTTATGTTTGTTGGTCGCTGATTGCAAGTGCGTAGAATGTATTCTATCATTGGTATCTCCCATCTTCATAGACTCCGTTTGGTTTTTTCCGCAATCTCTCATGCTGTTGTGGGCCTGGTCTCCTGCAGATCTCCGCTTCAGTCCGCTATACTTCCTCGCACTCCGTTATCACGTTTTCAGGGTCTCTGTATGATGACCTGATAGAACACATTTACCATCACCTACTTCGAAACTTACTGTGGAAGAGTTGGCATTTAGCAAGCCCGCTCTTGGCAATGGCAACTGGCAATGACCGTGCTCCCTCTGGAGTTCTCGTTCATATGGTCCGGTATGCCTCTTTGTATTTCGTGTTGCATACTTCCATCTCTCCCCATTCTCAGTAAGTGACTTTTCTGATTTGTTCTTCCACCTCTTTGCGGAAGGCTCTCCAGGTTCGGTCACTTCCTGCCGAATTCGTAGCCGTTCTCCGGCTTCTCGCATTCGAACAGTCCTTTGGGATGCAGCATCCTCTTGTATGCTGAGCTGCGTATATTGCATGTTTCCATCGCTTCGTTGATTGATCTAGGCAATCTATTCCTTGACGTTCGTCCGAATCGGTCAAAGATAGTATTTTACTCTCGGTTTCTCTGCTTTCATATGGAGCCCGTCCCAGTTCTCCTTTCACAAACTCGTTTTCTCACTTACCCGCCTCATGCCGGGATGTTCTCATCCCCTTGCGAGTGTCAGCTGATGCTTCCAGGACTGAGTTGCAGTACGTCGGCGTGGGAGCGCGTGTCGTCTTCCATCGTATCTTGCTTTCCTCGAATCTATTGAACTTTAACAGCGGATTGGCGTACATTGGTCTGAGCGGTTTCGTGGCTTTCTCTTCCCACAGCTTCTCTTGTACAGCTTAATCGTTCCTTTGATTGCTTAGCAGGATCTCTTCGGAAATTGTTTAATTCCTACGCGGGCGAGAAAAAAACTTGAAGACGCGCGCCGAGAAGGAACGTGGAAGGGAGGCGCACTTTTGTTGTGGCGTATCTTCTCGTGACCTCGAGGCGGGAAAAGCCCCGCGTCGCTCGGAGGCTCCGTCACTGTAGCTCGAAGGAAGACACGTTGACAACAACTTTTTCTCGGAGAATTCAAAATGATGTGAGACTCGCTCACACGCAAAACAATGATGGAGGGCATCCGTGGGGGTGGGGGGATCCTTCGCACCCAACAGCGGAACCCGAAAAAGCTCTCTGTTCTCTCGAAATTATCCGGAGACAACTTCAAACGCTCCCACGCGAGTGCATCTTGAAAGTTTGCGCCGAGTCCGATCGATTCCCAATCAGCGAGCCTGGGGGGAACTTCCAATAGATTCTATGGTTGCTCCGAGCACAGGTCTCACACATTGTGGAGTTTCCCGAACACGAGATGCTCGCTGACATTTGGCGGGCCTGTTCTCCGATTTTCAGACGCACACCGCTCGATACGAAGTCAATGAGAGGAATTTGCTGCCGTGCAACGAGACGGCGAGAACGGAGACGGTAGGTGAATCGCGTCACAGAGCAAAGGGGACGCATACTGTGTTGCTTTGATTCTCGACGTTCCCGGCCTGCTCCTCTTTCCCCTCCGGATTCCTAGTCGGAGCGACCGCCACACAGACATTCACTTCGAGAACTTCTGGGGCGGCATGCTTCCCAAGCTACGAGAGCATTCCAGGATCCGGTGATCAAATATCTCGATCGTAATCTTTCAACGCACTCCGCCAAAACAAAAAAAAACCGCCCAGCCGAAGAGCTCATTTGAATGAGATTGAGGAGACGCGCGATCGGGGAGGGAGAAGGGATGTCTTCCCGACTGGGGCCAAACGCTCTGCGGCAAAGACCACAAATGAGACTGCGGCGCCGAGCCGTCGTTTCCTGCGTCTCTAGAAAGTCACCTGTTGCTCGAGAAACAATTGTCCCGAAGTGCTTTGAAAGGCTGAGTGACTTGCGGAGCAATCTACTCGTGGGAGAGATCCTGCACTGGATCTTTCCTATGAGGACCTCTCTCCGAATCGGGGAAGCGCGTATGTGGACGGTCAGAGGAGTGAGATTACGATGAAAACCTGAGTGGTTGGCCCTCGAACGCCCGCGATACACCCGCGCGAGGAGCTGTGTGGCCGCGAGCCTTTCCCATGATAGTCGGTATCACTTGAGGAACTTCTGAATCAGATTTCACGACATCCTTGGCCCATGGGGGCCCCGAACTACGCGAGACGCCCAGTTGTTCTTTTCGAGTCGGAGAAACGCAAAAAGAGACCCTAGCACACAAAGCAGTGACCCTCAAACCGTTAGATATTCCCGCGATGGAAGAGGTCCTCCATGATGAACCGCTTCGTCGCATATCCCCGCCGCCCTACTTTGGCCGAGACATTCGAGCTGTTCAACGGCGCAGATATCGCGGGAGTTGGACGAGTCAGCTTGGAGCGGACAGCTCCGATTTGACAGCTAACATAGCGTTAGCGCGAGACACAAGACTCTCGTTCTCCACACCACGTCAGTATTTCCTCCCTGGTTCGTGTTTCTCCCACCCTTCCCTCTCTTCGTTCACTTCCCCATTAGACTACGGCCGTTATCAACTACTCCGCGACTTGTTCCCAAGTTCCTGAACGACCCAAAGTAATCTTTTCCCGCAGATGGGTATACTAATGGACCACGATTCACATCCGAATGAAAATGATCGATGGTCCTGAACCAGTGGTTCTCAAACTCCCCAGACTCATGGACCCCCTCAACGTCGGCCGCCGAGCCCGGGATCACCTCCATGACCCCCAGAAGTTTTATTAAATCGACACCGCAATCATCTGCGTAGCCCTCGAAAATTATGGTCAGAGCGACCTCGGAATCACCTCGGCCATCGAGCCCCAGGGCTCGATGTCGACCACTTCGAGAGTTATTGTTCTATCATAACTTAGAATATTCTGAGCAAGGGAGGAAATCTTCGTGGCAAGGGTTTTGTTTATTGTCGAAACAGGCTGATTGTGTACAGGAGAGGATCAGCGTGGTCCTCATTGTCCAGAGTCCTTCTCTGGACAGAATGTGCATTGGTAGCGGAGACTGTGCCCAAAACCTGGGCGAGATCTGCTAGCTTTCCCTTTCATGGCGAAACGATGTGCTTGACTTCATGTACGATCTTGTCAGTCTTGATACATCTCAACGACCCGTGGCTCTTGTCGCCGGCACACGATGACTTCCCACTCCTGATGTTGGCATTTACAAACTTATCGATGGCATACGCTGGTGCTTCGAAGAGGAGGAACAGTAGAAATGCCGCTAGATAGCTGAAGACCATATCAGAAGCCGCGTCCCGGAACTGTGGGAAATACGGAAACATCAGGATCGGAAGGAGGTTAACTCCCGCTCGAATCTAAGAAATATATCCTACTTACGTTTTGGAAGTAGGTGAACGGAACGACCGTTCTCGATGAGAGGTTCTTGATCATGACCATGAGGATGCTGACGAGATAGAAGCAACACGATAATCTGCTTAAGATCACCAAGTTCGAGCGGTTCAGGCACCATCGGATGGCCTGACCGCTTCCGGCTGCGCAGGCGTACACCGTCCACACGACACAAGCCGCCCAGATGGGCCGGTAGAGGCTTCCATAGAGGATGCTTTCCCCGTTTGAGATCAGTCCGGATTTTTGCCAGATGAACACAGCTTCAACGGGAGTAAGAAACACAGGTGAACGAAATGCAGCCGCCATGCGACTCTAAATTCGCGCTCGGGCTCGAACTCACCAAATATAACGACATTGGACACGACGCCAGCCACGAGCCAGCCGGCTAGGAAAAAACTCTTCGGTAATTTCACGTTCCTGTGATGTTCTATCAAATATCCTCCAACAACACCGACGCAGACAGGGGCGAGGTTCGGAAGAGACTGGACGTGGAGATGCAAACCGTAATTGAAGCTCTGCAATGGTGGGGGGAATTATTTCTCTGACCCAACGCCCTCCCGATTCTCTCGGTTGTTCATCGATTGATTGAGCGATGCTGCGGGACGATTGGGAACGTTCTGCAAGACCCTCCGTAGATCTACGTACTTGTTGTCAACATATGCTCTGGAGATGTTATTTTGAGCCATTCAAAGAGTGGATGCACCTCCCAGTTGCGGTTAAAGGTCATTTGTTAGTGGAAGAGTTAATTCGTGAAATTCGAGTGATCGTTTCCCAAGCCAAGCTCTCATCCACGATGCCCGCCCAGGAGCATCTGATCCGAGTTCCCGGCGAGCTGTAACTCTTTCCGAGACTTGATCGGGCTTCGTGAAAACTTTTTTATGCAGCGAAAGAATTCAAAGGGGGGAGGGCGACAGCGGAGTTACGGAGCAAGTCATCTCGAATGATTATCGGACCCACCTTCATCATCTGCTGGGGCAGCATGAGGATAGCGGGTGCTGCGTCGAAAGCGACGATGATGTACACGGTGTAAAGGATTCCGGCGAATCCCATCATCGCGACCAATCCGAGTCCTTTCCTGGGACTCGAGACCATGAGGATAACTGGCAGCAACAGAATGCACAGCAATTGCATGTCGGCGGCCAAGTACCTTTCGGGAACGTATATTTTATTCCTCACTGTTTCGAAATCACTCGCAAACATCTGCCGGGGACATCCCATTCCGGGATTCGAGTGTGTCACGGGTCGTTGCCCTGTCTCTTTCTTCCCTTCTCGAGTACACTTACCATAGATGAGGCAGACAGTTGTTGTCGATTGTCCAAAGGTTGTTCACGAAGAGCGGAATCGACCACCATTTGGCATCGCATTGTGGAACGAAGTGTTTGTAGAAGTAGGTGTCCATTCCCGGTCCCGACGTTATCAGAGGCATCAAGTACAAGAATACGAGAGTTCCCATCGCCGGGGAAATCAGCCTGATGGCTCGTCGCACAACCACGACCACGGCGAAGACCATAGTCGGCGACTTTGATGAGATAATGACAAATGAACGAGAGTTAAAAATTCACCCGTGTTCAACAAGTTGACAGCCCGCCTGATGAGCTCATATCTTGCGCAATATTAACACGACACTCCGCTGATTGAGGAGGAGCATTCGTCACACGCCAAAATTTGGCGCGCTCATCCAGGACGTACATCATTTTTAAATTTTTGGGGAAAAGCATCCAAGGGCGCTGAGCGATGAAGGAAATCCATTCACCTTTTTTTTCCTCCGCTCGATCAGGACTGTGCGGTAGAGGAGAATACCGGTGAGAGTAAAGAACGTTTCCACTGCCAAAACGCCCTGACTAACCAAGCTGAAAGCAGGACCCTGAAGGACTTCGAGGAAATGGTAAGGACGATCTGCAACAACAACAACAACGGATCGTTGGGAAAACCGTTGGACAGCGCGAAATCGGAGCACTGGAGTTGGGAAATACTGACATCATGTGTCCACGTGAACTGTTCGAAACTCACCGTACCGCCCCGGGTCCCCTCCGAAAGTGTGAGATAACAACACCCATAGTGAGCTGAGCACCCTGATACCGTGTATGCAATCGAGGTGCTGAGTTTCCGCGTTGGCGTCCGTATTCGTGAGTTTGAGGTAGGACTGCTTGGCGGAGAAACAACGGATCAAGCGCATCGATTGCGCTGTGAAGGAATTACGTCAGAATCCATCGTGAACGGAGAACCGAGCATGGAAGCTCGCAGTGGAATTGAATCATTTCTGTTCGACAGTAAACACCTTCATTTCCAGCGTCTGAGCAGAAGTCCAAGACGGTAGCGGCGGCCACGATTCCGACCATCAAAATTAGTGTTGCACTGGAGGAGGAAAATCTTATTGAACCAGGAAAAACTGATGACAAGATCTGTCTATAGGTGGACTATGATTGGAGAGAGACTATCGGGAAATTCTGGGAGACGAACCATTCAGAACTTCGAATTTTACGAAACAGGTAAATTTATATTTGAAAAGCCGCTCGCTTGATCGTGAATGAACGGGCGATTCTTAACATTTTCTGTTCTTTCGCAAAAGCTCACCCAGATATGTATGTACCGGTGGGCACGGTCGTTTTTTCTCGAGAATCTCGGCACGAGAGAACATCAGCGCTCAGGCCGAACTTTCCCCCAACTGAAATTGACGTTAATGTGCTGTTGACCAGCCTACGCAAGAGCATCTGTTCCAGGGTCATTCCGTGCGAGTCAATGACTTACACTTTTTCACCAGGTGCGGGACGATGCTTGATTGGCAGGTGGAAGGCAGGCAAACTCCCAAGCGGAAACCGATCGGGAGCTTGTCAAGAAATTCCAGGATCCATGTGGTGTCGTTACCAATGTAATGCTTAAAGGAAGAGGGACGGACTTGATGGGTGGGACCGTACGGGTAGGACAGTTCCGCTAAGAACACCAGCTCCGGGTGATATCGGGTTGGGTGGCGGGGAATCCTCAGAATTTCGGGGGTCGAGTGAGGGTATGGTCTAACTCTTCCGTGATCCCTGAATGCGAATCCCACTCCAAGCTCGGCACGCACAACTCCGGAGAATGAACGGCGGGAACGGGTCTAATTCTCTCTCTACGGCTGTTCGAAAATTCAAAAATGCGGTGGGATCGGGCGACTCGTGCGAGCGAGCGAGGGTGTAACATTCTTCCACGGAGTGACAGGCGGCAGCTATCGGGCTCACCTGGAGAAGAGAGTTCTCGGCGACGACTTTCGGCAGCACTCGGTACACCATCGGCTGCCGCTCCATTCGGACGGAAAGTGTACAATACTTGCCACCGGCATCGATCTACAAGTCACAAACGAGTCAGATAGGGATCGAACACACCGGGAAATTTTCACGCGTGGCGTGGCGCGCATAACTCACGATTGTGGGGTCGTCTCTGTTCGGAATCTCGATCGAGAGACACTCATCGTAGCTACCCATGGACCCCATGCGGCCCTCCATCATGTTGGGAACCAAGCCTCCCGACGCATCGAAAACTGCGGAAAAAAATTAGCTCACTCTCTGGCGCATGGGGAAACCCCGAGAAGCACCGCAGCATCGGGAGCACCATTTCGGAGGACTCCACTCACATTTCAGCGCCCAAAGTTTGTACTCTCTCATGCCGCTCATGATACGCGCGAAAGTCTGAAGGCACTCGGGGTTGACAGCTTCGTCGTAGATGATCTCGTTGGCGATGGGGAACACTTCTCTCTGGATTCGCTTCATGACACTCTCCAGCTCGGGCTCGAGATCTTCATTCCAATGCTTCGATAAGTTTTTCTTCAGGATTTCTGTCATGTAATGGAATGCCGATGCTCTGCCGCAGAGCAAGGGCACCAGCAGAAACACGCACAGCACGCTGTTCCTCATTCTCGGAGCTTCGGGGAACTTGGGAAATCCTATGATTCGACAACTGTTGCCACTCCACCGAACCTCGAAAAAGGCAGCCACGCACTGAACGATCTCGAAGGGGACACGGTTTTTTATTCCTGTTCTCCGGAGAGTCCTGTTCTGGAGTGCTGGCTCGCAGCGGAATTTCCAGAAGAGATTCTGTTCACGATTAGGGAGAGAATTCCGTGGGGCCCTCGCTCAAACACACTTCAAGCCGCGCAAGCGGAGGGAGGCATCTTATCTGGGAATCGTTATCTTGTAGTATGCTGGTTGTGTCTTAATATTTTTTTTTTCATCCCTATTTCGTGCGCCTAGTTCACTTTTCCACTCAGCATAGAAGAGCCCCAACTCATGAAGAATCGGGTACCACTCCATCCGCGCCACAACTTCTGTGATGCGTTCTGATTCGCTTCCATCAATTGTCGCATTTCTCTGTGACTCTCATCTGGAGAGAATCACGGCTGCTCCGGGGAGCAACGGTGCTGTCTTGGATACCTGAGTGAATGTCAACTCATGTTGGGAAAGGACTGTCCGAGCATGAAGAAACCAAAAACAACCGTAATTTAGAGCAGAGCGCGCTCCCTGGTCGACAGGCGGGGAGCTGCGAGTGGACGACGTCAGCTTCGAAACAGAACTCCCGCGGCTCCCGATCGTGGCTTCATGGGATCTGCCACGGGGTTTCTCTGGGGAAAATAGCCTCGAAAATATCATGGGAGCCGTGCATGGTGAAAAAAACGCCCGGCCAACCATGGGAACGGCCAGACCGGGTGATCATCAAAAATGTCGATCCTGCTGCAGCAGAGAGTTTGCTTGCTACAAAGACCGCTGACTGGCACGAACTCCCTCATCTGGATTCGGACTTATTGGGTCGTGCACATGCACATATGATCCCTTCTGTATCACGGATTCCGATTTCGTTGTTGGGAAATTCTCTTCATGATCATCAACAAACTCGCTTTTTCGACGCATCTCTCCAATTCTTTCGTTATCTAGAACAAGTCTTTCGATTTTATTTGTATTTTTTATTTACAGCCGGTATTCGGCAATGGAAAATGATATAAACTTCTCTCTTGAGAGAGAAAATATCAAAACTCCATTCCTTTGTTCGGAACGTGCTCCGGTACAAAAAACTATGCTTTCGCGGTCGAAGCTAGAGAGGGGACGATTTTCAGTTGGAGCATAATCTTCGGTTCCAGCCTGGTGTCACATCCGAGCTTTATGGAACTTTCACCATCATCATGTAGGATTGAGAAGCAGCCGACTACCTCCTCTCGAAAATAGGATCGTCCGTTTTCGAAACGACGGGTTTTCCCGCGAAGGTCTCCCTCTTTGATAAGATCTCATCCACGTCCTTGCGCTCGCCAGCTCCACAAAGTCTGAATCATGATGTTCCAAGAGAAGAAGTATCCATCCTGTTTCACCATCGGCCATGCCGTTCAAATATCGCACTTCAGCATTCACACATTCGACTAGAGTCAATATCAAGATTGCGTGACACTGGTAATTGTCACATTGCGCAGCCAGTTCAGAACCCACCACCCCTCTACTTGCCTCCATACATGGGAGTATAAACTGGAGTCATACACATATAGATACAACTCTTCATACTGCCAACTACTTCCATGAGTAGGTTCGCCACCATTCCATCCAAACTCTCACTCCAAACCATCTAGCGGCGGAGGAGCTGGCCAGTTGATGTCGTAATCGTCGCAAGGCGCTATTTCAGGAATCACGTGTGTGGGTGTCGTTAGATGGGAAGAGCTGAATTGTTTTTTCGGGATAGCTGGAGGGGCTTGCTCGGGTTCCATCGCAACCGCGCTGTCCGAGGGACTTTTCATGAGCAACTCGGTGGCATCATGTCGTTCAGGGGAATCCTCTGGAGGATGAGTTAGTATTGTTAGTCGGAGTGCTTTCATTACAGTTATCGGACTGGGGATTCAAGAAACTTGGAACAATGGCCCCCTGGGCTGGCTGGAGGCTCGGGCGAAAGGTGGGCGGCTGAGGTTCGGGGCATCGCCGAGGCAAGAGCCTCGGACTGTCATATACAGAGTCGATCGCTCCGTGCATGCGACGATCACGGGGCTCATCCGATCGCGGCATCCGCTCCGATTCGTTCAGTTTCTCTATGAGCCTATACACGTAAAGGTTGTCTACCAAACGGAAGACCAGGATACCTTTCAAGTCCGGTTGGGGAGGGGCCCCGAGCTCGGTCGCTTCGGTGTGGTTCTCCGGTTCCAAGTCTTCACCGTCGTTGTCAGTATCTTCGGGGTCGGAGTTTTCCGTGGGTTGGATAAATGTTCCGTCTTTGAGTTCGCTCTGGAAAAATACAGTGGCGGTTGGCGTGACTCGGAGTTTCGACACTCGAAACGAAATCGTTTCCCTGTCAGAACACGAGTAAAATAATTGGAGATTCTCAGAAAGATTAGGAAGATCTTCGAAAACCGAGCGCAATCTGTACGAACGCTCCAATCGGATTAGCTCTATAGGGGCGTTGATAAACGGCAGAGATTTGTCGGACGAGTTGAACTTGCATCACTGGAAAAAATCGAAGACATCGGGGCGCCAAGGGAGGACGGCTCCCAGAGTGGATCGTGATTTTTCCTGGGTGTCACGACTCGAGTTCCGAGTTTTGAACGCTCGACGCAACGGGACGTGGTTGTTTCCTCCACCGCGAAACTCTCGACCCGGCTCTGATCGCTAACTCTGAGCGCATCCGGAGCTAGACTTAGAACCGTTTTCGATAATGCACCACGCAAAAAGGCCCAGATTGAGGGCGAGCTCATCCCAGAAGCTCCGAGGCTCGAGTGTTTCCAATCTTCCTCTCGGTTCAGCAGAACGTATCAGGGGGACAACCGCGAAGAGCGGGGGAATCTCTTCGGGGGATGTCTGTGGGCGTGGATGACGAACTCGATCGCTGTTCGAACCGTCCATCCGCCGTCTCCCAGATTGTTTCTCTAAACGGCGGCATTTCGCAATGCGGGCCGCGATTTTCCACGGACAGAGGTTTTCTCCGGTTCCCAAAGACCTACCTCGTTATCGTCGTCATCGTTGAGATAGTCATCCGACGAGTGAATGTCCGCATGGATGACAGTTCCGTTCAGCCTCATTTCCGTAAGATCCTTCTTGATCTTCATGGCTTTCTCCGCTCTCAATGTGGCCCGTAGGGCTTCATCCTTTTCCGGCACGGCCGGAGCAACGATGTAGGATTGCCGATTATCTTTGCCTTTGAGCATGGTGTAGCAATCCTTGGGTTGCTGGAGAGATCATCGAGAGAAATTGTTACTATTTCCTAACGATTCCATTCAGCCGGCAATATCTGCGTACGTGTCTGTAGTTCTTAGGATTAACATTCTTTCTGGAACGGGATCACGTGTGTCTATTTCTGGCGGTCGCAGACGGTCCGACGCTCGTTCGGATCTTTTCACTGCGAGTTCGATAGCAACGTTCACAAATTCTGGGCGAACTCTCTTACCGCAACTCCGACCACGTCTTCCTGCGGCACCGGCAGCGATGTGTTGATCACGGCATCGTAGGGCATATCGTAGACGACTTCGCCGTTTTTGTTGACGCCGTAATACCCGCCCTGGAGACCGTAGAGCTTTTGTTGCAAAACACAGTATTCCCGGTCGAGGATGCCGTACGCGCCCTGGACTGTCTGGTATTGCACCACGGGGGCTCCCGGGGGATTGTTGAACACAGCTGTGGGGGTAAGCGCACAAATTCAGAAGAGAAATTCGATCCGTTGGACATCGAGTGGAGCATCGTCAGAGCGTCGATCTTAAGCGCACGTCCACCAAACATGAGAGACCATAAATGATTGTTCGGCTCCGGAGCTGCGGCTAAACGGCATTCCTTTCGCCGAACAGACTTCGGAATTGAATTCTGTTCAACTTCGTAGGTGTCGCCGCGCCTGACGTTTATCTGAGACACGTATCAGAGCTGGGGAACTCCGTCACCGATGGCGGGCTCTCGTGTTGGTCGGACGTATCGCGTGAAATCAACGACCGATTCCAGTTCCAGCAGCGGAAACCTCGAAGTCTGTGATTGAGCGTGAGTTGCGAAGGGAGTCACTCCAAGAAACCGATTTGGCGGCGGATTTCAAACTGATATGATCCACAATCAAGCGGGCGACGGATTTATGTTCTCGGACCAACGGATCTCCGTTGAGTCGCTGACGCCGCCGCCGCTGCTCTTGACCTGCTGTTGACTTCCGCCGAGGAATGATTCTCAGAGGATCGGGCGTGTCACTCACTGTATTTGGCGAGGATCCTCTTGTAGCAAGCGTAAGCTGTCACGATAGAGGACACCACCAGAGTCAGGCAGAAGAGTAGAGGAAGAAACAGCCGGGGCTCGTTGAGAACTGCTTCCATATTTTCAGCGGTCAAGAAGCCGCTCCGGGCCATGAGGATCGTGTTGGTGTCCTTGTCTGCAATGGCGCAAATGAGAATTCGGTTCGAGTTCGACTCGGATTCGGCTTTCTCTCTCTCTCTCTCTCTGTCAGCACCGCCGGTCTGATCTATCTCGCGAATTCTAATCGTGACACACAGCTCACCTTCGGAGGCTGTCGTGAAAGTCATCGGCTTCGAGGACTCTCCGCGACCGTGAATACTGTACGAGGCGATGGTCAGCTCGTACTTGGTCGCGGTCAAGAGCCCCTCCACGTTGAGGTGGTGGGTGTGCGGCGGGAAGAACACCGATTTCCAGGTGTCCATTCCGATTTCGCGATAGCTGAGGACAAACTCTGAAAAGATGTGAACATTTTCATGTGTTTGTTCATCAAAATCGGTGGAACGAAGAAGGCGGCCTTCCGCCCTGCTCTCCGAGAGTTTTCCGGCGGAGAGAAGACTCCGCCGACCCTTCCGGAGATGGACGGATGGACCCTTTTGTTTGGACAGATCTAGAGTCTGGCCGGCTGGGTAAGCAAACGCGCGAGACTCTTCACCGGTTCAAACATCGAGAAGGATCAGGTTGACATGAACCTGATTTCTCGTTCCTCTCAAGGTAAGCAAAAGTCTCATCGGTCTGTTCCTTCAAAAAGTTTCGCAGGCTCTCTAGGGTCTCAAGGACCGCGAGCTGGCGCGGAACTCTTTGCCATGATACGAGTAGGCAAGAGGGAGCGACCAAAACCACCGGTCGAGCTCAGACCGGCCGAAGCACGAGCCGATGCGGCTCAAGCTCCGCATGCGAGCGCTCACTCGAGGTTCAAAACGCGCAGAACACCCCGGGATCGCTTCGGTTGATCGGTCTTTCTACTCACGTGTCACATGATTGTTCGGCACCTTCTCCCTGATCTGCACGGAGACCGATGTGGCGGTCACCCGGGTCACAGCGAAGTTCGGAGGGCCTGGCAGGTCCTTGTCCAGAGTTTGAACGTTAAGGTGATGACTCAGCGGCCCAGAGCCAGCTTGATTGAAAGCCTGGATGGCGACGACGTACTTCGTGTTCGGTTTCACTCCACGAACGATCGCCTCGCCTGGTTCGCCCTGTACGCTCTCGAAAGTGAATGGTACGTCGGCGTCGAACTGCTTGTGCCCGATGCTGTAACCGAGTATTTTGCCGTTCTGATGGTCTTCGGGTACAGCCTGAAAGTCGGGAGCGGCATGAATCCGTGGTCAGGCCTCAGCGCCGAGAAAGTCCACCAGAACGGTTGGCGACAATCGACTCCCGAGCGGTTCGGATCACAAGGGTTCGGACTCACCTTCCATTGAATCTTGAAGAACTTGGCCCCGACGCCAACGAGTCTGACGTCGAGAGGCGATGCTGTGGGGACAGCCTCCCGAGTGGTGAACTTGAAATCTTGAGACTGGTTCGATGCGCCCACGCCGTTCTCCGAGAGCATGTAACCACTGTACGTCGTGCCCGGATGCAAGTCGGCGATGTAGGCGCTCGTTTCTCCGTCGGCGATCGACAGCATAGAGAGTTTGCGTCCGCTCTTCGAAGCTTCAAAAGACCCGAAAATCAGAACGAAGTACCAATAGTTGAACGGCAGAGGTCTCCGATTAAACATCAGGTCCGATATGGAGCGATTTACGATCGAAGAAGACTCGAGTACCGTTGTTGCCCTCTTTCCAATAGCGAACGATGTAGTTGCTCACGACGGAACGCGGCGATTGCCAGTTCAACCGGACCTGTTTGCTCTCGATGTTCGTGACGCGGATTCCGTACGGCGCGGACGGCGGCTCTGCATTCATCAGACACACATTGAGCAATCTCGGAGATTATCAGAAATGAATCTGCGGCCAAAAACTCTCCGGGCAGAATCTCGCCGCTGCCCAATCGATTCGATCTTTTGGCAACTCACCGAGAACCTGGAGCTTGGTGAAGGCCTCGGCTTTGCCGAACGGATTGGATACTTTGCACGTGTAAACGCCCGCGTCGCCTGGCGTCGTGTTGTAGATCATGAGCTCCGAGCGGATCCCACCCGGCATGATCCGCTGGATGATGTCGTACCTTGAAATGAGAGTCGAAATCGGAAAATGAACTCCATGCGTCTAGCATGAAGTTTCGAGAGTCGTGGGAGTCGCTCTGTTGTGTTCGGCTCTCGCAGCACGGGCGGATAATCTCCTCATGAAGTTGATCACTATTCTCGAAATGATTCCGCGAAGAGTCATACAGAATCGGGAAAAGCCACATTCGCCAAGTTTCTGGCTGCTGGACGACGAGCGCGATCATTTCACATTCATCGACTACCAGACTACAAGTGGGCGTAGACGGAGGATTGAAATAAGGGCCGTTCAATCGATCCGCTCATGGGGCGAACAAAAGAGGCAGATTGGTTAGAAGATTAATCGACCGGTTCAATGATGCGGTCCTTTCGCGGTATAGTCTTGATGAGCGGCTCCAAGAGGAGCGGCCTCAAAATCGTTGTGCCGATCCGCATCTCGATCCTGCGGTTTTTTTCCACAGTCGATTCCGCTGATAACGAGTCGAACGAAAACTGAGAGTGTTTCCCCGACCGACAAGGACTCCGAAGCTCAGAACAGCTCCAGCCAGGTGGAGGATGATGCGGAATAACAACCGATAAGAAGAATCCGACGCTACGGAACGCCTTAGGACTCCGATAGACGAACGAGACGACAGTGATCCGCTCGGATAACAGGGCAACAGGTTTGACTCTCGAAAAGCGTCGTCGAACCCCAACGGATCGACTGCGATTCCCGCGCCAGACGGAAAACCCTTTGAAGGAATCGGTGGAATTCTGCCGTGTCGTCATAGTCTACGACCCCGAGCAGTTCTATCCCTGAAGCCGGTTTCCTCGCATCAGCTCCTCGAAGTTACATCATTCGCCGTAAGAGGACCGCTATCGCTCGCGGCTCAATGGGTCACCGACCGAACGTTCAGTGCGCCTCTTTTCTCTCCCAACCGACAAGATATGACATATCGACAACACCTTGGCTCGCCAGATGACATCATGCTCACAAGTCTTCCAGTGAAAGTCGACGGTCGAGAACATGGTTCGCATGAGAGCCGCGACGCGTGCTGTTTCCCCGCAGCGAGTTCTCGCACTCGACCTCGAAACGACTGCCGTTCGCAGAGAGCGACCCCTCCTCGATCCCATCGATGACGGGCTCGAGTCCAGAACTCACCCCACGACGTAGGTATTCTTATACAACCGTTCGTCCTTGCTCCAGATCAAGCTCATTGGTGAATCGCCCGTCGCTTCGCACCGCATACGGACGCTATGCCCTTTGCGGATCGTTGAAGTCTCGTCGTGCTCAATGATGGTGGGAGGAGCTGAGGGCCGAGGAAAATCGTCAGGAAATCATCAACAGCACGGAGAAATTCCGAAGTCGCCAAACAGGTCCTTACCGCTGATAATCAGTTGAAGGGATTGCTGTAACTTCCCGAGTCGGTTCTCTGCTTCGCAGCGATACATACCGGCGTCGTCCACCTTCGACGTGGAAATCAGCAAAGTGCCTGGAAAAAACGATCCGGTCGGGTCGAAGACTGGAAAACGACCCCCTGATCGAACGAGGGCCCCTCCGAGACACGAACGCGGTCTGCTTAATTCAACCCACCGTTACGCATGAGCTTGATCCGTTCGGACTCCTGGATTGGAAGGAAGTCGTTTTTTTTCTCCTGTCTGAACCAATGGACGACGGGTTGTGGGTATCCACTTGCGGTGCAGTGGAGGAAAACTCTCGATGCTGTCGGAGCCGTGATGTCTGACGGCGTCAGAGTCCACGAGGGTGGCGCTAAAAGGAACGGCTCCAGGTTTAGGTCGGCGTTTTCGTGGCTGTTTCGACCTCTCAGGACGTCCAATGGAATCGATGTCTCCCGCTCGCAGGACTCACCCTCCACGACAACCGGTACGGTGTAGCTGTCTGAACCCAAATTGTTGCTGGCAGTGCAAGTGTAGTTTCCGATATGACTTCGCTCAATGCGCTCGATCACGAGGATGCTTTTACCGTTCAGATCGACCAAATTGTAGCCGTCTTGGCCTGCGCGTACTGGCCGATTGTCTTTGTACCTGGATTCGGAAGAATGTTTCAGGAAGAAGTGCTTCGCTGCGAGTCACATCCAATTTATCATGGACAAGATTCGTTTTCAGCCGCTTTTCGGAGAAGTGTGTTACCATGTGAACGTGATCGGCTGGGAACCCCTTCTCAGCGAGCACATTATGTCCGCCTTGTCGCCCATCCCGAGAGCGTGATCGATCTGGATTTTCTGCAACTCAGGCGACTCTGGAATATTTCAATGGGGAGATCAGGATAGGAACTCATGGATCTCTCGCCTACTAGTTCTGAAATTCCCCGCGGCTCTTCAACAGAAATGGGCGGCCGCCTCCGTCTACGTGCGCCGGATCGCTCACGTCAAAAGCCGGATCGCTCACGTCAAAAGCCGTGTGATCCCTGTTTTTAATACCGATCTGGGTGCACGCCACCAATTCGAAGATCCGGAAGCGCACATGTCTCGCGCTTACCAAGATAACTCGTCTGCATGATCGCCAGTCTAATTTCGAGGTACTTGTCTCGCTTAATCTCCGAAGGGCTATGACGGAAAACAATCATCGCTCGACTGCTCCCAGAAATCTGATTCAACCTCTCGTTCGGACGAATGCGTGGCAGCCAATTATTTGAACCGCGAAACTGTTGCCAGTCGCGAACGCATCCAATTGGGGCTCTTTCAGTCTCGACAATCATTCTCGGTCGGCGCGTGTGAGTCACAAGGATCGCTGGACGATTTCTCTCACCGGCAAACGGAACGAGATACGTCCTCAGAACGCGCCAGAGCAGGAGCAAAGCCACACGAAGCCTGAAATCCAGCGGAAAAGTGTGCTACGGCATCAGGAAAGAGCCCAATCAGGAGCGGGAACATTTCGTCACTCCGCTGGGCCCGTAATGGGTCTCGATGGGCGATATATCGGCGGCCATCCGCGCCCCAGGCATTCCATCCGCCACCAGCGCGAGCATCAAAAGACCCAGTGTGACACGAGCGAACGCGTTCAGGGAGGAAAATCGAGCGGGACCGATGTTTTACGGAACGGGTTTTGACTTGGCTAGAGCACAACTCCGGGAAAATACTCCTCCGCCTACCTTGACCACCGGTTGCTGATGCGAGCGCGCACAAGCTTGCTAGAAATACGTTTGGGAAGGTACTGAGGCACTTCATGGTGGGCTTCGCTCAGTGGTTCTACATCAAGATGTAGCCTCACCTCAGTCGAAGCTACGCTCAGTTCTCCCAGCAGCTCCTGGGACTCCAGCGCTGGGTGGGGAGATCAGGGAGGGTGGAAAGGGACTCTGACTCAAAAAAAGAGAGAGAGGGCTATCGTCGCCTCAGCATGGTTAGAGAGCGACTCGGTCGTTGTGATTCATCGATTAAACTTCCGATTTGGCCCAATCCCATCGATTCCGATCTCCGACGGCTCCGAAAATCCACAGCCGACGCGCTCGTTGTGTCCTTTTTCCGAAACTCTTAGGACGTATCGGGGCCTCGGATGAAGTTGCTGGTTTAGACGCCGGCCGACCCCGAGTTCCAAGTGGAGAGGGTGGGAGTCCCAACCCTGGGTGAGAGAGCGATGGAGCCGATTTTGAAAATTGAGCTCGGAGTGATTCCGCGGCTCATGGAGTAAGCCGAAAGCTCTTCTGTTTGTGTTGGCGACCGATTCAGATGGGCCATCGAGAATCCTGATTGGTTGACGCCTACAAGGGGATGTTTTAACCCTACCCAAGACGGTACCAGACGTTGACTACTCCAAGAATACGCCGGCAAGTTTCCTCCGCTCTTCTAGGGATTGCCCCGGAAAACCACTGGGCCTCCAACACAGCCTCCTATTCACCAGCTGAGCAGCAGAATGTCATCTCCGCGAGTTCACCTCGTGGGCGGCAACAGAGCCGCTGAAACCGGAACTCCCGGACCAGAAGCTCGTTGTTGAACCCGTCGGCTCCAGACAGGAGTCGGGAGTTTATCTAACTCAGGTAACTAGCCTGGAAGGATTCAATTCGAACGACTCGGTCAAGCTCCGAAGAACAGGAGCATTCGACGGACCGAGAGCGGTAAGTTTCCATGGTCTGCGCAGAGTTGGGCAAATTCGAAACATTTTGATTCGAATAAAAGAACGATTCGAGTCCTCACAATACATAATCGGCTCAGTCTGTCAGTGATTCCAGGACCGATCTGAACATATCTACATATATAGTAATGATTCGAATCATCTTCTGATTCGAATCATCTTCTGATTCGAAGCATTTCCTGATTCGGATCATTTTCTGATTCGGATCATTTTCTGATTCGAATCAAAATCATCTAATCACTTGATCCGAATCCAAAAATTATTCGACTCAAAAGCTATCGAATCAAGTTGTTCGAATCAAAATGACGAATGAAGAATTTGCCAAACTCGGGGTCTGAGGAACGAATCACAGCGTCATGATCTCCTCGACATCGGCAGCATTTGAGAACGTCGTGATTTGGTTTTGAGGCGCTGCATCCTCTGCCGTCGCCATTCGGTTGATTCCCGTCTCGATCTCATCGCTTGCTATCAGGGTTCCACTTATGAGGTATTTCCGCATTCGCAGTATTTTCTACCAGCGCGGCGGAAATATCCTGAACGACCCTGCGAAACAACAGACCGCGAGGCCAATTCCTCGATCTGTTTTTCAGCCTTCTCAGTGAAATGCGGTGGAGTCTGTGGTTTTTCATGTTGAAATCATACGGAGAAAACGTTGCCCCTGCTTTCGAATGTAATTTCGGAAGGGCAAAAGAAAGCTAATTTGTTCCAAAATTCGGAGAAATCGCAATTTATGGTATACCGTAATTCGGTGATCTCCCAACGTAAGTTCTGGTAAATACGGGAGCTCAAACATGATCTGCGTGTTTTGAAGAGTATTCCTCAAACCACGGATTCGAACTTCCTTAATATATATTTACACATGCGTTTCGATCGCGCTCAGAAGTTGAATCCGGAGTATTTCATTTTCCCTCGAATCGCAGTGGCTTGCTGTCTCCATTTTCGGCGCTGTTGAAGAGATAGATGGGGGACACCACCATAACCTTCATTCGACTCAAAGAGAGCACTTTACGAGGCTCTGGTTTCTCTTCCGCTAGCGTTTTCCCATTCTTTCCATGGCACAATTTTCCTGCGAGAAAACGGATTTCGAATGAGCTGACTTAAAGCGGGTAGCCAACCGGTGACGGGGCTCTTCGTGGACCGGCGCAACTTCGTAAAACTGGATCAGAGTCCGAGGTTCGATATTAACCATATCGATGTGACCAGAATCGCACAGGATATCGATTGTCACAGTCTGGCGTCTCTAGATGAAAAGGAGACGCCGTGGAATCGACCTGACCAGCCTACCCAGGTAGCAGCATTGCCCGATCCGGAAACAGCGGGAGCGCTCGGCCTCTCAGGCGCGAAGTGTTCCCGACTTCGGTGACTTTCAGGAACAGACACAGAAGGACGGTGGCTCTTGTACCGGAGATTTATTTTCAACGAAAGCGTAAGTGAAAACTCAGTGCTGGGTACTCACGCTACTGTGCGCAGTCGTCCTTTGCCTGGTACGAAGACCACAGGACCAGGAACCACAGCCATAGGATTTGCGGAGGTGGGCTCGTTCTTTGAGGTTTGCTTTTCGTGTGGCGTTTCACGTCTACTTCCGTTTGACTGTTTCTGTGGTGATATCGGCTGCAGGAAGTGTCTGCCACTATTGGTATCCACTCCGAGTTGATTCAAGTCCACGATGAAAGCCTTAATGAAGCTGAACGCCAGAGCCGAAACCCCTCCTGAGGACGAAGGCATTGTCGAAAAAAAATACGCGACATTCTGATCTATTGGAGCTCGATAATGCGAAATCCAGGCTCTGACGTTCACACCAGCTCCTCCTTACCATGAGCACAGGCCACGTCCGTCGGCCGATGGCGAGAACAAGGGACTTTGGCATACACTGCACTCCTGCGGGAGATCTCCTCGGACGCTCGAGACACTTCGTTCAAATCGACTTGATCGGTTTGGTGGGCGAGGGCCACGTGTATCACGCCGATAAGTTTTTCGATTGGCTCAATGATTACGCACAGCCGCGAGTCTTCGTGCTCCGCTGGAAGAGTGAACTTAATTGGCCACGCTCCCGAGGGATAGGTGGTCAGGTGAATGCATTCATACTCGGAGAGGCTGGGAGGAACTCACATATCATATCACGGAAGATCCTCCGTAGAGTTTCCACTTTGCTCCGGTTGGCGAAGAGAACAACTTTCCCGGCGACGCACTGCTCACACGAGCAGAATTGACTGATTTCAGCCAGGACTCCCGAACTCGACGAAACGACGATCGAAGCTGGAAGGAAGCGGAAGTGAGCTCCGGGCGAGCGAATAGGGATCGAGCCTTATTGAGAAAGGGGAACGCGGTGGTGGAATGAGAACTCACATTGCTGCATGATGGGGAGCCGGAGCTGCCTTCTGACCGTTTCTGTATCGCGAGCCGAAGACGGAAGTAAATGAGCACTCAGGAACCGACTAACTCCGTCTCGGAGGCTGAAACCAGCTAAAGCGATTTCCCCACCCGTGGAAAGCTGTGGAAAACGCCTCTTTCAGACCTCGCAACAGACCGGGAATCCTCGGAAACCCTCATAAACTTCGCCGATCTAGATTTCCTGACGCCCCTCCAGAACACTCGACCCAGATCTGAACCGAGATTTCCCCAGGAATACACAACTGCGGTGTGAATGAGAAAACTCCGGAAGGCAATCACCGTTATGTCCGTCGGGGAGTCCACCAGGGTGAAGTATTTGCTCATCACATGGCTGTAGTCCGGTACTTCGGGAGCGCTCTGAACCGTCGTCGCTCCCGGTGGCGGGGGCTCATATCTGATAACAGGAACCGCGATCTTGTCCTGTCTCGCGAGCGTCTTGTATCGCTCTCTCTGATCGTCAGTGAGAGTCGGCCAATCTCTAGCGGCGATTTGCTTGATTTCAGTGAAACTCAGAGGCTTCGAGCCCCTCCTGAGAGAATGTCGGATGTCAGTTCCAGTCTGAATGCGGTTCCGGACCCAGGGCAAGGAACACTACTTCAAGTGGGGTCTCGCGTGACCGGCTCCTGCGACGACTTCTTCATCTCGATCACACATATCGACCACAAGGTAACATGCTCTGGCACGGGACTGATTCCGAGCTATCTGTCAAGGAACTCGCGACTTGGCCGCGCAGCGGCTTCGGAGACTTGACATTCCCGGATTCTACCACGAAAACCCGAAGAGCAACGCCAAAATAGAATTTGAACGGAACAGAATTTCACTCAGAGAAACGTGAACGCATGAGGACGGAAATGTCCGGATTGCACGCTTGGTTAGGGCGGTACCGGTCACTACGGCCCGCCAGCGGAACTGGAACCACGGGTTCGGGATGACGACGCGTGTCAAGGGAGACACTAAAGCCTCGTGACAAACCTCGTCGTCGTCTGGATATGATGAAGATTCCGGGCGCTGCTTCCGCCGTTTGCGACCGGCATCATCCCGATCGACCTCAGACGTTTAACGCCAACAGTTCGCGATCGCTCGAGCTCCGAACTAGAACCCCATCACTTCGCGGACAATGCATGGTGGGCGGAGTCAAACGCCGCGAGTCGGTCAACTTACTTCAACTTGTCCGCGAGCTCTTCGACGTATATCCAGAAAGGGGCTTTTCTACCCATTTCTCGACTGGGGAATGAGGATATCCCCGGATTGCGCGGGAAAATCACGTACTGACACCACGAGTCTCGAAATCGCACTGCGGCGCGCTTCACAGCTCGAGTGAACGTCTCCGAATGTCGACCGGAGAGGGTGAAAACAACTTCTGCGCGCGGATTCGAATCTGTGGGAGCCGTTCCGGCATGGAAGGCGCGAGAACAATCGACCATCGGTAGTTATGCCTCGTTCTCCCGCGTTTCGCTCTCCCCAATCTCCAACGCCCGAATCTTGTTCCCCAGAATCTCGTTCCGTTGAGTCGATTCTCTCCCGCGGACTCTGGCAATCCTCTAGCACCGCTCGTTGAGTCCCGATCGCAGTACACTCCATTCATGGAACTGGTTCTCGACTTGGAGAATATGGCGGACGACTTACTAATGGGAAGGGTATGGTGTAGCCAATTTCAACTGACATTGATCTGATGTCTCCACAGTGTCGCTTTCATCCTACACTTCTGAAGAGCAGTGGTATGTCCCAAGTCAATGAACCTACCATACATTCTTGTATCGAAGTGTCTTCGCTGGTTAAGTGCTACTCTTCACATTTTAGTATTTAGAGATTGTCTAGATTGGTGACTAAGAAAACTAGAACTAATCGCGCGACACCGGACAGTTTTTCAATCTGATAGAATAGAGCGGGAGCTGTTATCATTCAAGTTGTGGATATCCATTACTGTTCATCGAGTTCAGGAGCACTGTGAATCAGGCGCGGTGTGAAGTTCGTTCCGATTCTCCCATGAGCTCCTCTGGGACGGATCTCCGGCGAGGCCCTCGTTCCTCGATTCAGCGCTCGACCAAGAAGCTCCATAGAAGATCGAGTGTCAGTTCCGATTCCGCACATGGAAACAGAGAAGAGAGAGCTGGTGCCAATGACCTCACTCGAGCGCTCCGAAATTGGAGACGCGACCACCACGCTCCAGTCACCCCCTTCGGCGGCTCCCATTCCAGTGACGCTGTCGGAAGTCATGTCGGAACTTTCCATGAAACCGGGACTCGTTTGACTGCGTGATCACGGGCTGATGGCACATCGGGCTCATCTATTCGATGTCCGCGCGGAACAGCTGCATCATTTCCTCACCAAAGTTGCCTTAGTATAAAATCCAAGGGGCGAACTGATAGGTCGCACGTCCGTGTTGGTGAGGTTGGTCCCCGTTGTTCTTCGTCCATTTCTATTCGTTAAATCTCATTATCGAGCTGACGTTTCGAGAGCCATACAGCAAGGGTCTCAATGCAGGTTCGGGTAGCTTCTCTTTATATTTCCGTTGTGTTTTGCTCCTGTCACGGAGGGATGGTTGCAGTTGGACTCGGACCTCGACAAATCACGGTGGCACGAGTTCCGCGAGTCACAGAATCTGCACAGAAACTGGCGCTGTGTAAGCAGGATGCGCATTATTTGACTGCGCCTCCTTTTGGACCGACGCCGACAGCTCTGGCGAGCACCGACTCATTTTTTATCCCAACGATTCTTTCATTTCGTTCTCATTTTCTCGGAACCGTGAATTCGCTGTCACATGCCAACCCGAAGCTCCGACTCCGGCGCACTCCAGAATTTTTCTGATGTGGGCCGCCGCTTCTTTTTACAGATTTGGAAAGAAAGACACGAGGAACTACAGGAAGAAATTATTTTTCAGATCACGCGTCTACCACGCGTGGAGTCCAACTCTTACCACGGGCGATCGAACCTCAAGCCGTATCCTTGGAGAGGAGGGAGGGGCGGCGATACCCTGAATGTGTCGATCGTCCCCGCTCTTGACCAACTAAATATGGAGCTGTGAAGATACGCTACTTGGATAAAACACCTCTGGCGTGGCACATCTCACAATCAGTGCAGGGTTTTCGTTCGGCCCAGAGTCACAATTAGACGAACAGTTTCGGATGAAACGAAGCCCCGAAGGATTATGAGCGATGAGTATATCATGGCAATCCATCGCGCTACTTGTAAGCCAAACTCCCCGGGGGCTTCCTCGAGAAATTGAGGAATGGAATGACGACGTGCTGGCTCTAGTCTCCTCAATCCTTACTATATATTGTAACGCAGTTTCCGCTATCTGCTGAAGCTCGTCCGTACGATGTCCTGGGGATGGGGAGAGATAGGCCGTCGCTCCCGAAGCGAGTAGGTGAACTTACTCGGGCACAAGTCGGGAGCGGGGACGGGCGAAGGTCGCCGGATCTCGAGGGGCTGGCACAAGGAAGGACTGGACGCTGGGTCAGGCACAATCACTCCGGAGAGTCAAACGTATCTGCTTCAACTCTAAAGCTAGGGCTGTTGGGATGGAAGAAAGGGACGGGCGTCAGGGTCCACAATTCGACTCCACAGTCTTCGTCTCGTCGTCTCTTTTTTATTCAGTCTCTCCTCTCTCGCCTTACTCTCGCTCCCTACACGTCTTGCGCACAGAATCGCTTGCATGTAGCGTACATGTGGTCTCCGCTGACTGCTCTCTGGCTACCTGTCAAGATACGGTCGTCTTCGGAGTACCTCGACTGAATCTGGCTTCCTTGAGATTCATGACAATATAATCCGCTTCGTCTGTCAGTTTGACATTTCGTTCGCCCTCCTTCTGAAGCATAGAGATGGTCCCGGGATCGATCTGACCCTACATTTCGGAGTCAATGGAAGTGATTCCAGGGTTGATCTGATCATCATTCTTATAATTTTCATCCGTCAGGAGAAAACTCCGACACAGGAAAGTGACAACATGTACCGATTGGCCGAATGGGTAGATGATCAGTCGATGAGTAGAATAGAGAGGTCTGAGCTTGCTCGGAAGCATTGAGAACCAAACAGTCGAGTGAGTGTTTCTCGTTTTCTGCCTAACAGAACCTTCAAAGATTCTTGGAAAAATTTATTTATTGTGCTAAAAAATCTTGCACCGGAACTTTCCGTGGCGTCAGAAGATCCGCGTTGGCGTGTCTGCATTCGCAGTCGAGCACTGATTCTCAGCAAGGTTGCGCCCATTTTCAGAGCGGCCGGTTCATCCAACATCATCGAAGCTCCTGATTCGCGCATCCCCTGATTCACAGACTGTCCATGTTGTCGGTGCTCGGGGTCCGTTTCGAGACAAACTCAGAAACAGGAGTATTTTCTCCGATCGGAGGTCGAAATCCTGGCTTATCACGGAGGAGCGGCGGCGTAGCATTACTGGCTCCTCATCAAAGCATCAAGACTCCTTGGGAGAGCGTTCTCAAACGCTACTTCGACGCTCCGAACGGAGTCTACCAAAGGAGCTCAGCTCGTGGGCGATCACGGTCGTCTGCATTCGGCGGGAGAGACGTCTCTCGCAGGACATGTTTGCAAGATATGCCGTTCGCAATTGTATTCAAGTCGAGCGGAAGTACATGAGCTCAAACAATCATCCGCGGTTTCCTCTCTCATTCGGCACTCATCGAACGGGCGCTGCCCAAAGCCGTTCGATATTATGAGAATGAGTTCGCTTTCCATATTGACCAATCGGAGGACGGTGGAGCCGTGCGAATTCTCGCCTCTGGGCTTCCGATGGCAGGCTGCGCCGGCTTCGGAATTATAACTCCCACTGATTTTGGAAGCTTCAGCTCAGAACAACTGCGCTCATTCTTTCTATTCCCAGTCACTCGCTAGGGGTCTTGTATTTCCAGACATCGGGAACGACTCAGCCGAATTGTTGTACAGAACAGGGCGAATCTTTGCGAAGACTGTTGTGTCGGACGTATGCCTCAAATTCTCCTTGGAAACGATGCAAGCTCCATCAGTCTTCACCTAGCATGAAAAACATTCCAGACATCCATTGCCAGGAAAGATGTGCGAGAATTCAGACAGAGAATCGATTATTTTCAGTGATACAAAACCGCCGCGGGCATAGGTCAACAGTCCAACATTTTCGCTCGCTCGCAGTATCGTGAGGTGTCTTTTCCGTTCCTCTCTTCTCATTGCGTCCCAATGGATTCCCGCCCCGAGTTCCGATCGGATTTTTTTCCCGATTTAATGGCGATTTCACGAATCGCCAACGGTTGGCGGCCAAGTGAGCTAGTTTCTCGAAAATCTCGTCGCCTCGTAAGCATTCCACGATTCACGTTCAGCGAGACCTGCCTTGAGGATATACCAATGCAAAAATATACGGGAACGCCCTTCAACCACAGGAACCTGAGAGAAATCGGTGAAATCGTTCTGCAGGATTCCGTCTGATCTGTCGCCCCGATCGGAAGAGTCCAAGGGAGGAGGATGGACAACCTCTCATCCGTCTAGTGTAGCCATCACCTCTGATCGGCGGGCATCCTTGGTAGCTAGGGAAACAGACGGCTTCCCCTTCATTCAGGAAAGGACGGGCCAATTCACATTGCCTGGTTCTAGTCTCACCTACTTTCGTGAGATCCTTGTTCACTGAAAAGTTTGCCCCAGATCAGCAAAGCAGACCTTGCCCCGGAGAGAATGATAGTCAATCAACCAAAGGTCTCGATAGGAAATTGTAGCCCTTTTCGTTCCCTCGTTCCTCTCCGAAGTACTTCCTTCGTGAGTTGTCTATCATTGTTGTTTCTGTCGGAGGCGAGGCCGAGAGCATCGAAGAGGAACCGAGTTGCAACTGGACAACAACGTCGTGTAGGTCGGCCGCACTTCGATCCTAATTTAATCTGGGTAATCCTGGCTCCTGCGCCGCCCGTCGTGGACCGCACACACGTCTCAACCAAGGAACCGGGTAGCTCACCGAACGACGTCTACAGGCTTTTTCCTCCAGCCGGTCGTAGATTCCACCGCTACGACTCCAGTATTCTCCCCAATACAGGCGTCGGAAATTGAGTGACTTCGCTGATTTGTTCGGGTGTCCATCTCTCAGGGACGCGCAAAACGGCATGAGTGCGCATTCTTAGATATCCCCCCAAGAGGATGATTTCCCCCTCCCTCCCGAGAGCTGGTGAAATCCGGCGTAGTTTCGCGGGCATCCCCGCTGTCGAGTATCTGTTGCGGCAACAGTCGAACAGTTGAGAACGTGCTCCGTTCCGAGCTTCCCAAACCGACTGCGCCCCGTCTCAGCGTGTTCGTTATTTTGTTTTCTGCGCCGAACAACTCGGTGGCTGGCGCCGATCCGTGATTCGCGATCGGATTTGTCCCCGGGGGAAGCGAACTCCGCAAATAGCTTCGACCCATGCTCTCGTTCCAAACCGAGTTTTTCAACCTCGTTTTGATTATCGTGCGACACAAAGCCCCGTCTCGACAACTGTTCTCCCCCCGCAGCTACGCGCAACGACATGACGCTGTACCCGAAACGTGAGTTTCGGAAGGGAGAGGGTACTGTGCTGATTTGAAGGTCTGGCCCGCGATTGATTCCACCGTCCGAGGATCATAGCCTTCCCTTTCTGCTGTGAACCGAGCTTCTATGAGGGCCAGCTGTCGACTGTTTCGCGAGGCAGGCCTGTTCAGATGAATTCAGGCCGCAAGGTACGGGGACATCGATGGCCCCCTCCCATCCTCTCTGCGGGAGCGCAGCTTGAATCTAGCGCCATGCCAAACAGCCTCCACAACGGAAGCGTTGCGCTTCCCATCGTGGATCGAGATCGAGGTTTCCGAAGAGCGGCCACCGTTCCGAAGACGCCCAGAGGTGTTAAACTCCGAGTTCCCTTCTCCGGTGCGGGTCCGAGCGAAAACCCGCAATCGCTTACGATCCCTTGTCCATGGTAGCGGGATCCGGAGAGCTTCAATTCGAGAGACGTTCTCGTCTCGTCCTCGCAACATTTTCTTGAGAGTCACACTCTGGACTCACGGTGGCGAGATCAGAGCGCCAGACTGAAATTCAGGAAAGCATCTATCGCATGCGATGTTGGACGAATTTCTGCGTGCTCCCCTCCCTTACGCTGGCTTACGAACGGCCCAGGAGAATTGCACTCAGGAATCGACACGAAATGCAGCTCTTTCTTGGGTACGGTAAAAACTGCGGCCTCGCTCCGGTTGCGATACTTCAGCCTCCTCCGGAACAACAAAGGAAAATACGGAATGAGGTTCTTCGGGCTCGAGGAAAGAATCCACCTTCTCAGCACATCTCTCGCCTGCCGGGAGGTTGAAACGACTACGTGTACTGGATTTCCTGCTTAGAAGAGCCCCCCGGGCGTCACAAGCGAAGAACGAGACCCTCGGAAGCATCCACTTCGCTGTGAAATAATTCAATCCGCTTCTGGAGGAGGCCTCCTGGTCGCCGGCGGCTCGACGCGATCGGCGGAGAGAATCTGGGCTCAGTGTTGTTGGTTCTAGCGGGTGGGAAACTCTCGAATTGGTCGTGCGATTCCGTCAAGTGGAAGCAGCCCGCTAACGAACTGACGGCGCGCTTCCGTAGTCGTGCCGTAGCCATCCGAGAGGAACACGAGTCGAGTTCGATCGCGGGGAAGCAGTCGATTTCCTGCATTCGTAGACCTGAACGGGACTCGAGAATCTCTCCTCATCCGCAGACCGCCAAAGTAGTTCGAGGGGTAGACGCGCAGGAGCCTCACGCTGGAGCCGGTTTCGGTGGTCTCCAAGCTGTTATTGATGAGCTCGGAAGCCAAACTTACCAACCTCGAACGGGAGCAGCTGCTCTGCGAGCAAAGCAACTATTATACACATCTCCCGAACCCCCTCCACCTCAACCGTGGAGTCCTTGTCCGGCGGTGAGTGCGTGTTGCGCTCAACAGGCCATAGCAGGGACTCCGCATGCAAGGGAATATTCATCATTGAGACCGTCATTCGCTATCAGCGCGCATATTGATTCACTCACCGAGGGGTTAGCCGCGCATGGTCAGGTTCTCTTGGGCCGTCGACTCAGGCTCCGCTGGTTCTCATCTGGAGGAGCGGGATAAGCATCGGGATCCGCCATTCGGTTCGTCGCAATAAAGAACCGCGGGAAATGTTTCCCTCGACTTCATCAGTGCTCTCGAAAAAATATCAGACCCCGAGCTCAGTCTAACAAGCATTTCTTGCATATATGTCGAGGAGTTTCCGCAGCTGTTTGTCCAGTAACCGAAACTCAGGCTGCCAGGCTCGCAGGCGGAAACTTCATCTCTGTAACTAGGACTCATGTTTGGAAGCTGCTCTGTTGCAGCCTGCGGCGTGAGGGCCAGGTTCGTTGGCTTGGTCGGCTGTTAATGCAAATCATCGCATGCAATGCAGACGGCCATTCGGCCGTCTCGTCGGATCCGCCCCCTGGGCTGCGTCGAAAACAGCATCATAGCACAGAGTCGTTTTCTGCTCCCGCAACAGAGTCGGCCGCGTCAGCAACTGTTTACGACAGCGGATGTAACGATATTTCACTTGCACGCCCAAAACCTCGCAGCCATTCCATCCCGCTAGAGGCGGCCGATTCGCATGGAATTATTTTTTGTCCCGACATCGTCCGCGGATAACATGAAACGTTTCACCGAAGAAGTTCCTCTGCCGACAGTGGGATCATATGGGGATTGATTCAGATGTACTGGGTGGCATGGGGTGGCTCGCCATGTCAACGCACAAACCGCCAACGAAGCATCCAACGATCATGATCCGCAACCCACAACGAGTGATAGCTCCGTTCCTCGAATTCTTGACTGACCGGACTCTCTGCCAATTGGAGGAGAATGGATATGAGATCCGTCACCAGACTGAAAACTCTCCAGAGTCTTTTCCGATGCGTTGAGTGTCGGAATCGAGGCCACGTCTCTAGGATGTCTCGAGGATTACATATCCAATGCGCTCCTATCGGCTTGTTGCTAAGCTTGCATCGAACCCGAAACGCTCGAAAAACTTCTGTACAAAACCAAGCGCCTATCCATCGTCCGAAAGAGGACATTCGCGAAGTATCTTCGGACCGGGTCACCGCGGGGGAAGAACAAATATTCGCGATGTAGTCGTTGTGACGACAAGTCTTGTAGCCTTGAGCGTTCAATTTCCAGTGATACTCATCTTCCCTCAAGGCGAGACAAAGGGCGAGTCCCGTTTTTTTCACATCGGAACCCTTCCCAAAAACTCGGAAGAATGGTTGTTCTCGATACGGTACGTAGAACTCTACGGTTCGTCCACATGAAGCGCTCCCCGTGGAGACGCTTGTGAGTTAGCTCCATAGCTCCGTCCCTTACCCCGCGGGAGCACAGACAATTGTACCTCCTCACCCGATGATGACCCATGCGGACTGCGAACGAGCGGGCTCCGCGGACACCGGTCTCAGCTTTGAGGACGAGGGAACTGATAGACCGTTCCCGATTAACCGATAGACATGCCAATCGATGCGCACACGCAAACGTTACGGCACTCTTTCCCTCGCACATCATCTTGGATACTCCGGTGAGCTGAAAATCCTTCCTCGTCGTTGAACCCGATGGGCGATGTAGCTTTCCAAGGAGACTCAAACACGAGGGGAGTTTTCGTAGCATTGTTGTTAGGATCGGAGTCACGTCAGCGTGACGCTCTCCCTGAGACGGCGGCTCTAGACCTTGCGCCCCAAAGCCTGGTCAAGTTGCGCGTGCACGCTTTGGCTGAGCAACTCCTGCAGAACCTAGAGAGGAGTGGAGCTCGGGATTCCCGAAGTTTCTCTTCGAACCTGTAGCCTGTCGCACACATGCTCGCCCCCCTGCACGTGAAAGTTTTTTTGCGGAATGACAAACACTTGCACGATGTGGAAACTATTCCAGGATACCCTTACCAAACCTTGCTCGAGAAGTCCTGAGTCAGCGTCGGCTGGAGCGATTAGGGGTCCTTCCGGACAGTGAGCCTGGAACCCTGAGAGGGAGGCCAAATGAGTCCGTGCTTTGATCTGAGGGATCCGCGGACGAAATGAGGGTTTCGAGTCAGATAGCCGGGAAGCGAGTCTGAAATCCGAGGTCAAGCATCCAACACAAAGCTCGAGGAAGCTTCAGCGGTCCTATCGTTGTGGGGGAGGAAGGGTTCTCTCCAGAATGCAGAGCTGGAAACCCCCTGGAGTTCAAGCAGGTCTCTCACTTGGCGGGTTGTGAGGAGCTCTCAGGTGGGTCCTCTAGAGGAACAACGTGACGAACAGCGTGGAAACGACGAATGTCATTGTCAGAGGGAGATTCGTCTCCAACCGAGTGAGTTAATCAGCGATATGAGTTACACGAAGACGTGGCTTTACTGCTCCCGGGCGTTAAGCACCGTCACAGCCTCGAGTCGTTTTGGCAAGACATAACCGCTGGCGTTGATTAGACGCCGCTGTGCAGAGCCGTCGCGCTTTTTGTTCGTGTTTGGCTGATAACAGTGACAGTCGTGTGGACTAGGCAAACCGGGAAACATGGCTTCAGCACAGTGAGCTCGACTTCTCCCTAACCGGACTCGTTCCACAAATTCGACGTTGGGAACTCTGATGTTTTCCTGCCTCGATGTCGTTTCCTGTTCACATGCAAAATTCCACCATTCCAAGTCAGGGATACCACCGATCACAAGGTTCTCAATCTATTTCGCTTGAGCCGCGATCCGAGGAGGTTGCTCAAGTCATAGAACAGAACGCTCCGCACCGGCGATCACCAAGGGGCTTTCCCGGCCGAACAACGGATCCTGTAGTTTCTCTCCCCCTCTCCATCTAACTCTCACATTCTCTCCCTACCGGTTCGGCGCAAGACCGTTCCGAGAGACCAGACACTGGATACCTTAGATCGAAGTTGAAGCTCCGAAGTTGAATTCCAGGAGCACTCGATACCCTGAAGCGTCTCTCGGAGGGCGCGCGGAGGAGCAGCATCACGACAAACGAACCGTGAATCCGTTCCTTCTCAGCTGAGGGGGCAATACCCTGGCGCCGGCAGCATCAACAAGCGCTGGAATCAACTGCGATGCACTTTCACAACGTCTCGGAGGCCATTTGAAAGGGGGGGGGGGGGGCGCCCACTCCTCAATCAGGATCACGTTCCGAACAGGAGCCCTTTGGGCGCAACCATCCCGACATCGTGCCAAAGTGGGTTGAGTCCTTATTCTGAGACATGTGCAGTTGTTGCTATGGTCCCGACGCCGCGCCGGTGCTGCCGGCAGGGGAAAAAGTCGACGACGACCAGGCAAGCCGGGAGGCATCGAGCCAGCGGGTGGCTGAGCAACTGACAAACCTCGTTTACTCAGTACACAGGACCCATTTGTGTGTCGAACTCCTTGACAAAAGTACGGGCAACGTTACCTCGACCGACAGAAAACGTCTGGCGTGGTCGTTTTCACCTCGTTCTCATTCCCCCGCGTGTTTGGCTCCTGAGCATGATTTTCACCCCCTGGCTCCTCTTTGAAAACCTGTTGGGAAACGCTCGGAACGGGATTCGGGTCTCCCGGGAAGTTGGAGACCTCGTGAAATGTTTGCGGCCCCGAAGCCGAGTGGGTCGCCCCGTTGAGAAAGACTAAACGATCGATATCTCCGAGGACATCGAAGGCCGCTCCGAGCTACAAAATAGGAGGATCCGCAGTTCAGGACGAGGAAACGCTCGCGGCAAAGAAGCGGAGTCGCCGAATCCATCTCGAGAGCGATTGGTGTGATGGAGTTTCCGGTTGACTCACCAGACCAAACACGATCGCGATCGAGCAAGATTTCCAGGTTCTGTTGAGCGCGAACTCCGGTCCAAACATCGTCTGCGGCTACTGCTTTCCGGAAACGGCCCGAGGCAATTCAACTGACGAAGGCCGCAGATTCGCGAACGATGCTCGATTCTTCCTTTGCTCCGTTGCGTCTCAGCGGCCTATCGACGGACTCTGTTCTTCTCAATGAATTGAGTCCATTCGAACCTAACATGAGCCCCCCGCCGGCAGAGCCCCGAGAGCTCATGTGTAGCCATGACGAGGGCATTCTCGGGTCCAGAGGGAAAATCTCGGAACCTCGAGGGCGTTGATGCCGCGCACCGAATCTCGCTTCGGTGACAATGATCGGGGATGATCGCAACGAGGAGTTGGTCAGGGCGCGGTTTCAGAGCTCGTTCATTTTCGGACGACAGATAAAGAGCAAAAAAAAAAAATGAGATACACATGTGTGAACTGACTAATCGCGGCTCCCCGAACATCGGTGACATCGGGATCCATTGGAGCCAGAAAGAAGCACGACAAAAATACTACATCCAGCGTTATATCGGCCCGGATTCCCTCCCGAGCCCCTTTCTCTCGGAACCAATTTGTTTCCTTATGATGAAAGACTCTATTGGTCGACTCCGGTCCCGGTGGCCAATCTCGGAAGCATTGGTAAATCGGTTTCCTGCAATGCCCCCTCCGCCCTCGGCGGGAGGAACCGGCTGCGACCGGGAGCAGACGCGCGACTGTCCGTTCCCATCAGCCACAGTGCGAGAATCTGTGATTGCTGACCCGACCTTCTTCGCTACAGCAGATTCACATAGTTGGTAGCTTGGATCAAATCGGGCAGGAATTATCGCGTACTGATGTCACTTAGGAGCCTGCATGGGACCACGCCTCCGTCGTCAGGGCGGTCGCCTGAGCCAATGGATATTCAGCGGACAGAGCTCTCTATAATAGCCTTCTGTCCCGCATCTGCTACTTTCTCTGCTGGTTTAGCAGTAGACGTGTGGAGGGAACGTCAGACGAGTAGAAGCTCCCACCCCAGCGTTGCAAGGGACGCGGTCGAGCGACTGCAGACGCACACACCTTCGAGGGGGACGTGCGGAAAGTCGGCGACAGCGGAGGGAACCTGTATCCGAACTGGACGAAGGACCCTTTTACCCGATCCACCGGAACGATGAGACTGACATTGAGCTCGGCCACTTGACCCGCACACCAATGGAAAAAGACGCTCCCTACTCGTTTAGTTTCCCGAAACATCGAACGCATACGGGAACCGAGCAGAAAGATTTCAAGACAAGGAAGCGCTGATCACAGGGACTCATCGTATACATTACGTAGATCAGCGAGTCGGCAACGATTCGGGTCTTGTTTTCCCTCCTAGCAGGGAGCTGAGGCTCGCTGATCAGGAAACAGAAAGAACAACATCACGTTTCCCGAGATCGGGCAACAATCACGGCAGTCAAGGGTAGAACAGACAATTTATTCGAGACAGGAACGTCGTAAGACTCTCGGAGTGGTTTTAGATTCGAGGGATCCCAGATCAGGATCGTTCTTCCTGAATCTGCCGATTCTTGGCGCGACTCACGGTATCGACCCCTCGCCAATTTTTGGAGAGAAGGCGCCAACAACCGATTCTCTCAACGGCTCCTGCTCAAGTCTCTGGTGCATGGGCCGCGTTGGTGGCAGCCGCGCTCGGTTGTTCGGGGTGGGGATAAACCGAAGCCATCGCTTATCAAAGAGGATGCACTCCACCCTCTTCTCCATTAGCGTCCACATCGGATCATTGTGATTGCGATCTCGGACGGAGCAGCAACAGAGGCAATCAGCGGGAGAAATCGCTCCCGGCGGCGCTACCTTTTAAAGCTATGAGCAAGTGATGCTCTCTATACGCTGCACAGATCGTGGCATCCAGCGATGCATAACATCCAACCTGCATCAGTATCTGATGGTCGTCATCGAGACGCTGGAAATCGAAGGTTCCTACTCATGTGTCAACATCTGCCTGCTGGAGGGCTGTAACTCCTGAAAGGCGTAAGAATGATATTCCTTCCGTTTCGAAGGTTGAAGAACCACCAAAGCGGGACAGATAATTGGAACGCGCGTCTCGATACGTACAAGCGGGAGGACGAGTTTCCGAAGCTGTGCACCGGCGGGTCGTCTTGAAGAAGACGACGAAGATTGTTCGCGACGGTGACCATGAGCTGCGGGGGGACTCGCCGTCTTCTCGAGAGTGCACCGCAGGAGCCGTTACATGGGTATGAAGCCCAGCTGACAGCAACTTTTCCAAGGTTGAGTCGCCCCGGATGAGAGATTTTTTTTTCAGCACAAATATACACATGTAAGACAATAGAAAATTACTCCTCGAGTAAATACTACGAGACAGTGACTTGTTGTTCTTCCCGTTGGGGAGGCTCCTGATCGGCGCCGCGACGCGTCAATCCCTCGATACGCTTGCTCCTGACTCATCCTACTTCTCTCGAGGTGAGTCGCCCGCGAATTCCGTACCACGGAAGTATGAAAATTCGAGTTTCCAGGCCCAAGACTCAGTATCGATAACTTCTTACATCAAGATTTCTCCACAGTACCAGGGGAACGAGAGTGTCTGTACCGCATAATTTCGTCCTGCTCCCGCCTGGAGAAGAGAAATGTGCCATATTGATGTGTCGACATCTATTCCATCGACCAGGATTCTCCGTTGGAGCGAGCCCTCCTCGTACACAACGAAGAGCCAATGAATTCTCTGTCGATATTCTCGTAGAAGAGCCATACAGAAGAGCCCAGCTTCCAGCTTCAAATAATCCAATTTCTCTTGAGTAGAGCCCCAAACTTGATGCGGCCAACATGGCGTTTAAGCAGATAGCAGATGCAGCAGTGGGGCGGCATCACGATACGGGGTAACTGTTTCAGTCCATATTGCTCCAAAACGGACATGAATGTGCGTAGAAATGTGAGGAAGGGTTCTGAAGTATAGGGATACGTGCTGCGATTCCCGAGACGTCGATCTCAAGAAATTAAGTGTCTGTTTCTGCTCGTCACTAGAACCAGAGATTCTGGGCACTCATCGATTCGAGCCACTTCCATGAGTCTGTTTAGAGATATGAGTTTCATGCATGAAAAATACACCTTTTGGGGAAGGAAATTCTCATGTGCGACTTCCGTTCTTGTCTCACAGAACTTGCAAGCCCATGGGAGTCGCTCAAAGCTTCGAAGAGCACGAAGTCACTGGCCCTACACATGAGAATACGAGAATACGGGGAATTCTCAGAACACATATCAGAGAACACAAATGGCGAAACACCACTACAGTTACGAACGACAAATCACAGTATACACAAGTCGAGATGACTCAAAAAGCAATGGCATTTCTGCAGTGACGACTCCTGTTCCTCAGATTTTCCTTCCGCCGAAGGAACTCGTTGCTGGAATCCTTGGGAAGTAGCTGCGTTGAAAACGTAGGGCGGTCTCCTCCGAAGGCCACTTGTCCTGCGGGCTGCAGGAGCTGTTTTTCCGGGGACTACAGCTCTCGAGGGAAGACGGAAGGCCAGCCCGTGGACCTCTGTTCCTCCGCTCATCGGTTCCCATGGGCCATAGAGATCGAGAGTGGGTGATCAGCGAGTCGACTCCTAGCGGCCACCTTGATTTCGTCCACATGATCAGTGCACGCAGAATGCCACCCCGCCACAGAAAAAAAAACATCGGAAATGTATATATATTTATGTATTAGGAGCGCGCATCGCATCATGCACGGCTGTCCCCCATCGTTTGAAGCATGAGTTTCCGGCGCTGAGAAGTTCCCGCGTCGTAATGTCTTCTGCCCCCCGCAAGAACCGCCGTCGTGTCTCATTCCGAGGAGCGGAATCATCAGGAGGAAGCCATTGGCGGAGAACGACATGAGCTGTCCTCAGAAATCAAGCTCTCCTGAGCTGTTCAAGGGAACGCGTCGGCGCAATTGGAGAAACTGTTCCTTCCGATAGCTTCAGCTGCTATCTGCGATCCGCCCGAGCGTAACGAACATGGGAAAGCTTCGGAAATTTAAGTAAGAAGGACAACGAAGGTCTGGAGTCTGTCCTTGGGCGGTCCTTGACTTCCAGGAGACCGACCTATGTTCGAGAGCTTTGTGGGCAACCGTGTGGCTGCTGCTGCTGCGAAATTCACATGTAGTTCTCTCAAGGAACGTTCCTCAGGCGCTCAGCTGAGGCTTTGCATATGTCTCCCAGGTTTCCGGTGCTTGGCGCCGCCACGGACGAATTCGGATGGAAGTCCACGACGACTCTAGATTCTTCAATCTCGGAGGGGCAAGGATTTGCTTTCACGATCCGATTAAAGCACTCGACCTTAACCAATCGATTCTAGAGTGCTCGCCTATGCAATATGGTCCGAAAAACAGGCGACATACTTGTATTCTTGATAGGCGAAAGCTTCCCTCCGCAGCGACTGGACGCGATCTTCGAGTTTTAGCAGCCTCTGACCTCGAATTCGAGAGGCGTTCAGGACTGGCTATTGGGGGAGCATCAAGTCGAGCTGATTCCATCGTTTTTTATTCGTTGTCTCTTCGGAACTAGTTTTTTTCTCGATAACTTCGCAGAGGCTCGGTGGCCTTGCCTGGGGAGGATGGTTGTGCTGGAACTTGGGTTTGTTCCAATCACGAAAAAGAGCAGACCCGCACGCATGACTTATTGAGAACATGCAAACCCGCATCACTCGATTTTGAATGTACTGAGTTAACTACGATGGATGGAGAGTCTGGAGATGTTCGCCTTCAGAGCGTGGCCTCAAGGTAAACGTTGCCTCCAGGTGAACGTGAGGAGTACAATGTTCCGAAAGCGGTCGAGCTCAAGCTGTAGAATTTCGGAAGGAACGACGTTTTTCCCAAATTCAAAGCCCCTGTTCGCCCTCTGTGTGGAGAGAGTTACGTGAAGCACAAGCCGCGAGACTTCGTCTTTGCGTCCCACTTGGAGCTTCTAGAGAACGATGCGAAATCCTACCAGAGCTAGGATCGAGCGCTGGATTGAATCCCAGCTGGTGGTTTGCGTAGTGTATGTCGCTATCCCGCAATCGACCTACGTTTAGTGACTTAACCCGTTCCTGCTAGACGGGGACCTTCGCGGCAAGAGAAATCACTTGAGTAATGACACCCCTTGGCTGTTTTGAAGCCAAAAAGCTCAGTGGGAGAGCAGGAACCAGGAGACGTCTACAGGGGAGGAGGGGGGGGGGGGGACGAGAGGCGGACCAATCTTGAGCCAGCGCGATTCTGTTTCCCATGTTACTTTTCTGCAACCTGGAACTTTCTCCTAGAGTTGGCGGAAATAAGGTGTTTGCAGAACGAGGGAACGAATGATTGATTGCGTTGCCCCAGAGCGTTTCCCAAAACCCAGCTGAGAAACTGCCTCAAGCCGTCTGGGGAATCAGCTGCTTGAGCGCCCGTCCCCATCGCGCGATACATCCATACGACGGATGTGGAAGGTCACGGTGGTCGGTGAAGCGATTAAATCATCGGGTGGCGATTGCGCAGCGGAACATGCCTCCTCGAGAATCAACAAGCGTTCTTCGCGACAGAGTTCGGATCGGCGGGGCAGTTTTCTCTCTAGATTGTTTTCCATCGATTTGATTTGGAAGTGCTGCGAGTTATTCTGAGCTCAATCGAATGACAATGCTGTCACATGGATTCCCCGCAATCATGAGAAACTCCGCTTCATGAGTGGTTACGGATCCATTCTGGAATGCCGTTCGAAGGTGCGAGAGTCTCACAGGTTCGGCCCACTTCGCGGCATGGCGGACGATTCTTCTTCATGGACTACGTACCGCTTACGATAATCACCTCCAGTAGCGGTGTGTGCGAGTGCGGCTTTTCCGCTTCCACGGAGCTCCCACATATTTATATTCAGAGACTCCGCCGTCTATTGATTTCACTGGTGTCTCGTTCGGAATCATCCGCTTCTGAACAGAGGGGAACGCAGCGGCGGTCGTTGGAACTGTGCACGAGGCCGAGCAAGCTCGACTGCTCCCGCTGAGTCCGATATCGCGGAATGTCGGATGTTCGGCGCTGACGTTAGACGTTAGATGTTAGCAAAACCTTTCAGGAACTGATCGGAAGCCATGGAGTTCATTATCAGTTTTGCACATCTCCTCTTGGGCGGCGCGAAGCACACGGCCCGGCCCGGCCGGCGGAATCGGATCATTTATCACGAATTTTTTGCTCAGAGCAAGCCAACTTTTGACAGCGCCTCGAAGAGGAAGACAAATGGGATAGATTTCTAAACAGTCGAGATTGAGTCGTTGGAGCCATTGATCGTTTTTGTTCCTCAAACTGGATGCCGACTGAAAATTGCGGGGTTCAGACTTCCTTCGGACTTCCCGGCCCGTTTAACCGTCCGAGGCGAACGTAAGTCCTAGATCCCACCCAAGCACGTACGCAGTATTTTTCTTGGAGGGGAGCTCACTCCATTCTTTTTCTCTCGAAGGCGTCTGTGGCGAAGTCAGATGATTCCCGTCTCATCTCGTTTAACCAAAAATGGATGAGCTGCCACAGCTCTACTATTCATTTGTCTGGGTCTGAGGGCAAGTTCCCATTTTTGCAGCCGATTCCATGAGTCATTCCAAAATACCGGATCCAACCTTCTTAAACTGTGCGCAAGAATGTCAAGCACTTCATGAGCGATGACAAAAATGTCCAGGTGATTGATGGAATAATTGATGTCATAAAAAAAAGGATGTCATCAAAATAATTCTTTACGATGCGATGCGGCTGCAAGAACTGGGTTTTCAACGCATTCTCTCACGAGTCCGAAAAACGGGAGGCGAGGATCGGAGCGATCAACCCATCGGCACATGGCAAGTGAACATCGACCCGGGAATACTATTTGACACTCTTCACCGAGTAGTAAGGCATTTTAGTCTCTCCGCCGCTTAGCCGTGGCAGTCGAACTTGGATTTCAAGAGCGCACGAAGCTGAGGCTTCCACAAAATCTCCTCGAAATCCGAGTTCGCAGTCTCTCTGGACACGTTTTTCAACTTCGCTCATTTTATTCAATGCCTATTCTTCCACAGCTTATCAGCGGCAAGCATGAAGAGGATTGTGCGGTATTTTGCCCCCTTGATACCAAGTCTCCCCCTCTTGCGCCACTCGACGGCTACAACGGTCTCGATTCACCCTCTTCTATGACATTCGAATGCACGAAATTAACTCATTGACTTGGATTCTCGTCCGAGATGTGCCTTAAAGACAAGGAGAGCCGTCTGATGTGTGTCTGAACGCCCTAGCGGCTTGAAGAGCGAGTGAGAGATCGCAGAGCAACTCGAAATCTCGACTTGGATAGTATGCGTCTCGAAGCTTGGGAAGGGGCTTTGGCCTCATCAGCCCCACGATGCGTACGCCACTGTCCCCACTACAGAGGAGCTGTTGGAAATTCGCGACCTCGCTGAATGAAGCGCGGTGATAGCCCCTCAGCCGGGGCGTTCGAACGTCATCAGCCCGTTCGGAACATAGATCCGAGTCGAACGTGATCGCGCAGCACGACCGCAAGTTGCCCCGAAACCATGATCGAAAGCACACAATGAATGCCCACGACCAAACGCACGTCGTGAGAGCCCCGCGCGTCTCCGCACTCTCTGCAATATAGCTCGGAAAAGCTTCATATGTACATGTGGATGGCTTCCTTAATATCCTCCGAGGTATATTGAATGCGCCCATACTCGACCTTCAATTTTTGATTCCCGAGCAGTCGGAGCAATGAAACGGAGCTAACTCGGAAAGGCTCGGAAAACCGCTCATCGGAGGCCGCCGGACAGAGATTGACAAGGTTCTCAAGTGCGAGAAGGAAAAATGGTTCGTCATGCACCGGATTCAACGCATTCACGAGTGGGTAGCTTCCATGGAGATCAATCGATACGACAGAACCAGGTCGTCCACGAAGGCGCCATAGGCCCGGAAACCATGAGAGAAATATCGGGTGGGAGCGAGCGTTTTGAGCATGAATATGAGCTCGTGGTGTCGAAGAACTCTCACAGGAGTTTTCCCGGCGGGGCGTGTAATCTAAAAATTCCGCAAGATTTCTGTGGCGACCCGAACCTCATTCCACTCGGCTGACCGAACTCCGCCAATTCAGCAGACTCTCTAAAAACGCAATTCGAGTCCGTGACTTCGCAAATCCCTCGAGAGCGACTCGGGCTGGATTGTCGAAGCGAGAACCCAACGAGTAGTCGATTCATCCCCTTCCCCCGGTTCGGTCCGGACGGACGGACACTTTCCGTTTCGCTGCACTGACGGACGTCTCAACGAGCCGTAAAACTCCAGGTCCCGGATCCGCGATGTACGGGCGTCGCACGGACCCTGGAAATGAAAAACGTAGAACGCCACCGATGCCTACTTTCGATGGAGCGATCAACGGTCAGTTATTCCTTCCCCTCGGACGGAGAACACGAAAACTCGGATTGCTCAACAGGCAGACTTGTGCGAGTCAACGACGACGACGTCGACTACAACTCCGCTCGCTGAACCTCATTGAAGAGATGAGATTTTGCGAGTAGGCGGCGAGATCCCGTCCCGGCGCTCACTCGCACGCGCACGAAACTTCAGAACGGGCAGCGATTAACTGCAGGGCGTGCCAGGACAAAATTTTCCTACGACCTACCGAGGCGGCCTCAGCTCGAGCTGGCGGAGCGCGGGTGATTCGAAGATGATTCAGTTTCCGCTCTGTAAACGGTCCCAACGGCGACCGCCGCTTTCTTAGCCAGGGTCCAAGACTCGCGGAAAGCCAGCTCCGCGTTGCTCATCGAGGTAAACCAAACCGCGACTCCTACGCGAAGTGGAATCAGCCACCGATGGACTATCGGGCCATCGTCTGATCAAACATTCGAGTCTCTGCAACGCGAGCCTCGTCAAATAGGCGATGCCTCGTTCACTCGCGGCTTCAAGCCACTTTGCAGCGAAAGTGGAAATTGGCTGAGGTCGCTCGCCCTCGAAGTCTGGATTTGTCCACTTGCAAGCGAGCGTTTGGTAGCCTTCCGGGCCTTCTACGACGAGGACTGAAGTAAGACTCAGACTCGCTGCTTCAGCCGCAAGAGATTCCGTTTCTCGTTCGGATGAAGGATCGACGTGAAGTCACGGAAATTACGGAATCATATCCGACTGGAGCCTCATGACCAATCGTTGACTCCCATTGGTCACGAGGTCTTCCTCGTCTGATTTTCTGTCCGTTCTCGCCTCCGTGCTGCCTCTCATCCCCGGTCGTCACCAGACAAGCGATTCGTGGAACGGAAGGATAGGCTGTTGAAAAAGAGTCTTATCGGAACTCTAACGAATCAAGTGCTCACGGCCGAAAGCCCTGATAAAGTATTCCCTGCTTCCCCGCACTGGGTGTGACAGCTTCTCCGGGTGTTCTTGACCCGTAGACCAGGACTCCCAGAGCCGTCCAGATCCTTTTGCAACGGGAATCCCAGCGGAACCCGAACGACCCTTGCTATTGAGGCATGGAAATTCCGCGAGCGAGCTTATCGAGGGGGATTGGTTTCAATCTCAATGAATGTCCTGCTGGAGTTCCAGGCCGCGATTCCATGAGCGGGACTCGAGAGGTTTGATGACCGCAATCTCTCGCAAGTGATCCGCTGGTCTTGGAAGCAAATTTTCCAGCTGATATTTTATGAGAACCAGCTCGTAGGACTCGATGGCTCAAGTCGAGGTTGTTCTTGCTTTCTTGAACCGTCGTTCAATCCACCAGTCTCGAACCTTATGGCTCGCATTATCATATCGTAGACGGTGCGCTGCTCAGGAATCAATTTTTTTACATTGGCTTCGACGAATGGAGCCAGATCATCAGTATCGAAGTCTGTTTCTCGGTTCAGGTCGCGATCATAATTGTCGGCAACAGACCGATCGGGTGATGGCATTCCCAGATTCCAGAGTTGTTCCAACACCTAACCTGACCCGACCTACGCTCCGTTCAATTCGAACAGCTCATGGTGCCACGATCGAGGTGCCGAGAACGACAGGAAGAAAGATATTCGCACGGGGAAGCTCCGAAGAAAGCTTCATCAGAGATTCTAGCCGCGAGTACATGAGTAATCCGAGTTCCGAGCGAGGCTCGTTCTCTGAATACCCATCGGATTCTGCATTAATTTTCTTTTTGCGATCGATAGTTGGAGGGATGAGGCATCCTTCTCTCTCATACTTGCGTCAATCGGGCGAAAACTGAACCTCGTACATGTCTGGTTATCCAGTGATATAAGATTTGGGTTCGAGTCCAGGATCGAGTCTGGATTTGAACCCGGATTTGGATGCGCATGCGGAACGAGGGGATTCATTTCGCATGTTTGTCTGCTTGAGTGGTGTCGCGTGATATCTCTGCTCGACTGAGTACGTTGTTTGATGAATCGATTGATCGGCGCGTTCGTTATACTTACGTTTCGGTCAATTCCGTGGTTAAAGTCAGCTATTGGAGCGTGATCGGCGGTGCGATGTATGAACAGCCTCCAGAATAATTCCTCGCGACAGCGTGATCGAGGTCGCGTCTCCAGCCGCCGCGAAACAGAGGTTGATCGATCTGACGAACAAAGCATGGCTTATTTGTTGTCGGATACATCTTCCAACAGCGACGGACAGAAGGATGAGCGGAAGATGCCGCTGTCGTCTGTACCATTGTGTCGCGCCAGTGAAGCGCTCGTCTCGAGTTTTGCTCGGCTGCTTCGGTTCAATACGTCACGCAGCCTCATGTCGGGTGTTTGCCAAGTCCGATTCCTGAAGCCGGCTGCATCGGAACATCCTTGCGGAGAACTCGGCACTTTTTCGGAGAGAAACTGTCCAAAACTTCCGGAGCTGACTTGATCCGGATTCGGAAAATATCCAATTTCCGATGAGCGATGTATTCTCCATTGCGCGCATAGGCTATCCTTGAGAGCTCGATTACGCGCCTCACAATCCGCATGTAGGGGATCGAATTGTCCTGAGCCCCGGGGAAATCATCAATCAACGCAAAGGTGCGTTCGAGCCGATTGCTCCAGTCTGAACAGCTGTACAGTTTCCTTTTCCTCAGCCGATGCTGTGAATTCCAGAAGGGAATGGCAACGCGTTTAATCGATGACGACGAGAACCCACGTTAGTTCCTCGATGCAACTCCCTCGAGAGTACAATAATTCAAGCGGCTGGGAGAAACGACATCTGGAGAGGTTCGCGCACTTTTGGTAGCTGTCCCGATTCCGCAATGCACTGCAGGCACGGAAGTTTTGGGAGCGAGCGCAACTACATTGATGCCACGTAGAGAAACACTCTTTAATCCCAGCTAGCCTTCCTCTACGTTAAGGTTCCGATCGAGAAGTGATTCATACATGGCGATTATCGGATGTAGCAGGGGTTCGCTACCTGGAGAGTTCGTTATCTGATGAGTCAAGCATCTGAAATGTTTCCCATCCCCGGGATCTCCGAGATTTGGGCGAATCGGAAGCTCCTCTAGAAGATTTGAGCGTCTCGAGCGTGTCCGAGACATCACAACTCTCTCGGCTCTTCAAGCGGCAGGGAGAAAGGGAGATGGAGAGAGAGAGAGAGAGAGAGAGAGAGAGAGAGAGAAAAAACACATCGATGGCACCCGAAACCTCAAATTTATAGCCCAGCTCTTCCAGGCGGATCGAGCAGTTCCGCGAATGAAGATCTCCGTTTCTCACTGCTGACGACTGACGGAATCTCTGATTCCATGTAGAATCCAATGACGTCTGCGAAGCATCTGTGTGGGATTAAACTTCAAACTTCGCAGTGTAGCCGGCGTCCAACCTCTTGAACGAAGCTTCTGGATTCCTCCCAAGCCGAATCTCTATCACTGAGCTGGAGCCGGACTGAACTAGAAATGCTGCGGTGAATGGTCTCATTTGAACGATTCAAACTCCCTCAAAAACTAGCGGGAACGTCTGCCGCTGGTGACTCGCTGTGGGATCCGGAAAGACCCTTGCCGCAGTCCCTGTCAAGCTGCTCTTGGTCATCGATCTCGTCCAGGCGTCGGGCGATTGTCTTTCGCGGATTACTTCTTCTTGAAACGGAATTTGGATTGCATTTTCAGCGCTACTTTTTCTAGCTCGGGGTCTTTCAGATTGATATCCGAGACGTCGTCCTGCAACGAAGTAGATTGGTCGTTCAAGCAGCTAACCTACAGAGTCTCTGAATTCTGGGAAAATCTTTCATCCAGCTGTGAAGAAACCGTGAATCCATCCGTCTCGATCGGCTCCTCGAGTTCTTCATTCCCTTTCGTCTTAAAATCGTGGTCATTCGGCTCTGGTGGCCGCTGCAGCCGAAAACGATATTGGAATGAGCTCTGGACTGGCCCACCATCCGAGTTTTCGCTCCGCTAAGGGGCTCGAACAATACATTCCGCGGAACCCGCTCACCCGGACCACATCAGGACCGCACGAATATCCGGTGTCCGTAACGAGCGGAGTCCACTGTATTGTACTTGTATGAGTACGGCACTGTGATTCCGATTCGCTCGGGGACCACAACACGACCGTCAATCTGTTGGACCACTGAATTCACCTGCTCGAGCCGGCAGCTGTCCAGTGGCAGGGTGCAATAGTTCGCTGGCACCCTCATCCCTCCGAGTGTGCGAACACTCAAAATTCCGTTCGAGCAGAGTGGCACGGCGAGTGTGTCACAGTTTGTCTCGCCTTTACGGCACCGGACCGTATGTTGGTACACCTGCACTCGGTCAAATGGATTTTTGATGGTTGGATAGATGGACGCAGGCTCAGCTCGTTCATCTTTCCATTTGTTTCTCGCTCGAGCTGAGGCGCGGCTGTGACCAGCTTGAACCGCCAACGGGCGGAATTCTGTACTAGCTCGACCGTTAGGCGCCATTTTCTCGAAACGCGCTCGATCGGCTTCAAGAAGAGCCTTTATTGAAATTCCTGTTTCCATCTACCGCCGCTCGTTCTGTGAGAACGGAAACTGTACTTGTCAGCAACTCACGTTATCGTCTTTGGACTCTCCTGAGGCTTGATGGGCTGACGTGTCACCGTGAGCGGGTGAGCCATCGGCCTTGTTTTCGTCAGCTTCTGCTGTCGCGTGCGGTTCCCTGCAAAAATTGCACAGACGAAGGCAGTACAGAACTGCGATCTAAAAACCGAACATGGAGTCGTGTACGTTCCGTTCTCTGGGAAGGTCTCTGATATTTGGTGATATTGCAGCAACCGCCTCCTGTGGGCTTGGGGAGCACCGCGCCGGCTTTGTTTATTCGTTTGCGGATTTTTATGCGGGGAACATTTTACTCGGCTCATGAATGAGCGAAGCTCTGCTCTTCTGTTTGAATGCAATTTCGCTTGAGAGCCCCCTGAGAGCGGAGCCAGAAGTGCGGAAACCGCCTCGACAGAATGAAGTTCCGGAAGAGACGACCATGGCTCCGCCAAGTTCGCGGATCCCCCGGATCCATTTGGGTCCGAGGCAGAACGGCGAGATCTCAATTTTAGACGAGTGTCAGCCAGTCGGCCGGAGAGACGAGCAAAGCTGGGAGTGTTGTCGGATTTAGTGGCGTGTGAAGAGTCGTCGGATGCACTGAATCTCTGTCCTAGCGTAAACCCCAGCTTCCAGATACAGCTGTGATAATTCATTAAAGGGAGGAGTCTTGCAGCGAATATTCCTCTCCCGACCCGAGAGGCGCCCATGTCGGGAGAGTCAGAGAAAGCTGCTGGTGGAACGCAGCACGCAGGATGGAGGAGCTAGACAGAAGTTCTTGAATGTTGCCTGGGTGGGAGGCGCGTGTTCAGATGCTTTCCGCGTCTCATCGCCCACGGAAAACCGAAGGGATCGTACCGCGTCCGTTCATCGCGGCAAAGTCCTCTGTCGTTGTTTATCGGGTCGAAACCCCATTTGCCGGAGGGAACTCTATTAGCTCCCACAATGCTTGCGCAGACAAAGCATCGGCAGCAATTGTGCGTGGCTAAAATGAGTCGACCCGGTATCCCACTTGCGCAGTGTCTATTTTTGCTCCTCTGATTCCGTGTACGCTATTCCATGTCTGGAACAGATTGGGACCGGGAGCCCAGGAGCTGGCGCTCGACTCGGAGTCTGGTCTTATGAGGCGTAAACTCACGCGGAAAGCAGTTCCCGGGTCTATCCCAGAAAGTAGATTGAAACAGAAAAAGGAGATCAGGAAGAAAAACTGTTTCCCACGCGTGGATAGCTCTCTCATCAGAAGCATGTGTCAGTGGCGACACATGATAATGGCTTGCTCGATACAGGCTCTCTCGAGCAGGTTGCAGTCAACCGAGTTTTAGAGAGGGCGAGAGAGAAAGAGAGGGAGAGGGAGAGAGAGAGAGGGGGAGGGAGAGAGAGAGGGTAAATTCATCGGTTTTCGAAAGAGTGAAGGTCCCTTGTGTATTCCAGCGGGAACTGGTGGCCCCGAAAACCATCACAAAGTTAACGACGCCAAACCATAATTCGCCTTCGATGGCTCTGCCGTGATGGGGCTCGATGCCTACCTCACGGCCTCGGACATGTCGATATTCATCCAGCTCCTGCCGCGTCTGCTCTCGAGGCGAAGCAGAACCCGGTGCTGCGATTGGCTTGAACGAGCGGAGTCGTTCGATATCGACGAGATCGACGGTTTCTGCAATAGACAAACAAGCATTGGTCAGAGACGTGAGTTGTGTTTGTGGCTGTCTGCTCTGTCGTGCTTCTGCGTTCTCGAATCAATCATCTCCATGGCGCATGACAGCGACCAGCCTCTGTTCGAGCGCTTCCGCCCCACGTCGAGTGACGCCGCTTGCCCCTCAGCCCGGAACCCGTACCGCAGCGAAAGCAGACTCGTCCAAACACACGAAGCAAAGCTCGGAACTCGGCGGTAAATATCCAGCAGGAGCCCCGGCATACGTTGGCATCACGCTCACAGTAGACGAAGGTTGCTCATTTGGTTATGTCCTGGGGAACGTCTCCGTCCTGGCGATCGCTCAGTCCAGGTCGAGGAGAACTACTCGACGCTGCGGATTCTCCGGGGAAGTAATCCGAAACATGATCCTGATGCGATAGCGGTTCATCGGAGTGAAGTCTCAAACCCCGCCCGCACGGCGCGGCGACTCTGCGTCCCGAGTCGTATGCGTTTTGACAACGCTCGAACCGGGCGCAGGGGGGAACCGGCCATTTATTTGAATCGAGAGAAGCGATCGTTTAAGGCACAGAACTGCGCAGATTTCTCATGTGGGATTTTCTCCGAGAAGTCCGGCGAGGCTCACAGGCCGCCCGGAGATGGGGGATTAAGCGGAAGGAGGTGCACTGGAGAACTCGTGACACGCGACCCCGGATCTTTGAAGTGAGAGCGGAAGGGATTGAGGAGCCCCTATTTGCCTTTCTGGGTCTTATCCCGTTTCTTTCCACGTTTTCATCGTCCCAGATTTCTTCTCTGGAAAAAATCAGCCTCGGAACCGCAAGCTGATCAAGTCCAGCATGAGCTGCGGAAGACACTCGAAAATTATCGGCAATGAGTCAATTTTCGTTGATTTCGGGAGTCTCGTTTCCTCATTCCGGTGGATTCTCTGAGCGCACGATGACGGTGACACTTCGGTATCAGATGAACTGAAGAACGAAGAGTCCAATATAGGCACTTTCACGAATCAGTTGGCCACGCGGGGCGGCTGAGGCAATCATCTTGTTTGAATTTATGGTGTTCGTTAATTGATCAACGGAGAGATCCCTGGAGATCAACGTTCGCCCGGCTCATATAACTGTTTCTCTCGCATTTGATTTGAGTAGATCGACACGAGAGCACCGGCTCGTACATACTACTTATATTTCAACCGGGCTTCAGCCATACTCCTTCGCGGGACCCTCATTGTTCGGTTTGCAGTTGAGGGTGGATATAATGAACTCAGACGAACCAACGAGAGGAGGAGCTTCCCTCCTTCCATCGGGAGTCCGGTTGCTCGAGCCGGAACCGGGAGCATTCAACACAAGATACAGCGTCCAAAATATCAAATTATAAATTGCCTCCGAAGATATATTCTGCTGATTTCACAGATAAACTCAGCAGAACAGGAACGACCCGTTCGCCCGTCTGGTGAATAGCGTTCCCACGTTTGGGGGGGGGGGCGGGGCGGGGAGATCTCGTTGTAAGCTCCTGGGATTCCTTGGCGCGCTTACCCGCATAAACCACCTCTTCCGGTGAAAATCGGTGCTTCTCGGATACATTCCTCCCCGATATGCAGCTGTGTCGGACTCTCTAGCCGACAAGAAACCACCGTCAGACTTGTCTCCTCCAGGAAATGACCTGTTTTCGAGCTATTCATCCGCAGCGGAAGCGGGCGAATATTACAAATCTGTGCCCACACCCGTGCACAATCCAGAGCCCAAACAGATCGAAATCTGGAATTCGACAGGAATGGGGTGATCGCCGTTTGAAGACGAATGCGTCAATCGAAATTGTGCAACCAAATAGGACTGCTACCGGGCCCAGGGATCGAATTATGTTCCGAGCGCCTGCTGCACCCAAACCCGTTCTGTCCGGCCGACTTTATCGTCGGTATCGTCGCGGGCCGCCTGAATTATGTGCCGATGCAGCCCTGAAAAGTCGCGCTTCACATGCAGCTTGTCGTAGGATTTGCACTTTACGGCACCAGCGAGAGTTCGTCAAGATGTCGAAGGGAACCAAACAAGCAGAAACTCGGAGAGCCGCGAGAGTGAGGAACACTACGGCTCAGACCCCACCAGAGCGTCGTTTCCTTGCCAGCTGTACCGACCAGGTGTTCTGACCCAAAGGAAAATGACAAAAAGTCCACATAGCTCGGTCGCGAGCACCGTCACGGGCCGAATCGAGTTATAAATTTCCGCCGCCAGTGTCAGTCTCTTCCAGCGGCGAGGCTGGTGGGGAAGGTCGCGAGATTTTTCCACGCCTTGATAAACCTGGTCCGCTTCCCTCATGGAGTTTCAACACCGAGCGCGCTTTGTGGACTTTTCTCTTTGATCCGGGGCTTATGGACTTGAGAAGTCGTTGGACAAGCGGCATCCGGAAAGAGCGCCACCTCGCTCTGTAAAGTGAACTCTGCTCATGGTTGAGGTTGTGCCCTCGAAATCCGCAATCACGGCAATGATTCACTCAAGGTTGAAGCGCTCGCTCTAGCCGCTCTCAGTTTTCTAAAAACCCTGCATGAATTTCGAGACAGGAATGCGAGGACCGTTGCGTGCCTGACGGTCGACCTCTATGTGGCAGGAATGTTCGGCCCAATCTCACTATTTCCGAGTGACTCGCCCGACAAGCGCATGAGGGTAAATCTGTCAAGGTCTTCTCGCTCGATCAGTGCTCGCTCATTTTTATCGGACGGATCCGGGCATATCACATGACTTCCTTCGGGCGACCCCATCAGCGCGTCGACTTGAGTTGAGCGCTGTTGCCGACCACGTCAGACGAGGGAGAGAAACACGACAAAGTTGGGGAATGCGGTCCAGTCCAGAAGGAACAAGGAAGACGAATTAATCACGTTCGGTGGATTGACAACAAGTGACGCTTCTGTCATCCGATGATGTGCGCGAACGTTAGCGGGGACAGGCGGTGCGTCGACCGGCCGTCAGAACGGTGCCTTCAGGTCTGTGTATTGATGGGCACTCTGCCAGAGGTTGTGGACGCCACCCACGAGTCCGGCTTCCACGACTTGCCTCTATTTTCGTTCACCGACGTCGATAAAGCGATCCTCGAATACTCGCCGCGACCGATCACATTCGACCCTAATGGCAGATGATCCCCGTTACACAGCCGGAGGTTCTAGCTCCTTGCGATATTTTCGTCTCGCTTCCCGACAAACCGCAAGCTCCCGCAATCGAACGGGACGCTCCATTCAAAAGTTTCGTTTTATTGTTCTGATTTAGAGCGGTTACTGAGTTGGAAGCTTTTTCGCTCGCAACTATCAGGATCCCGATCCAGCTCAGGCTCCTCCGGTGAGACCTTATTTATCTATCTGTGAGCCTAGGATGCACGGAACGCGAATCGTCTGAAGTTCGGTTCCAGCCCATCGATCGTGGACTCCCCGCCAACTTATGCCGTAACAGGTGTAATATGGTGATTCACAACTAACGATGGGTATTCGAGTCGTCGGCAGCGATCAGCCACCGTGTCAAACCCCGCCCGCTCAGCCGCCAGCAAGAGCGACTAGCCGACCGAGCGGATGAAAGGCCCGGCTTCGGCTCAATTTTATTTCGGCCGGACTTGAGATCCGTTCATACTTGTCCCTGCGCTCTCCGTCACTGGAAGGGAGGGCCGCAGGTCTGGCCACTCCTCTCGCAAACTCCTTTCGGCGGAGCGCAGTCTTCATTAGGGCCCGTGACATTATCGGACGAGGATAGCGCCGGAGCGGCTGACGGACGTGATCATCTCAACGGAGATGGAGTTTCGCTTGTTGTGCGCGCTCGTCAAGCTGCCAAAGTGTTCCGGGTTCCCAATTGTTGTCGCCCTCCGGATCGCCCGGGGGAGCCGAGTCCTCGAGGGGCTGCGTCAGGATGTCTTAGCCAGTGCTGCGGAGGAAGCCGAGGATCGATATCAAGATGCCCGCTCAGGTGCCTCGCAATCGCTGGATCTTGTGAGCGTGTGACGCGAGCAGGTAGGCGCGAATCGAGCCAGAGTCGTAGCACCTTTAGCTGAGTTTCACGCTCCGTTAATCCCCCGTTCTGTGGGGGACAGATGGTTGTGCGCGACAGCTTACCATCAGTTCGGAGACCCTGACGACAGGAAGCGTTCCCGCAGAAGAGCGACCGGATCATAACCCGAGCCCACAGTCCAACTCCACAACGGAAACCGATCCAAGATTGATAAGTCAGCTCTTCTGCATGTCGCTTTGTTTCGTGCTGTTCACACCGGTCGCTATTCACTATTCCAGTTCCGCATACATTAATCACGACGGTCATGGCGACGACGTAAGAAGCTGATTCTATTGGTTGGTTGCGTCCGGTCCCACTGTCGTTTGATTTGCTTCCTGATTGCAGCAGCTCTCGACGACTGTTTTTTGTTGATTTGCCCATCTCCTGTGAGAGCGGGTCGGACATGTCCTCGTCATCGTGTCGCTCGCTGCGTGAACCGCTCGCAACTTCACGAGAGCGGGTCGCAAGGTTCCCAAGTTTGGCTGTTCAGTGCACGGACAGAAGATTTACCAAACGAAGCAATCTTTGTGCCAGCGACGCTTAAAATGAGTGCTCCGATGGTTGTCACGGGCTCTGTTCCGAGGTGGAGGAGGAAATGAAAGATTCGTTAACGGTCCACTCCCCATGGCCCGTGAGCCGATTCTCTGTCCGGCGCTCGGTTGCGTTCGACGGTCGTTCTCGCAAATGACGAAGGTCTTGCAGGTCCCGGGAAGTTCATCGCGCTAAGGAGCGATCTCGATTCAGTCTCAATTGATCACGTGGTTCCTGGTCCTCAGCGTCGCTCTCGGAAATATTGGAGGCTTGCAAGGATTCCGAAACGGTCGTTCCGGTTCTCGAGGATGTGGATAGATGAGGCGAAGGGAAGAACTTTGCGACGAGTTCGCGCTAAGCGCATCCTTCAACAGCTGTCGAATGCTCGGTCACGTGACAATCTTCTAATACATGACATACGATGGACATGGGCTCTCCTCAAAGGACCACTCTAGGAGGACCTCTCAAATCGAAGTACCTCCTCAAGTCGACGGTTTCCGTAAACAGCGAGAGTGGGATCGCGATGTATGCCCAAATTCAATGGCGGTTCACCAGCTCTCTCAGGATATTCTCCCAGTGAAGTCATTCCATGCTCCGCGAATCTCCTCGATTCCAGAATAATACCATTTGATCGGTTTATCAATCACGTTATCGAACCGTCATGCATTCAGTTGTAACAGAGCTCTCGGAGTTCATCGACCCGGTCGGTCGGTCGGTCTCAGTTTGTCGGGGGCTTTCGACTCCGTCCCAAAATCGACTGCGGAGTCGTGCGAGCATACAATTGAGGCTCGCGTGTAGTCCGCCAATCAATTGGGGTTTCGATTCGAGCTCGTCGAGACAGAAGAACGATGAGCCTGATATTTCGATCATGAGGGTATGAAGTCGCTCTATCAACACCCGCGGTGAATAGATTCGGTGAGGCTCCTTCCTGTCTTGACACTTCCTCCTCCACCGAATTATCAACTCACAAATGGACGCGAAAGTAAGCGGCTGATGCGGCAGTCAAGGCTACAGACGGCCTAATTTTAGACCGGATTTGAACCTCTGGCTCAGTCGGAGCATTGCGGGACTGCTCGAGGATCATCTACGGAGAATAGCCAGATGGCCGCAAGCACGTCTTCGCAAACAGACACGAGCTTGTTTTGGGAACGATACCTACGGTAAACGTTCGCTCCGAGGTCGGATATCGACGGCTTCGATCCACATCCTGCACTTTTGTGATCATCGCACTCGAAAGATACGATTGCACACGACCACCGGGACGCGGGTCTCGTCCAATGACAGAGCGCCGTCATGGTTGTGAAAGTTTGACTACTTCAGTCTGTCCAGCGGCTCGGTGCGAACTCGATCAGACCCGACTGCCGCAGACGAACCGACGGTCTGAGCGCGACACCGGTGCCGGCGAGAGCTGGAACGAGTGGTGTTAGCTCTGTATCGTTCTCACCTCTCACTAAGCTTCTCTTCTCGGTGGAATGAGCTCGGTGTTCATTTTGGCAAAGCAGTGACAATAGAATCGAGCCCAGGCTGTATGCCCGGCGGAGGAAATGACGGGGCATACAGCCTGGAAAGCTCAGGTACTGTCCCAAGCTACTTTCAACAATATGAGCAGACAGATTAGTTAATGAAAACTGTCTGAACTTCCTCGGTCTGACAGTTGCCACGGAGAGTTCATCCTCCAATTCATGCGTTCATACGCGCGTGGATGCACGACAAAAAAAAATTATGCCGGAACTTCCGGGCACATCGTCGAGTCCACTGCCACAGCGACAGCCACAACCTCTGGAAGTAGAGGACCGTCAGAGAGCTTGAGAGGATTCTCCTATCCGAGCAGCAGTACCTGATGCTGTGAGCTGAACGGATTATTTGCAGACCCTTCACTTCAGCGACTCCAGGTGTCAGCCCACACAACCGACGCCGAATGTCAATCACTAGAGAAGTGTCACCGTTCGGGCTGTTATGCATCGCTTGCAACGAACTAATATTTCCGAAGTGCACTGCCAGAGAAGTTCAGCAGATGCCTCGCTCGAACTCCATCAACTTGATCCCCCTTGCTTCTCGCGGTATTTCTTCGCGATTTCTACAATTCTTCGCGACGCGTTCAAATTATCAGACATCGTCTGGCCATGTGCTGATGTCTAATGCTGCTCGAATGCGTGAATCCTCTAGATGTCAGAGGCGACGATCTGGCGTCAGTAAACACCACGGGGGGAATAACTTGCCTTGCGTGCGACGTCGTCGAATCCTTGGGTCCTGTTCCGGTAGTCTTGGTCGGCGGGCACCTGCCTGCCTTCCTTCCTCTACGTGCTCGAGTGGAGAGGACTGAGGAGAAGTGGGAAGAGTCTCGATGAGGGAGAGACTCTGGGGAAGAGTTAGCCGATCTTGCTTCATATCCTCTGCTCGACCTGATCTTCTGAGTCAAGGTTAAGATCACTGGCCGCGCATTCTATCCAAGTCCAATGATCGATCAAGGTCAGGCCCTCCCATGCCGGACTCGAGAGACGCGATAAATTGGGTTGTTATTCATGCGTTCGGGATCAACGCCTCGATAATTTCCGTCACACATGGACCCGGCAGGCCGACCATGAGACTCCAACTGAATTGAATGGATCGACAACTTCCGATCGCCGTCCCACGGGCTCCACGCTCTACTCAGCCGGATGATATCATTACGAAATTGAAAGACAGATGCGGGGATGGGCGAAACCAGTGAGGTGCAGGCCTCTTGTTCCTTGAGTCGCTCGAGTGCTCCCCGACGTTTTCTCTCGGAAGAAATCCAGGAGGTAGAGAGCAATTTTAACCTCAGATCGGAGTTGACCCATGCGGCAGAAACCGACCCATTCCATCTGAACTCCCTGTTCCGAAAGTGTGAAGGGCTGCTTTCGATGGACCCGCGCGCAAAAGAATCCGATGCCATCGAGTCATGATAATCACAGAACTGAACACCCTCCCGATCCATGGCGTTTCCCAGAAACCTAATCCCACCCTGGCGTAGCAGCACGTAGTCGAGAGAGCTACGAACCCGAGCCAAAGAGCCGGGCCGCTTTAAGAGGGAGCGTGGGAAACTCAAGATGTTTCCCTCATTCACCACCGGACGTCGTCATCAGGAAGCAGTCGTTCTCAGCATGAAAGGATCCAAGGAATCGATTGTCACCAGTCCGGAGCTCTGACTCCGCGGTTCCCGAGGAAACCCTGTCAATATTGAAGAGTCACCATTTTGTACTCGAAACGAGCCTCCTGATCACGAATCTGCTGTCCACGACGGGTCGCTACGGCTAATTCACTCACGAACCACTTTGGGCACAGTGGCGAGACTGGGCAGGATATCGTTGGCTTCGAGCTCAAAATTTATCAAAGAACGACGCAACCCAAACTCTGACCTGACCAAATCTGACCAGAGCGACACCAAAAACGGCACAGGGAGCGCCAAACGCAACCCTCCGCCTTAACAACGGTGCTTGATCGGTACGGCGTTTCCTATGATCATCGTTCGGAAGAACAACAGGACGAGAGGAGCAGGAAGAATATCGAGCTTCTAGTTTGACCTCGTTCCAGTGATCTTTGAGTTTATGTTCTCCTTCGGGAGAGCGATTCAGCGAAGACACAGCCCCCGACCTCGTTTCACCGCGGCTTCTCCCGACAGCTGGAGCCATCGAGAGTGAATCGTCGCTTGCTTCGTATCTGAGCGCAAAACAAACGAAGAGTATATTCGTTATCCAGATTGAGTGGCACGATTATGTTGTCCCCCGAGTCCCTCCTCAGACCACGAGGTACGTTTCACACGCAATCGACCTGAGAGCTTAACGCAAGAGCTGGGTGTGTATCCTATTACTGAGCAACAAAAACCTGGACAAACGCCTCCGGTAGATTCGTGCTGTTGCATCCGAGGATCCCCCTGAAACTTTTATGGATTCGACGATCCCATTGATATAACCTGCTCCTTCCGATAGTGTCACATTGCGAGATCAGAGAGGAGGTTCAGTACAACAGACCTAGTATTTTACAACTTGCACTGTAGTTTTGTTGCTCCCCCTTCGCGGAGGACAGTTTGATGTCCCTTTGACGACGCAACCCCAACTTTCGACAGAATTCTGTCTTCCTCCATGTTCATCGCCAGCATGAGGAAATCGCGATGGCTGCGATATTAAGCGGGCAGCTTCAACCCCTGGGAAGGCCTTCGAGGGCAGAAGAATTCTTCCGAGCCCCCTCCCTGAAATGCGCGCAGGTTCGACGAGACAGAGCTCTGAGGTAAGACGCAGGACAATGTTCGGGATATATCGAGTCTGTGATACATCATGAAGCACACATGCAGGGTTTTGCCTACGGAGCTCTTGAGGGGACACGAGATTCAGACTGAGCGCCTTGAAACCGAAGATGTTCTCCGGGAAGTCGATTCTCTCCCTCAGAGGGACTATCACCTTCATATCTACTTCGTTGTGATAACTTTTCCCAGCAAAGGTCGTTAAGCGAAGATCTGCACGTGGGTATCCAGATTTGCCGCAGTGTCGAAATGTTCGGAATGCTACCTCGATGCAGAGCCATGTGTTTGATCGAACAAACCTTGCTGACGAGCCGCTCGTCGAGAGTGGAGATATTCATGTCGTAGGCCCTGAAAGTACCTACGTCATTATCGCGATCTTTGTTCAACAACCCCTGCGCGACTGAGCCGATTTCCAATGAGGTTTGATCGTGACAAATCGAGTTCGTCGAGATTTCAGTTTTACGATAAACCCTCTTCGGGAACTTGTTCTCAAACCTCAGAGAAATCATGGAAATGGAGCGCTGTATCATGGCTGCGGAGCGTGTTTCTCAAGCTCCGATTTGTGTGCTTCATAGATTTCGATACCGAAAGCATTTTCATCTGAAATTTTCTATTTCGGGACCATGGACATCACCGTCGACATCATGATGAACATACCCAGGCAATAAGAGCAGACTCCATGACGAGCATAAGTAGGATCGAGGAATAATACACGTCACTGTTTCCACTGAGTTCCCGAAGGAAACTCAGGGCTCCGGGCTCGAAATGGGAGGGTCTTAGTTGCATAGCCTGGGCAGACCTCCTGAGACGGTCACTGTGGGAGATTAAGGAAACGGAAAACACGAGGCCGGAGTCTAGTCCAGAATGAATCGCGGCCAATACACCCGATATCTTTCATTCGCCAGCCTGATAACGGAGCGGGACGGGGCGGGGCTCAGGTGCCGGCAGTGATCACGGAGAGGAAAAATTGTGATGTAGCGGTCTGGAGTCTGGACATCAGACGCTCTATGTAACGTATGAATCATGTCATGCGAGCTGACTCTGCTCGCAGCCGTATTGTCATGGCCGGCCGTAATTATGTTGAGGCTGCTCACATCATGGAATTCAATCTCCAAAAGGGTCCTCCGAATAACGGAAGCTCACTCAACCCGCATGTGCGATACCGTGAGATTCAGCTGCCCGCAGCGGATGTCACATTTCTGAGAGCAACCGGAGTCGACGAGAGACAGCCCGCCCACAGAGTGCCATTTTCGAGTCGGCTTGTTTTGGCAATGACCATGTCAATTCCCGATTTGTTCCACGAGTTGAGAAGCGATTGATAGAGGATTCCGAGGCGGTCATATCCCTTGGAAGTGTTGAGAACTGCGGCCGGGAGATGGTTCCGAAAACGACCCGTTTTTTCCTTCCGAGGTCTGCCTGGAAGTGCTTGGAGACACGTCGAATTTCAGAGGCTCGTGCTCGCCGGCGTCGCGGTCGACGCGCGATTGAAAGCTGGTCACTAGCCAGAGCACCGATTGGAGTTACCCCGACTCCTCGCGAAATGGCAAGCGATTGTATGCACCCCTTCTTTAGAGCCTTCGAAAAAAATCGAAGGTATCTCCCGCCTTGGAAATTACTCAGAGATGGCCGAATCACCCGAATATCGAGTTTCCAAGCCAATCATCTCTGATTTGACCTCATCGTTTCACCTCTCATTGGATCGTTCGGTTTTCTCCGGATATGGCGCTCATTCAGTTTTCTGCCGTTGGCTCCTGAAAGCACTCCGAGTTTCACGGAGATCCTAGTTATGATCGCTCGCCATTTTTTGTAGGAGTCGTGATAACTCCAATCGGTCCTATCGCTAGGACAGGCTTCCTTTTGCGCGTTGAACGCGGCCACGGCAAGCCCGATCCGATGAAGCTTGACCCGATCATTTCTACGAATACCTCGGGAAAAATGGGCTATATTCGATGCCCCTCTCGGCCGCGATTTTCAACACACATCCGTTCCAACAAAAGACCGAAATGATAGCCTCGAAATCCTCCATCGATCGGTTCTCGATTTTTGAAGAAAAAAGTTCGAGAAACTTCGAAGGTCGACACTGTCAGGCTCGGAAATTCCCGACTCAAAAGTGCCCCCTGTTTGCGATCCGAGGAATGGATATTAGTATCTCCAAGTTGACGCTGAAATGCTTGGGCTCATCGTCGAATGTTTTCGCGACAACGAGGAACTAAGTTCTCAGATGTTGCGCCCATGCCGTCAGGGACGTTGGCAACCTGACGAATTGGCATGTTGGAATTGGCATGGAATGGCAAAGACCTGGTGATGCCATGGTAGTCCTCACGAGGTGAACGAGTTTGCATGCACATAGTTTACGGTAAAATGAGTGGCTCACAATCAGTCAGAGAATCCTTGAACATGTGCGCCTGGGATGACGTGTTTCGACGGCACTGCCATCAATTAGCTGTGATGATCTTGCGAGCTTCAAGCTTGAACGGCATGCAAGGACTCCGAAAAACGATGAGCCGCTCAGTCTCTATTGAAATATCTTATTTAGGTGACTCTGCGGGCAACGCATATCGATACACCTTGTCAGATAGGCTGAAGAACGAATTAAGCTGGGAGCCGGAGGCAGACTTCATCTTCCTCATTTCGCGTACTGCTTGACGACAGGCGCACGGAGGTTGTGGCCTTGGAGGAACTATCCTCACAGACCTTTCCAACGTCCTAGGGGCATTCATGTTTCGCTTCTTCGGTATCGATGGCCGTGCTGCCCTTCTCCACACCAAGTGAATTCTAGTCCCCGGGCGAGATGTTCTGACACGATCCGATGCAGAGCCTTATCTATAATGGAACTGGGCCGGATTCCATCAGAACTCCGCCAACAGAAATAACGACTCATCATTCCGCAGCTACGCCTCAGATTTCACAGGCTCAAGGACTCTGAATATTCGATTGTCCACTATTCCTTGGGCGTGCCCCTCCAATCACACCACGGTCTGAAGATTCGCGTCCGTATGGGAATTCGCAGCTCTCCACCCAGCCCATCGAATCCGAATTCTTGATTTCGACTTCCGAATTCGAGATGTCGACATCACGGATTTCAATTACCTTCAGGGAGAACGATTGATCCCGAGCTGGGAAGCGTGTGGGAGTTGATCCCTCGGTTCGCGGTTATTCATAGTGATCTTCGAGAATACAAGTCTGAAGTCTGGAAACGCCTGCGGTACGCGGTCGGCTGGGTATCCGAGCTGGAGCAATTTTGATGTGGCGTGCCCAGGATTTTTGTTCATGGAGAATGACACGATCACACCAGAAAATGAGATTGCATGAGCTCACGGTGCACCGTGTGAAACGAGGGAACATTCTTTACGATTGCTCCCCATCTATCGGAATCCGACCAAAAGCGAATGGAGAAGGAGTCCGTGGAGTTGGAGAAGGGATGAAAGCAACCCCGATGCCGTGGAAACCGGTGGGATTCCACGAAGTCGTTTTTCAAGCCCAATCCGTTCCGAGATGAGGAGATCGATTCGGAGCAGCGACAAGCATCGAAGAAAACAGTCCGAAAATAGAAAATAATCAACACTCTATTCATCTTCCAGCTCTGCCAACTCGTCGTCTTGGAAAAGAGTCTCATCCACGTCAACGTCGTCAGCTCCATCGAATTTGAGATCGCTTTCTGCCAAGGCCTTGTCTCTGATAAACATCTGCTTCCCGGTAAGTTTTCCCTTGATCAGGTCCTCCTTGGGATTGAGCACTCTCATTTCCTCGTCGAACTTCTCCTTCCATTGTGTGAATGATTCGACCGTCACCTTCGTACCTGCCGGAGGATCAGAAGCTTACCGAGTGTAAGCCGTTGGCCGCTTCGTCGTGTTCAGCGTTTATCCAGACACATACACGACCGCCATCGCCTTCACGTACCTTCAAGCTTCTTCTTCAGTTCTTCGTCCTCGATCTCGCGTAGTTTCCGCTTCTTGAGTTTCTCTGCTTCCATTTCTTTCCGGAGATGTTCTTGCGCTGCGTTTACCAATGTGAAAATCATAACGCTGCCCACCCAAACGTTGGCCTCTGAAAAACACCGCATTCCATGAAGCAAAAAATCGAAGGGAGACGTTAGGATCATCTTCGTGTCTGACGATCCCATCGTGAGTCTTTCATTTCGAGGTTTCTGTTCAACCGACCGTCCTGCATGGCCTCCAGGAGAGCTTCATCATCGCACTCGATGTCGGGTATGGCATCGGGGTAGGTTTCCGGTAAAGTAAATTTGACAGTCGCCTCCGCGGTTTTCTCTCGGTCATCTTCATCCTCGACTTTGACATCGATCTCGAGAGCCAAGTTCGGAACCTCTTCGAGAACTAGAACGAGGCCAATAAATTGATTTTACACACAACTATTCCCAAGGTCGGGTATCGTTTGTGGCATGCATAATCGTCACGATGAGCGCAGCGGCAGTTTTCTTAATATTCCGGTAGAATCTCCGAATGTTTAGCGAGTTGACACTTCATGAGAAGTTATGTACCTCGGAGTTCTGCTGGATAAATAGATTGGAGAGCTTCCAGTTCCTGTGCTTGCTCCTCTTTGTAGTCCATGGCCGTCACTTATCTGTTCCGCAGCTGACTCCTAGTGTTCTCCCGAAAAACGAAGTTGTCTCAGCTGGCACAGAGTCGCTACGGCATCATCTGTTTATCTTGCCGGTCCACGTTTTTCTCATGGCCTGTGGTAAATCGAATGCTTCTTCCACCGCTAAAATCAACACCGCTGTTGGGTAGATGGAGACATGCCGAACGTCTCAATCTACCAGGCCTTTCGAGAAATCCGCGCGGAGACAGAGAACAGAGACGATGACGTCGTCTGCGACCGCGCTGTTGTTGTGGTCCTTCGTCTGCTCGTTAGCGATCACCGAGGCACTCTCGGCCGCCGCCACCACCGCTGCCGGCATGCATGAGTTATGCTCCTTTCGAGACGACGAGGATTCTTGAACTCCTGGCGCAGGTTGGCCGCATGGGAACGTCGTTGAATGGTTTCGATGGAAACGCGAAGTTCTGGAAGGGGATTTCGTCCGATGCCAGTGTTCCGATGTTACCTGGAGTGAGTGTCAGGAGCTGGCGCGAGGCCGGCAGGTCTCTGCCTAGAGCAGTGTTGGGAACTGAAATTCTCCCGCGGGCCAGAACGCGGGCTGAGAAACTTCCGACAGGCCACCGACTTCCAACATAGTCGGCACCAGATGGATGTACACTCTCACCATCCTGTTTTTCAAGTTTCATTCCATGTTTCCGATGAGCATCCTCAGTCACCACTCACCACTCAAAAGGGGGTTGGCGAAACTCGACAATATGGAACTCAAAGCCGTTGAGCTTGATTTCGAGCACATATTTCGTCAAGAACTCCACAGGGTCGTAGGAATCGGGATATGACCACAGTTGGTTCTCGCTCCAGAATGTATCCCGTCAGCTCGATCAGAGTTGAGCATCCATTGTTGAAGACGATGATTGGGAAGAACGGTCGGAGAGACTGCTCGAATTCTGAATTCTCGCACCGAAAACACGAGTTCTCTCAACTGTTCTGTGATGGTATTGTTTTCCAAGAAACAGGATGGATCAAGTTCCTCATCGTAAACCAAACTCTCGCAGAGACGAGATCGAAACTCCACTTGGTTTCTTGTCAGTCCAGATAACAAAATAATACTCTATTTTTTCGGTCACTTCGTGCTTGGAACGTTTTGGATTTCAGTTCTCGAAGAGTCAGTCTTTGAACATGTTCCTAGCGTCGCGGGCCACGGAAAAGAGGCGGGCCAAATTCGGACCGCGAGCCGCAGTTTGCCCACCTTGTGGCAGGGATGCGAGAAAGATCTCGTCGATCCGACAGAATGCGAGAGTGACTTCCTCGCGAGCATCGAGAGCCACCCGATAACTTTCGTCAGCCAGCTCCACAGGATGACACACACATCGCGATGCACCGGACACGTACTCGCGGGGTACCATCAGCTTCTCGAGAGGCTTGTTGCGAGTCGCTTGGCGACCCAGCACTTGTGAGTTGCGTGATGGAAGCGTTTTAGTACAAAGAACACTTCCGTAGATACACTGCACCGCGGGTATACAGCTCTCTGAGTTCATTCACGGAAAACTGTTTGGCAGGCTGACCTTTCGGGAACATCGAACGCTCCGCAGACCCATGAACGACTTTCTAGTTTCCTAGTTCTGCCATCGTGGAGGAAATCCGGCCGTGCAATGGTCTGAGGTTTTGCCGGTGGATGATGATGCTGAAAGTGATCGGACTGAGGGTACCTGAGTCCCGTCACAGTATGGACCGTTGAAAATCATGAACGAATGCGGGAACGCCACCTTGCCTTCGCGGCAACTCCAAGGAACTCCCATTCATGCATTCATAACCAGCCCATGTGCGTTGAATACATGCGAGAGTGCCATATTTATATTGGGTCTCTGGTGATGAATTTCCGAGTTGATTAGAAAGACAGACATTTTGACTGCCGACAGTAGTACAATCGGCTCAGGCACAGCCATGGCAGGAGAAGGGTTGTAATGGAGATCGAGAGTCCAATGTGGAGGGTCAAGACCCCGATATTTCGCACGGATTGATTCAAGCACTCCCGCTCTTGACGGGAGAGAGTCGGTTTTTCCTACGAGCTCTTGGCCTAGAAGAGTATGAGCGGAAGTGGCCCGTATTCCGCCGAAGACTTTGGGAGAAGTGACGTACGAGGACCTCTTCTCCCTCCTGAGAAAATCTATCTATCTTCCACCCCCGCCATGACACTTTACTTGTCGATGGGTTTCTTCAAAGTTGAACCCGATGAGGGATGATCGATTCGGCCAACCTCAAAGACGGCAAATTCGAGCTTGCTTCATTCAATCTGAAGCACTTCTTCGTCGAATTTCTTTCGTTGTTTCTATCGCTGTCGTTCCATCTTACCATCGAAGCCGTGAAGTGATAATCCGCGCCTCGGATGACGCGCCAGATCATTTCCATGAAGATTACGAATTCCGCAATGGGACATGCGAAATCTACCGAAGGCGAGGTAATTTGGTCAAAGATTCGGTCGAGCAAGACAGTTCGGAGACATGCTGGACAGATTGCTCCCGTGCTCTCGCTCAAGCACTTCCGAAGGGACGAACATCAGTTGCGCTACAGGTGCATGGTCCCCTGTTTTCCTCCGAATCCGGAACCACATCTGTCAACGATTTCTGAGGAAGCTTGGATGAGTTTTTGTTCACCTAAGCTGATACCATACCTGGATTTGTGAACGCAAGCGGGCACGCAGGAGTTGCGTACTGAAAGTCATTCCCCGGCGACCTTTCTCTCTTGGAATCGTCAATGGACTGGACAATTATAGTCCTTGGCTCAGCGTCAAAAAATCTCCTTTGCGTCCTATTCTGAAACTGTCGAGTCTCATACGATGGGTAACTGTCAAGGTTCCTTGAATGTCAGCCATCGGAGATTCTTCTATTTGAAATACGCCCCAGATTTTCAGTCGGAGTGTCGGCTCATTCTCTTACTTTGTTCGAGAAAGGTTCGAGTTGCTGGACCCAGCCCAAGAGACGAAGCTCTATTTGCATGAGAGCGTAGGCGGCTGCGAATCGGTAAGATTGATCGGAGGTGGATCAGTCGGAGTGGGCTACTCGAATCGTCGAGGAGCCTCATGGCTCCTGTGTGCAGACCATCCTACGGGCCTCAACGCTGCTTCAGAGGTCTTGATTCACCCGTTTCCGAACACGGAGGAGAACATATTGAAGTTTTCCGGCAGCGGATGATTTTCGCGGCTCGATCTAGCTGATGCTGAAGGGAGCTTACACCACTATCGCGATTCGTCGGGTTCTGTACCGCTATGAGAGGTTGGTGTTTGGCCTGAAGGCCGCCCCAGCCTAGAAAGACATTAAGCTGACGTTGGCTGGCTCGGAAGGGGTTCTGGTGTATTCGGACTCATCCGCCCATTATCGCCCCCTCATGGCCGTTCTGGACAGACTCCAGAAGTGGGATTCGATTCCACTTTTGGGAAAGTGCAACTCACGAATGTGAGCTCCATTGTGTCAAACAGGGGACTTCGCTTGCCGCTCCCACGACAAAGGAAGGGGTGCGATCTCTGCTTGGCCTGGTGAACTATTACGGCAAGTTTGCCGATCACTTGCACACTTTGAAAACGAGCAGAGCGAGAGAGAGAGAGAAACTGCTCGCCAAGAACCAGATGATCGTGAGGACAGAGGAGCATGAAAGGTGCTCCTCAGAGATGAAGGTTAATTCGCCGGTCCGCTCCTTCTGGCACATCAGCATCCTCGCCAAGCGCTCATAGCTGGAGCAGACGCAAGTCAGACTGGATTCGGAGGGGTTATTTTTCGACGATATCCTGACGATAATGTGGAACCGGTGTTCAGCATGGCCAAGTACTCGACCGAGGCACAGCAAAACAACCTTCAAATTGAAAAAGAAGCTCTAGCGTTCGTAACCGCGGTCGAACGTCTCAAGAGATTCATTTGGGGTCATCGTTTCATTTTGTGAAAAGATCATCAGCCGCTCGTTGTCTATTCCAATCCATCGAGCATGGAAGACTAGTCGGAACGGACGGCCGCCCGGTTGCAGCGTTGGGATCTTCGTCTTGTGGGGTTTGATTCCGAAATAGAATACGTCAGGACGGAAGATTCCGGAGCCGCGAATACTTTATCACGGTTGATCCGCCAAAGGAGGCTGGCGCTGGAGATCCCGATTTGGAAGAGATTGAGGCGCAGTCATTCTAAATCGAGTCTCCAAGATCTGATTATCAACGAGCTCCAGTCGAAGCAGGGCGAGAATCTCGTGGTCGAGGGAACCAGGGAAAAGCCGGTCCTCTGTCAAGTACGTCGGCTTTTGTCAGACTGTTGTGTCTTCGAGTGACAAGGAAGATGCCGCTTTGCGTCGCACTACTCGCGGAGACTCTCTCTGTAGCTCAGGCGGAACAGCGCTATATGGCGAACGAGTGGTGGTTTCGGAAGCCATATCTCACACTTGAAAATCATCTAGCTCAAGACTTCGGACATGGAGAGATATGCGAAGGACTGTCCTCGCTGTCTGCGAACATCTTCGGTTTTTTGTAAAAGTATATTTTAGCCCATGGCCGCCGACAAAGCGTTTGTGGTCGTCGTTGACAGCTTTTCGGAGTTCATAGAAGCGGAGCGGTTGCTTTCCTTATCCAGTCCCAACGCTCTTTATACCGAGAATGCTCATTTATATGGTATCCGGCCCCGACACCTCCGCCGAGCTGACTTTCCTCCGTGTCAGCTTGCAATCAGTCGTCGTCGGATTCGAGTCGACGGGGTCGCAGACCGTCATTCACCCTGTTGTATCGTCATACTTAGGGCGTCTCCCTGTTCGGGCATGACGGAGGAGGTACGATTGGTCTTCTCGCATCCGCAGCCCAACTCACCATCTCTCTGTCGCGGTCCGACAGTCCGCTCGCCGAGAACATGGAGAGAAGTGAATCGCAATCCTCATACACTGATGACTTTCCATTCTCAATAGTCGGTGTCTCAGGAGTCAGGACCGACGCTTTCTCGCGGCTTGGGTTGGTTCGCATGACGAATCCATTGTGCACCTTCAACTCCGACTCGATACATAACCTTGCCGATGCGGTACAGGCTGACACCGGCCGTCCACTTCGATCGGTCGGCATTGCGGGAGTCCTTGAAGAGAACGGAGCTCCCTCCGTTGTAGTTCCTTCCCCCCGACTCCCGGCCGAGCATCGAAGTGGAACTTGTCCTTCTCTGGCGAGACCCCCGTGTCGCAGTTGTTTGGCACTGCCTCGATCCTCGGCTTGATGAGTGACGGTGTCGTCCTCAACGGCCATCCCAAGAAGTCCTCCGTGGGGCTTCAGCCATGCGACCCCGGCGTACTTTGGTAGGCAAGCCCGTCGCCCCGCCAAAGCCCGGCTCCGTTCCGCGAATCTCGGTGAGTTGAGTGAGCCGATGCGAGTCACGTCAAGCAGTATGTCTCCCGCGATTGAGAATTGTCCACTTCCAGAAAAACATCCCATGGGATTCCATTTACAAGCATCCCGGATCCTCTGCGACTGCAGGAGCCGCGATCGACGAAATACTGAACTTGAGACGTGAGTTCGGACTTCATGAAGCCGGAGGCGGTCATGGCCGTCTTCTCGACCGATGCCTGAACACTTCATCGGGTATCCCGCCGACCTCCATACAGATTGAAAGAGACTTCAGTCCGGCTCGATCCTTGTTGGGGGAAAACCGTGCGAGGATGAAAGCGAGAACCCTCGATGACAGATTCTTCTTGTGAGAAGCATTCCAGAACGGTCTCTTGTGGAGCGAGAAATAGTGTCACAGAGAACTAGTCTCTCCACCATGTGCCGCAGGCGTTGTGTACATGTATTGTCCAGTAACTCTCACAAGCTGATGCTCTCTTGACGTGAATTCCTCGGGGGCTTCATTTATGCTAAAGATATGAGGTGGGGCCTCTAGGAGCTGAGTTGACGGTTCTATGTCCATAGAATCATCTGGTTGCCGACGTTGTCGCTAAAAATCTCATTGCAGTAGATCCCAGCCATGCTAAAGATTACTCTCTGAATGATTTGCGGTTGTAACCGCGGTTATGAGGTTGCGCTTATCGGCTAACCGTACCCGCGATCATTTGAAAATGTGGTTATTTGCGAAACCTACTGGGATTGCAGGATGTATGATGATGGCTGCGGGGAAGAAACGTGGAACCTCGAGCGGCGAACCTCCTAGGATCAGGGTAGAACGGCTCACGGCATTCTTACCATCAAGGAAAGGATGAGATTGGAAATAGCAGCACGAGCTCGTCGTCATAGCGTCCGCGACCAAACAACGGCCGTGGAACGGCGTCATGTTTTCGCTTAGTACGGATTTTTTCGAACTTCTTCGGAAAAAACACCCGGGTTCGGCCTGCCGTACATTGCTGGGTGTGTGTGTAGCTCTGCAAGATGATCGGACCGATTGGGGAGCACAAAGGCGGATATAACTGGCAGCGATGTGCCGGCTAGCTCGTCTCGATGCCTGTGCCCGCCCATGGGCGCTGTCTGATCGAGAGAGCACTTCGATCTAAGAGGCGTGATCGGAGGAGCCCTGTCTGCTCTGGAGCAAGGGAGTCGAATAATGTGTCTGAGGGAAAGATCTGAGTTTTCCCCTGCTGCGCGTGTGCAGGTTTCCGGATTAACAACTTCTGCATTGCTCCAATACAAACTTTGGAGTCCGCTCGTACAACCAGGATTGCCGAGCATTTTGATCAAGGAATTGGAATAGACATCATTTTCCGGAGTCCGGAACCCGCGGCGGACCGACCGGTCCGGAATCTGAATTTTCGGACCACCTGGTCCGATAAATCTATTTCCGGACTGGCCAGTCCGATAAATCATTCTTCTTGGTCTGATGGTCCGGAAAGTGATTTCCCGTGAGGAGAGACCCTGCTGAGGGATTCCACACCGCTTCAGCCCTGATTCTGCTGATCCGAACATCCTCCACTGAAACATTTAGCACCGCACTGCCGATCGGATCGGGTCGTTCTGCCAAGTCCGGAAAATCATCCGCCACAGACCGATGATTTATCGGACTGACTCCTCCGATAGATAACCAGACCGATCATTATTCGGACCAGTCAGTCCGATAAATCATTTGTCCTGGTCCGATGGTCCGGAAAGTGATTTTCCAGAGGGCTGATTCCAGGGCCAATCTGACCATACTTTCCAAGTCTGGAGGGGTGATTCTGGGACCGATCGGAAACGTGTGTTTGCCATGTCCACTGGTCCAAAAGTTCAGCGGAGTCAGTTCGAATATATCATTGCACGACGCAGACGAACTTTTGAAACCATTCGCCTCAACACAAGCTTCATGCGGCTTGGGCGGGTCCTCCGTGTCTTGCCTAATTCATTTTGTGGTCGATGGATGACCGGAAATGGATTTCGTGTACAAGCTCAACGCGGAACCAGTTCTCCAGGCGTTAATCTGATGGCCGAAGTCGCCGAGCAAGCCTATCTGGCGCGGTTGCACTGCGGTCCCTGGCATCGAGACACTTTTCTCTCTCTTTATTGGGTCAGCATCATTCCTGAAACCATATTTCCTTCTTGTTGATTGGTCAATGTTGTTATGGTCAGATGGACTCCGCAATCGCCTCCTCAGAATCCGAGAACTATGGTCAGGTCGATCTTGGAACCAGCCTCCAGGTTTGGAGGAGTATGGTGAGATTGGTCCCGGAATCATCCCTCCAGGTTTGGAGAGGTATGCTCAGATTGGATGGAGGATGTTCGGATCAGCAGAATCAGGGCTGAAGCGGCGTGGAGTCCCTCAGCAGGGTCTCTCCTTACTGGAAATCACTTCCCGGACCATCAGACCAAGAAGAATGATTTATCGGACTGGCCAGTCCGGAAATCGATTTATCATCTTCCGGAAAATGATGTCTAAATTGGAATTAACTTATCTTTGACATGAACAGCATTCGGAGTTGATATCACGTGTGCGTAATCAGAAGGAATGCCCAGGACTAAAAAAGAGTGTGCACAAACTGTCCCACGCCGAATTTGATAATACAGAGATGGGCATGTGGGGTGCGTCGGGAATAACACAGAGGCATATGGGACTTCTCCCGATACTGCCCTGGGGCCTCAAAACATGAGGATGAAATTCGTAAAATCATCATATTCATCACATGCCTTAGTTCCGCTCTAAAGTTACATTCTCATTCAATTTCGGTCTCGAAACGGGTGAGAATCGAAAGTAAGATAATCGATGGATTCCCGCCCGTATGCGTCATATCCGGAAACACCATTTGGAGAAAGAGAGTACCGACTCAGTATTCAACTAGTTACAGCCTGGAAAACGGAACGTATGATACGATATGGAGCAAAAGTAGCTTCATGAAGGCGCTGTATCGTTGTAATGGGACTAGCACAAAACCTCTGTGTTCCTGCAATCTAGCCTAATCTATACACGGAGTTAGAAGAATAAAGAGTCTAGTCGGATCTAGTACTCATGGACAACACTCATTTTCCTTCCATCTAACACCAGATCTCCCGAGAGAGACAGCCGGGAGAGGGCTCGTTGTGGTCTATGGGCCAGCCCCCAGAGACGGCCGGCACAACACACCCCCATCTTTTTCTATGGCCGGGTTCCTACCCGGCCACCCTGGCGACGAACTTGAGGGATCACGCCCTTAGGGGTTTTGAGTCCGGTCGGTTGAAAACCAGCCATCCGATTGCGGTGAGGATGTTCAGGAACATCACAATGCCAATAGTTTCCTGACACGACGGCATCAACATCGTCGTAGGGTTGCTCTGGTGCGGTTCGGACCTTCCTCTCGGGTAACCTAGGTTTTAATTGGCGCCGCGGAGCGTGCTTGCCCCTCTCTACCGGAGAGGCTGATTTCCTCTTCGTTTGGCCCCGGACGAGCGGTCGGCTAGCCAACTCAAGGGTAACCGGATCGGGGGGCCTGAAACGTCGTGTTGACCTTGTCTTGGGTTGACTTGGGATCTCTTCGATTCCGCGGATGTCCAGCGCGGCTGTCGCCTCATCCGCCGCCGTTGGGTTGGTCTCTTCGAGCGAAATGGTGTTTTCTTTATCCCGTTTTGGATCGGGAATGTTCAACATTGAGTTGTTCGCGTCTCGTTTCATCGAAGCGGTCTCAATGTCCATGAGACCAAGCGTCACGTTCAAGGGGCCCGGCTCCTCGGTCGGCAACAGCGTGGAAGATTGCTCGGTGCAGTCGTCGACTTGACGTCATCCTGCTCTGCTCCCCTTTGGACAATTCGATACTCGGCTCGGCTCGGAGTCTTTCGCCGGAGTAGTTTGTTCGCTCAGAGTTGGTCCCATGGAATGTCGGGTCTCTCGGATGGTTCGGATGGCCTCGGCGACGGCGCGTCCCACTTGGCGAGCGTTAGCTGACACTTTGCTCTCGAGTCGTTCGACGATCTTTGGGAGCTGTGTTTCGGGAACCCGTTGGGTGGAGATGGGGGATCGGCCCTTGCTGTTTCCGTTGGCTTGATCCTTGTTGGCTCCCGAAGTCTTCTAAAGTGTGGTAGCTGGAGTACAAGCTGTTCAACGGGGTCCTCTCAGTCCAATTTAGGAGTCTGACCGCCGAACCGGGGCCTCATCTGATTCGCATGCTCTCTTTCTATTTTTCGGTCGATCTCGACTTCGTAGTTGACGTTGCCGGTTCGCTTCTTCACGGTTCCTGGCACCCAGAACGTTTTGTTGTTCCGATGTTCGGTAGCGTACACCATGTCGTCTCGATCGAACGTTTTCCTTGCAACGCCGTGGTGCCTGTCGTAGTCGTTCTTCATTTTTCTCGACTAAGATTATGTCGGGGTGTTCTCACGGTTCACGGAGTTCACCGCCGTGGACGGGCGGAGCAGGTCCAAATGAGAGCGGAGCCGGCGCCCGAGGAAGAGTTCGGCTGGGCACTTCTCTTCGACTGCACGGTTTGGAGTATTCCGATAGGTTCTCAGGAAAACTCGGATTTTGTGAACCGTGCTCCCCCTCTCTCCCTTCATTTTTCTCAAGGAACGTTTGAAAGTGTCGACGAAGCGCTCTGCATGTCCGTTTGACATGGGGCAGTAAGGTGCCGTGAAAATTTTCTTGATGCCTTTCTGCTTGCAGAAATCTTTTGTTGGTGTTCCGTTGAACTGTACACCGTTGTCTGACACGAGCTCTTCCGGGTAGCCGTGTCTTGTGAACAGCTCCTCCAGTAACTCGATGGTGGCTTCCGCTGCGAATTTCTTTGTTCGCAGGACTTCTGGCCATTTCGAGAACGAGTCGACGACAACCAGATAGTGAAATCCGTCGATTGGACCCGCATAGTCCATGTGGACTCGTTTCCACCGCCCTTGAACATCGGTCTTGGCTCCAAACGCGCTCTACGGGATGATTTCCCCGCACGTTGGCATTGGTCACAACTGCGGACTGTTTTCTCGATGTCTTCGTCCATGCCCGGCCAGAAGACGTATTGTCGGGCGAGATTTTTCATCTCCGTCATTCCAGGGTGTCCTTCATGAAGAGTTCTCAGTATGCTCTTCTTCAATGGAGCAGGAACGACCATCCTCTGTTTTCCGGCTGAACCTCTCAGCCAGCCCTCAGAAGTGTCCCGGGATCACCTTTCGGTATTGCTTCAGTGACACTCCCTATCGCCTCGCAAGTCCCATTGCGGGCGGTGTTCTTGGGTCTTAAGATGGTTCAGATTTAATTCTGATATAAATTGAACCCTCTTTTTACCATATGAGAAATTTATTGTCCCGGCCGGGGATCGAACCCGCGATTGCTAGCTTAGCGTGGCACCCAAGGCGTTGGTTTATGTCACACGGCCAACGAGCCGTCAGGGACGACCACCCTGGAGTCATGGATTGAACAGTCGTTCACGATGCTGAAGTTGTCCTTCCTCGAAGCTAGGCTGAATAGTTCGTTTTGGCGGTCAATCTTTGGCCATTGGCCCGAGAAAGTGTATTTCATCGCTGTTTGCAGTAGGGCACTTTTCTGTTTCGCTCTTGACCACTTCGGCTGTGATCGGCATCTCTTTGATGCTTCCTTCGAGATCTTCCTTGATTTCAGTTTCGGCGCATGCGATGACAGTGTCTTCCTCTCCAGTGTTCGCCCGTCGCTCGTCGAGTAAGCGACTGAGCGCGGCGGCCTCTCCGAAGTCTTTTGTGTTGACGTAACGAATTTCGAAGTCGTAGTTTATTAGGATCAGCGCCCAACGCTGTAGACGGTTAGCCGTGTGAGCCGAAATGCCTCCTCCGGGCTTGAAGATTGTGACCAGCGGCTTGTGATCGGTGTTCAGGATGAACTTCCGGCCGTAAATGTATTTGTGAAATTCACAGACCGCGAAGACGAGAGCGAGCGCCATTTTCTCTATTTGGGCGTACTTTTTCTCTGCTTCCGTCAGCGATCTTGCCGCGTGTTGGATTGCCTTGCGGGTGCCGTTCGGGAACTCGTGGGGAATCACGCAACCCAGGTCATATCCCGAGGCGTCTGCTGATATCACCATTGGGAGGTTCGGGTCGAAATGCGTGAGTAGCAGGTTTGACTGAAGGATCTCCTTTGCTTCCTTGAAGGCTTGTTCGCACTGGGCATCCCAGTTGAACGATGCGTTCTTCTTCAGGAGTTTGTTGAGAGGTTCCCGTAGGTTTGCGATGTCCGGGACGAAGTTGTTGTAGAAGTTAATCATCCCCAGGAATGCTCTCAGCTGAGTGATGTTCGAAGGGGCTTGCATGTTTGCGATGGCCTCCGTCTTCTCAGGGCCTGGTTTTCTTTCTTCCTTGTTGATGATGAACCCCAGGTACGTGATCTCGGGCTCCATGAGTGTGCTCTTGTCGAGTCGAACGTTGAGCCCGAATTCGGTGAGTCGTTGGAACAGTTTGAGCAGCCTTTTCTCGTGCTCTTCCTCGTCTTTGCTTGTGACGATGATGTCGTCTAGGTGAGCTGTCGCACCTGGCAGGTCTTGCACGATCGTATCCATCAGTCGTTGAAAAATGCTTGGTGCTGTTTTGACTCCGAACGGTAGTCTCTCCATCTTGAACAGGCCCTTCGGGGTGTTGATGGTTAGCAAGTGTTGACTTGCTTGTAACCATGGGGAACTTGCGCTTCAGGGTTTCGAGCATCTTTGTTGTAGCTTTGTTTGGAGGCTGTTGCTCGTTGACTCGCAGAATCGGTTGTGTCCATAGGTTAGGATTCAAGATGAACCCTTTCCTTTCTTTCGTGCTCCAATCCAGGCCCATGATCGAACAGTTGTCTGTGACATGGCAGCTTCCTTGAAAGGTTTCGTCCTTCAGGTTGACTTCGCATCGCAACACGCCGTAGGATTTCAATGCTAGTCCATTCGCCGCCGTCAATCTGCACGGGGACGGGCTCAACCTCGGGCTCCCAAGTTGTTTCCAGGTTCTCCGGTTGATCAGGGTGACCTCAGCTCCCGTATCGATTGTCATCTTTACTGGTAGTCCTTTGATGGTTACAGTTGTGTGGATGAGGTTGATTGTTGACTGGTTTACCGTTGCTCTCACTTGGTTTACCCTGAGTCTGCGTGGCCTCGAGCAATTTGAGTCGGGGTTGTTTGCCTTCCTGCACACTTTTGCTAGGTGCTTTTTCTTTTTGCAGAGTTTGCACGTTTCATTTTTGAATCGGCACTGCTTGAAGTCGTGGGTTTTCCCCACAGCACCCGTAGCAGGCAAGGTGCGAGCTGCTGGGTCCCGGGCCGTTGAATCTGCCGTTCACTTGATAGACGGATGGGTTTCGTCTTTCGTTGTCTTCCATCGCGTCTTTGCGGATTGACTCGAACAGCTCCAAGTCTTCCAACATCTCGTCGAAGGTAGGGTTCTCCTGAGTTTCGACGAAGTTCATCGCTCGCATTCTTGCCAGTTTGTGTTCAGGGCCTTTCAGAGCGTTGATTGCGACGAACCAGTGCAAGTCTTCGGTTGCACAGAAGTTGAGGTCGCCAATGGCTGATTGGACTTTTATGCAGCCCCACAGTTCGCGATAGCTGGACGTATCAATTGTGATGTCGAAGAATTTGAGGCGACTTCTGAAAAGTGTGATTGGAGGGTCGAAGAAGAAACTCAGCTCCTCGATCAGCTCTTCGAAGTCGAGTTCCATGATTCTCCTCCGCACCATTCTCCGAGAAAATTGGTTGTATTCCTCCGTGCCCAGTCTCAAGAGGATGAACTGGGCTCGTGAGTCACTGCTTCGAAGGCGTCCTGCATCTGATTCCACTCTGGATTGGTATCGTTCGATACAATTTTTGAAGTTGTTACCGTTCTCGGCGTCGAACTTGAATTCTGGGATCCTGTCGATGCTGAGTTTGTAGTCTTTTTTGCCTTCATGTGGTTTTTCCGATCCACCGCTCCGCGAATCGAGGTTGAGGTTCGCGATCGTTCTCTGGACAATTACTTGCAAATCTTCTCCCGTGTATTTTGCCATCTTTCTGAGGTTGTCCGTTGGCTGTAGGCTTGTAGTTCTTCATTGAAGTCTAGTCACTCCTCGCGTCACGAACGTCGTAGGTCCTTTTCACTTCGTGTTGATCAATCACTAATGAGTTCCTCGTCGCCACTCGTTGTATCGTTGTGGTGGGAGTCGCACCAAACTTCAGTGTTCCTCAAATCTAGCCTGATCTATACACGAATTGCAAGAATAAAGAGTCTAGTCGGGTCTAGTGCTCATGGACAACTTGTCCGTTTATTTTCCTTCCATCTAACGCCAGATCTCCCGAGAGAGACGGCCGGGAGAGGGCTCCTTGTGGTCTATGGGCCAGCCCCCAGAGACAACCGGCCCAACAGCATGGATTCAGTGAGAGTTCCGGATCACCTGGTTGGCAATGACTAGGGCTGCAAATTTGTCGCGGTAAAAAAATGCGAATATCGCGGGCGAGTCGCGGTGACGAGTCGGAAAATCGCGGGAACTGAGTAAATCGCTCGCGAATCGTCGAGGGTGATGAGATTGTGCGAATTCCGCAGCTAACTTGATCAAAACTGAGTACATGATGAAACGATGTAGAATTACACCATTTTTCATTTGAACACAACATGAGCACCTTGCAATATTGAAGAGGTACTATCACAGCCTGAAAATTTGTCCGCCTCAGACCACGAGAACGGATTTGACTTAGTTTACGGTTTGACTTAGGATATGATACTGTAGATTTGCGCTGAACTTGATTTGTATCCAAGCTCAAGAACATACCGGCGTTCTGATAAAGCATGTTGTAGACGACTAAATTTGGCTCAGCGATGCTACGGCGGTCATCTCTCAATACGTACTTTCGAGTACATGCTAAAAGATCGCTCCGCGGCAACACTGCCGACTGGGACGCTGAGGCAAATTAGCGCTATTCGAGAAAGTTCCGGGGAGGGTTGGGCTGAGGCAAGCCAGAAGTCCACGGGGTGACCGAAGCTAATGAAGTCCTTGATGGAGTTCAAAAACATTCTGAGCTCCGCCTTCGCCAAGTCGTCTTCGTCGAATCAGGGAATATGCTCGAAGACGAACTCAGGAGCCACTGCGGTGATTCGAACGTACTCGGGATCGAAAGTCTGGCAGGCGGAGAAGAACATGGATGCTGGCTGCCGAAAAAGTGCGCTTGAGTTCTCTGATATGTATGCTCGCAGTTTCTCGCGGGACAGCTGTAGGGCTCGTATGCCACTTGGGTTACTTTCAGAAAACTCGGAAACTTCGAGCCATTCGGCGAGCATGTTGAGACCCTTCACAGCAAGACGCGATTTCACGTTATCGCTTTCATATTCCTTGAGCATCGCCATCAGGCGCGGAGCGTACTTCCCCAGGCATTCGAGGTCGCTGGCGATTCTAGTGGATTTGCCGAAATCAATGATCTTTGAGAGATTCGTGCTGCCGCTCAGCTCAGCTTCGTCGTCGAAGAAATCTACGTAGTCTTGGAGGTGGGACTTGTGGTAAAGAGCCGCATGGAACCATGTATTCCAACGAGTCACCACTGGAGCTGGCGGAAGAGCGACCGGTTTACCTTTTGCCGCTAAATGTGATCTGAGACGAGCTTTGCGCGGAGGGCACGCAGTGAAAGCCTTCTTAACCGAGGAAACAAGCTGGTTGATGGACGTGAACTCGTTTTGCCAAATCTCACAGATCAGATCCAACAAATGCGCTGAGCATGTGACGTGTACAGCATTCCGGAGAACGGCCTTTAAGCTCGCCCTCCATGCTTTACGCATGTAGGCAGCATGGTCCGTTACGAACGCGCTTACCTTCGAAAAAGGGATTGCGTATTTACTGAGTTCTGTGAGCACAGTCTCACTCACGGTCTTGAAATTCGTCGACTCGAGAACTATGGAAGCCATGAGAAGAGCTTGTAACTTGTGCGGGGCCTGAATCGGACGACCTTCGAGACATCTGATCGCGAAAAGATTGAGCACGTAACGATCTTGAGCGTCGGTGGTCTCGTCGCAAACGAGAGCCAGCGACGTTGTGTACTCCAGCAGTTCTTTGAGCTCTTTCGAATGTTTCTCGAAAACCTTTGGGAGGTAAGTTTGTCTCAACTAAGCTGAGGATGGGAGTACGCCAATGTTCTTCAAATTCGCTTCCAGATAAGCTCTGAGGGGGGGGGGAACGATCGAGTACATAGAGGGGAATGTTCGCACCACAGAGTTCCTCGATAAGGCCTAGAAGCTCAATCTTCCGTTGTAGTTGCTGCTGTGTTTGTTGCGCGAATAGTTCTGTGACTACGGTTTGTAGTTAATGTTTTTTTTTCTCCGAAGCCTCGTTCGCTCCCGTCCTTTTCAGATGAACAGATGTAGCAAGATGTTTCTCGCAGGAATGCTTTCAGAGGTGATCCACGGGTACATTGCAAGTGCTGCAGAACAGCAGAGCGCCGCTTACATGCAACGTTCCCTTGTTGGACTGCTTGGCTCGTAGGGCAGGGGAAATTTTGTAGGCGAGTTTTTCATCCATAGATTTGCACGTCGTGCATAACAGGCCGTGAAATCGCTCTCATCCACAGCGTGTCGAAGACCGCGCGGGGTTTACGTCGAGACAACTACAAGATGGCGGCTGACGACGAGTTCAAGGGAGAGGAGGAAAGGCGATGAAAGTTTCCTCGACCAAGTGTACAACCTGTTTGACGTGACCCAGTGCCATGCGCTAGCTTCAATCAACCTGCTCAAAAACGGTCTGTTGGCCCCCTGCACATCAAAGATAGCGTTTCCCGTTTGTGCGTCCCGTTCTCGTTCGCTCCCTCGAACTCAAAGGGCGCCGCTGTCTCGTCCGACGGTTCGGTGCAGTCCCGAGCGGGCCCTTGACTTTTCGAACCAAGCGGACTCTGCCGCGCATTTAGAGAAAGGGGATTCTGGAAGATTGGTGCGCATGCCCAGCATCGTTGTCTCGGGCGACTGCAAATGGGAGCGATTCAATAAAATCGTCACTTCTTCTAGCGTACGTCTGGTTATCCTTGCTAAGTAGATCCATCAGGTTATGGGCCCAGAACACCCGAAGGGACAGGGCGAAGACAAGCAAGCAGAGCTCTACGAAGACGTCTTAGAGTCCGTGCAAGAAGAGGTCGCAGCGGATCGACAGATGGCACCGAACGATTGTGCAACGTCAGCAGGGTCCGGAGCAGTCGTGCAGAATGTCGCTGTACCAAGCTCATTCGAGAAGTTGAAAGGAGCTTCCAATCATCTGGACTTTTGACTGGAAATTCGCAATGGAATCCCACCTGTTCAACTGTGATTGATGGGATTTCGTCGACGGCTCAAGAAAGGATGATCGTCAAGAGAGAAGAGCGAAAGGTGCTATTGTATCAGGGATCATGAGCAGCCTTTTCTCTTCAATCCGGGACAAGAAAACTGGGAAAGAGATCTGGGATGAGCTGGAAAAATTGTACCAGCCGAAAGGTCTGTACAGAGAAGTAGCTCTTCTGACCAGTGTACGATTCAGCGACTGCAAGGGTATGGAGGAGTACCTGAACCGGAAGATGAGTGCAGCGCAGAAGTTGAAAGCCATCGATGGAGAAATCAAAGATCGTCTGCTGGCTGGTCTCATTCTGATGAAGTTACCAGAGGAATTCAACCCGTTAATCCAGAGCATTTCGGGCGTGGGCGATCTGATCACGACAGAAATGGTGAAGGAGCGCTTGCTGGCTGAAGCAGCGCGTCAGGAAGTACAGAAGCAAGAGTCTGCACTGGCGGGTCGCCAGGTTCTACGCGGAAGTGGAGAACAGTCTCAGTTCAGGAACAGTGACCGGAGAGGAGAACAACCACAGTTCAGGAATGATAACCGAAATAACAAAGGCTACAGAGGTGAAGCTGCGAGATTCCGTGGTAAGTGCAACAGGTGGAAGAAGTTCGGTCTTATGGCAAAAGATTGTGAGTCCAGCGGTGAGCGTGGACACATCGCGGAAGTTATGTGGGACGAAAAAGAAGAGACCGAGAGAGTGGTATGCTGCTCCAGTGTTGAGTCAGACGACTGGTTCGTAGACTCGGGTGCCAGTGTGCACATGTCCAGGAGCAAGCACCTCTTCATCAATCTGAGAACTGACGGTCCGAAGGAGTCAATTGCCACTGCAAACGGTCAAGTTCTTGAATCAAAAGGTTTCGGAGATGTTCAACTGAAGCTTCGAGTGCAAGGCAAGTTGTGTCCGACCCGTTTGACGAACGTTCTGTATGTTACGGATTGGAACGTGAATCTCCTGAGCGTAAAGCAGATCAGCCTTGAAGGCTTCAGAACCATCTTCTGCAACAAGCGAAGGTGTGAGATTCGGGATCCAGATGGGGAGCTATGCGCAGAAGCCGTTTGCAATGCGAGTGGATTATATCAACTTAGATGCTGCTCGGCGAGCGTCTTGATGACAAGAGCGAGCGACGGAGACTTCGAATTGTGGCACAGAAGATTAGGTCACTTGAACTACGAAAGCATGAAACTGTTACCTCAAGGGTTGGCGAGAGGCGCTAAATATCAAGTTCCGAAGATGCTGCCAGTGTGTGGCGCCTGTGCCGAAGGCAAGCAAGACAGAGCACCGTTTCGACGTTCAGAGTCTCAATCGAAGCAGAAATTAGAACTTATCCACACAGACGTTTGTTGACCAATGAATGTTACTAGCATGAGTGGTTATCGTTACTTCCTGATTTTCATCGATGATCTGACCAAGATGACCTTCGTGTATTTCATGCGATCGAAAGGTGAAGTGTTCGATCATCTGAAAAATTTCGTTGTGTCCGTTGAACGACTCAGTGGAAACAAGACGAAAACACTGAGGAGCGACAACGGTACGGAGTATGCGAATGATCGCGTGAAGGAGTACTTCAGAAAGAAAGGTATTCGGCATGAATTCACAGTTCAATTTTCTCCGGCATCCAATGGCTCGGCGGAGCGCGCGATGCGAACGATCAGCGAGAAAGCGAGAACGATGCTAGCCCATTCAGGATTACCGTCAACCTTCTGGGCGGAGGCCTTCAACATAGTGTAGTATTCGCGTAGGGATACGAGGACTAAGGGATACGATGGATAAGGCGAGGGAATCGGAAGAGATCTCCCCGCAGTAGGCCAAGGTGCCGCGCTGCTAGATATAAGGGAATGTTCAATAAACATGAGTGTCTCTCGCAGAACGACGGTACGTGTGGTTCACTACGCGACACCACGTTTGGCGCACTCAGCAGGATCCCGACACCGTTTCGCGCTGGTTGTGATTGACTACTATTCGAAATGCGCAGAGGTGGAGTTGCTGCCGGAGGTGACAACCCGCCAGGTGGTAAACATGTTCCAGCGCCTGTTCGACCGAGAGGGTATTCCGAAGTATGTATCCAGCGACAACGGACCCCAATTTCTGAGCGGGGAGTTCACTCGATTTCTGAACGAACATGGAATCTCGCATCATAAAACGGCAGTGTATCACCCGATGGGAAATGCGCTTGTGGAACGTTTCAATCGTACGCTGGGCGGTTTTCTAGAAACAGCATCCCGACTTGGCGGAGACGTACCGAGAAGAATCGCCCAGATCGTCGGGGCTTACAACGCGACGCCGCAGGCAACAACGGGAAGATCACCATCGGAGTTACTACACGGACGACGAATGAGGACCAAACTAGATGTCGCAGGAGCCCCAGGATCCGGGAACAGAAACGAAACATTGGTGCGCGCCAGGGTTGAGAAGAAACAGCAACAACAGAAGAAGTACGCTGACCAACGAAGGGCCGCGGTTGAGGACACTTTGTATCCAGGGCAGTGGATGCGAACAAGGAAACCACAGGCAGGAAAGGGCGAAGCCAAGTTCGGACCTCCGGTACAGATCACACGAAGAAAAGGAAGAAACGTGTACAGCACGGACGACGGAAAATGGTGGCATCGTAACCGCATAGCAAAAGTCCAGCCCGCTGGGCCAGCAGAGGAGCGGCTGGTGGCCGGAGGGACGACGTGGCACCGAACGAACGGGCAGGAAACCGAGCCAATGATGTGGGGCGACTCAACCTTTTCGCAGTCGGAGTAGGAGGAGCCAGATTCAGCAAAGACTCTGGCCGGCGAGCCGGGGGAGACATCACGGGAGCAGGAAACGGATCGGCTAATAGACCAAGATCAAAGCCAAGAAGAATCCGAGGCAGAACGACTGTACGTGTGGTTCACTACGCGACACCACACATAGCTTGTAAGTTGGAGAACATAAGTCCGACTTCGAGCTTGCAACGGCAGACGCCAGAGGAGGCAGGACCGGGAAGAAGCCCGATCTGAAATTTCTCAGAGTTTCCGGGTCCCTCGCGTATGGTCACGTAGCAAAAGAAAAGCGCGAGAAGTGGGACTTCAAAAGCAAAAAGTATATTTTTGTCGGCTATAGTGACACGTCGAAAGCCTATCGTTTGGTTCCGATCGAGAACACCTCGGTAATAGAGCGAAAGCGGGATGTAATTTTCGATGCAAATACCAAGGCGTCAGGAGAAATCAGATTCCGCGGAACCCTTGCAATCAAAATTGAATGGCGAGCCACTGGCCCGTATGGTGAGGCTCTTATCCTCTGTGTGATGATATCCTCCACAGGTGAGGCTCGTATCATCTGACACTCGCGGAGGAATGACTAAAGAGGACTGGCTGCCCGTTTCCTCTCGAATTCTCCAGAGACTCGACGTGGAACGTTGCGCAAGCCTAACCGCTTTCGAAGAGAGCTGATACCTCATCGGTATTCATTCAGAGTTGTATTTTCATCGATATATGATGATTAGCCAGAATATCTCGAGATCTCCGAAATCACGAAGTGTGGTGGTCGAATGTGATTTCAGCATGATTTTCATACCGAAAGTTTCGGGAAGCGTTGGTATCAGGCAAGCCAGAAGTCCACGGGTTGACTGAAGCTATTGAAGTCCCTGATCGAGTTCAAGAACATTCCGACCTCCGCCTCCGCCAAGTCGTCTTCGCTGGACCAGGAAATATGCTCGGAGACGAACTCAGGACTTACTGCAGTGATTCGAATGTTCTGAGTTGTCGTGGTCAATGCCGAGAATGGCAGAGATCGCAGAGGAGGATTGAGGACGATTCAATGTCAGCCCGAATCATAGGCAATCTGGCCAAATATATACAATAGGGTCCCGACTTTCGTCGGCCTCGGACTCACTTGAGGTTTCAGATCTGTCAGGTCATGTTAGTAGCCCGCCAATGAAACCTGATGCGAATTCAGCATAATGAAGCGTTTTGAGTCGTCCAACTGTTTTCGTGGGGAGGGTCGAGCCATGTATGTATTCCAACCCAGGAGAAACAGAACCAGACCCTGGGGCCCCGAGCAGGACGGTAATTCGGGGAAGTTTCAAGTGCGTTCTGCTCAATGGGAAACAGAGCGACCTCCGAGCAGCAGTTGGAAGTCCACAATCTTCTTGAACTTCTGGCACTGCACTCATACAAGCAATCTGTCGCAAACAATGAAAAGCACAGACCCGAAGGAGTCCACGTGGCGGAACTTGACCTCGATGGCTCGTCGGGGAGGCTAACGGGGATAATTTATGGAGCCAGCTATGTCCCGAATCCTATCCCTGTTGTGGTGAGCAACCCGGTAAAGAAGAAACCATCAACGACTTGGCTCCTCTCCGCTGGGGAGTGGACGAATTTCTGTGAAGACGGAATCGAGAGCGGAGCCAGTGCCAGTGAATCAGAAAGTGAGCAACGAGACTTCCGCATCAAAAAGATCCGGTGATTCTCCATTATCAACCAGACTCTGTTTTCACTCGAGGATATGGATCCCGACCCTAAACGATAATGGGCACAATCATGGGCGATCTGACTCCTTATATTGCTGTTTCGGAGCAGGAAGAGAAGCAGACCGAGCAAACCAAGATCAGTAGGTCCACGAGGTTCCCACTGGAGGAAGGTCCACGATAGTTCGTGCGCGTGCCCTCAGACAACATATTGTGTTCTGAGAAGACTCATCGTCAGACTCGGGTCTGAACTCCAATCCCCGGCCGAGAGTGATACCTCCGTTCCGCGGACTCCGCCGGGCAGTGCCAAACATCTCTAACAGGAAAGCTTGGAATACAACCATTTCATTACTGACTCGATAGTTTCCTACCACCTATATAATTATTGTAGCTCGGGAACGCAGTTTAATCTGTTGAGTACCATCCATGTTGAACGAAACCGCATATGCCAGGTGCCGCTCATGTATTGGGGGCTTCACGGCACCTGGGGAGCTAAAAAACTTCTGAGAGCTGCTGCTGTAGAACTTCGAATGAAAACACGACCAACTCGCACAGGAAGGAGAAATATATCCACATCTAAGCCAAGCGGGCATTCTAAATACTTGGCTTCTGCCCGAGGAGAGCTCTAGTGAGACTTGATGAAACAGCCCCTGCACAGCCATTTCGCACATTCTCGGCACCTCGTATTCACTTTTTTCACTGTGCTCTGAGCCGCCAGCCTACCCTGAGTGCTCGCGATCTTGGAATGAAATTCTTGGCCTTTCCCTCTGATTTTCCGCACCCTATTATCGTTGACATCGATGGAACCAGAGTTATGGCCCTGTTTCGAGCGAGAGGAGCGTTCCTCGTTCTGGAACGGAGCCTCGTCGATGCCAAGAGGATACCGGACGATTGCTTCGCGAAAACTCTTCATCGATACGTTTTTCTTCGTCAGTTTGTTGAAAAGAATTCTAGAATTGACAATGTCGGTGCTCAAGACGATTTCGGAAACAACCTTGTGATACCATCGGATACTTCGCCTCAATGGAGAATTATAGCTCGCTATATGATCCGACATGTTGACGCCTTGTTTGGTAGTTATGTCGTAGTCAAGGATTACGGCTGGTGTGATTTTTCGAGAGCCATCCCTCCTCAGCTTCCCTGATTCCACCATCCGCCGGAGATCGTTTTTTGTACTGAGGAAAAACACATCGCGTTTGTCTCTCCATGTTCCGACAACGATTCCATCACCGGACACCCTTCCAAAGATTTGATCCCGCTGTGACCGCGTGTTCACAACGTATTGCGGCAGATGTTTCCGGGTTTTCCGCTGCGTTCCAACAAGATGGGTTCTCCGTCGCAGTATTTCTCTCGTGAGGGGCACGGAATCGGAGTGGTCTTCAGTGGCCAATGTCCTTCCCTCATCTAGGTATGCTTCAGAAAGGTCCATTACGATGTTGGCCGGGAGAATCCTCAGAACGGCATTTTTTTTCCGTGTATATCTGCATTCGAAGCGTGTATCCCTCCCTCAGGATTGCAGAGTTTGAACATTTAAACGCAATTTTTGTGACTTTGACTTGGTATATACTGGCGGAACGAAATCCGGCCACTGAACGGGATCATGGTCTCATCTACCGTCAGTTTTTCTCCCAGTGTGAAAACTTCGAAGAATTTGTCTTGGAGCTTGTTGAGCACCTCGATGAACTTTCTTGAATTATCAGCGTGGTCACCTTCGCTGTTGTCTGGGGAATGCACGAATAGAAGCAGTGATTGGAACCTGTTTCGGCTCATGCAGGAGGTGATGAGATCATTCTCATACAGAGAGTTACTGCTCCAGTAATCGTAGATCCACGGATACCTCACGATTCCAGTATACAGAACGATGCCAAAAAATTTCCTCAGCTCTTCTGAGCACGTTTCTCTCCAAGATTTGGCTCTGCTCTCCGGACTTAACTTCTCAGTGCTGATGTACTTTCTCGCGTTCCGATTGGTTCCCGCAGCGATGAAATCGAGAAGGTCCTTGTGAAACCAACGACCAGTAAAACCGGAGGAAGGTTCTCTGACTCTTATTGATCAAATATTGCATGTTTTCGCCTGTTCCAGGAACCCCATTCTTTGGCATTTCCTGTCTCCGACGTTTTGGATGACTTCTATTGAAGTGACAACTGACTGAGAGATTTCATTTTTTCCTTCATCTCCCCAGTTCACATAACCAAAGATCGTTTGAGAGACAAAAAGCTTGCTGAATGCTTCGTTCATTCCATCGTAGACCTGCCAGAGGTTGCCGTTTCCGATGATCGAATCTACCTCTTCCGGGAAACCATCGACTCTTTCGTCGGCGACTGGGCTGAACTTTCTGGTATTTTTGACTCTCGAAATGTCGCCCTTTATGACTATGTGAAACGACAGACAAATGATAGAGATTTCTTTCTCCGAGAATCTACTTTTAAGCTCGAGATCGAAAATCTCGACGTGGTCACTGGTCATGACTTGGCCTGCGATCCCGCGAGTTTTTACGCACTCTGAACCGCGCGGTTTGATCCTCAGTTAGTTGGCGAATCTTTGTGAGACAAGGGATCGCAAAGCAATAGCGTAGCGAGGCGGGGGGCGGGGGGGCGGTCCGCCCCGGGCAACAGGTCGCTGGGGGCATCAGAATGCCTCTCCATGCCTATCACATTCGAGTTTCTAAGCTCTTCCACGTAGATATTTTCCCGGTATCCTCAGAGTGGGGCGAAGTCCGATCGTTGCATCTAATTGGTCACCCTATTGACGAACCACCGTATAATTTTCGTCCTCCTTCCTGATCGAGAGGCAACTGAACGTTGAGTTCTTTTTCTTTCTGCCTCGGACCAGAGATCGAGCAAACGAAGTTGACAAACCTCGCTGTCCTATCTATCGAGATGTCCATCACGGATGAGTTTGACTTCGAGGAGTCAATAGAAGATTCGCAGTTCCAGGGGCGAAGCAAATAACCCTTCAAGAATAGGTGAGCCAGTTGCTCATGTAATATTCTAGTTGCTCACAAAGGGGTCAGCTCGCGCAAATCGTCTCCATTTCCCTGAAGATCTCCATCTCAGACGATCATATTTTGTGTTTGAGGACACACAAAAATACCCCAAAAAGAGACGGGGGCATCAAATCCGCCCCGGGCATCATGAAGGTTCGCTACGCCACTGTCGCAACGACCCTGGATCGAGCATCGCTCTGCATATCAACTTTTCCTGTCACTTTGGACCCAGACCTAAGCGGTTTGAACGAGAATTCCACTTGCTCTCGGACTAAACGAGGTTTGACGGGAAGTAACTGTAACTGCGGGTGCGGAAGTCTCTGCTGCAGGTTCCGCTGGCCTTTCCGGTCCAACACACACCAGGGTGGGTGGTTTCCTGGAACAGTTCGAACAAGAAGTTTTGGCACGACACTTTTTAGCTTAGGTGGTTACGTCGAAGGCATCCTTAGCACGCGTTCTTCGCCTCTATGGCATCTCTACGTTCCTGATTCGTCATTTTCCTGCAGCATTGCGACTTTGGGCCGTATTGAAGTTCGTGATCAAAGTATTTTTTTTATTGCTTTGCTTTGACCTGATGCTGCTTTATTGGCGAAACCTTCGGGACCTTTTCCCCGGAACATTGAACTGGTTGAAGTACCGCGATTTTGGTATTAAGACTTTTTAATCGAATCCGCTGGATCTTCGAGGGAATTCATGAGTGCTTCCAATTCGCATTGATGCGACTTAGTGCCACACCCACATTGCGCATTGAAACGTCCCCTATACGACATCGGCAGCGCCGCGAGAATAACTGGTGAAAAGATCGCAGAGAGGCTTTCATAGCTATTGCCTGATGCTAGGAGGGACTGCACATGCTGCACGAGAAGGGACACGAATTGAAGGAACTTATCGTCTGTCGAGATGTCCTTCATATTACAGATGTTCATGATGCGGTGCACGTGCTGATTCTGAGCCTCTGAGCTGTCTCCGAAGCGTTTCTGGATGATCTGCTTCATGCTCTCGTAATTTTCAGCGCTGACGTTGAGGTAGTACACTGGGCGCGATGCTTTCCCCAGCAGGGAGTTCTTGAATATTCTGCACTTTTAGATGATTTCCAGCGGCCTCGAGTCAACGTAGAAGTGTAACAGATCCCACCATTCCCTGAACTTCAGCGGGTGAATTTGGTAATTTTTGATGCCGGGTCTTGTGCGACGCAGATCTGATGGCCTGTGCCGAGTTGCTGCTGGAAGAACGGACTGCTCGCATCTACCGGCGCCGTCTGTGGTGGTTCCGTGATTTGATCCTGCTCCGCATCGCCGCGCTCGAGACTCTCGTGGTAATTTGGATGACTCTGCGATTCTGATTTGCCTGGGATTTTGCCCCGCCAATGAAGGCACAGCGTGTGCTTCTCGTAGTCCTGGTCTAGTTTGATCGAGTCACTATTACTGGGGCACGCGTCAGCGTGATTGCCCAAGGCGACTGCTGCATCGGCCAATTTTTGTTGCGATGGGCTTCTCGCGTCATATCGCCGCTATTCGCGACGCGAATGAGTCCGACGCCAACTCCAGGAATACAGGGACCTCGTTGATGGCTTCGGTCAGAAGCGCTCGCTTCGCAGTCAGAATGCGCCTGCATTTTTCCTTGTTTTGACCTGGGACTCCTCTTCTGGGGCTCTGACCGTTGTTTCTAGAAACAGGTCTTTGCTGAACGGGGTGGAGACGTGCTGAATCATGGTGCGATGGCGGACTGGGATCCGCGATGTCTTTTTGTTCTTTCGCGACAGCTTTGCGACTAATTGCTTGGTTTTAGACCCGCCAAACGGAACAGACCACCTGCTTCTGGGTTTGTGCGAGGGATTCGGACTCAGTCGTCGCGATTTGAGTCCGTAATTTTTGTTTTTTGTCTGTGAGGAGCGACGTTGGCTATGCTCAGTTCTTCACGGAAGGTACCGGGAGGCTTCAGCCTGCGCTGCTGACTTTTTGCGCTGAACCAGGGCCGGGTTCACACTACAGCGACGCTTAGGCGCCATCGCTGAGAATGTGTTGAACTGACCTGGGTAGTTTGCAGCCTCCTGCTTCTGGCGCGGAAACAAACAACTCGGCGGCTTTCCTGCGCGGACTTCCATTATATCATATATATTTTCCGTCATAACGCACAATCGAAAAAAGTATTTCCGTGACAACGGAAAATCGATTCGGGAAAATACATGGAAGGCTTCCTACATTTCCAGTCTTGCAGGACTTTTCAAGAACCAGCGCCAGGAGTACCAGGAGACAAGAGACCATGTAGATCTCACGCGGCTCTACTGTGTGTGGGAGCTCCGATCTCTTTGATGCTGTCGCTCGAATATTTCCTCAAAGGTGCTGGTGAATATCTGGGGGATTTCTATCACAAATTATGTATTTCCATGGAACTTCGGGAGTGCGAACCGGCTCTCGAGATAGCCTACACAACATCGGCGACCTCTTCTTTGAGAAAATATTCGTGTTCGTATTTGTGCTGCATCAGCTGACGCTGTGGGACCAGGACTCTAGTACCCCACAATGATCTCACAATCGAGAACAAGAGAGTAAAATTTGCAGGAGTACGAAAATATGAAGAGCCAGTCTATACAGGAACACATATGTATGTTGACATCACAGAGATGTTTGAATAAACATATTCATGTAAGTTTTAATTGGATCCACCTCATATTGTCGAAGGGTGTGCATGGATCACGAATCGTCCACCGTGAAGAGATCGAGCGAATCATTGGTCGAAGCGTCATAGAGATCGAGCGAAAAGTCTCACTCGAAGCGTCACAGAGATTCAGAGACGCGTCAAGCTTGTAGCGTCAGAGAAATCGGGCAAGACTCAGATTCGCCTTGAAAGGGAGACTGACCATGTTCCTTGGCCATGGACTTCTTCCAGCCTCTCTAGATTATTTTTGAAACAAGGGTCTGGCCGGTCAGGTGCCCCACCTCGTCGGATTTTCCTGAAAACTGCAGGATCGTGTTCCCTATGTGGAAGAACGTATTCCTGAAGTTTCCAGCATTTTCCGTTGCCTAGATCCGAATCTATGAACAATAATTAAAAATAGTTCATTTGAATCCGCATGGTCGAGAGCAAACTTAAAATCGTTATATCTCGCGAATCACTGGGCGTACAGCGTTGAACGACAACTTTTTGGAAAGCTTTCTTCGAGGGCCATATTTTCATATAGTGATTTCAAGTCATATGATCGCATGATTCCAAAGGCATCAAAAATCGAGGGTTTCCCAATTAAGATGGTTAATGCCCTTCCCGCGGCCGGCCAAGAATCGGCGAAGACCAGAATGCAGCCCTGAGTACCCTCTTCGTACTCAAGAAATTCTATCAAAATCGAAGCTTAGCCTTCGGAGTCATCGCTCCGAGTAGGTAAGCGACCAGACCCCTCTCTCACTTCGGAGTCTGGAAATTCGGTCGTGAACATTTTTCACGCGCGCAACTGTCTCAAGAGAGTGCGTCTCTCAAGTCTCTGGCGTCCATGTATGTTTCGCTCCGGTAAAACGTGCAGGAACTCATCCTCGTGATTGAAAAGAACCTGGAAATCGATTCGGTGACTCAAGGTATTCATAACTTCGTCCTTCTTCGCTGGGTTGTTGGTTGAAACTTCCGACTGAGAGATCTGCAGTGCAGTCAAGTGAGAATGAACATGAATTCTGTTTGAAAAATAATCGGTCGTGTTTCTCGTCACAGGAGAGAACGTGCGCGCGGAAACAACGAGTCAGGTCCCGCCATGCTGCACCGATGCCCGCTCTGTAATCTACGAGTTCACAATGTGGAAGGCACTCCGAAAAGAATCGCGACGGAGTATGATCGAAGTCGCTACAGTGCCTTTTACGGCATCAAGATTTCCCTGAACGATATCATGTGTGGGTACTGCCGCAAAATGTGCCAGAACCGGATCGTTCGCTACGGTGCATCGAGACCTGTTGCGGCAGCTGTAGAAGCTCCAGTTGTTGAAACTTCGGTAGCGGGACCCTCAGGTATTCTCTCCCGAACTCCGTTGATTGCGTCCATGAACTGCTGTCGACACAGATGGACAGACCCAATCACGTTCTCCAGCAGTGCACGGCAATCAGCTAATATATTTCGTTGGGCGTCCTCCAGGTACACAACCGTCAGTTGCGAGACTCGCAGCTGCGAAACCATCAGGGGGAGATTCGTGGGATTCCTCATCCTCTGCATCAAGTGAAAATGCGGCACCGTCTAGCGATGAATTTGCGGATGGACGGAACGAAATCGCAATCCCTCGAAGAGCTGCAACCCATCGTCACTGCCGAAATCTGGATCGTATCTGGCCGAAATAATGGATGAAGAGGAGAATATTTCCATGAGCTACGCGAAAGAGATGCGGGATATTGTGCGGATCGACATCAGATCCCGACACGTCAAACGGAAGAGTTGACGGGTGTGTAGGTTTCACCTATTTCTTTTTCCTCAAAACCAGGCCCACTCAGGTCGTCTGAGTTGTATCGATTCCGTCGACACATCATTTCACTTTGCTGTCTACAGCTTGGAGAGCCCTCTACTGGTCACCGTATGAGATTCCAGCTGTTGTCTGACAGGCGAACCGTCTTTGTCAATCCTTTGCAGGTGTTCATCCGATACGTGCCTTACCAGAACGATCTCCAAGGGATTTCAGCCTACTGGTGCGAATGCCCAAATGGTAATCGGACCGTAGGATGCTGTGCTCACCTGGCTGCTGCCGCGTACTACCTTTGGCTAGGTACCAGCTCCCGATTCGGCGACTCGCGGCCGAACTCTCGAATCTCTTTCTCGTTTCGGAGGCCCAGACAGGAATCTACGCCCCCAAGAAATCGGAAGAAAGCGATATCGAGGATTGAGGATCGCTCAGGAGAGGAAATAAAGGAGAAAAAAAAACTCCTGGATGTGGCTCAGCGATTTTTGCAGTCTTTTGAACGTTTCAAGCGCGTTTGGGTCGAACTTCCGGACTCCGAAGTGAGGGAGGGGTCTGGTCGGTTACCTACTCCGACTGATAACTCCGAAGGCTAAGCTTCGATTTTGATGGAACTTCTTGAGTACGAAGAGGTTACTCAGGGCCGCATTATGGTCTTCGCCGATTCTTGGACGGGAAGGGTAATAACCATCTTAATTGAGAAACTCTCGATTTTTGATGCCTCTGGAATCATGCGATCAAATCACTGGATGGAAAGATGGCACTCCAAGAGAGCTTTCCAAAAAGTTGTCGTTCAACCCTGTACGCCCAGTGGTTCTCGAGATATAACGATTTTAAGTTTGCTCTCGACCATGCGGGTACAAATGACTTATTTTTAATTAATGTTAATAGATTCGGATCTAGGTAACGGAGAAGGCTGAAAACTTCAGGAATACGTTCTTCCACATGGGGAACACGATCCTGCAGTTTTCAGGAAAATCCGACGAGGTGGGGCACCTGACCGGCTAGACCCTTGTTTCAAAAATAATCTAGAGAGGCTGGAAGAAGTCCATGGCCAGGGAACATGGTCAGTCTCCCTTTCAAGGAGAATCTGAGAACGTTGGGAAACCATGGAAATATCGCGCAAGGCAGCTTAAAAAGATTCCTACTCAAAGCTTCCAAAGACAGAGAACTCCTCGCGGCGATAGACGAGGAGATGAGTCGGTACATAGGTAAAGGGTACGCGAAGTTAGCTGCACTCAAAAAGCCAGGCGAGCTAGTTCACGATCTCCCCATTTTGCCGGTGGTCAAGAGAGACCCAGAGAAGAAGCTTCTAGAAGTCAGGGTCGTGAAGGACGCGGGTGCGCGCAGAAAAGATGAGGCTGCGCTCAACGACGTGGGGCCGTCGAGCCTTTTCGGTCCTCGATGCGACCGAATGCTCTCCTATAAATCGAGTTGGGAACACCGTCGGAGCAAACGTGAAGCACCCGTCTTGCCGATTTTTGACACAGCATATTAAATTCGCTGATCTCTGTCACCTCCTGACGTTTTACTCGTAAATAAGTGTTCTTTTGGTTTCTAGTATCCCCTAGTTCTATTTTTCTCGACGCGCGATTGGGCAGCGAGCGGAGAACCCGCCTTGAGCAGTCGTCAGAGATCGAAAATACATGGTCCCGCTGTATTGATATTGGATTGGAATGTGGGTACTGTTGGGAACTTTCTCCGAAAGTTCTAGAAATGATCCTGACCCGATGAGGGGGATAAAAGAGCCCCTATGCCAGGAGCCACAGTCCGACCGCGGCCGACTCCAGTCGGCCGGAGGTCCCCTCGCGTGTTGTAGTATGATAGACATCATCAATTAATACCATCGACCCCGAAATACATGAGGAACGAAAACCTTCAACGGCTCGCTTCTGAGCTTTCAAGTCGAATTTTAGCTCTCTTGTTGTTGTTGACAAGACGATCTCACCGTTATCAATGGAGAGATTTCGTAGAGTCTCCACGAATGGTTCGGTAGAAGATGGGGAAAGGTTTCTCCAGAGTTTCCGGATGAGTTCGGAACCCTCAGGAAATCGGAGCAGCACATGGGACCGGTTTCTGGGGTCGAGAATCTCAAGTGATCACCGAGCAATCATGAGTCCAGAATGTTCAGATCAAGTCATCGAATTTATTTCGGCTTCAAACATTGAGCATACATACTTTCAACAATCCGGCGGGGCTGAGCAAGTTCAGCAGTAGTAAACCCATTGGCCTACACCCAAGTCGTAGAATAACGCGAAGGGGCTTGGAGAGGCCCCGACAGAAATGTCAACAATCTGTCGGAGTCTCGGAGCATGAGCCCGGAATTGGGCCACCTTCGCGTCGTACTCATCTATGACACTCAGGACTTCGTCTGCGCTGCCACCATTGACGAAGAATCGACCGAGAGTTTCTTGCAACGGCCACATCTCGGTTTCGAACAACTCTGGTGACAGCGTGACATTCGATATGAAAATCCTGAGCTTCGTCATCACGTCGGCGGTGAGCTCTTCCGCGGTCTCCTCTTCGGTCAACCCCTCCGTAGCTGGAGAGTAGCATCTCGGGGGATCTTCTTGGGCGAACTCCTCCGCGAGCGAATCCGGGGTTGATCGAGATGATTCGCTGGGAATGAATTCCTCAGCAAACGGCGATAGGGAAGACGAGCTTCTCTGGAAGGTCGAGGACAGTTGCGAACTTTGCATCTTCGGAGGATATCGGAGCTCCGTGAATCGATGCAGAGTGAATCACGAATGGACTCCGGCGACCCGTTTTAAAGCAGAACATCTCTCCTTCTTCGTCTCTCTCATCGAACAACCTCTCTGCCCTCTCTCATTTCGGACCGATCTCTGAAGTATCCCGTCAGAAGTTCGAACGTGAAGTCTTGCGACGATTTCGTATCGCTTCCGGGACTTTTTAGAAAACTTCAGTGGCGTGGTCCGAGCTCCCCGTGGCTTCGCTCTCTCCGTCCCAGTTTCTCATTGTTCCTTAGCTCTGATCGGTTTCAGGATCATTTCCGATTTATATTCCTGGTCTGAACGCTTCGCGTCATTCACGTTTCGTCACCAAAAAACAGTCTCCATGAAGGAGTCATGATTTCGGATCGAAAGAACGTATTCCTCGTTCGACCAACGGCGGGTTCGTTCCGGATGAAGCCGAACAGAGTTGAACTGGGACCTCTACGACGCGTTTTAAATGGAGATCGTCCTGTCTATTGGAATTCGATCCGCATAACACGTGTGTGCGTGGACATGCGGCTGAGTAATTGCGGAGATTGGAGACTGGTCTGAGTCAGGAGAAGCTTCCGCTGAAACGTTCGTGCCCCGAGTGTCATTTTACCAATTCAGGGTTCCTGAAGCCACAGGAACTCAAGGCAATGGATGTCACGATAAGGTCTCAGGCTTTCGTTGCTGAGATTTCAACGAGACAGGCATGTATCCCAACACCCACTTATCCTGAGACTACTCGTTCAGAACCTACCGTGATTACAGCAGGGACATAAACGTATCAATCGATGGTTTCTCCACGATCTTCCAATATTGAAGCCGAAGCCTGGATCCAAGGCCTGAACTCCGATCCCAAAGTGAACACGGGCTTCTGCGAAGCAGCGCAAAAGAGAGAGGTGAGGGGGGGGGGGGGTTAGGATCTCCGCGGAGAGTATTGAATGCATCCGCAGAGTCCGATTTGACCAGAATCTTGCCGAACTCCTTGTTCTCCACCAAGAAGGTGTTGGCAGCGTGTACGGGGGCCTCGCAGCGGACCTCCACGGCGAAACTAGCTGGGTGGGTCTCGGAACTTTCTGACAGCGACCTTGGCTGCGAGGCTGGAATGTCTTCTGAGAGTCAACAGAATGACGACCTGAACCGGATGAGGCTGATCTGAAAATTTCCATTACTGAATATTCTAGATTTCGACAATCGCTCAGAACAAATCCGACGAGCTTCACCGGCTCGTCGGCTCGTTGGCCGTGTGGCATAAACCAACGCCTTGGGTGCCACGCTAAGCTGGCAATCGCGGGTTCGATCCCCGGCCGGGACAACAAATTTCTTGAGTGGTAAAAAGAGGATTCAATTTATATCTGAATTAAATCTGAACTATCTTAAGACCCAAGCCCACCGCCCGCAATGGGATTTGCGAGGCGATAGGGAGTGTTACTGAAGCAATACCGAAAGGTGATTCCGGGACACTGCTGAGGGCTGGCTGAGAGGTTCAGCCGGGAAACAGAATCCGACGAGGTCCGCCACTGCCCGCATCGAGAACCGCTGGGGTGTGGTCGAAGGGCGAATTCTTAGAATTCAGGGAGGATCGTAGAGAGGTTTGCAGAGCGGTCTGAGAAAGCCACAAGATGGGTGTCTGGATTGCAGCGGTTTCGTGAACGATACCCCGTCAGACGCGACGAAGGAAGGAACTTGATTGTTCGCTGAAGTCACTCCCTTTCTCTCACCTTGTTGTCTCTCCTTTCCTCTCGTAGCACTTGCGCGAAGCATTCGAGACCATACGTTCTGCGTTATTCTTGTAGTTTGACTACCCGGACTCACAAGACTCTATCCAGTTCACGCCTCAAACGTAACATCGGTTTTCTGCTTCATATCAACGAGAATCATCCACCACCCTCGGAACTGTAAGCAACCAAGGTTTGGAAACCATCTAAAAGGACAGAGTTGCAAGTTCGACGATGAGTGCGAGCGACAGAAAATTCGAGTGCCCGCATACCCTTTGTGGAAAAATTCTTTCAACGAAACGCGGTTTGAGGGACCATCTACTCAGACATGATGTAGTGAAGCACTTTCCGTGTTCGAATTGCTCGGAAAGATTCGTCACACTCACTGAGCTTACATCTCACAACCGTGCGCACAGTGGGGAGAAACCATACGCCTGCACGGAGTGCTCCTTGAGGTTTTCGATGAAGTCGAACCTAAACAGGCATCGGCGCGTTCATACCGGAGAGAAGCCTCATACCTGTTGTGAATGTTCTTCAAGCTTCGCATCAAGATCGAATCTTATGGACCACAAGCGAATACATACAGGCGAAAAACCGTACGATTGTGAAGATTGTGGTAGGCGCTTCACTCGTCATGACGTGCTCATGAACCACCGGAAGACTCACAGTGGGGAGAAGAACCGTGAGTGCCCGACATGCTCCCGGAAGTTTGCGCGTTTGCACACTCTGAGAATGCATGAACGCACTCACGTTCGACAGGAGTCCTCCAAACACGATTCCCGATCATTCCCGACTGCGACTCTGTTGCCTTGGGAGAAGTTTCATCAGGATTCAGAAGTCTCAGAGATCGAAGAAATCAATGTATGATGTGAATACATGGTTAACGTTCATCGACAAAAGTTCGGGTAGCCTGTCGTCACAAACAGGACTTTTCGTGTTATTTGCTGGATTTGTCCCGGAGGTTTATACATCGAATAAAGGGAACCTACATTTATTGATGATAAAATTCACACTGCATATCTTCAACACATGATTCGTTCGCTTCGCTTGCATGAAAGCATGCACATTTCTAAGTTTTTAGTTCATGAACCCCCTTAGTCTAGTTAGATATGGACCTCCAATCGGCTCCGATTCAGGAATAACGAGTCTCGTTGCAGCCATCCCAGAATATGCAGGTAGCAATGCCATTTCGGGGACAGGATTGCAACCCACAAACGAGCTCGCCGTGGAGACCACTCCTGAAGAAGTTTGGCGTATGCCCCATGAGGAGGTCATCAGTCCTCGGTAAAGATCCTGCGGCCAGTCATCGACTCGATAGTGAGAAACCAGAAGTTCCAGGCATAAAAAAGTCCGAAGGCGGCTGTCTGTATCATCCCAGGATTACCGGCCAGAGATCCGAACTCACTGTTCTGGGACATTCTTTGATGATTCGAGGTCAACCTCAAGATGCCCGATGGACTCCTCTGAATCGATATGTTGTCAGGGGTCCAAAGAGAATGCCTCCTACCGGAAAAGACCCACTGGAAGTATGCGTGTTCCGGTCTACTCTGAATAGACATATTCACGCCCCCATGACCTCGAAACGAATCATCTGCTTGTCCAATACATCGAATCATAACACGCGTTCATCTCATTCGTCTTGCTCTTCCACATTCTTCGTCCGCGAAAATTCGGAATTCATCGAGGAATCTCATTTTCTCAACAGAACTCTCTGTATTCCACGGTCCTCTGTGGCTAGATTCTCACTGCAACGAACGAGCTAACTCCTCCAACGAAAAAGAGGTGGAGCTGTGAGTTTCCATCGGGAGCCATTCGTAATGACCTCACTCGTGGGCGCTGCGAGGGCTTTTCCTCGATACTTCATACTAATCCGAAATCAGAGCAGGCAATGCGTTGCCAAGACCCCCACATCAACGCTTTGTCATCTATCCTCTTTTCAAGAGAACATCCCTTCTTCGACCTTCTTCATGTAGGAAAGTTGGATTCCACCCCGATTCTCCCCGATGAATTGTGCCATATTCCTCTCCATCGGCGTAAACGAGGCGTGAGAGCATACCCCAACAGTCCTCAATCGGACAGAGGTCCAGACTATGTGGGGGATGGGAGTCAGCAATTCCATCTCTTCGCGAACTTTGAGCCGAGAATCGCAGCGCTCTCTTGCATGAAAATGAATCCTGGACCATCGAATTCGCCCGAGAATGGCAACAGGAAATCCTCCAATGTTTGAGCGCATCTTCCTGAGGTTCTCCCATCGGCTTGAAATGCGATTCAAGATCGAGCCCTAGCGGGAATCGCAGCCCGAACACTCATCGAACACCCACGGGAGTTTCGGCTCAGGAAGCTGCGTTCTCCCTGCGCAGGTCACGGCAAGAATAGCGAGAACCATCCAGTCCAGCAAAATTGAACTTCTTACCATCCGAAGATATGAGTGTTCGCCACCTATGACGTAGCTCCAGACCGCGTGTTCTTCAATCGATTCGATCCTCAATATGATGCTTTTTAAACCGTAAAGAGTTGCCATTTTTCTACCATTTCAGATGCTTGACACCCGCAGGAATGCCTCTTATTTGTCCGGAAGACACATACCGATCCAACTCGGATTTGATCCTCGAAGGACTTCGTCAACATTTCGAAGTTTTCCGTCAGAGCCTCACTTGATCGCGCTTGAATAACTGAATTTCTGGCCTTAATTCCTCGGGTCCCTCAAGAAAACCCGCACCACGCATTCCGAACGATTGAGAATGATCGCTATTCTGTTCATCGACAAACCGTTCTCACGACAGGCAATGATGGGGCACTTCTCGGTATACGTGATGCGGCTTTCTCGAATATCGTTTCCCCGAATCTCGTTTCCCTGAATCTTGTTTCCCCGAATCCCGTTCCTTCGACTCAATCCTCCCCCAAGTCTTCTTCTTTTCCTGCAGCGCCCTTCGTATTCTCTTGAAAACCGAACTTTCCATCAGATTGGAGTGTCGCGTGATGAACGATAAGTTGCAGCTTCCTCCGTCATCAATCTTAGCAATCTGTGACGAATCCAATGTGAAGAGTAGCGCTTCACTAATAATGACACTCGAACATAAGAATGTATAGCAGGTTTATTGACTTGGGACACCTTGTGCTCTTTAGAAGTGTAGGTTGCAAGCGACATTATGGATATAGTGGATCAATGTCAATTGATCATGTTCGTATTCATCCACAAAGGTGATGAGGCGTTCGTTGAGGACCTCGTATTTGTTGGACTTCCGCGGCGGATACTGCCCCATCCGGAGCATCAACATCTGAGCATTGTATTTCGCCTCCTGCTCCTGTAGTTCTTTAATCATCTCGGAGAGATTGACGTGCTTTTTGCTGTGGAGGGCATCTAGAACTAGAAGCAGCCTAGAGCATCCATAAAACGTTCTGGAAGTTTCTTCCACACTGAACTGCCTGGGCGATCTGTAGTTGATGCTCAGAGCCTGATGCCTAACTTCAAGATGATTGGTGGTTTGGGGTACGGAATTTCTATATCGATTCCAAAGACCTCTGGGGAAGGCGGTCGTGTTCTCCAACAATGTGTCGATGGAGTATGTTTTGAACGCGTCCAACTGCTGAAGGGCTACGTGTTCGATGCCAAGCGATTCGGCTTCGATCGCAAGCCAGGCATCATCAGTTTGACTCAGAGGCACCAGGGCGAGCGCTATGCACGAACGAACCAACCTTTTCACTCCGGCGTCTGCGTAGAAGCGGCTGAGTCCCACTGATTGAGCTTTCCCCCAAAGACATTGTGTGGAATGGAAAGTACAGCCTCTTATTTCTGCCGTTGGGAATTCTAGCTCGATGGCTCTCAACATGCCAATCTCGAAATCAATCTGGGAAGTTGGAGTATCAAAGATCTCCCCCATGGAGATTGCGCAGTTCTTCAAATGCTCAAACATCTTGAGGTACGTTTCTTTCTGTTTATCGTGAAGCAGGAAGAAAACAGGAGGAACCATCTGATTCTTAGACATGGTGTAAAGGCTGTAGAGCTGGTGGAACAAGCCACGGACCACGCTGAATGTCCCATCCATGTAGACAATCGGTGCGTTGCACAGAACTTTGACCATCTCAGCTGTGCTGGAACCTAGAAGCCTGCGGCTCGTTCCTTCATCGAACAACGAGAACTCTCCGTCTGCCCTCGTTCTCTTCCAGGGTCCTTCGAGCACGATATCTTGCCTCAACTTGGGCAGGGACGGCCTGATCTTCGACCGTTCCCGGTACAAGGAGGATCGAGCAGCATCGTATTTCGGCATCGAGACCCCGATTTCTTCATCGACGTGCGACGTCTAGAATTCCTCCACGACTGCGAGTAGAGCCCAAGTCACCGGGCGCTCATCATATGTCCCTCATTGAAAACGCGCCGACAACTCGGCAGGGGTCAGAACGGCTTTGACGAGTAACAGCTCGGCAGATGCGCATGGAAACAAAATTTTCTTAATCGAACCAGGAGCCGTTTGCCGCGATGACTTTCTCCAACCTGCTGGGGGGGGGGGGGGGCGTTGTCGGCGCGTTCTCAGTCAGGGACATGAGATGAGCGCCCAGTGACTTGAGAGGTGGAAAAAAAAGTTATCCGATCGACCCGGTTACTTCGGGTAGTTTGGCTCGAAATAAGAAACTTTTGCCATCAGTGAAATTTCCGAAATCAGCTTCCCTGAGAAGTTACGGGCGGTTCTCCACGGGAGGGGTCGGCATGGGGTCTGGAAGGCTCAATTTAGGGGTATCTCGTATTGGATACCGTTTCTCCGCTTCGCCACCGATCTGTGCGTTCCCGCGAGCGTTTTGTAGCTGGGATTGAGAGGAATCTTTCCGTTTTCTATTCTCCGAAGTTGGTTGAGAATCGGCGATTCTCTGGTAGGTTCTTGTAAGGGCCATGGATTGAATTGGGGAAAACTTCGACAAGCTCTGGAAAACGTGACACTGATCTGGTCCTCAAGAATAAAGATGTGGAAGATGCGTCTCTTCAAGAGCTTCCGATCAAAAAAAGAAATTTCAAGATCGGATAAAATTTGGCCGAAATACAGCTCAAAACAAGAAGGCCACGAAAATGTTGCCGCTTAGAGGATACACCCTGTATATGGGCAAGAAATGGTAATTAAACCAATCAATCAATCGATCAACGTGTGAAGACGCTCACGAATAGCAAATGAAGTGAATTCAGAAAAGGAAATCACAATTCGCCCGTTCGACTTCATCAACCGGACAATGCTGAGACAATATTCAAGTCAGGACGACTCAGATCAGTCTCTCGTGGAATTAGAGGGAATTTCGAGCCGCCCCTACGGAGGGTCCGTTCCGGACTGCCGAATAGCCGCATGATTTCAACCTGACCATGGTGAGCTGTTATCTGGACGGGGTTCTCCTGACTCGCTCCTGACTTTTCTCATCGTTATAAAAACAGTCATCGTGATAATGGAAGATCGTTGACATCTGAAACAATATCAACACTTAACGCAAAACACTCAGCGATCAAGGAAAACCGAGAGACCTGCGGGTGTATATCAGGTGATTATTAAGCGAGTATTGCGAATATTGGTGGATATATGAGCGATCAAGCAGCTCCAGCAATCACCGTACGTCCCTTAATCCCACTTCGTGAAAAACACTTCCTCATTACGATCGCCGAGAAAAAAAACACATTCTTCAAACTCGGGTACAGCCTCCGAAACCCTCCCTCCGGAATCGATATTCTTTTTCATCGCATGCAATTCATTGCCAACCCTGGCTCGCAATTCGATCTGGGAACGCTGTGAACTTAGTTGCCTGTCCGCTACATGGGGACTGATAGCCGGAGCCGTATTAACTGACGCTGATGAAGGAAAACGAGAACGAGCTTCGCGGGAAGGGAGGGGATTCTCAAGCCGCTGAGTGCATTGGACAGCGGATATCCTTTGAAGTTCTAAGAGGCGATGCACGACTCTCCGACACTGGGTTGTCTCGGTTTGAAGTGTTGCCTCCATGGCGGGTTGACTCTCCAGATCTATTCATTTCGTTTCATGCTTTCATTCCAGAATGAACAGACTCGAATGTCATCCAAGAACGATGAACACCACCCATGTTTCATCGATCTGAATCGAGGGGATCTTCATTCAGCGTGGTCACAGCGCATCGACCCAGATCGCTTTCATTTACCGTTGGACTTGGATTCCTGCAATTTACCTAAGATACTCTACAGTTCCTATCAGCTTGGTCTCTCTTGCGGAGCTTCCTCAGAACACAAACGACTGCCTGAGTTTAACTTGGAATCCGTCTCGTCGATCGTCTCTTGGAGAAATGGTGAAGTTACTCCAACTAACTATACTTTTGCTGATTTGCGCCTCCTCTGGCGGCTCAGTGTGAATATGTGAAGAAGCTCCAGGAAACGATTCAGAAAATGTTCTCCATGTTCGGCGACGGAAACGCGCCCGTTCTCATCAATATCAACTGCAACTTGGAGAGAGATTTCTTCAAAACACTCGTAGCTTCGCAACTGTCGTAGGATACATCGGAAATGGATGGTACGCCAAACTGGGAGTTGATGGCGACCTACTCAAAGGTGTTCTTGACGAGTAACAACAAGGATCGCTTCCACTTGGCTCTCTTCTGCCCTATGAATCACCTAGAGAGACCCAAAAAAACTTACACGCGCGGAATGGTCCGGAAATTGTTTCCAAACATCCGTGCCCGATTCCACAGTTTCGCTCGTTTGGTGTTCACGACAGAAAACGATCACAATATTCACTCCATTCGGAGAATGACCGCTCACACAGAAATCATTGCTTTCTTCAATGAGCGTACAGGAGAACCTACAATGCGCGCCACCAAGTGTGCGATCGATGAGTGGTATAGTCCATTCCTTCAACTCAAACTAGATTGCGGTGCAGTGTTAGAACGCTTCGAGCTGGAAGATTTCAAATCCGGAAGAAACTCCATGCGCAACCTCTGAATCAGGAAAATTTCAACCCATCATCAATCCGGGATCAAAATCGAGTTGAATCATCCAGAGCATCCGAATACTTCAGTGTTTGTCGAATTCCCAACTCTTCCTTTCTTTCATCACTCACTGGGAGAAGGTGTTCCGTTGCATAGAGTTTCATCTCTTCGCTCGCTTCGTGCGGTAGCTGTCGTGCCCTCCATTAGCAAGAGTGAGCAGGTGATTTCCTCCCTCCTGAACTTGAGCATTTGGCTACCGACCTTAGCAACTGCTTTCTCTGTGACCCTGATCCTCTGGTATTTGAAAGAGAAGCCCGCTCCAATGTTCTTCGGACTTGTATTCTGTGTAGCGTTCCCAATCGGATTCGACTTCCGAGCAAAGCCAAAACAATTCCTCCTCGTTGTCGGAACATGGATTCTCCTTCTGCAAGTCATCGGAGTTCGTTTCAGAGGGGAAATCGTTGCCGCGATTCATGGTCTCCCGAGAGACCGTTTGAGGACGATCCAAAAATGTGACCCGTTCGATCCCACGCGCCACGATAGTGCATCACAAGACCAGGTCGGCTTCATTGAGATTGGCGCACTTCCCGAATTCTTGTCCGGATACTTATCAAAATTCCTCAAAGGGATGCCTTCCTGCAAAGACATCAGGATGTCGAGTCTCGCTCGAAAGTCATTGTTGCGAAACGTTCCCACCTACCCATTAGCCTTAGAACAAGAGACGATGCCCGGTTCCTACGTGGGGAGAGCATACATGAAGATCCGGCGGATGATTCTACCGATAGATTCTGATCCCCATAATTTGTGCTGCTCCCGCTTCACGCGGCTGAGTCTTGCTTTCTCGCTGTCCCAGCACCGGAACGGGGAACCAACTGAAACATACGGTCACGGCGCTTTCCTTTCCGCCCTCGATTCTACGTTGAAGCACAAACTCCCTCCTTATAACTTCACCAAAGCTTGCATCGCTTCGGAGTTGACTAGAAAGCTGCGTTCATTCACCTTTTCCTTTGAGGTGAACGAATCAATCACGCGGGACGTGTCCGGCAGCTGCTTCCTATTGGACGATCTGCAGCCACGAGCAGCAAACGCAGTACTTATGAACGATTTCACTCCCACCTTGTTCGTTTTTGCGGTTTCGCTAGTCTTCAGCATAGCGTGTTTCTTTGGAGAAGCTTTGGGTCAGGTTGTTCGCAAGAAGATCGCGAACAGATCTCAGAAGCAGAGGATGCGCACTCGGCGTCGCGAAGAGACCTCTCTCGTGAAGTCAGAAGGAGAGCGAGACCCTTCCGAGGGGCAACCTCCCCAGGCATTTGACTGCGGACCTTAGCTTCGAAGTGTACTCTTCGCCGTAGATATGAACGCGCTCGGAAAGAGCAAATTTAATTTGAACATTAATCCGAATGACGACTGAGTCGAATTCCGAAGCGGATTCCATCATGACCGTGGAAAGGTGTTATCTGCATGAAGCAGACCTTTATCCAGAAGGGGATGTCGGTCTACGATCGTCGTAACGAGGAATAGAGTCGAGAGAACTTGACCGTACCCAGATCGTTGAAAGGAGAGTGTTTAGGTTCCCGATGAACTGTGAGGCGGAAATGTTACGAATGGGAAAAATGTGTCATTTCACGCTGAGCCGCGAATGCTACTCTCTGTTGTTCTGTTTCATTCCATCGCGACACAGGGGAAGAAGTTTCCACTGCCCACGGAGGGCGGGAATCAGGAAGATAGTTTTCGGGCGGGCTTCGCCGACCTTTTGAGGGGGTTTAGTTCCATTTGCCTCGATTTGCTGACGTCCGTGGTCTGCTCTAGGCCTTTCAAAGATCAGCTGATCTCTGCAGATCCCATGGATCCGGATCCGCTGGAGGGCCTAGTCTTTCACGTGGGAGCCGAGTGTTCTTTTCCGACTTGTGACTCCTTCTATTCTTCAGACGACATCTCTTACTGGGCACTCTCAATGTGCGAGCTCGAGGGGCTGGAGGAATCAGTGATGCTATGCGAATGAGCGAGGAGCCAGAGAGTCCGACGAATGATTAGGCGAAGCGACCTCGTCGTGCTTCCCTCCTGTGACGATCAGAGTTCTTTGCTTCCATCCAGGAGCCACAGCGGATCAGCGAGCTGATTGACTTCGAGCTTTCAAGCTCCTGGTAACCGCGGCGAAAGTCGACAGCTCGCTTTCGTGAGCTCGTCGTTGAACCCGTGAATATGGTGCCGATTCATCGATGAATCCATTATTCAGTATGCATTTCATAGGGGAACATCGCTGTAGATAAATCATGGCGAAAGATACTCATCTAAGTCCTGGCTCTGAAAGGTCTGGCCGTTTTCAGAAACTTGGCATAGGCAAGGTGAACAGCTCCAGATCCGGCTTTTTATAGATGGAATACAATCTTTACCGATTCCGGAGAACGATGTGACCAAACTTTCGGTAGCCAACGAACGCGAGCGCTGCCAGTCCAACGACACCGACAACGACCAAGATTACCAAAACCGCGGACGACGAGCCTCTTCTTGCGACTTCAACATTCCAACATTCAGAATCTGATCGATTATTAGCTCTCTCGCACCCAGCAACCAGATCCCATTTGATCTGTGAATTCCACTGCAATGAGAACACCGAGTACCTCCGATGGTGTTTTCCAGAACGCCTGAGGGTGATAACAGTTTCTCGTTCCTGCAGTCTATGTTTTAGGCTCGGACATGAAAGATGTACGCCGTGTTCTCCTCCAGGTTGTCAACTGCCGCTGATCTGTCGCAATCGAGCTCCAATTCGTCGGAGTGGGGCAATCCGATGTCTTCATGTACGCTAATTCGTAGCCATCAATCGGTCCGCGCGGCATCGTCGGTCTAGACCAATGGTTCTCAAAGTGGTCGATATCGACCCTTGGGGGTCGACGGTCGACCCCCACGAGGTCGATGGCCGATCTCCGGTTTACAGAGGTGATCCCGGGGTGCATTTGACCATACTCCTTGGCGTCCACGTAGGTGAATCAAGGCTCGACGGTCGACCCCTTGGGGGACGGCAGTCCATAAACTTCAATGAAGTCGCCTAGGGGGTCGATGGGTCGGTGGAGTTTGAGAACCACTGGTCTAGACCAACGCAACAGGATCTGCGAACTGCCTTGGCTGACCAGCTGCACGTCCGACAACCCCGACCGTTGAGCCCCCCCCTCTGTGATACACTCCTCCATATCTTCTGCCTGAGAACGGAGGAGCTAGTGAAATCACTCAGCGTAACTAACAACCTATGGTATCTTGACGACGCTGTGTCCATGCGGTGGGCTTCATGACGTCATCGAAGACACTGATGCAGTGTGAGATCATGAGCGAGCTCTGTCTCAATCTTCGTAAGTGCAAGGTTTTCGTGTATCTGGTCGATGAGGAAGAGAGGGGACAGGCGAACGGAGTCACTCTGATTCAGCTCGGAAGACAGGAAGTTCCTGTGTGGGACGGTGCGGTTGTTGACACTCTATTCCCTTCATCTTTCGACTCTTGGAGTCTTCACACCGCGCAGTACTATAACGAGAGCCAAAACCCATAAGCTGCAAGAGTACACCCACCCGACGGCTGAGTGATTCGTTCCCGCTGGCTTCCGAAACTCTGGATGGACCGGGCCCCTCACGGGAGCTCTCCCGCAAATGCCGCCGCTCTGATGGGTATACTGCGAGCATAGAAGAGCCCTCACCTGAGGCGGGGGCTGCGCTCTTGAATTGAAGAAGATTGAGGCGCCGCGATATCGCTCGCAATTTACCCGATCATCAATTGAATATGGAAATCAATTCACATCAACTGGGTGCGCGAAGGAAATTTGTTTATTCGGCGCTCGAATATATACGAGTATCATGTCCACTGAACTGAATAATCTGTTCGCTTGAGAGACCTCAATCGACGGCGTTGATGAGATCGGCGAGACCGTCGGGGATCGAAGGTCTCCCTCAACAGCAAATCCGCATCATTTTCCCGGCGCGAGCGAGGAGTTATCGTTAGCGTTACGATTCCGCGGAACCACTGCAATCAAAATCGAATGGCGAGCCACTGGCCCGTATGGTGAGGCTCTTATCCTCTGTGTGATGATATCCTCCACAGGTGAGGCTCGTATCATCTGACACTCGCGTAGGAATGACTAAAGATGACTGGCTGCCCGGTTCCTCTCGAATTCTCCAGAGACTCGACGTGGAACGTTGCGCAAGCCTAACCGCTTTCGAAGAGAGCTGATACCTCATCGGTATTCATTCAGGGTTGTATTTTCATCGATATATGATGATTAGCTAGAATATCTCGAGATCTCCGAAATCACGAAGTGTGCTGGTTGAATGTGATCTCAGCTTGATTTTCATCTCGAAAGTTCCGGGAAGCGTTGGTATCAGGCAAGCCAGAAGTCCACGGGTTGACTGGAGCTATTGAAGTCCCTGATCGAGTTGAAGAACATTCCGACCTCCGCCTCCGCCAAGTCGTCTTCGCTGAACCAGGAAGTATGCTCGGAGACGAACTCAGGACTTACTGCAGTGATTCGAACGTTCTGAGTTGTCGTGGTCAATGTCGAAAACGGCAGAGATCGCAGAGGAGGCCGAATTCGCGACTCCCGCGATTCAATTTCAGCCCTGATCATAGGCAATCTGGCTAAATATATACAATAGGGTCCCGACTTACGTCGGTCTCGGACTCACTTGAGGTTTCAGATCTATCGGGTCATGTTAGTAGCTCGCCAATGAAACCTGATGCGAGTTCTGCATCATGAAGCGTTTTGAGTCGTCCAACTGTTTTCGTGGGGAGGGTCGAGCCATGTATGTATTCCAACCCAGGGGAAACAGACCCAGACCCTGGGGCCCCGAGCAGGGCGGAAATTCGGGAAAGCTTCAAAAGCTCAATGGGAAACAGAGCGTCTTCCGAGCAGCAGTCCACAATCTTGGAAGTCCACAATCTTCTTGAACTTCTGGCACTGCACTCATACAAGCAATCTGTTGCAAACAATGAAAAGCACAGACCCGAAGGAGTCCACGTGGCGGAACTTGACCGCGATGGCTCGTCGGGGAGGCTAATGGGGATAATTTATGGAGCCAGCTATGTACCGAATCCTATCCCTGTTGTGGTGAGCAACCCGGTAAAGAAGAAACCATCAACGACTTGGCTCCTCTCACCTGGGGAGTGGACGAATTTTCGTGACGACGGAATCGAGAGCGGAGCAAGTCCCAGTGAATCAGAAAGTAAGCAACGAGACTTCCGCATCAAAAAGATCCGGTGATTCTCCATTATCAACCAGGCTCTGTTTTCACTCGAGGATATGGATCCCGACCCTAAACGATAATGGGCACAATCATGGGCGCTCTGACTCCTTATATTGCTGTTTCGGGGCAGGAAGAGAAGCAGACCGAGCAAACCAAGATCAATAGGTACTTCATCTCTAACAGGAAAGCTTGGAATACAACCGTTTCATTACTGACTCGATAGTTTCCTGCCACCTATATAATGATTGTAGCTCGGGAACGCAGTTCAATCACATATAACTCTCATCATCAGCACCGAAAACAGCTCTTCAGAGGTTTTCGAGCAGTGATTCTCTTAGGGGATGCCACTGCACGCCCGGGGTTTATGAGAGTCTTTCGGGGGTGCACTTGAGATTTCTGAGTGTCGGTGGGTTCCTTGTTTCGTGTCTCAGTTGTTTTTCAGGTCTTTGTGAGGATGTAGAATGTTCAGAACACGAAGAACAGATTTCTAAAATCTGGAGAGACGAGTCATCGGACGTTTTTGCCCCTGTAAACTAAGAAGGCATCAAGATCACACACTGAGATTTTCCACAATAATAGCGAACGCCGAGGGAAATCGTCATCTTTCCTGGGATCTCTTCGCTGTAAGCTGGAAAGAATCTACGATTATATTCTTTTACTAAACTAGGGTCCTCGCGCTTCCTGAACGTGAAGGTCTCTACCCCGTTTTTGAGACCCCTCCGATCCGCCGGATCAGATCCCTTCGAAAGTATTGCCAGCAAGAACACAGCGCAGAGGCTCCTGTGTTCTTCTGTGGCTCAATGAGCAGCTCTCAGGGAAGTGTCCGAATTAGAGTACTCTCTCACGGTGGAAGACAACTTATTCCGCCTCGTCGTACCTGATGCGACCTCCTTACCGAGAAGGAGAATCGGTTGAAAAACTTCACGCGAGCTGTTTTTAGGCTGAAGCTATCGAGCACTCCGCCGCAAATCCAAGATCTGTGCAGCCAATCACAAGAGCAAAGTTGTCACTGATGATGTTTCCATTGATTCTGGTCATATTCTAGCGCAATTCTATACTCACACCGCGATATTCAATGAACAAACTCAATTGGAAGCTGACTCACATATGTTATATTGAAAATCCATAATGGGGTGCTTGGGAGGTATGGCTCTTCCCACGTGTGCTTGGGGGTGCAAGGCGGAGAAAACGTTGAGAATCACTGTTTTGGTAGGTAGTCTCGAATTACGTCGCGCAATCGGGCACCAATCACCGACGTAAGTCGCGACCCTACCGAGAAAGTCAAAGCCGATTTGCTCTTGGTGCTTCTTGCAAGAACTGAATTCGCCGCAATCCCAAGTGAGTCGAAAGTGCCTCTGTTTGTATGCTCGTGATGACTCCAACTCTGAGAACCCCGCTCTCCGAACCCCCCCCCCCCCCCCCCCCCCCCAAAAAAAAAGCCCAGAGATTCGCATCTCACTCGCTGATCGTGATGAAGCCTCCTTGGTAATTCCGAGTAGATATGCAGGAGGACATCAACTATCAGTCATGGAGGGCAATGTGTGTAAGTCCTCGAGGGTATATAATTTTGGAGCACTTCTGTCCCATTTAGAGCCCAATCGACGAGCTTCTGGGTTTCATGCCAGGTTCCGGGAAGTTATGAGGCCAATGATTAGGGCTGGGAGTTTGGCGCGGTGTTCACGGCCTAGACTTCCACAACTTCTCCGCAGAATGCCCAGATTCTTTAATATCCCCCGTACTAATAATTATCACGAGGTGAACTTCGCACTTTGGACGCTTCCTGAGCTCTCCGCTGCCAGCTATCACAGTTCCTCAATATGTCCCGGTATCAGTCTTTTGATGTGAGTGTAGAAGAGTAAAACCGGCACAGAATTCCGCAGAAACTCGTTTTCCATTCAATTTCCAATATCATCGTGCCGGTTCCATGACCCGCGCTAGCCGAGTACTTTAGAATCCCGGACTTTAGAATTCCTCTCCTCGTTCCCGTCGGTTGAAGACGGTAGCCCAGACGACGCCGTGTAGGACTCACGGAGGCCGTGGATTTACCGTGAATTTCCGCGCGGCAAACTCCTAGCCAACGTCGGGTAAGGTCAGGTGTTAGAGAAACTCTGGGCGAGCGACCCTGCCAGAGTCTTGGAAGCTTTCTAAGTCCACACTTGGAGCCCTACCAATGATACTTCGGAATGGGTTCGAAGATATTTTCCGAGTGGGCTTTTCGGATCGTATTCCTAGATTCGTTCCGGGGGAACCGTTCGATAGAGACGTCCGATTCGGGCAGGTTCGGGTGTGCAGACGTGAAATTGACACAGAACTGGATAGGCGCCTAATCCTCTACTTCTCTCTGAAGCTCCCAGACGTCGGTTCCAGGTTTACCCGATCACAGCTCTTCTCTGGGGGTTGTTCCTTCGGCCTCTCATCCAATTGAGAGTCGGGTAGCTGTATTTTATCGGCATATAGAGGCTTCGCTTTATGGATCGCCGAGCTCAGGTCCATTACAGATTTCTGGGAATGAGAGATCTGTTACAATAAGTATGCTTCCGATAGCGGGATAGGTTCGCGAAGAGCAAAGCTCGACGAGCTGCGGACACCGATATTGATTGAACTGTGATTTCGGTATTGTTTCTATCCTGTTTTTATAGGATAATTAGCGCTGTCGGATATCGGTTCGATGAACTCCTGACTGAATACTCGACTTTTAGAAATTCGGAGTTACGGCGTTCCGAATCTCGGCTCTTCAAATCTCGTGACTCTCCTGGGTATTCGGCGGACTCAGCCAACATGACAGGACCGGAAAGGCGAGGATCAGGAAGAACGTGAGAAGCGAATGGGCGAGGCCAGAGAGAGCGTTGAAAAGGAATGCCATCGCCGGGGCTACCCTTTGTCGCGAACATGTCGTTGCGGAGAGCGTGTCTCCTTCTCCCGCTGCTGGCGCTCTTGTCAGTGGCCGCGTCGCATGTGAAGTTCGCCTGGAGTGAGTCGAAGGGATCTAACGCGGGGCATGTTTCAGAAAACCGATTCCTCGCGGGAATAACTTAATCTCAAGCGCTTCCCGCAGGGCCGCATGACCTCACGGCGAGTGTGACGGATCAGGACAATGGCTACAACACCCTGGGAGTCAGCTGGAGATCTGGTGATTGTGGACTCTTTGATCTGTCTACCATAAGTATCGTGCGGGATGGCGTCGTAAGGAGCCAGAGAGTCAAGACGGAACGAGGTTATGCCGAATTCGATGAATGTGAATACTGGTCCCGGTATGACGTCATTCTCGAAGCCGGAGTGTTCTGTGGGAGCGAAAAACTGCAAATTTCCATCGAAACCGGTCCCGGACGTGAGTTCACTATCTTGTTCAATGATTTCTTCCAAGTCTGCGGGTACATCGACAAGGCATGCTCGTCGGATGAGTCTCAGCTCAGCCACTAATCGTTCTTGGCTCGATAAAGAAGTAGGAACCGCCTTCGAAACCGCTACAAGAACGAAACTCCGATGAGAATAGATGCGTCATGAGACTATGATACATACTAAGGTTTCTAGCAAGTAACCGCTGTTCTCCCGTACCACGGAACTGCTCCGCCTTCAGTAGCTGCCGGCTCCTTTCTGGAGCAGCCGCCGGTGGAAAGAGGGAGTCAGCCAGCGCAACGCGTGTTGTTGCCGGAATTCACATGCTCGAAAACCGAGAAGGTGCTTTTTAGTAAGCACTCACTATTTCTGCTGGGAGAACCTTTGTTGATATCGCTGTGAACGAAATAAGTCCTGGCAGCGCTCTGACAGCTGTTGGCAGAGTGCGGTTCCAAGAACCCCTCAACGTTATCAAAATCGTTAAGACTGTGTGGCTCGGCCGAGTCGGCACCAGCAAATAGTTATGCCGTTTGTCGTTCGCTGGAAACGTTCGATGATTCAGATATGGTGTTTGATGTCAATCGACCTAACTGAATCATCCGAACTTGTTCCACATCGAGCTTCCCCTGCAGGTAGCTGCTCAGAAAATTCTCTTTTCAGTTCTCCAGGTGCTCCGTCGATCAGCAATCATACCTTCTATTATGTCATGTTGTTTCTAATATGGAATCGCTTCCCTCTCACTGCTACAGTCAATTACGGACCAGAAGCGGGCATTTTCCATCTCGGATTCGTTTGCCAGCTCTGGGTAGAATCTTCAAGTAACCCTGAAAATCAGAAAGCCGATCAAAACTTTCAGTTCAATTTTTGAGTCGGTCACAGTCCGCAGGGAGTACACGACATGTATCTTCACTTGACTCTCATCCTTCCCGACGGGGAGTCCAATGCGCATCCTGTGCACCAGCATTCCTTCCAAGCTGAAAGTCTTCCTTCCTGAGTCTAGCGTTGAGTTTCTCAGCTCACTGATTGAGCTCTACATCGGATCGAAACAACCCGCTCGAATCAGGGCCTGCCGTTTTCTCAACGACGGAGTAGGTTGACCGGAAGGCGGGAAGTTCCGGCAGCGATATCATACGTCGACAGCGCATTAATGTCTGACTCTAACGGACTCCTAAAGTAACCGAGGCAGTGGTTCAGGTCCATAGCAGGCTCCGATCATCAGTTGTTCGATGATCACATTGTTATCACTAAATTCTCAATCGGAGATCCCGACCGCTTGGTCAACAACGCCTGATATTCCAGAACCCCATAAGCCCGAGGCCTTCATGGTGGTCCCCCACTCCAACTCGGCTGACTTCACCATCGTTGAAGCCTTCATGCCTCGGGAGATTACCGGCTACGAGTTGCTGGTGTGTCGCGTTGATATCGACGCTCTGAACGAATGCAAGGACATGACCTTTGTAAATCACACGGCTGTTGACGGGGTAAGTTTTTGCCCTCAGTGATCTGTTTCTGGGCTCGCGGTCAAGTATCTCGTCTCTTCGTTCAGCCTCAGGGAGGACCCTAAAGTGTGTTCTCAAATTACAGTTGCAAAACGGAACCATCACCGATTTGGTGTCCCAATCGATGTACTCCTACAAGCTCAATCCAATCATCTTGGACGGCTCGAAAAACTACAGGGGCATCTCTCTCACGGGATATTTCAACACGACTGGATCAGGTAACGTGACTCCAATATTCGGATACATCGGAATCAGCGAGTACTTTCATGTGGCGCCCTATCATCCGGCCCGCTTCAGCATTTATGCAATGTTGGCCATGAAAGACTCGATGTGGTTTCGTTCCAGCACGCGTGCAGGGATGGAGCATCTTCTCGGGGCAATCGCTCTCTGGGAAAGTGATGCTCCGAAGCTGAGGACACTGGATTTGAACTTTGCGTCTCTCGAAATTTAGGAAGAGGCATTAGCTCGGGTTTCTCTCAGATAGAAGGTTTCGTGTAGGAATGAAGTTTCTCGGTTGACTTCAGCGTGAATCCGATCGAAAATAGTGCTCGCTCCATAGTGAACGGAATCTTCCCCATCCCCAGCATACCCGGACATAATCGATGTGACTGCGACGTATTCTGAGAAAAATTCGACCCTCTCCGCGGCGTTCACCTGGAAGGTGAGTTCATTGTGCCCGGCAGAACGCTTCTGTCCCTGTCGGGGTTCCGCCGGTGGAACATATCCTTCAGAGTCATCGCTCTCAGTTCCTCCAAATCGGAACTCTGGAATCCACAGATGGCCAAGCCTGATCTGCCGGTGAGATTTTTCCTCGTAACCGTGGAGCCATGCTCAACTGACTGTACGCGTTCCACCTTTTCTCCCGGAACCACTTTCACAAACCTCACATTCTCAACCGAAGTTAGCTTGGAAATTTTCGCCATGTTCTTCGTCGACGAAATAGTGACAGCTAAGAACTATACCTTCAACCTCAAGACCCCAGACCGTGAGCCTTCAACTATTACGCTGAGTTCCATCCTGCCCCAGTCGTGTCGGCCGATTTCCATCGAGAGAATCAAGTTCTGATGAAGCCATCCGATCTCTTCCCCGCAGACTTCGCGCCAATCGAACACCTCGACGTGGCGAGGATGAGTCCGACAGAAGCTTACATCGGATGGCCGCCGACAAAACGTCGCAGTGACTTCGAGGTTAAGTTGTGTGAAGCGGAGAACTGCACGAAGCCTGCACGGCAGCCGTTCACCGACATCCACGTAACCAGCCGCGAGCCGGGCGCCCTCTTCTATGTGGAGATAATGGTCGTCCAGGAGAACTTCATGGCTGAGTATTTCAAAGGCCACTTCGAAATGCTGAAACATGGTAAATCGAGAGCGGACTTCACACGATCCCCTGAAATCGATACTTCATTGCTCTCCTGAAATCAACCAAGGAGGTGAACTCGCTTGCGACCTTCTGGCAGATATCCTAAAGCAACCGAACATGGTTCCAGACTACGAGACACCGCGAATAATCAGTATCGATCCAACGGAGGAACTTTGGAGCGACGTGGTTTACACAATCAATGCTTCCGCTGCCTCAGATGCAACAGTATTCGAAGTCGAAGCCTGCAGCCTGAGAGACAGGCGCAGGGATTGTCATCATGCGAGCAGCGCGAACATCAGCGACGCGAAGTTGTTCCTGAATTACTTCGAAAAGTACGAGGTGGAACTAACCGCGGTGCATGAACTTCCTCTGGGCAAAGAAGTGCGCAGAAGCTGCAATACCACGATGCGCACCATTGGAACGGGTGAGACCTCCACTCGTTACCCCAAAGGAGAGCGAGCCTCCCATCCTAGGCGAAGTCCGAGAGCCACAAGACACACTACTCAGCGAGCTGAATGTTCTTGACCTCTTTCTCAGACCCGGAAGCCGTGGGAAACCTTTATGCGACAAACATCACCTCGAGGTCGCTCGATCTCCGATGGGAACCTCCGAGAAACGTCCCGAGCCCCGTCGAGGGATGGTTGGAGATTAACTTTGAGATCTCGACAGGATCGAAAAACTGGACGACTTCGCATACCTGTTTGCACGTCACAGATCTGCAGCCGTATGAGGTCTACCACTTCAGCGTGAGAGCAATCGTGCTCTATATCGGGGGAACCTTCATCGGTAAGGTGACCCAGACGGTTCTCCGAACAGACGCCAGCGCGCCCGGTGAGGCTCAAAATCTGTGCGTTATACAACGGCTTCACTCCCCGACCGTCGTCTTCTCATGGAGCCCCCCTAGAGACGCGAACGGTCCTTCAAACTACTATTTCGTAGCCGTCAAGCCACTCACAGGTGCGAGCACGCAGGGGTAAGACACAGCAACAGAGCCCCGATCGCTCAGGGAAATCATTACGGCGCGAAACATCCTGCATCTAAATGGGATAGAGAATTCCCACCTGAAAGATCTCGATCACTCGTAGATTTCCTCGTCGGCAGGTTCCCCGTCAAGGACACGGCAACGAACATCACACTTCCTGTTACACTGGACGACACCACGTATTTATTCAGCGTGGCTGCCGCCACCGAAAACTCGAAGCATGAGGTGCTCGTTGGAGTGGCCTCAGAGCTCAATGTGATTGTACCGGGCATCGGTGAGAATCATTCGGGTCGTCGGTTCCTACCAACGGTTCCGATCCTCCCGTCGTTCTCTGAAGCCGTGAGCTCTCGATCCTCCTCAGTAAAGAAGTCCACCATGGCAAGCCGAGAGGATTATGCGTTCCGCTCAAGTCTTGGAACCTTACCACGCTTCCTTCTCGATTACAGGCCTGCGCGTCAACGTATCGCTCCTCGGACGAAACGCCGACTCCTTGCAGGTGCTGATCCAGTCCTCAGAAGATGACAAGAAGCCGAGAAAGCATTTCTACCTTATTACCGATTGGACGGGTAGGACCGAGAATACAAGCTTGCCCATCGCCACAATCACGGGTTTGAGAACTTACCACACAGAGACCTTGAAAATTCACGCTTGCTACGCCGCGGACTATTGCACGCAAGCCATCATCTTCGAGGCCCAGACTGACGTTGGCGGTAAGATTCACCACCACTTGACCTGGGTTCGTTCGAGTTCCACGCAAAGTTGGGCAGAATCACAATCGTGATTGGGATTAAGATTAAAATCATTATAATAATCACAGAGTAGACGAGAGCATAGTTATCGTTTTGTATACATATATTCATAACCTTCACCCTCTCGTGATTCTGCCGTGATCATATCCGTGAGCATTTTTTTCAAAAAACGGGATTTCGGGGATGGTTGATGCTCGAATGGGCGTTTTCGGGGTCGATAAAAGCGAAACAGATGTCAGTTTTACTCGATCTTCCAGACCTGACGCGAGATTCGTTGAGGGGGCCAGATTCATGATTGTGATCTCGCCGTTGTCATAGGTATTTCTGGAGAGCCAAGATTTTGGGGGCGGTTGAAACGTAGTCGAGGTGTCCGGGTCGTGAAGGTACTGCCACTTGAGGTTCTCTGCGGTTCCGGACAAGGACGGCGCAGTGGCTGACAACGATGACGCCAATGACAGCTCCATGAGATCTACGTCGAAGTTGACGCAGTCGTCCTCGGCATGGTGAGAGAGTGGATTCGTTTCTCGAGGGAGGCGTTCGCGGCTCACTTCCCTGAAGCGCTGCAGCAGGTACGCTCTCTCGTCCACCGGGATGCGCTTGCACTATGCAATCTTGAACATGGGTATTGTCACGGCAGCGATGGCACTCTGGTAAGCGTGTCCGGTACCACAATCGACCCCGGCTCGGGAGCGTCGCCGGGTGCTCTGAAGCTCGCTATCGGCAACGGGCCAACAACACCCAAGCGCTGTCCTGTTGAGCAACACACCGAGGTTTTCGACTTCGGCGGTAGCGCATAATGACGAGGTATGCGACGCGCATCTGGCGCGCGCTGGGGGACGGGGTAACACTTCTTCGTAGAGGGCGAATGTATCCTCTGGCGAGGTGCTGGCTCCTTCAAACGGAGAGTTGCTGATTGCATCGGACTGTGACAGCAAAGGGTTCAAATGATAGTTTCACAGAGGGAAGTGTCACATACGTCGCGAGAGCAACTGTAGCATCGATCTTTTCGTGGATCCTAGCTTAATGTCGAGAACAATCATCACTGACTGATCCGTCTTCTTCGCTTTTATCTCCGAATTCCATGAAGCCTTCGACTCGTGCGTAACCTTGTACCTTTTTCCGTGATCACGGACCTGATTATTTCATTTCAAATTCGAACGAGGCGTGAATGTTACTCACCAGCTGAGCAGGCCTGTCAAACGTATGTGGCGTATGAAACTGCCGGCAGGCTAACGGCGCCGATTTTCAAGTGTAATGCTCGTCTGGCCAATGGACGGTCATGCCTGGCGAACTACGCTTTCCTCCTGACCGAATGACCGCAGTCGTCGCGACCCAGGCTGTTCGGGCGAACAGCCGTGACAAGCCAATGCAATACTGCGTATGCATGTTCCGTAGTCTCCGGCGGAGCGTTCAGCGGCTCATGAGCTGCAGGAATGCTTCACGTTCCATATCGAGCACGTTATACGGATTTTCGGAAGACTCCATGTCGACAACGCGCTGCGGAATCATGATGTTCCCCACGAACTTGAGTTTTCGCGTCCTCCTTTGGAACCCGATCAAAGCATCATCGAATTGTGACTGAAGCGCGGGCCGGGATTCGAGGTGCAGGCGATGGAGACACCGCTCACATGCCGTTTGATCATTTTTCGATTGCTTTTCTCGCTGATTTCCCAGGTTGCTTAGAAGTAGGCAGTCTCTGAGAAGCGGGCAAGATCAAATCTCATATCAGGACGGATAGATCGCGGAGAACCAAGACCAGCACCGTGATCACCGATCCTAAGAACCCCCGACCACGTTTCAACCACCCCCAGAATCTTGGTCTTCCAGAGAGTCGGATGACGACGCCGAGATCACAATCATGAGTCTGGCGTCCCCGACGAATTCCGCGTCAAATCGGGAACATCGAGCAGAACTGGCACCCGCATCCTGCTCAGCGACCCCGGAAACCCCCGACTCTGTGTCAACCATTCCCGAAATCCTGTCTTTGAAAATAATCCTCTGAATATGGATATGATTACGGCATGATTGTGATTATGATTAAATTCATCATAAGATCTGGGGGTCATGATCATGATCGGGACTTCGACGAATCTTGGTTCTACGGCTGCGAGTAGCCCCTTATAATCGATTTCTCCGCTTGACGCAGCTCCTTCGGCCGTTCGCGGACTGGAAGCGGCTGTCTCCAATCTCACTAACTTGGTTGTTGGCTGGCGAGAACCGGAAACTAAGAACGGACCTCTCAATGGGTATGTCGTCGAGATCATAGACGAAACAGACGAATCCGTCAGGGAAACTCACACTGTGTTGAACAAGACACATTTCGTCTACAACACCACCGACGAATACGAAAAGTGAGTTTCCTGATATTCGCAGCGTCGCAATGTACTTTCCCGTTATCCAAATTAGATCCTAAGAGTTTCTTTCGCGTAGGTTCCAGATCTCTGTGAAAAGTTTCAACACTCTCATCGACAATCCAAGCGATAATGTCTACGGAACAACGAGTACGGTCGAGAGAATGACCTCCGGTTTTTGTAAGTGAACGAGTCGACTCAAACACCGGGGGTGCAATTTCCTACAATCAGCTCGGATGTGCTGCGGAATACTGCAACCTTCCGTCGATTCTCCACTTCCGCGAGTTGGCGGCATCTCTCACTGCCGCATTCTTTGTTTCACAGCGGTACCGAAAGTTGAGAATCTTAGGCTCGTGAGCGCCGACGCAACGGTCGTCTCGGTGGCGTGGGATGAGCCTCTCCCGGACAGTCGTTTCAACTTGACTGTCTATGCGGTTGAAGTTCTCGGCTCGCAACGATCGCCGCTCATGACTCAGGACCGCTTGTTCACGGTGTCCGGCTTCGAACCTTTCAAAAACTTCACGATCGGGCTGCGAAGTTGTACCGGCAACCTCACTGCACCCAATTGTGGTTTGCCGCGAAAAATTTCGGGCAAAACCGACGCTGCAGGTCCGCATGTCCCCCGCTATTTGATCGGCGTGATAGATGACGATATTCTCAGCGGATTGTGGGATGCCTGAATGAAATCGTCTAAAATCGCTCATCTTTGATTTTCCCAACTCCAGCTCCGAGCGAACCTCGGAAACTAGCCGTCAGAACCCTGGATAAATCCACTGTCATCATCTCCTGGGAGCGACCAGTCAGGCCAAACGGCGAAATCCAGGCGTACACTCTCTCCATAACGAACTCGACCACTACAACCACTCAATACTTCAAAGGAATAGAAACATCCTACAAAGCTGAATATCTGAAACCGAGCCAAACGTATTTCTTGAAATTGACTGCCCACACGTTCAACAAACACCATCAGCGCCTGGATTCCCCACCCGCTGCGACGCAGTTTTCCACTCGTAAGCATTCTCTGCTTCCCTGAAACTTATCCCGATTGTACGTTGTCCGAAGATCATTCTCCCGCGATACATCTCAGGACAATATGCTTGTTTCAGGTGATCCGACACCAAAGGTTCTGATCGCTCTCTTGATCATGGGTGGTCTGTTTCTGGTGATAGCTGCTTTCACCGCTGTTTGGTACTTTTGGGGAAGGGCACGACGGTATCAACCCATGCCGGACGAGCCAGCTCAATGAATGAGGGGTGAAACGAAGAAGGAGAGGCAGTCCTGGGAGAATGCTTCCTCCTGCCGACGCTGTTGGAGACCCGCGTCGTGATCCGAATCCAGTTCGCGCTCTCCAGGTTATCACAATAAAAACCGCTCAGCTCATCGCGAGCAGCCTCTCAAAGTTTAGAGTGCAGTCAGTCAGGTTGAGTCTAGGCGGTATTCTGATGGGTGGCGCAACAGGAGGGAGAAGACGCCGCCCAGACTACGGACGCCATGAACGACGGCCGTCGGAAACCTGCGGCCACCGCGGAGAGCGATAACCTCCCAGACAGTGCCCCGCGGTCGGATACACTTGTATCCGGTACGGGGAGGAGAGAAGTAGTTGAGATGGGGAATCGTCTCGGCGTGGCCGTAAATACGATTACGAACTCACCTCTCCACCTCTTGTGAACTGAGTTGGGTTGACGTCCAAGCTGTGATGTGAGTGACCCCGCAGGCACCCATTGATCATGGATTTACGGCCTAATCTATTGGAACAATCAACACGGCGTGGACCGAAATATCTTCCTAGCGTTCGCAGCAGAATACAGGATGTCGACTTTCGCAAAAGTCACGATTTTGCATCTGAAGAACGATCTCGATCGGGCACAGCTTGGGCCCGGAGTGAGGTGAGGTCACGGTTGATAGTAGAATTGCTCCTTAGAATACTCCGCTTCCCGAGGAAGTATGGTATTATCCACTCATTTACTCTGATCACTAATCCCTCGACGGCTGCACAAGAAAACGGTTTCGCTGGCCGAGGGGAACACGTCGAGAAATCAGAAACTCCTGAATAACGATTCGTGAACGATATGTTCGACGGAGTCACCGCACAACCTTAATGTGACTTCCTAAAGACTCCCGTTCGAACGACGGCGGAGACATTTGCATAAGAAAATCCAGCAGACTCCTCTTCAGAAATCTAAGATGCTATGTTTCATCATCCACCGACGGTGTTCATGGCCTGGTGGAATGTTCAAATATTTGTCAACTACCTTTGATTGCGATCATCAGGGAATTGTCGCAAAACATTGGCCGACACTGAAAAAAATACCCCATAGAGTCTCATAGACGATCTTGTAGACAGTCTCGAACACTCCGTCGACGGTCTTGCAGCCACTCGAAGATCATCCCTCGACCGAATAACAGTGACACTAATCTTAAGCGAGCGAAGGCAGGAGGAGAATGATATTTGTACAGAGGGTGGCAGCCCGAGAGAACGCTGATTCGTGATACGGGTCGGATACAGCCTTCGGCGTGATCATGGCGGCCTCGCAGGCTCTTGAAGGCGCTCGTGGATAGTTCGGCAGGGTTTCGCAGACATTCGTAAACTGTATCACGGACACTAATGGACGGTGGCTCATTGATAAGCTCGTGAAAAGAAAATCGGAGTCCGTTACGGTCCACGACCGTTAACTCTCAAAAGTAGGATACCTCGCGAGTATTATTCCGGCTGTCGAAGTTATAGACTGTGGTCGCAGTCACTGTCGGAGGTGAATGCGTTTCTTAGCGTGAGAATTGTTGAGATCCGATCAACCAGACCGAGTAGCGGAGCCTGCGCGTTGCGGAACTGCGCCTCGAGTGGACACTATCCATATCAAGGAGCACGAATAAGGTCAGAGTGTGAGAAAGAGTTTCGGTGATGATTTTTGTTTACCGCTCGATGCGCAGCTACGAGAGTATTTTGTTTCCGTATCACAAACGTTGGCTTCTGATATCTGAAATGAGAGACGTTGTACAAGCAGTCTTCAGGGTCAACATCTCTGGTGAATACAACATGTACGCACGTCTGATGATTTGTTGTTTTGTCGTTCGATTCATTCGCCGGAGCCAAGCCAAACTCCTCATGCATGATCGATAAGAGCTCTCTTCTGCTAGCCTCAAAAAGATTGATATCAAAATCACCACAAACGAGTAGTCCCCGCTGCCCGTTCATAAACACCGACGGCTTCATCAAGATCGCATGCTTGCTTAAAAATCGTTTGATTCGTTGGGAGGAAGCATTGAGGTTGATGTACACCATCACAATACTTGTAACGCGTCCAAGAGCGGAACATCAGGTGGATGAATTTTACCGGCGTGGTCATCACGCAAAACAGGCGCTGAACATGGAATGGTTGGAAACTGCTTCTGATATATGGCGACCTCGTCCGGGTCGTTCGCTCTGAAGCACCCAATGATCATCATAGAGGTGAATGAGCGCGTCGTTTCCCAACCAAGTTTCTGTCAAACACATAACGTTCGATCTCATTGGAACCGAGTCAGTCTACGAATCCTGTTGATGAGCACTGAAGCTCTGAACGTCGAAATTGAGCAGGATGGAGGTCTGTTCTTGCAAACGATGGCACCATTGTCCTTGCCAACCTTTGGGTTGCGTCGGAAGTCATCGTACTGACTTGAAGGGAGCATGATTCCGCGGCATGAAAACTTCCGACAAGTCTGGTAGTCGGGGTCCCACGCTCAGATCGTCCAAAGGCTTTCAAGCAATGAATGAAATATGCATATCTTGTTGAGTTCTTCCTGTAACTGTGCAGACATGGCTGCGAATGATCGATTCCGTTCGCGACTGTATGGTTGTAGTGGTTCGTGCTCGTTGAACAAACTCTGGGTTGGTAGTATCACATACTACCCCTCGTTTTCCGCGAAAACGTGGACTAATCTTTATCGAGTGCCCGGTGGCCCCCCAGCTTTCAGGTATCCGCTTCCCCTGAGGTCTACTCAGGTGAAGCTAAGGTTGGCCACTCGGACCCGTGAAATCGCGATTTTTCGAATTGCGACCCTTTCAGTGAAATGGCTCATGTGTACACGGTGCTTTTTGAAGAATGTCGCGCTTGACTGCATCTGAAAACTGCAACCTGGGAAAACTCGAGCTCGAATGGCCGACTCAGTTCATCGAATTTCGTTTTTTTTTTTTTATCATTCTCCTGTGCCCACTGGGAGCGGAGTTCTGAGCGAGGGAAATTGGGGGTCCAGAATATTTGACTTCACTCAATATTAGAACGATTCAACAGAAAGAGGGACAAACTGACCGACGTGGAGAACGATACCATGGCCGTTATTGGCGGTTGAGCGGACCAAACTTCTCAGAGTCGAGCGAATTCAACAGTGGCCGAACAAACGCGGTACAGAAGAGCAGCAATAAGAAAACGNCATAGATGGGCTCCTTGATGAGCTTGTAATAAGCCTCCTTTACTGCACTGGTAGTTTTTGGGCGGCTGATATACTTAGTGCGGAGGTTTACGTACCCAAAACAGGGCATGACCCAGGTTGGTCCGCCCAAGCCAGGATGTCGTCTGAGCCTACTCGGGTGCATTCTGGTCACTCTGCCACAATCCCTGCAGTTGTCGTCTAAGCAAGGGAGCGCCCAGTGGTCAACACTTACTATGGAGGAATGGTGTGATGACTTCAGGAAATGTTCCAGGCTAGCTGTATGATATAGGTCTATGTGAGGAAACACTAGCGTAGCCCTGGCATGAAGCACTAGCTGTTCCGGGCTCATTTTCTCCAAGTATAGCATGATGCACGAGAGTTGTTGTTGTCGGGACACACGAGCAATCTGATGCTCAGCTGTCTCCTCTGTGTTCGAGCCACAAGTGTTTCAAAAAAAAACAGAAAACAGTGGTGAGGGATGTGAACCACTTCCATGTGGCCCCTTATTCACCAGAAACCGTCATCCACCACTCTTCTTTGAGAGGATTCATCTCATTGTTCCTCAGCGGGGTTGATCGAAATTCGATCCCTGCATATTTCTACACTTTACAGCCTTTGCTGTCTACATATGGCTTTGATTAAGGTGTATACAACTTGTTAGATTCCAACCGTATCATGCTGAGTTCTTGTGAACCCTGTTGTCTTGTGATGGAACCGGATGATTTCCGTCAACAAGCAGGCACTCCGAGCCAACACGATGGCGACACTTCCACCCATCATCAAAACGAGCACACCAATAAGCTCTGGTGGAAACGATGAAGCGAGGAGGAGTGGTTGAAGAAGTCGATGAGAATGTTGGAGATGGAGTGGTGTAGTGCTCATCCTCCGAAGACGGAGCTGCAGCGGAGGGAGCAGGAGGAAAGCCCTGCCCACCACTGACATTGGTATCAGTTGCAGATCCAGGATTGAGACGGGTAGCGGTAGGGGATCTTGTAGATCCATTCGAGGCGAGTACCTAGATGAATCCTCCTGGAAACAATCCGAAAAACTAATCCCATCTGATCATTCCGATAGTATCACGATGGATGGAAAACGGTTGCAGTAAAACTCACCAAAAAGGAGGGAGGCTGTGAGAATCAACAGCACCCACCTCCGTCGGTATGTAGAGGCCACCAGTTGAGTAAGGAAGGCCTGAACTGCAGCCCGGACACCGTGTGAATCTGAAGGGATCGAGTCCCCAGGAGTGGACTCTCCTACCTGAGAGTGGAGTGGACCCTCTGTCGGTGGGTCGGTGGATGAACTCACTTTTGAGACCGCGGAAGATATTTTGATTTGATCGGACTTAACGATATCAATCTCGTGTGAAAGATGATTGATGTTAGCCGCGTTTCTCGAGAGCTTCGCTTTCAACTCTTGATTGAAAGTGTCTTGAAACTGGAACTTGAGATCCAGTTGGTCGGTTAAGACCTTGATTTTTGACTCGAAGGACCTGAACGTCGACTCCAAATCAACTGCGCGTTCGGCGGTGGTCGAGAAGTTCTTCTTTACCGTTTCTTCTAGCCGACGGACTCTACCATCGATCTTATGAACAATATACTTTATGTTGTCCATATCGCCTGAGAGCGCGTACTCGGTCGAAGGAACCGAGCTGGGAGCCTCAGTCGCACGGTGACTGACCTTTAGCTGGAGCTCGGTCACCTCCTGACGTAACTTTGATATAAGACTCTGCAGGTGACGGGCCTGATCATGAGGCACCATGCTCCCAGCGATGAAATCCTGACGGAGGCCCAGTCCGGCCTGATCTTGTTGAGTCAGGTGGAGTGTGTTTTTCTGTTCCTCCAGAGTGGCTTTCATCGATTCCAGAGATTCGATGACACCAGTGACCACTGGAGTTTGAACTACCGACTTTGCAAAGAGGCTGAGCTGCGCCAACAGATTGGTGTAGTTTCCAGTGAAAACCTCTTGCTGAGAACTCAGTTGATGGACCTTACCGAACAAATCGTACACTCGCTGGAGTTCGGAAGAGCGTTGCATGGACTCTTCACGACACAGCTCAATGCTGTTCTTCACGTTCACTATCCTGTCCATCACCAGTTTGCCGTAGTTGGCGGCCAGAGCAGATTCCTGGACGTCCACCATGACCAGGTTTTGTTGGATATTTGGGCTCACCGGCTAGTTGGCGAACAGTCTCAATCTGAGAATGGGTTGAAGATCACGGCACAAAATAAACAGACAGAGTTTCGGTTAGGAACATCTAGCTCCTCAGAGCTGTGCTTTATTAGCTCTGGTATATATACCCAGGGGAAAGTACTGTAACAGGTGGTAAGCAGATCCGAAGCTGGGTTGCCTTCGGATCTGTGTCACGACATGCGGATGTAATACTCCGATGTGTCAGAGGTGAACTTCGTGTTCACCTCTACCTATGACCGTAATCACACTGACAGGTTTCAGATACCCGCAATATGGCTAAATGATGCATCATCCCCCTTTGGATGAAAGCCGAGTGTCGATTCCCTAGATTACATCCTACATATCATGACTACCTAATATTTGTACAGTATATTTAACTTTACCTATGACCACTCAAATTAGGCGGGTTCTGTTCAGTTGTTAGGAGGTGTGTCACTCCTTCCCTCGTAAATGAATGAATCGAACCTAACATCTCTTTTGATGAAGAGCTTGAAGAAATCGACACACTCCACTAAGGCCGGGCAGCCCTCCCTTTTGTCTCTTCTACTCCTGAACAATAGCATGAAGTTGATGTGGTCGATCAACCACTGGATGATCAGTCCTCTTCCGACACACTGAATTGTTTTCTTGAAGTTTCGGGATTCTCCTTCCCATCTTCGTTGGATTGATCTCTCTGATGGGAGAACTTCGTGGGTCACTGCCATGTAGAATGACAGCCCGTACAGGTACGCGTCGTAACCTGTGAGTGTGTCAGGTCTGAACTCAACCGTGAGTTCAGCCTCTGCAATCTTGGTTTTGAACCATTGTCTCAATGGCTCTGGCATGTCCTCTATCTCATTTGACGGGGCTCTCCGGTCAATGATGTCCCAGTTGTTGATATACTGGCCTCCAAGGAAAGTATTCGTATTCTTTCCTGATAGGTGAAGTGGTGAGTCAATCTTACACTCACCGGATTCGCACCTACATGCCATTAGTCCGTCAAGATCTTTCACCTCTAGGAGGTGTGCGAAGCGTAGTGCTAGCTTGTTGCAGCGGATGCGGTGGGCTGTGATGTCCAACTGTGATGATGCCATTGTGAAGTCTTCTGTACAGGTTTCAGAGCACGAGCATGAACAGTGAAAGTCGACGTCTTACTCTCTTGAGGGTTTTCTTCAGTATGAGCTTGTCTTTGAACTTTTCTGCTTTTATACGAACTGCCCTCTATGGGTCAAAGGCTGGGCTACGGTGTGCCCCTCGGACGTGCTGTTCGGCTCTTCAAAGCATTCTTCATGTTCTCACGAGTGTTCAATACCGTCGGATGGGTATTAACACGAGGCCGCTGTTTTCTATCTCTTTGAAAACAGCATCTTTGTTATTAGAGGCACTCGTGTGTATGTTCTCTTGTTTTTCCGAGTCCGAGTTCCGAGTCGCTCAAGTTCTAAGCAGTCAATCCTCTCATCGATATTTTTACAGTGGACTTTGTCTCAATAGTCTGGTTTATCGGAATTTTAGTCGAGGACTGATTGTTCTGTTCCGACATTGGAATCTAGACTACTAATCATAACGAACGATTAGAGGGGGAAAGTCTAGGCCCTTTATAACCAGTTTCTGAGGTCATGAGGCCATCACTACTGCTCATTAACTCTGGTCAAACGCTCAGTTGATTTCAACTGCATCATGAATCCGAACCAATTGCCGTACAGTGTTGTTCCATCACCATCACCACCGCCTCGCTTCAATCATCCTCCAGGTATTAAATCTCCCGTTCCAATGAACTACACTGGGTATCGTCCTCCGGTACCAGTTAATGTTCATGGAGTTCCAATGCCTGTTCCCGTGACATCTGGTCAAATGATCGTTCACCCCAACAATGATGGGAACGTTTTAACTGTGAACGTTCAGGAATCAGGACTCGTGTCCGAGTATGGGAAGCTGCTCATGGATCGACTTGTTCAAATGGAGAATGCAGTCTCCATTTATCGGAGTGAAGCTCTCGCCATCCCCAATTCAAACATTGATATTGGAGTGCTTCATGAGGAAGTCAAAATTCTTCGCTCCAATCTCGACACCTACGCCGAGAATTTCTCCAGTCTTCTCACTCAGCTCAATGCATTTGCTAAGTGTGTTCCCAAGACTGCCGCTCTTGATGATGTCATCAAGTCCATGGGTCAAATTCATGATCAGGTACAGGACCAAGGATTGGCCATCAAAATGACTCGTACAAGTCACAGCGGACTCTCTGATCGTCAGACTGAATTTGCGTCGAAAATGGCCACAATCGAGCAGATTCAACTTATTCATGAAAAGATTGCCAGTGTCCGTACTGACTTTGCCAAGGTTGTAAGTCAAGTTGGAGTTATGTCCTCCAAAGATCGCTCTCCTGACTCATCCACTACGGGGATTATTGATTCCCTGACGCGAAGCATTGCTGAACTGAAGGACAACATTCATCGTCTTGAGAAAAAGATCATCACGGTTGATAAGTCAGCCAAGAAGCAATCTGAGATTAACTCAAGAAACATCAATGAGGCGCTTACCAAGATTACACTCACCGAATGCTCACTCAAGTCTCATGATGACGCCAGCAAGATGAACTGGGCAGCGAACTCGGGAAATCTCCAAGAAGTTCGCGATCAACTCGCTCGAAATAGTGCCGCCGTTGCTAACATCCAGGTGTCGCTGAACGAGATCTCAGCACATGTGGACCGAGTTTACACGATGTGTAATAACTTACAAACGAACCAGTCATCGTTCGAAGAAGATCATGAAGACATACCACCACCGATGCCTGCTCGAGGGAGATTCTTGATTCGTTTATTCCAAGAACTTCTGAATTATGTTCTCACATGCAGAGGGTGCTGCATTTTCTCATTCTTCTACTGATTATGGGTATGTATTTCACCATTCTGGAACTATCAGCGATGAATTTCTGATGGGGGTCTTATAAATTAAATCCCCTTTCTTCTAGTTGGAAGTATTTCCTTCGGCATCTACCGCATTCATCACGCCGGTGGTGTTGTAGTGACTTCCTCAGTAACACCTGACCTTTCCGATGACGACTCAATCGTTCCCGCGAGTGATCCACCCCCAGTGATTCAGCAGCGCCCTGTGAACCGCACAGGACTCATCAAGAAGTCAGATTCCGAAAATGTTGTGCTTCGCGACTATGGATGCAAACGTAACCCTCAGGTCTCTGGATGGATATGTATTCATGAGACCTCTAAGGCATGCTTGAGTGTTCCCGGCAATAAGCCAGTCACCCAAACAGTCCTGTGTACTCACACTATTGACAATAATGTCTGTGGTGCTGGCAAGCCCACCACTGTTTGTAGTTGTGTTTGATTTTACGCCTGTGGTTAGGCGGTTTTGTTGGATTTCAGTCCACTGTGCTCAGTCGGTGGACACTCGATCTGGAAGTACGGTCTGTGGTCCGGAAGATCACGGCACGAAATAAAGAGACAGGGGTCTGTTGCTCTTACTTAGCTCCTCCAGGGTTACATACAATTCTGGGATACTGCTGTACTGTATCTCCCAGTGAGGGCTTGTCGCCCACGGTACTGTATTACCGTCCCCGTATCACTAAAATGACCGTCTGAACTAAGACGTGTTTCAGATACCAGAAACGGAGTGATATTTCAACATCCTCCCTTAGATGAAACTTTCAGTTCAGATATGATCTTGAATTTTTACCGATTCTATCCCTACCAAAACCTAGGTCCAGTTTTACCTCTAACGCTGCTAAGGCGTGAGGTCTGTGGTTCTACACTAGTTTGGTTTTACATGCAAAGGGAGTATAGAATCCACCTGTGGCCATTAACTATTCTATGTTCCAAGAGAGAGTTCTTCGTACGAGTTGGGATACGTAACGATTTTCTTTTATTAAATATACCTACTCCCAGAGTTTAAAGGAGTGGTACCTAGGATGGAACTCTATTCTTTTACCTAATGGAACAAAATCCTCGGGTAGGATTGTTTTGAACATTTTTCGCCTAATGAAACAACTGAGTAGTTCATTATGGATCTCTTCGTCAATCGCCATCATAGTGTTCTCGGTCGAGTGCTCCGTGATGGCTTTCATCACAGCCTGACGACGTCGTGTCAGGATGTGACCTCGGGCAATGAGGTTGAACTGGAACTTCCAGTAGCCCGAGGTGGCTGCCCAGATCTTCGGGTAGAGATCCTCGGAGAGGCGTGCTCCGTATCTCGTGTGCATCTCGGTGATGATGAGATGCCTTTGCGGGATACTCCCGCAATCCTGCCGTGGCCGGAACTCGGCTTCGCGGTTCAGTCGGCTGCAGTGCTCCCGCACCACTGAGAGCACTGCTGGGTACTTCCCTTGGTAACGTGAGAGGTACCCACTTCGGAATGGGATGGCCACCCATGGTCCTCTGAAGATCGATTCCTGATGGTCGAATCCGGACCGTGAGCACCCCTCGTAGTCGCACCAACAGGGGATACGTGAGTCATTGTAGTTCTGGATAACTACGTCCCCTGTGTCACTTTCGAGGTTTCCAAAATGGATGGCTTGAGGGTGGTCCATCGTGAACTTTTGATATGGCTTGGAATGATTCGGACCTTAGCTTGAGTCAAGCTTTCATTCTTTAGCTTTTGGGTGAGAGCTGTTTTGGGCGGAAGACAAGAAAAGAACCGCCTCCGCATCTCACTTGCTATAGATCATGGAAGCACGGACGGCTCCCCCTTAGATCATCATCATTTTGGTTGGGGAGAAAGCCTGCTTATGTCCGAAGTTCGATAGTCGGCTCCGATTTATGCGTTCCCGCTGAGCTGTGTGTCTGTGATCTCAGCCGCATGTTTTGATGATATTGGAGCCACTCTGATACAGCTTCAACTGTATTTTTCCAACTTTGTTTCTTTGTGTTTTTAGATCTATTGTCGATCCGAGGCAACTTTGTTTATGCGCATCTGGGAGCCATAAACAGTCTATCTCGAATCCTCGGTCGAGATTCTCGGATCTCGATGCGATCTGGATGTTTTCCCAGCGAATTCCATCCTCTGTCGACATTAATGCTTCGAGTTGGTCTCACATCTGAGAGCATAAAGCAAACGTCAATATTGGTTTATTAGGATTGGAAATAGTTCGCTGAATTCCATAGCCTTGCGTCACTGTTCGATGGCTCCCTTAAATTAGGGTTGTAAATCAGTCGAGTGTCAGTCTGCTCTTGACTGTGCTGCTGTCCGTTCACCGTTAGTTGGTTACTGTTCTCGTCGAGAAGAAACCAGTTCAGTTTGTAGCATGATGGATCAAAAGATGGCCTGTGTCGGTACAGCCTCAGAGGTTGTTCCGAAACCTGACTCTAGTCTGGTCACCGTTTCCCTACAAGAAGCCGCCTTCGCGGGCAGTGTCGGTAAGGTGATCATGGATCAGGTTCGCAGGGTCGAGAGAAATCTCGAGTTCTATCGTAGCGAAATGGTTTCTCGAACTGAGAACCCGGGACAGCTCACTGGTGTCTGTGACACAGTGAAACAACTGGCACGTCGCATTGACACGAGTGATGAGAATTTTTCCAAACTCATGGTTCAGCTCGCGAAGTATGTGACTCCGCAGATTCCGATGAAGGAGGTTGTTGATTCTCTTGCCGACCTTCAAGAGCGAGTTGAAGAGCAGCAGGGCTCTATCAAGCTGGCCAGCCTGGTCCAACATCAGTTTGATGTTCGTCAAGACAACATCTCCAGCACCATGGCATCTCTTGAGCAGATTAATCATCTGCACTCGATCGTCTCCGAGGTCCGTGGTGAGATGGTAAATCTGGCCAGCAAGTTGAGCGCCCAAGAGAATGGAGCTCAGAACCATACCACGTCGTCGTCACTTTCCGATCTGAAATGTGACATGGCCAACTTGAAGGAGTACATCTTCAAAGTTGAGAACGTGGCCAGGAAGACCGAGGCCGTTCTTCGCCAGAAGACAAAGTTGGAGAAAGATCGTATCAACGAGATGGACTCGCAGATGATACAACTCTCATCGTCAATGAAGCAGAACTCTGACCAGCACAATCTCCGGATAATCAATCTGGAGGCCATTGTCCGGGAGCTGAAGACTCGATCGGTCAGGAACTCGACCGCCATCGGTACCTTGACCCTGGAGACCCCAGTTCTTGTCAAGCAGCTTGACCTAGACCGATCCAGATTCGGTCTTCTCAGCTACTCATGTCGTCGTGTGGGACACAAGTGGCTCTGTCACAACAAGGACGATAACAGGTGTCAGTTGATCGCTGGTCCAGAGCCACTGTCAAGCATGGCAGTCTGCCACAGTATCGTAACATCGAAACTGCGTCCTGCCAATGGACACGTTCACAGGTGCAATCGCCCCCCAGAGGCGGCTTAAAGGAGAAGAAACAGTTTTTCTCCTATGGCTGATTCAGCACTTCGGTTATTGTCAACCGTTTTCCTTTCTTCTTTTTCATTCAGACGGCAAGCATCGGTGTTTGTGTCCCTTTCATCCGATGCCGTCATTGGTGTGAACTTTCAGCCTTGGGCTGTTATTGATAATAAACATCTTCCAATGAATACAAACTAGCTGGCTTGTGGTTTCTTGATATTCTTCTTCGGTCTATTCCCTCATCAAGCCTTTTCCTTTGGCTTGCTGAAGGTGTTTGAGTCGAACCGTTATTGGATCACTTCGTTCATGTTGATCAGACAGTGAACATGAGTTCCCGAATATCATGGTGTGTTTGGGGATTCGTAATGTTATGTGCAGCCCTCGGTGTTTTTGGGCTGGGTGTGCGAGTGATAGATTCAGCACTTCAGAACAGTTATCTTTCCCACACATCTCTACCACACGTCTCTGACAGCCATCCCGTCCGTTCTTCAAAGGAGATGTCTCTCTTCCTTCCTACTCCGAGTTTGGGAGTTATTAGTCCAGATGTTCAGATAAGATATTCATCTGCATCAAACCCAGAATCATCATGCTCATGTCAGTCTCACTGGAGCTCATCAGTGGCTGAGACCATGAGTCCACAGTGGCAAGAGATATCACCTGAGCACAGTCGTTCTTCGACTGTTCTTTTCTCATCTTCTTTGAGTATCACAACAGAGATTAGTAAATTTGCATACCATGAACTCATTGCCCCGACACGTACCCTGAAGGTCAGTCTTCCCTCAGAGTCCGTATCAAGAAGGCTAACCGAGCCTGAGTTGTTACTATCAGCAAGGGATCGCGCATGGTCAGAATGGAATCTACCAGAAAGTCATCGCAGAAGGTCCCGATTAGCTTTTCTGGATCAACAGTCTGCAGCGCTTCTTTCCCGCCGATTTTTCCGTTCGCGGTTGGTCGCTCTTCAGGCTAGCCGTTCCATCCCGTTGGTTACTTCTATACCGGCATCGCGAGGATGGGGTCACGATCATTCGACTCGGTTATTGGTCAATCTTAGCCCGGAGTCGACACTCGTGCTCCCGTCCTTTTCTTCATCATCTGCACGCTCGTTTTCCGTCCTATCTTCAGCCTCGTCGTCTCCTATCCTCAGGAGTACCAATACCGATCGACTAACATCGATCGTGGCGTCCTCTAGGACATTATCGAGTTGGACTCCCTCGTCAGATTCAATTGCTCCCAGTGTGGTCCAGTCCGTTAGCGCTGGGTTTCTTTCGAGTCCCAGGGCCATTGTAGCTAGGACCACGGAGAGAAGTGATCTGAGAGAGGTGGAGTTCGAGCTGATAGCTTTGGATTCGAGGCCGGTAGTTTCGAATTCAAGTGTGAGTAAATCTTCAACTACCGCAACCACTCGGCGACCATCTTCAACTCATAAAGCCGTGAAGACCGCACCGAGTATGACAACTTCACGGCCTTCGACCATTGCTTCGTCTACCAGCCCCGTTACCCACGAATCAACAACTGGTGCTTTGAGCAGTGAGGACTCGCAGATGACGTCCAGTACAGAGGGCAGATCCTCCTCAACCACAACCTCTCTTCCACCCACGACTATCGCACTAATAGATTTCCCGATTCCCGGTGCTAGGTATGATTGTAAAAAGATTCACTATAATCGGTCATGTATTTCGATTCTAGACAGAGTTTGTATACTGGTTAGAAGATCGACACCTTTGACCAGTGTGATCTCCGTCCAACCGTACAACGGAATTGAGAAATTCGCTTCTGCCGTAGAGCATGAGATGTTTAATCAAGCATGCGGGAACTACATGAAATTGACCGCTTAAGGAATAAATTCTATGTTGAATAAAAGGAATCGTTTATTGGTGAGTTCGTCGGATGTGCAGAGTGAGTTCAGCTATGCATCATCTACCGTGGGTTGATATGGCGAGCCGGTGGCTGCCGCCATGCCGGGGTGAGAGGAGGAGACCCGGTCCTGACTTGACTGAGTTGTTGGTAGCGTCTCCGACGCCATGTTTGGACCACGCATCGGATGCAGCTTGTTGTGCCGTAAACAAGCAATAGTGTTGTTACGACTGCCGCGTAGATCTGGAGGAAGTTCGTTCCGTTGTGTGGAACAGGTGCTGGTGGTATCGGATGAGTATAGTTGTAGTATGCTATCCAAATATCTTCACCACCAACAGTTGTTCCGTTTGGTAGTAGACAGGCCACAGTTTGTGATGCGCTTTCTATGCAGGTGGCCGTTGAATCGGAACAGTCGATTGGGAAATGGAATGGGCTCAGATCGGATATCATGCATGGTATTTTCTGTTGGATACACCACGGAAAACAATCAGTGCCTTGTTGTCTTCTTTCAGGCCGTCAGTGTATCTTCTTGAGGGTCCTTGCATGTCGTCACCTAAGTCACTATAGCCGTGGGAGCTGGTGGAATCTTCCGGTACTCGGGGACTCTCCATTGGGTCCATCTTCGATGTTAGGGTGTGCACTGATGAGACACCTCACTAGAGAGTCACACACTTTCACAATGTACTTTCCGAGACGTCGTGTCCGTAGATTCGATCGTGCTGATAACGAATGTTGGATTTTAGTCCACTGTGCTCAGTCGGTGGACACTCGATCTGGAAGTACGGTCTGTGGTCTGGAAGATCACTGCACGAAATAAAGAGACAGGGGTCTATTGCTCTTACTCAGCTCCTCGTGGGCATTGCCTTTATTGCGTGTATATATACCCAACCAAGAGTGTGGGTTTGCATGAGCCGAAGGCGGATGGCCTTCGGCTCAGGGTTACATACAATTCTGGGATACTGCTGTACTGTATCTCCCAGTAAGGTCTCTTTGTTTCGTGCCGTGATCTTCCAGACCACAGACCGTACTTCCAGATCGAGTGTCCACCGGCTGACCACAGTGGACTAAAATCCAACATTCGTTATTGCGCACGATCGAATCTACGGACACGACGTCTCGGAAAGTACATTGTGAAAGTGTGTGACTCTCTAGTGAAGTGTCTCATCAGTGCACACCCTGACATCGAAGATGGACCCAATGGAGAGTCCCCGAGTACCGGAAGATTCCACCAGCTCCCACGGCTATAGTGACTTAGGTGACGAAATGCAAGGACCCTCAAGAAGATACACCGACGGCCTGAGAGAAGACAACAAGGAGGATGTAGGCTTCAACGCACTCGACATCGGGACAAAACATCGGAACCGAGAACTCGTCGTCCTAAAGCTTGATGGCTCGAACTTTACAGCATGGAAAGTAATGATTTACGCAGCATTGGATGCAGACCCGTACGCCCTCGATGTGACAACCGGAAAACTGATTCCACCTCCACCGGGAACAGACCCTAAGGAGGCGGCCATACAACAACAGGAGTATGAGGCAGGAAACCGAGCGGGAAGATGCACCCTATTTGCATCAATCCAAACGGCCCTGGCGGTCTCCCTGTTCACCGACAATGCAGCTGTCATCGAAGCCGCTGAATTGTGGAGACTGATTACTGAGAAGTTCAAAGCTACTAGCGGAGGACTGAAACAGTTGGCCCTCACCAAACTGATGGGCTACAAATATCAGCAAAACAAATCAGCCGGAGACAACCTGTTCCGCTTCAAACAGATAGCGGGACACAACGAGACATTAGGGATCAAGATCCCACAGGATATGAAGATCACCATACTCCTGGTCAGCCTTCCGTCATCATGGGAACCTTTCAAACAAGCGTTCACAGCGAGGGAGGACTCGGGGAAATCTGATCCCCGATTTTGTCAGCTGTGAGAGCTGTATCAAAGGAAAGATGCATCGAGCTAGCTACCGACAGAAGCCTAGCAATTCACTTGCCCCTCGCATCGGGTGGATCAGCAGTGATGTCTGCTTCGTAAGCACGCCTACTTACGGATGACATAGAGCCTTTCTCACATTGTCAGATAGCAAAAGCCATTTCCGAAAAACGTACTTTCTCCATAATAAATCAGAAGTCTTCGATCGCATCCGTGACTTCCTAAAATGGTTCAAACTCAGAACGGGACAGCAGGTTTATCATTTCCACTCTGATGGGGGTTCTGAATTCAAGAACAGCAGAGTACAGTCACTCCTGAGGTCGACAGGTTGTGACTATTCGTACTCGGCTCCGAGGACCCCGCAGCATAATTCGATTTCGGAGAGATTAAATCGAACGTTGCTGAACCTTGCTAGAACTATGATCATTGACAGTGGGTTCCAAAAGCCTGTTTGGGCTGAGGCTGTGAACTTCGCGACGCACTGCCTTAACATCACGAAGTTCAATGATCTGGTTGGTGAAACTCCATTTGAGATGATCACGGGCGAGAGGCCATACCTCGGACGCATTCGAAGATTTGGCACAAGATGTTGGTTTTACAACATCCAACCAACGAAGGACAAGCTAGACCAACGAGCAATTGCTGGAGCAATTGTTGGCATCGATGAAGATGGATTGAGCTACAGAGTTCTTGAGTTAGGGACAAGAAACATCCATCGCATCCGTGACATCACAGTGAAGGAACCCTCACCTTTACCCGAAGACGCTAACAAACTCCCGCCACCACCGGAAGTGCCAGGATCATCAGACATCAACACACCCTCGCAGTCAAAAGAAGACAGTGATCCAACAACAGAAGATCTCAGTGAACCAACACCCGAAGATTCAAACAATTCGGGCACTGCAGAAGATGAAGAATGGAACGGAGAAAGAAATGTGGATAAAGGATTAGGGGTAGCTGTTGATCATGAATCCAGCAACCCCTGCCTGCCACAAGTCCGCGCGGACACGCCAAGAGGAATCCTGCACCGGCAAGGACGGAGCACAAAGTCGAGGGACGCAAGTATAATTTACGTGATAGGAGTACTCTTAAGAAGCCAGATCGCTACGGGGCAGGTTCGGCTAACCATGCCTCGTGTAGTTATACGACCTCTCAGACTAGCCAACATCTAGGCAATTCCAACACTCAGGTAGACGTACCCGTTAGTCAAGAAGATGTTGAAAGATCAAAACATAAGAATGAATGGTTAGCAGCGATGGCTTTGGAACTAGAATCGTTCCGATCCAACCAGGCTTATGAGCTGGTTGAGCCGGCTCCAGGACAACATGTCCTGTCGAACCGATGGGTGTTCACCTTGAAGACTGACAAGGATGGGAACATCATCAAAAGAAAGGCGAGACTTGTGGTTCGTGGCTGTGCCCAGCGACCAGGTCTCGACTACGAGAGTTTGTTCAGCCCTGTAGCCAGATTTGAGACGATACGACTCGTACTCTCAGTGGCAGCCAGGGAACATCTCTTTCTCACTCAGGCAGATGTCTGCACCGCATTCCTCTCAGCTCCTTTGGACAGGAAACTTTACATGCGGCAACCAGCCGGCTTTGAGGACGGTAGCAAAAGAGTTTGTGAGCTTTTGAAAGCGGTCTACGGGACCGTCCAAGCTCCTAAATGCTTCAATAAAAAATTGAGCGACACTCTGCTGAGCCTGAGGACAATAAAATTGGAAAGAAGCAAGCAGGACCCATGCCTGTACTTCTCCAATCCCCCTCGAAGAGTTTTCATCCTGATCTATGTGGATGACTGCCTGATTGGTTCACATGACGAACAACTAACCAAGGCAATACTCCAAGAACTCCAGAAAACATTCGAACTCACGTTCAAGCCTCTGGAATTTTTCTTGGGACTGAGAGTCAACATCTCACCAGACCGAGGGAGGATTCGAATCAATCAAGCCCAAAACATAGCTGAGATTCTGGAACGTTTCAAAATGACTGACTGTAAGGTGTCACCCATACCAATTGATGCTACATCCAAGTCAGCATTTGAGGGAGAAATAGAATCTGAAGTATCGAGAGCTTGTGGGGGCCTTGATGTTTGCCTCTATAGCAAGCCGCGGAGATATCAGCTATTCGGTCGGTTTCCTTTCAAGATACTTGGACAAGCCAACACGTCATCTTTGGAACACCGGTTGGAAAGTATTACGATACCTTTCCGGTACAAGAAATTTTGGTCCAACGTATCTTGGTGAAATCCACGACCGACTCGACGCATACTGCGATGCGGAGTGGGCAGGTTGCAAAACAACGCGTAGGAGTACAAGCGGCTCAGCCATTCTTTTTGGCGGAACAATGGTAATTTGGTCATCACAACGCCAAAGTTGTGTAACCCTCAGTGGCATGGAGAGTGAAATAGTCGCGTGCAGTGAAATGGCAAAGTCTTGCCTCTGGGTTACCAGACTACTCCATGAAGTCGGATACCCTGTGAAGCCCGTACTGCACATCGACAACACCGGTTGTATCCAGCTCTTCACTGAATTCCAGGTAACAAAACGATCAAAGTACATTGAGGCTAGGCACTTTTGGCTCAAGGAGAAGATAGAGAACGGTGATTTCAAAATAGAACATTGCCCCTCTGATGAAAATATCTCTGATCTTGGTACGAATGCACTGGCAGAAACTCACTTTGTTCGTCTACGATCCTTATCTGGCATCCTGAACCATGCTACAGATACAAGTCATCGGTATCCTCCTGCTGGCGGCAACAGCCGCCGCGTTCTTCCCATACGGCACTGATTGTTTGCCGTGGTGTATCCAACAGAAAATACCATGCATGATATCCGAACTGAGCTCATTCCATTTCCCAATCGACTGTTCTGATTCGACGGCCACCTGCATAGAAAGCGCATCACAAACTGTGGCCTGTGTACTACCAAACGGAACAACTGTTGGAGGTGAAGATATTTGGATAGCATACTACATCTATACTCATCCGATACCACCAGCACCTGTTCCACACAACGGAACAAACTTCCTCCAGATCTACGCGGCAGTCGTAACAACACTATTGCTTGTTTACGGCACAACAAGCTGCATCCGATGCGTGGTCCAAACATGGCGTCGGAGACGCTACCAACAACTCAGTCAGAACCGGGTCTCCTCCTCTCACCCCGGCATGGCGGCAGCCACCGGCTCGCCATATCAACCCACGGTAGATGATGCATAGCTGAACTCACTCTGCACACCCGACGAACTCACCAATAAACGATTCCTTTTAATCAACATAGAGTCTATTCCTTAAGCGGTCAATTTCATGTACTTCCCGCATGCTTGATTAAACATCTCATGCTCTACGGCAGAAGCGAATTTCTCAATTCCAGTGTACGGTTGGACGGAGATCACACTGGTCAAAGGTGTCGATCTTCTAACCAGTATACAAACTCTGTCTAGAATCGAAATACATGACCGATAATAGTGAATCGTTTTACAATCATACCTAGCACCGGGAATCGGAAAATCTATTGGTGCGATAGTCGTGGGTGGAAGAGAGGTTGTGGTTGAGGAGGATCTGCCCTCTGTACTGGACGTCATCTGCGAGTCCTCAGTGCTCAAAGCACCAGTTGTTGATTCGTGGGTAACGGGGCTGGTAGACGAGGCAATGGTCAAAGGCCGTGAAGTTGTCGTACTCAGTGCGGTCTTCACGGCTTTAGGAGTTGAAGATGGTCGCCGAGTGGTTGTGGTAGTTGACGATTTATTCACACTTGAATTCGAAACTACCGGCCTCGAATCCAAAGCTATCAGCTCGAACTCCACTTCTCTCAGATCACTTCTCTCCGTGGTCCTAGCTACAATGGCCCTGGGACTCGAAAGAAACCCAGCGCTAACGGACTGAACCACACTGGGAGCAACTGAATCTGATGAGGGAGTCCAACTCGAGAATGTCCTAGAGGACGCCACGATCGATGTTAGTCGATCGATATTGGTACTCCTGAGGATAGGAGACGACGAGGCTGAAGATAGGACGGAAAACGAGCGTGCAGATGATAAAGAAAAGGACGGGAGCACGAGTGTCGACTCAGGTCCAAAATTGACCAATAACCGAGTCGAATGATCGTGACCCCATCCTCGCGATGCCGGTACAGAAGTAACCAACGGGATGGAACGGCTAGCCTGAAGAGCGACAAACCGCGAACGAAAAATTCGGCGGGAAAGAAGCGCTGCAGACTGTTGATCCAGAAAAGCTAATCGGGACCTTCTGCGGTGACTTTCTGGCAGATTCCATTCTGACCATGCGCGATCCCTTGCTGATCGTAACAACTCAGGCTCGGTTAGCCTTCTTGATACGGACTCTGAGGGAAGACTGACCTTCAGGGTACGTGTCGGGGCAATGAGTTCATGATACGAAAATTTACTAGTCTCTGTTGTGATACCCAAAGAAGATGAGAAAAGAACAGTCGAAGAACGACTGTGCTCAGGTGATATCTCTTGCCACTGTGGACTCATGGTCTCAGCCACTGATGAGCTCCAGTGAGACTGACATGAGCATGATGATTCTGGGTTTGATGCAAATGAATATCTTATCTGAACATCTGGACTAATAACTCCCAAACTCGGAGTAGGAAGGAAGAGGGACATCTCCTTTGAAGAACGGACGGGATGGCTGTCAGAGACGTGTGGTAGAGATGTGTGGGAAAGATAACTGTTCTGAAGTGCTGAATCTATCACTCGCACACCCAGCCCAAAAACACCGAGGGCTGCACATGACATTACGAATCCCCACACACACCATGATATTCGGGAACTCATGTTCACTGTCTGATCAACATGAACGAAGTGATCCAATAACGGTTCGACTCAAACACCGTCAGCAAGCCAAAGGAAAGGGGCTTGATGAGGGAATAGACCGAAGAAGAATATCAAGAAACCACAAGCCAGCTAGTTTGTATTTATTGGAAGATGTTTATAATCAATAACAGCCCAAGGCTGAAAGTTCACACCAATGACGGCATCGGATGAAAGGGACACAAACACCGATGCTTGCCGTCTAAATGAAAAGAAAAAAAGACAACGGTTGACAATAACCAAGGTGCTGAATTAGCCATAGGAGAAAGGAGAAAACCTGTTTCTTCTCCTTTAGGCCGCCTCTGGGAGGCGATTGCACCTGTGAACGTGTCCATTGGCAGGACACAGTTTCGATGTTACGATACTGTGGCAGACTGCCATGCTTGACAGTGGCTCTGGACCAGCGATCAACAGACACCTGTTATCGTCCTTGTTGTGACATAGCCACTTGTGTCCCACACGACGGCATGAGTAGCTGAGAAGACCCAATCTGGATCGGTCTGGGTCGAGCTGCTTGACAAGAACTGAGCCGGCCTTGGTCGAATTTGCCGGACTGGGAGTGGTCGTCGGAGGCACTGGGATGTCATCATCATCCTCCAGAAGTGTCGCAGAATGCGGGAGTTTCTTCCGATCAGTTGTTGAAACTGGAGGCAATTCCAGGGTCGAAGATCCCCGTGTTGAGGCGGCGTAAATGAATAGCCCGCCAGAAGCTAAAACAGAAGCCTAAATGGTCGAGTGCCCGGTTCTATTAAATCATTAGTGGCTGAATTTTTCCCTTCCCTGCCAGGCTACTCACTGATCATGAAGAACGCGGCGAAGAACACCAACGTCTTCCAGTTCAACACGAGCGATGCCAGCCTCCTGAGACGCGTCTTTGGGGCTCGAGGATTGCTGGAGTCTTCTGCCATGATCTGCTCGGCAGTAGGACGGAATCGGGTTTCCGCTGGCGAATTGGAGCCAGCAATTGAACCTTGAAAGATCGAATCATGATTGAGGACAGAATGTCCCCGATCCCCTGGGAGTTTTTCCATCTCCAGGGTCAAGGTACCGATGGCGGTCGAGTTTCTGACCGATTGAGTCTTCAGCTCTCGGACAATGGTCTCCAGATTGATTATCCGGAGATTGTGCTGGTCAGAGTTCTGCTTCATTGACGATGAGAGTTGTATCATCTGCGAGTCCACCTCGTTGATACGATCGTTCTCCAACTTCGTCTTCTGGCGAAGAACGGCCTCGGTCTTCCTGGCCACATTCTCAACTTTGAAGATGTACTCCTTCAAGTTGGCCATGTCACATTTCAGATCGGAAAGTGACGACGACGTGGTATGGTTCCGAGCTCCATTCTCTTGGGCGCTCAACTTGCTGGCCAGATTTACCATCTCACCACGGACCTCGGAGATGATCGAGTGCAGATGATTGATCTGCTCAAGATATGCCATGGTGCTGGAGATGTTGTCTTGACGAACATCAAACTGATGTTGGACCAGGCTGGCCAGCTTGATAGAGCCCTGCTGCTCTTCAACTCGCTCTTGAAGGTCGGCAAGAGAATCAACAACCTCCTTCATCGGAATCTTCGGAGTCACATGCTTCGCGAAGGCATTGAGCTTAACCATGAGTTTGGAAAAATTCTCATCGCTCGTGTCAATGCGACGTGCCAGTTGTTTCACTGTGTCACAGACACCAGTGAGTTGTCCCGGGTTCTCAGTTCGAGAAACCATTTCGCTACGATAGAACTCGAGATTTCTCTCGACCCTGCGAACCTGATCCATGATCACCTTACCGACACTGCCCGCGAAGGCGGCTTCTTGTAGGGAAACGGTGACCAGACTAGAGTCAGGTTTCGGAACAACCTCTGAGGCTGTACCGACACAGGCCATCTTTTGATCCATCATGCTACAAGCTGAACTGGTTTCTTCTCGACGAGAACAGTAACCAGCGACTGACGATTGTCCTTCTCTGGATTGTACTCTTGTGTCTATGTCCTTTGTTTGACACACGCATTCGGGAATACAGAGCTGTTACTTCGTTGGTGTCGAACTTGCCTCTCCTGAGTGCTTCGCTTTCAATCGCCAGTTTGAGGTGTGCAAATGATCTTCCGGAGTCCTCTCTGGCCGTGAATGCCTGTTTGAATGGGTCCCAGTTTGACGGAAGTGACTCGAGGAGAATAGTAATCTTAAGATCATCTGGAGTTTGAACACCAAGTGCTCCAATATGACTGGTTATCTGATTGAAGCGGAAGAGGTTCTCTGATGCTGTTTTGTTCTGCTGGTACTTGTATCCAATGAGTTTTGACAGAGCCAACTGTTTAAGCCCACCATTGGATAATGTGAACTTTCCAGTTATTAGTCTCCACATTTGTGGAGCGTCAATCGTCATTGAGTTGTGAGCGAAGAGGGACACCGCGAGTGATGACTGCAGGGATGCAAAGAGTGTGCATCGTGCCGCTCGATTCCCAGCAATGTATCTCTCCATCTGCTCCTTTCCCGCTGCTTTGTTTCGATCAACTGGAAGTGGTGGTGCCGGATTGCCCAAGGTGACGTCGAGTGCGTATGGGTCCGCTTCAAGAGCTGCTGATATGAGCACCTGCCACTCCTCATAGTTACTGCCATCTAACCTGAGCACCACGCCATTGCGATTGCGATGACGCACAGCGGTCGGGATTGTCGGAAAATCATAACTTTTGAACGGCTGGACCGATTTTCCTGAATTTTCGCGAGCGAGTTCTGAGTCCAGAGGAGCAACTTTTGAGCATATAATAAGAAGTAATTGGTTCATCGACGGCATCAGCTAGCCCGAGAAATTGCGCGCATCCTCCGTTTTCTATCCGATGAAAAAAGTGCATTTTTCGAGGAGTTATGAGCATTTTCAAAAATCGGTCTAAACCTTCCTTACGAAGGGCCCGTTGAAAATTTTCCTCATGGGAAAAAAAAATGCGGAATTGCACCAGCTTTCCGACCCTTCTCGCCGATTTTAGATCAATCCAGTCGTTTGGCCGGAATCGTGAATTTTCCATTTTTTTTTCGATTTTGCCCTCTTTGGAGAGAGTTTGGAAGTTAGTTACATGCTCAAAAGTTGCTCCTCTGGACTCAGAACTCGCTCGCGAAAATTCAGGAAAATCGGTCCAGCCGTTCAAAAGTTATGATTTTCCGACAATCCCGACCGCTGTGTGACGTGGCCCCATGTTCAGATCATCTCCAATGCCATCGTCGCCTTGCATGAGATTCATACCGCTTGTTTCGCCGATTCTAATAACCGATGAGCCTGGTCTTGGGTCATCTAAATCACTGTAGCCGTGGGAGCTCGCGGAATATTCAAGTGTGGCCGGATTCTCTGCGGGATCCATAGAACTTGTTGTGTATGCACCGGAATGTCACTTTTTGATCACTTCAATAGTCACAATCAAGTCTATACAGAGTTACACACTTATACACCGCACTATCTGATCAAGAATGTTCGCAGATTCAATCGTGCTTGATAACGAATGTTGGATATTTGGGCTCACTAGTTAGTTGGCGAACAGTCTCAATCCGAAAATGGGTTGAATATCACGGCACAAAATAAAGAGACAGAGTTCCGGTTAGAAACATCTAGCTCCTCAGAGCTGGTCTTTATTAGCTCTGGTATATATACCCAGGGGAAAGTACTGTAACAGGTGGTAGGCAGATCCGAAGCTGGGTCGCATTCGGATCTGTGTCAAGACATGCGGATGCAATACTGCGAAGTGTCAGAGGTGAACTTCATGTTCATCTCCACCTCTGACCGTGATCACACTGACGGGTTTCAGATACCCGCAATATTGCTAAATAATGCATCAAGAACTCGAGATTTCTCTCGACTCGACAAACCCGATCCATAATTACCTTACAGACACTGCCTGCAAAGGCTGCTTCTTGTAAGGAAACAGTAACCAGGTTCGAGTCAGCTGACGAGACAATTTCCGAAACTGAACTCACACATGCCATCTCCTGATCCATCATGGTGCAGTTGAACAGGGCTTTCTGACGAAGACTGTACTGAACAAACGATGAACGGACCCAGGCACGGTCAAGAGCAGACTGACACTTGACTGATTTACAACCCTAATTTAAGGAAAGCCATCGAGCGACGATGCAAGGGTGTGGAGTTTAGCGAACTATTTCTAATCCTAATAAACAAATATCGACATTAGGTTCATCCTCTCAATCGTGAGACTGACACAAAGCATCAGCGTCGACAAAGGATGGAATTCGCTTGAAAAACATTCAGATCGCATCGAGATCTATGGATCCGAGATCTGAACCGAGGGATCGAGATGAACAGTTTATGGCTCCAAGATGTGCATAAACAAAACTGCCACGGACCGGCAACAGATCTGAAGCAGGAAGAAGAAGAGAAAAAAACACAGTTGAAAGCGGTCACAAACTCTGAACCGCATTCATTCTCACGAGCATCCTTAAACAAAAAAAAACACCGATGCCTAGAGGAGGATCCTTTTTCGAAACTGTATCAGCTCGGCTCCGATGAGTTTAAAGCATGTGACTGAGATCACAAAATACACCGCCTAGCGGGAATACATGAATCTGAGTCGACTGTCGAACTTTGGACAGAAGCCAGATTTTTTCCCCCAACCAAGAGGGGCAATGATCGAAGAAGCGAACTGTGTACACACGACGTGATGACAAGTGAGATGCGGAGGTGGCCTTTTCCTTTTCCGCCCAAAAGGAACTCTCACCCAGAAGCTAAAAAATGAAAGCTCGAGTCAAGCCCATGTCCGGATCACTCCCAGTTTCCACAGTTCAACATGGATCATCCCCAGGCCATCCACTTCGGAAACCTCGAGAGTGACTCTGGGGATGTGGTCCTCAAGAAGTTCGACGACGACCGAGTCCCTTGTTGGCGCAACGACGAGGGATGCTCTCGATGCGGGTTCGACCACCAGGAGTCGATCTTCCGAGGACCTCGGCTGCTCATCCCGTTCCGGAGTGGGTACCTTGCACGGTACGAGTGGTAGCACCCTCTGGTAAACACAGTTGTTCGCGAGCACAGCAGCCGGCTGAACCGGCGAGCCGAGTTCCGGCCGCGACCAGACTGCGGGATGATCCCGCCGAGACATCTCATCATCACCGAGATGCACACGTGGTACGGAGCTCGCCTCTCCGAAGATCTCTTTCCACTGATCTGGATGACAACCTCGGGCTTCTGGAAGTTCCAGTTCAACCTTATCGCCCGAGGACACATCCTGACAAGACACCGTCAGGCTGTGATGAAGGCCATCGTGGAGCACTCGAGTAAGAGCACTCTGATGGCCATCAACGACGAACTGGGCAACGAACGCCTCAGCTGGTTCATCTGAAGAAAGATGTTTGAAAACATCCCACCTGAGGACTTTGTTCCCGTCAGTGAAAATATTCAATTCCATCCTAAGTACTATTCTTCGAAACTCTGGCAGTAGGTACATTTAATAAAAAATTAAAAAAAATAAAAAGAGTGTCCCCAAAACTCGTTCATGCGAAGAACTCTTTCCTAGGATATGAGATAGTCAAATGGCCATGTATAGATTCTGTATGTAAAACCAGACTAGCGTCGAATCAGGGACCTCACGCCTTAGGAGCGTTAGAGATAGGACTGACAATGAGCCTAGGTCTTGGTAGGGATAGGGTCAGTAGGTAATCCACGATCCGATCTGAACTGACAGTTTCATCTAAGGCATGATGTTGAAATATCACTCTGTGTCTGGTATCTGAAACACGTCTTAGTTCAGACGATCATCTTAGTGTATACAGGGACGGTATTACAGTACCGTGGGCGGCAAGGCGACAAGCCCTCACTAGGAGATACTGCTGTACAGTATCTGGAGAACCACAAGTAACCCTGAGCCGAAGACCAGCCGCCTCCGGCTAATGCAAACACACTTTCTTGTTTGGGTATATATACACGCAATAAAGGCAAGGCCCGCGAGGAGCTAAGTGAGAGTAACAGTATCACTGTCTCTTTATCGACTGCCGTGATCTTCAAGACTACAGAGTACTTCCAGATCTAGTGTCCATCGACTGAGCACAGTGGACTAAAATCTAACAGCAATGAAGATCGTTGTGGGCTATCGTTACAATGCTACCTTTGCTGACGTCGAAGCGTGCCGCCAGATCGTTTAACGAGATGTTTGGCGTCTCTTCGATTGCTTCGTCCACCTCATCGATTATTTCACGGGTCCACACCGAGTTCTTGCGTTCACGGCTTCGTCCCTTGGATAGAAGCTGCACCAGATTTTGTGACCGGTCCCACTCAGCTTTCACTCGGTAGACCATGGACTTCGAGTCCCCAGTAACTGCGATGACTTCTTGGGGAGTCTCGCCGCCCGATAGAAGAGCAAGGACCGCATGGCGTTACATCTCTTCCACTAGATGGTTTCTGCTGGGTCCAGCTTCAGCCATTCCGATAGGTCACAGAAGTTCGACTTGGCAAGACAGACTCGGTAGGACTCCTCAAGGACTTCTTCGTGTTTCGTGGAGCTCGTGTTCTTTTCAAAATGGCTGAACCTTCCAGCTTGGTAGACGAGCTCCGCTGCTTAAGTTACGAGAGCACCATTCGGCGGAAGCATGTCGGTGCTCTGTAGCGCCCGCAAAGCCAACACTCTAGCACTTTCGAGTTGTTTAAGGCTTTCAAAACGAAGAATTTGAAATGCTCAATTCTTTAACAAAAAGAAAGTTGTCGGATCGGCCCGGAAACTTCACCGTCGGATAGTTCTGACCATTCTGAAACTTTTTGCCATCGAAAGTTTTTTTTCGAATTCGACTACCCTGAGGAGATACGGGAGGAATTGTATCGAGGACGAGATTTTGTCAGCAGACGAGTGATTCTTGTGATACTGATGCGATTGGTCAGCCTTTCTGATGCTCCTGACCGATTCTCGCCATTTCTTCAGCAGATGAGGGGCATCCTTTGCTGCATTCAAGAAAATGATGACGAACTGGATCGGTAATTTGGGACGTTTCACGGGCAGTTTTGTGGGGGAGTTCGGAAAAAATTGCTTTCCGAGAAGTTGATCCTCCACCGATTGACGCGAAAGACGCGCCATCCTTTCAGCTATACACCGGAAAGGAATACCTGGAATCGGACCATTTTTGACCGAGATATGATCAAAAGAAGGAAGGGTGAGGAAATTCCCGACTTGCGTTGACCACCCTGTAGCTGGTTCAACCATGTTGTTCTCGCTCCTAACCGTACAAAGTTCGTGCCGCATTTGATGAAGAAACTAACTCTTGCGAAGAGTTATGATGCGCGAGCGAACCTTCACGACGACGACTTTGATGTGCTGATAGAAAGGCTTGACGTTTTGCGCGGCCACGGGCACTTGGCCTCTACGAATACGTTGAGGACCTGGCTCCGTCGTCTCACCCCATCACATTCGAGGAAAAAGCCTCACAACGCTTCCCGGTGCTTGCAAAAATCGCGCTCATCTGTTTGAGCCTGCTGGTCAATATTGAGCAGAGCGTCCGCTCAGTCAGTATTTTGACGCGCTCCGGGACGATCGCCGCTCCATCAAAGAGGGCGACCTCTCCATGTACAGCTTGCTATACCAGGAGGCAGGAAAAGTCTGACAATGATCATATCGATTCCACCGGATACTTTCGTCTGGAATGAAGTTTATGTGGAATCTGACTGAGATCGTGCTTACTCCTCCGAGATCTTTTTTGCAGGAAGCCAATTTCCGCAGACGCGAGCACTCTGCGCATCCATCAAGTGTGGATAGAAAATAGGGGGAAAATGAAGAAAAAATCATCGAAGCCTCGATAAATCGGCTACGCTCAAAACAAACTTCGGCCCGTCTCGTTTGCTCGCAACACGTGTCGCGGGGAATCGTCATCACGGGACGGATGGTAACTGCTCTAATAATTACAACACTTCGATTGATAAAAGTCATTTGCAGATTGTCTAGTAACCGGGTCATATCTAGATAGTAAACCTATATTAAGACTTCCGTACCTTCATTTCGATTTGCTTATATTGTTCAGATGTGCACTCACACAACTATGGAGTGAACAACGTACGATCCAGTCACTAATGTAGTGCCGGATGCTGTAATGGTTCTTGCTCTGTATGCAGGCTCCGTGTTTGTAATTGTCAAGAGGTAAAAATGACCAACACAAAAGGGCAAAGTGGGAACTGACAGTGGAGCCGATGGAGTTTGAGGGAAAGTGGGGGGAGTCGGAGGCATGCTGACGTTTCGGGGGGGGGGGGGGGCGGATCTCGATGAATCGTCATGATCAAAAAGGTCGGAGTTCCAACTCAAACAGTGGTGCATCCTCGTGGTGTATTTTATAGGGATGTTTCCTCTATCTCTTCATGCCATGAACAGAAAATGCATTTTTTTTCGATTTTCCTCGTTACACCCCCCTTAAGCGAACGGCGAGCTCCCCCCTCACACCACAACAGCGTTTGGACGCTGTACGAGTCTTCCTCCTCCCCCTCGAAGCTCGAATTATTCACGATTCCCTTTGTTCGAGGAGAAGTTTACGTAATCCGTAATCCACCGAAGAAAACGCCGTGAATTTTCGTCAAAAACACCCTGACAAAATGAATGATTCCATCATTGTTCAGATTGGAGTTTTCTTCTTCAAGCAATGAATCCACGATGACCTTGTAGATTTTTCGTGTGTTCTTCATCCAAAACATGGTCATCCCTCTCAAAAGGCGAAACGGATAACACTTATTAGAAAACACGGCATTTTTGAAGAGGTCGAGTGATTGAGTTGCTACACTCACACTTGTAAACCGAGAAAAAAGACCACCGAGGGCCACCGGTTGTTGAGCCCGAGCTGGAAGTCAAGAATATCGATCAGGAATGCGTTCGGGAGCAGGGCCCTCAGAGTCTGCTAGAGCAGTGATTATACCCGCTGTGACCTGAGCATCGGCGTGGAAGCCCGTAGTTGACACACTGGAGCTGGGAGATGAAGAACGAAACGAGGACTCGATGATCACCTTCTCGTAATCAGGGTCAGAATTTGAAGACTTGTTCGTAGATGGTGTTGAGATAACTGAACTCACACCGGATGCAGACACTGGGTTAGGGATTCCAATATGCAGAGCGATAGTCCAAGCGACCAACGGACAGATGGAAACTGAACACACAAGCGCAAGGCTCGCGGTGTGCACCCATTACCGCGAAAACCCATTGCCGCGAGAACCCATTACCGCGAAAACCCATACCCGCTAGAACCCGTTACCGCGACAGAATCTGGAGCTCGCTCTCATCTAGGGAAGCTTCTATGCGAAGCGTCGAAAGTATATGATTCATGTGTATCTGACGAACGGCCCGGGGTGCAACCAAGAATAGTTTCTCAGAGAGGGATCCTTATTCCAAGTCAGCTACTCGATACGAAATCATGGAACCGGAACCTCGGCAACCGTTCTCTGTCGCCTCGTGGTGACGCGGATCATAGATGAATGAAAGATAGGCAGCGGAGCTATGAGGGAACACGAGAGATTCTACCCAGACATGATTCTGAGGGGTACCGATGAATCTCTTACCTGATGCGAAGCTTTGATGAGTTTTATCGCGGGCAGGGCAATTCCTGGGAACACACATGAAACATCGTCGAGAAGGAAAGAGTACGGGAAAGATTTCGACGCCTCGCATAGAAGCTTCCCTAGCTTGGAGCGAGCTCCAGATTCTGTCGCGATGATGGGTTTTCGCGGCAATGGGTTTTCGCTGTGATGGGTTTTCACGGTGATGGGTTTTCGCGGTAACGGGTTTTCGCGGTGATGGGCTGTAGCCAGGCTCGCACTGTTGGATACGCAAAACTGCATCCCAACGCCAGATGGCGAAATCAATGAATGGCAGTGGATGCCAGGACCAACCAGAGTGTTACCGAATACAGAAACAGTGCGGAAACCGTCGTGTGTTTCGAGAACACAGGAAAGCAAAACTCCACATTGCCGAATCAATGTTTTGATTTATTCTCTGATAACCAACAGAGACATTTTCATCACGAAAAACAGACGCCGACTCCCAAAGGTCAAAAAGCTGCCTGAAAATGATTGAAGGTCCAAATCGAACACCGCCTGACCACAGGCGCGGAAATAGAGCAAGATGACAAACGATGGTGCACTTGTCAGCACCACAAACACCGTTGTCAATGGTGTGAGTACAAAAGCTGTCAAAGTCACTGGCTCATGGCCGAGAACACTCAAACATGCCTTGGAGGTCTGATGAATACAAGTCAATCCAGAGACCTGAGGGATGCGCTTGCATCTACAATCCCAAAGCACAACATCCTCCGGGTGGCACTTTCTGGTCGACCCTGAATTAGACACGCGGCGTTGTTCGGGTTTCGATGGCGAATCGTTCACAGGAACCATAGAAGTATTGTCGAAGAAGTCAGACGATTCTGGAGGAATCACCAGCATAGTAGATACGGCAGACACCAGAGGAGATGCTTCCAATTAAAAGAAATGGAAATCTATCAACGAATCCCCACTACTAGAGCTCGATAAACTACACCTCAGAAACAGAGAAAAATTATCGAATACTCTCCAATGACCAGCTGAAGATGAGATAAATGCAGTATCCTCCGCATGAAATGGTGAACTTGAGGAGTCTTGGAATCGACGACTTAGGAATCTCATTCGTACCGGCGTTGGTGGTTGGACTTCAGCTGGTTCTTCTTCAAATGATGAAGGATTCGTTTGCGAATTATTACTCATGGTATGAATTCGCTCAACGTGTGCCGAAATTTCGTTGAGCGACACTGTGATCTTTGCTACAGAGGCACTGTTTTGGGCGAGTTGATCGCAAAGGGTCTAGCCGGATAAAGGAGGCTTGGGTGCCCCACCGCGACGGGTCTTCCTAAAAACAGCAGGATCGTGTTCCCTATGTGAAAAAACGTATCCCTGAAGTTTTCAGCCTTTTCCGTTACCTAGATCCAAATCTATCAACATTAGTTGAGAATAGTTCATTTAAATCCGCAAAGTCAAGAGCAAACTTAAAATCATTACATCTCGAGAACCGCTGGGCATACAGCGTCGAACGACAACTTTTTGGAAAGCTCTCTTCGAGGACTATCTTCTCAAATAGCCAGTGATCGATGATGCCACTGACTATGATTTCTAAGGCATTAAAAATCGAGAGTTCCTCAAATTATATGGTTTATACCCTTCGCGTGGCCGGCCAAGAATCGGCGGAAACCAGAATGTAGCCGAGTGCCCTCTTCCTACTCAAGCAGTTCCATCTGAATCGAAGCTCAGCCTTCGGAGTTATCGCTCCGAGTAAGTAACCGACCAGACCACTCTTTGACTTCGGAGTCCGGGAATTCAACCCAGACGCGCTTGAAACGTTTAAGAGACTGCAAAAATCGCTGAACCATATCTTGGAGGTTTTTTTCCTCCACTTTCTCTCCTGAGGGATCTTCAACCCTCGAGATCGCTTTCGTCCGATTTTCACTCGTGATCGGCAAACTATGCGACGATCGTGAGGGCTGTCTCGAGGAACCTGCGGCCGAGTCTCTCAACGGTAGGTTGAGTCGGGCGTGTCGTGGTCGTAACTCTTGAGGACGTCAAGATCGTCCGAGGTCTCCATCACAACCACTGGGCCAGATTTGCTCTTCCGTTCATTGACAGCCCGAGGTCACAATCAATAGTGGTCCGGCGGAAGAAGATCGAACAGACGCTGAGGACGAACGGATGGTGGATGATGGAGGAATCAGACTTGTCCAGCTGGTCGTTTTGAGGGAGGATTTAGAGTAGGGAATCCAAGTCGGCATCATGAATCATGATACTCCGACGAGAATACTTTGGAAAAGCTGACTCAGAAGGAAGCTCAGCAAGTTCCAAAAGGGAAACATTGAAAATGTTAGATCCAGAAACAGGTTCTTGGAACGGAGCTCTTGCAGACCGAAGATGTCTTGACTTTGACGAACCCATCTCACAACGGAGAGGAGCCCCGAGAAGATACCTCTGATAGGTCAACTTCTGCTCCGTTCTGAGTGTCATCAAGCTTGCGGAAGACTCGCGAGTACGAGTGAGATCCCTGAAGGAACAGCTGTTTCCGATGCAGAGTTGGATGATGTGAGTTCTGAAGGGACCGGAATCACATGCAGCAGAAAAAGAATGATACTTCGAGCAACGAGGTCCAGGGCTCAGGGGACGATGATGAATCCCCCTATAAATCCCCTATGAATCGAGTAGAGATTACCGTCGGAGCAAACGTGGAGCACCCGACTTGCTGATTCTTGACAGAGCATCTATAATGCACTTCCTCACGTTTTACTCGTGAATCAGCATTCCACTGGTTTCAAGCATCTCCTTACTCCGTTTTTCTCGTCGCGCGATTGTGCCACGAGCGGGTAGCCAGTGGCTCGTCGTCAGGAATATCGAGAGCTCGTGGGGGACTTGATGTTTGCCTGTATTGCGAGCCGCGGAGGTATTAAGTTTGCGATCGGTTTCCTTTCGAGATACTTACGGAGTGTGCACTATCTGTCCCACCCCGATTTTTATGATACATACATGGGCATGTAGGGTGCGTCGGGGGTAACATAGTGGCGTATGGGACTTTTCCCCATACGGCCCTGGGGCCTAGAAAAATGAAGATGAAATTCGTGAAATCATCTATTTTCATCATCATCACATCTCTTGGCCCCACTCTAAAGTTACCTTCTCATGGTTTTTCGGTCTCGAAACGGGTCAGAATCGAAAGTTCATTCCCAGGCGTATGCGTCACATCGGGAGACGTCATTTGGAAAAATAATCGAGGACCGATTTAGTATTCTTCTAGTTACAGCCTAAAAAACGGAACGGATGGTATGAGGTGGAGCAAAAGTAGCTTCATGGATGGATTCAGTGAATAAAGAATTGGGAACCGAGATGTCTACTCCACATAGGCGGAGGCCCCGCTGGTTGTTCTGACTCACATCGGATCCGACGATCCTCGCTCTGCCAACTCCACTTGAGATTCCGACGATCTTTCCGCTGATGTCACCAACTTCCATGGGGACGAACACTCATTGTCGGTTCGGTTCTGTTCGTACCAGTCAGTGCTCCGAGATTCGTGCTCGTGAATTCTATCAGCGTTTTGCGGAATTTCGGGAAATGCAGCGTGATAATCTCAACGCAAACAGGCTGCTGTTTCTCATGAAAGAAAAGTTGGCTGCGATGGACCTGAGCGCATTTTCATTCCCGAGGAGCAGCGACGCCATGGAAATACGTATCGTGGATGCTCTGTTCGAGACAATGCAAGTTTGCCACGACGAGGACGCGTTAACCATCGAGCGAGATGAAGAGCTTTACGAATCAAATGTTGTCGACGAGGATTTCATACCAGTTTTCGAAGAGCACCAGGAAGGGTTCGATTTTTTTACGTACGATTATGTTTGCAAAGTGCTCAAATACAACGAAGAGCATCCACGCCACGCCTTCTCCACGCTCAAGCACCGATTTCCAAGAGTTTTGGATCGGAAATATCTGGCGAGATTCAGAAAATACAGAGACAATCTTGGAACTCGACGGGAACGATACATTCAACTGGCTCAATTCTGCAAGGAGTCTTTTGACACCGCTCGAGCCAGAGGAGACATTGTCCATGACGGTGACATCCGAATCTGGGCTTTGAGTAAGAGCAGAGCCCTAAACCTGACGACTTTCACCGCGTCACTTCGTTGGGTCAACAAATTCAAAGAGACCTACCGCATTTCTTCACGGAAAATCACCAAGTTCGTGACCTATCGACACCAACAGAACCGCGAAGAAATCCAAAACCAAGCGGTGGAGATGGTTCTCGACAATCAGGATAACGTCTTACCTCACTTCGATCCGACTGAAGTTTTCAAGACGGATCAGTCTCCATTCAACTACATAGTACATACCGACAGGACCTTGACCCACACCGGCGAACGACACACGATTGCCACCGCGAATTCTCTGAACGCTCTCACCCATAGTTACACGATACAGCCGATTCTGAGCATGAGCGGCGAGCTGGTTGGGAAGCTGTACGTGAATCTACAGGAGCCGAGCGGTGCTTTCGGCCCGATAGTGTCAGCGTCGTTGCCGAATTACCCCAACCTTTTCATAACGTGCTCGAAATCTGGGAAATTAAACAAAGGCCTCGTTCGGACCTGGTGTGAGCACGTCTTAAGCGATGTCGTCAACCGTCTGCCTTCTCCCAGATGCGTGCTCTACGTGGATTCTTGGGGCGGTCATTCAGATTCCCAATTGTATAGCCTTCCTCACAAAGAAATCATGCTCAAGATCTTCCCGAAGGGCGCAACGAGTCTGATCCAGCCCCTGGATAACTACTGCTTCATGCAGTGGAAGTACTTCGCGAAACGATTGACGGCACGATGCGCCTACTATGACTATCGTGTGAACCAGCGAAACGACGTCTTGAAACTGCACTCGCTGATCTACAACCAGTTTCAGCACCCGTCCTTCCGACCGATGTGGCTCTGCGGCTGGCGTGAAGCGGGCTTCCTGGTGCCAGCAATACCGTTTCCGAGCCTATCGGAAAAGCTGTTCTCGTTCGCTGAACCATGTTCCAGTTCCGAATGTTCATATTTCCCGTTCATCAAATGTGCATATTGTGAGCGGATCCTCTGTGTAGAATGTTTCTTCGTGGATTATCATTACCACTCAGGTTTTGCTTGATCCGGAACTCTCACTGAATCCATCCATAAAGCTACTTTTGCTCCACCTCATACCATCCGTTCCGTTTTTTAGGCTGTAACTAGAAGAATACCAAATCGGTCCTCGATTATTTTTCCAAATAACGTCTCCCGATGTGACGCATACGCCTGGGAATGAACTTTCGATTCTGACCCGTTTCGAGACCGAAAAACCATGAGAAGGTAACTTTAGAGTGGGGCCAAGAGATGTGATGATGATGAAAATAGATGATTTCACGAATTTCATCTTCATTTTTCTAGGCCCCAGGGCCGTATGGGGTAAAGTCCCATACGCCACTATGTTACCCCCGACGCACCCTACATGCCCATGTATGTATCATAAAAATCGGCGTGGGACAGATAGTGCACACTCCTTGTTAGACAATCCTACAAAACACTTGTTGTTTACCGGTCTGAGGATATTACAATATCTTCGCAGTACAAGTCCCTTTTGACCAACGTATGTCTGCGAAACCCTCAACAGACTAGACGCATACTGTGATGCAGATTGGGCAGGTTGTAAAAAAAACGCGCAGAAGTACAAGCGGCTCGGCCATTCTCTCCAGCGGAGCAAACGTGATTTGGTCATAACAGCGACAGATCTGTGTGACCCTCAGTAGCATTGAAAGTGGGATGGTCGCTTGCAATGTAATGGCAAAGTCTTCTCTAAGGGTTACCGGGTTACTACACAAAGAAGGATACCCCGTGAAACCCATCCTGCACATCGACAGCCCTGGTTGTATCCAGCTCTTCTTATGAAGCCCAGGTAACGAAACGTCCAAAGCTCATTGGGGCTAGGCTTTTCTCTGGCTCAAGGAGAAGATACAGTGTGGTGATTTGGATTTGGAGAACATTGCTTCTCCGACAGAAATATCCCGGATCTTGGCAAGAAGGCATCAGCAGAAACTCACTATGTGAGTTTACGAGCCCTAGCTGTGATTCCGAACCATGCTACAGATCCAACGCGTTTGAACCCTCCTGCTGGCGACAAAAACCTTCGCGTTCTTCCAATACAGCACTGGTTGTTTGCCGTGGTGTGTCCAACAGAGAAACCCATGCATGATATCTGAACTCATTGTCAGTCCAGTCCACTTCCCAGTTGACTGTTGCAATTCAATGGCAACCTGTGTAGGAAAGGCATCACAAACGGTGGCATGTCTGCTGCCGAACGGTGCAACTATTGTCGATGAAGACATTTGGACAGCATACCACAACTATACCCATCCAATACCAGCGGAACCTGTTCTCTCTACTGGAACAAACTTCCTCCAAGTCTAAGCGGCGGTTGTCACAAAACTATTGCTTGTATACATGTTGCATCACATGCCTGCTCCAAACATGGCGTCGGAGGCGCTTCCAGCAACTCAGCCGAAACCAGGTCCCCTCGTCTCGGCCAGGCGTGGCGGTAGCCACCGGCTCGCCATTCCAACCCACAGTAGAGGATGGATAGCTTCGCTCTCCCTGCCTATCCGCTGACTTTTTCTCTCCGTGATTCAAACGTCAATGGCCCTTGGACTCCAAAGCATCCCAGCGCTGACAATTAGGGCCACACTGGGAGAAACTGAAACTGATGTCTGTCGTAGGAATAATCCAGAAGACATCACGATCGATGATTGTCGATTCAAGATGGTACTCTCAAGGAAGAGTCATGATGGAGATAGAAGCGAAGTGAGAAGAGAGCGTGAGATGATAAAGGAAAGGACGGGAAGATGACCGTAGACTCAGGACTTGGGGTTGCGACAAACCGAGTCGAATCGCCATGGTACCATCCTCGATCCGCTGGCAGACAAGCGAACGTCGGATTAGAGAGGCTGGCCTGGAGAGCAACTAAACGCGAACAAGAGGCTCGGCGGGAGAGTATCGCAGAAGATTGTCGATCCAGAAAAGTCAATCGGAATCTCCTATCACGACTTTCCGGTAGGTTCAATCCCGACCATGCGCGATCCCCTGCTGACCGAAGCAACTCAGGCTGGGATGCCCTTGTTTATACGGGCTCTGAGAGAAGACTGATTTTCGGAGTCAATGTCGGGGCAACAAGCTCATGGTTCGCAACTTTACTGAATTCTGTTACGATGTGCTGATTGAGTGAAGAGGAGACAGTCGCGACCTGACTGTGCTCCGTTGAGATCCCCCGACACTATGGACTCGTGTTCTCAGCCCCTGATAAGCTCCAGTGGTGTTGATATGAACATACTGAGTCCGAGTTCGAAACAGACGAATACCATACCTGAGGTGTTGAGCTGGTGAATCCAAAGCTCGGAGTCCACTGCCCCAAGCCAAAGTGCAGGGAAAACACATCGCTTGAAGAATGGATAGAATGGCTGTTAAGAACAAGCGGTGAACATGTAGGGCAGAGGTCGTCGAACTCTAACGACATCCCGAGGAGGCGCCGCAGTCGAAGCCCATAGAGATGTCTCAAGAAAAAAAGATCTTCCGTGATGCTTGCACCGTCGACAAAACGGACGTAGCAGATAAAATGAGCATCTTTGATACCGTCGATTGCCTCCGTCAGTTGTAACGCGAACTCAGTCAGCTTCAGTTTCACAACTAGTTGGGCGGTGATGACTGCTGCCCTACGTGAAATACGGCGCCCTGTCGTGTTATCTGAGGTGGGAAGGTTTTGATAACATCACTTGCATGATCACCAATCATGGTTCGCACAAGATCGACGCCTGCCGGAATTATCAGCTCCGTTTCTATCGTATGGGATTTTTTTGCACTTCGCGATGCGGTAGGCTACCAGATAAGATGCCAATAACGTGTTCCCTGGGGAGATGATATCCCTCGGGTCCCTGAGTTCTTAATTCATCGAGCTTCATGACGAAATACTCGCGAGGTAGAGCATCGGAAGCTGGATGTTAAGATTCCATGTGACGCCTGAGTTTATTCGGCACCATGCTATCTGCGGAGAGAATCATACCGCAAAGCACGCACTGAGGTCTTTCCACACTTTCGATCACCGTTGAGGTGAAACCGAAGTTGAAATATCCATGGCGGTATCTACGATTCTTGTGTCTCCTCGTTCCAAACATGAGTGAACTGTTCGATTCCGAACTTTCATTGCAGCTTATGGGGAACTCGGCCAGTCTCGATCGTACGCGAATGGCTAGGGTTTCCGGAATCTCCAGAAAACGTAGCTGAGATGGCGAGGGTGGTGCTGCGCTTCCAATTCAAGGCACACACGGACTAGCAGAGAAGAGGCGAGGGTAGAATCACGCGATTCGGCTCGAAAAGTTGTGCCATTCCCGTCGTCTCTTTCCATTCTTTGGAGATTCCAATAGAAGATATTGCTCAAATGCCTAGGGTCAATACAAGGAAGTCACCGATAGCTGAGCTCATGAATATACTTCTCACCTATCATGAAACACATAGCGAAGAATGCGAGGGTCCTTTAGTTGAGCACGAGCGCGGCGAGCCGCCTAAGGCGAGTTTTTGGGGCTCTCGACGTGCTGGGATTCTTGTTCATGATTTGCTCGGCGGAGAGATGAAAACGAGTCTCTGCCGGCGAACTGTAGCCGACAGTGGACCCTTGAAACAGGGTGTTGAGATTGGAGACCGAATGTCTCCGATCTTTTGGAAGGGTCTACACCTCCAGAGTTAAGGTTCCGATGGCAGGTGAGTTCCGAACGGACTGAGTTTTCAGCTCTCAGACGAAGGTCTCCAGATTAATTATCCGGAGATCGTGATGATCTGAGAGCTGCTCCACGGATGCCTCAAACTGAATCATCTGTACATCGACCCCTCTGACGCGGTCGGCCTCACAAGGGAAGGTTCTGAATTGTATGACTCCGATTCCAACCAGATAGATTGCGATCAGTAGGCAGATCAGAGACATGAAAAACGGCTGATGAAACGTTTCCCAATGGGCCGTCGTTTCCAAGCTACAGCACTCTCGAAACTTGAAATTTAACATGGGCTCCTATGGGAGCCTGTCGGATTTGTGGGAGCCAAGGCCAAGCAAGATCTGAAATTCGTTGTGAACGACTCCTGCTGCCGGGCCATGTCTTGGAAATCGCACCATGTGTCGGTGGTGCCACCAAAGACGGACGAAAAAGAAAACGAACTGTCAGGTTTCAAATCAATGAAAATGGTATTTCATGTAGAAACACTCGCAACTCAAAATACTCCGGCAATGCGCGCATCGGATGAATGGTACAAGAATGCAGTTCGGCGTTACGCAATCACCGTCGAATTCTGAAAGAAGCTCGGACATGGACAGAAATGGTACTGCGGGCACGTCGAAGCCGCCTAAACGCCAAGCACAAAGCCAATGAGGACGGAACAACGGACTCTGAAATTGATTGTGTATCAACGAATGCATCCGTAGGACGTCATCCCTTTGGTCCACGCGGAAGTTGTACAAAAAACAATGTTCGGTGAGTCTTCTGGCGGAATCTTTCCAGAGTCGGAAACAATAAAGATCGAGAGGTTGCACAAAGCTCGTTGAACCGGCAGGGAAAACTTTCACTGCGACGACTTCCCCCGGGATGTTGTAGAGTTCTTGATCGTTGTGGCCCTCCCACGAGTCGACGAACGGGACACATCTGTGGTCATGCAAGCGATCCACGATGTCCTTGAAGACGGTCTGACTCCACATGCGGACGAGCTCTTCCGTCAACTTTCCCGATTTTGTGCAGGTCACATACAGATTTGGATAATTCGGCATGGAAGCCGCCACGATCGGACCGAATTGACTGCCCGTTTCTTTCAAGTTGACGTAGAGTTTTCCAACAAGCGCTCCGTCCATTTTGATCACAGGCTGGATTGTGTAACTGTGAGTGAGGGATCCGAGAGCATTCACGGTCGCCGTTTTCAATCGTTCTCCTGTGTGAGATAGCGTGCGATTAGTGTGGACGATGTCGAAAGACATTCGTCGGGTCCACATCTCAAAACTGACCTCCGTGCTGCACGACCAGTTCAACCGCTGCGTTCTCGATGTTTCCTCTCGATCGGTGCTGTTTATAGGTGACAAACTTGACGATTTTCCGCGATGATATACTGTGCGCATTTTTGAATTCAGAGATCCAAGAATGACTAGCCGTGAAGTCGCTCATGTTCAGCTCACGAGCTTTTTGAATGGCCCACATCCTTATGGTCCGGTCGTGAATGATCAGTCCATTTGCCCGGGAGACGTCGAACATCTTCTTGCAGTGTTCGGATATCTTGATCAGCCGATCCCTCCGAGTTCCCATTTGTTCTTCGTAGTGTCTGACCTCGTGATATAGTTCGATTGCCGTACACGTGGGAAACCGTGCTGTATTGATTCGAACTTCCAGTTTGGGTTGGCATCAATGCAGTCCAGGATCCGACAGATTTGCCCGAACGTGAACAGTCCTTGCGGTCCTCCCATGTCCAGGTCTTCGATCAGAGGCTCGTAATCGTCACCATGGCCGTACGACTCGTACAGTTCCTCGACCTCCTCAACGTCTACGGAATCTTTGTCCGCGAACTTCTTCACCGTTGACACGATATCAGCCGCTAGTTTCTTCTCGATCTCCCGGGAGTCTTCTCGAGCACCTGGGGCGATATGCAAGGACTCCAGCTGTTGCTGAATCAGCGACACCAATGCATTGACTCTGATCGACATCACAATGACTGCTTTAACAACTTTCCTGATTTCGAACAGAGATCTCACCAAAGCTTCACGTAATGCCGCGGGGGAAGAACAGAGCGCGTGGAGAGTGCAGACAACTTGTTTATGAAATTAAAACCAGCGCTTTGCTGACACCACCGTCGAGTCGCGCGATTTTCCGGATATTGCCCGATACCAGGAACCTTTCACAACGATTTTCAGAGCTTGCTTGGCATTGGCTCCCACAAATCCGACAGGCTCCCATAGGAGCCCATGTTGAATTTCAAGTTTCGAGGCTGCTGTAGCTCGCAAACGAGGGCCCATTGGGAAAAGTTTCATCAGCCGTTTCTCATGTCTCTGGTAGGCCTGGTGATCGCAATCTATCTGGTTGGAATCGGAGTCATACAATTCAGAACCTTCCCGTGCAGTCTTGGTTCTGTGCCGAAGGAGATTTTCTGTTCGCTAGGTCACACTCTCAACCTTGGAGAGGTACCCCTTGGGGTCGGTCAGGCCGCATTTGAGATCGGGTACCGCCGAGAAGGTAGAATGATCCTGAGCACCGCTCACTTGAGTGCTCAGCTCGCTGGCCAGGCTCACCCCACCACAGGATCGGAAACGATCGAGGGCTGATGACAATTCTGCTCGAGGGAGGCCATATTGAGATGTTATCTTGACGAATGTCGAAGTTGTGCTGAACTGTACTTGCCAGTTCGATCGAACTCTGCTGCTCTTCAACCCTTTTCTGAAGTTACGACGGGAATTCGACGACTACCCTCAGAGGAATCTGAGATGTGACGTACTTTACGCAGACGTTGAGCCGGGTCAAAAGTCGAGAGAAGTTGTCATCGATTGTATCGATGCGACGCCCGAGTTGCTCCACGGTGTCACAGGTCCAGCGGCGGAATTCGCTGGAGAAACATCGAGATCTATGCCTTGGAGAACTCGACCGACAGAGTCGGGGCAGACAGTTCATGGCTCAGAGATGCGCATATATAAAAGCCTCATCGGATCGGCGATAGATCTGAAACAGAAGAAGAACAGGAAAGCGCACTTGCAAGCGGTCACAAATTCCGAACCGCAACTCTCTCACCAGCATCCGGAAGTAAAATATCGATGCCCAAAAACATATCGGTCTCACATCAAATCAGTCCAACTCCGATGAGTTCAGCCGCCTGCGGATCAAATCATCGGGGAAAAAACGCCTGGTGGGCTCACATAATTCAGAACTTAGAAGTGACAAACCTTCAACCAATGGCTGGAACATGCCCCAACGGGCGGAATCAAGGCTGACTTAGAAGTAGGACCGGCTCAAAAAAAGTTGATCCAAGCGAGAGGCGGTAGATCTTCTCCCGCCTACGGGTGACTCTCACTCAAGTTGGAAATAAAAGCATGAGCCGAGGTCAGGCGTGGCCTAGTCTCAACACGACAACCCCGGACCAACTTATTTTCGTTACCTCGAGAGTGGTCCCAGGGATGAAGTCATTAAAAACATCCTCGACCGCCGAGTACCGTGCTGGTGCAACGACGAGGGCTGCTCACGAATCGAACACCCATTGATGCGGGCAACACTACGAGGCTACAGCTACAGGCTGAAACTCCAGCCGAAGTTCGAGCCCCGGACAGTTTGCGGAGTGATCCTGCAACGTCACCTCATGATTGACCAGCTGCACCAGCGGAATGGGGCTCGCGTCAACAAGGATCTCTACACGAAGATCTGGGAAACCACTTCCGAATACTGGAAGCTACAGTTAAACTGTATCGCCGGGGTCATATTCTGACTGAACACCGTCTGTAGGTGGTCAATGCGATCATGACCCAGACTGACAGAAGAACTACGTCAACGAAGAATTGTCGGGAGAAGCCATCATGTGGCTCATCCGGCGAAAGATGTTCCGCCCGACGACTTCTTGAGCTTAGGTAAGATAGGGGAATCCAACCCAAGGTACGATCATAGGAATAGGGAGAAACGTAATGAAGAGTTCTGTTATACCATCCAAGGGAAGATTATTTTCTTAGATTATAGAACAGGTAGAATGGCCAGCCATGATTCTGTCCGATGAGGAAAGTTCCAGCGATTGGTTTAAGGTTCACTCCTCGGTTCTGATTAACGTGAAGCCGCGAGGCGCTTTTCTTCCAATGATTCGATCCGCAGGCGGCTGGACTCATCGGAGCTGGGCTGATGTGGCGTAAAAAACGATTCTCTCTGGGCATCGATCTTTCACTCTTGGATGCTCGTGAGAATGTTGTGGTTCGGAGTATGTGATTGCTAGCAACTGCCCTATTCTTCTCCTGTTTCAGATCTATCGCGGGTACGATGAGGCTTTTGTATATGCGCGTCTCTTGGCCATGAACTGTTTGTCTCGATCTGTCGGTCGAGTTCTAGAAGGAATATATCTAGATATTCTCCCAGAGAATTCCATCCTCTATGAAAACTGACTCTTGGTGCCAGTCTCATGGTTGAGAGAATGAACCTGATTCCGATGCTGGGCTATTGTGGTTAGAAAAAGTTCGCTGAACTCCGCATGCTCGCACAGTCACTCGATTACTCCCTCAAATTAGGGTCGTAAATCAGTCGAGTATCAGTCTGCTCTGGATCACGCCCCTGTCCGTTTTTCGATAGCGTATGTTGCAAAAACCGTTCAACTACCTCAAGCTGGACCAGGACATGATTTGCGTGAGTAGAAGCAAGGGGCTCGAATTCCCGCTCGGTCTCGCGCTTGTGCCGTTGTTGGAGAAGATTCTCTGTTCTCGGGGCCACACTGTCGACTCTGGAGGGATACTCCTTGAGATTGGCCAGATCACACTCAAGATCAGAAGTGGTCGAAGATGAAACTTGATCCAGAGCACCGCTCGTGTGCGAGCTCAATTCGCCGGCCAAGACGATCAACCTACGTCTGATTCCGGATGCAATCGCTTGCTCTATCGGAATCCGCGGGGTGACGTATTCGACAAACACATTGATTTGCGTCAAGAGCCGAAAAAAAGTTGTCATCAATGACGTAAGACGACGCACAAACTGCTTCACAGCTTAGTGACACCAAACAGGTGGGCGGGCTTCTCATGTACGGCTTTCAGGGGGAGATTGGCATCGAGAACGTTCCCTACGTGGCTCGTTGCACGGAGCGACAACGTGGGCGTCGCACATCCTATGTGCTTGTAGCGGCGAAGACGGGGAAGTCTTCGTCGACGAGATCGTTTGAGCTTGCTGCACAAACCCAGAAAGGCGACATTCGTTGCACTTTCAGTGGATGGAAAGCTAGGTTCCTGGCATCGTGCCGGCTCGTTGGCCGTGTGGCATAAACCAACGCCTTGGGTGCCACGCTAAGTTAGCAATCGCGGGTTCGATCCCCGGCCGGGACAACAAATTTCTTAAGTGGTAAAAAGAGGATTTAATTTATATCAGAATTAAATCTGAACCATCTTAAGACCCAAGCCCACCGCCCGCAATGGGATTTGCGAGTCGATAGGGAGTGTCACTGAAGCAATACCGAAAAGGTGATTCCGGGACACTTCTGAGGGCTGGCTGAGTGGTTCAGCCGAAAAAAAAAAAAAAAAAGGTTCCTGGCATCGTATGACAACTCTCAAGATGCGATTCCACGCGTTCCATTTCGGAATGTCGACCGGCGAAGTCACTTCGGCAACACTGTCATCTATGGACGACATCTCTCAACACCGCACGCAGTCAGAGTACTTTCGTCTCAGAGCTATTATCTAGCTGACTGCTATCCGCAAGGTTTGGCGATGAACTGAGGCGAATTCCGGAAACAATATCTCGTGGCCAACGCTTTTGAAGATGGATCGTTCCTCCCCGATGTTTTTCAAAACATAGAGAGGATATCAACTCGATGCGGATCGAAAACACAAACATTCCTGGTTGTATAATAATCTCTCAAGCAGATATATTCGCAGAGCATGTTCTGAACGGCTAGCTCCTCAAAACCAGATCCTGACTGTATCTAAAATCTATCCCGGAACACCACAAATATCAACTCGAAATCCACTCGGAATCAGCCCGTGGACGATCACACACAGGTAAGCTTCTCACGGAAGCGCGAGTTCTGGGCCCCGATGCGAAGGTTCCAGTCATATTTCGAGCCCCGAGCGGAGAAAGTTTGCCCACCCCCGCACTAGAACTTCTGATTCGAATTCCGGCAGCAACTCATCATCCGTGACTGTGCTCGCTGTACTTCTTCGTCGTGATTGTCTAGCCAGGCTCCAGAAGCTCGAATTGAGCAACGCCCCCGACATCAAACCAGACCGTCATTTGGACCTTCGCGGGATGCAGTCCTGCCTCAACGGGGCCCCGGATCCCGCGCATTCTCTCTCCATGGCCCGCCCATGGTGGCGTTCTTGTATGCCACCATCTCTCATCACCTTGGTCGAGTCTGTCCTGTAACGGTCCCAGGTGGTACCTGGTGATCAGAGCAGCTGCAACGTTGAGACAATCAAGCTTGTTGTCCTCGGGCTGCCGGTGCGGGGCCCACGAGTTCAACTTGTAGACAGATCCCGAGTTAATTGAGGTGCCTGGAGATCGCCGGAGTATTCAGAGCGGGGAGTTTCCTCATCTCGTCGGTTGTGATTGATGGAATCTCCGCTCAGTGAAAGCCTGGACACTCAAGCATTGTCATTCCTCCTCACCTCCTTTCGCCACGTGTATCACTAACCCACCATAACTTAACTGAGTAGCCGTGAGCGGGCGCTCCGGAGCTGTTTCATCATCGCTAGCGAATATGAACCTCAGATGGGTTTGTGCCGATTTGGTTTGATCCTCCCGTGCTCGAAGTTTCGACAATGTTTCAGGCACATCACTTCATGTTTCATCACTTTGCAATCAGCGTCGCTCTCTCATACTCTATCGCAGCGGAGGTCAGCGGGGACGCTCTGAAGGCCAGAGCCGGTCAGTGCTGTTGCTCCTGACTGCAGGTCCATGAGCGCCTCGTTGCTACCTATCTGCCCAGAAAGCCGATGGCTGCTGGCTGGCCCTCCATTCAAGGCCATCGAGCCTTTCCAACTCGGCGCTGTAGCTTCCAAGTTCTGGAGCCATACATTGATTCCATGATCGAAGGCTGAGCGTAACCGCCACGCCGGAGGGTCGGCGGCCGGAATCGGATCTGCCGCTTGTGTCCGAGGTACGGACAAAGTACGATCGCTCCTATGTATCCGAGCTGCGTTTCGCAGACGCTCCCCACTATCACAATCGCAGCTGCACGCTCCACCATTGAAATTATTCCCATCCCAGGAAGATAGCGAGCCGAAACGACGATTTTTATAACGGTGTATACCCTGGATGCCGAAAAATCGAGCCAGGAATGCATGAAGCCGAAAGGCATGAAGTTGAAGAGCGTGAAGCCGAGAACCTCCTCTCCCAACAGCGTAGCGGTCGGGACTGGCTTAGAGGGGAGGAATTGCACCTTCGTTGTGCTCAGCCTACCTACTTCTTCTGCCTCGCTTACGTCCTCGCTGTTCCGCATCTACGGTCCCTAGTTCGAACTGAGCAAAGGTTTAGCTGCTACAGGAAGCAATCTGCTGAGCGCGAATCTTGAAGTTTCCGAGGTCAACTCGCTAGAACTGAAGAGGAATCATCACCTCCAGCTCCAGTACTATTCTCAGAATACGCTGTTACAACACCTTGTTCTTTCCCACCGAAGAGGGAGAACCGGCATCGAAACACTGATTCTTCGCAGCAGGTGCGTGTCATCCAAATGAGTCTCACAAAGGTACAGATCGACGAAACGATACAGAAATCCCATCCCACCAAACCAGTCCCGGACACTCCGCCGTTGGGAGAGGAGGTTTCCGGCTTCATGCTTTTCGGGCTCGATTTTTCGGCTTCATGCGTTTAGGGTTCGAACTTTTGGCTTGTCGGACACTAACCGGAACAACGTTGGCGATAATCAGGCGGGGGCTGCCATCGAAGCTCAGGCTGTAGGCGAACGCGTTCATCCGTGGATCGCAGGAAGGCGTAAAGTTCTCGTCGGGCCTGACAGAGAGTTTGAAAGGTAGCTCATCTGAAGTGAAGTTCGGGCCGCGCTTCTTCATCACACCAGCACATTGTCACGCCGGATCGGTACTGTACCCGTCAACTCGACTGCTTGAAAGACCGATTGATCGATTAATATAGCGCCAGATTATTTCATAGGCATTGATTATTATTACAGTGTCGAAGTGTGAGGAATTCTCCTCATGATAAGTGTGGCAGCGGACGGGAATAGGCGACGATTGCCGCGTTCCTTCACGGCTGAACCAGAAGCGACACAACGCGTCGCAGGATTCTGGTAATCATCTATAGATTGCTGGTTTTGGTATCTCTCCTCGTCGAGAGTTTTCTTTAAGCTTTGTTGACACTTTCTCCCCTGGCTCGCGCTGAGTAACTCAACTTCTAGTTGGCTCGCGGCCCTTACTGTGGACAGCTGCGCGACTGGAGAGATACTATTCCATTACAAACACCTTCGCGATGTGCAACATCCTCATGGGCATGAGACGACATACTGGAAGATGCTGACTCGCGGAGACTTGACGTCGACTCTGAGGACACCGGAGAAGTGAGGTAATACGTGCACGTTGTTTCAAGACGATCGGTGAAAGGGTGGTCCGTAGGGGTCCCTCCATACCATCAAGTGGGGGCGAGTGTAGGGTCCAGAGATGGATCCTCGAACATGGCACCTGGACCAACGGAGTTCTGATTCGGGGAATCTCGAGGCAGACTATCCCGGAGACGCGTCCGAATCGTTGGGTGGATTGATCCAATAAGAAGATGATCCAAATGTGCATTCAAGCGTATCCAGAACCAACAGTGGTCCGGCGCTAGTGTTGACGAATGTACCGTCGCGACCAGTCGAGTAAATAGTCAATTGAGAGTTTCAGAGTTCCGACGGAGCCCGCTAGAGGGCGCCGGCTGTCGACTTCAAGTTAGGTGAGGCTGCAGCTATGGGACCAGTTTCCGAAGCTGGGAAGCAGTGCTACGAGAGTGTGGATGTACGAATTCGAATGTGATTCCGGTGGAATCAGGCAGCCCGAATGGAATGAGTAACAGAGGGCTGAGGCCGGGATTTGAGTCTGCAGATGATGTAACAAAGTCGCTTGCGTAAGGCGACATGCAAGGTGAACAATGGCGCAAGTTGCAACTCGGTTCTCATTCCGGGGAACGTCCGAAGTGTAAGGCTTGAATGATTCGGCAGAGATCAACTCTAGGGTGTCGAGGCGGCTGCGGCCCGTATGCCAATCAAACGGTGCTTCCCTAAATTCCAGAACTTTCGACAACTCCTTATTCTTGGCTCAATAGGCGGACTCTGGGGTGAAACTTGGAAGATGTCGCAAGAGGTAAGATTTTCTCCAACGATGGCCGCAGAATGACTCCAGCAACAGAGGTGCAATGTCAGGGTCGCAAGCTCGCCGAGTCGTCTCCACGTTTCGTCGCGTCCAGCCGGATCAAGAGTCATCCTTAAATCACTGGTGAATTTGGAAGCGGAGGAGCCCAGAGCGGGCCGTTCAAGTGTTCAGAATCCAGGGTTGAGAGCTTTTTCATACCATCTTGAGAACAGCGCCAAGTTTAGACAGGCTCCTCAAGCACGAACGTGGTATGTGGACTGAAGAAGCATCGATCAGCTTGAAAAAAAAACGGTTAGGGTCCAACAAGCCGAAAATTTGAACCCGAAACGCATGAAGCCGAAAAATCGAGCCCGAAAAGCATGAAGCCGAAGACCATGGAGACGAAAAGCATGGAGCCGGAAACCTCCTCTCCCAACAGCGGACTGGTCGGGGCTAGGCTTTCCAGCGGATCCGGATCGGCGGATCCAGATCCGCAAGACCAGCGCACATTTAATCGTGAAAATCCATGAGGGAATTGTCGTAGGGCAAACACGGATTACCTGTCTTTTGTTGTGGTTATCGCCCGTGGTTCCGTAGCCCGATGGTGTCAGCCGTACAGGATATCACAAAGTCTGGAATTTTCGAGCCCGATTCGGTTTTGTTTGTTTGTTTGTGTGTTTGTATCGCGCCACAATAGCTCAGAGGCAGCTGTCAGATTTTGGAGTCCATACCGGCGACCTCCGTTCAGCCCGAACGGGACTTCAGCATCTTGCGAATGATCCTCGGCGAGAACCGCGTGAGCCTCGAACCAGAAAGTTTGAACGATACTTTCATGCTCCGAAGAGCGTTTGAATCGGCAAGAAAGAAGCCATCAAAATCCACCGATGATCCGAGCAAGAATTTGTAGATGAGAAATTCGTAATTATAGGATACAGCCCTCTCAAGATTCCCCTAACTCGCTTTGTGATGTACATAGTTCATTGTTTGCTCGTTCTTCCACAGTAAATTAAACAATGCGTTCATTTGGCGAGTGGCCACATAAATGCAAGAGTTCATATAGTATGGACTTGGCTTTTCTTCTCTCACTGCTCCCCCATATCAAGTTATGAAGAGAATGTGCACTGAACCACGCCTCGAGGACAGCGTTTTGCGAGTCTATTTGGTAGCAATGAGCTGGAAACAGTTTGATTCGACCTTGAAACTTCGGGGATCCGTTCTGCAGAGATCCGCGGATCTCAAAATTTGCGGATCTTTGGAAGGCCTAGTCGGGACTGGTTTGGCGGGATGGAATTTCTGTGTCGTTTCTTCGATCTGTACCTGTGTGAGACTTCATTGGATGACACGCTGAGCGTAACGAAGGTGCAATTCCCCCCCGCTAAACCAGTCCCGACCGCTCCGCTGTTGGGAGAGGAGGATTTCGGCTTCACGCTCTTCAACTTCATGCTTTTCGGGCTCGATTTTTCGGCTTCATGCACTTCGGGCTCGATTTTTCGGGATCTGGGGTATGCACCAAAAAAACAACCCGCAAGTTTTGGCCGAACTATGTATGTGCGGAATAGGGTCAACTGTTTGCATTAGGGTGTTTTGCGGGAAACCTGGGCTCATCGCATACGTATCTCTGCCGCGAAGCCGCTTCCGCAGCTCGTGATTAGAGTTCCGGAAGCAGATGTGCGCGTTTGCTTTGTTTCCCGAATCCAGGTTTGGCAAGAATGATCTCGCAAAACTGAGGAGATGGTGCGCCTGATCCTCCCTTCATCATGGGACGAACTCCAACATCGTCACTAGACATACCAGAGGTTTGAATCAGCTCATCTGTCTGTGGGATGTATCAGATACGTCCACTGTCTTATATGTTAATCCGCGAGAACTCGAGTTGGGAGCATGGAATGTTGCACGCGTTTCTCAGGCTGCGTTTTTCACAACTCAGTTTGCTCAAAAACTTCGAATGAGCCAACGGAAGCTGCTGAACTATTCGAATTCTTCACATTGGGGATCGCTGCCGTGTCTCGCTGATTGGAAATACCTCAATATTTCAACCAACCCTCCATAACTGAGATCATGATTCGAGATGATCATGTCTCGGTGAGCTCCGTCGCTCCGGCATTTTAGCACATGGGAAACTCGATTGAGCAACAGGCTCCTTTTTCCTCAGGATCGATCAGAACGTTCCCGATGACGTCAGTCATGTCCAGTCTTCCTACCCACAGGTGAAGACTTTTCGGTTCTTTTTCTTTTCTGCTCGTCCTCCCCGCATCTTCATTCCTACTGTTTCGATGAAGGAGACATCTTCTTCCTCGGAATACACGACATTGCTGCGAACTTTATCGAATTATCTGATCTCCAGAGCATCGACAATCTCCTCGGTTCCAGAATCCGTTCCATCCGTCTCACCTCTCGAGCCGCCTGCACAGGTCTCGTCATCCCGGTCCTCCCTCGCCCGATGCCCCGTTAAACTGTCCAGATGTTGTTTGCAGAGAGCACTCAGCGGTTTCCCCGGGTTTTAGCAGAACCACCGCTGGAGGAGCATTTTTCTTTCCCCCTCCGGATTCGGAGGAACTTATGCCTGGCCGGAGCCACGACATATCGCGCTTGGCATCATTATCGAAGAAGGGACTTTTCAGGACCTAAGAATGAATTCTGCTTTCCTTCGGCGATCAGCACGACTTGGAGGTCGATGAATCCAAGAGATGTGTCGTCTTCATAGCAGATTCAGCATCAAATTTCAAGTGGAAAGGCCGTTGGATTGTGGTCCTCTTTGATTCGAAAGCATCTCATAAAATCAAACGCCAGTAACCGCGAACGGAACATCGAGGAGTCAGTGTGTTGAGGAAAGAGAGGGCCTCGTTGAGCATAAAATGAGAGGAGTGGAATCGGATCGAATCGGGCACCGGTTATGAGAGGCAGAGGAACCCGGACGGGAACCGGTGACCTGACTCATGACATCAGTACACGAATAATGAGCGCCCGTTACTAAAAACCAGGAAAGTTTCGTAGAATAAGAGAATGCGTTCCGACGAGAGAGGTGTTGGAATCACGCGATTCGAGAGGGACTGGCTATTTGGAGCAAAAGTATCCGTTTCGGCGCGCCGAAACTCGCTGATGCCCCTCAAAGCCGGTCTCTTATCGCATTGTGATTTCTCGGTAGCCGAGAACAACATTGCTGTACGGCTCAAGAGATCTTTCCAGAGATCTGAAACTGCGCAACATTCGAAGATCCAGGAATGTTTTCGTGATGACGCCACACGGCTTTTCGGAGCTCCGCAGAATATTCCGCGCGATTCAGCGGAACATTCCGCACGGTGACCCGAGCTTCATCCGAGTTTATGGGACACTGAGGCTCAAATTCAGGAGGGCGGAGTATGTATGGGGTTCAATGTCTCGCTGGCGTTGACACTGCTCAACGCCCTCAGCGTGTACCATCAGAAATGATTTAGACGGTGAGAATCCCGAAATCCACGTTTTGTGGAGCCTGATACAGTTTTGACGCTGAAGCGTCTAACCTGGTTTACTCGGGCTCCACCGATTGTGACTTGCGTCGTTCTCTTACGATCAATCTGACTTTGGAAGGTTTGATTCTGACGGCTCAAGCGGAGGGCGGGACTTGCATCGCCGCATCTGGACGAATCATTTCATTGGCTAGCGATCCGGAACTCTCTCCCTCGACTCGGAATGCTTGGGAGCCGAATTGTCACTCAACTCCTGAACTCAGGATGATGGCTCTCAACGGCAACCTAGCTCGCGCGTTCCCAGTTCGTCCGATTGTGTCTATCATTAGTAATTCTGATCAGCGAGAGATCCTCTGGAAGCTGGGCTTCACTCCGCGAAACATCATCGAAGTTCGGTCAATTTATGGATAAATTCTCATTTTTTGTCCCCCTTGAGGATTTCACCGAAATGACAGTTTTCTTGTTAAAATTCAGACATGCTTTCTCGATCATTCAGCACGAAAGTTCCCGAATTCGGTTACCTATTCGGACCTCGGATCTAATTCTGTCCATTTTCGTGTTTTCTGTTTGCTCATTCGAATGGAGTTCCCACTTTCTCGTCTCTAAACACGTCTTTGTTTTCCTTCTCAGATCGAAGAATCTGTATGGAGCGGCTAAACGTACGGTCTCAATCTAGGAACCGAAGCTACTTTGAATATGATTGATTGACTTCCGGTTAACAATAGACCGTTTACATTAATACAACGATCAGTGCACTGCTCCGGGGGGAAGCAAGCGTTGATGTCGATATCAGGGCTTCATTCAAGCCCGTCTGAGATTGATTCTCTCCGTCACATGAGGGCTTTTCTGAGCCGGGGAATCTTCGAACGACGCACAGACGATGAAGCTTCAAACTGTGACGAGATGGTGTTCATTGCTTCTCGAGATGATCTTTCGGGGTTCTCGAGTCGGATATCCAGGGAGTAGAGCAAGGCCTCATCAACTTTCTGTTTTACTGCATGAGGTATTCTTCTCGACCCAATCTTAACCTCAACAGGTCCAAGCTTCGGTTCCGCTCCGGAGCAAAGCGGCAGGTGAACGTAGTGGCATCTGTTCGTTCGGACAGGTTGTTCGTCGAACCCTTCTACTGGCAAACGCCTGCGATTTCAATAGGTCACGATTCGCTCAGGCCGTCGGTAGGAGTCCTGGATGAGGGAAGGCAGAGAATTCCAGTTCTGAAGGTTAATGTCAGGCATGCTGAGGCTTCCTCCTTCGCAGAGCCGCAGTTTGCTCTCACTATGGCCTCTCGCACTGATCATCGAACTTCCTTATTCCCGATCACTCTGGCTTTTCTCTGAACTTCCCTCCATCGGGCGGCGGTCGGAGCCATAAACTCTCGGTGCCGAAGCGGTCAAGGGAGCTCTCGGGCTTCGCTCAACCTCATTTTTTCCTGCTTGAGTTCTGTTAAGGGTGAATGTTCGGAGCTCGTTTTGGTGAGCGTCCGATCTCAACTGGTTGAGGCATTCTCTATGCACAGCTCACGAGACTCAATCGGTTGCCGGATTAAACACTTGCGCAGCTTCCAGACTTGAAGTTGCCGTGAGCGGGAACAGGCGCATGACCGAAGCATCGTACCAGAAGTCCCAAGAATCTCCCCCAGCGGTTCGATTTCGCTACCGGTTGTTAACGGCGGAGTCTATTCAGGTTGCGAAGGGTGAGGATGTTCAGCAAGGTTTCCTCGCGTACCTTTCTCGACTGCGCCGACTCATTCCAGGCGTCCTCGGGAACTTCTCTTGCAGGAGTCTCACTCAACGTTCGCGCCTATGACGGCGCTCTATGCGACATTCGTTCGATGGCTCAGCGAGATGGTCGCGGCGGATCTCAGTAACCGGGGCGTTGCTGGGACGATCGCAGCCGAGGGACCGCCGTGTTGCTGACTCCTGGCGAACGGTTGTTCCGAAAGGACCGTCGCTGTTCCGCTCAGAGTGCTCACTCTTCAGGATTGAAGACTCTTTGTTCCTTGCTGGGATGGTCTCATAGAGCGTTCGAGAGGAGAACTATAATTCTTTCCATGTATGGAGACTCGGATTGAAGAACATCTCGTGAGTGTGGGTGTCGGAGTTTGCTCAGCTCGGACTTCGCTGTCTGTGCTGAATAATCGACAAGATTCCATGGATAATCGTCACGGTGAACTTTCCTTCTTTTTTTCTGGCTTCGACCAATCTTCTCTAACTCGATCAAATAACACAACAACGCATACGCGTACTCTTCGAACACAAATTGGAATTTCCGTTCGAGCGGAACCAGAATGCTCGAGTATCCTATGGCAAGTTTCTAAACATCTTTGATTGAATAGGTTGAAAAGCGTTTGGAGTCTCGGTTCTCTTCTCGGTTCATCAAGCCCTTCTGATCTCTGTTTCAGAACTAAGGTTGTCAACAACAAGGTGAGAAGGGCGAGGTGATCTCCGCCGTTCCACAGGATCTCTCTCCTAAATGTTATTACGTTAATCACAATCGGACTTTGGGAAACCGCGGTCTGCATGACTAGCGGATCTACTAGAAAAAGTTATTTGCAAGTTCAGGAACTGCATCGACGGTTTCGGGTCTTCTTGACCGAGCGAGTCTCGAAAGGGTGTCGATTGAGATTTGCCATCAATCCTCAGTCCAGTTCGAGAGACTAGAAGGAAGCGGAGCGTTTGAGCAACAACACAACCGACGTTTACAGCTTTCGACTCGCGGCAAAAGATGAGTCATTCCGAGTGAGTTGGTTTTCTGCTGTTGCTTTTCGATCGGTGTTGTGTAGAAAACTCCAAAGGTTGTTTCACTGCGTGATCCAACCGATGCGGTTCGACCGTAGAGTTCAGGCGAACATAATCTCGAAAACGCACAAAACTACGGCGGTTGAGATGACTCATTCTTTATGGGAACGAGAAGAACGAACTGCCAAGTATCAATGCCTTGATTTCTCCCGAACCCGTTGAACGGAGATGCTGAATTTTCCTCCGGAGTACCGAGTTCTTTGAGCTTCCACTTTCTGATGATGCTGCCCGAACTATGTAGGGTGACACAGCCGAGACTCGATCCTAGACTTCCCAAGTCCTCGATTTCTGCATGCGCGTTCATTTCCATACAGCCTGAGCTTCCTACGTATCAAAAGTTCGGGCAGCATCTTCCTTAGAAGTCCTACCACTGACTGCTACTTGAGCGACTCACCCGCCCCGAGCACTGAGTGATTATTTTCGAGTCGCGATGTACAGCTCGAGGAAATGCGCAGTGCCCGAAAATATGAGCTGGAAATTTTTTGGGAAATCATTGGCAGAGTTCAAGAATCCCCACAGCTAGATGTCCCAAGCTTCGCTCATCAGATAGCGAGCATTGGGGAACCAAATATCTGAGAGTCGCAACCAGGGAAGAGGGGCTGAGACTACTGAGGAGGACCTGGAGTTCTGCTGGCAAACCCAGCGCATCTGGGGGAAGCAAAGGCCTTGAACATTTTCGATCGATAATCTGTCGCGACGAACGAGGAATATCTGATACGCGTTCCTGGCGGGAACTCGTCCTCGAACCACCGGAACAGCTCTTTTTCCGGAACAGTCTTTGGATCTAGGTGCTCTCTAACCCTATGAGTGCGTTCTTTGCCCGAACATCATCTGTAATCGCCCAGTTTCGAACTGGAAACTCGTCGAAAACACGTGGAACGAAAGAGTAACCTGTCTCACCAGCTGCCCACTCAGAACCGGAAACCATTCCTCCGACTTCCAGAGGATGCTGGATCTTCGCTCATTGAGCAGTTTGACCGCGCACCAACCTGATTACATTTTCTCTTCCTGAACTCCGACCGTCTGCCGTTGTCCTCGATACTGTGCTCTCTTGGGAAGATTCGAGCCCTTCGCTCCATCACTGCACTGTGCTGATATTACATTGACCGTGATAAAAACCAGTGGGAGATTGTGAACCATCGGTGGACCGCAGATACCGTCACGGAGCTGGTCGCTGTTCTCGCTCTTCACCGAGTGTGAATCTCTGCTCCTGTTGGAGCCAGGGATCACTCTCTCTGGAAACGCCAATCGAGCGTCTGATCGGTCACACATGGGATCTCTCTCTCCCTCTATCGGATGCGATCTTTCTCTGCTCGGACCTGTCTCGAAATTATTTGAAAGACCTTAATTGGCTGCTACGCCTGGCTAAAGTGCTCTGAGACCGACCACGAACGAATTTTCGGAGCCCCGTTGTGAACTTTCTCTTCTTGAAACGACTTCTCAGGCTCAACGACGGGGACTCTTGGCTCATTTCGGAAGTATCCGCTCGGTCTCGACCAGAGCGAAGATTCTCGAGCGACGTTGTTCGTTCGAAGCATGAAAACTTCCACAGAGACTCTGTTTTGTGCCTGCAGTTGTGAGCATGGGGTGGAGCCACACATCGACGGAGAATTCCGGCTCGCAAAGACGGTGCATGAGTGTCGGCGACACGTCCTGCGGAATCCCCAAGAAGAAGCGGAGTCTCGCGGCAGGGGAAAAGTCGCCACCCCATGCTGAGTTCGTTCTGTGACTCGTTATTCCGGTCCTCACCCTTCATCGCATCAAGAACTCGGTCGATTCGCACACGCCATCGATGCCGCTTGGCGAGGGCCGGGAATATTCTGACTGGTGATTCAACCACACGAAGTTCTCAGCGTTCAGGTCGATAGGAGAATCCGGAGCTCGGGTATTCTGGAAATCGAGTGAAACTCTTTCATGCTGAGTTCCCGAGGTTTCACATGCTGCTACTCGAGAGCGATCGTCACGACAGTCAGACTGTCGAATACATCCAGCGATCTCGGCCTCGTTGGGCTCGTCGTTCCATGGCTGCCGACCCTGATTTATCTTCACACATGGTCTGGAAACAGAAAGTTCGACCTCGCTCTTGCCTCTGATATCGCACGTCGGTCGAGCCAATATTCCGAATGACGGCTCTCTCCGTATCGAGTGAGGAGCTATCGGTTTCGTGCCAGAGACCTCAGAGTTTCGGTTAGGAAAGCTTTGGGCCACCGGGGGACCCGAAGAAGATTTCAATGAACTGCTCCAGACATCGCCCCCTCGAGATTGAAGGAAAAATCATGAGCGGTTCGGAACTCACGCCCCCAAGGACACAGCGAATACTCTAGGTTTTCGCGCGGAAGTCTTGTTGTCGACTTGGGCCCAGGCTCCAATGTATCAGATATCGAGAACGAGAAGGGGAGAGAGGGTGTACTGCGTAACGTATCATCTATAAACACATTGCTCGATGCTGATATTGAACGAGCAAGATCAGGCCGGGGAACCTCCAATTTTGAGCTCGAATCCGGAGAAAGTCACCCTCTATGGGGACCCATTGCTACAACTATGTCACTTGAGAGTCATTAGAATGTTTGCCATGAGGCCGGTGAGCATGGCCGGTGGCTCTCCCCGGCCAAGAATCAGCCATTCGGAGAACGCATCACACCATGTTTAATCTCTTAGTCACTGACAGCTAGAAAAGGTGGATCGTTCGCAGAGTTCCTCCGTGAGCTATCCGATTTGCGCGAGTTGGACGGAGAGGAAGGCTAGAGAACCGCGTGATTTTTGAGGGACGTTGTTTGGGCCGTTTTGATGTTCTCAGTGGCCGTTGCAATTTCACTCGTCAATCAGAGACCAATTTGTCCTCCCGTCTCGGTGAAGCCAGGGACAGGATGATCAGGTCATTACCAACCATCAATGGTGGACGAAATTTAAGGCCTTCTCATAACCGTTCCATTTCCCGCTCAGACACATTTTTGATCCTCGCCCTCGTCGTGCTGTCATGATTGTCTCTTTAATATCTCTTGAATATCTCTCTATAGGCGATTCTTACCCACGAAACTTGATGAAGCCATAGATCCCCTGGAGAATCTGTTCGGCGCCGAACAATAAATAACGCTCTGCTCTTCGTGGAGACTCGCTGGAGACCTGCTGCATCCAGCCAGAAACGCCTGATATCATTTTTCAAGGCCAATTCGGGGGGCTCTGATGGAGCCTGGGCCAGGTTTCGAACTCGAAGACGTCTCGTTCACGCACGAAAAACGCTAATTCCGAAATGGTTTGACTGCTTCTTGCATCGAGGAGACGAACAAACCACTCCCGACAGCTGGAGTCGCCCGTGACATCTCGGAAAATCATCGGTTCAGCTCTAATCTTCGTTTTCTGGCTGACAAGTGGCCAGCGACGAGATGCGACGGAGAGTCACTCCCCATCAGATGAGCTCGCCCCCGCCGTCCAGTCAACGAGCTGCGTTGGAGGCCCGGTACGTTAGTGCGTCCCTGCTCAGGCTCTGGATACGCTGTCGGAACTGTTCCACCCTAAATAATCAAGAGTCTGAAAATATGGAGAAATGGTTCCTAGGATTTAGAGCTCTCGGATGGAACCCTAAATTCATTCGTTGCACAGATATTTTTTTTCCGAAAATATCCGTTCAAGTGCTCCACTCGAGGAAACTATTTGGACAGCAACACAGGAAACAATAGGCATCCGTTTAAGAAAGCGATCGAGGCGATTCAGGCATCCATCCTGGCTGCCGAATCACAGAAAATCTCACGGTGATGATGAATCTGCGTCACTAGTGAGGAGGCTCTGTCAGGTTCTCCCGGGTTTGCGGGAATGATCTCCGAAGCAGTCAAGTATCCCCACGAGCTCTCCGATGATGTCCTCCGGGAGTCAGCGAGCTTTGGTACATAGCGGAAGATTGTCATGCCTTATCCTCGTCCCCTCAAGGAAGAAGATGAATATCCTAGATCAGTGGCCCTCGAACGACGGGGCCGATGGACCGGTTCGTAGAATAACACCAGAAGAAAATCCGGGATTTGATGTTCAGAGGAAACATGGCGCTTTGAAACCATAGAAACCGACTCAAAGAAACCGATCGACTGGGATTCCCTGATCAATGCCAGCCGGCGACAAGCTGACCCATCGCATGGCTCATTGTCGTTGGAAGTCGTCATTGACAAAAATCTTCGCGAATCAAAGCTTATCCTTGCTCTTTTGAAGTCCCGTGTTTTCGATGAAACATCCGAAAATGGTGGAGCTCAAATCTCCTGAGCGACAATTTCAATTGACGCCCGGTGGAGCCCGAGTATCTTAGTCTCTGTCTAGTGGTGCCCGGGCCAAAAAAAGTTTCGGAGCCAGTATTACAGACTGTTCTGAGGCAAGCTGTAGAGACGGAAATTCATTAGCGTGCCGCCACGCAATGTCCAGACCTGACGCTGATTGAGAGCTGTACTCCAGCAGCGACGTCGAGTCGATCCAACCGCTCCGATTCCGACAGGTGTTCTCCGGGAACGAGTTTGGACGTGAAAGAATATCATCATGAAAGCAATCATCCGGGGTTTATCAAAGGTCGGCGGGAGCCAGCTCATGTGCTGGTGAAACCAGACCCTGGTAACTCGAATGCTGCCGTCGGAACAAAAGAAGCTCATTCGATGCTCCTTCTCGAGGCGATACGAACTGACGAAGATGACGAACGCGAGCAAATTGAAAAATGCATCTGAAAACAGAGTCGAGGGATGATAGCTGGAGCGACGGAGAACCTCTCTCATTCATGAGGTGAGAGCCTGATTCCCGAACGGACCATTGATGTTTGGAATACACTTGAGGTGCAGCGGCTGTACGTTGCCGCTTGCCAGGATCGTTGCCAGAGCTTCGAGGTATCTCCCAGTATACATAATTCTCTTCGGCAGTCGTTTCCCAGCTCGAAATCGTATGGTAGGTCTCTTTTCTCATTCTCCCCATAGGGAACAATCTCATCTTGTGTTTGTGGAGGCCTTGGGCTAGAACTTGAAATACCAACGTTGAGGTCGTGCGGTTACATCTTGAAATTCGGATTGCAAATATTCGCTGTGCCTTTTCAAGAGCGTTCCTGTTTGTCCTGAATCGCAGAGCTCGTTATCCCCGGAAGGGTGCTGCGTGAAGAGCACTGGACTGTGCGTCCGCCGCCAGGACTCCCCTTATGGCCTCCTTGTGCCCTCGGGAGGATTCAGGCTAAGTCGGTGGCGGCTCCCGTGGCGTTTCTGACCACGATTCACACGTGCTTCGCTACGGGAAGTCTTGCCTGAATTCTTGTTCCCTGATACCTCGCAGACTTCTGTATGACGACATCGCAGTCGCGGACTCTGATGTGCAACCCCAAGTTATCGATTCTGCATTGGAGCGGGCACTCCGGGGGGTCATTTCCATGGAATTGAGAGCTCACATACATTCATTGTGGCTTATCCCGAGAGCCTGTCGGCTGACAGCACCGGCTCCGAGCTTCCTGAATTCACAGTACAGGAATCGAGAAGACAATCCTTTCGGGAGAAAGAAACTGTCCCTCCGTAGAGAGAATCCACTCCTGAAGCTGACAAACGCCGAGTCGACAGACTCCCCGTCGTCGTTATCAAGTCCTCCGCGGGAACGTCGCCCTCGGAGGAATTGCACAAACCAAATCAGAGCCCACTCGATGCTGCCCACGATTCATCCCCATCGAGGGCGTTTGGCTGACACACGGCATCTGTTGGAGAGGATCTCCCTGCGCAAGGAGGGCAGTGCTCAGAAGTGCTGGGGTCTTTCGGGACTTAGATTACACATGGAACTCTTCAACGTTCGCCGGAATCGCATTCATGAGCAAACGAGCCTTTCCGGGTACCGAGTGCATCGGATTTCTGGTGTGCCGTTTCCCGGCGAAAATACGCACGAACGGAGAAGTTGCCTGACCCGTGTGGCAAGAACTCCTGAACGAATGAGTTGACATGCGGATCGACGACAGTACGGTAGAACAATGGAACTGACAGATGCCCGTATAACTCTAGAAGTTTAACTCGGGTTCCTAATGATTCCGCCAATGGAGAGAGCGATTGGTTTCCACAAAGTTCACCCGGCCGTCGCTTAGTGTGACTGTTCTCGCTCCTCCCGACAGTCCGGTTCCGATTATGTGTGGTGCATTCAGCACACGTAGCTGTGAGGAAGAAAGCGATCGATGGCGGGGATCGCGACGTAGTGCGGTTCCGGAACCGCGGTTCAACGCCAAAAATGCGACACCGCGGAGAACCGGGGCTTCGCAGCTGTTCGACGGAAACCACCGTATTCGAACTCCGGTCGGCTCACGCATATCGACCTCTCCCATCGGCAGGGAGGGAACACTCGGATTACTCTGAAGCACGTTCCCTCAACTACTGAGGCACGTTTCCTCTTCTTCTGATCATAATCTGGAGTTCTGGTCCGATCTCCGGCGCGCAAGCCCTAATAGAATCTCGGAGCCGCTCCCGTCTCAATTTGACGTCCTCTCCAATGTTGCATACCGATGCCTGCTGGAATTCCCGATGCAGTAGTGAACCGAGAGCCGGGCGGACTCAGGTAACCGGATCCGGCCTCTGCATCGCAGAGACTTTCGGAGTAGAGTTCTGGTGCGGTCGAGTGGTTCCTGCATTGGGCGGTGAACAACTCTCTCCTGGAGGTTTCTGCGAGCTGAGCGCCGTCGACAGCCGTCGAGTGGCTGAAAATTCATCGACCACGCTGTCTCCCGCAGGCGAGAAATCACCCGATGGCGGACTCACCATTGTGATTTTCTGAAACCGCGAGGGTTCCTGGAGCCATCTGATACGCCAATCAAGAGCGGTCACCCAGAAACTCCGGTAGCGAAATGCCAGAGAACTGCATGGCTGGCTCTGTGAGTTTTTTGGAGTAATTTCGGGGTCAGGGCGCTCGCGGCAAAAATCAGCTGCACTGCGAGCAGACTGATAAAGATGGGGTCGAATTCAATGTCAGTCTTCAGGAAGCACTCCAAAACGCATCTGAGAGACGGGGAAGGAAAATTTCTCCTGTAATCTTGGTAGAGGCTGGCGAAGTATCCGCCTGGATCCGCTTTGTCGGGATTCTAGAAAACTTCAAACTGTGAACTCCCTCATTGTCTTCCCCGAAGAGGTTTTTGAGCGGGAAAATCCTGGACCACCTCATTTCCCTCAGGTGATTCACTAACAGTTTCCACTGAGAAGAACATGGGAACTCGACCTCTCCCAATGGTTGATCGAGATCAACGCCGATCTCAAGCTTCTTCGCTTTGATCAGATAATGATATCGCGCTCTCGTTTGGAGTTCCGACGAGGCGCTCTCAGTTCTCTCAGCGTGGCTGTCGACCGCCCGCAATGCATTCATCTGCGGAACCCCTACGCGGGGTGCTCGTGACTGAAGTTTGAATTCGTACAGAAGCTTTCGGAGTTCATTCCGATCAGCATCGCTGCCTCGACACGACCTCGAACGCGTGCCTGAACCTTTGAGGCTATTGTAATTCACAGCGGCTCGAGGCCAACATCAGTGCCCGACGTATCCCAGTACCAACATGAGTGAAACTAGTGTGATTTGTATGTTGGCCTTGCTTCTATCAGTATGCTGCGCCGAGTCGCCTTCGACGCTGTCCCCGAGCAACGAGTCCCAGCAGGCCTATGGAGAACTCCAGGTGAGACAAAGGCAACCGGTGTTCGATTTCAGCGCCCGACTAATTGTCGGAGCTCCGGGCCGTCTGTGAGCCCGAGGAAAGCGACTCAGTGATGCAAAATCTACAGGAGACTGCATCCACAAGTCGATCCTCACTGAAGTTCTCTTTGAGGATGGCACAGCTGCCGACCATGAGAATGAAATAAGCGACTTTCCCTTTCAGTCTCATGCACCGTTACAGCCCGTTAGTCAGAATCACTCTAGATGCCGTCATGGAGATCGAGGTCTCGAATATGAGCAACTCATGTGGGATTACGCTATATACTTCCTGATCTTCATCGCATTGGCACCATTCTCCATTTTGATTCTCCTTCCGATTCGCCAGAAGCGGGGGTCCGAGAACTTCTTGAGGGTGAGCAGCGTTACGATTTTCAGAACGCGCGGTGTTGCGGAAAAGGGTGGCGGCCAATTTCCGCGCAAAGCGATTTCCGCGCGGGGCCAACTTCCGCGCGAAGCGATTTCCGCGCGGGGCCAACTTCCGCGCAGGACCAATCTCCGCGCGGGGCCAATCTCCGCGCGAGGCCAACTTCCGCGCAAGGCCAACTTCCGCGCAAGGCCGATTTCAGCGCGGATGACCGTTACGCGTGGGACCGTGTGATACGAAGCGGGCTTTGTAGTTTCTTCTATAATACTTCTTTCGCGCTGATGCTCATGCGCTGGCCGACGCGGAACCTGAAGCTGAGAACTCTGTTGAAATAAATCTGGTGTGTCCGATCCAGTTGTTCAATTCCACCTCAGTTGCAATCATTTTCAGCAAGTGGCTTGGAGGCAGCGCATGGCACTGGGTCAGGTTAGGTTAGGTTTCTACGTTGTTTTCAATTCTCAAATTGAACTTGCTGGAGTTCATACTCCAAGGACGTAGGTTTTCATGGAGGTCGACATTACTGTTTTGTCCGACCGCAGATGAGCTCGGCGCTCATTTGTTGGCTTAGGGTCTTCCATATTTTCCAAGAACGCCACCATTCAAGTGACCGGTGCAGGCCACCACATATCATGAATTATTGGTGCCACAGTATCACGGTCGCTGCGCGGAAATCGGCCCCGCGCGGAAATTGGCCCCGCGCGGAAATCGGCCTTGCGCGGAAATCGGCCTTGCGCGGAAATCGGCCCTGCGCGGAAATTGCCTTGCGCGGAAATTGGCCCGCACCGCGGAAAAGTACCGCGCCTCCACTGTGTGCTGGAGCTCGAGATCGAACTAAGTTTCGTGCGTCTATCTTTTCCAAGGTAATGCTCGCCTTTGCTCTCGGAAAACGGCTCATCGATGTCCTGCCGCTTCTGTTCCCTTACGAATATCACGAAGGAGAATACGTTGTGAAAGGTGAGGAAGTATATTCAGAGAGGCCGGTCATTCATGATCAAGAAGGAATCCGAGATGCTTGATTCAGAGGCCGGCGCCTTCATAGCTCGCCAATCAACTCAGCTTATTCAAAACGCATGTCTATCCCTAGATGGTGCTCAATATGGCAGAGTGAGCGTTCTTCTCGGGTTTTTCGCCTTCTTCATGGCCGAAAAGCTCATACTCTTCATCAAAGGTACGTTGCGTGGTTGTTAGGCACTTTCTTAGTTCACTTTCGGCCTACCCTTTCGAGCTGTCCGGGAGTCCCAAATATGGGAGGTCTAAAAAGATCCAATCCTCATCGAGCAGGCCTGACTTGCAAAGATCATCTCCACAAAGAGGCTCTTACCGTCGTTTGCTCGGATGACCGGAAGCAGAAACCGGATGGAACGAAACTGGAAGCTGAAGGCGATTCAGCTAAATCCAACACCCAGCAGTTCGGTGAGTTCAGTAACCAACTCTATCAAGATATCAATCGATCGGGCATCAGATATCCGCATTTCGGATTCTCCACTCCCGAAAGAGCCTCCCATCTCGTCGGAGCGAAACGGCTCTTCTTCTCGTGTTATCTGACCGAGCCCACAACTTTCTCGTGATACCGGAGAGCGAATCATGAAACACCTCGCTGACGGATACATCGAGTCGAACCCTTGAGTTTTTTTCGAACCTTCCATCGTCTCTCCCGTGACAAGGGGGCGGGAACGCGGACGAAGCTCTAACAAGACAGAGACAGCCAGTCTTGAATTCAAACGGATAATCTAACATATCTCCACTCAAGTCGACGATCGCGAATAATTCGCAACTTGGGAGGTGATGGTCGTGTGGGGAATGATCGGCGAGGACTAGCTCCTGAAATCGTTTTCTGCTTTTCCAGAGACCGCAGTCCCGATTGAGGTTGGCGCTATCCTGAATCTGGCTGCATATTTCGCACACAATTTCTGCTTGGGACTGGCGGTCGGAGCAACTACTCATAGCGGTACGTTTTCACGTAGTCCTCGGCTGTTATTGGGGGCTGTAATATCTCGATCAATCAGTGAAGGTTGCTCGATTATGCATCGTTTTACGAAAATTGCGAAATTCCACAGCAATCACGGCCGGACTTATAATGAGTGCGGTAATCGCTTTCCATAAGATACCTCATGACTTTGGAGACTTCGCACTCCTCGTCCAGAATGGAATGGCGAAACGCTGGGTGAGTCGCATAGTGTCATCATGGTATAGATGCGAAATGGGATAGTGGATTCGAACAGCAACAAATCTGGGTTCCAGAACCCTGACTGTCGATCTCTTATTCCTCAGTCAGTCGTTCCATTACCCTCGGCATTCTCATAATAAGTCCTCGCTAAATGAGTTCTCCTCGAGACTTTCGTCGGGTTCCCTCCCGCCGCAATTGTGAATTCAGGATCTATCTGTAGTTAAGGTTCACCCATTTCGTTCTTTAACGTGTTTCCCTTGTTACACAGGCCCTCTGTTCACAACTGCTGACCAATGTTGGGCTTTTCGCCGGTGCCGGTCTCGCACACGAGGTTAGGGGCGTTGCGCCTGCGCTCTGGGCCCTACCTTCCATTTCCGGAGGTTTGTGAATTACTCGACCCGATACAAGCGGGAACATATCTTAAAGAGTGGACCGCGGCTTGAGCAATGAACTCTCCTCAAATCGACATGGAAGAGCAAATCTATCGGGACGGGCGTCCCACCGAATGAATGACGAATCGGGACGAAGAATTTCGGGTTCCGAGAAAAATTATCCAACAAAGAGAAACGCTGATATACTCGTTGTGCTCCACAGGTTTCCTCTACCTCGCCATTGCTGCCGCTCTCCCTGAATTACTCAAGGACTTCCGGATCTGGCAAAAAGTGAAGGAGGTGGCAGCCCTGCTATTCGGTTTGTCCTTCACACTCACCGGCTGAGAATGGCGTGGCAGCGATATGGAGCTTCGTGCCTCAACGTTTGGGGGCTAGCTTAAAATGTGTTAAGTTACTTCAGGGATGAACAACGCCAGTGATACAGAGATACAACGAAGTGAAATTTATTTCCAAAACGAAAATCCTTTTATAGCACTCTGGACCGTGAGCATGCGCAAAACCCAACACCCTCCCTTGCGCATGACCACCCGGCCCCCGTTATCGTATTCCTAGCTTGGTTTGGCATTCTTAGAAATCGTCTACCCCCAAGCTTCTTCTCATCATGTGGGCGGTCAATCCGAGCTTGTCTCGATGTTTCTTGAACTTGTCGCCTGTCAAGCTCTTTGTCATTATGTCGGCAGTCATGTCGGATGTGGGTACGAACTTTATGTTCACCAAACCTTCTCTCACCATGTTCCTCACGAAATGATGTCGTAAATCGATATGTTTCGTTCTCTGGTGTTGTATTCCGTTGGCCGTCAGCTGGATTGCGCCCTGATTGTCGCATGAAAGCGACATTGATCGCCTGATTGAGGCCCCCGGAAGCTCCGCGAAGTTCAGAAGCCATTTTATTTCCTGGCATGCCGCGGAGACACTCATGTACTCTGCCTCACTCGTGGATAATGCAACAGTTGGTTGCTTTTTGCTCGTCCACGAAACGCACGCACCCGCGAGAATGAAAACATATCCAGTGGTAGACTTTCGACTTTCCAGACAACCTCCCCAGTCCGCGTCGCAAAAAGCCTCTATCGACTTTCTGAGGTTCCCATCGAACTTCAGTTGGAGGTCGATGGTACCCTTCAGGTATCTCAGGATCCTCTTCACTGCCTTCCAGTGTGCCAGAGACGGGTCCGAGCAAAATTGGCTCACTACCCCGACAGCGTGGCAGATGTCCGGCCTCGTCGTTTGAGACAAGTGGATCAGGCATCCAACGGCCTCTCGGTATGGTGCGTCGGCAGCCTCTTCGCTCTCAGTCCGTTTCGTCAACCTTAAGCTCGTTTCCGCGGGCGTAGGCACTGCTTTACAGTCCGCCATGTTGAACCTTTTTAGAACTTGTCTGATGCTTTCTGCCTGGTCGAGTAAGATAGCCCTCTCCTCTGGCCTCTGCGTGATCTTAATTCCTAGACAGTACTGAGCCGGCCCCATATCTTTAATGGGGAAAACCCCCTTCAGTTTCTCGATGATCTCCGTTTGCAAACCCAGGTCGTTGGTGAAGATCAGGAAATCATCCACATATATGGTCAGCAGCAGTATGCTTTCGCCGCGCGTTATGAAGTAGCAGCATTGGTCCGCCCCAAACTCTGTCAGGTCGAGAGACTTCAGTGCCTTGTTGAGGGTTTCGAACCATACTTTTCCGGCTTGCTTTAGACCATACAGGGACTTCTTTAGAAGGCATACCTGATCTCCGACCTGAAACATACTCGGCTGCTCCATGAATATCTCTTCCTCTAACCTGGCGTGTAGGTAAGCCGTCTCGACGTCGAGCTGGTGGATTCTCCATCCTTCCTGTGCGGCGCGCGCGAGAAGGATGCGGAGCGTTGGGATCTTTACTACAGGCGAGTAGGTTTCATCGAAGTCCACGCCTTTAGATTGGGCGCATCCGCGTCCCACCAGTTTCGCCTTATATTTTGTGATGTCTCCTTCGCTGTTCCGTTTCAATTGGAAAACCCACTTCGAGGTTATCACTCGCCTGTTTGATGGACGATCGATCAGAATCCAGGTTCCGTTCTTTTCATGGGCCTCCATTTCGGTCTCCATGGCTGATCTCCACTGCTCGGCGTCTCCCCGCGACATCGCCTCCTGTACCGTGAGTGGTGAATCGTAGTTCGTTGTTGAACTTTGACAGCATACACACACGAAATCGTCCATCCACGCTGGCCGGGTCCGTTTTCGATTAGGGCGAAACTCCAAGAACCCTGTTGGCTCGACTGTTGTTTCACCACTCTCATCACCTGTAAAAATACTTTCCTCATCTGAAGCCCCTCGGGCCATGCTTCACTCGCCCCTCTGGGCTGACTCGCCTCTCTGGGCTGACTCGCCTCTCTGGGCTGACTCGCCTCTCTGGGCTGACTGGCCTCTCTGGGCTGACTGGCCTCTCTGGGCTGACTCGCCTCTCTGGGCTGACTCGCCTCTCTGGGCTGACTCGCCTCTCTGGGCTGACTCGCCTCTCTGGGCTGACTCGCCTCTCTGGGCCATGGCCATAGCCCATCATCCGGAGCTGCCGCCCCTCTTTTTAGGGACGCCGTCTGCAGAACTTCAGAGGCCGTCTTGGTTTCGTCGAAAACCACGTTGCAAGCTTTCTCCACTGTTGTCATATTATCTAGCGGAACCAAGCGATACGCCTTCGAGTTTGAGCAATAGCCAACAAAGATGCATTTCTTCGCTTTTTCATCCCACTTCTTGCGTTTTTCCTGTGGTATCTGAGCATAGGCCAAGCATCCAAACACTCGCAGGTAGCTCAGATCTGGCTTCCTTCCAGTCCACGCTTCTTCCGGACATACTGAACTGAGGGCTGCTGTCGGACTCAAATTCTTAAGCCAGCACGCCGTACTCACAGCTACAGCCCAAAAACTCTGATCGAGCCCTACGTCTGTCAACATCGACCTCGCTTTTTCCACCAAGGTTCGGAGCGCCCTCTCCGCGCGACCATTCTGCTCCGGGCAGTACTGGACATTCGTCTCGTGGGCGATTCCCTCTAGCGCGAGGAATTTCGAAACCCTTCTATTGAGATACTCCGTGCCATTATCCGTTCTTATCTTCTTCAACTTGAGTCCTGAATCACGTTCAGCGTACCTGATGAACTCGACTAATTTCTCGAATACTTCAGACTTCATTTTCATGAAGGCCACGGTAGTCTTCCGGGTAAAATCATCAACAAACACAATGAAATAGCGGTGGCCCCCGATGCTCACTCGACTCATTGGACCACATACATCGCTGTGCACGAGTTTCAATCTTGATTTCGTGCCGGAATCAGACTTTGGGAATTCTTTCCACCTCTGCTTCCCCCCTGCACATGGCCAACACGCTTTTCTGGTGTCAGGGACCACGCAATCAACGTCTTTCACAAGCCCCTGAGCTAGTTTCTTCACTCCTCCTGGTCCAAGATGGCCCAACCTCCTGTGCCAAAGATCGTACGCAGCGTACGTCGAAGCAGTCAAGGCAGTCGTAGAACATGCTTGCAAGCGGTAAAGGTCAACGTCCGTGCAGCAAGCTGTCGCGCACACCATCCCCTCTTTGTCCAAGATCTCGCACTTTTTATCTTTGAAAACGACGTTGAGCCCCTTTTTCGTCAGCTGTTTTACCGATACCAAGTTAACTGTAAGTCCGGGCACGTACAATACATCCCGTAACCTGGTATTTTGGCACTTTCCACCAATATAACAACGTATGCGGACGTCTCCAAGCCCGGCCGACTGAAGGATCTCGTTATTTGCAGTTGTAACAAACCGAGTGCGAGCGTCCTGATTGAAAGAGACGAAACAACTCCTCTGTCCGGTCATATGCAAACTTGCCCCGGAGTCGATGAACCAATCGAACGGTGAACTAGACGCGACCCTGGCTGTTGATGGGCATACAAGAACTCGCTCGTAATGCACGAACTCGGTTTGATTCTCATTGGAATCGCGCGCTTCCGCAGATCGTTCCTCTCTCGCTTCGTAGGCAACCTTCCCGTGTTCTGCACCCCTCCAACAGTTTCTTGCCAGATGTCCGTGTTTTCCACACTTGAAACATTGTGGTGACCCTTCGTACGACCGTGCTCTTGATGGCTGACTGCGACCATGATCTCCACGTCCTCCTCTCACTTGTCCACGTCCATGACCACGATAACCGTAATTTAACTTCAATCCCATCAGAGCTGATTCGCGCTTTTGTGAGGCTTGTCTCGCGGCTTCACTCAGCAGCCTCTCCTTCACGAGCTCAGTTGTGACCTCACTCTGGGTGATGCTTTGAATCAGGGGTGAAAACTCTTCTGGGAGCTTCATCAGGATGAGCCCCGCTAAAAGTCGATCTTTGATGTCTGCGTCGATGGCTCGGAGACGCTGGGCCGCCGTGATCTTCTTGTTGATATACGTCTCCATGTCTGGACAATCCGTATATTTGATGCTCGTCAGTTCCTCAAGGAGTGCCACCTCCCGATAGATCCCACGGGGCTGATAAAGTTTCTCGAGTGTTCTCCAGATCTCCTTCCCAGATGTGGCGTCCCGAATCGACGAGAACAAGTGGCTTTTGATTCCCGAGATGATGGCGCCCCTAGCGCGCTTGTTCTGATGGGCATCCATTTTCGACCCATCAACATACTCCCAGAGATCACAGTTAAACAGATGCGCCTCCATGGCAAATCTCCAGTCCATGTAGTTAGTTGCTCCATCCAATTTCTCGAATGATGATGGTACGCTCACCATCGTTGTCATCGTGGATGTTTTAGTCAGCTCACTGGATCGATGCTCAAGGTCGAATAGGAGCGCAGATTGTGCAGATTTCCTCGATGGCTGTGGTAATGCCTCCTCCTCGTCGACGAAAGTAGTTTTCGGTGCAGCTCGCTTTCGCAGAGCTGTACTCTCCTCCCGGGATGGTGGCGATTCCACGTCAACGCTCTTCATTCCCTCGGATTCGGGTTGTTTTCGCATGTTTCGGCCTATCCGTCCACGAGACACTTTCGCACGAGTATTTTCTTCACGTGCCACAGCCGCAAGCGCGACTTTCCGTCTCGTCACTCGTCCTGGGCCCATAACCTGTTAAGTTACTGCAGGGATGAACAACGCCAGTGATACAGAGATACAACGAAGTGAAATTTATTTCCAAAACGAAAATCCTTTTATAGCACTCTGGACCGTGAGCATGCGCAAAACCCAACAAAATGCCAAACCGGGAATGGACGTATGTCGCTCGAAGCCGCTGTTGAATGTCTTGTCGAACCGGTCGATCGATTCAGAAACGGCCTGTCTCAGTCCCATTCGAAAATAAAACACACGTGAGGTCATTCGGAATTCTGAAGTGGGGTGAGCGAACAAGGTGTGGAACAGTGACCGGTTCTGGGACACTCTTGTTTTCTGGTGTTCGGGGCGCGGATGGGGACATTCTATGGATGTTTTTGCTCGTTGAGGCTAGAGCCTGTGGATCCCATGTGGATGCGAATCCAGCATACGACTTACTGGCATGCTTACTCTATGCATCTGCCATCACATCGAAGTGCTATTATGATACATCGAAACTTGCACACATCGTCGTATCCCCCGATGGACCGAGTTCCGGAGCCACATTCATTGAATATTGGAGGCACATTTGTTGAAACCCAATGCTGTTCATGTCACTCGACCGGACGTATAGAACAATGTGTGAGGAAAGGTTCACTGAAAAACGCAATCCTGAATATGTGTGAATAAAAAGGACACCAGCGTCGGGAATGATAGCTGATATAAAAAGGGTAATGTCTTGTTGTTCGTTCGGTCACCAAAGCTGGCGACGAAAACTCCCTACCGACTCCCACTACTAGCGTCTGAACGATCGTGAAATATCTTTCACGGCGGCGCCTGTGAAGGGAGCATCTCATTCTTGCAGGATAGTGCTCGATGCTTAGAGTGCGCACCAGCCTGGTACGGAAATCCATTTACCGTACTCCGGAACATGACGTCCACTCAGAACAGAGGAGTGTGCAAGGGATCCAGAGAACTACATATATCGCTCGCGAGTACCGGGAGATCAAGCAGGAAAACGCCCGCAGACTTTTCTTTGTGGGAATCAGAGATAGGTATTGTTGACGCAAGGGATGGTCAACTCATTCGAGTAATGAGTGACTGAGTCGGACGGAGGAATCACCCATTTTCTGGGCTAGAACCAGTTAACGGACTGGAGATTGGGTTACCGGGCTGTTCGTCGGGGAAATCTCATGTGTTATCCCCTTTCCTGTTTATTCTTTCGATGAGTGGCGGCAGATTCGACTTCTGTCCACCATTGATTGCTACAGAAAACTTCTACTTCGCAATACTTGACCGGTATAATTGAGATTCCGAATCCGGCTAGTCGAGAGATTTCGAATCTGGAATCGGATCCGGACTGGAAAATGACTCCGCCTCGATCCGATCATGCGTTTCCGTCGATCTATTAATAATAATCCTTCTGATCGTACTTCGAAGATGTTTCCGTTTCCATCTGACCATACTTTTCGCGGACCTTGTAGGTGATTCCGAAGTCGATTGCACAATATTCCAGGGCCCACTGAGGCTGTATCGGGGCCCATCCTACCACACTTTCTGGAGTCCGCGGAGGTCGTTCCAGAGTACTATCATCCCATTTGTCTGATAATACTGCCTGACAGCACTTGCTGTCGAGATTCTTCCATGGACCCCGGAGAGTATGGTCAGATCGACCCTGGATGAACTTCCATGGATCACGGAAAGTATGGTCAACTGTTCCCCGGATCACCTCCGTGTGCCCGACAGAGTATGGTCAGGTCGATCCCGGAATCACCTTCAGGAACCGAAAGGAGAAGCGCGGATTCATCACTGAAATACCATCAGAACGAGGCAAAGATATCATCAGAAGGGGGCGAAATCATCTTTGAAGCTCTCCGTGGGTCACGGATTCAAACATCCTGAGGAATCTCAGGAAGAACGATAACTGAGGTCAGAATGACACGGAATTCACCTGAGAGCAGCATTAGTCAGATTCTCATTCGTATGGATTCACAGACCTGGCTCGAATCCGCTCGTTGAATCCGGACCTGAATCTGCTTTCAAGCCCGGACTCGTCGGAGGAACAATGAATTCGGATTCAGATCGTCGAATCCAAATCATGCCCATCTCTGGCACGCAATGTACATCGGCTCAGTTCGAAATCCACGGGAGAGAGAACTGGTGAGCAGAGTTGTGATCCCTCCGACCAGGAAACCCGGAGAGCTCGGGTAACCGTACCATTTTATGGACATCTAGTTGGTGCTCGGTTCTCATTCAAGTATTGCTCAGAAACCTATGACGCTGGCCAGATATTTTCTTCAATGAAGAAACTTGTCTTGAGACTAAGCTTCGAACGTGTGGAAACAGTCACGTTATACAATGTCCTGAGGAACCTCTCCTTGAATCCGACCGAGTCTCGAGACGCAGTTTGACGAAGACCAAAGTATGTCGGAGTCCAACGGTATAGATGAACAGTCGTTTATTCGGGTGTGGAGTATGGTTGTATGGAATTTGATGGGGAGAGTGAGAATTGTTGAGTTGAGTCTTCGGGGAGTACTTCGACGGTGTTAGTAATTACGGCCCCGAGTTGGGGTTCTAAGGTTTTCTAATGAGAGGATTGATTACTTTGGCGCCTTAAGTGGCGTGGGCTCTAGTACGAACCGAGTCTGCTGAATCTAGATTCGGATGCATCCGCTTCCGCGTGTTGCATCTTAACAAATTCGAACTGAGTCCCTTTGAAGGACAAAGGAACATCCAAGATGGAAGAGCGCTACCCGAGGCAGGTTATGGATGCGGATACAGGGTGCTGATGTTACAAGTGAGATGAAACATATATCGAGGAAGAGACGGATAGAATACGAGTGCAGCGATTTGACCTGGTTGCATGTCTGGAGGCTTGAGTCAAAATGAGTCAAGGAATTGCCCAGAATTCAAAGTCAGTTTTCGAATGCGGTACAGTGACGTGTGATTCCGTCGCCAATCTGGAACGTTTTCCCGTTTCCCGTCACAATGCATTCGTAGATGGTTCAGTCGGGGGGAGATCAAAATCGTCTACGTAGAGAGCTAGGACTGATTTCATGTGGAATGTAGGGATTCCAAAGAGAGACGCAACCAACTCCACCTCCCAGAGATGGCTGCATGCCGCGAGAACAATGACTCAAGGCAGCTAGAGTTCTCGAAAATAGCCGCGGGCTTTATCCAAGCACCGGCCACGACCGTTCCACAGACTTGATGGGAAGCCGCCAAAATCAAGCATGGACTTCGCTTAACCAGAGGCGCGATACACTGATTTCACAACCTGCTCTTCTCGACACAAACTGCCCATGTGTTCTCTGTGGGAACCCTTGCGAGGACCACCATATTCACACTTGCCCCAGAGCACTAGCGTGCAAAGGGGGGTGTGGGGGTGCGGGCCGCACCGGGCGGCGCTCCTTAGGGGGCGGCATTTCCGGGGATGGGCTGCATAAGATCTAAAATGGCTCCATGAGTGGATTTCTCTCCGATAAGTGGCAATGTGGAAACATTGTAATTTATAACGGATGAGATCAGGAACACATCAGATCAGAACTATTGCGACTTTTCACTCCGGATCCGCATCCTTAGCGCGCTCGCTGATTAGCGCGGGCGCAATCCGCCATTTCCGCATTCTGCTGCTCAGAAGCGAATTGGAGGTCGCGGAAGAGGCGCGACCTGCGTGTTCGAGAGCTCTCTGTTACCGTTCTGTCGCGCCTGAGCTTGCCCAATATGGGTATACGACATTTGGACCAGGATTGAGTGTGCATGGATGCATTCGGGCTGTCAGCGACAAGGTGCTCTGTTTTCGGCTGAACCTCTCAGCCAGCCCTCAGGAGTGTCCCGGATTCACCTTTTCGGTATTGCTTCAGTAACACTCCCTATCGCCTCGCAAATCCCATTGCGGGCGGTGGGCTTGGGTCTTAAGATGGTTCAGATTTAATTCTGATATAAATTAAATCCTCTTTTTACCACATAAGAAATTTGTTGTCCCGGCCGGGGATCGAACCCGCGATTGCTAGCTTAGCGTGGCACCCAAGGCGTTGGTTTATGCCACACGGCCAACGAGCCGATTAGCGACAAGGTGCTGCGACGCGCCAAATTAAGAAACAGTAGGGTGCTAAGCAGCGCTCAGTCACCGCGGCGAGAAGACATGGTATTGTCGAGGACTAACGAATGACTCTCAAACTCCTGTGAACTCGATATGGACAGAGCTACTCCACCAGAGTTACCGCTTCGCAAGAACTAAATGTTGTCAAGGGAGTCACCTCTCATTAGGATCGTAGCCTGATCTGGGGCAGAAAAGGAATGAGCTGAATATTGCTTCGATTCGAATGAATCGGTTGAACTGGATGATTTTCTCCGAACAGGCAGTGAGGCAGTGAAAGAAGCCGGAAAAAGCCGGAATCGGTATCTAGTCTTCTTTCGGTATCAAGTCATTGATCTCACTTCGTTGCCATCGACTGTACAATCCTCTGCGGTCAGCATAGGACCGATTGTCTGGACGGTAAATATAGAGTTGGGATTCCGGGTGAACCATCCGCCTGGCATGGTTGCACTTATGGCGGCAACAGAACTTCGAAATTCGACTCTTCCGCGGTTCGGGAGCCACTCAAAGTTCGATGACAGGGGAAACAAAGCGTCAACTTCAACTAGGCATCACTCATCGCATTAGCATTGAGACTATTGAGAAGCTAAGATGGAAAAATGTTGCTCCCCCTTCCAACGCTGCCTCGGCTCCCATTTGGCCGGACCCATTTGGCCGAGTTATGGCTTCCAGCGGCTTTTTCTCGCAAACGAAAAGAAGTCTCGATTTGAAGGCGCCACCCTGCATACGATGGACCCAGTCAGCGCTATCATCCTATTATCTATCTATTAGTATCTAATATTAACTCTTCTGCGGCACAAATCCACCGCAGCCCCCCTTGAGTCATTGCTAAATCCGCTTCTGCAGGCCTGCCGGTTGAATTCCCCCGACTAGGCGACTGGTTCACAGACGTCCTTGCGGAAGCCGACTGCGGATCCTGTCATGCTTGACTACATTTCTACCGACTCCGTCCTTGCAGCGGCGGCATCGTGCGCGCTCAATCCTGTCAATCTTCATACCGCGAAGATTTTTCTCGTAGTGCAAGACTGTATGTCGAATAGAAACTGTGTAGCCTCCGAAATAGTGCTTGGTAACGCAGTGATCCTGGTTCTCGTTCCGTCCGCCGAGGGCAAAAGCTAAACAATTAGTGAAACCCAGACTCCGTCTTCCTCACTATGATGGGAACTCAGAACGCCCATTTTCCCGTTCATCTGCATTCAACAATTGCAAGATTCTGTCTTCTTCGCTTCAGTGGCGCGTAAGGTCTTTTGTGTTCCATGGTGCACCATGCAACGGACACATTCTTCCCGTGATTCTACCCAACCATCTCGCTTTGTCGCATGTGCCACGGAACGCTGCTCTGCACCCTACAGTTTTTTGATTCAGCGCGTGACAGAACCTTCTCGCCGATAGCCCGCATGCATTCATCCACATTCTATTCTGGTCCAAATGTCGTATACCCGCCTAATATGGATCCAGACGGCCAGAGAGGGCGCTATCGGCGTCTTCGATTCCCGCCATCGCTCTCGCCGCAACTCCTGAACGCCAAATTTTGCAACGAGAGCCGTTGAATGAAGCTGCCTCCGTTTTTCTCCCGCATGCGGCCTCGATATTTTGACAAAAAGCTGTTTATCTAAAACAGCAACCCCTAGTGCACTATATTTTCCGAGATTTCTCTACTCTGGAAACCGAGAAATTTCAGATGGAGTTCGAGACCAATTCGTGAAACCCCTCGGACACCTTGGGAACTACACTGAATAACCGTTTTTCTCGGTTGCCGGGAGACGCAGTGGTATCAATTGTGCAAGGAACTGGACGCCCACATGAGCTCCTCTCGAACCGCCCCTTGTTTCTTTGACTGGTTGTTTAGTCTATCATTTATACCCCCAAAAATTGGCCGAATTTCGGGATTTGTTGCATAAATTGGATACGATCGGCGTGTCACACGCTGGGCTGTGAGTTGCTACCAAGTCTCGGGGTCTTATGACGTGGATTCAAATAGGACAAAAAGGAAGCAAATTGATGAGTCGGGAAAAATGAAATGTCGAGGCCATCCGATCACGAAGCTGAGCTGCCTGGGCATGAGATCGATGGTCAAACAACGAGGTTACTGCTCGAACGATGAGGAGCTATTTATCTCGGGCTAGAGATCTCTGAGTTTCGGTTAGTCTCGCACTCTCTGCCCAGATTGTAATGGCGCGTCCGAAAACCTCATGTAGCGCTCAGGCAAAGCGGAGAGCTGGAACCTTGGGGCCGCTCAACGACCCGAAGAATGTTTCAAAGAATAGGTCCTTGAGTCGCTTCCTCGAGACTCGAACGGATATCAGCACTTGTTCGCAACTCACCTCACCGGGGACAACAAAGTCAATACTCCACGTTTCCACGGAAAACAAGCGGTGGTATGAAATACTACCATTCCAGATCGTTTTTTAAAAATGTGAGTTCAGAGACCCAAAGTCGGTTCTTGCATGTGAATTCCTCCATATTTCATGATGCGATTCTGCGACCTTCTACTCCTTGACCTTCGGAATGGGAAAATAAGTATCATAATTTTTTCCCTCGAAAGGACTCCGCACCGTCGACGTCGAACTATGATGCGCTCCAAGGGGAGCGGAGCGAGTCTCCGAAAGAAGCGCAAACAAAGAGAAAAGGGATTGAAGAAGCAGGAAGGAAGCTTTCTGAAGTATCTACAGCCAAGAGTGACTCCAGGGAAGGGTCCCATCATAGCTGCCGAGGAAGAACATGAAAGCCCTGCTCAAGACCAAACTTCTACAGTAAACGTTACGACAGATCACCACAGGGATCAGTCTGCAGCCTCAGGTAGTTCCGAAGAGTCCTCACACTCTGACGACGCAAAGTGCCACGATTCCGGAGACACGTTCTCACCGCTGGGAGAAATCGGCCATTGGCCTGCCGTCGACGAAGCACTTCGAACAATTAACGTGACCCGCGGGGCATCGGCTCTACAGCATCTTGACTCCGATTTCGGGGGCACAATGCGTCTTGGTGACGCCAGCAAAGGATGTGAGCGAAAGCTCTCACGGGAATGGTTCTTTAGGGCGAACGCGAACGGCGAAACGAGCCTAAGGCAGTGGATGATCTACTCACCTACCCGAGCAGCCTTGTTTTGCCTCTGCTGCCGACTCTTCGCACGCGGGAGCAACTCAATGTTCAACTCCATCGAGGGTTTCACAAAATGGTGGAAGCTGAGTCCCAAAGTGCGAGACCATGAGAAGAGTCTTTCCCATCGGGAGGCCATTACTAGATGGGAAGAGTTACGGATGCGGCTTGAGAAAAACCAAACGATCGATTCGCAGAGACGGAGGGAAATCAATAGACAAATTCAAAAATGCGAGGCAGTCCTCCAAAGAATATTATCGTAAAATATCTAGCGAAGCAGAGTCTGGCGTTCCGGGGGCAGAAACTACCTACAGTGAAGCTCCGCTATAGAGGACACGGTTATAGTGGACACTCGGTTAAAGTGGTCTGGTCAGTGGGACCCGGCCGAGCCTATGGGACTTCCCATTGAATCCAACTCGGTTATAGTGGACCTTGATTCTGAAAACTCGGTGGGCCGAAATGTCACACCGTTTCCAACAATGACTCAGAAGAATCCTCGGATGTCGCACATCCCAATCGTTGCCTGTTCCGCCCCGGTCGTCTCTCGACATTTGCCCGGCACTGCGTGTAGTTGTTATGGTTGTGCAAACCCCCGGTAGCGCAGCATGGCGAGTGCCGAGCACCACTGCAAGTCGGATCACGTGACGTCATAAGTCGAAGTTTTGATGGACTGTTTCAAGATGAATTTTCTCGGTGAAGCGTTCGTAATCTGTGATTTCTGCATCTCTAGTGACTCACAGGGAGTCTCATGACTTGAATGCGTCGCGTGTAGGGGTCGCAAAGATCCACGAGTCCGAGTCTGAGTCCACTAGTCCAGGTGAGGGCGCAAAATCTCGGTTACAGGTTCGGATACCGAAGTCTCTGATTCTGGGCTAGCACGATGGAAGCCGGGGGCTGACTTTAGTTTGAGAATCATTGGCCCCCAATCAGGGACGAGCGGACGCCGGCAGTCGGTGTGCGTCGATCGGAGGGGTGATTCCAGGACTAATCTGACCATACTTTTTCAAGTCTGGAGGGGTGATTCCGGGACCAATCTGACCATCACTTTCCAAGTGTGGAGGGGTTATTCCGAGACTAATCCGACCGTACATTTTCAAGTCTGGAGAGGTGATTCCGGGACCAATATGACCCCCCCGGTCAACCCCCCGGTTGAGCAGGGTTGAACGAGACGAGAGCTGAATGCAGACGGCCCTTGGTGACCCGGAAGTAATACAATACAGGGCTCGCCTTGAGTGCCCAGTCACCGAAAGGGCGGGAGGAGGGGTTTCAGAGGATTTATCTCATAACTAGGGCAACGGACGTAAGTCCTATCTCTTGTATCCGAAGGGATTTCCCCTCCCGCCAGAGAAAAAAAACACTTGGAAAGGAATGGTCAGATTGGCCTCGGTATCCCCCCCCCCCCCCACACTTGGAAAGTGATGGTCAGATTGGTCTCGGGATCACCCCTCCAGGTTTGGAGAAGGATGGTCAGATTGGTCCAGGAATCACCCTTCACGAGACCGTTGAGCCGACGCTGGGAAGAGTCTTGGCGGAAAAGCTAGTCAGCCCCGAAATGTCTGGAAAGGTGAAACGCATATCGCTGAGTGCGGACGAGAAGATCTGAGCAACGTGGAGACCTTCTTAAGCCGTTAGCGGTTCGAGCGCATACGTCGAACCAGCATTCGCGGTTCCTTCCACGTCGAAGGATCTTCCCGTTCCGATGTTCATGATGTTCATTCTGAATAAATCAACTTGTTCTCATCCTGAACTTTGTATGAGCTCTCATCGATTGATGAGCCACGCTTAGTTACCACGTTCGGTATGAGGGCGAGGACGCACTCACGGATGTCAGTCGCGGACATTCACATCGTCCAGCGGAGTTCGGAACTCACAAACTACACTTTTACTTCGAGACCTCACTCCAAGGGAAGAGACTCCCTCGCTGCACACAAACAAAAGATGCAACTGTATACACATATGAGAATTTATTCCAGTCAACTGTGGAAACTCAAATTTAGTGGACCTCCGTTATAGTGAATTCTTTTCGTTGGCCCCTTGCAGTCAAATGTAGCGGGGTTTCACTGTTAATGTCGAACAGGATGCAGAACAAATCCATCGATGCGGTGGGCGAACGTGTGAGGAACGCAATTTCGGGACAGGTTCGTACAGCGAAATACTTCGCCTCCTGATTCCTCTCACTGGGACCAAACGAGCCGAGTTTTCGATACGTCGTCCTCGACGACGATGATGTCCGGGTGGAGGCATCATTTGTTGGCTTCCTTGAGACAACAGAGAAGGGAGCGCAAGGTTTGGTCGACATGATAATGGAGAGTTTAAGAAAGGATGGCCTTGATATCCAGAACTGCTGAGCCCAAGCATACGATAATGCCAACGTATTGTCTGGACACCGCTCAGGACTCCAGGCGAGAATAAGGGAGATGAATCCGAATGCAGAACTTGTCGCGTGCTGCAATCATTCTCTGAACCTATCCGGGCTTCACGCAGCTTCCGCTTCGATCAGGTTCGTGACCTTTCTCGGAACCGTAGAGAAATTGTTCACCTTCTCTTCCGCTCCAACGCTACATTGGAAAACACTGATTGCGATGACAGGATGTGTGAAAAGCATTATTGGAACTCGATGGAGCGCAAGAGGTGATGCTGTGAGCGCGGTGAAAATGCAATTCTCAGACATCGTTTGAGCCCTCGAGAGTCTTACGAGTGACACGGAGAAAACGGCTACCAGAGGCGACGCCGACATCCTTGTCACCGCAATGCTCACCTACCCATTCATGGCCTTCTTGAACCCCTCGGAACCGAACAGTGAGGGAGCTGAACAGCGCCTAGAGATACCTCCATACGGAAGGCCTGAGGCTGTATGAGTGCGCGGTACGGTACAACTCGTCGCTGACGACTCGCCACCGGAAACTCGTCAATGGGATAAATCTCCGCCAGGAAACTCGTCGCCGACGACTCGGCGCCACAGCGGCTAGTCGCGGGACAACTCTTCGCCAACCAACTCGACGCCAGGAACTGAGTCTCTCCGGAATCCACGGGTAATCGAGTACTGCAACGCGCAGAATGGAAAGTAGGCAACCCAGCTGGCGCTTCATTCGCAATTTTGACAAACGAACGAAATAAACTTCCATCAGAATGCCGACTTCCGGTCCACTCTTCCGAAATGAGAAACCCGTGTCGAAGTTTCCCGTTTCTTTGATTCGACCTCCTTCGTTCCCAAGTCCTTGGTCAGGTTCGTAAATGTCTCGTCAGGATGCCAATTCAGTCGACTATCTGGTTCTGCGGCCAAATCATTGAAATTACGCTGCCCTTGATGAAACTCGAGCCCGGATGCAGGACAACCCCAGAGGCCGAGTTGCCGATATTAGGCGATACTCAACGATAACGGCAGTTTCTGGTCTTCTACGGCGGAGCTAAGCTGGCACCCCGGAAAAGGCGCGCACGGAATGGCGCTCACGTCACTGCGTCACCTCCGCCGGTGATTTATTGGACTGAAATGAGTTGTCCGGCGACGAGTTGTCCCGCGTGGAGTCGCTCTGGCGCCGAATTGTCAGCGAAGAGCTGTCCGGCGATGAGTTGTCCTGCTCCGATGAGTGCGACCTACGACTCAAAGCTCTAAAAACGTATCTGAATGACAACCGAGACAAGCTCGTTGAGGACGCCGTCCATGAAGCAAATAAGTATTCGAGTCTCTGGATATACCAACTAGCCGTCCCCTCCAGAGGAGATCGTGCGCTCTTACTGAGGAGCTTCGGCATGAAATGTAAACTTCTGTGGATCGGATCATACAAGAGATAGGCGCCCGATCCGAGTATTTCCCTAGGATCGCTCAAAAAATCGCCTTCCTCTCACCGCGGATTCTCTTTGCGGAAAATTACGCCTGTGACCTCGAACCTCATCGGCTTGACATCTATACGGAGGATTTTCCTTTCGAAAGACGAAGGCTCCAAACACTAGTCTTAGCTGCCGAAGAGCAAGAGAAGAGGGACGTTCAGCAGGGAGGACCATTGCGGCTGCTGAAGTTTATTCAAGAACACCGGCTCGGTACCTCCGTACCGAACATCGTGATTCTACTCCGCATCTCCTTGACTGCCGCCATCAGCGTAGCTAGCTGCGAGCGCAGCTTTTCAAAGCTGAAGTTAATCAAGAACCACCTCAGATCCTCAATGGACGCGTCAAGGCTGAACGGCCTCGCGATACTCTCGATCGAGCATAAACTCACTGACCAGTTGGATTTCGCAGAACTGATCACAGACTTTGCGGAATGTGAGCCCCACGAGGCGACGTAAGCTTGAACGGGAGCCTTGACGATTTGCTTTCGTACAGGAAACATCCGCATAAGTTCACACTTGCCGGGTAATAAAGCGCTCATGAATATGGGAGAATTGTGTCCTCCTTAAATTACCTGTGGTGCTATTCTCACCAGGTTGCGACAGGAGAGAGAGGGGGAGGGCGGCAAAATTGATACCCGCACCGGGCGGCAAAATTGATACCCGCAGGGGGCGGCAAAATTGATACCCGCACCGGGCGGCACCAGAGGGATGCACGCCCCTGTCCCAGAGCCACAGAATTCGATTGGAATCGGTTGATGAAAACCTCCCATAGGATTTCATGGAGGAATTCCAATCCTGACCATGATTGCACATGAGTCATCCCGTGGTAGACTTCTAGGCTGGTTGAGAGGTGATTGAAGGCGTTGGAAGGCGTAACCGAGATTGGAAGAACCATTCTTGTGACGCGTATCCCCTCGTTCGGATAGACGTAAGCGAGTTTTGTCTCTAATCACAGTATGAGCTGAATGAAGATATGAGTTTCCGGCATGTTGAGCCCTTTGTTTTTTTTTTCTCGACAAACAAGGCAGCTTCCCTCATACACAGACAGGAGGTACACATTCGCACAGAAGCTCCACTGTTCGATGACGCTCGATGGGCGCCCATGAGCCGCCTGAGGGGTGTCTGCACCACTCGGTCGAGTTGAGCGAGGCTAGATGCGGTCATTTGAGCTAATAGACTCGAATCTGGTAATTGACACGATGTGCACTCCAGTTCAAGGCGCATTCACTCTGTTTCAACCTGACTGATCAGCCAGAGTGAATCAGCGAGGAAAAAGCTATGCGCCGGCGGTTTAAATATGGACGCTTATATGGAGGCTAGCTGAGCTTTCAATTCCAACCGGACTGAACAGCGCGTTCAGCATTTAGCGGGCGTTGGTCAGTTTGAATGATCAGTTTGGCTGAAACTTCCACCAACGGCTCGTTCAAATGCCCCACTTATCTTTCCAGCCCATAGGTTTTGCTTGGCTGTTGCACCCTGGCTGATCGACCGCGTTGATCAGCCAGATTGAAACAGTGCGAATAGCGCCTCAAAAGGGGACAGCGCTGTATTCTTCTCGTACAACTCAGGAGGTTTCCCGATCGTGCGCCCTGCCGTGTGCTGTTCTTTCATGTCGCTCGAACCTGCCGTGGAGGAAGAGTCTGATGTTGCCAGGTTGTTCCGGAACACGTGAACTAATGTATCTATTTGATCTCGGTTGAGTTGTGGATCTATTCTTCAAATGGTCACTCCCAGAAGTCTCGAGGGCACCCTGTGCACACTAGTCTTCTCGTCACACCACTCCTTGATACCGTGAAGTCCTCATGCATGTCTCTCGCATCAGGACTTTCCCATGCGTGCGTTCCCGCTCCTGACGTGCGCGTCCTCGAAGTAAGCGGCCAGTACGATGGTGATAATTCCAGCTGCTGTCGGTGTCTCAAGGAGCATCGGTCAAACGTCACCGACTGATTCGCAAGAACCGTTCTCGCGCTCAAAAGCAGTTTCAGGTGAGCCTCGCCCCGATGGCATCATTGCAACGAATGAGCATAGAGCCGAACCGCGAAGACGAATGTCGGAACAAACAAACTTGAGCCTCCGGAAGAAAGTTCAAATGATCGAAGATTCGGACACCAGCTTCAGAGTCTGTGGAATCTGGCGGACATGCCAGAAAACTCCGCATCTGCAACCAGCGAGGCAGGAAGTTGGAAGGGTCAGACAGAATCAATCCGGAAAATAGTGCGTTTTTCGCGAAATTCAGTGACAAACCCCCTAGTGGTGACCCGATATAGCGTTTCCAATCCGCCTATGGCAAATCGGAACGCATGTAAGCCCTATTTCTCCTTTTAAAACCCGAACACCGGAGCCTTTCTGAACGGTGGTCTGTTTCACGACCACCGTTCGGCAACCGGGTGTTGCGTTTTTCGGGTGTTTTCTTCTTAAAAAACTACGAATCTCTCCGGGAGGTTGTGCTGGACAGGAGTGCCCGCTGTCCGACCCCACACAGTATCAGCTAGAAAGAAGGGCACCTCAATTGGCGATATTCTAGAGGTCCGTTCTCAATGAAAGCAGAAGTCCGATACTGGACCACTGGACAACGGATACGGCCTAGAAGGGACAGGAATAACTCCCGAAAGGGTCCACCTGGCGGAACTGTTGCGAGTGACTGACAGATGCCCGTATGACTCTGAAAGATAAACTCGGGTTCCTGATGATTCCGCCGATGGGGAGAGCGAATGGTATCCACAAAGTTCACTCGGCCGTCGCTTAGTGTGACTGTTCTCGCTCCTCCCGACAGTCCGGTTCCGATCATGTGTGGTGCATTCAGCACACGTAGCTGTGAGGAAGATAGTGATCGATGGCGGGAATGGCGACGGAGCGCAATTCCGACATCGCGGTTCAACGTCAAAAATGCGATACCGCAGAGAACCGGGGCTTCGCAGCTGTTCGACAGGAACCACCGTATTCGATCTCCGATCGGCTCAAGCATATCGACATCTCCCGTAAGCAGGAACGGAGAGACTCGGATTTTTCTGATGCACGTTCCCTCAACTACTGAGGCACTTTTTTTTTCTTCTGATCATAATCTGGAGTTCTGGTCCGATCCCCGGCGTGCTAGCCCTCATAGAATCTCGGAGCCGCTCCCGTCTCAATTTGACGTCCTCTCCAATGTTGCATACCGATGCCTGCTGGAATTCCAGATGCAGTAGTGAACCGAGAGCCAGGCGGACTCAGATAACCGGATCCGGCCTCTGCATCGCAGAGACTCTGGGAGTCGAGTTCTGGTGCGGTCGAGTGGTTCCTGCATTGGGCGGTGAGCAACTCTCTCCTGGTGGTTTCTGAAAGCTGAGCGCCGTCGAGTGGCTAAAATTTCATCGACTACGCTGTCTCCCGCGGGCGAGAAATCACCCGATGGCGGACTCACCATTGTGATTTTCTGAAACCGCGAGGGTTCCTGGAGCCATCTGATACGCCAATCGAGAGCGGTGACCTAGAAACTCCGGCAGCGAAATGCTCGAAAACTGCATGGCTGGCTCTGTAAGTTTTCGGAGGAATTTCGGGATCAGGGCCAAAATCAGCTGCACTGCGAGCAGACCAATAAAATTGAGGCGGAATTCAATGTCAGTCTTCATGGACCACCCCATAACTCATCTGAGAGATGGGGAAGGTAATCTTCTCGTATGGTCTTGGTAGAGGCTGGCTTCAAACTGTGAACTCCCTTGTTGTCTTCCCCGAAGAGCTCTTTGAGCGGGAAAATCCTGGATCACCTCATTCCTCTCAGGTGATTCACAAACAATTCCCAGTGAGGAGAACATGGGAACTCGACCTCTACCAAGGGTTGATCGAGATCAACGCCGATCCCAAGCTTCTTCGCTTTGATCAGATAATGATATCGCGCTCTCGTTTGGAGTTCCGACGAGGCTCTCTCAGTTCGCCCTGGCTGTCGATCGCCCGCAATGCATTCATCTGCGGAACCCCTACGCGGGGTGCTCGTGACTGAAGTTTGAATTCGTACAGAAGCTTTCGGAGTTCATTCCAATCAGCATCGCTGCCTCGACCCGACCTCGAACGCGTGCCTGAACCTTTGAGGCTATTGTAATTCACAGCGGCTCCCGGCCAACATCAGTGCCCGACGAAGGATGTATCCCAGTACCAACATGAGTTCAACTAGTGTGATTTGTATGTTGGCCTTGCTTCTATCAGTATGCTGCGCCGAGTCGCCTCCGACGCTGTCCCCGAGCAACGAGTCCCAGCAGGCCTATGGAGAACTCCAGGTGAGACAAAGGCAACCGGTGTTCGATTTCAGCGCCCGACTGATTGTCGGAGCTCCGGGCCGTCTGTGAGCCCGAGGAAAGCGACTCAGTAATGCAAAATCTACGGGAGACTGCATCCACAAGTCGATCCTCACTGAAGTTCTCTTTGAGGATGGCACAGCTGCCGACCATGAGAATAAAATAAGCGACTTTCCCTTTCAGTCTCATGCACCGTTACAGCCCGTTAGTCAGAATCACTCTAGATGCCGTCATGGAGGTCGAGGTCTCGAATATGAGCAACTCATGTGGGATTACGCTATATACTTCCTGATCTTCATCGCATTGGCACCATTCTTCATCTTGATTCTCCTCCCGATTCGCCAGAAGCGGGGGTCCGAGAACTTCTTGAGGGTGAGCAGCGTTACGATTTTCAGAACGCGCGGTGTTGCGGAAACGTACCGCGCCTCCACCGTGTGCTGGAGCTCGAGATCGAACTAAGATTCGTGCGTCTATCTTTTCCAAGGTAATGCTCGCTTTTGCTCTCGGAAAACGGCTCATCGATGTCCTGCCGCTTCTGTTCCCTTACGAATATCACGAAGGAGAATACGTTGTGAAAGGTGAGGAAGTATATTCAGAGAGGCCGGTCATTCATGATCAAGAAGGAATCCGAGATGCTTGATTCAGAGGCCGGCGCCTTCATAGCTCGCCAATCAACTCAGCTTATTCAAAACGCATGTCTATCCCTAGATGGTGCTCAATATGGCAGAGTGAGCGTTCTTCTCGGGTTTTTCGCCTTCTTCATGGCCGAAAAGCTCATACTCTTCATCAAAGGTACGTTGCGTGGTTGTTAGGCACTTTCTTAGTTCACTTTCGGCCTACCCGTTCGAGCTGTCCGGAAGTCCCAAATATGGGAGGCCTAAAAAGATCCAATCCTCATCGAGCAGGCCTGACTTGCAAAGATCATCTCCACAAAGAGGCTCTTACCGTCGTTTGCTCGGATGACCGGAAGCAGACACCGGATGGAACGAAACTGGAAGCTGAAGGCGATTCAGCTAAATCCAACACCCAGCAGTTCGGTGAGTTCAGTAACCAACTCTATCAAGATATCAATCGATCGGGCATCAGATATCCGCATTTCGGACTCTCCACTCCCGAAAGAGCCTCCCATCTCGTCGGAGCGAAACGGCTTTTCTTCTCGTGTTATCTGACCGAGCCCACAACTTTCTCGTGATACCGGAGAGCGAATCATGAAACACCTCGCTGACGGATACATCGAGTCGAACCCTTGAGTTTTTTTCGAACCTTCCATCGTCTCTCCCGTGACGAGGGGGCGGGAACGCGGACGAAGCTCTAACAAGACAGAGACAGCCAGTCTTGAATTCAAACGGATAATCTAACGTATCTCCACTCAAGTCGACGATCGCGAATAATTCGCAACTTGGGAGGTGATGGTCGTGTGGGGAATGATCGGCGAGGACTAGCTCCTGAAATCGTTTTCTGCTTTTCCAGAGACCGCAGTCCCGATTGAGGTTGGCGCTATCCTGAATCTGGCTGCATATTTCGCACACAATTTCTGCTTGGGACTGGCGGTCGGAGCAACTACTCATAGCGGTACGTTTTTACGTAGTCCTCGGCTGTTATTGGGGGCTGTAGTATCTCGATCAATCAGTGAAGGTTGCTCGATCATGCATCGTTTTACAAAAATTGCGAAATTCCACAGCATTCACTGCCGGACTTATAATGAGTGCGGTAATCGCTTTCCATAAGATACCTCATGACTTTGGAGACTTCGCACTCCTCGTCCAAAATGGAATGGCGAAACGCTGGGTGAGTCGCATAGTGTCATAATGGTATAGATGGGAAATGAGATAGTGGATTCGAACAGCAACAAATCCGAGTTCCAGAACCCTGACTGTCGATCTCTTATTCCTCAGTCAGTCGTTCCATTACCCTCGGCATTCTCATAATAAGTCCTCGCTAAATGAGTTCTCCTCGAGACTTTCGTCGAGTTCCCTCCCGCCGCAATTGTGAATTCAGGATCTATCTGTAGTTAAGGTTCACCCATTTCGTTCTTTAACGTGTTTCCCTTGTTACACAGGCCCTCTGTTCACAACTGCTGACCAATGTTGGGCTTTTCGCCGGTGCCGGTCTCGCACACGAGGTGAGGGGCGTTGCGCCTGCGCTCTGGGCCCTACCTTCCATTTCCGGAGGTTTGTGAATTACTCGACCCGATACAAGCGGGAACATATCTTACAGAGTGGACCGCGGCTTGAGCAATGAACTCTCCTCAAATCGACATGGAAGAGCAAATCTATCGGGACGGGCGTCCCACCGAATGAATGACGAATTGGGACGAAGAATTTCGGGTTCCGAGAAAAATTATCCAACAAAGAGAAACGCTGATATACTCGTTGTGCTTTACAGGTTTCCTCTACCTCGCCATTGCTGCCGCTCTCCCTGAATTACTCAAGGACTTCCGGATCTGGCAAAAAGTGAAGGAGGTTGCAGCCCTGCTATTCGGTTTGTCCTTCACACTCACCGGCTGAGAATGGCGTGGCAGCGATATGGAGCTTCGTGCCTCAACGTTTGGGGGCTAGCTTAAAATGCCAAACCGGGAATGGACGTATGTCGCTCGAAGCCGCTATTGAATGTCTTGTCGAACCGGTCGATCGATTCAGAAACGGCCTGTCTCAGTCCCATTCGAAAATAAAACACACGTGAGGTCATTCGGAATTTTGAAGTGGGGTGAGCGAACAAGGTGTGGAACAGTGACCGGTTCTGGGACACTCTGGTTTTCTGGTGTTCGGGGCGCGGATGGGGACATTTTATGGATGTTTTTGCTCGTTGAGGCTAGAGCCTGCGAATCCAGCATACGACTTACTGGCATGCTTACTCTATGCATCTGCCATCACATCGAAGTGCTATTATGATACATCGGAACGTGCACACATCGTCGTATCCCCCGATGGACCGAGTTTCGGAGCCACATTCATTGAATATTGGAGGCACATTTGTTGAAACCCAATGCTGTTCATGTCACTCGACCGGACGTATAGAACAATGTGTGAGGAAAGGTTCACTGAAAAACGTAATCCTGAATATGTGTGAATAAAAAGGACACCAGCGTCGGGAATGATAGCTGATATAAAAAGGGTAATGTCTTGTTATTCGTTCGGTCACCAAAGCTGGCGACGAAAACTCCCTACCGACTCCCACTACTAGCGTCTGAACGATCGTGAAATATCTTTCACGGCGGCGCCTGTGGAGGGAGCATCTCTTCCTTCCAGGATAGTGCTCGATGCTTAGAGTGCGCACCAGCCTGGTACGGAAATCCATTTACCGTACTCCGGAACATGACGTCCACTCAGAACAGAGGATTGTGCAAGGGATCCAGAGAACTACATATATCGCTCGCGAGTACCAGGAGATCAAGCAGGAAAACGCCCGCAGACTTTTCTTTGTGGGAATCAGAGATAGGTATTGTTGACGCAAGGGATGGTCAACTTATTCGAGTAATGAGTGACTGAGTCGGACGGAGGAATCACCCATTTTCTGGGCTAGAACTAGTTAACTGACTGGAGATTGGGTTACCGGGCTGTTCGTCGGGGAAATCTCATGTGTTATCCCCTTTCCTGTTTATTCTTTCGATGAGTCGCGGCAGCATCGAATTCTGTCCACCATTGATTGCTACAGAAAACTCCTAATTCGCAATACTTGACCGGTATAATTGAGATTCCGAATCCGGCCAGCCGAGAGTTTTCGAATCCGGACTGGAAGATGACTCCGCCTCGTTCCGATCATGCGTTTCCCTTGATCTAATCATAATTTTTCCTCGTTCTGATCGTACTTCAAAGATTTTTCCTTCTAAAGAGTCTCTATCTAACCATATTCCAGGGGGTCTATTGATGTGACTCCAAGGTCGATCTGACCATATTTCTGGGGGCCCATGGAGGTGATTCCGATGTCGGTCTGACCATAGTCTTTGAGGTCGATGAAACTCAGAAGGTGAGTCCGGGATCGATCTGACCATGTTTGTGCCCAGTGAGGCGATATCGGGGTCCATCCGACCATACGTTCTGAGGTCCGCGGAGATCGTTATAGAGTACTATTATCTCATGTATCTGATAATACTGCCTGACAGGTGGACTCATCGAGAGATGAAAAACAGTGATTCATCCTGAATACTTGCCGTCGAGATTCTCCCATGGACCCAGGAGAGTATAGTCAGACCGACCCCGGATGAACTTCCATGGATCACGGAAAGTATGGTCAACTGTTTCCCGGATCACCTCCGTGTGCCCGACAGAGTATGGTCAGGTCGATCCCGGAATCACCTTCAGGAACCGAAAGGAGAAGCGCGGCATCATCACTGAAATACCATCAGAACGAGGCAAAGATATCATCAGAAGGGGGCGAAATCATCTTTGAAGCTCTCCGTGGGTCACGGATTCAAACATCCTGAGGAATCTCAGGAAGAACGATAACTGAGGTCAGAATGACACGGAATTCATCTGAGAGCAGCATTAGTCAGATTCTCATTCGTATGGATTCACAGACCTGGCTCGAATCCGCTCGTTGAATCCGGACCTGAATCTGCTTTCAAACCCGGACTCGTCGGAGGAACAATGAATTCGGATTCGGATCGTCGAATCCAAATCATGCCCATCTCTGGCACGCAATGTACATCGGCTCAGTTCGAAATCCACGGGAGAGAGTACTGGTGAGCAGAGTTGTGATTCCTCCGAACAGGAAACCCGGAGAGCTCGGGTAAGCGTACCATTTTATGGACATCTAGTCGGTGCTCGGTTCTCATTCAAGTATTGCTCAGAAACCTATGACGCTGGCCAGATATTTTCTTCAATGAAGAAACTGGTTTGAGACTGAGCTCCGAACGTGTGTAAACAGTCACGTTTTACAATGTCCTGAGGAACCTCTGCTTGAATCCGACCGAGTCTCGAGACGCAGTTTGACGAGGACCAAAGTATGTCGGAGTCCAACGGTATCAATGGAGCGTCAGTGAAACGATGATCATCCTCAGTACGTTCTCTAAACAGTGTGATCTCTGAGTCAATGCGGCTCTGTTAAATCAAGGAAGGCTCTCGAGAATCCGACACATATCGAACAAAGTCGCTTTGAAGGACAAAGAACCTTCAATCAGAAGAGTGCTCCCCGACGATGCTTATGGACGCGAATACAGGGTGCTGATGTGACAAGTGAGATGAAACATATATCGAGGAAGAAACGGATAGAATACGAGTGCAGCGATTTGGCGTGGTTGCATGTCTAGAGGCTTGAGTCAAAATGAGTCAAGGATCTGCACAGAATTCGAAGTCAGTTTTCGGATGCGGTACAGTGACGTGTCATTCAGTCGCCAATCTGGAACGTTCTCCCGTTTCCCGTCACAATGCATTCGTAGATGGTTCAGTCGGGGGGAGATCAAAATCGTCTACCTAGAGAGCTCGGACTGATTTCATGTGGAAGGTAGGGATTCCAAAGAGAGACGCAACCAATTCCACCTCTCAGAGATGGCTGCATACCGCGAGAACAATGACTCAAGGCAGCTGGAGTTCTCGAACATAGCCGCTGGCTTTCACCGAACACTGGCCAGGACCGTTCCACAGACGTGATGGGAAGCCGCCAAAATCGAGCATGGACTTCGCTTACCCAGAGGCTCGATACACGGATTCCACATCCTGCTCTTATCGACACAAACTGCACATGTGTTCTCTTTAGGAAACCTTGCGATGACCAACATCCTCACACTTGCCCCGGAGCCACAGAATTCGACTGGAAACGGTTGATAAAAGTCTTCTATTGGATTTCATGTGGGAATCCCATTCCTGGCTACGATTGCACAGGTGTCATCCCGTGATAGACTTCTAGGCTGGTTGAGAGGTGATGGAAGGCGTAACCGAGATTGGCAGAACCATTCTTGTGACGCGTTTCCCCTCGTTCGGATAGACGTAAGCGAGTTTTGTCTCTAATCACAGTATGAGCTGGATGAAGATATGAGTTTCCGGCATGTTGAGCCCTTTGTTTTTTTTTTCTCGACAAACAAGGCAGCTTCCCTCATACACAGACAGGAGGTACACATTCACACAGAAGCTCCACTGTTCGATGACGCTCGATGGGCGCCCATGAGCCGCCTGAGGGGTGTCTGCACCACTCGGTCGAGTTGAGCGTGGCTAGATGCGGTCATTTGAGCTAATAGACTCGAATCTTGTAATTGACACGATGTGCACTCCAGTTCAAGGCGCATTCACTCTGTTTCAACCTGACTGATCAGCCAGAGTGAATCAGCGAGGAAAAAGCTATGCGCCGGCGTCAGAGGTGGGACATTTAAATATGGACGCGTATTTGGAGGCTAGCTGAGCTTTCAATTCCAACCGGACTGAACAGCGCGTTCAGCATTCAGCGGGCGTTGGTCCGTTCGAATGATCAGTTTGGCTGAAAGTTCCACCAATGGCTCGTTCAGATGCCCCACTTATCTTTCCAGCCCATAGGTTTTGTCTGGCTGTTGCAATCTGGCTAATCGACCGCGTTGATCAGCCAGATTGAAACAGTGCGAATAGCGCCTCAAAAGGGGACAGCGCTGTATTCTTCTCGTACAACTCAGGATGTTTCCCTATCGTGTACCCTGCCGTTAGTGTGGTTCTTTCATGTCTCTCGAACCTGCCGTAGAGGAAGAGTCTGATGTTGTCAGGTTGTTCCGGAACACGTCAACTCATGTATCTACTATGTGATCTCGGTTCAGCTGTGGATATTCCATCTCGGTTCAGCTAAGCTTCGAATAATCTCTCCCAGAAGGCTCGAGAGCACCTTGAATCCTGTCACGTCGGCGAGCGAAGGGAGGATCGCTTCACTACGCCACTCTGCGCGAATTCCAATGGACGGAATAAGATCACGCCGCTGGTCGTAGCCGCAGACCGAGATCTTTTCTAATGCTTCCAGTGAACGAAACTCGTCACCAGCCGCAGAAACTCGTTTGTGAATACAGATCGCAAAGCAAAACTTGAATGGACTCAAATATCTTCAGCGGCTTCTGAAACGTGATGAAAACTTCAGTAAGAGGAAACGTCGTGTCATCCCACTCTTGGATGATTTCGGGCGCCATGATGTAAATTTTGATCTCACCTCAAATAGAATCCGATTCCTCCGATCAAAGACAACATCGGGAACACAGCCGTTTGACCGAGGGGAATACGTACCCTCGAACAGCTTCACAAGATGAAATCTTGTACAATATTGTTGGACTTGAGCTGACTCCAATGGCTACAAAGAGGTGCATATTCTACGAATCCTTCGGTTCCTCAAAGAAGACTGGGACCACGTAGCGCCGCGAACCGTCTTCAATCATTCCAAGAAATGTTTGCCTGTCATTTATTCAAAAGATTACGATCACTCCGGAGCCGCATAATCTCCAGACGGGAAAGTTGTCGTGGATCCCGTAATCATCCGCGATAGTCCCCCGGCCGGCTTGAGCTTTGCAGAGTTTGCGGAGGCTGACACCAAACCCTTCGCGGACGAGGATACCGATCTCGAGGAGGAGAACAAGGGCGTGTGATGAGACGTGGGTGTTCGAAGACGATGAAATTTCGGGCGACATCAGCGTGTCCGTGACCTATCCCGAGAAGCTCAAAGCTATGCCGACGTTGATCTATCACTGTTCTCAGCGAGCAGACTCGAGGATATCACATCCCTCCCACCGGTCTCAGAATACGCTTCACCATTCTCGTGAATTTCGGGAGTTTTTTCTAGTTCTTCGAGGCGATTCATCCGCAAAAACTCGTCAGAAGCTTCTGTTTTGCCATCTTCCTTGACATCGTGATGCTTCATGAACTCAATGGTGGAGGTCAGGCTCTTGAATTGGCCCGTTGGGTCCAAGCTGTGATCCACGAGGAGGATGATACATTCGATTCCGAAAAACCAATCGCGGGATTCTGGGTGAGAGAGCCCGTATAAGGTGGTCGATAGCGCTCGGCGGATCCCCAGCGAGGAGCTCCTCGAACTACCTCGGTTGACTCAAACATTCCGCTGTCCTCCATCCAATAGCCTAATCCAGCAAAGAACTGAAGAAGAAGGAGCTGCGCCGCTCGAGGGAACGTGGAGGCTTGGAAGAAGATATTGTCCTGCAGGGGGAGGTTGTTCGGGGAAAATTCAGACTTCTCCCATTGTGAGCTCTTAGACACCATCGACTGGGCAGTATGTGTCTTGAAAAGGATTCGTCAGGAATTGCATGGGAGTCCGGACATGGGCAGCGCGAAAGATGGGCAAAATGCAAATGAATACGGGAAAAATCCTGTGGAGCTCCCGGAGAACGTCCGAATTGATCGTGGATAGCTCCGGCTGTGTGCAATCTAGCACGAGAATCTATTCTGTAGTTCTCTAATCTTCTAAAGAATGGAGAACGATGGTACTGGGGTAGTTCGACAACGTTCCTCTCGCTTGAAGGAGGTTGCTGGGAAGCAAGTGTAGCTTCATGGCCTCATCCGACCCAACTTTGAGCGATTACAGCTTGGGCGGTTGGAAATAGTTACATCAAGGGAACCCTGCCCGCTTCCCGTATCGGGTCCCTTGCTCTGCTATCAAACTGAGTTGTCTATATATATAAAAATCCAGGGTCTGTTTGTTTGTTTGTTTGTTTGTTTGTTTGTTTGTTTGTTTGTATGTCCTCAATAGGCTCCTCTGGTATTGATCGGATCGACTTGGAACAAACTGCATAATAAAGGGCGGCTCTCCGGGAAGGACATAGGCCACCCACCCCTCCACCCCTCCTCCTCCCCTCCTCCCCCCCTCGCGATTTACCCCAACTTTGACCCCCTCCATACTGTCATCCGCATCCAAATTCTGACGATAAGGTGCACCGCCCCGTTATGACGCCAGCCAGACTCATCCCATCGTCATCGGATATCCTTCCCCACCTCCTCTCCTATACATCTATCATAGAAATTCCTGGAGGGGTGATTTAGAGACCAATAAGGCCATTACTTCCCAACTCTGGAGGGGTGATTCCGAGACCAATCTGGCCATTACTTTCCAACTCTGGAGGGGTGATTGCGGTGCCAATCTGGCCATTACTTTCCTACTTTAGAGGGGTAATTCTGAGACCAATCTGGCCATTAGTTTCCAACTCTGGAGGGGTGATTCCGGAACCTATCCGGCAATTACTTCCCAACTCTGGAGGGGTGATTCCGGAACCAATCTGGCCATTAGTTTCCAACTCTGGAAGGGTGATTCCGGTATCAATCTCGCCATTAGTTTCCAAGTCCGCAGGGGTGATTCCGAGACCAATCTTACCATTACTTCCCAACTCTGGAGAGGTGATTCCGGGGCCAATCTGAGCATTACTTTCCAACTCTGGAGGGGTGATTCCGAGACCAATCTTACCATTACTTTCCAACTCTGGAGAGGTGATTCCGGGGCCAATCTGAGCATTACTTTCCAACTCTGGAGGGGTGATTCCGGGCTCAATCTGAGCATTACTTCCCAACTCTGGAGGGGTGATTCCGGGCTCAATCTGAGCATTACTTTCCAACTCTGGAGGGGTGATTCCGGGGTCAATCTGAGCATTACTTCCCAACTCTGGAGGGGTGCTTCCGAGACCAATCTTACCATTACTTTCCAACTCTGGAGGGGTGATTCCGGGCTCAATCTGAGCATTACTTCCCAACTCTGGAGGGGTGATTCCGGGGTCAATCTGAGCATTACTTTCCAGCTCTGGAGGGGTGATTCCGGGGTCAATCTGAGCATTACTTCCCAACTCTGGAGGGGTGCTTCCGAGACCAATCTTACCATTACTTTCCAACTCTGGAGAGGTGATTCCGGGGCCAATCTGAGCATTACTTTCCAACTCTGGAGGGGTGCTTCCGAGACCAATCTTACCATTACTTTCCAACTCTGGAGAGGTGATTCCGGGGCCAATCTGAGCATTACTTTCCAACTCTGGAGGGGTGATTCCGAGACCAATCTGGCCATTAGTTTTCAACTCTGGAGGGGTGATTCCGGTGCCAATCTGGCCATTAGTTTCCAACTCTGGAGGGGTGATTCCGGTATCAATCTCGCCATTAGTTTCCAACTCTGGAGGGGTGATTCCGGTACCAATCTGGCCATTACTTTCCAACTCTGGAGGGGTGATTCTGAGACCAATCTGGCCATTACTTTCCAACTCTGGAGGGGCGATTCCGAGACCAATCTGACTATCACTTTCCAAGTCTGGAGGGGTGATTCCGAGACCAATCTGGCCATTACTTTCCAACTCTGAAGGGGTGATTCCGAGACCAATCTGGCCATAACTTTCCAACTCTGGAGGGGTGATTCCGAAACCAATCTGGCCATTACTTCCCAACTCTCGAGGGGTGATTCCGAGACCAATCTGGCCATTACTTTCAAACTCTTGAGGGGTGATTCCGAGACCAATCTGGCCATTACTTTCCAACTCTGGAGGGGTGATTCCGAGACCAATCTGGCCATTAGCTTCCAACTCTGGAGGGGTGATTCCGAGACCAATCTGGCCATTAGCTTCCAACTCTGGAGGGGTGATTCCGAGACCAATCTTGCCATTACTTTCCAACTCTGGAGAGGTGATTCCGAGACCAATCTGGCCATTAGTTTCAAACTCTGGAGAGGTGATTACGAGACCGATCTGGCCATTACTCTCCTACTCTGGGGGGGGGGGCTTGATTCCAGGACCAATCTGACAATACTTTTCTGAGTCCGGAGGGGTGCTTCCTAGACGAATCTGACCGTACTTTCCAAAACCTGGAGGGGTGATTCCGTCTCCAATCTGACCATTACTTTCCGAGTTTGGAGGAGTGATACCGGGACCAATCTGAACATACTTTTCCAAGTCTGGAGGGGTGATCCCGAGACCAATCTGACTATCACTTTCCAAGTCTGGAGGGGTGATCTCGAGAAATGTCTAACCACACTTTTCAAAACCTGGAGGGGTGATTCCGGGACCAATCTGACCATACTTCTCGAAACCATGATGCTGGCCAAGTGAAAGAAGAGGAAAGTGCCTCGATTCCAGGTCAGAATCCTGACGAGAATCGGTAGCCACTCCCGAAGGTCTCATGACACTACATGTAAGGCAATGTGTGTCTGTCAGCAGTAGACTCCCGAAGCAAGGGACGGGTCGGCCAGCGTAGTCGGCCGAAGGCCGGCTAGTTGATCATAAATTGAAATACTCGAAAGCCGTTTATCCCATATCTATGAGCGAGCTGGAGGCGATTGTTTGTGGAATATTGGAAAGCTCCATGACGGCGTTTCTGCCGTTCCCTGTACGAGTTTCTAACACCCGAGAGTCGTCGTATACTCGCCTCTGACCCGCCCTAAATGGCTGGAAAGCTTGTCATAAAGTCTCAAAGTCGATCAAGACGACAGACTCCAAAATCTACAGCCTGACCCGTGACCGGGAGCATGGGAGCGATCCCTCGACTCGCGCCGACAGTCCAGTGGGCAACAACGTGTGGTCGCCTTGAGCGTGTGTCCGACCTCGGTTGCGGAGCACCTGGAGAGCCATCAAGGAAGCAAAGTGAACGGCTGCGATCTCTCACTACACAGAGCGACTTCGTGGGATCCATGACCAGCGATGCGGAGTTTGTTTTGCGACGAACAGCTCTGGACAACAGTGCACTGGGAGTTCGAGCCCCCAAAGCTCTCCAAATGTTTCGGGAACACGATCATCCCTCTCATTCCCGCCGTTTACGTTTCACTTGGGGGTCTCCTGTATATTTGCTACCTTAGCGGTAGGACTCTGTGCTTGCTGCCTGTCACAAATGTTTACTGCGTGAAACTGGTTCTCACCGCTATGCTCGCGCTCTGGCAACTGATCAAGCTGATCGTGCTCCTTGTATGGGATCCGGATTCGAATTTGTCGGAGCTCTTCGCGGGAATCCTACGGATACTCACCTTCTGCACAGTCATCGTGATTCAGGTCTGTGACCGTCGGAGGGGCGTTTGCAGCTCTTGGTTCCTGACCGGCTTCTGGATTTTGACGCAGGCTTGTGGAGTGATCGTTTGGTATCACAAATTCTTGGAGTCGGAGCGCACGTTGAGCTCTCCTGTCCGAGCAGAGTTCATCATCGAAACGATCGTCTACGTCATCCTAACGTGTCAGCTCCTTCTCGCGTCCGTTTCGGAACAAAGCGTGCAAATTCGGTTCGGGAAGGGAGGTCGGAACCTTTTCTACCTGGCGTCGCCCTTGTCTCGGGCGTATTTCAGTTTCTTCACGGAGTTCCTCCTGAGCGGATTCCGGAACACACTCGAAATCAGCAAACTACCACCTCTGCTCGATTCCGTTCAGTCTGATCGTTGCTATCGGCAGTGGCAGAGAACCCTCATGAGACACAGAACTAGACGCCCTAGTTTGCTTCGATCTCTGATTCAGTGCTTCTACAAGGACATTGTGTTGGCGTGGATTCTCTCAGCGGGATTCGTGATCACCCGCAACGGAACTTTCGTGATCCTGAACAAGTTGATCGTGTTCTTCACAGACTCCGGGCAAGTTTCATGGAAAGGCTATGCCTACTGTATCTCGATTTTCGTTCTCCAATTGCTAGCGTCGTTGATGCTTCGCTGGTCGTATTTCTTCGCTTTGAACCTCGGTTTGAAGTACAAAGCCATCTTGACCGGCGCCATCGTGAGGAAGTCCCTCAGAATCAGTGCAACTTCGTTGGCGAAGTACAGCGTGGGCGAACTCGTCAACCTACTGTCGGTCGACGCAGACAAAATCTGCATTTTCAGCATAAACATCTGTTATATGGTGAGCTGTCCGCTCCACGTGATTCTCAGCATCGCTTTGGTTTGGGATTTCCTCGGAGCTTCGTGTTTGGCGGGAGTTGCGGTGATCGTCGTCATGACCCCGTTGACCGCTTTTGTGGCGGGCTACTGTCGCAATGTCCAAGTAGAACAGATGCGCCTCAAAGACATCCGGCTCAAATACGTCAACGAGATCCTCACAAGCATCAAAATCATAAAATTTTACGGTTGGGAGCCACCGTTCCTCCAACGCGCTCGCAGAGTTCGTTTTGAAGAGTTCAAACTCCTCAAAAAGTTCGCGTACCTCACCGCAACGTTGCGACTTTTTTGGTCTGTAACGCCGTTCCTGGTGTCGCTGTTCGCGTTCATTGCGTATCTCTGGACGAACGACGTCACTGTCATCCACACGAACGTGGCGATCGTTTCCCTTTGCCTCTTCAACAGTTTACGCTTCGCCCTGTCGATGATCCCCGACACGATATCAAACGCGGTCCAAACTCTAGTGTCCCTCAGGCGGATCGGAGTTTTCCTCGATGCTCCTGAACGCGCGGAGAATCTAGTGGGGGAACAGCCGGGACCAGGCGCAGCCGCCAGGTGGGAGAACGCTCTCCTTGGGTGGAGTGCGAACGAAACGCAGAACGCGGTTTTGAAAAACATCAACTTGGGAGTGAAGAGTGGAGAGCTCGTAGCGATCGTTGGCAGGATCGGATCGGGGAAATCATCCCTGCTGTCGTCGGTGCTGGGCGATCTCGAGCTTCTCCAGGGCAAAATCGATATCCGCGGATCCGTTGCTTTCGTGCCCCAACAGGCGTGGATTCAGAATGCGGACATCAAGCGGAACATTCTCTTTGCGAGCGAATTCGACCGACTCCTCTACGGGAAAGTGCTTGATAGCTGCTGCCTCACAGCCGACCTGAAGATCCTTCCCGCTGGCGAACGAACCGAAATCGGGGAGAAAGGAGTGAATCTGAGTGGGGGTCAGAAACAGAGGATCTCGTTGGCTCGGGCGGTTTACCAGAACCACGATATCTACCTCTTGGATGATCCGCTGAGCGCAGTGGATGCGCACGTGGGTTCCGCCATATTTGCCAACGTAATAAGCAACAACGGACTCTTGAGAGGCAAGACTCGGCTGTTCGTCACGAATATGTTGTCGGTCCTTCCTGAGGTCGATCGTATAGTCGTTCTCAAGGACGGCGAAATAGTAGAACAGGGAACCTTCAACGAGCTGAAGAACTCCGGGAGGGAATTCGCCGATTTCCTCTCAGAGCACATCATCGAGAAGAAAACCAAGGAAGCAACTCCTGAGCATGCAGAGCAGATTCCTCATCGCGGCCGGGCTCAGTCTCGGCTCTCAGTCCACAGTGTCCATGAGAAGGAAAAACTGATCTCAGACGAACACATGCAATCCGGCAACGTCAGCTTCTCGGTGTACAAACGTCTGTTTTCGAAAATGGGACTGAAGATTTCGCTGCTGACCTTGATCGGCTTCGCCGCGTCGCGAACTTTCGACGTGCTCTCGGGCTTGTGGCTTAGTATTTGGTCGAACGAGCCCGGAGGTGATTCCGCCGAGGACTACGCTAAACGGACGCGGAACATCCTCATCTACGCGCTCCTTGGATTGCTTTATGGAGCTCTGTCATTCGTGGGATCGGCCGCATTAGCGAACGGGACCGTGACAGCCGCGTGGAAACTTCACGACCTCATGTTGGATTCTGTCACGAGAGCCCCGATGAGCTTTTTCGACTCGACCCCTCTCGGGAGGCTCCTCAATCGTTTCGGCAAAGACGTTGACCAACTGGACACCCAGTTGCCGCTCACGGCGAATCTGTTCCTCGACATGCTCTTCCAGGTCATCGCTGTGATCACTCTGATTTGCGTCAGGGTTCCATTGTTCATTGTGGTGGCGATCCCTCTCCTCGCACTGTACATAGTCGTGCAGCAGATTTATATTCGAACCATGCGCCAGCTGAAGCGCATGGAAGCTGTGACTCGATCGCCAGCGTACAATCATTTCGCAGAGACCTTGAATGGCTTGAGCAGCATACGGGCCTACGGAACGCAAGTGGAGACGGTGAGAGCTTCAGACACGAAGGTTGACGTCACGCACAACTGCACGTGCTTGCTCTACATCTGCCGAGAATGGCTCGAGACTCGGCTTGACTTCATCACAAACCTCATCGTCCTCGGATCGAACGTCATGATCGTGAGCCAACGGGGAAGCATCGCTCCGGGTGTGGCGGGATTCATGGTCGCTTACCTTCTTGGCGCGTCCCTGTCGTTCAACTTCATTGTCTACTATTTTTCAGAGGTCGAGGCAGCCGTGGTGTCCTCGGAAAGGATCGGCGAGTACACCGACGTGACCCCGGAGGCCCCGTGGAAAACCGAGGTCGAACCGCCCGAAGGAGAATGGCCTTCTCGAGGTTCCGTCGCTTTCGAGGGATACTCGACGACTTATCGGGCCGACCTCGATCCTGTTCTGAGGAACATCGAGCTAACCATCAGTCCAGGGGAGCGAATCGGAGTCGTGGGCCGAACCGGGGCAGGGAAGTCTTCGTTAACTCTGTCGCTCTTCAGAATTCTCGAAGCCACAACGGGGAGACTTCTCATCGATGGTGTCGACGTTTCGCAGCTGGGATTGCACGATCTGAGGCCGCGACTAACAATCATCCCCCAGGACCCCGTTATATTCTCGGGAACGCTCCGCATAAATCTGGACCCGAACGCTGAGCACAGCGAGGCCGAGTTGTGGAAAGCCCTGGAAACCGCTCACATCAAGCAGCAGTTCGCTCCGATCGGAATGAGCACCGAAATCGCAGAGGGTGGCAACAACCTGTCTGTTGGTGAGCGGCAGCTCATTTGTCTGGCCCGAGCTGTTCTTCAGAAGAAGAAGATCCTTGTCTTGGACGAAGCCACGGCGGCTGTTGACGTCGAAACGGATTCGCTCATTCAGAACACAATCCGCACCCATTTCAGCGATTGTACTATCATAACGATCGCTCATCGGCTGAATACGATCATGGATTCTGATCGAGTTATCGTCATGGATTTCGGTGGGATTGCCGAGCAGGGTTCCCCCGCTGAGCTCTTGAAAAATCCAGAATCCAAGTTCTTCAGCATGGCCAATGAAGCGGGTCTCGTCGGAGTCCCCGCTTCTCAAGACGCAATAGTGCGCTGATTGCTGAGTGAGGAATAAAAATCCATTCCCTCTATTTGCTTTGTGCCTCTATTTTCAGGACACGAGCTTGCAGAGAACTTGAGCTTCCGAGAAGTCATTAACGCCTTTACTGGAAACTGGGTCCTGGAGCTTGGGAAATGGCAACCGATCTCGATTTGACTCCAGATCATTGATTTGTTCACATACATATGTGTGTGAACATCTATCCTTATCCATACGAGCTAAAGATCCCCGTTTTCGATGAACCGCTCGATAGAAGACGGATCAGAAGCACGGAAACGAGCTCGCCCGGATCCTGGACCCACAACAAGACTGCCCAAGGAAGAGATGCCTTCATAACATTTAGCGCCGAGATCGTGGCTTCGAACAATGAGAATAGTTCTGAGCTATCGCTGGCTTGCAGAAACGCAATGGCATATCCACAGACCGAGCCACGGACAATTTTCAGCCCTAGTAGCATCGTCCATCGACCGGGAGGGGCGGGACCTCCGCCCTAACCCGGGGTAGTGGACTTCCGAGCTTATCACGATAAAGGCTGGGGTAAACAGTCACCGAGCGGAACTGATGCGGGTTATCGCTGGAGACACTGGCGAGAACCCACCGGAAAGCAGCATCGACCGTGATATTCCCGCCAGTAGAGTAGCAAGCATTAGGCTCCACAAGCCAAAGCTCTCGATTTCGAAATTCGACGAGTTGTTCATTTCCATGAATTCGTCCGTTGTTCCCGAGAGCACCAAATTCACTAGCTCACAGCCATCATCTTGAGAGAATGCATGAGTAAGTTCTTGGAGCTTAGCTCTGTGCGCGAGGACTGTTCATTTCGCACTCAAAATCTGGCTCATCGTTCTCGACATTCGATTGCCTCGTTTTAAGCGCAGAGCAGCCGTGTCTGCTCCTCACTCTGGGAAATTCAACGGACAGGACAACCCAATGTCCGCGATTCATGTTCTGATACCATCCAAGTATGTCTTGCACGTGTACAGCGAAGTTCGAGATGATCTTCCCAATCATTTGCTCGATGTCTACGGTTATATGTGAGATGGAGAACTTAGTGGGACCATCAGAGTTCGTCCTCCCCATGGTTCAACCGTTTTCGAATTTCGTGGCCCCCACGGCACATCCCCAGCGGCAGCGGCGAGCCTCGTGGGGAAAAGGGCTGGCTACCCCACTGATTCCCACCTATGGGAACGACGAAGGTCTTGATCAATGAAATTACGAATCTGACACGTGTCGCCCCTCTCTGGATTTTTCTCGAGCGACATACAGAGTGGCCCCTTCAACTAGAGACTCTCCTTCATCGATTCTGTCACGGCTAAGGAGCCCCCCAAAGTTCGATAACAGTGTACGCTCCCTCTTTTTTTGAGTCGGAAACTGATTTTCCCAGTCATGACCACCGAGAGCCAGGGGAAAAACTCATAAGTTCCATCGAAAATCTACGACCGCCCCCCCTTGAGTCACTCCTGTATCCGCCACTGTTCCGACAGGGAAGATCGACCATGTTCGCCATTTTCTCATTTTCGGAAACCAGTAGTGCGTCCTCAACAACTCTAGTGTTTTCCTCATTCCGAAATGCCCTGGTTTCATGGTGCGATCACCATCATGTATTTCCGCAACGCCGTTGGAACCACGAACGCCCTCCATAATGATCTCACTACTCCCTCTTCATCTCGTACTCCCATGACTTCCATCGACAACCCGTCCATGACTTCGAATATCTCAATCATATTCTTTTCCCTGAGCGTTCGTTGTCTCACCGGTTTTCTGAATATCGGGGGCCGTTCTTGTATGTCTTCTTCGATCTCCTGCATCGTTGTCGTCGCGCTGCAATCCATCGTGAACGCCCGAACCGTAGCCGTTCTCAGATCCGCAGGCAGCTCTTCATTGTTTTGGTTCTCGCTTGGCGCCTCTTCAAATGGCGACCGACTTAAGGCGTCCGCATGTGCCATTGCCGTTCCCGCTCGATACCTGGTCTCGGAGTCGATCTCGGAAATCTGATGCCACCAGCGACTCAAATGCGACGATTCTATCTGATTTCATCACTAGCACTACCGGACTAGCATACGATGCCTGCGATTCTTCAATCATCCCTGCCTCTTTCATCTGCTTGAGCATTTCTTGCAACGCTCCTCTTTCTTTGATCGACAATCTGAATGGCTTGCATCGCACCGGTGCGCTCCCTGGTACTTCGTTTATCTCGAACTCCGTTCCCTTGGCTCTCCCAAGCTCTTTCATCGATGACGCCACCACCGTCCTGTAGTTGTTTACCAGGCCTACTAACGCTTCTTTCCATTCCCCCGGAATGTCTTCGTTGACTACTAAATCTCCGATTCTTATCGCGCCCGTTTCGCTTTCTGTCGTAAATGCTCGAATTCCTACTTTTCTCAGCGTGAAATATTCTTCTTCCTCTGGATCTACCCAACTCGCGCGAGATACCACCGTTCCATCGTCCACAGTCAGCTCCTCTCCTCCACGATTCATGATCGGCAACAACACCTCGTCGCCGCGAATGTCACATATCGCCTCCATGTCACTGTTGTTCTCGAATCTTCGGATCCTCCTATTTTCTAATAACCCATGCCTCCCCCTCGTGGAAGATTGTTACTATTCCGCTGTGGATCAGCTCCTTCCCATCCAGTGTCTCTTTTTCGTCCAACACACCCCTCGGCAATACTGTCAGAGTCGTATTTTTGAACGAAAGCCCTTATATCTCCAATTTTACAACCGCTCATCCGACCGGAACACATGACCCCCCGGGTCAGCGAACGTTTCTGATTAGACTCGGCTGCAGTGCGAGTTTTGAGGCATTCGGCGCCTCTTCCGCGATCACACTGAAATCTGCCTGGGTATCCAAATTCGCCGTCCATTCCTTGCCATCGGCTCTTACTTCTTTCGTCAATTTGTTCTGTTTCTCCTCATGCTCCCGTTCCTTCCGCGATTCGCTTCCGTGAATCCGTCTGACCTGCGTGCAATGTTTCCTCATGTGACCAGGTTGCTTGCACCTAAAACACATTATAGGCTCGGGCGCCACATGCACGTCTGCCGCTCGCTCGCCGCCGCGGCTCCAACGCGATTCGTCACTACATTGCTAGGCGGACTCGTTGAGTTACTTGATGGTCCGGCTCTCATTGAAACAGGCGATCGCCACCCCTGACCGGTTCCGGAGGTCTCTGCATTCTGTTTGACTCAGTTCGGCCCACTGACTCCGGTCATGCTCATCGGCATTGGCCGGCTTTCTCTCAATTCCTCCTCTGTGCATTCCAACCTCTTCTCGAGCTGTTCTGCCCTGGCCACATACATTTCCAACGACTCCCCTCTCTGTTGGTAACCGTTCCTCAGCTCCTCGAACAAGGCCGTGCGATTCCGTTCCAAAATGTACTTCCTCCTTAACCGCGTCACCCAATCCTCCCAGCGCGCCCACTCGGCCAATTCGTTCTGGTGCCACAGTCGAGCCACTCCTACCAATTTCTCCAATAAAACCCTCTTGTGGAACAATTCTGGCCACCCGCAGGTCGTGGAGGGACCGGAGGAGAATACTCATCATACTCCTCCATGTCAGGGATGCGTTCGCTCCATCGAGTGGGGACTCCCCACTGGGTAGTCATCCAAAAGGTCTCATGAGGAAGAACATCTCACCGTGTACGATAAAGATGCTCGAATCCTGTCTCGAAAACTGGTACATCATTGATGAAGGAGGAAGAGGATTCAAGATGACAGCAGGAGTACCACAGAGGTCAGTCCTTGGACCTACTCTCTGGACCGTTGGTTACAACGATGTTCTGGAACAGAAAACGTTGACGAAGAAAACGTGACTGCGAATGCTGGAAGACGCTTCGTAGGTGTTTATGATACAGCAATAGAGAGCCCCGTCTCTGAAGCGTTCCGCTTCTCGCTCGGCTCCCTCGAATGCCGTCGAGCGCCTCCTCTTCCGGCTGTGGAAGTCGGCGGAGAGCTCAACGCGCATAGAACACACAGTCGTTCTTCGGAGACCAACGCGTCCCCCTTCCAGGCCCGAACGAGAAGCAGGTTCGGTGTCGATTGGCTACCGTCATCAATTCCATATTTTCCTTGTGTGTATTTCGACTACCGTACCAGGTGCCATCGTGTCGATGATATTGGTGTCAGACTACAAGAGCCGCGCCCCGCCGCAGCTTCGTCCTGCATCCGATCAACGAATCGGCAGGTCACGACTCGTGCCCGCGTCCCAGCGCTGTAAAATCTTCGAAGTGACCCAGCAGCAGGGCTATCCCGCACGAGCCTGTGCGCGACCCCCCTAATAACGTCTACCCAGGCGTATTTTCGCGGCCCACCGCGAGCTGCGGGAGCCAAGTAGACTCATTTTCCCACCGGGTCCTAGATTCGGGTAGGCTCCGCAATAGCTCTTATCGATCGCCCGTGTCAAGCGACTGCACCCGGTCGATTTCAGTCTCTAGCACGAATTTCTCTAAACTCCAAGCGATCGCAAGCCAGTCTCAGTCAAATCCCCACAATGGGGGACAAAAGCGACGAAACATTCACAGCAGCCATTGCTGAGAGGTCAGAGGGGAATCAAATCTTTCTTGAGAGGCAAACGCTGACCCTCAAGCGCAGACGATTCACGAGAATTGCCTCCAGCGCCGAAGTCATCGACGGGCATGCGAAGCCTTCCCTTGCCCAACTCAAAACTGCACAACGCCTGGCACTTACGCTCGAGGAAGTGTTCGCGGAACTATTCGAGGCGTTCACCCGTCTCACGACGTCCCCGGCCATCATGGCCGAGCGGAAGAAGATCCAGACGGAATTCGCCGAGCACGAACAGTTTTCCGAGAAAACGGACACAGTCGCGGAGGACCTACAGAGGAAAATCGACAACCTAACGGAACTCCTCGGCGTCCAGCCGACTCCAGGTAACACCCTTCAACAGGAGGCTTCACGGAAGCAGTTCCCCACGGATCCCGAGCCTCAACCGGACGAGCAACAGTTTCAGGCCGGCGCGACGGAAGCGAGTCCAACCTACTCCGAGGCTACCCAAAAATACAGCGGGCCCGGAGAAGACTCCTATTTCGACATCGCCCCAGGTTCGAGCCCCGGAGTCCCGACCAGGTCCAGTGCACACCCCGAGGTACCGCAGCTGGCGCTGCCACAACCAATCTACGTGGCACGCGTACCGGCGCTCTCCGTTCCCAGATTCAACGGCGACCCAGTGCGCTGGGACGAGTTTTGGCACTACGTCGACTCCAAGCCGTTGGAGGTGACGGAAAAATACCGAATCCTCAAAACGCGCTCATTCGAAAGGCGGCAATATCGGTGAACCATCTCAAGACCTGCGCCGGAATCAATGATCTGGTGAAGAAGATCGCGCAGGAAGAGTTTCAGGACAAAGTCCAAGCCAGAAGCACCCACGTGCCAAAGATCCACGACCTGTGCCGATCGGAGAACCTCCATAGAGACGATAAGTTTCTCGATTTCGTTACCTCCCTCAAGCAGCACATGCATTCCCTGGTGATGCTAAGCTGCGATTATGCATCGCTGACGGCGATTCCATCGATCACGGTTCTGGAAGCGCTCCCCAGGAGCTATGTCAAAAAATTCTGCGCCGCCTGGTATGAGCAACTACCATGCTTTTTTGCTTATGTGTCTCAACCCCACGGCCGCACTTCCCTCCAGCAAACCGTTGATTGGGGTGACCGTTGGAAACTACATATTTCCACCTCAAAATCTACAACCCTCCATGTACTTCATACAGACTCATTCGAGTACGTTCTCTGTGGGGAAAATATTCCCGAATTCGATCATGTCAAAGATCTCGGAGTTCTCCTCTCCTCTGATCTCAACCCTGAGGGCCATCTTAAAGATTCCCTCATGCGTGCCGGCCGCACTGCCAATTTTGTTATCCGTGCGTTTGACTGTAAACTCCCTGGAGATTATATCAGAGCCTATAATGTGCTCATACTGCCTTCCCTTCTGTATGGTTCGGAAGTCTGGACACCCTGGCTTGCCAAACATCGCCGTGCCCTCGAGAACTTTCAGAAGAGTTTCATCCGTAGAGTGGCGCCCAGATGAAGTGTGGATTCCCACTGCCTTCGGCTGCCGCCGATCTCGGATTCACTCGATCTCAAGGATCGCAGGTTTTCCGCTCAATTCAGATGCAACCCTGACTTCATGAACTTTTTTGTTACGCGTCACACCCAAACGCGCTCTAAGTTTCAGTATGTTATACCACTCACCGTCCTCAAATAAATTGAGTGCTTCACCAAAAATGCCAGCTCAAAGTGCACGAAAAAAATGTCAATCGAGGGAAGACGACGAATGGCAGAGTCAAAAAAGGCGTGCTTCGAGGTGCCCTCGGCGCAACCACTCAGCCTAAAAATGTCGAGCGCGCGTCCCCAACTGTTCGGGCTGCAACGGCAGGCACTCGAGCCTACTGTGCTCTCGTCAAAGAGAGCAACGACCTCAGATGAAGTCGTGGTAGCATCCTCCTGCCTTCCGTTGTCCTCTGGAAGCGCCTTCACCAGCGCCTTCCTCCAAACAGGCAACGTGTGGGTCAGTGCGGGTAAAAAACGCAAAACTATCTGCAGAGCCTAGACCCGGGCAACCAAGTTTATTCAGTCTCAGGCAGGATAGTGCAGTTGCTTGAGTCGCATACTACATGAGCAGAAAGCAAAAGTACATACTAATTCCTCCCCCGGAACGAAGGTACGCCTCTTCCAGAACGATCGAAGCTCAAAATGGTGACCGAAGAACGAGAGCGCTACGCCTGGAGTGGAATACACGATCCCTCCGGAACCGAGCCGAATCTGATTAGCGCCCGGGACGAGATCGTGAGCTGAGGGGGGGGGGGCGGCTTTCTCAGTGGACCACAGTCCCCAAGTATGAAGCCCCTTTACGGAGCCGCTCTTCGGCTCTTCGGATGTTGGGCATCGGCGAGGACCTTCCATCCGAGGTATTTCCAAGTACCCTAAAATCCCGCGTATAACGGACCCCTCAGATAACGGACTTCAAGTGGCAGGCCTGTATGATGTGAATGAAAACTCAAAATGAGCATCGTTGGAGGAAACACGAAGCCGCGAGCCCCGGGAGAAAGTTATCTGAGGAGTCCGTTATCTGAGGGATTTTAGGGTAATTCGGATATAAGAGCGAGACAGCTAATTCGGAGAAGAAACTTCGATTCTCTAGGAGACCCCGCGATCTCGGGTTCTCACTCTACGCTTTGGTTTGGCAAAGACGATGATTGGCACAATCTAGAACCTTGAAAACTGCCACTATCAAGGCTACGATTTCCCACGTTTATGAGCCGCCCACTGCTGTTTGAAGTATAAAATGCGACAAAGAACTGAGAATAAAATGTTTATTCCTTCTTTGTGATGGCTCACTGATCGGGTCAGTTCCGCTGTTTCGATCAGCCCGCCTTTCCTCCTCGACTCTTCCCTCTCGCCCTGTGCGGCATGCGTCGCCGCGGGTCGGGCAGTCTCGCTAGTATGGGATCTAATGGAACATCGAATTAGACTTCGGGGCCACCGTCTAACTCAAGGCGATGAATGGAAATATGCCATCTCGATGGACAGTGATCGATTATAATCGGAACTCACCTTCCTGTTCTGGAGATTGGAGCTGATATTCTCAAATGAGCCTTCAAGGCTCCCAATCTTCCCGGCCTTTGAAGCACTTTCACCAGAAAACTACGACAGCAATCAGCCCTGAAACTATGATCACCTCTGCCATTCGCACGCCGTCGAACTAAAAGTCCTCGTCCTCAATGGCTGCCAAAGCCGAATGGCGGTGCCGCTGAAGTAGGAGGGCGCTTATGGGAGTGCTTATTGAACACGGTTGCACGGAGTCGGAGCCTCTCATATTCGTTATGTGCCTCCTTGAGTTTCAAACTCGATCGAATCGCAGAGAAGATCCGATGGAGCTTCTTAGCGCTAATTTCACTGACATCAAGGCGAGCGAGTCATGTTGAGGGATTTCCTCGCGCAATCTGATGGTTTCTGCGTGGAGAAATACAGGTGCGTGTCCCGCGACGGATGTGCTCGGGAATATCACCGTGGGTAGTTTATTTTAGCGGAGATCCACCGACCCCAGGGAAGAACGATCGGATTTTCATCGTGGAACCACGGATCTCGACCTTTGAAACATTGGCTGTTTGCTCCTGAACTGACATGTATGCGTCGTTGCTGAAATCATGCAGAAGTCAAAGGTTCACACGTCTTCGCACGAGGAAAATCTTCCTCTCTGCTGTTTGCCCTCAGCACAGGACCCACACACCGACATCACTGCAGGCATGACATAATGGACACCGTCTCCAGCTCGTCGGCCCTCTTCTTCATTCCCTCAGCACCTCCTGTGCCAGAGCTCGTAGTTTTCCCGCAGCGGACAGCCCTTTGTTCTTTCCTAGATCGTACGAATCCCCGGAGTTCCCTGGGTGGAGCAAGTTCCCAGAGCCCTGGGCTGCTGAAGCCCCCGGGTTCCGCTGAACACTCTCAGCCGCAAGGGCACTGACGGTGCATCGTTCAAGACGATAGAGACCGTTGCCTGAGCTGATTGCTACCGAGTCTTTCACCTCACATTTTTTCCCGAACTCAACTTTGAAACCCTCTCCAGGGAGCTGGAACACCGAAATCAGGCTGACAGGGAGCCGGGGGTCGGTACAATGCATTCGTAAGCCTCTTGGTTCGCGGAGTTCCTCCGACCCAGCAAGTCATCATCACGTTCCCCACCCCTTCGAAGCTCAAGAACTCATCCGAGCAATCTCTGTAGCAAATACTGGTGAGTTCTTCGAGCGAGGCGACCTCACGGTATAGACCCCGCATCTAGGAGAGCCATTCGAGACGATTTCGAAGTGCCTTACCCGACGTTGAGTCGCGAATCGGCGAGAATATATGAGATTTCACACCAGGAATGATTGCTCGTCGGGCTCCCCTGTGCTGTCGGTCGTTGTCTCTAGAACCGTTCACGTGATCCCAAACAATTGTGGCCCTTTCCTGTTCAATGAGGAGCTCTTGGCGGACCTCTTCGCAGACCAGGGCGCATCATCGTCGTCTCACTGCCTTTCCGACTCCGTTTCCTCGTAAATATACTCGTCGACATTCTGCCTAAATGTACTTACAGGACAATATCATGCAAGTCCGCGCTGCTCACAGTACGTTGCCCACCTCAGTATTTTCCCCACACGCGTGGGAGAGAAACACCCAATGATTCCCCAGTCCGAGGACTTGATCTGGGCCAATAACCTGTTGGAATCACGCAGCACTCGGAGGGCCACACGAGCTGGCATGCAGACCAAACGAGAGAGAGGATGTTTTATTCTAGAGAATCCCGGAACTGCTCGCTCATTCCTCTGGCCTGAGGGGACGGAGTCAGTGGCTCTGGTCATGCGCATACTTTCTACAGCCGAGAACGATGGGTCTTTGTAGGGCTGGAAGTCGCGGGGTTTGAAGGTAGTGGACCGAAGGAATCGAACACTAGTTCAGTTGACAACAAGAGTGACAACGCAGAAGACACTCAGAGTAGAAGAGTAGTGAGTCATCTGAATGTGTCATGCTCTCAGAGGCGTGCGGAATCTGAGCCCGACAGGCTGCAGATTCTGATCTCCAACAGTGTTGAATCCCATGACTGTGATCCAATCCAATCCCCTGTAAATGTACCACATCGAGGGGTGGCATCGGGCACATGAACTTTTCGGAGGAATTGGCGACCGATCAAGTTCCGTTGTCACGATACGTTCGAAACGTGGCGTCCATGCCCCCTCTTGCATGACCTCGGATCCTGCCTGCACTACCTCCCTGATGTTGACGTCCGAGCTCACGCGCGTTCCTTCCAAGCTCCAGCAAGTTCGAGCGGTCGCCATCGTAAAACGTTCTCGAAGTTATGATGCGCGCTCCTCTACTCTGGCGACCAGTCCTCCTCGATGCTGAGAACCTGGTCGACTCCCCGTCTGCTAGCTGTCGTAGAAGTTCGTCCTCGCATTGCCGCCTCCCTCGTGGTCCTCGATGTCTCCACCTGGGTTGGCGCCGAGCATATCCTTCCGAAATGACCCACACGTCGGCACAAGTGACATGTTAACCTCAAGCCATACAAGCCGAAAACCTGCCTGTTGTCCCCACAGGCTGTGCAGAGCTCCATGTTCGGGATCGGGAATCCGTACTTCTCCAACGAAGTTCAAACGCATAAGAGCGTTGCTCTCTTCCCCCCTTTAGTTGAAGCTCGGGATAGATAGCTGCGCCCCCTTACGTCACGATCTCCATATACTTGCGCCCTCTCTTGCGCCTCGACTACCATCTTGATTTGAGTCTCGCCGCTTTTATTCCAGCTGCTCTTCCGGCTTCGTTTACTTCCAACGTGATCGCTCGACACACCTACCTCCGCTGTTATCTTCAACGGAACTACTTAGGGTATCTAAATCCTGGTCCAAACTTGACCCGCCCAAAAGGCTGCTTCGACGTGATTAATTCCGTTTTCCTTCAGAAATGCCACGAAGTCCTTCGATACGAATTCCGATCCTCTGTGTTTGAGACGTTTTTCTGGCTCACCATACATTGTTAAGGAATCCTCCAACAACTTGATCAACTCTTTTGTCTTTAAACACTGCTCCCAGAAGAACGGATCTTGTGAATCCGTCAACCAACGCTATGATATGCTCCTCCTTGTTTGATTCTATAAGTGGCCCAAGATGATCGATGAAAATCTTCTCAAATGGCCGTCTTTCCGCTCCAATGATGTTCATGAGACCTTCCGTCTTGCCACTCTTTTCCTCATTGTAGATGCAATCCAAGCACGCTCGTAAATGGAACTTCGTGAACCTCTTCCTTTTCGGCAACCAATATCTTCTTCTCAATCGTTTTCTCTCTTCCAGAGTATCCAGCTTTGTCGTGATTCAGCACCCATATGTACTTTCTCAAAATATTCGGAACCACGTACAGCCTCTTGCCTTCCGTTTCTTTGTATACTTGCAGGCTCTTTTCTGACTTGTTCTGACTTGCTCTTCTTCGGCCGGAATCCCAATCCTTCCCTCTCCGTGTCTGAGAACTCCTCCCTCATTGCGTAGACCATTCTCCACTTTCCCTCGGCTTCCCGCATCAGTATTGCGCCCAGACCGACAGGTGAAGCATCTGTGTGTAGTTGAGTTGGTCTCCCTCTTTCGAAGCGAGCCAACGATGCTCCTGTCAGCGACGCCTTCAGCTCAGCGAACGCCTCCTCACACTCCTTCGTCCATTCGAACTTGGTTTCTTTCCTCAGCAACTCCGTCAGCGGACCTGCTATGATTGTATGATCCTTAACGAACGTTCTGAAGAACGATGTGAGCCCTACACAATGTCGGGTATTTCTCAGGGATCTCTCTGTGCAATCAAAAGTGCTGATACCCTTTCCTGAATCCTACTTTCAGCTCTTCCACCGTTGATAGCTCGATTGATTCTTCAACGAACTCAGTCTTCGTATCGCCCCGATCCGCACACGGATCGATAATCCATCCCGGTATTTCCATTGCCATGTCTTCGAATCTTGCGGCAAAGTCGTAGCTGAGGGCGTCCAGATGCTCTACGCAGGTCAGATGGTTTTCGTCACTGCAGTTGGTCCGCAAGAGATTCGGTAAAAGTGAGAAGTCACGCCGTCCGACTCCTTGTTCGATGAGTCTGATTTTTGGGGGGGACGGGGCGAGTACTGACTTCGTTTTTATGAGATTCAGGCCATCACGTCGCAACTTCAGGTTAACTTCATTGAATCTCGCGAACAAATCTGTCATGCAGGCGACGTCTGATCTCGAGTCGATCAGGCTTCTCCTCAACGCGGGATCTTCTTCTCCTAAGAACTGCGAGACAGTGTCAAACGGAGCGTAAATTAAGTGCCCCGAGACAGCCACGTAACCTCAGTGTGGCGGAGCAATCTCCGAAACTCCTCATCGTTTCCCTCACACAGTTGAGCAAATAATCGATAGTTCAGAGCTCTGCTGCGTATCAGATTGACCGCGTTCACCACGAGATGGAGCGAGTCATGGAGGGTCGCGCTCGAATTCCTCGCCACCAGGCGCTGGCGATGAATGGCGCGATGTATTGAGAGCACTCCTGGGACATCCTCTTTCGAGGATCGAGCTTATTAAGCCCCGATATCTACCGAACATGGCTTGAGCCCCGTCGGCCGCAGCCGAGAGAATGTTGCACAGTGGTATTGATTTTTCACGCAAATAGCCTTTGAAAACTTGATATACAGGCTCGCCCCTTGTTTCAATCACCATCTTTCTCACAAAGAGTAGCTCCTTGCGTATTTGTTCATCTCTGCTGGATTGCACATATGCCAAGAGAAGTGACTCACTGTCGGGTAAAGTAGACTCGTTGAGCTGCACGGAAAAGTGGGTGGTTCTGAGGTGCTCGCAGAGGACGCTCTCCACATCCTGGCTCATCTCATCGATTCTGCCCAGAACGGTTGAGTTGCTCAGCGGAATTTTCTTGAGTATATCATCTGGACCTTTTCCTAAAAGAGATTTAAGGACTTCTCCGATTGCCGGTAGGAGCAAACCTTCTCCTATCGTGTGGGGCTTCCCGGATCTCGCCATAAGTTTCGATATTTTGTAAGACCCCTCCAAACCCCCATCGCGTCTCCTCGCCGAGGACGCCAATATACAATTTAGTGCTCGTCGCTTTTCAAGCTTTCCTTCGAGAGATTGGAAGAATTGAACACTTTTCCTCAAGGGTTCTTCATGGCGCTTGAAGAGATGGATGCTGAGTTTAACCGGTCTCATCGAATCGTTTGTGAGGATCTTCTCACAAACAACGCACATGGTTGAACGTCTGTCGGACCACGACGGGATGGATCCAAACTCCAGAAACTCGACGCTGTACTGGCGATCTTCCTTTTTTGATTCCCCCATCAAAAATTCTGTGAAAAACGGGGCAACTATTGAGCAGCGTGCGAACAGGACGGTAAAGCAAAATTTAGCGCATAGTTTCTATCAAGTTATCTCCGTTTGGAATTATGAGAGCAAGTGGATTCAGCTTCGAATACCGTAAACTCTCGAACAGTAGGGCGGGCTCTATCAGACGGGCGATCTCCAACAGGCAGATGGGTTTCAAACATCTGAAAAAATAATCGGGCATCTTCCAACAGACGGACGATCTCTAACAGGCAAGCGGGCATCGACCATTTGAAGAAATAACTGGGCAATCGCCCATGAACGGGTTCGTCACAGTCAGGTAGGAAGCCGATGGACGCTCCTCGAATATTAGGCAAGTTCTATTGGTCTGATTCGCTGTCGGACACCGCGCGGGAGAATGGAGAGTCCCTCTCCGTGCGTTCCAAGTCTTGAGTGGAGTCAAACCGGAGTCGATAGACGAGAACTAACCGTGTAACTAAAATAGACCGTGTAACTAACACGCAATAAATCTGTTATAGACGACAACAAAACGTGAAACAGCCTCTCTGGAGCGAATGCGCGCTAAAGATTCGAAATGATTCGGTGTGCGACCGACCGACAGCTCCTCTCGCGATTGCCCGATTTAGAGAAATTCTCGCTAACTCCGATCATGCCAACTAGGACGTCACATCCTGGCGTATTCGGCTCCCAGTATCTAATCCTACGAATATTCCGCAGAAGATGAAAAGATCGATTCAAACAAGATAGAGTAAAAGATAGACGCCCCCATCCAAAGACGGGCGATCTATAACAAGCAGGCGGGTTTCAAACATCTGAAAAAATAATCGGGCATCTTCCAATAGACGAGCAATCTCCAACAGACAGGCGGGTCTGGAACATTTGAAAAAATAAACGGGCCGCCCTAATGTTCGAGAGTTTACGGTATTCGTGTTTGTTCTGAGAACTAACAGCCGTTTGGCCGCTGGCGAAGAACCGGTGTACCGACCACAAAGTTTGGTTCCTTCCCGACCACAAGTCCAATAGGGCAAAGACTTACGAACGAATTTGTTTTCACAAATCAAACCGAATATCGGAGAGAAGTCAGTTCTGGCACGGAAATTCGTGTACGCGTATGCACCGATATTGCCTGTTATTCACAACGGCTGTAGGGATCAGCTGATTGCTCTTCGATCGCTACGTGCATTGTCACACCAACATACCATCGGCGCCTCCGGAAAACTTCTGTAGTGGGCCGCAGAGTTTTCAGATATGTGCAGCGAAAGCCGAGATAGCAGGAGCTACCGTTGACCCGCAAAATCCATTTCGAGCGTCATGGACCCTCCTGGAATCGTGATGGACCCTAGGGGGTCCATCTGGACCACTTTCGGAACCACTCCCTTGGAGGAAGAATCTCGTTCGGATCGCTGCTCACACATGACAGTGGACGATCGCTGACTATTTTTAGGATGTCCGTCAACACTGTCTCGAGCTCCCTGAACCTCGGCCATGTTGCTCCCAGAATTTTGCGTAACGGTCCTTTCACCGTTGAGAAACACCTTTCGACCACTCCGTTCCTCCACGGAGCACGTTCCGTGACGAATTTCCACTCGATGCGATGCTTCGTCGAGGAACTTTGAGTCCCTGAGGTCTAACCAAATCGAAGAGAAGCTTGATCTCTTTCACCGCGCGTCTGAAGGACGCCGCATTATCCGAATACTGTTTCCATTGTAAAACCTTCGCATCGCCAGCAGAAACCCGCACGTGGACAAGTTCTCTACAAGATGTAGCCGAATCGCTCTCAAGGCCGGACAGCAGAACAGAATAATATATGCCACCGCTTCCTCGCCGCGCTGATTCCTAATCGTGATGGGACCCGCCGCATCGACACGCGTAACGCTGAGAGCCGCTGCCGATTCGACGCTGAAATTAGGCAGATGTGGCGTCGGTTCCGATGCTGGGATCCGCTACGTAACGTGAACACAGCTTACACCCCTGGGTAGTTTTTTAGTCTCTCTGCGACCCCGCAGGATGAGAAACCTTCTCTGGACTCTTTGCAAAACGCCGGAGATACTTCCCGCGTGCATGCATACTTTCTTATGAGTCCACCGAATGTAGAGATCCACCAATTGATCTTACCCTGGGACAATCATAGGATTCGCCGCCTCAAAGTCGATATCCTTCAAATCACTCGACCGAGAGCAACACCTGACCAGACCATCTTCATCCAAGAACGGGTTGTGCTGGTAAATCTGATTTCGACGCGAGATATCCTCCATATCCGACCCGATTTCGACTACGAAGTGGGCTCTTTGCACGCGCCTGAGTTTCACTTTCGCCGCTGGCGCGTACTCCTTAGTCGAGATCGTCGATAGCCATTGAGGCTTCAAGTCCCTTTTGAACCTTTTCCAACGTTGAATGTACGCTATCATCCGTACCGTTTTCGGCCATGACAAGGCCCTTTTAATTTCAAGCGGTTCGCCTTTGACAGCGACCGCCCCGACGAAGAACTCTGATTTCTTCTCATTCGCCATTTCCGCCTCGACAACGACCGCATTGAGACCGTGTTCTGCCCGATTCCCTGTGGACTTCATCAATCTTGGCCCGAATAACCGGAACTCCCTTAGGTCCTTGGTCTCCAATGCCGAATTCCTTGACAGCAAATCTGCTGGATTCTCAGCCGACCGAATGTACTGCCACTGCTCAGCCTTTGACGCGTGTCGGTCACGTTCTTCAGGTGATTGATCGGTCCACAGATTGGAGTTGTTGGGAGCGATACTGGCGGCCAGGATCGTGGAAAAGATAACCGAGGCTGTGAATCAATCGTTTGTCTCCACGCATCTGTGGTGCGATGACTCGTGCGTTCTGGCGTGGATCAAAGATTATGCATTGCGTTGGCGGACATTCGTACAGGATAAGATTCCGGAGGTTCAGTCATTATCGAAGGCCAAGCATTGTCAAGAAATTCGGTCGGTCAAGTATCACGCAGACTTGCTGTCAAGAAATTCGGCCTTGGGAACCACGGACCTACGGGAGTTCTGGTTATTTTGGCCAAGGTGGTTGAGGTTCACGGGTAAACCGGCAGAACGCGCTCAGAATCGGGATGTGGTCGAAGCGGAAATGATGAATGAGGAGGAATCAGAGTTCTTCGTTGAGGCGGTCGCAGGCGAACGAGAGCCGTTGGGAAGCGAATGTTCTCGTCGTTCGTTACCAAACGGGTCTGAAGAAAGACACAAGATGATGGTCTATCAGCCGCAGCCGCCGTGTCGGGACTCCGCGAAGCGAACGTGATTAGAGATCTGCAAGGGCATCGCTCGCACCGCGTGCGTCTCGCTTGCGGTCAGGTTCCAACTGTTCTGTTGTCGGCTGTTAGCAGACGGTCGAGAACACCGCAGTCCCGTTCGCTTCCCGAAGCCGACGTGCGACGTCGTCTCATTTATTTCTCACTGAAATAGATGCCCTATCGGTTTGCTATTCACCGTCCGGAACAATACTCTCGTAGCGTTTCTGGAACGCTAGAAACTCTAAGCTCCGAAGAGCAGCGACGGAGCTTGCCGAAACTCCACGGTCTCCGAAGAGACCTTGGAAGTTTCCGAGGCATCATGGCCAAAAACGGTACGGGTGATAGCGTAAGGTTTTGGGTCGGCGAAGGTTCCGAAGGAGCTTGAGGCCTTAGTGGCCATCAACGGTCTCGACCAGGGAGTACGCACCAGCGGAAAAAATAATACTCAGGTGAGTGCAAAGATCTGTTGTTTCGAAGAGGAGCGCGACCGGCGTTGCCGGAAGTTGGAGAAGTTTTGGGAGCGGTCGTTCTGGCCAATGCGTCAGGAGTCGATCATCAGCTCGTTCTGGAAGCGGTTCCGGCGGGAGCTCCGTGGCGAAACGGATGACGTTTCCTTGAAGCGCCGCAGTGAGAGGGCACTCTCGCTGATCTTGGCCCTCGTCACTGGAGGCCGCCAGGTGACGCTGATGCGCGGTTCACGATAACATCCCTTCCCTATTATATAGAGGTCTGGGTCTGTCTGTCACGGTTTCAACGAAATTCCTCGTTAGCCCACGAGCGACGGCTCAGACTCAGCACGCAATTATGAACAGACAGTTGCGAAAAAAAATTCAGGGCTTTCGCGATCCGCTCCTCCTGGATTCCGTCGTTGAATCTGAATATAGTCGCCGCAGCCGCTGCACCTCGCTTTCCTTTGGTCCGAGTGGGACTGGGAACGATGTGACTCCGCGCTAGAGCGAAGACTTGGATCGCAGCTTTCATCACTCAGATGCCTCCTCCCTTCAGTCACTAATCACTATACACTGGCGATGCGAACGCATTGAAAAAACTCTACACCAACCGGCATGCTTTGTCGAAGATTCGCACGGATCTCGGAAAAAACCCACTCTCGGGCGATCGTTCATCTTCGGACACCAAGCGGGACGTCGAAAACTCTCGACGCTTTATTCCGAGACACTCCAAAGTAGCCAGTGTCACCAGCGTCCCCGTGCGAGTGATAATCCTAAGGAAGGGGGGAACGAATACACCATCGCCCGAATCGCGACACCTTCCACGGCGACCAGCCGGCTTTTCATCGTCGGCATCAAGAAAAAGCAGAGAGAAGCCGTGGACGAGTTTCGGCGTCTTCAGACAACGTCACGGCTTCGTAATCTCGTGCAATGACTCGATTCCTTATACAGAAAGACTCCATCTGCCTCTCCGAATAAAGCTCATTACCACGGACGACACACCCGTTTTTTTTTTCTCGGGAATGATGATCCGCTGCTCCGGCCGCAAAACAGTGTGACTTCCACTGCAGTCAAATAATAAAGCTATACCCGTCTACGTTCTGCGGGCGACGCGTGTGTGCTCTCCTGGAACCACCACCAGCATTCTGCATTGAGCGATCCGTTGGCTCAGCCTGAGCGCGTGTCTCAGACACGGCGATCGAGTGGTGGTCGATTGGTTCTGCAACACTCTGCGTCGGGGCTAGGGCATCTCTAGGCTGGTGGAACGACAAACCCCTGGAGTCTTTCTGGCTAGCCAGGCTTAGATTTCGCAACAGTTTATTTTCATCTTTTTATGAGCAGCAAAATTGATGAGATAGGATTTCCTCATAACTCAAAGTTGGTATTCGAAAGATCGCCGACAATCCCGAAAGAACTCTGGTACGGACTCTTTTTACCCCTGACTCTCTGATGGAACAAGTGCAGGGACTTGGAGTTCCTTGTGTGTGCTTCTCCCGCAGATTCCTCCAGCTTCCGAGGTTCATCAATTGCATCCCAGAGAGAGCTTCCAGTGAATCTGCAGAAGAACCTTTCATGGCCAATGATGTAGTCTTTAAACTTAATGGCCAATGTTACATTGAATTCCGTGATTCTCTTGAGAGTCGGCACGTATGGTGGAAGATGCTTTCTCTCGCTCCTGGTCAACATTTCCTCGAAGATAGATATATTCAGTTTATCGATGGTCTTCTGAGCTCTTCCTGTGTCCATGTGGAAGAGCCCAAGGATCTTTGCTGCACACAGGATGGTGTCCAGCTCTCCCTTCGCGTAATACAGCCAGAGTGCGCAGGACAAGATGCTGTCGAAGTTCGCAACTTGCTTAGCCGCGTTTTCATGATAAGGGTTTGAGAAGATCTCAGCATGCTCCCCAGATGCATCATCAAGTTCCTGACCTTCGTTATGGAAGATGGTGGAATTCTAATGGTCTCGTATCTCGGTTCGGTCTGGAATTGGCTGTTTCTGGGGCTCCTGAAGATCTCAAGCTCCCTCATTTTTTTTGCTGAGCTTCTTGTAGCAAGCGAGAATTGGTTCAATCTCCTTGTGTGCGGGAACATAATCCTTGCAATCCATGATTACGTTTCGGATTTTCTGAACGTCACTGCCGTTATCATCGAAGAATTCGAAGATTACTTCCAGATTCCTCTTATTGAACCAAGCGACGTCTTCCTCAGTGATCTTTGATCTCGTCATGATGCAGATGATTCTCGACACTTCTTCCTTGACCTTAGGCCCCCTTCTCCGCCTCTCATCCACTCATCTAGGGGATTTCTTGCGTGAGCCATTATTCCTTGAGCTCTAGTCTGGTGTATTCGAGATCGAGAGGTTTTGTTCTGAAAAGAACAGTTTCCAGGAATTCGTTGGCTCTCCGTGTGCCGAGAGAGTTGTTTTGACGAAAATGCCTTCTTGACCACTAGGATCAGGAGATCTCCTCCGACTTTAACGGTTCTGGACTAGCAGAGTTTTTAACTCAAACTCACGTTATTCCGCGCGGTGCTCAGATATGTTGTTCGGGGTTTACGACATTCTGAGTCATACCATCGCCGCCGGCCATGTTCTTGGAGGGACTGGGCGAGAGCGTTGGACGGCCGATGGAAGAGAGCAGCCGCGCCAAATCGAATCTCACAGGGTGCTGCGTGGAGAACAACGACTTTATTGTATCACCGATTCCGTCGCCAGTGTTGGCTGGTTACTCGCATGGGTTCCGAAAATGAGTTTCTTGATTCCACTTCTTTTCCTCGTGCTCCGTGTCTTGCTAACTTCTCTATCAGGGCATTCGTCTTTCATTCGTTCTCCTGGGATCCGACTTGGAAGTCGTTTCTGAACGGATCTGAGGGGGTTAGTTTGATAACGGAGTGGAAGGAGATTCCGAGTTATAGAGTGCGACAGAAATACGACGGAACGCAGATCACATTGAACTGCAACTACTGCCGAAGCAGAGTCCCCCGCTATCGGAGCGCCGGAAGAGCTTGTATCCTCAGAAACGAGTTGCATTTATCATAAAGTACATCGAGAGCAACCTTGTGGAACCGTCGACGGGTGCCCAGACTAGTGTTGCAGAATTTTCGAAGGTCTCTCCAGGGAACGTGAAGTTTCGGCCAGCTCCGTCGCGATATATAAGCCAACGTTGCACTCCGGCTTCGTGAAGCGAGCGTCACTACGAAGTAGTCGACTGTCTGCTAGAGCCGACAACGAGCCAGTTGCAACCCGAAAGGACAAACTGACTCGGGAACGGAGGAATCCAGCAGTCGGTCTTCGCGGAGACCTGATAAGGCGGCTAGTGTCAGAATTATTGAGAAGAATCCAGACACGCCGGCACGCGAAACGCGGTGCTGAGTCATTTTCGGAGTCGTCAACTGCATTGAAGCCGGCACTGCGGTGCTTCGTCCGTCGATATGGCAAGCGGAACAGAAGCTGATGTGGAAGCGTCGTTCGAAGAAACGAAGATCGTCTTACGTCGACGCGAACTGGCTGTTGCAATGCAAATGATGACGAAGGCGTGCACGCGAGTACGAGAAGTGCTAGCACGTGAAGCATCCGAGAAACTCGTCGCGGGATAAAGCGCGGCTGTGGATGGCTTGCAGGAGCAAGCTACACGGTTTCTGGTTGCGACCAGAGCCGCGGTCGAATCTGGAAGCATCACATCAGATCTGATGGAGGCCGACCCAGCCAAGGAAATCGAGTTCGAGGCAGAGGTAGCTGATGTGGAGTTCGATGTAGAAGAATTCGTGCGGGAAAACGACACGGGAGTTCATCTGAATGAGAGATCGCGAGGCAATTCGAGGTCGATCCAGCACCAGAGTTCCCTTTTCGATCCACAGGTCTCAGACACGAGGCCGGCGGAGGTTTCTAAATCGCTGAAGTTCCTACGCACGTCATGGGACGAGGTCATCAGGGGGAAGTTTGACGGAGATCCGGTCAAGTTCAAGAACTGGCAGAATGCGTTCCAACCGTATGTAGATGCAATGGGAATCGATCCGCTCGAGATATGTCATATACTGAAGGAAACCATTGGGACGGTCGCGCTCGATTGCGTCGCAGGCTTAGAGCTGAGTAGAGACAACTACGCGACAGTCTACAAACACTTCGGACAGGCTGCTGTGGCAGAGGGCCGACTGGTCGACAGCGTGGTCGAGGCCTGCAACCGAAGCAATCTCAACAATGGGAGAAACTTTGCGAAGTTCGTGGGGGACGTGACCCACAACATTCAATCTCTCGCCGTTCTTGGATGCAATCATGAAGGTCTGTCTCCGTTCCCGTTTGGGATAATTTTGAATGCATCGCCGTATGATTGTAAACGAGGATTCGATGACGCGGTAGGCTGGCAGGATGGAGGAGAGCGAGGGCTTGAATTACAATAATTATTGGACTTTCTGGAAGCTGAACATTCTCAAGTCGGGAAGCTATCACCGCCTGTGTCCGAAAGAAGCTTGAGCCGCGGGAACATTATTCTTGAAAGTGTTCAAAAATAATGTTCCCGGAGATCATCGGGCTCGCCGATTCCTGAACCGGCTTCGGCGAGGACATTGAGCGAGCTTGAGCGACAGTGAGTCGGGAACCCATTCTAACGTATTTCGAAACCTTCAAAGAATCACTCAAAGACGTCGCACCTCGGATTATGGTCAATTACGATTGAACCGGCTTTGCTGATGATCCAGGGAAGGAGCAAGCCGTTTTTTGTCGCAGAGCACGACGTGCCAAAAGTTGAGAACACGCTAACCAATGCCGGGTTGGCCCGGCTCGGTCCGATGAGGCCCGCGAACTGCCGCGCTGTTGCCTCTTTGAATCTCGATTCAAATTTGGAATTTGGAAAAGAAACTCGAACGCCCGTTTGTCCCCAGAAGCGATCTCGATCCGGCATCCCAGGTCCTCGAGGAAACCCTCATCCCCTTTCGTGTTTTTCAATACTGGTTCTCACGGGTAGAACTCCCCTACTCTCTACGTCTTTAGTGTCGAAAAGCGTTGGTTGATGAGAAGACAAGCGCTCATTTGTCAGAATTTGTGGTTCGTAAGTGCGAGGAGCACAACGTAAGGTTTAAGTTGCTGCCTCCGAACGCGACGTACCTCTGTCTGGACGTAACATGGTTCGATCCAATGGGAGTCGCGTAAAAGACTGGAAACTTAAGCATAACAGGATGTTGGGTATTGGACCAGGACTTTGCCGGAAACAGAATTCCCGAAAATGCTCCGCTCCTTTATGTCGACACTAGGAGACGAAATGTAGTCGAACGCCATTGCTGGCTTCAGAGCGTGTGGCATTCACCCTTCGGCCAGTTATACTTGGTGGCTCCCAAGTGAAGAGTCAGAGGAAGATGCCGGGAGTCAGTGGCGCCATGAGCTTGTTGAGAATCTGAAATCGGACAGGATCTCGGCAAACTCGAGACCAGGTTCCCGGCGTGGTGACGAAGAAACAGCAACCGTTTCTGCGCGTGCGGACTCCGAGCAGACAGGAGCTATCGCGGCTCTTGATATTCAAGAGAAATATCACATTTCATGCCGGTATGAGACCGGAGTTCATGAGAAGTAACGGAATGTCGTGGCAAAAGTTGTCGCAACTGTCTCTGGCGTGTCGTGCGAGTTCTTGAGGTTCTGTCTGGGAAGAGGGGTCCGATCATATTCAAAGATTTCAGGCCGATAATTATTCTAATTGTCTGACTTTTCTGCTTGAATCGAAAAACGCAAATGACATTCTCGACATATTTCTAGATAAATCGATCATTCCGGGTTAGCGGGGTGCACCTGACCTGGCGAAGATCCGTCATCTCATTGCAACGCCGTGATCGACAGCAAATCACCTTTGATCGGGTTTCAGATCGCGTTGCAAGACGACGGAAGGAAACGTTGGGCAGGGCTGTCGATCTCCATTTTTTTCCTAGGCGGGCGGTGTTCCGAGTGTTTTTACAAGGAACTTTGAGACTCTCCGCATCTCCCTTCCCAACGTTCAACGATGAAGAGATCAAACAAGTGATCGGGATCGCCCCAAAGTGCGGTGGCCGTGAGAAGAGACCACATGTAGCGAGCAGACAGTCATAAAGTTTTCTCTAGCATACATTGAGATGTCGTTACAACGGAACATAACTTGGTTAATTCTCAATGGACCGAATACACATCGCACTTTTTTTCCGTCTACCCGTTCTCCCTCGTTCACAGGTAATATCTATCCAGAATCCTAAACTCATAGCCCCGCATACAGGAGCGCATATGCGGCCGAATAAAACATCAGAGAGAGTGTTCCATAGTTGCCTTCGTTTTGGTGTCGCGATGCAGCACAAATCTCGGTTCCACAAATTATTTCCTCGTGATTGCGTGGGCGGGTAACAGCGACGGGTTCAGTTACGACCGTGAACTTGGAGAGTGGAGCAGTGATTCATTGGTTCGATATCAGAGGGTATATATGGAGACCTAGTGCGTCATCAGGGTGAGGAAATTAGCACTCCCACCACTTCGATATACGCTAGCTACCTATGCGGATCTCTGAATTTGCCTCGACGCGAAAGTCATGCTCAAATTTCTGCTCAAGGGATTCTTAAGGAAAGACACAGGTTGTTGGTCTACTGGCCGCAGCCGCCCGTCCGGACTCCGCGAAGCGAACTCGGTCAGAGATTTGGAAGCGTGTCGCTTGCACCGTGTGCGTGTCGCTCACGGTCGGGTTGCACCTCGTGTGTTGTGGGCTGTTGGCGGACAGTCGACCACACCGCATTGATGTTCGCTTCACGAAGCCGACGTGCAAAATTGGCTCGTTCATTTCGGATGGACAAAGATGCTCTCTCGGCTCTCTATCATCTGGCCGGAACAACACTCTAGTAGCGTTCCTGGAACGCTGGAAACTTTGAGCTCCAGAGCGGTGCACTCGAGCTCGCCGAAACTCCACGGTCTCCGGAGAGACCTCGGAAGATTCCGCAACATGAGCCAGTCAGTCAAGCTGTAACCCGCCGACGATCCAGTACCCAAGAAGAGAAGGGTTGTCGGCTACGAATGGCTGAGGCGGGGTTTGCGGGAGTTATAGTTGACTTGCAATGGAGGGACGAGCGTGCAAACGAGTTATCTCGTACAGGCCCGAATCGAAGCGTCCGATACTGGGCGAAGATTTGATCCTTCTCGCTGTCTCTGCTCCCAGTCAGAAAACCTTCTCATTCACAGAATTGCTTCTCTTCATCGACTTCTTCCTAAGCAAGAAAGAATGCGACGTGAGCCTGGGGCACCGGGTTCCTCGGCGCTGAAAGACTTCGGGACCAAAGAGAATCGAAGCGGCTCTCGTTGGAAACGGACCGGCTGTTCCCGCGGATAGTTTTCGAACGTCGATGGTGGTTGCATCTTTCAGTCGACGCAGCTCATAAACGACATCCCCAATGGCTGAACAACCCGAAGGACAGCTCTTACCTTGCCGATCTTCTGACTAGCCTGTTTAGGTGGGAGAGAATTCTGGCAAGAGGCGAGGTGACAGTAGGTGCGCGGACAGTGATTTCATCCATGTTTGATCACTTGACCTCGAACAGTCCCTAGCGCTCCGCTGGAGACCACCCTCCGTCTGGCTGTGTGACTCTGTGCTCACGTGATGACAAACGAGAAACTCGTGTTGTGACTTGAATCTCATGCTCGCATCCCGTCATCTCTCGAAAACTGATGGGGGAAGCGAGTGCGGCCGAAAAATCCAAGGTTTTCCTGCGACTGCGCGCTGTGAGTTCTTTGAGCGACTCCGGAAGTATGGGTCGGGAGAAAAAATCTGCTGCAAAGTGGTTCTCGGTTCGCAGCCGGCAGACTGAATTCTTTGGGTTCTCTTTCACCAGAAAACGCGAATTTGAGTCACCTATCAGGTGTCTTAAATCACGGAAAACCATGCCAGCTCATGGGCATGCAACACAGCACCCGTGAGCTCACTGTGTGTGCCGTTCAGGTGCCGAAATACCATAACAGTCTTCTACTGACAGCTCTGGATCCGCGCTCATCTTGAATCCGTTGATTTCACAGGTGATTGGGGAGGCTTGGGCGTTACATTTCCTTATTCCCAATCCGGTCACGCGTCCGTAGGCGCGCGGCCTCCGTGGAAGATATAGCCTGCTACCAGAATGGACGTTGCCGCACTGATGCTACGAACACGGAGTCACGGATCTTTTCGTTGTCATTCTTCAGCTCCGAGATTAGACGCGGCGGATCATCGAACGTTTCTCGGCTCATTAAGACCCGGGTCGATTCAAGTGTGACGTTCCTGGACATGAGCTCATTGGGATGTGAGTGGCAAACGGGAATACGAAGATGCGCGAGTTCAACGGGTTGAAGTGATTTTACATCAGAAATTCTCTTTTTTTCGACACGTGCGATCCCAGACTCATCGTTGAAGTGCTTTCTGTGTTCAATGACGGAAGTCGTTGGGCGGAGAGGGTAGTCGCCTCGTTCACTCGCACGAGGCCTGAAGTGTTCTCACCGTATTTATCACGAGAGTTTCGGCCTATCGCGAGCTTCAGATACGCGGGCCAGTCCCGAGTGCGAAAAGTGAGGTACTGCTTAGGAAATCCAAAGTCTCTCACGGAGCGGGCTTTTCGGAGGCGCGAAGAACGATCCTCAGAAGGACAGAATAAGCGGAGTGAGGAAACGCTCCGCTCGAGAACCGGTCACATGTCACCCCTCGGCTGGATCTTCATGCTTCTTCTGCCAGCGAGCTGCGCCCACGGCTTCAAATCACTCGTGGATTACCTGAACGCGAACATCTCGCAGGAATGGAACGAAGACTTGGAGCCCGTTTTGGAAAGTTTAACAAAACGCTTACGCATGGAACTGTTCCCAGTGGTGCAGGAGATTCTCTACGACGAAGAAATCCCGGTCCGATGTCTGCAGAGCCTCGTCAGGCTAACTTCAGGCCTGAACGATCGTCGATTATGGGCCATGCGATGTGAGTCCTCAGCTCATTCAACAACTCCGGTAACGGGATCTTACATCATCCGTTCTCAGCGGAAGATCTTCTTCATCTTCTTTTGACTAAAATTTCCTCAATCCAGTTTTGGATTCGATTGGGAGGCCGTCAGCGGGCGCGATGGCAGGGCATGTGACTGCTTTGGGAAATTATGACGAATGCCTCGAGATCCGAGTCCCCGACCGGAACGATCCGGGAAAGGTTTGTGAGTTCTCTTGGATTGAGTCTAGATGTTCTCGCTGAGGCGACCTGAAGAGCTTTCTGGATCACGAGCCTCATATGAAACGTCCGAGTCCTGAAACTTCCGTTTGTCGATTGCCGTGGCCGTTGCTGAAAAACTCTATCGATTTCGACCCACACTGCTCTCATCGTTCTCCTCCCTGAATCCTGAATTCTAATCAGGAAATCTCTCAAAGCTCCCCAGTAAGAATAACTGAAGCAGATGACCCATCTTAAAACAGGTTGCTTTTGGAGGTCAGTATTGTACAGTGTCCGTAAGTGTTCGTCGACAGCCCTGGATGTACAGGATACTACCTGAGATGGTGATGCAGGACCCTGTGTTCTCGGTGAGTGAAAGTTCACGACCTCGTTGAAACCTTCAATGCATAGATACGAGTTGGAGCAGCAGTCTTGCTCTGAAGTAGCGGGAAAAAAGCCTCCTGTTGGAAAATATGTGGCTCTTGCTAGAGTTGTCGGACTTTGAAAAAGTCCCGAAGCGTTTCGAAAGCTCACTTTCCTGGTTTACCGCAAACTTGGGCACGGAAAAGAGAAAATAGCGTGGGTGAACGGCATTTCCGCACCGGTATTTACCCTCTTTGAAGTCAGTCAAACAACAAATACAGTTGTGTTGTTTGAACAAATTGTTGGGACTCTTCACACCCAGAATCACTTGACGCTGACGTCAACGGGATGCAGCCAGCTTCCCCAGAAACATTCATTCGTTCATTTTCGCGACGGAAGAATGGCGCAAGAATTTCCCACAGATTCCCTCCTCGACGCGATATCGGAAGCTCTGCTGACTCACGTACAGGGGGAGAAGAACGGCAGACTGAAGAGAACCGTTTTTTTCAAGAATTTCATTGGAGATCCGAACGCTACCTGGATCCTGGACCTCGCTGAGAGAGCGCCTCTCGGGTTCCGTATGGGAATCTGCTTGCCGTCAACTTGCGATTCTTCGCTCGTCACTCATCTGGCGGAGAAATGTGAGTTTCGTTCTTGAGTCAATTCCGGATGATTGTTGAAGGGGGTATCAAGAAAACAACTATATCGGAAGTTCCCTACTTCTGCTTTCATAGCTCTGCTCAAGTCTCATACCTCATCATAAGGACCAGAGTCTCGATGCACTGACCGGTTTGAGCGAACCGCATAAACATGCAAGCTCCGTGAAACAGAAACGGAGACCAGGCATGAGAGACCTCTCTCCCAAAATGTGTATTTCTCATGAATGTCACACATGTTTCTTAAGCGACTTTGTGTATTATTGGGAGTCGCCCCAATCGGTTGATGCAGAAAAGCTCTGGCCTGACTAACCACTATAGGAAGATTAGAAGGAATCCGATTCTCTTTCTAAAACGTTCAACTCTGCTCAGTTGGTGGGAAGTACGGAATCCGAGCGGATATATTAGCGTGCAGGGACCAGCTTTCGGGCGAATCGCTCCCCATCGGCACCGTGATAGCCGGGTAATTCTTTCACCTTTTGCTGGATATGCCAACTCAAACACGGCTTCTGGAATATTTTCGGCGTCGAACTTCTCGGGAGCGAAGACATGATGTCCTCGTGAGCGAGCCGGGTCGTCGACTCGGAAAGAGCGGAAACACGATCGCCTCGGCCAGACTGCGTTCCAGAGGAGAACTTCATCTGCGTGACTCCTCACTCACTTGATGAATCGACGTTATTCATTGAAATTTGCGTTTTCTCTTTTCCCCAGAATCGTGGTCGGCACGATGATTGTCCTCGTCGTGGCGGGCACACTTGTCCACAGCTACTGTGATGAAGAATTAGGAGGCAAGTATCGAAACGCAAACGATTTCAGCGAATCTCATGTTTCGTCATTCTAACTCACAGACCCTCCATTGTTCTGCACAACTCCAAGGAACGCGACTGCTCATCAGTCTCGCCCAATCATCAGGGTTCTCTTTGCCCTGACTCAGTTTAAGCTGAAAACTGAGCGGATTCGAGCAGAAGAGACCATGTATAGATTTTCTCTCCCAAGTTGGTGTTCTTAGCGCAGAGGTCGGGAGCACTTCCCGATTTCCAATTGATTCAGGATTGAATCGAGTACTGCCTGATTCGATTCCCATGACCCTGAGGAGGGTTCTGACCCCACTACGCAGTCGATACCCGCTCGATGCGACGTTTTTAGCGCTGAAATCTTAAACTGAAATTAATTCCGAAGTCGTCAAGTTCTTCCGATGTTTCTCGGCTCGGACAGCGTATACTTCGATAACATCGACTGCGATTGCTCCCGCGGTCCGACATTTGGACTGCATCCATGGCATACGAGTTCTAAGTTCGTTCTGGATCCTCTACGCACATACATTCGGGGGCGATCCCGGAAATTTTGGTACGTACTCAGGAACGGCAATAATCTACATGCGGTGCACGACATCCACCCTTGGATAGCGAGCGTGCTGCAATTGTTCGCACACTGTAGAATTCTCATGGAAGACGCGTATATGAGAGATGCCCCCATGATAGGTCTAAAACACACATAAGACACCCTCCCCGAGTGCCTAAAGCGGTCTCCAATGAACTCGTATCTGACGGCAATCACGTCCTGTGACATTTTTCCCCTTATTTCACTGTCTAAGCGCCACAGTTCGTGTTCTCGTCGCCTCACTTCTGGAGGCTAGACGGCCCTATAATCTGAATCGATTTTCGAGAAAGCGTCGGGTACCTGGATCAGGCTTCCGGAAGGTAGCCAATTCACGCCGAACATTTTACCCAATCGGATTCGGGGAATTCCGGATATGACTCGAACAGCCGGAAACCTCTGCAATATTCCAGACAACTTGAGAAAGGCCATGGTCTCGATGCGAAGTCCTCTCTTCAGCTTGATCACACAAGGAATGCTCGCCGTTGAGACGTTTTTCGCCCTCACCGGTATTCTACTCTACACAAGCGTGGCAGCCGAGAGCCGAAAAACTGAGGTAAGAAATATCTTCTGTTGTTGGCTCTCCTTTTCAGTCAGATTTCCCATGAGGGAAAGGATGAAATGCGGATTCCTCTAACTTGCCATGCGCGATGCAATGGTTCTTCGTCGGAACGTTATGGATCGAGACAGTTAACCGTAATCCTTTCATTGATTGCTGAAAACTCTTCATTTCTTCCAGTTTCCAACACCAAAGTTTGCACTCATGATAATCATGCGTCGAGCTTGCAGACTTCTTGTACCGTCACTTGGAGCACTCTGTATGTTCTACTTATTCCCCCTGATCACATCGGGACCCGGATTCGATGCTGGCTATCCATTCTTCAAGAACAACTGCGATGAGAGATGGTGGTCGATTCCTCTCTTCATCAACAACTTGTGGTCCTTGGAGCATGCCTGCGTGGGGAACCAATGGTGGGCAACTCACTGCAGGGAATCAAGATTTTTTTCATCGGCGAACATCGCTACCACGCGATTCTTATTCAGAAATTCATGCTTCCGTCTCTGTGCGTAAATGACCCGAATTTCTCCCCTCATAACTTTTATTCTGAAAGGTACAATGCGGTTGACATGCAATGCTTGTGCATACTCCTCCTACCGTTGCTCCTCATGCTCCGGAAGCCGGCTGAAGGCATTTTCATCGTTTTGACTCTCATCGGCTTGTCTGTCGTGGGTACAGCCGCGCTCACTCTCCACCACGGCGCCTTTCCAGCCGCTTTGGTTCTACCGAGAAATACAATTGGGGTGAGTTTCGGTAGCTATGCCTCAGATCAGATATCTCCGGATTAAGATCAGAGAATACAGCTTACGGTTTCAGGCTTTGCATTTCATTCTGCGAATCCATGATCGGTGTCTTCCACACTTGTCATCAGTGGCCGTCGGACTGATCGGTGGTTATCTGATAGAGAATCACAGAGACTCGAAATTGAGCAGATCATTCACGAGGATAGCCTGGATCCTATTCGTCGTTCTGATAAACTCGATTGTATTCGGTGAGTTCCTGCGCTGTTCTCGAGGAAACGCCCTCATGAAACGGAAGAGAGCTCGCTCGCAAAAAACACGTATCGAGAAGGGATACGTGAAAGGAGGGGTATTTCATTGTATTCTGAGCCGTTGATACCCGAAGTCGCGGAGTTACGAGACTTGTTCCCTTTTCCCGCAGTTGTCCATCTCTGGCATGAACGTGGCTCCATCACTACGCTCGAATCTCTGCTGTACGGAGGTTTCTATAGACCTTTGTGGTCATTATGCATCGTCTGGCTTGTATTCATGTGCAGCGCAGGGAGAGCCGGTGAGTACGCTTTTGGTCGTTCGCTCTCTGGGGTCTTGACACACTTCGTCTGAGTGTTCAGTGGAGTCGAAACTCAGGAATCATCTCCCCAACCTTAGGAGAACAAGTTCGTTGTCTCCAAGTCCTGATTCCAGACCCGATTCCTTCCAGAGAGATTGCGTTGGCTCCTCAGTCGCCAAAACTTCATACCCTTGAGCCGACTGTCGTTCTGCTTCTACCTAATGCAGCTCCAAGTTGTGATGATGAAGAACTTCACCGCCAGGAGTATCGTACCATTCACGTATTACCAGAATGTGAGTTCTCGATTCTCTCTCGATGACGCTATGGACACCCGCGAAGATCAGGTAGAGTCGCGGGCGTCTCGAAGGTGTGAAGTTCTCCGCTTCCATTGTTCCCTCTCTTCAGCTCCGCGATTTTTTCGCCGATCTGGCCTTCAACTACATGGCGGCCTGGGTATTGGTCGTATTATTCGAAGCACCCGCTGCGGCGCTGGACAAGCTCATAAACGGCCTGATGCTTCAACGAGAACCATCAAAGCTCTCAGAAGAGAAGATGAAACGTATATGTGTAACGAAAATTGACGACGCCTCCGCTATAAGTTATAAACTCTGAGTCATGATGAAATGCCCCATGAATGGTTTTACTTTGGAAGCTAGTTCATTATCCTCCATCGCGGCGAGTGTTCTCCAACGTACATACGCTTTTTCATGCTCCGGTCTCATTGCCGTTCGAGAGTAACAACCGCGACTCATCTAGATTAGAAAGCCAAGCGGACGGAGGTGAGACAGTTTAGCATCCTCGTTTCTGTGCTCCCGTCCAGAAATGCTCACCCGCTAAGGGAATTCGTTCCTGATGTCGCAGTCTGAGTATCATAATTCGATACATCAGATCGAACTCGCTACGTCCAGAGGTTTCCGGGGACGCGCTCACCGAGCTTGGTCGGGCTCGACAACGGCTGCAGCCACAGTGACGAAAACGACAGAATCGTCGCTCCATGCCGCTCCCGTTTTGGTAGAGCAACCCACAAAGGGAGAACTCCATAATCTAGGAAGTATGGGAGGTACTACGAAGGGGAACTGACGTTGAGGAAAAAATAGAAGAGCCATACAGGGAAAAATTCCCCACTTATGAGAAACAAAGGCTCATTATCTGGACGATGCCTCTGGAGCAGAGCTCAGGATCAGACGCTGGAAGGACGAAATGAGAGGGAAAGGCATTCCAATGTCGAGATGCGCGACGGAAGGAAGTGGAGATGAAACGTGCAGAACGATTGGTGAATAATTGGACATAATAGGGTCGCGGACGATATTGATAGCTATCACTTCGGATATTGTAAATCGAACGTAGCGGATAACTCGTGGCTCGAGACAGAATTCTCGGCGATGATAACAGTGTTGGCTCGAGCGATAAACGAAACTCATCCAGTTCGCAAGATCCACGGCAGTATGGATCCTCCAAGCACTATGGACGATTCCCTGGAAAGAGGTCCACTTCGACCGAAAAACGGTTGATCGAGAAGCGTCTCTTCAGGTGACAGAGGCGTCTCAAGATCGAGAGTTGGCTGCTGCGGTAGACTTTCGCTCTTATAGGGTGGGCGTACACGCACCCTGAAATAAGCATTGGCGTGCGGTTCGAGCCGGCACAGTGATCCGAGCTCAAAAGTTGCAACATCCGTTCCAGGAAGAGAAGCATACTCAAGAACTGTCTCGAGGACACTGCTTCATTCGAATGGTTCCCAGTTGAGTTTGGATAGTAATGAAGCCCGAATTCTGGACGGTGGTCGCCAGAGCCGCTGTTGTTGGGAGTGACAGTCGTACTGCCTCCACTAGATACGACCGATTTTCGTCTTCCGGATGTTTGACGCATCACCGTGCATCGGCCTCGAAGACCTCGCTTTCCTCCGCGTGGAGCAATTTTCGAGAAAGCATCCCACGAGAAGTAGATCACAGAAAGCTCCAGTTCTGAGAATCACTTCTGATCTTTCATCTAGCAAGTGGTTGTCGCAACCAGATAAAGTGATCACTGGAAGCTGAGAGAATGGCTCTATACAGACTGAGAGGACTTCATGTCCGACGTCCAGTTTCAGATCGGGAGATTTCTCATGGGAGCGAAGTCTCCCGGCGAATCCCGCCACGTCGCAACCGTGCTCGATTCTGATATGTCCTCTCGAACTGATACCCTAAAGTCTGGGAGATAAGGGACTACATTTTCAACCATAAATTCACCCAGAATTCACAGCCATCGATGGAATTTTCAAGATCTGGCATTCTTCCGTGATTGACGGAACGTTGCTACCTCATGCAGAATTGTCGGGATTCACATGCGTGCACACTAGCAGAAGTTCCCGTAATGTTTCAAGTCGAAAAAGTAGTCCCTTATCTCCCAGAATTTAGAGTAATTGTGAAACGTTCACTTTCACATTCAAGCGAGAAGAGATTTGTGTCTCTCGTCTCCGGCGATAATCGAGAACACGTTTCACGAAGGATATTGCTCCCTTGTAACACTCGTCCACAAGCGCGTTTCGTTTCCAAGGTTGATAGAGGTCGCGTGCTGGGATTCCGACAGTTGATGACGCAAAATGAGCGTTAAGAACTAGAATCTCGGGGTTTTCTCCGTAGCGATGTGCTGGGGTGAAACGATATGAAGCTATCGGGAGTGTCTTCACATGTGAAACCATCATCAACCACAATGGCTCGTTCGATATGAGCCGTTCTACCATCAGGTCGATTCCAGCAATGGTATCATTCGGGTCCGTCACAATGAGCGGATACAGATTTCCTCCTCGGGTTTTCAAGCGATCGGGGTGATTTCCGAGTGCGGCAGCTTTTTTTCTGACTTTCCGCTCGAATGAGGCGTCCGCTCGGATCGAGCGTCAGCGAAAAACGGACTCCCGATCGAATTGTCATCCGCTCACGCGGGGCTGAATCCGCCAAAACAGTGCTTGATAGTCCTCGCTTGGTCTGTGACGGCGCCCAGATAGAGCTGATCATTATGGAGCATGAGTACCCCTGGGTACTCCTAGTTGGGGAGTCTCCCGCGCTCAAACCAATCGGCGTCATCGAAGAATTGAGAGGTTCCATTGATTTATTGAATCATCATCTCGAAGCAGCCCCCTATTCGAGGATGGGACGGAAGGTCCGGGATGAGTATTTTCTCTGGGCAATATCATCAAGAAATCCGATTGAAATGAATTCGTTAGCAAGGATTAGCCTGCCTTCGGCCGACTACGCTGGCGGGCCCGTCCCTTGCTCCGGAAGTTTACTGCTGACAAACAGACATTGTCTTCCAAGCAGAGTCATAACAGCTTAGAGAGTGGCCACCGATTCTCGCTAGAATATTATCGGGGCGGTGCGCCTCGTTGTTGAAATTCGTTTCCGCATGTCCTTTCCGGTGAGCCGCCCTACATCACGCAGTTTCATTGTAGGCTTACATTCCACCGGCGAGGGTTCCCTTGTTGCGCCGGAAGCTAGCCGCAACGAAACTGAAACCACCAACAGTTTTGCTTTGCGGCACTGTCGACTAGCACTTATCACTCGCTCTGCCGTCAGCAGCTTGCTCCCAATTTACTGGTCGTTGATGAGATCGATGTGGAACGTGAGCCTACGGAACCACTAGTTCAGCAGCTGAGCTTGGCCCCTTTTTTTGTAAGTCGATCAGATCAATACCGGAGGAGTCTATTGAGGACAAACAAACAAACAGACCCTGGATTTTTATATATATAGATATAGATGAAGATTCATTTTTCCCAGGCATATTCCGGCGTTCATTCATGTGCAGAGGCGCGAACAGAGCCTTGGTACTCACTCAACGAGCATTCCGGTCAACGGAATGAGCTCGCGCGAACCCCGTTCCGCAGCCGACGAGTCGGCTCTCGATTCCGCTGCTTCTGATCGGAGATGTGGAAGATAATTTTCGACTCTGAGCGGCAAATCAGAGAGCCGGGCGATGACTTCATGGAATCATCGGACGAAGTCTTCTCAGGCGCTCCCAGAAGCTCGGCTTGAGCCAGAGGCATCCTCACGAGCTTCGATAACCCTCTTGCGCCTTCGATAAGCTCAAAGGCAATCGAAGCCCCGCCCCACATCCTCATGTTCGGCGCGAACGGATACGTGCGCAAATGAATGAATCACAGAATTTCGGATTCCGTTCCGTTCAATTCCTGTGCCAGGGAGCAGGCTTCGAGGTCTGCCTCAAGCTCCTGCGTGGTGAAAGTCTCCCCCGGTGTTATCGACGCAGAGATCGATACCGCTGAGACAGTGGTGGCTGACGTGAACTGCTCCAAGTAGGCATCCTGCTCAAGCTTAGCCGAATGACTCCTTCGAGAGATGTCGTTACCAATACCTTTCACCGCGAGAAGGTATTCGGTTGATTACGAAATCAGGATCTCCAGCTCAGGTAACCGCTTCGAGTACAACGTCCTTGTGAATCGATGAGTTTCGACCAAATGAGCGGCGAATGACAAATCCCTCGGTCCAGTGGTCTAGCGGTCTCAATGCGCAAGATTTCCAATCACAGCTATCAGGCTTCCCGTCTTCTTCGAGCGTATCCCACCTCGAAACATTCCCTCGCCGGACAGCTCTCGCATCGAAACCGTTGCGTCAGTCTTCTTCGTTACATGCCAGATATCAAACAGTGACTCTCCTCAAGGAGAATGTTAGATTGAGCCGACTCCATCCATCCAATTAAGCGTTCCGGGCAGTAGTGTCGCCAGCCTGGGGCTCTCCAAGCTGGAAATGAAATTTTCTCTCATGAAATTTTGAGATTCGACGATTCGGTTTCAACGTAGGCTCACGTTATTTCGCGCGGAGTTGAGAGGTCTTATTCACGGATGCCAGTGCAGCGGAAGTCGGCTAGCCCATCTCGATTTTCAGCAGTAGCGCGTAGGAGTCGACCGCCTGACTTGTCGAATGACGGTTTCGACCTAACACATGAAGCTTAGCTCAACAAATTGATTGTCGTTCCGCCTCCGAGACACAAGCTGAATCGTTTAACAAAGACACGTCGAGCGTCATCACCAGGGGACACGCGGTCCCTTGAACTAAATCGTCTGCTACGACTTTCCCCGGCCTCTTCAGTACACATTTTTTACATGAGCTCTACTCGTCCGCGATGCCTCAGATGTCGCCAGAGATTACACCCACTGAAAGGGTTAAAATAAGATGTCTCCATGTCTGGTAAAATCACTTCAAGAGGAGAAGCTGTGGTTTATGATCACTGAAGTAGCTGATGTGATTTACGGTTTCGATGATCATCAAACTATCAGCGAAAGCGAGGTCAAGACAGGTGCCTCCAACAGTATCGATTGCCAAACTCACGCCGAAAACTGTTTGCATGAAAAAGAACAGATTATTCGGGTTCGCTTCTACCCCAACATAATAGTTGAATTCTCCACAAACGATCACTGGTACAGAAACAGCTTAATGTGGCGTAGACTTCGCAGTCTTCAAATGCTTTCGGACGAAATCGGTGATTCTCATGGATTCTGCGCCACAGCCGATGTAGACGACATTGTGACTCCAGAACTTTCTCATATTTCATTACACCTCCGCTCCTATCACGTAGTTTGTTTAGTGAAAGGCGTTCTGATCCAACTACATCGATGAACATACCTTCCGACGCCCATGTTCCAGTCAAATGTTAACTGACTCCAATTTCTAATAATTAGGGCTGGACGTTCATGCCGGCACTGTTCTCGGGAATTCCTGGCGAGAAGTATCGCGGGTTTCTGTCGGAAATCGGCTGGCACCGCAAAATCCTCAGCGAATTGGTGTGGGGGGGGGGGGGGGGGGAGGCACAATGTATCGTGGCAAGCAACCCTCCAGAGCAGTAAGAACACATATTTATCTGAAACCGGCGTACCTCGTCGCGCTTCGCTGCGACGTCCGAGGTAGTTTGTCTGCGGCAGGGGTCGGCGAACTTTTCCCCCTCATGTCCAAGAACATGCCTCAGGTGATTGCGCCGGGGACAAAAACTCAAAACTTGCACGAGGACTGTTGGTGTGGGTGATTGCTCCTCGACTAACTCCGGGTAGGCCAGGAGTCTGGCTTTGAAGAGTTCCGGGGCAGAATTCAGATACGGATAGCATCTGAGCGTACTTTTCTCTCCTCATGGGAATCATTCCGGCATCATGGAACTTCCCCGAGATATTTGAATCCGCGCCCCATGGCGACTCTTTCGCCCTGCTCTGATCGTATTTTTCCTCGATTTGACCATACTTTCCGGGGTCTACGGAGGTTATTCCGACGTTGATTTGATTACTTTTTTTGTGGTCCATGGGGGTGATTCCGAAGTCGACCCGGAACCAAGAGATATGGTCGACCGGCCTCGTGATCACCTCCATGGAGCCCAGGAGCATGGTCAGATCAGAAGATGGTGTTGTGCTACTCACCTCATTCGATGCTTGGGGGGAACTTGAGAGAGGTTGCTTTCCTTCCTGGGAGGCCCATCTGTGGAAAAAAAAATCGAGCAGTTGATCAATTGCATTGCACCACTTTCAGAAACGACCGCCATGAAACCCACGGTGCGGTTCACATCTTCACCTTGTAGCTACAAAGTGATGTGGATACGAGTCCGCAACGGTGGAAGGGAGTCGACGGCCAGGCTGTGGATGTGACAGTCGCAGGCGAACCTTCCAGTGCTTGGAATGAATGCAACCCGAGCGGAATGTTCACTCCTGTATCGGGCGGGCAGCCGTCCGACTTTCCTCGTTGTGCACCGTGTGATTGATCTCCACGGGCTCCACGGCGTAGAGCAACGGCCGCGCATGATGAAGCGTGCAACTCGATGCGAGAGCTGTCAATCAGACACGGTGAACGAACGAACGCACTCGAACCGCGTTGCACTGAGAGCTTTACACCACCGGAATCGGTGCCGGATCGCGCACCGCGCCGCAGATCATGGGCCGTTGTCATGCTCCTTCAAACTGAGGAATTCCTCAGCTCGCGACGACAAAGCTCTCGAGTTTTCTCGGTTTGTTACCGGGGAAAACACGGGAGCGCGTTAACTGGGCCGCGGCGCCTACTGGGCCTCGCCGTCAACTTCCGAGCGGACCGGCACGCAGCGGACTTGAAGCGGGTTGGGAGATTGGTTGAGGTCAGATTAGTGCTGGGGCGAGCGAGCGAAGCGATGCGAGCAGATCGACAGACATCGCACTCGAAATCGTGCGGGGTACTTGAGTGAGATCAGGTTAAGGCCCCCGTGGCCCGGTTGACGACGGGGCCCAGTTGACGGGCACCCGAGAAATACTGCGGCAGCCGGAGCGGCTGGCCGAGGCGCGCCGTTTCGTAACGGAAGATACTGCGGCCGGCGACAAGGGCCGCCGTCTTCGCATTTTGGCGCCCAGGGGTGTCAACGAGAAGTATCAGGCGGCCTATAAACATTCGGGGCCGATTCCGGGTGAGAACACGAGGTTGCGTCAAGCTTCGAGCCGTTGCCTTGGCGTTTACCCGGGTCACTGGTTAGATCGGCCGGAAGTTCGGGTACGATATCACGGGACAAGCATCACAAGTTAGAGCTGATTATTCTGATATAGGTAGATACACATCGAGAGGTTGCCGTCCTTTATCGAGCGTCTGTTATCGCGTAAAACACCGGCTGGTTGGCTAGAGGACATCTCTGCGGTTCTCTCGATGCCACGGAGCCCTGGAGCAGAGCATTTTTTCCACTTCCAAATTTCAGCGGAATTCCGTCGAAGCTGTTGTCGCCATAGAGAGCCGAAATCGAGACGATTACAGCAGCGGTGGACTCTCCGAGACAGGAGTGGATTGTTTATCAGTGTGAAATCAAGGCTCCACGTCAAAGTCACGACTAGATGGACAAACTAGTGGAAGTGCATCGCAAGGAAGTCGAGCAACTCAGGGAGGAAAATATCCAGAGGGCCATGGAGTGCGACAAGGTAAACGCAGGATGGCGTGAGTGGGTTGCAGGATGAATCCAGAGAAATCGAGGATTTCGCCGGGGGCAGGGGTGCCTAATCGACCCATGGGCTGATGGAGCTCAAGTATGCAAGGAAGGCCGGTAAGTCGTCATGGGATTGCGCGGAAGGCGGGCTGTTCACCAATCCGGTTGGCCCGACAAAGTATTCGCATAGTGGTTTCGAATCGAAAGCGGAGAACTCCGAAGATTGGGTTCAAGCACTCGAAGAGGCTTACCTTCCGAACGAAAGTAGGGATTTCATAGATGGGATGATGACATGGATCTAGGAAAATCCGACATATATATCAAGCGCAGGCGAATAAGTCGAGTTGCTCCTTGAAGGTGGACGGAGCATCCTGAGCCGGGGATGAACGCAAGTGCACTCGAGTCGGTCTGTGTCCCAGACCGGTTCACCTACGGGGAGGAGGACAGGTCCCTACAAAAAGAAACGGGAGTTGGTGGTCTTGAACTGATTCGCGCGGCAGATTTCGAGGAGGATTCATGGGGGATTGGCGAAGACAGTCACCAGAGGAATGTCGACGACGCGAGCAACCAACGGGAAGTGATCGGTACAGCGCAGCGGATAGCGGTCATAAAGAACTGACGTGACGGGCGACAACATTCATCAGAACGTCGTCCGGTAGACCAGAAACGATCATTCGCAACCGGTGCAAGCTACGAGGACATGTGGCCTGCTGACTGCAGACGAGGCACGTGGATGGAAGCTGTGGAAGGAGGCGCCGATCATGGTTCAGCAAGGATTGAGGAAGTGGAGTCAAAATTACGCCAATGAAGGGAGCACGAGGTGGTGGGAACGGTTCCGGGAAAACCGAGAACATGGAGGAAGTAAAGATCAACGGTATCGCGTGGCAAGCGAAGGCGGATACCGAAGCAGATGTGAGTGTCGTTTCACGGGGAACAGCTGACGCATTGAAGCATTGAAGTGGGACCGAGCGCGATAGCGAGAATTCGAGGAGTTGCAGGAGGCTCGTGTACGCCGATCGGACAGGCACAGGCTCACCTACAAGTAGACGGATTAGAGTTGGAGAGAGTGACGATGACAACTTTGCCAGAAGGAGCTCAGGAGGGATGAGAAATTATGCTGGGCGACGATCTCTTGTATAACCCAGCACTGATCACGGTGTGCAGGGAAGGTCGGGCATGAATGTTGGAGAACCGAGTATTCAACGAGATAGCCAAGGTGTTGCCAGAACAGATCAAGAATTTTCGAAGAAAGTTCCTTTGGTTCAGGGTTTCGAAGGAGGGAATCAGAACGGGTAAAAAGAATCGCAACGCAGTCATGGACTACATGGCGCCAACAGATGCTCACGGGGCAAGATGGTTCCTCGGATCAGCGCCATTCTTGAAAAGGTTTGTGAAGAATTACGCGACGATAGCGAGTCTAATAACGAAGTTGCTCTGGAGGGAGAAGTTTCGAGCAAATCATAATCATAACCTTCCTGTGATTTTGCCGTTATCATGTCCGTAATCATGGAACTTTTTTTGAAAACAGGGTTTCGGGGATGGTAGAAACGTAGTCGGGGGTTTTCGGGGTCACTGGGCACGATGCGGGTGTTAGTTTTCATCAATCCATCCATCCTGATGAGGAACTCGTTATCCCCAATCGGTTCCGCTGTTGATGAACCGCGCTGCTCACGCAGCGATCATTGGAATCTGAAAATAGCACTGTCTGTTCCCGGTCAGCGTGCTGCTACCCCGAATAAATTCTTTAACAACCTACTGATGCTGAAGACGCGTAGTTGAGCTCCTGGATTTTAACTATGAGTCCAGATTTCTGTGGATTCATTCGGAGATCGGCGAATCCGCTTCGATTGCTTTGCGGGTTATTTTTCCCTTTGAGACGGCGATGCTCGGGACAGATCCTTTCTGCGGATTGAGCGCTCGTTCGACGGCAGGTGGGTTGAGATCTTGCATCCTGGTCACGGCACCACGGTTGATTACGCGAGGCCGGAGGGGATATTCGAGGAATTGGGGATCTGGGAAACGTTTGAGGAGCACGAACGATCGGCAATGCGTAGACAGCTGTTCGGGAGTCCAACCTCGTCGCACGATCGGGAGCGGGGGATTTCTGAGCGGGAACCACGAATATGACACCATGTGGTCGCCGCACTGAGTCCCTAGAGCATGTCATAATGGAGTACAAGGAAGAACAGCGGAAAAAAGGAGATTTGCAAAATACTTGGCCTCCAGGCAAACTCGACAAGAGAGATTGTAGAGCGAATCAAACGGAGTCTTGGAACTTGGAAAGGAGCAACGGAAGAATACATCTCACGCACAGGCACGATCCTCGACCAACAAACATACCCAGCATTGTGGACTCGCCCCCGCGTATGGGGTTCTCACATGTAACGAAATGTATTTGGTTGATAAATCAATCGATCAATCGAGGTCACGCATTCATTGAAATCTGCGGAATAACCTCCTTGTTCTGTTCTCGTAGTCTTTTCGCTGCAAATGTTCATCCAGGTTCCTCTCTAAGCTCCGCCGTTATTCTGGCAGCTGCGAGCATTTGTCATCGGCCGACTCCAGACGCTGCGCGCGTGTGGAAAGCGGTTCCCGATGCAGAGGCTTTTTCTCCCCATCCATTTGACCAGCATAGTTTTCAAGGTATCTTCCCATTCGGTGCATTTTGTCTTCTCTCTGTGTTATGATTTACACAAGCTCCTCTCTGGACCCCGAAAAGTGTAACCAGATCGATCCTGGAACGTTCCCCTACAGGCGGATGCAGACGACGAAGTGTTCCCGCTGTTTTCTCCCCTCTGAGCCGGTGGGAGAAGCAGATCTCGAATTCTTCTCTCTAGACAGCGAAAAGTATGGTCAAATTGATCCTGAAACCAACTCCATAATCCAGAAGCAGGGCGGAAAACCTGACAGATGAAGCGGATTATGTATATTAGGGCACAGTTTTCGAGATCTTCAGATAATTCTTTATTCGAGCAGTTCGAATCTAATAATGCCTGTCCGGAAGGCTCATCTTCATGTGGCGAAAGAGATTCGGCCTGTTTGGGTTCGCCAACGTTGGGCAGTAGCTCAACGTGTGGGCATAGTCCCCGCCCTCGGAGCTGCAGTGATAGCATTTGAAGCTCCTCAACACAGGGCAAGCAACCGTGCCGTCAGGAGCACGCAACACGTGGCTCCGGTAGACTCTGCGAGGTTCGCCCTTCTTGCGACAAAATGGGCAAAACCCAAGTTCCGACAGGGGAACGGCGACAATGCAATCTTCAAAACGTGCGTCGGATCTCAGGTGCACTGCAACCGAAGCCAAAACTCTCCGTTCCTGATAAGGCTGGAGGAGAGAGCGTCTCCGCTTCTGACGCTTCTTCCTCTCCCTTGAATTTCCTCCTTCTGTACTTGATCTGAGCGATGCGTGACCGCTCGCTTCTGCTCCAAGATCTCGAATCCGGAGCAGATCCATCTCGATGATCAATTGTTCGAAGTCTCTGCGAGATTCGAGACTCTCCTTAAGTGTAGCTCGAGCCGCTGCAAGCATGTTGAGATCGGAGGCTGTTCGTGGAGCGGAACAAGTGTGTGACTTCTTCGGAGTTCTGACTCTGTTCTTATATTGTGAGCCCAGTGACCCTCTCCGACTCGGCGGCATAATTCCGCTACGCGTCGATTCGGACAATGATAACCTGAACTCGGGGTGCCGTTAGAGCTCATCGGAAACCGCGACCCCCGCCGAAGCTGCGGACCAGGATCCGAGAAGTTCCTACTTTGTTTCCGAGGTCAATGTTCAGCTTCGGCGAGAACTGATCCCCCCCTACGGATTGGATATCATGAAAAATCTCTGCGAGCGAGCAACCCCGGACTTCGCGGAAATCGCGGGGTGCTGTTCAGAAGCGCCTCAGAGGGGATCCAGTGAGCTTCAACGGGTGAGCATGTTGGGTAGTGAGCCGAGTAGATATCCCGCTTCAGAGCTTCACCGCAGAATTGGATATTGCGCGTTGTGCCTTCTTTCTCTGAGCTCATCTCGCATCGGCTTCTTCGTCATATTGTGTGTGATATCGGAACGGGTTTTCGACGGTCGAATCCATCGGGCTTCAACAGGAATCAGGGGATCCCTGGTTTTCGCCTGGCTTACTTCGCCCCAGCCGATTCCTCACCCCGCTTGACCCCGAAATCCTCCTGCTCTTCTCTCCCGCATTGTCTTTTTCCTGCGGAATCGTTTTCCATCCTCACTTCCCAGAAGATGTGGTGTGTCCCCGCCCAGGTCGCGGAAACTCAGCTGCGGAGTTGACCGCGTCTTTATTCCAACGGTTGCGAATTCCAGGGATCGATGTTCCCACAAATGCATTTCATAACTCCCGACGTCTGAGCACTCTCCAACCACGACAGGCGTGTCCGTGTACCGACATCTTCAGACAAATGTCTCCGTCGAATGCGCATCAAAGCTCCGATGGTTTTTCAGCCTTCTCTTCGTCTTCAGCCGTAAGGGGTTCTGTCTGAGCCTCGGAAACATAACGTAGACGTCGCCAGCAACGACAGGGCTCAGAGGATCATTGAGAAAGCAAAGGGGTCTTCAGGAGACGCAGGCGTCGATGGCTCCGCTTTCTTCTTCGCCGCGCGTTCTTCCATGTGATAACCCAGCTGTTCTTCCTAGAAGGGTGGAGAAGGGTCATTGCATAACGTTCCATGGCCCTGGCTAGGAGAAGTTGCTCGAGAATTGTTTTCTAACATTCCATGTCGAGTTCCCAGGTGCTTCATGAGTACAACAATCCACACGATACTCCACAGAATGATCCCGAGATCCACGGAAGCTGCGGGCAATATAACACCGATCAGGAACATGGTGGAAGATTAGTATAACATCTTCTTTGCCAATGATCATATCCATGGAATGCTGATGCTGGCTGATGAGCGCTTTACGTTGATGTTTCAGGAGACCAAGTGTCGTTCTCGTTGCCGACGTTCGTTTCTCGACCAGTGTCTTCGCAAAGTTCCAAGGGGACGAGGAGATGTGAGGCTCGTCAGGATTGCCTGCCGTTCAGGAACTCGACAGTATGAGCACAGGCCAAAGCGTCCCTACTCCGATGCCCTTCCATGATCTGAACGAGCGGAAACTCCTGTCGCGGGATCTCGTTCTGACCGTGACGCAAACGCCTTCGATACGGAACGGACCTCCTTCCGTTCAGGATGTTGCGAATCTCCGGGTCGTTGATGGTGTTGGAGAGTCGTTTGATTTCAGGTGGAGCCTCGACCTAATTGGTACCGTCATCGCTGATCAATCCCTGCAAGCGGAATGCGTCGCCAGAAACCGACGAAGAGCAGTGTTGGTCTGCAGCGCGGAAAAAGATGACCGGTCTCAGGTTGACGTGCACACGAAGATCGCCGCGTAAGTCTCCTGAAACACATAGTCGCCGCTCTGATCGTCATCTTCTCGGAAGCGAGTGGAGAAATAACAACAAAAGTCAAGGCCGGCTGTTGTGAACGGGGCGGAGGGGGATCGAATCTCCTCTGTTGAGCTACTACGGTGGAGACACGTCAGCATTGAACTACGGAGACGAGAAAGCTGCAGACCCTATGGGGCCACCGGTGATCGTTCATAAGGGGTGCTAGAGCCCGAAGGACGAGAAGCAGGACAGTGTATCTAGAGAACGAACGAGGGCTCGCGTTCGAGGTAAATGTGACTTAGACGATGGCACCCGACCTAGCAGTGAAACCAAAGAGGAGGTCCGCAGGGTGCTCCGACGATCGGCATGTGGAAATCGCGCCATATTGCGAGGCCCGGATGGTAACCTGCAATCTTTGCAAGGGGGTGGGGCATTTCAGCCGTTCTTGCCCGAAACACAAAGAACGAATCTGCTATCGTTGCAAGGGTCTCGGCTGTAGCGAGTCCTGACTACCTCACACCTGGGAGAATGACGACATCGGACTTGTGGCTCGTTTTGGACGCTGCCACTCCTCGCTGGAGACTGGATTGCACTTAATAATTTGAGAGCGCTGGCTCTCGTCCGTTCCGTCGATCGGGCAGTATGATACTGAACGTGCAAGGTGCACGCACGTGGCGCCGCGAAACAGCAGACCGCGCCAGCCATGCAACAAAGAGCGACTCAACCTTTTATTTTCCTTCTTAGCTACAGACTTATAACAATAGTTTTCCTCCTATGTTTGCTGTTCATCCTACCCAGACTCATGAACAGGTACATCTAGCGCCCTGGCGCTAGTCTCTAGATATTTTTCACTGGAATTGAGCAAATTGGATTTCCAGCTGGTACGCTGGGAGTGCTCCCCAGCGGCCTCCGGCGCAAGTACCTGGTTCGCCTCCACCAGAGTGAGGCTGATTAGAATCAAAATCATCGAATCACTGTGTCCCAGGTTGAATTTCCCAAGGCAAACGCCCGAAACCCCGGAGTCTTAGCCTGGATACGAATATTCGAATCATTCTCAACCCCGAATCAACCTGATTCGTCGGTTTTTGATCCGAATCTGCTAAACTCTGGCCTCCAAGAACAAGTCGAGACTCTGGGGTCCGACTCTGTGGGGCTTGCACGGAAGTCGTCTACGGGGAGTCGGAAGATGGCAGCTACGTTGCAAGAGGGTAGGTGAAGAGGTTGCGTAAAACACCGAACTTGCGGGCTTTTCAAGCAGACCAACAGGGGCGGCCTGTCAGCTGGAACAAACGAGGAGGCAACTGGAGAGTACCGAACTCAAGGTGACCGGAGGCTACGAGACGCCGAAGACGAACGAGGGTCCGGTCTGGAGGACACGACCAACCGCAACAGCAGGACCCGTTCCCAGACAACCGGCAGTTCGGCCCCGACGCCCGGAACCGGCCGATTATCGAGCGGTCCCTTCTCCCGCCTCATACGCCCCCGAGAAGCCTTGACCCCACTGGAAAATGTAACATCTGCTTCCAATATCTGACTTTTACGGAAGGCCATGGTAACCCGATTCAAAAACTGTGCGAAGATTAGCTGAATTCACGAATTCATTAGGAGTAAGGAGGTTGGGCTGAAGGCATCAGAACCGCGTGGTATGGAGGGCTTGGTGTTGAGGTATAAAAAGAGACAGGGGAAGTCGGACGATGATGGTGTGCTCATCAGGGTAGAGTGGAATATCAAATGCGTGATGTGTCGAGAAGGTACCGCAGGCCAGGAGCCCAGTGGATTAGCAGTGGTCGAGTGTCGCATTCTGAAGAGAAGCACCTTGAGAGGCGACCCGCTGTCCTGGGAAGGGAAGTCAGTAGAGGAGGTAGATGTTTCTGATCGGAAAGTCGAGAGTCCTCGGGTTGAGTGGACCCAAATCTTCTATGGGATACAACCGTGGTGAACAGTCCTCCTTCTCTAGCCATAAAACGAAATAGAATTACTCATCCGAACAACGGAACTACACCGCGAACTGTGCTCGAAAGTCCATGGTCTTCCTATGGAGTCATTTCGGACTGCTTGTGGATGTCGTTCCGAGTTGTCGTAACAACACGATTGACAACACGACGAACATCCGAATCCGGCTGGCCGAATCCATGCCAATACGCACGTTTTCTAGCGAACTGTCCGTCACCGGGGAAACCATACCGCTCCTCAGGGCGATCCACTCCCATGAAGGGTTCATATTCACAGGGCTTTTCTGGGATATGGTGGCAGAACCCCGCTCGGGCCTCTCGTGAAGAGCTCCGTTCGTCCAGATTGAGGGTCCGACCGTGTTTGTTCGCATCATTACATTTTGGCATGTGATTTTTCGCAACGAGGCGTTTCGGCATCATGAAAACAAGGACGACTCCCCTATGTGAACAGCCTCGGTCGTGGCGAGCCGAAATCTGAGAAATCTGATGAGTGGAACCCAACATTTCTGGTCAGTTCTGGATCATTGAACGCATCCTGGCGGATATTCCATTGCTCAGCGGCTGTAAATCGTTGGATTTTCGCGCTGATTCGAAGATTCGAACGTGAACCAACCAAACTCACGATTGGAACATTGTTCATCGATGAAGCGGAGTCTCGGTGCCCTCTAAAGCGAAAGTTCGAGTGCGGTATGAGCATTGAACCTGCGTGCCATCTTCCTCGACGATGGTTTCGGCCAGGGTTTGAACACCTCAGAGCCTCTGAGCGAGTAGGTCCGGATGATGGACTTGAGCTCGAGCACGCTCTCGATGCTACTTCATTCCCGGAAATCGAGCTGCAGATAGCGTCCCGACGGAGATCCGACCCGGCTCCATCCTTTGCGCTTCAAACAATCCCACGGCATGGAAAGCTCATCATAAAGGAGATAGAGGCTCTCGACGGTGGCGACACTCCAGCTAGCCGACCTCAGGATTGCAAATCGCGTGAAAACCGTTCAACCACGGTGAACCCGTAAACCGTGTTGCACCGGTAAATATATCGCGGTCACCCAACCAACGGCGGAAGCTCCAGCCACGGGTTTCTGCGAAGCGGCCCCATGCCGCATCGCTCCCAGAAAACACCGCTCAGATCGTCTCACACTCGACCTGGAGCGCAGTTGGAGCTCAAAGTTCTCAAGCCTCTTGATCGCAAGATTCACGTTCGCAGTCCCGAAAGTTCGTTAGAGATGACTTCTTCAAGTGAAACCCACTCAGGATGCCCAAGGTAACGACCAAAGCCTTCCGAACGGTTTTCTTCAAAAGTCGACCATGTCCCGAGACTTCGTGAAATGATTGCGCGGAGGGGCTCCGTTGGACGAGCCGAAGACGACGTGGGTGAGGGGAATCGTCTCCAAGATCACCAAGAGAGCAAGTGATCGATTTCCGGGGACCCAGCCTGAGGTCCTCGACACCATGACCCTCAAGAAAGTGTCGCAGGGCCCCTACAGGGTCACGTGGAAGAGCGACGGAAGCAGATTCATGTTGCTGATCGGCGGGGAAGCCGATGTTCATCTCCTGGATGAATATGCAAACGCCTTTGGGGTTTCAAACTAAAGTTTCCCATCCCGGAAAGACCTGGAACGGTCTGTGCTCAGTACTCTCCTCGACGGAGAGCTCGTCCTCGATAGGGCGGAGGGAAAAATCGTACCACGTTATCTTATTCGGGATATCGTGCACTACCGAGTGACGCAGGTTGCGACACCAGGATGCAGTGCGTAAAAATTGAGATCCTCGATGCTCGGAATGAAGCCATACGATGGGGCTTCATCAACAACGCTGGAGAGCCCTTTGATGTCGGGAAGAAAGACCTCTTCGAGATCGAGATGACCGAGAAGCTCCTCGGAAAGAAATTCAGGAAGGTCGTCCCGCACGCCATACGAGGTTTACTCCTGCAGTCCGTCAATGTGGACCACACGCCGGGCTTGTGCACGGAGCTCCTCGAGTGGGATCCCGCAGAGAACTTTGACCGCAGAGAATCTCTTAGAGTATCTCATCGACGTTGCTGCCGAGAGAGGCATGAACAAGGGCGTCGCTTGTAAGCGAGGCGTCCAAGAAAGAAGCCGCGAATCTTTGCAGAGGAAAATCAGGAGCAATTCAGCGCTGCAATGGTCGCCATGATATTTCGTATCAAATGTTCCGTATTCCCGAAATCATCCTCGCCTGAATAAACGGAAAAAAATCGATCACGTATTCTGTTAATTTTGCGAGGTCGGAGGGAAGATTGGAGAAGTTGAGAACCCGGGAAACCTTTGACAAGCACGGACGATTGACAATGCCTCGACAAATTTTTCGGGAGATGAAAAACACGAATGAGGTCACGATTTTCGCGAAGTCTCACTCGCACACTTTACTTCTCTCTTTGACACGAGATGCTTTCTCTCAACGGTAGAGGAGGAGGGCTTATCACAACAGCGCTTATATTCAGAGTAGCACATGAACAATATCCAACAGGCTGCCTCCCTAGATCGGATTCGGGGTCTGCACTGCCGTCATGTCTGGAACGAGTTCAAGATGAACTGCACAGATACTTGCGCACGTGAACAGTGCGATGTGATTCTTGCAGATGCCTTCGCATGAGCGAGTATAGGGAAGACCGCATGGATCCGCGGCGGAGGATGCGAAAGGAGCGACGATCGGAGAGCGCTCCGGGGGTAATGGGACCTGAACCCTCTCCGCCGTTGACCCATGTAGATGCCTGCAGGTGACACAATAACGAAGGAGGCGTCTGATCACCTGTCTGTCCCGTAGAACCCAGAACCGGCGTAGTATTGATCTGAGCACGGCAGTGACTCCCAGATGTACGTTCGTCCGTTGATGATGCAGAGAGAGGGATTGAAGCAGAGGGCAACGTCGCTGTGCCCCCCTCCTTTTGTCCCCCGAGAACTACACTTCGATACTGTCTCGGTAGGCCTCTGAAGCCGTACTGACAATTCTTCATTGAGGGAAGCAGTAGGTCAAATCAATGTTCCTCGCGCAAACTCCTCTAAAACCCCGGTTTCCAGACTCAAGTGCGCTCCTCTACCCAGGCGCAGCAGGTTTCTACTCTTGAATGTTCGCTTGATCAAGCGCTCTGCCTGTCTTGCTCGCTTCGGCTCGAGTTACTCCGAGCAAACGGCCGAAGAGCAGGAAACATCCACCCTCAAATCTTCTCTCTCTCTGTTCCTCGTTTACGAGGGGAGTGATGCTAGGAGAACGACCCAATAGCTGTGATGCAAGATTCGGCTGGATCTTGTGTTCCAGAGACGGATGAGCGGTATTACAGTTCTTCTCGCAGGACATTTCAGCGATTCGAGGCGGGTCGCGACATAGATCAGTGGAGAATTCCAGGAAGAGATGATCGAGGTTATCGGAAGAATAATTCAGAGACAAATCGTAAGAGAAGTCATCCGATAAAAATTCTGTTCTGTTCTCGCCGACGAATCGAGGGACGTCGGTGAGAAGGATCAACGCACTTGTTATCAACGTCACGTCACAAAGAGGAACGATCAACATGTACTGAAAGAGGTCTTCCTCGAATTTTGCGAAGTGACTCAGCGAACAGGCGCTGGCCTCGCGAGTTTTTGCTCATGGGTTTCCATGATTCTCAAGCGAAATTTTTTATTTCGCACTTCAGATCTGAGGCTGGAGATACGTGGAAATACACTGTACCCTGCGCTGTACTCCACTGCACGAAAACGACCTCGTATATTCCTAAGGGTTCCACCCTCGTTGCGTCAGTGGGATGGATATCTCTTTCGGTCAGTTTCTATGCTTCTCCAAGGGGTCCATCGTGTCTCAAGACTCTAGAGCGTTAGGATTTGGCGGTGAGAGAGAGAGTGATTTGGATTCGTGTGAGTGAGATTGGGGTGACTGCTATTTGGGTGACTGGGATGGGACGCCGCTCGGGGCCAAAATATGCCGAAGATCATGGCGCCAGGGCCCAGAACTCGGAACGTGCACGAAGAGCGCTTCTGTGGGTGATGGTTCTTCGCTTGTCTGCGGGTCGACCTGGAGTTCATCTTTGAAGTGTTCGGGGGCAGATTCCGGAGAGGAATAGCATCTGAGCATAGTTATCTCTTCTCAAGGGGATTGTTCCGGCGTCATGGAGATTCCTCGAGGAATTCGGTCCCGTGCCCCACGGACACTTCTTGAAGATAATTTCGCTCCGGTCTGACCATATCTTCCCTTCGATCTGATCATACTATAATATATGTGGTCCATGGAGTTGATTCCGAGGTCGATCCGGGCCCAAGAGATATGCTCAAACCAACCCGGGTTCCTCCTCCACGGGGGCGGGAAGTACGGTCAGATCGACGCAGGGAACACCTTCATGAACCCTCAAAGTATGCCAGCATCCACTTCGAAATCGTCCCCCTAGATCCCTGAAACTATGGCTAGATCGATCCAGGGATCACCTCCATATACCCCCAAAAGTTTAGTCAGATAGACTCTGGAAAGTATGATCGGATCGACTCCAAAAAGAATGATCAGATCGATCCCGTGATCAGGCCTGAATGTGTCTAAGAACTATCCCGAGGCCGACCTCGAATATTTCCCACTTGAGCACGAGGCCCAAGATCTCGGGCGGCGAACCGCCTTTCGGCTGGGGCCCTGACCACCTCGATGTGCGACACCGAGGTGGTTCATTCAATAGATTATGTATCTTTCCTTTACGACAGAGTGGGCTCATTCCCTATCACCACTGCTCTCAACATCATATCGCAATGCTCCTTGCAAAATGGTGTTCGCAGTCTTCGGCGACGGATGGTTTCAGCGCGCCAGCGAATCCTTGTCTTCGGCTGACCGGTGCAGGGACGACACTCAGAAAGTTAAGATCAACGGAATCGCCTGGCAAGCTAAGGTGAGTATCGAGGCGGACGTGTGTGTCGTTCCTTGGGAACACCCAACCTGAAAACTCGCTCCGGAGGATGCAGAATTGAGAAAAAAAAATGAAAAATCAACGATTCCGGCCGGGTGGATTTCAGATCGGCGAGAGGGGTTGGAAAGCTGATGCGATTCCGCATATTTTTGACGATGAAAGTTTTCCCAGAAGGAGCTCTGGAGGGGTACGGAGTTCTGTTGGGCGAGGATCTTTTGGATAATCCAACCCTGGTCACGGTGTACAGGGAAGGTCAGGCATGGGTGATGGAGAACCGAGTATTCAACGACCAAGGTGCAGCTACAACAGAACAAGAAGGTGAAGTTTACGCTGAAGGCGCAGCTTCGAGTTGAGACAGTGACATCTCAAGAAGAAGGTGCACAACGCAAAGGCCTAATACTTCCAGAGACTCCTCACGCGGACGGAAAAAGAACAAAGGAGTACCACTTGGGCGACTGTGCTAGCTCAATGAGGACGGAGTGACCATACCTGTTGCGAACCGAAGCAAAACTGAGCTCCTATTGGAGGAAGTTACGGTACGTGTCCATGGAGTCAGTGGAGTTTCTTGGGTCCAGGATTTCTAAGGACGGAATCAAACCGGGTAAAAAGAAACTCAACGCAGTCATGGACCGCGAGACGCAGACAGATGTCTACGGGGCAAGATGGTTCCTCAGATTAGCGTCGCTTTTGAGGAGGTTTGTGGAGAATTACGCGACGATATCGAGTCCAATAAGAGTTACTGAAGAGTGAGCAGTCTTGGGCAAAATCATATCAAAAATCACAGAATCGCCAAAATCATAATCACTGATATGATTATAATAGTAATCACAACCACAATCCCCCTGTGAACCTGTACATGTCCTGATCATGAGTCACGCGCGGAAGAGCGAGTGCACGGCTCAATTGTTATCCTCAATCATTGATATTGCGATTTATTGGAGCATCGATTGAGTACTGCGGAGAAGTGCTCGTTGTTGTAAATTTGCATCGCTCAGCCGATTCGACTTTGGCGCGCTCATCATGCTCAGTAGGAAAATAGTCGTTCAACCAAAGCGCTGGACGGCAGTGCCGTTCTGAAATCCCCGAGGGGGGCTGAGATGGGTTCGTTCCGGAGCTCAATGTCAGGGTAGTGAAGAAACTGCCAGATAAGGTTCTCTGCGGGGTCGGACGGCGTCTTCCAGAAGGGTGCTGTGACTGACGAAGATGGTACTGCCGACAGCTCCGTGGGTTCTTCGTCGAAGTTGCAGTAGTCGTCCTTGGCTGGATGAGATATTGGATTCGTATGGTTCCGTTCAACTTCTTGGCAGTATAGAGAAACCGAACGAATCGAGGAGAGCATGCGCGCACGCTCGGAACAAGTGCGTCGGCGACTGCCTTCTCATCCGAGCCAATCTACAGAAGGCCGCATTGACGCTTGTTCGAGAATCTGAAACGACTCTGTTGGGAGAGTTTGTCGGGTTGGAACCGCGTCTGGAATCACGTTTTCCGCTGATTCCGCAGGTTGCTAGAAAGTCGAGCAGTATTTGCAAAGCGGACAAGAACAAATTAGATAACTTCGTTCATGGCTACAGTCCACGTGATCGCAGTTCTCCATAATTATCACCCAAATTTGTCAAATGTGATCAACGATCTCCAAGTCAGGACGAATGGATCGCGAGGAACCAAGACCAGCATCGTGATCACCCATCCCAAAAACCGCCAACCACGTCTGAACCGCCCCCAGAATCTAGGTTCGAGAAAGTCGGGAAACGACGCCGCAATCACAATCATAAATCTCGCCCCCTCAACGAATTCTGCCTGGGGATGGATAGATCGAGTGAAACTGACGCCTGCATCGTGCTCAGAAACGGAAAGGATAAAGGATTGTTAAAACAACCAGAGGCTGTATCCACATTGACATTCCTTCCCGATAAACAGGATCACAATCAATGCGGTTGTCGGAGTGCGCTCGACACTGAGGCTGGTTTTCCCGAGGAGTTTGTTATTCTCTTTTCCGATGGAAAAACTGTTCTTGTGGCAACCTGGAATCCTTTCGGTTTCGGTCATTCCTCGCCTCAAGTTACTCCTCAAGTTAAGAGGGATCATTCACTCCTGGCCAGCTTCCGAGAAAGGATTCGGAGCACTGATCCAGAGTACGCTGAGTTCGCTAGTCGGAAATTCATCCATCTTCACCCATGGACATGTGGAATATCTCGATCCCATATGCCAAAAACATCGGGGATGAGAGGCGCTGGAACGCCTGGACCCGGCAAGCTCAGTGATGGTAATCTCTAAACCAAGAATTCGGAGGATCCTTTTTTTTCGAGGAGTCGGAAGCGCTCTGGTCCGACAAAGTGATTTCCAGCTTCCAGCCGCCCCCTTTCGTTCATTTGAACATCTCGACAGGGAGGCAGACCAGCCTCTCCGGATTAAGAGGATTCTAGGCGGGCCAAGCTCACGACAAATTTCTTTCGAAGTGTCCCCAGTCACTTGACAGGATAGCTCGATCAGTTCAAGCTTCCGCCGGCGACGCATTTGCGGGAACTCGACATAGTGTTTTAGGGTATGAGGATCAGAGGAAGTTCATGTGATCGCAAGCTCACTGAAAATCGTGGAATGAGATTACAAGATCGAGGGTGACATACTCACTTCTTCGAAAAAGCTTTTGGAGTAGAGCCTCCGGGCTCCGACCCGTGGATTCCGATCATCGTCGACGTCGACGAGGATAACCAGTTCGAGCTCTAGATCGGAAGCTACCAGACTTCCCACTCGAAAGAGATATATTCACCATAAACGGAAAGAATTCGGATGTGACGGGGAGAACGTTGGAGTGAATCAGTCTCGGCTCGTTTAGCCAGTCCACTCGCCCCTGAATCCCCTGCGGATGGCGACCCGGGAAATTGAGCCGTATCTCTAATGGATCATGAAAGTTTCCCTCGCGTTTTGAGGCGCCTTCTTCTTTGGGGGTCGCGTCAAAGATGTTGGCGAAACGTTGATGAGAACTGAACGGCTCGCTGTTCCAATCTGAAGTGAGCAAAGGACGGATGTGGAGTATGAATGCTCCGCATTGGCAAGGTGCACCCTCCCGGCGAATTCTCGCAGGAGAGCTTCCCGAATCCAGAATCTGAGAAACAATGAAAGACAAGGCCAATCCGGCTCATGATTGACTGATGATCGGACAGCGTGATTGTTGTACGAAGCACGGCTTCTCCTCGAATTGGCGTCACTCGGAAGTACTGTGGCTACAAATGTTGTCCGGAATCGTTCATCATCTATCTAATACGGAGGGAGGTCCCGACGGCGAAAGAGTCGATAATATGTACCTGCACAGTCATCAGACTCCTCGACGGTACGTGTGATTGGACCGTATTTCAAACTCATTCTGAATGGATCAACCTCCCTCCCAGTCCCGGAAAATGTAACTCCCGTCTCACCCCTCCATAGTCCATCGGCTCGACACTCGATTGTTCGAACTGACACCCTCATCGAATTGACTCACGCTCTCGTTTTACAGGACATACCGACCGAGGCTGAAGGTAACTCTCTCTGGATTCGAGTTGGAAAGTTCCTTGACCAAGGTATTCTTGTCGAGACCGCTCTTTCATCCTACTCAGGTACGGAACCTCTTCAACTCTGTCCCATAGTAAACTATCAAGCTATCCCAACTGAGAGTGGACTGAACACGTGGCAAAGCACAGATCCTTGTTGAGCTCTAGCACAGCGCCGGTGATGCAATGAGCGGTTCTACACTGGAAACGTCCACGTGATGAGAGAATCACGACCATAGATACATCTCGACTGGCTTCCATAGGAGAAGCTTGCTTGAGCTGCCGAAATTATCCCAATTTTCAGAAGTAAGGTTCCTTTTTCATTCATTGAAATCGTTTAATACTCACTTAGCATGTTTTCCATTCACCGATCAATGACCATGAGAAACGGAAGTTCACAAGAGCGCCGCGGAGCTGGCAACCGTGATCTTGATCCAAATGCGGAGCCACGCGTCCATTCTGCGATCCGACGATTATATCCAACGGAACTGTATCGACCGTTTCCCCCGAACACGAATTACGCCAGTCGTGTCCAGCTCGAGGATCTGACTAGAGTTCTCGTAGTTCTATGTGATCATATAAAAAGACTCGAGCACCTCTCGAAGCGTCACCAATGGTTCTTCGGCTCAATCTGCGTTCGCAAGAAATCGTTTTAGGGTGCCGTTGGCTGAGTCCGCCCGTGAATCGTTCGGATTCTCAACAGCGAGGTCTTCAAAGATCGAGCTATCCGGATGTGATGGCGATTTCAGGTCTCAGTTACTCTTCAACGGACTTCCAGTACTTCTCTGAGAGTATGATAGATTAAGTGATGATACGAAAGTCCTAGTATTGGGCCAAAAAGGCGAAGGGGGATCACTACCTTCAATCTTGACGATTCTCATATAGCGAATAACTCGTGATCTGAATGAGAGCTCTTGGCGAGGGGCACAGTGCCGTCCCGTGCCGTCGAAGAGCCGTTTCCATTTCACAAGGTTCGGCGAAACCTCCACGTAGTACTTCAGACGTGCAGCATGCATCTCGTGCTCCATCACGAAAGAAAGGTTGTTGATTAAGAACGGTCTCTTCAATGCGACCATACTTCCAAGGGCTGCATTGACCAATACCCTCGGCGGCAGGGCTGTGCTCTTATAAGCTCCGCCGTTCAGCAACTTGATATCACCGTTGGGGTGCGGCTCGAGCAATACTGCTCCGAGATCCGGACTGGCCACATTCTTTCCAGGTTCAATAAAAGCCCTATGCTCCAGGTTCTCGGGGTCGCATTCTCTCTTTCGAATGGCTTCAAGTATGCGATCGTTCGTGAACAATCCTGAATCTTGAACAGTTGTCACCAAATCCGCAGTTGTGAGGAGGGGGAGCCTGACCGCTTCAAGTACATTCGAGATATTCTCATCGTCCGGATGTTTCGCGCACCACCGCGTAACAGCTGCGAAGGCCTCGTTCTCCTCCACAATGAACGTGCTTCGAGAAAGCATCGCTCGAAGAGCAACTGCCGATAGATCACAGAAGGCTTCACTTTTGAGAATCACGTCCGCGTCTTCTTCCATCAAGGAGTAGCATGCTTCCTTGAGCTGACCTTCTATATGGAGGAACATCGCTTTGTTGAAAATGAGGCAAACATTCTGGATTGAGAGCTTCTCTTTGAGTAATCGGCAGAGTGCTGATTCGAATTCTTCAAAGCCGTACATATGCGCTATCTCGAGGACTTCTAAAATCTCGTCTTCACTCAGATTTTCGCAGTTCACTTGTCCAGTGTAGATAAACTTCATTAGGAGTTTGAACCCTGCCAAGGGTACAGCCTTCAAAACCACGTCGCTCTCAGAAGACTCCTTCATATTACCCTGAAGAAGAGCACTCCGAGACGAAAAAACTCAGTGAGCCTATCGAATCTCGAAATTTGTACCATGGAAGTCCTCGTGATTCAATCGGTTATTCGGAGACCAGATTTGGAAAACTCCACGGGAAAGGTTAATGCTTGTCGATCGTGGATCAAATGAGGAATACATTAGATGAGTACCTGAAGTAGTCACTGGAAACAGAGAGAATGGCTCTATGGGCGGGGAGTGCTACATTTTCGACGATCAGATGCACATCTGAAGATTTCTCATCGAAGAGGAGTTTTCCGATCCTTTTGGCCAGGTCGCAGTTGTGCTCCATATTGAAATGTTTTACAGACCAATGAGATTCCAGAAAACGCAACTTCTTCCAGGTCCCAATCTAAAAGGAACAGAGCTTCGTAAATTTGATCTGCGGTGGTATTGAGGGAATGCAGGGCTTGCTTTGTTTCGTTATCGCGCTCGCCAAATATTTCGATATATACCCTCGAACACGGAATGTGAGACCCCCGAATATTTCCATACTGAGTTGATATATCTTTATCTCTAGAAGGCAAGGCACGTGCGCAAGTTGGTGTCCGGTGAACTCAGTGGGGGGGGGGGGGGGGGGGGGGAGCGTGGAACTTCGTGAGGGCGTCGAATACTCTCCTAACTAGGCTTTGGTGTCGGTTCGGTCCTTCATGGTACACGTCTTGATTTAATGTAGCAAAAGGAACGGAAAAATTAACTACGTTGTCTACACCATCAGCTACATGTTGTACGGAATGGCAAGATTTCGACTTCGCACAACGAAATCCAACTCTGCGGGTCATTGGTTTCTTCAGCAGTCGTAATCTGTTGAAGATGCCAACGAAACGTCTCCGTTTTGGGCGAGTCACACCACGATCGAAACTTTTAAGGAGAGCACGCGCAGAAGTGAGCGATGATGCGAGACCTGTTCGGTTGCAAATCGAGCGGAAACGCATCGCTCAACGACGAGACCAAGAGACGCAGGAAGAAAGACGAGCAAGACTTCACGTCATTCGAGTGCTGAACTATATCCGCGATATGACGGCGGAGGAACGAAGACGAATAATTTTGGAAGTGCGTCGTGAACGGAACGAAGCGAGTCGCCTGACAGAGACAGGACAGGAAAAGCATCTAAGACACCGCTCAGCGGTGTTGCGTACGTGTACAATCCTCAGGATGACTTCGGAAGTCATCCGAGCGTTATTATCCAAAATGGATAAGGTGTGTGTATATTGTCACACATTGAAATGCAGGGGTGAGCCTGCAGCTATGTGTTATGGGAATGTTGAAGTGGAACTGTTGCGCCTGGAACTTCCCCTGGAACCTCTGGCAGAACTTGCAGCTGGACTAACCAGAGGATCGGAACATTTCTTACGAAATATTCGTAAGTATAATGCATGTCTTCAAATGACTTCTTTTGGGGCGACGCCGATTATGAAGGTGGGGTACGTGCCGGCGTGCTGAACTCCCTTTCAACAGCGTTGCTATCAGCCATGTTTCCATGTTATGCTGAACAGTTTCTGACACACTACTTACACGTGTAGTAACATGATTCACTGACTTTATCGCCGACCTAAACCTCGACGTTCGGGAACGTTGCTCGATATGCTGACAACGACATGATTTTGAAGTGTTCTTTCCCAGCTTTCCAAAGTCCCATCTAGTTTTCGCACAATCAACATTTGAAGTTTCAGGTTAACATGTCCTCTTTCCAGGGGTTCGTCTCGTTCTTAGTTCGTCTCTCGCGTACCATTCGGACTTGAAAGGCGATCGGAAGGTTTTGAGTGAGTCAATATGCTCCCAAGGAGTGGAGCATCACGCCATACAATCCAACTCAAAATCAGACTTGTGGCGTGGAACGACCCCCTTATCCGGCTGTATCCTTCATTCCATGCGACAGTAGGATGATGAGGTCAATCAGCGAGATCGTAATTTCGAGGACCATGTGAACGTTATTGTAAAAGCCGTGGATGCACGTCAGCGGTTCTTTCACGGGCGCAATGCATTGGGGAGAGAGTTCGAAACAACTCTCCAGCAGATCCCTAGTGGCTGTTCTAAGGTTGTCTTCAGAGATAGAGTAACTACTGGCAAACACGCGAGGCGGTTCAATCTACCCTATGCAGCTGACGTGGCGGCGGTACTCGTGGGAACAAAGTGTGAGAAACTCGATGCAGTTCTCCAGCGTCAGAATGGAGAATTGAAGATGATATGTGGAACGCATCATCCTTGAGATGCGTGGCCAGAGACTCAGAACTGAAAACTGGACTCCTGACGTACAGAGAATTTTCCCTCTTGAAAAAATTCCCAAGAAACCGCATCTTGGTGGGAATCACTATCTACTCTTGACAGCGCTACGGGCTCCTTGTGAACCCTAAAGGAAATCGCTACAGGTCACTTGGCGCCGGCCGTTGCCGAGACGCCATCCCTGTCAGCCTGAGAATTAATCAATCACCAAACCACATCACTACTCTCTCAAGAATTGAATCCACGAAGGAATCCGGGATCGCAAAAATAATTTCATCGCCTCAACAAGAACAACGAAAAGTATTATCCTGTTTTCCCAGTCTGTTTTATCCTAGAAGACACCACGAATCTGTCTTAAACCATGCTGCTAACTTCCTCATCCCAGTGACGCGATGCATACTCGATTCGCACACGACCTGAGAAATACCCGGAGGAGCCAGAGACCCATAACTGCAAACCATACTCCTGACCCCAAAAACATGATATCTCTCGAAACATCTTCCCGAAAAAAGCAACTTTGTCCGAATCAGTATAATCTATATTTCAAAAAATCGACATTCCGAGGAACGCTGGACGTTTCTCACGAGACCCCAAGGAACTCGCCAGTAACCGTCAGCCACGATTCGGAGGATTCCTCCACACCACTTCCAGAGCCCCACCACTCCTCCAAACCGCTCGCTTCCCCGCCTCCGTCGGCGAACTCTCTTGGTTATCTCTCCGCCTCTACAACAGTGAATATCCCTCTGAAGAACGCACTAGTGGATTTCCAACTAGCTAAGGTGAAGCCGCCGCCAAGTGACGGTGAAGAGACACATCACGAGGGTATATTGGACATCGCGCTACCCATGCGCCATAAATAACTGAGCCGCGCAGCGCGGTGGGTAGTGCTGGTGTATATATATATAGGTTGAGTAAGTCCGAAAGCCGGAGAACTCCTCGACTCACCTAATATGATGTATCGGGGCGTGTGAGATTCATCCGGTCTCGCCCGAGCAAGCGTTGAAACCACCGCTCCTCCTAAGGTTCCCCGGTTGTTGTGAGTTGTGACGCGTGTAGTTGCAGACCGGGATCTGAAGCGAATGGAAACAACTTCCAAATTGGCGCCAAAAATTCTCCTCCAGTCGTTCCGATTGTGAACGACAACTTCGGAACGAACGCTTGGGCTGAAAGATACAACTGTCAGACCTGGGTCTACATGATAAGACCTCCGACCAAGATGACGGCAGTGGACCGATTCGAGGAAAGGGAGGAAGCCTAGTCTGCGTTCCATCCAAGAGTAAATTGAAGGAGCGGGTGGTTTTAAACCGGCTCCGACCCCCAGTACAGTGCTGAATGCAGTTTCGAGTTAGACCCGGCGAGTTAGCCATTGCGACACGAGCGTTATGAAGTCTATTCGACCAGGCCGAGAACGACGTCGGATCTTTCTTGCGGGCGTATTTTGTCCTACGGGTTTCCGAATTCCAGTCAGCTCCAAGCTTAACCCTTCGTTCCGTGTTCACGTCCGCGTGGCAAGAACGTGACCCATGGCTCCAGGTCTCAAAATCTCAGGAGCATGCTTTTCAGGTGACTTAACGCATCATTCTAGACGTTTGGGCAGAAGACCAAACTTCTAAAATACGTCTCTGATAACACGAGTTCCCATACATTGCCATGGCGCAGGCCATGGTGTCGAATGTGTCCTATGCAGCACAGCCTGCTGAGTACAACAAGAAACTGCGTAGACTTCCGTTTCTGGTTCGGGGCATCAAGGGAAAAGAACGGTGGAGAGCCCGGGCTGAACAAAGTTCCCAGTTGAAATTTTCCCAGAAACAGTAGCGAGCTCAGATCTGGCTGCTTCGCTGGTTTCGAGTTTTTTTCTTATCGAGCTGAACAGTATAGGCCAGAAAGATGGATCCGAGGTCCTGATTTCAAATCTGTTGTACGCTCCCTCGCTCTTGTATCCTTGAATGTTCCAGGTCAGCGAGTAGGACTCCGGAGTTTTCTAAATGTTCCACTACTGACTCTGTAGTGTGCAAGTTGAGCTGGTATCCAGCCTGCGTTATTCTCCCCAAAAGAATCTTCTGGTACCCGACCATCCGTTCAAACAGGAATCCGCTTATTTCGGTCCTGGTGTATCGATAGCTCCCGTGGAAAATGGCTGAGAACGTGCCGTGAAATGAGGTAGAGCGGGCAAATATTTTTTTCTGCTACCAGGTCTGCAACTGACAACCCGGAATTCGTTCATGAGGCCTTCGTTTCCCGAGCTTCGAGATCGTTTCCAGCGCTTTCAGACGTTTCGAAATGCATTGGTGAGGGAAACGGGTCCCTCATGAGAATGAATACCAGCGAGAATAGCGGATTCCAGAGACGCTGACGGCATGTTGGAAAAAAACCGGCTCCACGGTTGTAGACCCGGTGAGCCTGAATACTTGGAGGAAACACTGTCATTCCATCGCATTGTTGAATGCGTTGATGTGATGACTGTATTTTCCAGGAGCAATCGAGCACAGGAAATGGAGGAGACGAGTTCTTCCAACAATGATGCCGAATGTCATCCACCGACAGGCGACCGAGCGGCGTGAGACCGAAACTCGAGTACTGGTTTCGCATTTCCGAATGGGCAATATATATTCCAAACCAACGGCTCTATTCCCCCTGCTAAGCAGCGGACTCGGAACGCACATATTCTACTCGGGGAATTTGTCTCAAAAGTCTTCGTTCCATAATAGGACTATATTCAAAATGCTATTCAACTAGTGGAAGGAGCATAGTTCCCTGAATCGCGTTTTCCCGCGATGGAGGCATGAGGAAAAATTCACGATTTCCCACGGCTTCTTGGTGTCCTGCGAAGTGTTTGTCGTCGTCAAGAGGACGTAACAACCGTTGGCGCTTCCTAAATTACATCGATTAGTGTTCAAACTCGCCAGCGAAGAAGTATCTCCATAGATTAGTATCTCGGTGTGTCGCACGTGCGCTCTGGAAGCCCGGTAAACTCGCGCGACCATGAATAGCTGCTGCGTCTTCCGTGAAATGAGGGCCAGAATCAAAGAACTGGTTCTTTCCAAGCTAATAGCCGACGGAAACGCCATGACCTATTCGTTGGAAGCAGACAATTTTAAGGGAGTCTTCGGTCCGAGCAAGCTCAAATGAGCGAGTCAAGCCCCCAACTCGAACAGCTGAGATTTTCTTACCTAGCTATTCGGCAAATCAGAGGGAAAGAACAAATTCCCCACACAAAAACGGGTAGAGGTCGACTCGGCTGAAACCGCACGGGCCATTACGGGAATCAATCTCGATTCACATATTGTTCGAAGGGTTCCGAAGCCAGAACACATATATAGAGATCTATCGACGGCCAAGGTAGAGCTCGAAGTCAAAAAAGCACAACAAGCCGTTGGAGGAGGTCCGCAGAGAGCTGGAAGAGCGAGACAGACGATATGCACGAAATATGCACGCCGAAAAGATCCGGCAGTACGTTCGGTGATCCCAGAACACACGTAGCCGCATGGCAGACCGAAGAAACTCGGACGGGGAAAAGTCCCGAAGAGAGACCCCGAAGAGTTCCTCAGCACCGTGGCTGAACAAAAACCACACGGTAGACAGGAAAAGCAAGAGGTGAAGGAGTCGTTAAAATAACCACGCCCATCCGCTGGGAAGTGGCCATCAACCGAAAGAACCGGATTCTGAGCCAGGTGCACGCCAACTCGAGGACTGGCCTGGATCGATGCCCACCGAAGATCCTGGAGCAACTCACTGTCATTGCAACGGGATACATGACAGATCTCTCCAACCGCATACTGAAGGGGAAAGAGGAAATACCAGCGGGCTGGAGGAACGGTGAGGTCGTGATGTTCGAAAGGCCAAACTCAGAACCGGGCGACCTCTCTACGTATCGGTAGGTTCCCATATGAGGGTTTACCGCGTCCTCACCAAAGTACTCGGGAAAAAAGGCAGACCCGGAGAGAGGGCAGACGGATACCGGAAGAAATGCAAAACGGATTCCGAATAGGCAGGAGAGGTGATGACAATACCTTCATCCTCACCTCAGCGATCGAATGTCCAGAATCAATCTGTCTTCAACTTGAGTGCACAGCCGCCTGTGACCGAGTGAATGCGCTGAAACTGAGGGGATAACTCCGTGCCATTGACATGGACAGAGGTATGATTGAAGTAGTCGAGAAACCATGCACGCCACAACAGAGCTGGCATAAATTACAACAATGCTAGTTCAAGGTTGATTGAGACTAACCAGGGGCTTCGCCAAGGGTTCCCTCTGTCATGTCTCCATCTCATGCTCCCGGTCTCTTCCACGAGAGCCCAGCATCGTATTTTAGATCTCCTATCGGACGCGCGCACCGAGCAAGCGATGCGATCCTTGGCAGAATTAGCGTATGGAAAAGGTGCTCGTGTGAGCTCGCCTCAGCTACGTTTGAATGTCCGACGATGAAATTCCAAGACTCAGAGGCTCGGCTCATAGTGGCCGGAACACGTCCAATGAACTCGTTCTGGTGGGGAACGAACAGTTTTCGGACGAGCATTTGTGAAATTCGGCTGCCACAATACCGGGATGGCTCGTGGTGGTGAGCTCTCGGGGGGTGCTCCCCATGTGCGTTCCACAGGAGCTCCTCCTATTCATTCTACTATACCGGGAACGACTGACCGATAACGACGATCTTCCTCTACTCCATTCACGCCAATCGGTCGAGAAACGCATTCTAGAGCGGCTCGGAAACAGCCTATTTTTTTACTTGTTCCACAAAAATTACCCAGAATCGTCTGGAGTCGACCGATCGAGCTCGCATTGGTCGAATCAGCTGCGGAAAAGGATTCTATCAAGTTGTTACTGGAAATGGCGAGCTCATCAGCCTCACCAAAATCGCTGATTTCATGACAAAATATCGTCCTCGAATCGTCGCCGGATTCGAAGAAATTCCGGTAACGGGAAGTCCCAAGATGAGTCCAAACCACCGGACTTTGGAGCTGCTGGGTCGGTCCGACCGTTTTTCTCGCCCGAAAAACGAGCTCATTCAGTTGTTCCTTCCGGGATCAAAAGCTGTAGAAGCTCGGGTACCCAGTACTGAGCAAAATGAGGTAGGGTAAGAGAATCCCCGACTTTCGTTGACTACCCTGTAGATCTAGAAACGAACCGAGTACAACGTGGCAGGGGCCGTGCTCTCGAGCCATACTGGTCACGGAACTCTAGAGATCAGAAAATCGTCTTCATCCCTTCTGGGCTCCGCTCCCGCAACCACACCGGTGACTCTGGAGTAAGTCCTCTAGGATCGACTTCCGGAAGTCGGGAATCCATCGGGCTCTTCTAGTACAGGGGTTCCCGGTCTCTTCCATCGTGAGGACGCCCTCCCGTACGCTTCGAGGACCCCCTTCTACCAAAGTTCACGATTCCGGCTGAATATCGGCATGCTTTCGCGCTCAAGCGACTTTTCTTTGCCGGATGCGACGATGTCACACTATAACCAACTGTGGAGCTCGGCTGAGCCTCCTCAGACTTGATGAAGACGACGACAGAACAAAAACCTCGCTGAATGTTTGGAAGCCGAATCGGGTCGGATGTAAACACCAAATGGTTCGCGGAATGGCTCGAATGGAAGGTGAGGCGGCTGAGATCAACGAAAGTCTTGTGGAGCCCTGCTCTTCGAGGCCGCTGAGTGTTTGTCCAACGAGGAACAGATTGAACAGATCCAACATGGGGGATAGAACAGTTCCAGGATTGGGTATCAGCGAAGGAAAAGTGGCAGCTCTAAACATGCTCAATGCTGCACAATTGGGAGGTGAAAATGGATGGTCTTGGCCTGTTTCATGGACCCCGCAGAACCTCGGAGACGCTTGACGAACTCCCTGGGGGCCCCAGGTTGAAAACCACCGCTCTCAATGTTTCAAACGAAAGCACTCGGAATCCGAGCTTTATTCTCGTCAAACTTCATCCGATCGCGGCGAATTTCTTTCGATCGAAAGCTTTTGAAGGGGCGCATATTTTCCTGCAACTCTTTGTTCCCAATGCCGAGGAATCAGATCAGAATTTCGCCATCCTGAGGTCGAAGTTTTGCTCGAGATCATCTCCAATTCTCAACCGATATATAAGAATGGGATATTATTTCGATGCCATCCACGAAACGCTCGCCGGAACGCAAATCGGTGGCGAAACGAAGTTGGCGAAGGCACTCGGTGCGAGGATCCCCTTAATTCAGCCCGCCAGACCCCGTCCCGACCTATCCGGTGAGGAACCGCCTGTAAGTCTTTGGGGAAACCGGTTTCGGAGAACTCGCCGATGGTTTAAGCTCCTCATTGTGGGCCGCAGCCTCCGCAAGACATTGGAACAAGTCATCGTGGCGAACGGCTCGTGGTTCGAATGTTAAACTTTGATTCCTCGCGACACTTTCGAGCTCAGAATATGGAGCTGCCACCGTCTAGCTCTCTGAAATCAGCTTCCTCGATGAGCTACTGGCGAATTTTCAAAAAATTACAGCTCGAAGTACACACCCGGCGTACATTCCGGATGATCTTGGTGCTGGTCAGGCAACTACCGATGCAGAGTAGTGTCATCGAATTCAGCGCTTGCCAGTAGTCTGTAAATCTTTTTCCTCCTCCAATACGGAACGGTAGAATCTTGGCACGAATCGCATAAACATTGTCTGTCGAATTCTGCCGTTTCGGAACTCAGGATCACGGATTTGAGCGCACCTGTAAACGAGCGATTTTTTCGGGTCCGAAATCTGAACCCTCTTGTTTTACATCCAGTAGCAGCTGTAGAGGGCGCTCAGAAGGCGTTAATGTGGCGAGAGAACGAATGACTTGAGCCAACGACGACAATAAGTTCCATCGAGCAGTTGAACTCAACAGACGACTTCGATCTCCGTGGCTGGAGCTGGACGGTCCCGAGATCCACAGCCTTCGGCTCGTCCACTCCTGATCTGCCGCGAGACCGCTCTGTTTGGATGGCATTTGTTTGTATCCTCCGATCATCACACCGGGACACCATTATCGTTGAGTCTTGGAGCTCTGTTGGAGATCGTGTCGACGTCGATATCGAGGCGCGACCAATGAACTGTCGTTGGATACCCGTCGCTCTCCATTTGCTCGGCGAGCTGATGACGGCAAAGGGAGAGTCTCCGTAGCAATAATGACTCCATCCTCGCTAATCTCGAATCCTCGTCGAGATCATCCCACAGGAGCTGAAGTCTTGCTAATCCTGCTTTGACATGGTTCCAATCCGTTCATCAGAGAATCATTGCGAAATCTCTTGCGTCGTCTACTTCTGAGAGCATATGTTCCAGCGAATGCTTGAGCAAAGTTGGTCACCCCAGGAACAATTCCCGACGAGGGAGTCTATGGGTATCGAATTATCGAACCCATACGGAGTGCAGAGGGGCTCGAGAATAACGCTTACGCTAGTTCACGAGGGCGAGGACAATACGGAAGGCTGATCTTGGCTAGGAAACAATGCTACCATTGTCACTTATTGGCCTGTGCTCCATTCAGAATGTCCAAGGAACGGAAATTTCACGTACCCCTTATAATGAACTGATCGGGGTTTGACTGCCCTGTAAGTCACGGCATCAGCTCTATGCATTCGAGGAAGCCATCGTGGCCATTTGGGCATATCCGAACTTTCAGATTCTCAAAAACACCCGCTGCGCAAAGACGTATCCGACAGAGAAACTCATCTCAACATCGATTCCAATTTGCTGCAGCGTTTTAGAAAGATGAAAATATTTAACTCAACTCCAGCTCGGCTGGAGGTGCTCGCAAAACTCGATTCCAGACAGAAAATCTCGTTCCCTTCCGCAGCGGCGGTTATTTCCAGACAAGCGAATCGATGACTCTGTTGAACATGACAGCATTTTGACTCGAATTCGTAAGCCGTGAAGAATCCGGCGGCGGACTCGCGCGCGGAAAAAGGATCCATCGATCCGAAAGATTCCGAAATCCTCCTCATTGGCATGTTCGATTTCCGACGGATTCTTGGCGTCTGATCGTCCGTCTCGCTCAGCGGCACGCAGCCCCTCATCGTCGGGTGCCGCGTCCACCACATCGTCCGATGCTAAGATCGACGCAGTGGCAGAGCGGTCACGGCGCTCATCGAATAGGAGCCTTGAGTATGTATTACGGCTGTTCTCGATTTTCCTGCGAGTCGGACTCGCCTCCGCGATATGGTTGAATGCCGACAAAGCATCAGTGCTATGGAGCGCCACTGGATTCAGGATCAGTGTCTTTCGTTACGGTGGCCGCTGATGGAAGTTTGAAGCAAAACGAGGGGAGTCAGCGACTTGAGCTTCGGTATGTTTCCGAAATCACTTCCTTTTCTTTCGTTGTTTTCCGGTCATCCTGCGCTTCGTGGGCTCTGTTGTCGTGACCAACGACGCTCAGAGGACGAAACGATTAGTGGAATACAGTCGATCCGTGTTCCACCATATTCTACACTGAGTGCAGCACGAGTCTTCTCGTAGTGGTTGCGGATTCCGGGAGCGTACGTCAGAAATATTTCCGGAAGAATACCACGAGCCTCCACTGCGTCCGGGCTCGAACCTTCAATACGATCTCCATTAGAGACTGTGATCTGAAAGTTCAAACGCTTCTGTTGGGGCGTTCGCATCAAAGGATGGATGGATGGAGGAGGGCTTCTGACAGTCGAAAAAGAAGGTTGGAGGCACAGTTACAGGAACGAGTCGGACAAATACGCGATTGCTTCATGGGAGCTGAGTCGTTCGAATACGTCAGTAGCAGTTGAAATGGAACATTAGCATGGGTATCGAGCCAAAATCAACACACCATCGGTTCTACCTATCTTGACCCAATCTAGCACTTTGCTCCGATTTTGATTCCTCATCACACGTCTGGGTGAGGATCAGTCTTTCAATAGTCACGATCCTCCTCGGGGAACTTCTGAATCTAATCGCAGCTCTGTTGCTCTTGCTGCCATGAATAACTGTCTCTTAAGAACGCACTCGTTCGCACCGTGGTCCTCGTTTGTATCGATGCCTGGGGCTAGCTCCCTCGCATGCGTGAGACTTGTGATCTAATTCCGAGAGTCAAATATTAAGACCCCAACCAGTGCGAAGGAAATCCGCAGCGTCGCATCCTATGCGCCAGGTCCCAATCCCGAGAAACTCTTGATGGAGCTGCGACATCGTTGACCCGCCGGCAGCTGAGAGGATGCAGAAATATTTCTTGGAGAAATACAAGTTTCGAGATCAGTGTTCCCATAAAATCGTCACGGAGAAACTCATTCGCGCCAAGAGTGTTTGCGCGCGTACAGCGCGCAATACAAGCTCTCAATCCATGCCGAAGACTCGATAAGATTCTGTGATTTCATTCTCGGCGTGTTCAGTGCTTAGCGGTGAGTGAACAAGGTAGATGACACAGGGCCAGCGAAGCGGCTGTTGATGGATATGATGATGGAAACGGTGCTTCATCTGAAATGGTAGTTTTCAGCGCGAGAATGTGTGAACAACTCGTAGCTCATCAGCAGCGAGCCTCTCAGAGCGCGATTAGCACCGTCGCTTCCAGCCAGCCATCAACGTCCACTAGTCTGTCCGCCGGCTGGCTGGCCTGCCTACCTGCCTGCGCGCTTGCCTCCCTCTCTGCTCTGAACAGAGTGAACGGTGTGAGTTCGCTCTTTTTATCGAACGTCCAGGAGGAGCCTGCGAGGCTATGAGTCGCGCGCAAGCCCCGCCTCCCTGACCGGAGCCGCGGGGGGCGGAGCCTCCCTGGGGCGGGCGTCCCGCGTTGGCACTTTGTCGCCGGCCGCTTCGGAACGACTCTGGCTCTAACCGAGCTAAAGTAAACAAACCGGTCTCGGTTCGAGCTGAGCAGGCAGCCTTGCGCGCAAGCCAGCCAAGCGGCCAGCCAGCAAGCGAGCAAAACTGGTAATCAACTGCTCTGACGGCCGCTGTGACGACCGGATCCGCGAGATTTTTTTTGGAAACCTCCGCCGAAACCGTGTGCCGCTCATGTGAGCAAAAAACCATCTTCGTGAGCGGTGGAAGTGGTTTTGGACGCCGCATGTTTCCATGGAAGTCCAACGTTACCTCTGGCGTCCGTTCTAGCGGTGAGTGCGATCGTCGAGGGCACTGCTGAACGCATTTTCTGCTGAAAGTTCCCCGGGCGGGTTTTCCTCGTTGAACTTCCGGTTCGAACGAGGATTTCCGTGGGTCATCATCGTGAGTCCCGAAATTTCCGTATCAGGCCGTTAGGGAACTTCGATGACGTCAGGACGATCTTCGGTCGAGCCGAGCGAAGCGGTCCTTGTTCCTCCTAGTGCTCCCTGATCTCCTACGTTCTGTTTGGCTTTGTCTCCGACTTCAGCGCCCGTTCCGTTGTGACCGCTGATGCTGCCAAATAAACCAAGACCTTAAAGTGTTTATCTTGAAAATTACAGGAAATGTTGGACGGGGTCACGTTTAGTTGCCATCCGGCGTCGCTGTGAGCAGCTCAGGTGGATGTGCCGTGCAGTGAAGTGAAGTGAAATCCAGTGACGAAACGTGTGGTGTGCATCCCGACTCCCAGCGTGCATGCTTGGCTGAAAGCTCTCCGCGAATCTTCCGCCTGGGCGTCGAGCTCCCCACGAGTGCTTTTGCTTCCCGCGGCGCTGTCTCGGTGGTTTCTCGCCGATCGCCTACGTGGCCTCAGTGTCCTCCGTCCACGCGAGCTCCTCCACCGTTTGGCGTACCGTGCCTCCGGTGCTTTTCCTTCTGAACATCTCCTGTACAACGACATCGATGATCATGCGACGCTCATCCACTCCCCTGTCGTCGGCAGTTGACGTCAGCCGTCTTAGCTCCGCGTACGCCTCGTATCCCTACAACGAAATGCAGATGGGCTCCCAGATCCTCTCGCCGTACGCGACCGGCGACGACTACCGGTCCACGCACCCTGCGCTGTCGCACCAGAACTCGGTTCTGCAGTCTTCGCATATCGCCCACAAAGACATGGTCAAGCCGCCCTACAGCTACATCGCCTTGATCGCCATGGCCATACAGAACACCCCGGAGAAGAAGCAAACCCTCAGCGGAATCTACGATTTCATCATGATCAAGTTCCCGTTCTATCGACTGAACAAGCAGGGCTGGCAGAACTCGATTCGGCACAACCTTTCGCTGAACGAGTGCTTCGTGAAAATCCCTCGCGACGAAAAGAAACCCGGCAAGGGGAGCTACTGGACACTGCATCCGGAATCGCTCAACATGTTCGAGAACGGGAGCTACTTGCGGCGCAGACGACGCTTCAAGAAGAGCGACCTCGAGCGCAAGAACGACGTCGACGAGCCCCCAGCCAACTCGGCTCCCAACGGCGCACAAAGAGCCAATCTGAGAGTGCCCGGCAAACCGAAGAAATCGAAAAAGCCGGTGTCGTTCTCGTCGGTCGGCAGCGAAACCCTGACGACGCTGACCTCAACACCTGCGCCCACGTCGGCCGCCGCTCGGGCGGCTCTCGCATGTTCGACGCCTCAGCCCCCTTTCCACCTGCAGCTGCAGCAGCAACAGCAGCAGCAATTGCAACAACTGCATCAAGAGCAGCAACACCAACATCTGCATCAACAGCAGCAGGGCTACTTCGCGGCCGCAGATGTGGTCGCGCCTACAGCTGCAGCAGCTGTGCGGTCGGAGCTCGCGGCGAAAGACGATATGGCGGTGGCGTATGCCCTCCAGCACATGGTCCTGACCCCGACGTCGGAGATGCCAATCGCGTCTTCGAAATCCGCGACGGTCAAACAAGAGTATCCGTCACCCCCTCAAAGTGCGGCAGGTGCCGAGTTCTACCAGGTTGGCAGCGAGCGCATCGAGGCCGGAATGTACTCTCAAGCACCTTGGCATTACGGACACTTGAAAAAGTCGGTGGTCTACCCAACGATGGAGTCCGCGCCCGTCAACAACTCCGCGGACCAGTTGACCGAGATGGGCTACAGGTGGCACGCGCAGGACTGCTCCAGCCCCGACCCGGGAAGCTACGTCGCCAGCCTCCAGGACTACCATTCACCGCAGGCAGCTGGTCCCTCGGGTTTCTCGGGACACCCCACAGCTGCCGCGGCCACGGCCGCTGCTGCTGTGAACCAAATAGGTTACTTTTGTGATAACGGCTCGCCCATGGCGCGTCAGCAGGGTTGGTCGTACCCGATTTAGAGCCTCGGAGTAGACGTCGAAGTCTGCTACAGTATTGATACAGCAATTCATTTTCTAAACTAGTCAACAACAGAGAGGAGCGAGCTTGCGGGAAGAAAGACGGGCATCCTCGGGTGTGCGCGATCGAGTTTCGTCCTGTCTCCGAGCGTCGATCGGGAGGAAACCGAGTCGAGTGCCAAGGGCGGATGCCTCGGAATCGAATCGAACATCCGGACCGGGTTCGGAAGATACGCGAGTCCAGGAGAAGCGGGAATCGATATGAGCTCGAATGAGTCTCGGTGGATGCAGCTCGGAATTCTGAGTTTCCCGGGAAAACGCGCACGGATTGTCAGCTACTCGTGCGAGCGGTTCCTCCGTTTCCAATGTGGACGGTGAGATCGTTTCTCGACGCCAACAAATCGCCTAGGAAGGAATTTCAGGTTCGCAGATGAAGGAATCAAACAGCGACCCAGTCAGGCTAACAAGTGGATGAACATAGACCTGTATGAATACCGAGCTTACCTTGTACACTGTAAATAAACAGAAAGTTCGTAACAAAAACAACCCATTTTCTTTTCTATCAACTTTTTCCGCATGCTGATGTTGTTTGTGGTGTCTCGGCGGAGTCGTAAGAGCCGACCCGCCGAGAGCGACTTTACAAGAGGCGCCAACATGACAGGGCTGAGAGTTCCAGTGGGAACATGGATGTTCTCTGCCCGATGAATTATCGAGATTGTGAGAGAGGGTCTCTTTTCGATCATCGGGCAACGCAACGACCTCGATCTCTGGGCCCTGGGCTCAAGCTCCGTCGTGGGACCAGAGGTGGAATGGAAAACACTCGGCGGCGACGCCCGCCGTGGCGAGCAGTGACGTGGCGGAGTTGGGGCGGCGCGTCATTCGCGCGCCGGGCAACCCGCTCTCGGGTTGATTGATGGGTCGATTGAAATTGATCGTCAACCATTCCTCGACCATACACATTTGCTCATGCGTGAGGAACCCGCTCCGCAGAGTCGAATGTTCTCAGCTAGTTACTTGAACGGATTTTTGCTTCGACGTGTCTCTCGGAGCGAGGCCAAGATAAGCTTGGAGAGATTTGCGAGATCTCACACAACTTCAACTCTACCAATCTCGGTTCCTACAGAAACTTCTCGTTGCCTTGTATGAACAAAGTTCTGTACGTTTCTGTCGGTCACATCGAGCAGCGGTTTTCCGTGAAAGGTTTCCTGCGGAAGAAATCGGCTTTTCCGGGCCCGTGACGATGGCTGGGATGAAGGCAACGATTCGAGCCAGCAGTCGGAGGTACCGTTGAGTTGTTCGAGCATCATCGCAAGATTTCATCTTCCTGATTTCCGATGTCACCTTCACCGAATTCCACAGGGAAGGATTGGTGGCGCTCGACTCAGTTGGAAACGTTGTCACATGCTGGCATGATTTGTCTGAGCAACGCAGGTGTTTGGGCTCGAGTCTGCGAAGCGCTGCCGGGAAAACTGACGCTGGCTCACAGCCCTGCGTGGGACCTTGGCTGGCCGGTACTTTCCCCAGCGTCCAAAACGAGCGACCACGAGAGGACGACTCACTCCTGAAACCGGTTTGAGGGTAGCTTTCCGGGCAGGACTAGGACAGGAAATCGATCGGGGCCCCGGACAAGAAGCCAGGAGCCCGATCCGGGGGCGGACGAATCTCTATTTCGGGGTGTGCTGGAAATGACCTCGGTTGGAGAGAGTCGGTCATGCGCGAGAGTCGTGATTGAGATCGCACTCATCGAAAACGAAGCGGACAGGGAAACGATCAACACCTACAGAGCAGCATATAGGGCCCGCATCGGTAGCTGCATGTAGCCATAATACGGATGCCCAATCTATATGTGCGCGAAGACCTTAAATAAACACACCTTGGCTTATCCGCCGAGCTTCTCAAAGAGGAAAAAGAAGAAGCAGGAGGACGAGAGCGACCGTTTCCGCTGGCTGAAGCAAGTTACTACCTCTCGAGCGGCACAGCCATAGTACTTGGCAGCCTAGCTTCCTCGCCCAGTCTGGCGGACGAACGGACTGGTTGCTCGTGGTAGAATAAACACTCGATACTCCCAACGAGCGACCGTCCAAACGGGTAGACAGACGAACGGGTACGCGGCCACAGGGCTCGAGCTCCAAGCGTTCGAGAACACCCCCACGGAGCTCTCATTGCAACGCGCGATGTGGATGCAGTTGAAACGAACTACTCCGCTGTTTCCGCCGTGAATGAAAACACTTTCATCCCCCTGACTCTCTTCCTGGCTCCTCTCTCCCTCACTCGCTCGCAATCTCTTTATCGGTTCCATACCCACCCAACGCTTCGGAAAACCGAGAGCAACATCGGTCATCGTATTGAGGATCGTTTCACCGGGTATGGGTTTCTCGCTGAACGAGCAGAGCGTTCTCCTCATGTTCCCACCAGGCTAGAGGTTAAACCACAGATGAATAACAAACGGGCGTGGACTCAAAATTACTCTCTGCTGCTTCCGTTGGCTTCCTTGTGGGCGCTGATCGATGCCGCGTCCCGCGCCAGAGCTCTCAGGGAAGGGTTTCGTCGTTCATCTCTGAATGAAAGCCCTTTGGAAAAACTTCATCCCAGGGAAGACAGACGCTGCTTGTCCGCCTCAAGGCGAATCCGACTCGCTCCAGGGTTTTGAGTGCCCACGCTACGATTTCCCGCAGGGGGCGCAGGTACACAGTCTACGGGGACTGTACCTGGAGGAGTCGCCGGAACGGAGTGGGTCCGCTGATGTCTATGGAAGCGAACGGAAACCGCTTCAATTCCGCTCCCCGTCTTCCTGCGGTGAATCCATGAGTCGAAACGGAGTTTGTGAAGTTTTCTTGAGCCACGAATGACTTCAGCAGGATCACTGTGTAGACTTCGGACTTTCGATTAGGGTCCCGTTAGAACGGCGTTGAGCGGAAACCCGAACCAACTTGAGGCAAAAAACGGGACCGAGGAAGTTTCGCCCCGAGCCGCAACGGTCGAGGAAGTAATGGCCTGATTCCCCTTAACCTGATCCCGATCGGGAAGTTTCCGGGTTACGTAAATAATTCCCCAGGCGTAATTTATTATCATTCCAGCCTCAATTACGGAAAAGTCATCGCTCTACTGTGCTCATAAACTGAAGGCTCGAGCTGGACTTCGAAGTGTGTCATTGTCGCTGATCTTGCGGAATACGCGACACCGGATCAAAGTTTCTCCGTCGCGCGAATTGAGAGCTCAATCCACCCGCGCCCTTTTCTACCAATATGCGAATTCCGTCGGGAAATTCCGGGTATTGAGACTGGAATCTCGTTATGCCCTCTTGAGGAAACTGATGAGTCGGCTAGATCCGCGAGCAATCGATCTTCGACTCACTCGAGAGTTCCAGAGCCTCGAAGAAGAGCGCGCGACTCAGACAGCGCGTTAGTGAACACCTATCAGGCTCACGAGCGACTTCAAACACCATTAGAAGTGTCTCACCGTGAACGACGATGCAGACAAGAAATCTACCTCTCCGCTCATCTTTTTTTATTGTGGCCCGGTGACGGATGAGTTGCCAGCCTCGTGCAGTACAGGCGTATGGTACATGGTTTCTAAAAAGCTCCAAACGAGGCATGCAACAGCCAACCGCGAACAGCATACGAGACGTTTGACATATTCTCATAATCCTCGAATTTTAATCCAGGAAAACAGCGTTGGGCAGGCCGGATTATTTAATTTGCATGAGCTGCTCCTCTCTCGGGATGGATAGCTGGACGAACCGCGCTGAATGTGTGCTGTTTCAAGCATCCAGACTACAAGATACGCCTCTTTAATCCTTGATTTATCTACTTTGACCTGCCACCACCCTTAAAGCATTCTTTCCTCCTGAAAGAATGCACTCCGACACCGCAATGACTTCTCGGCGATGACATCCCGAACTCTCTGAACTTTTCTCTGATGAGTCGCCCTCGTAATGCGCGGAGTATTTTCCGGGCGGGAAATCGCTCTCCGGAAACAAAAGAGAACCGCCCGATCTGGACACACAATAAATCATTCGGACGGCTGGGCGTTGGATTGCAGAGCTCCAGCCCCGCCGGCTTGAGAATTTCGACGAGAATTGGGCGTGAAATTTGGCGATGATCAAGCGATACGGGAAGCTTTGTTGAACTAACGTTAGCCAAAGTACCATTCGAGCGTTTTTGAGTGGCCACTTGCTCTACTCGAAATGGACATCGAGCAAATGAAGTCAAGTCGTCGATGAACTTCAATTTGTTTCAAGGAGAAATCCCGAGTGGTCGATCGCAGAGCTAGAGGAGCTGGCACACGTTCGCTACCATTTGAAACGCGCCCGAAACTTCGATGCCGAAAACCCTCTTCTTCGACAGCGACTCACTCCACAAAATCGTATGAAGTCAGGCAAAAAGTTGTGGATGCATTCAACGATCGAGCCGCTGGGCAGATGCCCTAACCTGACGAGCCCCGTGCGACTCCAAAACTATTTCTTCTATTTCGCTTTGCGGCTCCGCTCCTCCGAGACGGAAATTCTCGAGAATCTGGTTCCGATCTCAGCCAGCACGCGATCAGGAAGTCTCGTGAATCTGTGATTTTTGCCAAGTGTCAAGAACACCGGCTGAGCTGATGGCCCGGGACACATTCGTCTCGTATCTCTTCATGTGAATGTTGTGTAATACGATTTGTGTTTGGACGGCTCTGGTCTCAAGTGTTCTGCGAACTGCGAAGAGACGCACAAACGAACGTGCATTTCGAATGCCAGCAAGTCCTGTTGGCCATTCCGCTCGGCCAGATAGCAAACGATAAAATATCAATATTTAGCCTAAATTGTTGCGGCGCCGCGTTCCCGCTCAGAATGAGACGCTTCGACGTCGGTTGATAAAGTAAACAGTTCTCAAGAGAACACTAGCAGCTATCTAGAGGCTGCTCTCGATCTGAATCTTTCAAAACGCACCCAGTGACCGACGGATTACACATTCGGCACGCAAAGACGAGCGAAACGTTTTCGGGAGATGATGTGCGACCCGAAGCGATGCACCAACAATTTGTTCAGATCTGGGAGTGAGCTCGTGCAAACCAAAACAATGGACAAAACCAACTGGGTTGGATCGTTACGAAGCCGTATCGCGCGGGAAGGAACCGGTGAACTACAAGGCCCACAGGGAGCTCGAGCTCGTTTGACCTGACTTCGTCGCTCGAAAGTCGGTTGCTAAGCCGATCCGAGCTACGAGGCGTTGATGTGCGGAGGTTCTTTACACCACATCATCAATAGTATCGTCGATCGACCGATCACCGCAGAATCGGAAGCTCAACGAAATAACCTGATCGCGATTAGCGAGCCCTAGAGCCAATGTCAGTGCCTTCTAACGGAAGCTGAGAAGTATTCAAGAGGACTTGGCCGGGATGCCGCTGACTTGGGGATGGATTTTTTCGCGGGGGTGCGCTGATATCCGACTCAAATATGAGCTCGAGAGAATTGACACCTCCTAAATACCATACGCTCCATCGCGACATTCCACTGTTGATTTACAGAAAACTAATCACGCTGACATCGGGTTGAGTCGATCCATCGAGTCGGTTCCGAGTTTCGTTCTCAGATATTTCCAAAGTTTCTACCATGAATCCACGTGGTCTTGCGGAGCCCACGCCGCCAGCTGATTCGGAGCGAACGTCTCGCATCTAGTCCGAGACGTGTCTCGAAATAGAAATTCGTTCTGGGAGTTGGTGTCAAAGCGTCGGAATCAGGGTGCGGACTCTCAGACCATCGGAGCCGTATGCGTTGGATTTTCAGAATCTCTCGAAGCGCGCTGAACTGGAATCAAGACGGAAATATTCTGGGATCGGTCATGTTCTTGCTCGTCTAACCCAACTCGCTGTTGAAAGAGTCAGAGCACATTCGCGCCGAACAGCACTTTCTTCTAATCAGCGTCTCCCCAAGGCTCTGGGAGTTACGGAATGTTCCCCACTTCGTTCCAGATAGATTGGATCAATCAGCGAGATTCGCGAGACCACTAAGAGAGCGTTGCCGTCCTGGTACGTCTCGATGGCACGTCGGACTCGCTCGAGGACGGGTTCTTCTGGAACAGGCTGGACTCGGACCCTGATTCTACTCCCCGCATCTTGCATTGTCAACATCGAAAGAGCACATCTACCGATTCGATAAGGTGGAGCTTTGGTGTACTGAAACTGGCTCCAGCGATGCACCGGAAACAGTGGACGAGCATTCTCCATTCCTCTGACCAAGCTGCTGAGAATGTTGAGGGACTTCGGTGATCGCGGGATATAGCTGCAAGGGAGCAACTCTCCAATGGAGAGCACATTTCTCTGTAGGAGGCCATGCACGTGTCGCAGTCTCAATGGAAATCAGTCCAGGACCCGAGAGCGAAGCGACTGCCGGAGGACGAAAGAGTGACTGCAAAACTCACTGATTTTCGCGCGATCTCCGCAATCTGGAGGCCTGCGCAGCCATCAGACGACCTTGATTCCGCAGGTCGTCATCGATATTTGGAAGTCACACCTCTTCTAGATAAAGACATCGATTCTCGTCCAGCGAGACCTCAAGTGATTTTGGAGCTTGCTCGGGTCTCCCAGAAAAGGCACAGTACAACGGTCTGCTGGCCGCAGCCGCCTTATCGGGATTCCGCGAAGCTGATTGCTGTGCGAATTTAATCGATTGATTGGATCCGCCGGACTCAAACTCCAGCATGGCTCTCCCGACGTTCTTAGAATCGATATCAGGTGGTGAGACGGATGTGCTTCGTTCGTGCTGGAACGAAAGTTCAAGGGGTTCGATCACATTCTCAATAGGCCTACACCGAATTGTAACCAGACTATTATCTGGCCGCCGATAGCCCATCCAATCTGGTTCCTCCAAAGTTGGAACTGACAGCTCAAATTCTGAGCCTCCAGAATTCTGATTCGTGAGTAAGCCGGAGATTAAATCAGATAGCGGGAGAATGGTCAGTTTCCTTCCGGAACTACAAAACTTCCATCGAGTGAAATACCTTCTCGGGCGCTGAAGTGGCTCAGGAGTGTCCTGATATCACTTCAAATCAGATTCAAACTGCCGCTAGCAAACCCCGTGAACAAGAATTGCCTAGATAGTGCCTTCTTGGTAGTGAGAGTCGAGTATTAAGAATTGTTGGCAGGAAAGTTGCAGAGACCATGGAGCTACCGGACACATGGAGCTATGGAACATGCGTCTACCGAACACTTCTTGTCCGAGAGACTTGCTTCAAAGCGCAGTAACCACGTCAAGCCTGCCATCGGCGTTGCGTTGAACGTTACCATAATTCCGAAATTGGATCTATCAATGCTGAAATACCTTCTCATAGCGGAGCGTGCGGCGCAAACATTCTTCCGATGTCTGGACGCTTGTGGATCCTGTGAATGTTCCAATGCACGGGAATCAGCGAGCCGTGAGATAGACAAAAGCTGGCAATGCGAAATTTTCGCCTGCGTTTCAGAACTGGGAGCATGAAAACCATGAGCTTCATTCGCTCAAGCATGGAAGATTCCCAAGAGCTTCAGCGGAGGAGCCTTCTTGCCTTTGACTTGACAAAATACGCTCATCATTCCCGACGTGCGGGGCATATTACATTTTCAACTCATTCGTCATCCCATGAAGGATCTCGCGGCTGGGGCAGTGCTCCTCATTGGGAGCAGCTTGCTCATCAGCGTGAATCCATGACGAATAGTTTGGAAGGAGTTGTGATTCCGGTGCTTCGATGCCGCTCGCAGTAAGAGTTCAAGGGGTTCGCTCACAACTCCAAAGGATGCTCCGGGTAGATCTTTTCGCAGTCGCGAATGAATTCCGCAGCCCCTCTGCAATGCAGAGATCGGGGCGAGGATTTCCACATTTCCCGCTTTCAAAGGAGACCATGGAACGTCGGGCGAGGGCCAGGAAGAACGAGCGCGCAGTCGATGCTTCTAGTACTCAAAGTCTCGTCGCGACTCTCAAGCTCTTCCCTCTTTAGCTCGTCGAGTGTGTTTTGCTACGGGATTTCGGATTTCGACCTGCGCAGTCACACTCGCCGGCTCCACTCTCGAACACATCTCGCACAGCCAGGCCTGCGAGCCGACCAGCGAGCTGGCGGGGGATGGGTGATTCCTTCTTTCTTCCCGCCGTTCATCCACACACCCATTCATCCGCTGATCCTTCGATCCAATTATTCATTGAATCGCTGGCTCGTCTTCCTGAAAACCTATCGAGTTTTCCGCAGCACCCGCTCAAGCTCTCGCTTCAGCATCTTCCCTTGCACCGAAACGGGCCGTTGCGGTTCGCGAGCTCGTTCCTGCTGTCATGCCTTTGAGTGGTACCTTCTGGCGTAAGGGTCTGAGAAGGGAATATTCCATGCAGAAACGCGTTATTGGTGGGAGCCCACTCGGGCCACGTTGATTGATAGAAGAAATTCGGTATTGTCGAGTTTAAAGACTTTTCGTCGCTCCGCGGCGCACGTTGGTGGTCCCGCTCTCGAGCGACAAGGTGCAAATCCACTGTTTACCCAACAAAGCGCATCATCCGAGCCGGCTTTACTTTTCGTAGGTTTCAAGATCCGCCCTAATCCGAGCACCCCTATATCCCAGGTTGGTTTCTGATTCTTCGCGGACCGCTCGAGCCGAGTTACAAAGCTGTCGAAGCGGAACCTGACCAAGGGCCTCCCGAACGCTCACCAAGTTTTCGAAATCCTCGGGAGCTCGAACCCGACGCGGGAACGATTCCCCGTTTCGGAGGATGCCATCATATGGAAGAACGCCGAGCGAGTTTCAGCCAACTCCCCAGAACCTTCGGCCCGTCTTTTTCCGCTTCTCTTTGACTTCCGATTTTTTGGTCAACACCGATCGAGCCGGAGACTCGCTCGGTTCGAGCCATCAACCGCAGAATTTCATGGCACACCGGTTCAGAGCAATGAGATTATGTGCTGAGCGACCAGGTTTCAACAGTTTCGAGTTTAGGAACCTGAAACACCGATGCGCAAGCGCTCTTCCATAGAGCCGAGAACGAATTGAGAATCGAAAGGGGAAGCAAACTCAGAAAATCGTTCCCAGTTACAGAATCAGATTGCTGGAGGCATCGACGAAATTCTATTTTCTTCTTCATGATTGCTGGATCTACATATATTGCTCGGCTGGAAGGAAGTTTCCGTGTTCGAACTCCGGTCGATTCAAGATCAAAGCCTCGAACATGGACTCCTCCTCGGCGTTTCTATCGGAGAGTTTTCATGAGCCTAAAGCTGACCCATTGATTCTTAGTCCTGGTGAAGAACGATGAGACGAAACCGCTCAGGATCTAGGCTCTTGCGGGTCCAGGTCTCGCATCGGAACGACCGCAGGTCATGGGCTACGGTGTCCAGTTTGTGAGACGTACATTGGCGATGCTCCACGACAGCCGCTGTCCCCTGCCACACAAATTGAATTATTATCCAGAAAGTTCTCGGTCTCAGTCCGCAGGAAGCCGTGGAAGAGGTCAGATTGTACATCGAGAAGCGTCTGTGGTACTGTCATCCATCGAGATGATTCCCAGAGTACTTCGTCTGATTCTTGGGCTTCACTTCCGTCGGCGCACGACTCCTGTCCGAATCGCAGACGTTCGTTTTCCGCCGTCTGCTTGCTAGTGGGATCTTGACGGAGGAAAGGGTTTGGAGGTTCTCTCTGGAGAAAGGGATTTTTAGCAAAAATTTGTTGTTTTAAGATCGTGAGGATAGTTTCTCTCTGTTTGCACTCACAACATAGCGCGATCGCCTCCATAGTCGCGACAAGACCGAGGCCAGAATTGGCTCACCCGAAACCCGAAATGGAGCATGCGCACCGAACGGGCGACGCGGCTTGTCTTCGGGAAGTTTCACGGGAGCTCGCTCACAAAGATTTAGGACTCGCAATGTCTCCCGAAATGTGCGTCGCGCGTGAGTTAGAGAACGGCGCGAAACCGTGAGGTCGGGGCCGCGGCCCGCCAGTCCGCACTATTCGCACGGAGGCGTCACGCTGTTGGCCGCACACCCCGTCCACTATTATTCTTATATCTAGCATGTATTTATTTACATACTCAGACACGCTCAGGCACACACACAAGATCTTATTTTTTCTCTAAACACATCCCTGATATAAAGCGCTTCACCTTTAGCGAGAACCATTCTGCAGCGGAGAGCCGAGAGGCCGCAGATCTCCGTGGCCGTATTGCTTTCCGCACGCCGACGCTGTGTTTCAAGATTTTCGATGTGCTTCGACGCGAGGATACATTTGTGCTCCAGCGAGAGAGCTCGCAGCTCAGTTCCGGCTGCAGAAGCCGTCAGTCGGGAAGCACATCCGAGTATTTGACTCTGACCTTGGTCTAGCTGAAGTGATCGTGACGATCTGAGTGAGTTCTCTGGCTGGACCACCCGAACTGTCCTCCGAGAGCCGGTTTCGGGTACGCGGGAGCTTGTTCAGAGCTCGGAAAATCGGAACCATGAACCAGACGTGGTCTTCTCGCCGGTGCAAAGTTCCGAGCGGAGAATCGGAAGAAGTACTTCGGAGGGCGACTTTCCAAAATGTTCAGGGGAGCCCCAACCAGCTCCGAGCAGTTATCATCTCCTCTATCCCCGGAAGTTGTTGTGATCCTTGGAAGTGACTCATCCAATCTGACAACAGCTAGTTCTGGGCTGTCAACTGGAACGCATGACCTTCCGCCCGACCCTTTGACTTCTGATCGGAGAGTGTAGTTCGCGGTGATCCCTGAGAGCTTGTGAAAAAATTGTCACCTCCAGCCATGTGTGAAATAGCGGAGGTGTCTCCATGACATCGAAGCGGTCCCTCAACGTGTTCGGAAGCTCTAGTTTCCTGTATCCCTGTCCGAGCTCTTGTGAACGTCTGCTCCCCGTCTCAGAGGGAGACCACAAATGGAGACGCAATTATTTGAGCTCGATCAGCTTTGACTCGATTAGTTGACACTGCTCTCGTTCTACCCGTGATTTCATTGTTGGGTTCGACTTCCTGCGGAGCTCATCAAGATCTTGGAAAGTAGGTGCCATCTACCGAACGAGGAGCGCCGCTCATGGTCGGAGGGTCACAACTCTCAACTCGCCATACTCATGCGAGCTGATCGCCCTCCCTGCAGAATCGTTCGGTTTCCAGTGTTATTCGACGAAATCGAGGAATAAACTTATTAGAGCACCATAAGGAGCCACGCTTTGTTCTTATCTGCTGTAGGAGAACGATCCCACGGAATTTTCTAGTCGAGGAGGCGAATTCTGGGATTAGGAGAATGTAGAAGTCGGAAACGGTCTCGGGAACCGCTCAGTCGATCTTGAGCTCCTCGGCGGCGCTCGTGCCAGATCCCGATCCGCTTGTCGCCCTGTCGCGCTGTGTTTGCTTCCAGCCGGGTGTTGTGTGTTCTGTTTCTGGGTAGGAGTCGCGCCCTGTGAATGTGTAAGTGCGTCTGCGAGAGTGCGCGCATGTAAAAATGACGGATGTCACATGAGCCGAATGACAAATCGAGGAGCTGAGACACGAATGGCTGCTGCGTCTCGCACCAACACCGCCATCATCCATCTCCATCTTGTTGTAAGCCCAACATTAGTTGACATTGGCCGCTATGAGCTCGGAACACGCCAGAACATGCACCGTGTGTTCCCAGAACGAGCCAATGACGAGGGAATCATCTGAGCTCGGTGCTGCATCATTCTGTGTGTCCGTGTTCTGCGATGGCGAAAGCGCGAAGTCGGAAACGCGCAATCGCGAGCACATCGTCGACGACTAAGGCTGACGATGTTCATTTTTGCGCGGCGTGGGTCGCTCGAGGAGCCAATGAATTTCGAGCGAGTGCCGAGAGCGCGTGGAGTTAATCTTTTCGAGGGTCCTTCACTTCCGAACTCTCCAACTGAAGCCTAGCGAGAAGGCAGCTATGCGCCCTGCCGAGCCGCCACACATATCCAAGTCTCCCTGTCTCGGAGAACCCGTCTCGTAAAGAGCAACGGCTACTTGAGGCTTTCGTCAATGACATTCTGAGCAAACATACCGATCCACGAAACCACAATGGCGGGTAAGGATGTAGTTTTGACGGTAGAGAACTGAGTTCCCTCAGACGAAAGTGATCGGGAAGGCCTGCCTAGCAGTATCCAATGGTAGTCGGGGGCTCCTATCTGAGTTCGGAGTCTGCCATGTCCTGGAATGAAACGGGATACAAATGTCCACATACATCGGAGGAATGAGATAACTTGTTGGAACGTGTTATTATTTGTATGTCTTGCGTCATATTCTTTGATCGTCTGATCGTTTATTGACCATCTTCTGCTCCAATTCAATCCTTTTAATGTATCCATCATCCGTTGGGACTGTTCTTATGATTGTTTGTCAGATCCAAGTTTCCTCCCCCGCTGCAGACTGAACGGCCGGACTGGGATCTGAAGCTTGATGGAGCAAGTAATGGATTTTTCAAGCAGCAGAGCTCGAACATCTCAAGAACGATGTCAAGCCTCGAACCCCCCGATAATCAACTGCGATCCATTCTGTGGAGTACGCGAACTCAGCAGTGATGCAAGCTCCTTTCTCAGGTGTATTGGCTTCGGCTTTCGTCGTTGCATTGCAATGACCCCGGGCTCCGTGCTCCGCAATTCTACCACTTAGGAGGTTAGCGGAATCGCCCAAGAAACCGGCTCGGAATCCAGATCGGTATCCGGAGCGTCGATCGCAAGGCTCCTGATCTACTAACGGGAATCGTCGACTCCCTCTGTGATCAACCCGGATTACAACGAGCGAGCCCGACTCTAAGAGGAACGAAATGAACTGATTTCCAAGCTGCCTGTCATGAGAATCATTTCTCCGCGCTCTTTCAGTCGACGATGTCCGCCCAACTCCTAATATCCCGAGAACTGGATCGCTTGCTGGAGTTCCAGCTCTCGATTGAGCCCAACGGGGCCATTGACTGGAGCGTCCAGGTGTGAGCGCCGTCGCAGCGTCATCGCCCATCTCTCAAAAGTCATATGGGGAAGCGGATGCGTACGAGGGTGTGAACATTCTCCAACCATCCACCTATTTATCAGTGAATCGGGCTGTGAGTCGAACAAACGAGAATCCTACAGAATGGGTGTAGAAAGGGTGTGAAAGTCATCAACACGGTGTTCATGGATCCGTCGCGGTCAGCCGTTCCGTGGTGTTGGATGTCTTCTAGAGATCATCATCTACCTCTCTCTCTCTCTCTCTCCACAACATCGTGCCGATAATAATCAAGATCGGTTGAAGATAAAGACGGAGTCATCATCATGAGCGGGCGTGAACTCGAGCCGAGAAGCTAACCAGCTCGGGGAGTGAGCGTGATAACATCTACTGAGCAGCTGCGACTTGTGAAAGCATATCGGCATGTAGTCGCTGTCATCGGCTCCAAGCTAACAAACCCTCCCCAAGTCTGTTAATCAGTTGGACATGAGCGAGAAGATACGAGGAAGAGTTCTGCGATTCCATCAGGGAAAATTGCGCGACACATACACAGTCTTGTTCCTCCAGAGTGAAACCCGACGATTTGCACACAAACATTGAAGGACATTCGAGAAGCCAGGGTTTGATGCAGCAAACGTGAGAACCTGTCCGGAATCTCTATAGGAAGCATCGAGAACACTCCCTTCCAGCAACTGCCGTAACGGTCATTTAGTTTCTGTAGAGAAATAAAGTCTGAACCAGTTCGGCTAGAACGAAGAAACCAGAGTTCCCAAGGCTCTCACACCAATGTGTTTCCACGACTTTCTGGCAGGCTGTGTGAAATTCGAGGAGCCTTCAGGAGGATCGGAGCTCGGCCAGCTTTTCTCGGAACCTCGAAATCTAGAAAAATTCGAGCTCACTCCGAACTTCTTGAGTGATCACACAGGAAACTTCTCCCGCGAGCCGCTGCGTTTGCTGATGACCTTGATAACTCCCTCCGCAACGCCCAAACAAACTCTTCGAACAAAACGACTCAAAAAATAGCATTTGTGGGGGCGCGTATACAGGCACAATTTCGGAATCCACGACCGAACGGTGATCATTATGATTAGCTTCGCCTTTGGTTTCTCCGTGACGGGCAGGGTATCAGCTCATTCAGTCAGTGGTGTCCGCCCGAGCAATCGCTAGAGAGAGTTCGGCGGCAGTTCCTTCCCTCTTTATTTGTTCCCCAATGAGCGTTGTCAGGGTGTCAACGAGGTTGTCGACAAAAAATATCTCCTCCGTAACACCCGCGACCGCGCTGGTGGCCCTCTGACTGCTGTTGGTCGCGCTGCAATTTCAACAGCCAACGTCAACAATCTACCCGAGGGTCTTATGGTCGCCGCAGTTGTTGTCGCTGATCAATATCGACAACGACAATAATGAGAAAAACAACAACACGGCCATAAGCGCGAGCGGGACTGCCGCGACATCTTCTAGGGAGAGAGCTGGCTCGCCGTCGTTGTGAGCGAAGCTTTAGCTTCCCTGGTGCTTGAATGGACCAGCACTTAACAACAGCGACGACGTCAACAACACTGTCAGGCGGATCAGCCGATAAACCGGAGGATGAGCAGCAAACTCGGATCGAGACAAGATGGAGTCATACTCTCAAAGAGCTCGAACCACGGTTCTGACCGATGGACTGAGAAGCGAATTTTCGTTCTCCCAGAAGGAGCCCAAGGGAACCCAGACGGAAAAGCCATCCTTCCAATCGACGAGACCTCGTTCCGAAGAAAAATCCGAGCACTTCAAATAAAGCGCCGTTATGAGTTGGTCGTTATAAACAGTCGAAAATAAATGTCCTTTTACACGATGTCGTTTGTCTAGCAGCTCTGGCGGCATCGCTTCGCGATATTTCTCTCCAACCCAGACTTTTCGTTTCGGAAATCAGACACTGACTAATGAGTTGGGGCGCAGTCTAGAACCATGATTCTGTTACGGTCTCAATCGCCGAAACCGGTCGGATAGCCGTGGGCTCCGATCAACGGCCACGAAAATCAATCTCAAGCCCGGTTCCTTCGCTCCTCCTACAGCTCTGGATCTTCTCAGTTCCTCCCAGAATCTTTCCCATGCGCTTACCTGGAGCGGGGGGGGGGGGGTCCTGAATTGGGGATGGAAGATATCTGTCATTCCATTTGAGATTCTCTGCAGTTCAGGGGGCATGCGAGTATATCAATGATGGAATAGACCAGATCATTCGTCCATCAACAACGTCAAAAAAATCGACTGGGGATTCGTATTCGAGCATCGAGAACTATTCCAGAGCTATTTGTCACGTTTCAGAACCCTTGGACTGCTTCGGAAACTCGAGACCACTCGACTTTGGACAGAACATTGCTTGGAGCGGATACCGTGTCGCTACGTCTGAAGTTGAATCCGTAGTGCCCGTTAGAAGAGTCCGGAATGTGTCCATCTCGTATTTCCCCGCACTGTACCTTTCATCCCTACTCCATACGACCCGCTTGGACAGACTGACGACGCCGCCATTGTTCTCTGATAAGAACTGAACACCAGGAATGAATTTTGTCCGTCCATGTAGATACTCAACACTTCATTCCTCGGGACAGTGCTGAAAGACAGGTTGCTCGGCAGGAAGCCCGACTCTTTTTGGATTGCTCGCTTTCCCGTGGAACTCCATGATTCTTTTGAGAGAAAAAAAAATCCATGATTCTACTCATCATTGTTGTCACATTACCGAGATGGCTTCCTCTGGAGAGATATCTGTCAGCGGATCCGACCACGATTCTGAAGATAATACGTACCATTTGAACCTTCTGCAACCGCAATAGCTCCAATCGAGCCATGGGGAACAAGATCCCCCTCCCCCATTCCCCACAGGGAGGAGAGCATTCGCCTCCTATGAGGGCCATAATGGGGAAAAACATTTCCCTCTCAGGGTTTGATGTAGATGTCTCTCATTTGAAGAGTTTCCCCGCAGGGAAACTCCGCGCTCATTGGTTGATGATGTTGAACTTGTGCTCTATCATTGAACATTCTAGAAGTGAGACGCGGCCCGATTCCCGTGCACGCAACTCTGCACTGGATATTCCATATTCCGATTGAAAACGAGGTCTTCTCCGCCTCTGCACCCTCACCGCCTCAGGCGAGAACTCTCGAACGTCTTTTCAGAGCCAGTCCCCTGAGCCTCCCCTCCGAGCTCCTTCAAACGGGGCGTCGAAAAGGGCCACTGGGGTCTATCTTGCAGGGGAGTGTTCACTGTGGCTGCTGCCTAAAGAGGGTGATATCGAGAGGAACAGAGAGAAAAGCTGTGAGAGACCCACCAGCCAGCCAACGAACGAACGAGAACGAGACGATGAAACAAAAATAACCCCAGGGCAGTGGGAGATCGCGGGTGGGACACAGTAAGCTACGAGACAGATGAGACATAATGTCGGCTCCGGCCGGCTTCGTGTTGGTTTGTAAGTTGGGGATTGTCCAGCTGATAACAACACTTCTTACGCCTACAACCTGTTGGACCATGCAAATCGAGAGGCATTTCCCCCAGATCTGCCCGCTCCAGTCCCGAAAAGTCCGTTTCGAGGAGCGACAAAAGGGGGGACTGTCGGAACGCGTCACAAAGAGAGCAGTGACATTGAGACCAGATTCGATATCGATTTCATACATGCACTGAATTCGAAGCATTGGAAATCATTGGAAAAAAAAGCCTCAGAAGTCATCAAAAATCAGTCGAATCCCAATCGAAAGAGGACGCGACTCTTTCCAGGCTCAGCGGAAAGCGAGGACAGTCGCGGGTACGGCGGCAAACGCTCCAAGAATAGAAATCCAGGCACTCGATCGGTAATGCCTGCAGTGAGTTGACGGCACGCCGGTCAGGCCTTGCAGCGATCAACACCTTGTGTGTTTGGTTTTGGGCTGCTCAAAGTGGCCATAAATACCAAGTGGGCCATTAGTGTGTCATAGACTCGTTCACACTGCGAGAGCCGTTCGGAACCGACCGACGAACCTTACCTAACCAACAGTGTTTCGGAGCGTTGTCCCCGAAAATCGCCTGAGCCTTCCGTCGGGACTCCGTTCCATCACACCACAGGCTTTCCGTCGTTCTTACAAATCGCCGGAAATCCCTAGCAATTAGGCCGGAGGGTATCCTGGAGGATCCTTCAAAGGTCGCAACCGACCCCGAGGAGAGCTTCATGCAGGAGTGCATCATTCGGAAACTCCCCCTCTCGGAGGGAAGCTCGCTCGTCAAGGAGGAGTTCCGAGGTCGTGAGTTTGAGGGCTTCGTCCTATGATCGGCGGCGAGGTTCACAAACGGCAAAGCGATCTTTGAATAGTGGTCTTTGCCGTATATAAGGGTCGAGGCGGACTGTTGGGTGCGGTAGCTTCCGCCCACTCGTTGTCAATATCGTAGAAGACGAACTCGGCGACAGTGCAAGAAAGAAAGGAAGAAAAGAACTCGGCCTGCCGGCCGGTGGGTCGGCTGGACGGCCCGTCTGCATGGCTGCGAACCAACCGCGCACCCATTCGAATGGCGAAGCGGCAAACGAGAAAACCGTCACCCCGACATCTAGCCAGAGAGTGAGGCAGAGTGCGGGCAAGGCGTTGAAAGTCGCTCGCGACCAATTGACATTCAGTGTAGACGAGCTCGCCGACGAACTGATGAGCGCTGCTCTCATTGCTGCTGTCTTCCTGCCCATGTCGTTCACTGATGACTAAACGACCGCCTCCCGTTTGTTTGCGATCGGTTCCGGCGTTGGTGGAGCTCGTGGGAGCCCTCCGGCTCTCAGGAAACCGGGATGCGAAGTGGAGTTCGCACTCCGCTCCGTCGAAGTCCGAGTGGACGGGAACATGGGAGACGATCGCAGAAGTGGGGGGTAACCGAGTCGACTCGGTTCCCCTCGCCGACTTCAACTTCGGGACTCTATCAGTACGGCGCTCCTTTCCTTTGGAGGGTGACTTGTCGTCGATAGGATCAGGCGTCATAAGCGTGCGTTGTTAGCTGCTCGGCTCAAGAGGATATCTCACTCGGTTATTCGGTCGATCGATCGATCGATCGAGATAGAAACAGCGCGAAAACGAGGAAAAAGAACTGCTCCATTGTACCGCTGCTCAGGGCCAACCGCTCGAGCCAATATTGAGAAAGAAGCTCGGTGATTTGTGGTGGACTTAGGCTCTCGTGTTTACTCAAGCAAGCTAAGGGTGCGAGCTCTGTGGCAGCTAGGCGGGCAGACGAGCATGCAGCCTCTCTAACTGGCTCGTCGGATAGACGGCTGACACTCTTTAGAACTTGAACAACGACAACAGCAACTATGAGCAACAGCACAAATTCACAACGCAGATGGTGTTTCGATTGCCGCGCCCGCTACGCCCGAGATGTCGGTTCGCTACGAGCCTCTGAGCGCTGGCACAAGTGCTAGATGGGAAGTCCACAGAGCACTTGTGCAGAAAGCTCGACGCGCAGATCGGATTGTATCGAAGTTTCTCTCCGCGATGCGATCGCTCACTCGACGCCGCGGCTGATCGATCCAGTGGCTGGACAGAGGTCACTCAACAGCCGAGTTCTCAAATCATCGCGGGTTCTTAACCGGCCACTCGGTAGGTATACGGTCCGGCGACACAATGAGACCGATCGTTCGAGCCGTTCACAAACAAACTGTTTATTTGTCAGAGCCGGCTCCCGTCTGCACCGGTTTCACTGTCATCCTCTCAGTTGACGCTGAAACGCGTAACGGGTTGATCGAAGATCTCGGGGCGAGAATTCCGAGCGGAAACTCGCGGTTCCCTCGGGCCCTAGTGGGGGATCGATCCCGCAATGGACGATGATCGGAGCAGTTCACGAGTTGGAAACGCAGCCTGACGACAAATCTTCTTCCTGTCGCTAGAACTTCCAACATGCGATCTTAGACTTCCGTTCAGGCGTGCGAGATGTCAAGCGTGAGGCTTTCATTCGAAACTTCGAAGAGGCCGCCATCAAGTTGCAGTGCTTGCCACGGGAACCACTCACCCTCATTCTGCGCTGGGGCTAGCACACCAACTCAGTCAATGATCAACGATTCTAGGGAGCGGGGTCTCGAATACCGAGCAATGACCATAGCTCGTCAGAGATATTCCACCGATTTTATCTTCGAGGAATACATCACCCCATGGATTCAGGTGCCGCGGAGCCCTTTACCCCGCGAAAAATCAGTGACGTGGACGTGAGGAAAGATCCACTTCGTGCATAATCGGAACGGGTATCCCGTTGTCTACTTTAACCGGCGACCAGCGTCTTCAGAGTATGTACAGTATACTGAAACAATCCATACACGTTGGTTGACCCGATCTTGAAAAAAAAATTCGTGGAAAAAAAATGTATATTCCATCGACGAATGCGTTGATCAATTCGATGCTAGATTCCGGACTCGATAAGAAGCGATGCCGCCTCCTTCACAGAACAGACTTCTCACGCCCGACATCAGTTCGCAACGAAATGTCCATCGAACGAACCAGATGTCTGCCGCTGTTCTCTCGGACTCGGCTTACTAGCATCCGAGCCGGCGGACTCTCCAGTTGCTTCTCTCGCAGGATGGTTTTCTTGGAGCTTAACAGAAGGGAAAAGCCTGCGTTGGGTGCTTCCAAGTTTTCTTTCCTTCCTCCATCTCTTTCGGCGCTCTCCCCGTCGTCGGCGGCGTCGTCGTCGTTGTAGCCGTCGGCTACAGATTGACAAATATGTCCCGGCTCATCAAGAGACATTCCATCACGTTAGCTGGTTTTTTTCTACACGACCCAAGGAGAGCAACGCACACACACGGCGATAGACACAGAGAAGGCTGTATGCGCTGATTGGAAAAACATTGGTCTTTCCACATTTGTCTCCCGGCAGACGTTTGACGGATTCCAACATCCACTGGCTGTTACCCTCCCGTCCGTCCGTCCGCCAGGCCGCCTTTGAACGCCCGTTGGAAGAAAGACGCTCGCCGCTGCTGATCAATCGAGCGATTGATCGACCTAGCAGAGACAGAATCGAAAAGAAGGAAGCCAACGCAAATCAGGGGCGGATTCTCGAGGGGAGCCCCAGCTGCACGAGATGATTCCTGTCTTACCGGTGAAAGCGAGTTCCCCGATCGCCCCTCCGGGATGGGGCAATCGCTCGTCTCGGAAAGCCTTGTAGAATTCTCCTCTGCTGTTCCCGGCGAAGCTTTGGAAAAAGAACCCAGGGCCCAAAGCGTGCATCGCCGAACAGACTCACCGGAAAAGTCTGTGAAAAGTTTTCCACCCGAAGCGAGTCTTTCAACAGCCTCCTCCTCGGAGCGACCGCGCTGCCGGTCTTGGTGGAGGGAAACGAATCCGTTTCAATCGATCGCTCATTGGCTTGGTTTTGTGTGCAGCCGTCATTTGTGTGTAACACTCGATCATGTTGAAAACACCGAATAGTTCGTCCGAATTTCCTCCATCGCTGGCTACCCTCTTGATAGGGAACCGCTGCTGTACAGCTCCCCATCTTGAATTTTGAGAGCGAATTCAGCCTTGAGACTTGTCCTCCGTACCTCCAACTGGAAGCACGAAGCAACTTCGCGTTGTTTTTCATCATGTCTACATCGTTCAGGGCAATCAGGCCGCGTAAGGGATAGTTCCCCAACATTGTTCCGCAACGAGAATGCAGCGTCGATGAAGCAGCTTCACAGGCTGAGAATGGATCTGGGATGTGATAAAATTACAGTGCAACCACTTCAACGCATATATCAATCTTGCAGAATCTCTCAGATGAGGAATATTTTGAACAACGATGAAATCCGACTCAACTGGCAAGGGATTCACAAGACAGGGTGCATAGATTTGATCCTGATGGAATGTGCATCCCCAGTGCCCGAGTTCTTAGTTGTGAATCACTTCCCTCTGAAGAAATCAGAGCCCCACCATCGTTTTCACCTGTTTCGCGTGCGGTGATTCCCGGGTATTCGAGTCTGTTCAACGTTTGTGTTCGTATTCATCTATATCCGACATCTTTAGGAACCGATCCGTAGGTGGCCCCAACACCAAAGAAGTTCTGTGCCCTCCTATGCGTTGAAGCGGCGCGTGCGATCATAAATCTCCTCCGCGGATGTCCTCTTAGCAAGGCTGTCAATTTCCATCGCTGTATTACCTTGCTGGAGTCACCAAAGCTACAACGCACAGTCGACATCGACTTTCCAGCTTTCATGCTCCTGTTGGTGTCAGTTTTTCCCCGAACGCTTGGCTACGAACAAGAGTGCGGACTCCAGTTGTTGTCTTTCTTCATTCATCGTTTACACAACTACTGAGTTCTACACCACTACCGGGCCGTGTCCAATGACAGCCGCAGGCTCGATGAGCGATAAAAAACGGAGACTGGTACCTCCCATTCTACTAGAGCTACCTGGAGCCGTCCATTCCATTCATCATCGACCGAGGTTTTCGAATCATCAATCAGTTCAATGCTCGTCTCCACGCCATTGTTCCGATGCCGCATCATCAGTTCGCTGTGGTTACGTTCCGCTATTGGTGTCCAACGCGTCGCGAACCACTCGCTGGGTCCCCAGAACCGACGAGGCAGCCGAGTGGTCAACGAGTTATGTACCATAAGTGCGGCTTTGTATAGCTACACTGACGCTGTCCAGCACGGGACGTGCCAGCGCAAGCCGTGGACTCGATTCTTCCCGGTTGAACTCTTTCGTCGGGAAGACGTCCGTAGCTCATTGCTGGTTCGGGCTTGTGCTGGTCTCCAAGGCCGACCAAGCTCCGCGAATTCGTTCGCAGGGCTGCAGGGTATCGAATATGTCGTGACGGAGGCAGCGGAACAGTGTCGTCAGACGGAGCAGGTTTGCCGATGCGTGTTGCGATCTTGGAGCATCCCTGAAGAATATTTCGGTAATCGGCCGCGATCAAAGTGAAGAACACACACATCCGACTCGGAAAGCATAGGGTGGATTCTACTGTCCATCACCCTTCCAGAGTCAGTTCGACCTTTCTTGAATTCAAACGAGTTCGATCTCTCATCCGTCCCGGCATCGGGTCAGCTCCCCTTTAGGAACGGGAGATGACCACAGTAGGACTTGTCTCCCCGACCCGTCTCCTTCTAGTCGTGGTGCGAAAGCTTGGCTAACATGACTGAGACAACAGCGCGAGCACGGAGCTTACACCAGCCGCACGCAGGCATACATCTCACGAGAGGGAGAGAGCGCGAAAAACGGGGAAGCACTCGAGACGGAAAGAAGGAGATTTGGCTCGGACTGTTGTGAGTAGATAAGTTGCGAGCGTAATAATGCATCGGAGCACTCAAAATAGAATCCTGAGTATTCAGAGCCCCTCAGCTGACACGGAAAGGGTGTTCAACTCGAGGCAATTTATCGCTTCCCGGCGACGAATCCACTTCCGAAATTTATGTTTTCCATCTTACTGTCGTATGACTGGTGTTCCAGCCCACATCCGGTTCTCAGGGACTCTGAACCGATGGCCACCGAGTGACTCTCGAAGTCTCCACGAGGTCCCGGAGCAAACCATATTTTGGACAGACATTATCGACGAAATTATTCGACGACGTTAGGATCGACTCAACCCTTCTATTCCGGGTTTACCTCGAGAACCCTCAGCTCGGCGAGCGGTTTCGATTTCTACAAGAAGGCATTCCAGCTGAAAGATGAGCAACGACTCGAGCGATAAAGAGTGTTCTAGCGGGTTTTCGGAGGCTCGCAGGGTAACGGTAGAGCCGGGGCTCGGACCGCCCCTTTCTGCTCTCATTGGGCGACTTCGCTCGTCGAGGAACCAATGGCCGCGGACGAAGCAAAAGAGAACTCTCGCAACAAAGATAAACACGCCGAGGTGCCTTCGGGCATTGCAGACCGGATAGAGGAAACGCTTCGTTCGTTCGACCGTTCGTCGTTGCTGCTGGTGGCGCCTCCGTGGACCTCATTCGCTCATCCGTGGTCCTGCATATTGAGCAGTCGCAGCAGAAGGCCGTCAGCAGCAAAAGCTGCCTTCGCAGCCCTAGCAGGACCAGCGCCGCCTGTGGCGGCTTTAAGCCTCCCCCGGCTGAAATGAGTTTGGTGAGAGGCATGTACGTTGCTTCCTTCACTGTCGGGCTAGCGAAGGTGATTCGCTGATTGTTCTCCGACCGTTCAACGTGGCGACTTGGGCCTTCATTTCGTTCTCTCAGAATCTTTCGAAAATATTCCTCCATCCCCGTGATACAGATGTGCTTCGAGCCATCATAAATCACGAAGACCGACGCAAATCCGCGAGAACGCAGCGTTTGTCGAACATACTTCACGGGAGAGTAAAATGTGATTAAGATGATCATGCACCACGTTTCGCAATGCGAATCTTTCCCTAGGTATCAGATCTTCGGAATGCGAGGAGGCCCACGGCGCAGCGAACTCTGAGTGCGTTTTGCTTCAAGTTGGCGAATCGCAACTCGCGAACTTTTTCCGATGACCTCGCCCAACCCTCAGACATTCTGCGACCCAATGATGGACAACTTGATAACGGGAACCCAGAGTGAAGTTCGGGGACATCGCCGCGAAGGGATCGGCAGGCTGGTCAAACTCATGAGGACGCTGCGAGCATGGCGAGCTGGGGAACTCACGCAGCTTCAATTCCGGCGAGAACTCAGATCCTACTGCGGTCTCTGAGGATGCTCCACTCCAGCAAAAAACAAAGGGACGCTGCTTCCGCGCGGACGTGAGTCGTCACAACAGGAGCGTGAGCGGTATGGGGCGGGAAATCGAAATCTTCAGGAAATACCGCATCCAATCTCTCGTCGGGCGGGGAAGCCAGAAAAAAAAAGAGAGGATTTCACAGCTGAAACGCCGCCTTGAGGCGGACCGCCCCCGCCCGGTTTCGCCAATCCATCGTTCTTCAGTAGCCTTGGCCGCGGGAGTCGAGCATTGGGAGTCCGTTAGCTCCTAGAGGTCATATCAGGGCGAATCGATCACGGGGTCGAGTTTTAACTGAACGCAGAGGTGTGCGTTGGCGGAGTTGCCGCGGCTCCTAATGGATAGATTCCATGATGTATTTTGATAGCACGTCAAAAAACTCCATCCCCTGAGATCGACAGGCGATCACAGCAGAATATCCTCGCTGCGTCGACATGCTCCCCGTCGAATGCAACTGCTGAAAACGTGCCCGCTCCCCGGTGGCCTTGCGAAAGGGAGCCATCCGTGAGAAAGCACCGTCGATTGTTTGTAGCAGCCACCGGATTCGGAGCGTCGTCGAGATCCCGTGAGGAGGGGCCCGAGCAACCTCACAGCTTATGGAAACGGGGAAGAAGACTCCGATGTCACGAAAAGACGCGGAGTCAGAACCAGGAGAGAGCATTGAAGCAGAGGAGGGGGGGGGGGGGGGGGTCGAGGGTCAGAAGAGCGTCGCGACGTGGTTGATTCTTCGGCTGCGAAGCCCGAAGGCATGAAGCTCTTTGAATGGCTCTAGCGAGGATGAATGATGTTTTCATTCCGCCGATCTAACGAAATCCATAACAAATACTACGGCGCCATAACCAGTGACCACTCAAATGAGAAAAAGAGTCAGAATTCAGGGAATAAGAATGTGGATTGTTTCACGGAGGACTTTCAGGAAAGCAACGGAATCCTCGAAGCCGATTCCGAGAAAAGAAATAGCTCGATCGATCATCTCCTCATCCATGGGCCGATGCCGTTTCCTTCATTCCCCTTACGAAATATCGCTGTTGGGAGCGTGCTCGGGATGGATTTACCGACCACGGAGCACATGGGGCGGACGGATATCCGACTTCTTGTGACCTAGGAGGATCAAGCGAGGATCGAAGTCAACAACTGCTTCCGATATCAATGGTGTCAGGATCAACCTCGGGGATAATCTGACTCTCTCACTCCATTTTTTCGGTCACTTTGCCAAACATTTCCGTGCATTGAATTGAGAGCAAGCCGAGAGTTATTCCCCCGGGAATAGTTCATACGGCTCGTCTCGCCCGAGAACTGGAGCGTATCTCTGGAGCGATTCGTGTTTCGTTCTGAGTAGCTGATAGCTCAGTAGTGGATGTGGGTAGAATATACGTCAAAGCCCATCCACGCGTTCGGGTATTCCATGAATCAGCGCCGGGTTTGGCGATGCCACCGGAACACGTCAATACCCGTTCGGTCACATCGACTGCCGTTGCTTCGTATTACGCGAAGAATTTCGATGACGTCGGAAGGTGCTGGCGGAGCTCTTGGGCAGCGAAGCGGCTGCGATCAGAGAATCTCGTCCTTCGCTCATGGAATCAGCTCTCAAATCCGAGACGGAGCTCACCGCAACGAAACTCCCAACACGGCAGGACTCCACTGGGAGCCTGTAAGGCAGCCAGCAGCGCACGACAATAACCATCGATCTCTAACTGTACTATGATTTGAGTGGAGATTTGATCATGAGAAAGCTTGGGAAGACCGAAGGATAGATTCAGGCTATGGAGTCAATCGATACATCAACTAGGCCCCCAAGCGATGAAGCACCGAGCTATCGGAAGTGTAGCCAGCCGATCTTGCTTCGTTCAATTTGCCTTCGCCGTCGGCGTAAAAGTGAAGCGGTCATTCTCTCGCCGTGAGGCTTCGTGGCCGATCCGCTCGATCAGATCGCCGATGACGGTCGACTCTGGGGAATTCAATGTTGAGCATAGTTCCGGGGTGCTATCAATAGCTATCTCAAAGGAAATCCGAGTTTGTGCTTTCGAACTTCAAAAATCCATGTCGGTACGGCTTTCCTCCTCGAGGAGATCCCGCGTCCCGGCTTTGCGACTGCTGGTTTTCACGTGTTTTCAAAGATTTTATTCTCTGTTTACCCGTCTCCCTTGAACTCTGAAGTGCCTGAACGCCCGAAACTGATCATTTGTGTACAGAAGTTGTGGATTGAGGCTGTCTGGATGAAGAAGAAGTTTGTTCGATGGTTCACTCCTCGGCTCGGACGGTTCCGCACTAGGGAAGCGCCTTTCAATGGTCCGCCAAGACATGCAAGTTTCCATGTTCGCACCATGAACTCCGCTCAGCGCCTGAAACAGGGAGATTATCCAAAAACGAGACAGTGCGGATGGGCCTGAGGCAAAGCAGCTGTGACGGGTTTTCAAATAATTCTCTAATCGCACAGAATTCCACCATGCCAAATATGTATTTCTGAGAGTGAAATCCGATTCACTGGGTTGTCGGATGAACTCGCACCTCCAAGAATTCCACAAGTGAAAATCGGAAGATCTCATTCCTCGTCTCGGACTTCGAGAGACTCGAGCGTTCAGACTCGTCAGACGAGATCGTGCCAGCCGGAATCGGGCAGAGCCGGACGGAACACGAATGAGCGTTTGCCATCGCTGAGCTCATCCGAGCCGGGAGCGACGTTTGGGATTATAAAAAGCCAGATTTATTCATGGAAGCCGAGATCAGAGAGTCGAGGAGGAATTCAAACAGAAGGCAAAGGGCCGACTCGCAGACCTCTGTTAGAGCAGCGAGAGGGTGCGAAGCGACCAAGGAGGCAAGTGGCGCACGCTTACCCCGAGAAGCGCGGGCGCATCCAGATGTGAACGAATCGGGTTGGCGGCGTGACTGGTTTCGAATCGCGCGAGCCAGACTGCGGTGCCTACGCAATAAAACACCCGTCAAACAATCATACGAGACCGTGCGCCACTCTCTTTGCTGGAGAGCCTGTCCTAGAGAGCTGGTTTGAACACATATTCTCAGAAAGTGATATGGAGAAAACAATAAAATATTGGAACAGGCGCTGTGGAAGTTATTTGCTCGAAGAGCTCACATGAAGACTGAGACGCGCTGTGTATGTGATCAAGGCTATACTCAATAGGAGTGACGGACACCTCGGATGCTCAATTTGTTCTCTTACACAGGTTCCCGATAAACAGGCACAATGCAGTCTCTCCACGTCCTCTGTTATGCCTCACGAATGGAGTCGTGTAAATGGATATCATTGAAAACGTTATAAAGGATTGGAAGCGAGCGATCTGTGATGTGAAAAATGGAGGAGTCTGGACAGCAAGGGGAACATGGATCGAATCTCAACACTAGATTCCAACGAAGTTCAGTGATTAGCTTCGGCCTCATTTGTTTCGCTATGCCACCCGGACGCCCCCTCGATCGGAGGCCGGTCGGATGCTGGGAGCGTACGCTTTTTATTTCGAGATTCTCGTACCTCCGCTCCTCTTCGGAGAAACGTACGAGGAGATCTCTCAGGCCGCTGACACTAGAGCTGATCAGCCAGTAACACCTGATCCCGAAGGCACGGCAGGAATACCACGCTGCGGATCGCGGTGTTCGTATTTCGACCAATTCGACCGTACGATTATCGTCGAGAACAGTTAGATGGGATAAATGCTCGAGGGATTGCCGAGCGCTCCTGGCGGGGGAAAACGTGGCGTTCCGCCATGCGGAAAGCACGGCCTGTTAGAATCCACAGGGTGGTAGTTGCGAGCTTAGGGACGATCAAAATCGCCTTTCTATTGGCCATGACTCGGCCGCTAGTGTATATTTTCCCGTTCAGGATCGGTGTTTTTCGTTCCACAGCTCTCTGGAAGACGCATCTATTCCGTTTTTGTCTCTGAAAATGAGCTGACAGTTGGTAATTCGAGAGCATGTCGAAGTTGACTTTCCACGTTCTTCCGACCCCAAACTTCCACAACCTCGTGAATAGACAGTTCTAAGCGGACCGACGATTTCCAGGATGAGCTCGACAAGTCCATCCCTCTCCAATGAACCCATCAGCGCGCGGATCGTGAAACTCGAAAACAATCATACTTCGGTGTTTTCCGTGGGTTTTTATTCAACGGACCTCACTTTCTATGCAGTTCGGAATCGTGTATCATTATTGAAGAGGGTCCCGCCCCCATCCTACCGGGTGCGCCTCATATTTGTAACCCACACATGAATACGAACTTAGTCTGATTCGAGGCGTGTGGTGTGAAATGGAGGCAGTTTCGTGCATATCCTAAGACATTGGAGAGAGCTCAAGGATTCTCGCCGCTATCGTCTCGGGGCGTTTCACGTCATCGTTTAGATTCATATTCATGGCTTTTGCTCCAGGTTCGGAAATTTGAATCGCTTCATAGTGCCTGCCAGAAGCTCGTTTCGTGTTAAGCGCTTCAAATTCTCGAGATCCACGTCGGATCGTTTCATCGGCTGTTCCGGAAGCCTCCCTCTTCGATTGCGTATCAGTTTCTCGATTCCCACACTGACCTGTTGCCTCGGGTGTTTCTGAAGCTCTTCTCGTAGCTGACAATCGTAGAAGGTCCCGCAGAGTTTCGTGGACAGTCTACTAGGCGCTCGCAGACAGTCTCGCAGGCTCTCTAAGCCATCATATCGTGCCCCGATTCACCTTCCTAGATTCATTCAACGTACTGTGGTCAGGTCGACCTCAGAATCACCTCCATAAACCCTGAAGAGTATGGTGAGATCCATCCCGGGAGCACCTTCATACTGCCCGAAGAGGGAGGTGCTGGGTGGCCCATGTCCTCTCTTGTGAGGCGCCCAGAACATGCCGTTGGTTTCACTTCGATCCGATCAATCCCGGGGGGGTTCATCGAGGACAAACAGACAGGTCCTGGACTTACCTATACACAGATATCGACCCTGACCAAATCCAACATTCTTGGATAGCGAATGGAATGATGAGAATTTGAGCAGTGAACCATCCATGCACTGCGTTGCTACGATGATCGGTGAAGTGAAAACTTTTGTTCTGTTCTCCGAGCTGGCGCTGGGGGTCGAAAGAAGTGAAAAGCTGACTCACACATACTCTACCAGCCGGCCTTTGGCCGACTGGAGTCGGCCGCGCTGCGCGCGGTTGGACGGCGTTCCCTGCCATCGAGGCACTTTTCTCTCCCTTCACTGGGTCAGCATTCGGATTTTGAGAAATATGGTCAGATTGACCCCGGAATCACCCCTCCAGAGTTGGGAAGTAATGCTCAGATTGGTCTCGGAATCACCCCTCCAGAGTTGGGAAGTAATGGTCAGATTGGTCTCGGAATCACCCCTCCAGAGTTGGGAAGTAATGCTCAGATTGACCCCGGAATCACCCCTCCAGAGTTGGAAAGAAATGCTCAGATTGGTCTCGGAATCACCCCGCCAGAGTTGGGAAGTAATGGTCAGATTGGTCTCGGAATCACCCCTCCAGAGTTGGGAAGTAATGCTCAGATTGGTCTCGGAATCACCCCTCCAGAGTTGGGAAGTAATGCTCAGATTGACCCCGGAATCACCCCTCCAGAGTTGGAAAGAAATGCTCAGATTGGTCTCGGAATCACCCCTCCAGAGTTGGGAAGTAATGGTCAGATTGGTCTCGGAATCACCCCTCCAGAGTTGGGAAGTAATGCTCAGATTGGTCTCGGAATCACCCCTCCAGAGTTGGGAAGTAATGCTCAGATTGACCCCGGAATCACCCCTCCAGAGTTGGAAAGAAATGCTCAGATTGGTCTCGGAATCACCCCTCCAGAGTTGGGAAGTAATGGTCAGATTGGTCTCGGAATCACCCTTCCAGAGTTGGGAAGTAATGCTCAGATTGACCCCGGAATCACCCCTCCAGAGTTGGAAAGAAATGCTCAGATTGGTCTCGGAATCACCCCTCCAGAGTTGGGAAGTAATGGTCAGATTGGTCTCGGAATCACCCCTCCAGAGTTGGGAATTAATGCTCAGATTGACCCCGGAATCACCCCTCCGGAGTTGGGAAGTAATGCTCAGATTGATCTCGGAATCACCCCTCCAGAGTTGGGAAGTAATGCTCAGATTGACCCCGGAATCACCCCTCCAGAGTTGGAAAGAAATGCTCAGATTGGTCTCGGAATCACCCCTCCAGAGTTGGGAAGTAATGGTCAGATTGGTCTCGGAATCACCCCTCCAGAGTTGGGAAGTAATGCTCAGATTGGTCTCGGAATCACCCCTCCAGAGTTGGGAAGTAATGCTCAGATTGACCCCGGAATCACCCCTCCAGAGTTGGAAAGAAATGCTCAGATTGGTCTCGGAATCACCCCTCCAGAGTTGGGAAGTGATGGTCAGATTGGTCTCGGAATCACCCTTCCAGAGTTGGGAAGTAATGCTCAGATTGACCCCGGAATCACCCCTCCAGAGTTGGAAAGAAATGCTCAGATTGGTCTCGGAATCACCCCTCCAGAGTTGGGAAGTAATGGTCAGATTGGTCTCGGAATCACCCCTCCAGAGTTGGGAATTAATGCTCAGATTGACCCCGGAATCACCCCTCCGGAGTTGGGAAGTAATGCTCAGATTGATCTCGGAATCACCCCTCCAGAGTTGGGAAGTAATGCTCAGATTGGTCTCGGAATCACCCCTACAGAGTTGGGAAGTAATGCTCAGATTGGTCTCGGAATCACCCCTACAGAGTTGGGAAGTAATGCTCAGATTGGTCTCGGAATCACCCCTCCAGAGTTGGGAAGTAATGCTCAGATTGGTCTCGGAATCACCCCTCCAGAGTTGGGAAGTAATGCTCAGATTGGTCTCGGAATCACCCCTCAAGAGTTGGGAAGTAATGCTCAGATTGGTCTCGGAATCACCCCTCCAGAGTTGGGAAGTAATGCTCAGATTGACCCCGGAATCACGCCTCCGGAGTTGGGAAGTAATGCTCAGATTGGTCTCGGAATCACCCCTACAGAGTTGGGAAGTGATGCTCAGATTGGTCTCGGAATCACCCCTCCAGAGTTGGGAAGTAATGCTCAGATTGGTCTCGGAATCACCCCTCCAGAGTTGGAAAGTAATGCTCAGATTGATCTCGGAATCACCCCTCCGGAGTTGGGAAGTAATGCTCAGATTGATCTCGGAATCACCCCTCCAGAGTTGGGAAGTAATGCTCAGATTGACCCCGGAATCACCCCTCCGGAGTTGGGAAGTTATGCTCAGATTGGTCTCGGAATCACCCCTACAGAGTTGGGAAGTGATGCTCAGATTGGTCTCGGAATCACCCCTCCAGAGTTGGGAAGTAATGCTCAGATTGGTCTCGAAATCACCCCTCCAGAGTAGGGAAGTAATGCTCAGATTGGTCTCGGAATCACCCCTACAGAGTTGGGAAGTAATGCTCAGATTGACCCCGGAATCACCCCTCCAGAGTTGGGAAGTAATGCTCAGATTGGTCTCGAAATCACCCCTCCAGAGTAGGGAAGTAATGCTCAGATTGGTCTCGGAATCACCCCTACAGAGTTGGGAAGTAATGCTCAGATTGACCCCGGAATCACCCCTCCAGAGTTGGGAAGTAATGCTCAGATTGATCTCGGAATCACCCCTCCAGAGTTGGGAAGTAATGCTCAGATTGGTCTCGGAATCACCCCTCCAGAGTTGGGAAGTAATGCTCAGATTGGTCTCGGAATCACCCCTCCAGAGTTGGAAAGTAATGCTCAGATTGATCTCGGAATCACCCCTCCGGAGTTGGGAAGTAATGCTCAGATTGATCTCGGAATCACCCCTCCAGAGTTGGGAAGTAATGCTCAGATTGACCCCGGAATCACCCCTCCGGAGTTGGGAAGTAATGCTCAGATTGGTCTCGGAATCACCCCTACAGAGTTGGGAAGTGATGCTCAGATTGGTCTCGGAATCACCCCTCCAGAGTTGGGAAGTAATGCTCAGATTGGTCTCGAAATCACCCCTCCAGAGTAGGGAAGTAATGCTCAGATTGGTCTCGGAATCACCCCTACAGAGTTCGGAAGTAATGCTCAGATTGACCCCGGAATCACCCCTCCAGAGTTGGGAAGTAATGCTCAGATTGGTCTCGGAATCACCCCTCCAGAGTTGGAAAGTAATGCTCAGATCGGTCTTGGAATCACCCCTCCAGAGTTGGGAAGTAATGCTCAGATTGGTCTCGGAATCACCCCTCCAGAGTTGGGAAGTAATGCTCAGATTGACCCCGGAATCACCCCTCCGGAGTTGGAAAGAAATGCTCAGATTGACCCCGGAATCACCCCTCCGGAGTTGGGAAGTAATGCTCAGATTGGTCTCGGAATCACCCTTCCAGAGTTGGGAAGTAATGCTCAGATTGGTCTCGGAATCACCCCTCCGGAGTTGGGAAGTAATGCTCAGATTGACCCCGGAATCACCCCTCCGGAGTTGGGAAGTAATGCTCAGATTGGTCTCGGAATCACCCCTCCAGAGTTGGGAAGTAATGCTCAGATTGACCCCGGAATCACCCCTCCGGAGTTGGAAAGAAATGCTCAGATTGACCCCGGAATCACCCCTCCGGAGTTGGGAAGTAATGCTCAGATTGGTCTCGGAATCACCCCTCCAGAGTTGGGAAGTAATGCTCAGATTGGTCTCGGAATCACCCCTCCAGAGTTGGGAAGTAATGCTCAGATTGACCCCGGAATCACCCCTCCGGAGTTGGAAAGAAATGCTCAGATTGACCCCGGAATCACCCCTCCAGAGTTGGGAAGTAATGCTCAGATTGGTCTCGGAATCACCCCTCCAGAGTTGGGAAGTAATGCTCAGATTGACCCCGGAATCACCCCTCCGGAGTTGGAAAGAAATGCTCAGATTGACCCCGGAATCACCCCTCCGGAGTTGGGAAGTAATGCTCAGATTGACCCCGGAATCACCCCTCCGGAGTTGGAAAGAAATGCTCAGATTGACCCCGGAATCACCCCTCCGGAGTTGGGAAGTAATGCTCAGATTGGTCTCGGAATCACCCCTCCAGAGTTGGGAAGTAATGCTCAGATTGACCCCGGAATCACCCCTCCGGAGTTGGGAAGTAATGCTCAGATTGGTCTCGGAATCACCCCTCCAGAGTTGGAAAGTAATGCTCAGATTGGTCTCGGAATCACCCCTCCAGAGTTGGAAAGTAATGCTCAGATTGGTCTCGGAATCACCCCATCCAGCTTTTGAGAAGTATAGTCAGACTCGTACCGGAATCACCTCTCCAGACTCGGGAGAGTATGTTCAGATTGGTCCCAGAATCACCTTCATGTCTTTCAGAAAAAGTGCGGACGAACAGACAAACTGACAAACTGACAAACTTACAGACGAAGCCGATTATATATAGTAAGGATATCACCAATTCCCAACCGAATTTCAGAGCCGGAAAATGTGTGCTCCAGAGAGCTGTCGAGAGAAAGGAATGAATCCGAAGAATTTCCACCACCGGCTGAGTTATGGCCAAGAGGAAGGCATCCGTGATCGAGGCTCACCTCGAAACTATAGCCCCGTGCATATGTCTTAGCTTCTCCCCATCGCGCCGTATGGAAGATGTTTTGAAAACCGCGAGAATTGATTGAACTCCTGACCTATTCGCCAAATCGTTGAGGATGAGTGGACCCGAGGGGGGATTCCGGCAGGACCAACAGAATGTGCATGCCTGGTATGAATCTCTCGACGAAAGATCGCTGTTCGGAGCAATGAGCTTTGGATCGACGCTACATAGAGAGCCGAAGGCGAGGATGGGCTTGTGATCGACATGGTCACAGGCGGACCTGGGGAAGGCTCGAGTGGAGGGGCGGTAGCTGCAGGTGTGGGTCGCAGTAAAGCCGCCAGGCGGAACCGCGGATCTGCTCTGGAGCCGCGATCACACGCTGAAACCCCGCGGTTCAGCGTGTTCCCGAGCGAAGTTCCCGCCACCTCGGCGGGTGTCGCCGCCCAATGTTCTGCAAACTCATCTCCAAGCACATAATATATGAAGCGATTCCGAAACCTTCTCTTTATTCGCTCATGATATCCTCATAAGATCGCTCGTGCCCATGGCAAGGCACGGAGAGGCATACCCAATTTTTCTTCCGAGCCGTGCGCATGGTCTCATTGATTGACCGATGAATAATGGAATCAGCGCGCTCAATTTATCATGTTCGAATAGCTCGAGCCGCGAAATTGAATCGAGCCAAATGAAGTTCTAATCCGACACTATGTTTCCCCAAGTTCTCAGTGGCCTTGCTAGATCTCTTCCTAGTCGAAGCCTTTCCTGACGATGAAGATGTCGTCTAAAGTCAACTGCCTCAGCCGTGTGCGGTTCTTGCCGGTGACAGAGTTTGACAGGCTGAAATATCGTTCTGGCTGGACTGAGGTCGGTGAAACTGTTATGAGGACATCGTAAACTCTTCCGAGAAGTCGGCCGCGGGGTCTGCCATTCCGATACGAGTTGAGCTCACTCTTCAAGCTCGCCGGGAGACGGTGCCCCCGAGAATACTCAGACATACGACTCCGAAAACGGTGTTCTTGTCGATCTCAGCTCATGAAGAGAGCGTCCATTGGTCAAAGTGAATTCACTTTCATAGACGTTGTGGCACTTCAGGAAATCTGTGGAACTGAGGGACACGGAAGAAACCGCCCATCGTCGGCGATTGCCAAGCTCAACAGGTGTTCTTCATGTAGCAGGTCTGTTGACGATATTCGGTGGAGCGCGTTTTCATATTGGAGATATGATCTGGCTGAACCATCACTATGCCACAGACTTAGCTGCTAGACACGGGAAATCCGTCATTGGTCTATAATACTGAGAACAAGCAGTCAGTTGTCAGTTTCGGACAAACGTGAACCTGAAAACCGGGCTCCGCGGTCGCGGGTGCCTGCTCGGAACCGCGGGTAGGCCGCGGGTAGCCGCCAGAATCCTCGGGTTGCGGGTATCACTCGCTCCCGAGGTAGGTCCGCAACCCGCGAGTAATACTTGCTGCCAGAGGGGAACTCGCGGTTCCGCTTGTCGGTTTTTTCGTGATCCCTAGTTGTAGGTAGCTGCAGTTTTGCTTCAAGAACTCCCCAACCCTGACGCGGAGAGGAGCTTTGCGGATGAAGGAGGACCTGCGAGGAGCGTCACGAAGAATTCTCACCCAAATCTACGATCTCATCGTCGGCTTCGAAGGTCACCCGAATATCGGGTTTCGCGAAATCATCAACATTGTCGCTGGGACCGCCCTTGGGTGTCCGATGTACACAATCAGAGAGATAGAGACTTGTACAACCTGGAATAGTTATTAAATTATTCTATTATTCTTCACGTTAGCCTCGGATAAATCGTATTGGGTAATAGAGGGGCTGGAATCTTTGTCGTTCATACCTTCATTCTGCTGTGGTTCCAATTCAGCTCCTGGTGCGTCGAACGAAGGCTGGTTCTGTCTCCACTGTGATGCTACTACCCGTAGCGGTCTGAGTCCGTAACTGTCGATGAAGTCGGCTCCGTTCTCACCGTTGGATCCTTGTCTGAATGAGCTGCCGGAACTGCAGGCTTAGCCGCTTGGGGACCAAACGACTCGTGAACTCCATCGCGAAACGAATCAGCGCGATGCAGAAGCCGACGAAGACGAATGTCGAGGGGAATCCTTCCTGGGGTTGTTCCTGATCCGAGCCCTTCGGTTCAAAGGTGGAGAGGAACCTCGAGAAGATTTTGTTCCGCTTCTTCCCACTTTTGCAACATTCATGTTTTTTCTCGATGGCGGCCTCGTACGCGTTCAGTCCACGCCTTTGCATGTCCCGAAGAGGATATCTTAGAAGGTCGAACCGTGATACTATCGAAGCGTATTCGTTCCAGACGGAATTGTCTATGAAAGACTCGATTATTCGGCATCTAAAAGCAAACCTGTTCGGTGGACAAATGAATTCCGCGGGATCGAAAAGTCGGAAGAAGCGTTTCAGTCCACTGTTTTCCAGCTTTATCCGATATAGATTCCGAAAGTCGAAGAAGCGGCGTATCTCTTCAATTTCGAAGATGGAGCCGCAAACGATAGGAATCTTTCCCCTGGACAGTTCTCTCGTGTCTAGGACAGAGAGGAAGAAACCAGCCACGGCGGTACTGGTATATTCCCTGCCGGCGTGAACGAAAACCGAACCCAAAGAGCACTCCCGAAGCCGAGGGATCTGCGAGTTGTCAGGTATAGTAATACTCGAAGTCATATCGTCAACGAGAATCAGCGAAAAAAACATGTTCCCCAGAGTCCATGCAAAAGCCGCGAGGAGGATTTTGTTCTTCAGGGTCTCCGAGCATCCTCCGGAGCTTGATATGGTGCACAAAAGAGCGAGGATCGTACCAGCGGACGGTGCGTCACACAGCAGCCAGAGGGAGACGCCAAGCAGGACCATGATACTCAAGACGGTCCCGTTGAACACGAGTCCTCGGAGTCCAGAGGTGGCGACGTGCTGATCGAACGTGGAAGCCGTGACCTCATCGTCGGTGAAAAGCGGTATCTTGGGCAAGCTTCTCGGCAGACTTTGAACTACCCAGTTTCTCCATGAGATGTTGAAGCACGGCTCACGGCTGCTAGAATAGTGCATCAGCGCAAAGGCTTTCACGAAGCTCATCCTCCTGATCTCTTGAGTTTTCGATAGCGGCTGAATACAGAGACCCCTCTGGTCGATTGAATCCCAATCTGAGAGGCACTCAGTCGTTGAAAATGTCTGCTTTTGACGCTCGAGACTCAGAGTGAACCCGAAAGCCATTCCGATGTAGAGTTTCCTGACGCACTTGAGCGAAGGAACACGTCCGCCTGTGAGCGAGCCAACCACATGAAGTATTTCTTTGAAACGACTCGGAAAACTTCGCAACTGCTCAGAGAGGAACCTATCCGACATCGAATCCTTGCTGATTGCAACCAGCAAGTCCGTGGCGTCGAGACGTCGGGCCAGTTTCGATTTCGTCACCAGAGACACGTCTTCAAGCAACTCTCCGACGACACCGGTGCGGCTGTAGCACAGGAAAACAACTCGCCGCTTCCGATGCATCCCGACAACGTGAGCGAAACTGTCATCTTCTGCGAAGCTTCGGATATTTCTGGTGAGAACCGCGTGTTTTGAAGCTGCGAACCAGTGTTTCAGGTGGCAGCCAACGAGTTCCATTTCGATGTCGTCGCGTCGCGTGAAGTTTTCGAGCTCTCGCGTCACTCGGAGCACGATTTCCTCGTCTCTCTCGGACGCCTGATAGGTGGATTTGAACAAGCTGTGCAGCTCTATCTCTTCTTCTCGGGGCTCGGAGACGACAGACCTTACTTGCGCTCGGCTCGATTCTTTCCCGAACAGAAGGACCGCTGCCACTAGGCAAGCGAGGCATCCGTAAAACTTACACTTGCGCCAAAGCTTGTTGAAAAGTGGCATTCCGGCTGCTTAGTTTCCCCAGTCTCGCGAATGCTTCACTGGTGAAGCGACGGCTGGCACTTCTGAGCAACGTGTCTCCGAGTGCTGCGGAAATGTCTCCTGAGGAGGCTGTGGTAACAGCTTCGCCAGGGTAAAATTTTCAACAGAGCAATCGAAGTGTTTCCTAGAATCGAACATTCTCACGAGTGAGAATCCTTAAGAGCCTCGAGAGATGAGATTCGGATCTCGTATCTCACCCGGCACGTAGTGCGTCCAAATAAAACCAATTCCCATGCCCTAGCACTCAGGAACTCCCAAACTCCGAGGAGGATGGAAGACTAACGGGAATCAGAATAAAGAAAACTGGAACTTCCACGACTCCTGAGAGATAACCTGAGAGAGTTCTTTGCAATGGGTCCTACCGGCGTGGAAGCTGATTTGAACTCGCGACGGATGGGAGTTTCTCCGGAGATATCGAGCACGATTCAGGGAAGGCTCGCGTGGATTCGGCCTTCTAGACTAATACGAAAGTGATGCTTTTCCATTCCGGCTCCCACCCCACTGGCAGCTCCGATCGATTCGAAAAACAAAGGAAGCAGGTCCCAGATACTAGTTGTTCGTGATCATCAGACCTCAGGTTCGCTCATGAGTAAAATCTGACTGAGAGAATCGGCGACGTGATCACAGCGCCGCCACATCACTCATCTCCTGTCGTCTCAATGTCAACCGACAGTTAGTTATCTATCGGAAGCTCGCCGTGCGGAAGGTGACAATCTATATCTCCTTCGTTAAGAGTCATGGCGCGGATCTCCACAATTGCCTTAAGCAGTTGGGTGACAATCACGACCTGGGCAGTAGATAAAGCGTGCGGAGTGGCTTTCAGATTCATAGGTTGCTCAGCTCCCAATTCCGGATCCAACATGCACTCGTTCCTCTTCTTCTTCGTAGCGTTAGGCTTCGCCGCTTGTACTAAAGTGACCTTCCAGATCCCTTCACGGGACGAGTACATGCAGAAAGGTCCAGTTAGCCAGAACCCCATAAAACTTCAGCCGAAACCGCTGCTGGAAGCCCCGCACGACAAGTACGGCTTCAGGCCGACGGACGCCCGGATCCGGAAACCCTTCGTGACCCAAGATTCGACTGAGTTGGACTTCAACAAGTACTGTGAGTGGAGATTTTTTCGCAGAAATGCGTCCAGCCCGAAGTATCGCGAGTAGTAACTCATCTGAGAGAGATAATTTCTCTGTATTCGAGAACAGTCTCCTCGAGGCGCCATAGTGACTGAAAGTTGTGATTCGCATCGGATTGGCGTCTTCCAGATGACCGTGAGGAGAGGTCGAGGAACGAGCCGTCCCAGCAATGCCCTTGGAACTGGAGTTCAATCGTCGCGGCCCTCAAGGAGTGGCTCAACAGGGTCCTCGACTGCTTCTCCACTTACTCGAATCTGTAACGACCACTATTCGGAATAGAAATGAAGTTGTTCGAGTTCTGATTCACAAAAGTAATAAACGAGTGTTTCCAAATTAATCCGCAAAGACTAATTTGGCCGCGACACGTTGCGGTCATTCCCGTACATCACTTGCTGAACATCGCACAGAGTGCTTCCTGGCGCATCCTGGGCTTCAAACCGCCATAGGGTCAGGGTTACAGGATCGGCATTACCGCTTGATAAACCATTCCAACACACTCCTTCAATTCACACAAACCGACAAGGCTCAAGCGGAGAGAGGGTCCCGGCGGTCGGTCCTGCCGAAGAAACGAGGTTCTGCAGGTCGCAGCGGCAATATATTATATTACTCCCGCATCGCGGAAGTATTCGCAGGAATTATGTAATGCCACGACAGTCCTCACTCATGAGCGCTGCCGGAGAGTGGTAAGAATCCGGTCACTGCACTGAATATATTTCGGGGGAAATCGACAGAGTATTGGGTAACAAACAACCTCGAAACTATTTGGTAAGAGAAAATCATCCTCCTGAGGGGACGATCTGACGTTGTCGTGGGAACAACCGACGAATAGGAGGCGCAGCAATCGAGAACGTCTTTGACTCTGCGCCCTCCTCTCTTGAGAGTAATTGCTCACTGGAAGCAACAGCAGAGCGACTTTGAACAGGGTGATTTACCCGTTTTTCTCCGACAACAGCCACCAATCCCATCTTTTTTTCTGCTCACCGGCACTTCTCGGTTCGGAGCTCTGATAACGATCGATAGAGGAACCTCTTTCTTGCCTTCTGTTTTGAAGCCTGAAAATTTATGTTGAGTTAGAGGAAAAAGTTGGAATCTGTGGACATCCGGTTTTCCCAATCAAGAGTGCAGAAATCGTATTCCGCGCACGTGGCAATGAGAGCACTCGATCACATTCTGAGAGGGATCTTAGCACAGTGAATCAATACCAGGAAAAGCAATCCTCCGATGTTTAGACTCGGAGTCTACTGGCGGGAAAACCCGTACTTTGGTTTCCGATTCTCGTGTTGGATAGCCCGTCTCTGACAACCACAAATCACCACTCGATTGTAGTTGCCCCGATGAGAATGTCCTCCCGTCCGCTGAAATCTCATGGTCCGCGCTGAATCGCATGCCAGCGTTTTTTCCTATCGAGCGTTTTTCCGATGACAGGGTTGGTAAATGTTCTGCTGGAGAAACCTCTCCGATCATTGGAGATCCGCACAAGGAGACCACGAACGAGACGGCCGCATCGATTCAAAGGAAGTCACTGCAATGACCAATCGGAGTGTTTGCGAACGGAGCGAGTACAGCAACACCGTTGTCTCTCTCGAACGAGGACCCTGCGGAGGAAGCGAACCGCAATAATTGTAAACCCTTCAAAAGTGAATAAAAAAACACGGGAAGACGGTGCCGTTAGCAGCTGAGATTGTTGATGACGGCCAAGCAGGCTGGACTGAAATGAGGGTCGGCAAAGTCAGGGCCTCAGACCAAAATCGCTGGTCGAGTGGCCAGAAGCTTGGGACCCCGAGTTTGTTGGTTCCGAGGAAATCGCTTATTGTTTCGGTGGAAGCTGTGAGCGCATCAAACGGTGGAACTTTGGAATCAGATAGGATGAAGGAAGGTGAGCCTGATCCGGAGTTCTTCGGACATCAGTGAGCCACGAAGGCGGGCTGAGTTACTCATCATGTACTGACTTCCTGCGTTTTGGAATAGAACAAGGGGAAGATCCACGTTCGCTTGCCTAATCTCACCGTAATTCGCGTATATGATTCCATAAACATCGACATGGGAGCACCGACTCGAAGAGAGCTGGGGAATCGGCTTCCTGATTCTTTGACACTCTGGAGGACCTCGGCGTCTTATGTTCCACAGTTACGTTCTGAATCTCTTCAGCGGCAGTCTTTCCCCAATATGTTCTGTAGGATAACTAGATCGAAACTCTCGGAGCGGCAGAACTGAGATGATTCCCATGGTTTCAAAAAGAGTCTCCTATTCCCTGGAATCACAGTCGGCTCCAATCTTTTCATGCACAACCTCATCGTCACGCATTTGGGAAAAGCACGTGGGAAGAAGTCACATCCGGAATTCCGGTATCTTGATGGTGGGTCGCGCTTGGCAATAGCTGAGAGGCTACAGCCCATCACCGCGAAAACCCGTTACCGCGAAAACCCGTTATCGCGAAAACCCGTTACCGCGAAAACCCGTTACCGCGAAAACCCATCACCGTGAAAACCCATCTCAGCGAAAACCCATCATCGCGACAGAATCTGGAGCTCGCTCCAAGCTAGGGAAGCTTCTATGCGAGGCATCGAAATCTTTCAAGCCACTTGCTGTGCACTCTCTAGATTGAGTTGCTGCTCTGGCTATTCGATAATCCTGTCCTCAATTCCCAATCAGGAAGAATAGAAGTCTCGTAGGTTTCTTCGACGGACTCCCATTCAACATTTCCTCGATTTCCTATTTCCCCATGTAGTGGCCTGGTCCAGGTAACGTTCCTCAAGAATCTTTTTGACACTTCACATGCGAGCTGCTCCACTCCTCTCTAGGGCATCGATAGTCGTACTCTCCCTTTCATACTCGTCGCCCCTCCTTGCGGCAAAGCTGGCTAACGATAGGTTGTCGTGGGAGAATCCACTGCGGAGCAAGACTTCAACAGTCTTAGAGACTGAGTACAGTGGACTCCGCTTAACGAGAACACCGGATAATCGGATCATCCGATTATTCGGATCGAAAGTCGAATTCCCCAATTCTCTCCATAGTACACGCTCCGGTTCATTGGTACAAGGCTACGCTTATTCGAGTCATTCCGTCACGAGCGGGAATTTCGTCGAATGAAAGAATGAGAAGTTTCCGCAATGCGGAACGCCTAGCCGAATTGATCACTTTGACCAAACCGATTCCGATCTGCTTCCAAGTCGAAATCTCGGGAGATTCTTGTCCATTGACGATAATGTCCAGTGCCCCTCTTCAGTTGAACCTCACGAAGATGAGATCGTCCAGGAAATCGTGGCGAATCAGGGCTGTGTGACTCTGGTTCAGAAAACGGAAAGGAGTGCCGAGAGGCGAAGAAGCCTACAGCTATGCATGGAGCTGAACGAACGATAGAACGACTTCAATGGTTCTTCGTGCAAGATTCCGAGAAGGACAGTCCACGAACGTCTTCAGTTTGCATCGACTTCGTTTGTAGGATCTCGAGGACGGAAAAAAGACGGACTTCAATTGATGAATCCTTCGTCAAGCATTGGAAGCTCAATCGCTGTTACATACTCCATCAACTCGCATTTGAGAGAGTTTCATCGTGTTCCTTTAGGAATCGCAACCCGGGAACAATGAGCCTAAGCGCCCAAAGATCCTTTCGAATCATGAATCATATATTTTCGACGCCTCGCATAGAAGCTTCCCTAGATGAGAGCGGGCTCCAGATTCTGTCGCGGTAACGGGTTTCCGCGAATATGGGTCTTCGCGGTCATGGGTTTTCGCGGTAATGGGTGCACACCAGCTGAGAGCACCATGTGTTCTTCGTTTGGAACTTGGCCGGGGTGTTGAGGGCAGCTGTTAAGTGACCTCATCAAGTTTATTGAATGGCTCTCAGAAAATGTGGACCTGACATCCACCGAGCAGGTCTCTCACTTTCGACCCGTCTCCTGAACGGACGAAATCGCTAACTGAACTTAACAAAGGTCTCCTTAACGCGCTGCTAAGCATAGTCTCATCGATGAGAGACAGGCAAGGAAGAAGCTAGAAAGGATCCCTCGTGACCTTACTGTTCAAAATGCGCACCTCAGACTCTAACGTGAACAACACGTTGGTGAAATCTATGGCTCGATGACAGGAGCCTTCGAGAGGGCCGCACTGCCATTCGGGCTCGGTTCTTTCGAGAGAACGAGAGAGTATATCCTCCCCGTCGGAAATTCCAGTTGAAAATTGTTCGTCCTCTTGAACTATTGAGCTATCCTTTCAATCATGGATTCGTTGTACCGGTCGTTAATCATGACAGCGACGACAATGAGTGTTGGATATTTCGCGCCCACGTACGACCGGCCCAATAGCTATTTTCTCTCCCGTCCTTGTAGAATGGTGAAAATTAGACTTATTTCATTCCAATAAACGGTCATCCGGTGCGTATACCCCTGCTGCGCCCGAGATGCTGATGCGATCGGTCGTCAATTTCGATTCTTTGACTGATCCTCGCCATTTCTTCAGCGAATGTAGGAGAACCATCGCCGCATGTAGTTCACCGGTGAACTGGTTCGGTTCACTAAAGACGTCTCACCAGCAGAATTCTGAGAAAACTCGTTTCCCGAGGCTTTCTAGAGTGAAAAAAAAAACCAACTCTGCCAAAGGTGCCTGGGACCTACTTTTCTAGCTCTCAGAAAAAGTCTCGAGCTTTAAGTGTCTACTTTCTGAGTTCGGATATCTTCTCATACCACCAATGGACCGTGTTATTTATTCCCATAGCGGGTTTGCGGGATGCATGATCATCATCATCATCGTCCTCGTCGCGAGTTCTTCATGACGCAATCAACATGGGTTTCAGACCCGCGAAGATTTCACTGATAACACAGAATCTTCACTGAACAATTTCGTCCATCGATGTGGTATTTAATCCACCTTTCCCAATATTATCGAAGAGTTTGGGGGGGCATGGCCCTTGGATCTCATTCAGACTGAAGAAAGAATCTTTGAGATCCCGGGAGGAACTCTGTATCTTTCTGACAGCGAAATCGAGAGCGAAGCCCACGAACTATTCCTAACTCGCATAATATTTCGTTGATCTCACTCGAGGAGAACCCCTCCGCGGTAGGAAAGTTTTCCATCTTCTCCGGAAGAGATGTTCTCTCTTCGATTCATTCCCAGCCCCTTCCTCGCGGCTCTCTATGGATTTGTGCTAGACAATGGAAACCCAGCCCAGAGCAAGATCCTGCTGGAAGCTCATGTAAGTGGTGCAGAGTCGTCACGGCTGGAGTTTCCATTGCTCTAACACGCAGTGTTGGGTAAAATCATACTCATGATTGTGATTATGAAAATGGCCCTCAAGATCCATGCTCATGATTATAATCATGATCATATTCACAATCATGCCATACTCATATCCGTAACCATGGGATTTCCTCCCAAGGGGGTACCTTAGTCAATTCGCAGAATTCACAGGTTCTGCACTTAGAGGGATGGGACTATGACCATTAGGAAGGGCACCCGCGATTATTCCCAAAGGGAAAAAGAAAACCCACAAACTTCGTTGTCTTCGATTCGATGGCGAAGAACCATGGGTTTGGGCGAAACCGGTTCCAGAGAAAACCAGGCGTATAAATTCCGCGGGACAGGCGGATGTGTGGAGGAGAGGTGGGGGTAAGTGCGTAAACATCTTGAATTTGGATAAAATTCTCCAAGGGCTTTTCACGGAGCTGAGATTCCGAACCACGGAAAAAATCACGGCTCATCCTACAAGGCCCGATTTCGAGGCCGGCGATCTAATAACCTGAGCAGAATAATCCGGAGTCCGATACCTCCGCATCAACCCCCCATCATGTTCTCATTATCTTAAAAAAATTGTGGCAATCGGTCGCGTACTTTTCCCAGGAACCTGTTCTGGAGATTAGCCGGAATTTACACGGACTGAGAGAAAAGCATTCAAAGTTTTGGAACCCTGAAACTTCCGAACGAGAGCATTGATTTCGATCGAATAAGTTGCGATAGACTTGTAATCCAAGAGCCCAAAAAATTCTCGTCGGTATGGGAACGTTCGAAGACGGCGGAGTTTTTCTTTTGAGTGCTACAATCATACGTACGAGTGATGACTTGACGGTGGAAGGCTCTGAAACTAGGAAAGATTTCCGTCTACCGAGGTTTTCAATTGGTCGTGGGAGGCCACATTTCTTTCAGAGTGGACTGTGCTTCCGAGTCGCTGGATTCGTACTCGATCGGAGTCCGACGTAAGCATCAGGAGTTAAAAGCGTTTAGAAGCCTGGAGTTCGGGAGTTCGCTGCTGGCTCGATTCCAAATTTCCGCGTGTGGATTCTCAAAGGTCCCTCCTACCGAAATATGCAGAGAACGAAAATCGGTGGAGCTGACGAAAATATAGATTTTTTCAGTGAGGTACCCCCTTGAAAGAAAGATTTCGGAATGGTTGGAACGTGGTTGAGTGTTCTAGGGGTCGCTGAGCCCGATGCAGGTGTCAGTTCTCCTCGATCTTCCCGATCTGACGCGGAATTCGTTAAGGAGGCCAGATTCATGATTGTGATCTCGGCGTCGTCATCCGACTATCTGAAAAACCAACATTCTGGGGGCGATTCAAGCGTGGCCGCTGAATAGTGATCACGTTGCTGGTTTCGGCTCTCCGCGATCCATCCGTCCTGAAACGGAAATCGTTGATCACACATAACGAGTCAACTTGATAATGATAGACAACTACGATCACGTGTGCTGTAGCCATATACGGAGTTATCTCAATTGCTCTCGCCCGCTTCGAGATACTGCTCGACTTCCGAGCAACCTGGGAAATCAGCGACAAACGCAATTGAATAATTATTGAGACGCGTGCCATGCTAGAACGGGCCTGCGGAGACACGGTTCCTACCCGACAAGCTCTTCCCTCAGACTCCTTGGGGTCTTTCCCACGTGTGTACATGGAGCCTGGGACGGCGCTTCTAGGTTCGAGCGGACAGGCTCAGATGAGAAGGCAGTCGTCGACGCACTTGTTCCAAGGGTGCTCCGCCGCCTCAGGCCTCTTAACGAATTCAACACGGGACTGCTGTCTAGCGCTCAGGTGAGGTTCGGTTGGTTTTTTTTGCTTTTCGGCCGCTTCGGATTCCCCTGCAGTTCACTGTTCCAGCCAATCGATCGGGAACGCTCGCGGGAGCGCGGGTCCCTCGTACCACAGGAGGCCGTGCCCTCCACCCCCACACGAGCAAGAACCTCAGAGCGTCATGGTAGCTCGGGGCACCCTTGAGGGTGCGCCCCTCAGAACCTTCACATCGCTATCATGGCTCCTTTCATCCTCAACCAATCGACGGGGCACGCCTGTGTAGAGGAGGGAATAATGGAGCAGAGCGATTGGAATGGTACGAATACAACATTGATTCCACATGGAAAAAACGCGCAGCATATTGGAGGTGTAAAAATTTCCAGAAGAGACTCTAGGCCGGGCGCATCAGATGCCAAGTTTCTTCGTGGACCTTGACCCGGTTGCAGCGGCCGTCAGCGATCACCCCGGTAAGCGGAGAACGGACGGCAGGCAGGGCCAGCTGGAACGTCGAGCAGAGCGGGTTATAGAATGCTAGGAGTCTCAAAAACTTCCGGCTGACGTGTATGACCCAGGACCGTGTTCCATCCATCCAACATCGAATGATTGAGCCTCGTCTCCGGTCTGGTTCCTGTCACCATCATCTCAAATCGGAATGACGGTATTTCGACGGTCTGTTGACCCAGGTTCCATACTCTAGCGAGCGGGAGGAGCTCCCGCAGTGCCGGACGTTGGAGTCCCAGAGAACAATGCGTCGTTCTTGTTTGTCACAGAAAAATCGCACGTTAAACTCGGCCGACTCACATGAGTTGATCTCGGATTTCCGAAACAGGCTTGCGTTGCGCACGAGTTTCTCGTCGATCTAGAGAAGTGTCTTGCAGGCTATGGAATTGTTCATGTCGGGGCGAGAACAATTTTGCCATTGCAATGTGAAGCACATGTAATTTATTGAAAGTTCTGAGTGAAGAGAGATCAAACGTTTACCTGTCTTTTCCCAGACATGAAATCGGACAGGCAGACTCGGACCATGTGCATCCGATAGAATATTTCCTTGTGTCGCAAAAGTCAGAACGGCTGCGAGCGGCTGCCGGAACCGTTGCGGGATCCTCCGTGGAGTTTCGGCGAGCTCCGTCAATCCTCTTCCGATCTTGGAGGATCCAGCGTTCCAGAAGCGCCCCGAGTGCGTTATCCCAGCCTGGAAAGCCGAGAGCATTTATGTCAGTCCGAAATAAATGAGTCCACGTTACGCGTCAACTTCATGTAGGACTAGCGTCGGATTTCACCATCAGATCGTGCCGGAAGTTACCCGTCGATGCTGAGAAAGAAGCAGAGGTTTCGTTTCTCTCCGATACTCCGCTTGACACGCTCACACCTGATAACTTACTTGACTTCAGAACACACCGAGTCACTCGGAACAGAGAGGTAAGCTCGCACAGTCAGAGGCATCGATCAAACCAATGACCCCGGAGACCCATGCAATCAGCGCCGACTCTTGTACAGGCAGAGCTCCGAGCCGACTTGCACACCGCTGCGTTCCGAGCGGCTCTCGTTTCGGTACAGATATTTCATGCGTGCACCTTCCAGCAGGTTTTTGATTGTTTTGATTTCGATGAACTTCACCAGTCGTTGAGAACACTGTTACTGCACTGTTACGGACGCTCCACAATCGGATCGTCTCCCGAGGGTGCTGTCTTTCAAGCGCAGGAGCGTGGGTGGAGGATGAATCCTGCTCGTCAGTTCTCGAAAATCTAGCGGCGATCGTCCAGGAAAGCGTGAATGCGATTCAAAATCCATGATTTCCAAGGGTAACAAACTTCTTGACAGATCCTTGCCAATATGAAAACACAGCATAAAGCGATCAAAGGCTGTATTTTCACGAATCCGTTCATGTCAAACCACTCCCTTGTCATGTTCTCGGTCGAAAACTTCTCGAACATCGGAGCTCGAGTCTCGAAGACTTTCAGAGCAGATTTCAGGGATATCGTCTCCAAGTTATTATTCACCGTACGCTTCAATTTATTAGGTTCTGCAGATGCTCGAATTGCAGCAACTCTCATTCTCCGGAATGAAGTGAGTCCAGACTGTAGCATTCGTTCGAGAATTTTCCCGGGATGACTTGAGGCCAGCTGCAGCTGACGAACGGTCGAGGAAATTTTCAGCTGAAGCGGATTTGTCCCCAGCACCAAAGCTTCTCGGTTCGACTCGTTGACTGGATATCGCTCCGCCGGTCCGTAGCGTTGCAAGGGCCTTTTGATCTTGAGGAATAGATGTCGCGGTAATCTGCAGACGGGTACGAATTCTAAGAACCTTGATATGACTCGAACGTCTTGGCAAAGTCCTGCTTCTCCGCAGTCGAGAAGTAGGAGAGTTCGCGGCTTCTCGGTTGGACTCAGAAAAAAAGACATCACGTCATTCGAGTAAATATGTCCCACCAAGAAGCTGAATCCGAGCGCTGTGCACCCGATCATCAGGATAGGGTAACTCTTCGGTGGAGAGTCGATCCCTCGGCTCGTAAAGATCATGAGTACAAGCTCACAGAAAATCACGGGACCGGATTTTTGCGCCATGAGCGACCAAGTAGCTGCCAGAACGAGGAAGACTAGCAGGATTAGACACCAAGTTTCTGGTTTGAATGATACCAGAAGAGCCGTGACATCTGCACTAACCGACGGGATGTAGATGGAGCAGGTGCGAGTATGTTCCTCCCGAAAAATCCAGCATGCGCTCAGCTGAAACCTGAGCGGCTCGTTTCGTGCCTTCATCGAGCGCACATAGAGGGTTATCGTTGCGAGCGTTGAGTTGCATCTGAGTCTCGGTATGATTTTGAAAGGCACCAATGAACTGCCCCTTGCGTCGCTCACGTGCTCTGCTGTGCAAGTCCCGATGGAGTGTCCGCAAACAGTTATCGGTTGGTTAAGCGTCTCATGGAGCAGATTGTCATGATTTTTGACGCAAAGAAAAGCGCCAGTCTTATGCGCCGTCACAAGAATCGTTCGGACTGGAAACATCGGCGGAAGAAATCGTTGAGACTTAGTTGCGCTGGGATCGAGGTCGACGAGTACGTGAAAGAGGAACTTATGGCGTATGTTCTGAGTGAAATCGTATTGATAGAACGAGCGCTTCTTCATACATTCGCGTCGTGTCGTCAGGAGAACGATACCTTGAGGAGCCGCCAATGCTTCAGACAGCTCAGTGTGTGCGATCAACAGCTTCTCAGTTTCATACGTAGGAAGATTGAGCGGGAGTAAACTAAATCTGGAAGTCAGACTCCCTGACGTGAGGGCTCTTCCCATGTCAACCAGGAGAAGAGACGTCGGATCTGCTCCTAATTGGATTGCGGCTCGCTCGACTGCAGCGACGATTTCCGAGGGAAACGGTTGTCCTTGGAGCTGGTCGACGTTCACAACTGACCACATCAGGAGCTTGATCATGCTCATCATCTTCAGAATGCAAGCCATGTCTGTCACCAACGGTTTCGGAAAATAGAGGAGGCCTCCATTTAACATATCCTCAACTAAAGCGCTCGAGTACCAGCATCACGGTCTGAGTTCTCTCCAGGGGCGCTCGACTCGGTATGTATGGAAGAATCATTGAAGTCTGGAGACAAAATTCGTATAATTCTGTCAGCGGGATCGATAGCGTAGCGCTCAAAACATCTCCTATCTCATTTGATGTTTCCGTCTTCGAGAACACGAAGCGAGCACGACATTGAAGCGAAAACCTCTGTTGTCCTTCGATCCGACGTGTGAAAAACAAAGAGTGGCTGTCGGCCTCTGAACATTGGGACCCCTGAGCCTTGGGATATGTTGAACTGAATCTGTGGATCCTACCGTCGCTGGTAGGCCTTACGGCGATTTTCAACCGATTTTCCTGGACCGCTGTTCAGGCGTCCGTATTCATTCCAATCATTGGCGTTTGACCAACGGAATAAAAAAATCGAATTTGAGGAAATGATGAGGATGTACACTAACGGCGAAGAACTAGGGCCCATCCCGTAATTTCTCAACATAAACAAAGTCAATAACACTCAGACGATCTCTTAAGCACTGTTGAGCGAACCGCAATATTGTATCGGAAGATGCGCTAGATACTGAACCGATCGCCAGATGAACTTCGTGGTCATCATCATCATTTGAATATTCAGGAAGCGCTTCCAGCTCGATTGATAGGATACCATGAATAACCGATTTCGAAACGGAGCGTCGCACGAAGTCCGCATCGTCGTGGAATATTTTTCACAGAGAGATGGAATACGAGGCCGAATTCCACGATTTATCCATCAGCTCCAGCATTCCGTTACCGATTTGCAGGCGGTCTTGCAAAATCTTAGGAGGCAACCTTCTCCCATTGATAACTTGGGATCCGAGTTTGCTCGTCAGCTAAGAGTTTGGTGTTAGCAATTCCGCGCGTACAAACACCAGTCTGCCAGAGCTGTAGGCAATGAACCCAGTATCGGTTCTTCTAAATTGCTAGCGAACATGTAACAGCGTTGGATCCCTCGTCGAAGAAGCCTCTGCCTATCTTGGGATGTAGTATGTAACCACTTGATGTTGAATATTTCCAAGGAATAATGAATTCTCTCCGAGCGCGCTGGTCCTTCTCCTCGCCTCTCTGGCTGCGGCCGGCTCCTGCCGCCGCAGCGTCAATCGTCGTCTCGCCTCCGCGTGGAACGTTCCTTCGTTCCAGCAGCGGTGACGAGGAGAGGGATGCAGCGCGCGCCGGAGATTGAAACCCTCAATGACTTGTCTAATTCTCCACTTTTTTTTTTCTCCCTGACTACTCCCGACGTTACTCCCGTTCTCCACTTGTACAACCGCACCCAGGTTTGGTGACAATCGACAGAAGCTTTTCAAGTGAGATTTCAGGTGTAATCTCGTCTCAGTGTCCTCATTGCTCGCAACCGAGAATAGTGGGCTACCCCTATGACACCTGTCACCTATTCCTCGATCCCGGAAATTTCCGAGGAGCATTCCCGGTGTTCTCTAACCGAAAACTAAACTCGGCGTAGTTCAAGACCAATGAAACCCCTCCAGAGGTGTCTCAGGAACCATTTGTTCAGCAGCAACTCATTTGAGTGAACTCGGAGTTTCAGCACGTTCTTCATCGAATTCTACTGGATCACTTCCGTCTCCGGTTGGACACCGCTAGTTTCTGGTACGAAAGAGCCGCTATCGGGACCAACCCGTTTTTTATGTCGGCTCGCTCGGAGGAAGGATGTCATTGAATGTATGGATTGATATCTACTGACCGATCATCTCCTCTTCATCTTCATATTCCAAGTTTGATAGTGGAGACCCCTGTGGAGAGGCGAAGGTGTCGCCATGCGGACTTTGTTCAGTTATGCTCGTTGGTGGAGCGGTTGAAGTTCTCCCACTCCTCTAGTGCTGTTCTTGTGGATTCCAAGTTCCCTCTGGGTCTCTTCCCCTGCGTTCACCGGTTTCCCGCATTGTGGGATAACATGTTCGGGGATTCCTTCTTCTAGGCCGCATTTGAGACATGTCCTGTCGATGTTTCCGTACTTTGACCGGTATTTTCTGGTCTGTTAGTATACCGCTGTGGCGTTTGCCAGCGGGCGATTGCCTCTCGTATTTCCGTATGTTCTCGGTGTGTCCTCGTACCGTTTTGTAATGTTCCCTCATCGCTCGAGAGTTCTTCTCTTTGCCATCCCTCTCCGCCAAGCTTAGTTAGGTTTTCACGCTTGCTTTTCGCCCCTCTGGCTTCGAAGGTTGACTATCCGCCCATGTGTTCGGTGGCACTGTTGGAGCTCGGTTGACTCAAGGCTCATTTCCCAACTTCCCGCTGTATGGTTTCGAGCCTTCTCTTCGTTCTCGATTAAGTCGCTGTGCTTGAATTCGCGAAGGTTAATGCTGGTACCGCTGCGCCCTTCCACTGTGGTTTCGTGACCCCGAATCGGTTGAACCTCCAGACGCATTCAGCGTGCATTTGCCGTATCAGTTTCCCGCTCCGGATTCCCACATCCCACCGGTGTAATCACCGCGTGTTTGTCTCCCCGCGCCGTAATCTGGGTCGTATTTTGCCGACTCCTGCCTTTGGCATTAGCAGCTTTTACTCCAACCGAATACGCCCCCCTGCCGTCCTCTCCGCCTACTTCTTCGGAAATACTTTCCAGATCAGCCTTTGATCGCCTTTGGTCTCTGTTGGTTACGCACAGAAAGATCTACAGATTTTCACCAACATTCGCTGAGGAGGAAACAGCACACTCATCAACCGCCTTGATGCTCAGAGGCCGACCGACATTTTTCGCATTCTCCACGTCGAATCGGAGGACAGCGATTTCGCGCTTAGATGTCACGCTTCCTCCGTGTAGTCGAAGACGGAAACATCATGTGAGATAGGCATGGTTCGTGCGCTCCGCCCAGGTCCCCAAAAAACCAGATCCCCAGGAAGCGGATTTCCGAAACCCGGTCCCGGGAAAACCACTTCCCGGCAATTTCTTTCTCGCGAATCCTGGTGACTGGAGGCTGATTTAGCGGGGGTGACTTTCTTAAATGTCGTACTCTCGCCGTCGCCCCATTTTGTGGTATCGGTATCAATAGAAATGAAAGTTTCTGTGTACTTCATGTTGTTCATCAATCGCCCCGGGAAGGCCACAAAGAGCTCAAACGATGACTCAGGCTCTTTCCTTCGAGGGGATCCCCAAACAAAGTCGATCCTTCATAAGGTTCGTGATGGTCCTCATGCGCGCCTCAGTTTTATGGATAGTAACATTGAAAGCAATCATTATTACGTGTATGGCAGGCAAAGTCTAACGCTCTGAGTGACAGGGACAGAGAGCGCGAGCAAGCCTACACTCAAGTTCACTCCCACCGAGTCAGGGCGCAGCGGTTCGAAACTGACAAAGAGAGACTTTCGGGAATCTGGTTTTCGGATGGGTGGGCTTTCGCCAATCTCGCTAGCAGAATGATACAATGTTCGCCTCGAAGCTTCAATGATTGTCCCACACCTAGTTGAGCGCTCCTTCGTAGATCTCACTGGAAGCGCCTTATCTGGAGACGGAAAGAAGCTATTCTCGCCGACACCCCAAGAAGGAAGAGGGCCCTGAGAAGAGGGAAGAAGAGATGGCCGAAGCTAGAGGTTGCGGTTAAATCTTGGATCGTCGATCAGAGGTCCGCGAGTTTGGCTGTCTCTCTCTCCATCTTGCTAGAGGGAACAGCCTCAAACAGCCGGTCTCTGCGACGGCCTCGGAGTCTGAGCCTCACCGCCTTGGATGGATGAGCTTGTCCTCTCGCTTTTTGAAGAACTACCTGAGTTTTTGCCTCGTTTTCAAGTTCAGATAGTACGGAGGGAACTAGTGTCACGCTTGTGGAACGAGCCTTTTCCGTCGCTGCTCGAGCTATTCAGGGCATATTACTTCACAGCTTGTCAGCAAGCACGTGGAAGCTTCCGCGAAAGGGTCTCGGCAGTTCTTCGGAACTTTCGGCCTTCGGTCAGGGATTCGATTGGTATCTATTGGGTTGGATTTCCTATCGGAAACGAAGACTTTATGTCCAATCGGTGGGCTCCGAGCCTCCTTGGTTATTTTTTGATATCACGGAACATCTTCTGGACAGATGAGTTTCGATCGAGATTCGGGAACTCAAAATGCTCATTTCTCCGTTATCCGAGGGGGTCCAAAGCTCATGAGGTGAGTTCTGGAAAGCTCGCGAATGCAGCTTCCTGCTGACTTTCCCCACAATGAGTTAGAATGCCTTCAAAATGACGAACTCCAGAGTGAATGTATCTAGCCCACTTCCCCAAGGTTGACCACTTTCTACTTCGTGCGATACTAAGCTGTCGGCAGCTGAGGCCAGCACTCCTCCCTGGATTCGTTTGCTCCACTGACTCGGGGAAAGAGGCTTGAGAGTGCCTGGGTTGCCTTGGTCGTCTTCGCGATCGCGTATGCCAAGTGGGCTTTCGCCGTCAGCCCAGTGTCCAGCATGACGCCCAGGTATTGTATTTAGCGAGTATTGCGAATATTGGTTGCTATATGAGCGATCAAGCAGCTCCATCAATCACCGTACATCCCTACATCTCACTTCGTGAAAAACACTCCCTCATTACGATCGCCGAGAAAGAAAAACATATTTTTCAAACTCGAGTACAGCCTCCAAACCCCTCGCCCCGCAATCGATATCCTTTTTCATCGCATGTAATTCATTGCCAACCCTGGCTCGCAATTCGATTTGAGAACGCTGTAAACTTAGTTGCCTGTCCGCTACATGGGGACTGAGAGCCGGAGCCGTAATAACTGACGCTGATGAAGGGAATCGACCGAGAGCTTCGCCACAAAGGGCGGAATTCCAAAGCCGCTGAGTGCATTGCACAGCGGATATCCGTTGAAGTTCCAAGAGGCGATGCACGACTCTCCGAAACTGGGTTGTCTCGGTTTGAAGTGTTGCTTCCGTGGCAGGTTGACTCTCCAGATCTATTCATTTCGCCTGATGCTTTTATTCCAGAATGAACAGAGTCGAATGTCATCGAAGAACGATGAACACCACCCATGTTTCATCGATCTAAATCGAGGAGATCTTCATTCAGCGTGGTCACAGCGCATCGACCCAGATCGCTTTCATTTACCGTTGGACTCGCATTCCTGCAATCTACCTCTCTAAGATACTCGTCAGTTCCTATCAGCGTGGTCTCTCTTGCGGAGCTGCCTCAGAACACAAACGACTGCCTGAGTTTACTTGGAATCCGTCTCGTTCATCGTCTCTTGCAGAAATGGTGACGTTACTCCAACTAACTATACTTCTGCTGATTTGCGCTTCCTCTGGCGCCCAGCGTGAATATGTGAAGAAGCTCCAGGAAACAATTCAGAGAATGTTCTCCATGTTCGGCGACGCAAACGCGCCCGTTCTCATCGATCTCAACTGCAACTTGGAGAGAGGTTTCTTGAAAACACTCGTAGCTTCGCAGTTGTCGGTGGATACATCGGAACTGGATAGTTCGCCAAACTGGGAGTTGATGGCGACCTACACAAAAGTGTTCTTGACGAGTAACAACAAGGATCGCTTCCACTTGGTTCTCTACTGCCCCATGAATCACCTCGGGAGACGCAAAGAGACTTACACGAGCGGAATGGTCGGGCGATTTCTTTCAAACTTCCGTCCCGCATTCCATAGTGTCGCTGTTTTGGTTCTCACGACAAAATACGATCATAATATTCACTCCATTCGTAGAATGACCGCTCACACAGAAATCATTGCTTTTTTTGATGAGCGTACAGGAGAACTTACGATGCGCGCCACCAAGTGTGCGATCGAGGAGTGGTATAGTCCATTCCTCCAACTCAAACTAGATTGCGGAGGAGTATTAGAAAGCTTCGAGCTAGAAGATTTCAAATTCGGAAGGAACTCCACGCGCAGCCTCCGAATCAGGAAAATCTCAATCGATCATTCATCCTGGTTCAATGTCGAGTTGAATCATCCAGAGCATCCTAATACTTCAGTGTTTGTCGGATTCCAAATTCTTCCTTTCTTCGATCGATCACTGGGAGAGGGTGTTCCGATGCATAGAGTTTCATCTCTGCGCTCGTTCCGTGCGGTGGCTGTCGTGCCCTCCATCAGCAAGAGTGAGCAGGTGATTTCATCCCTCCTGAACTTGACCGTTTGGCTACCGACCTTAGTAACTGCTTTCTCTATGACCCTGATGCTCTGGTATTTGAAGGAGGAGCCCGCTTCAATGTTCTTCGGACTTGTATTCTGTATGACGTTCCCAATCGGATTCGACTTCCGAGCAAAGCCGAAACAATTCTTCCTCGTTGTAGGAACATGGATTCTCCTTCTGCAAGTCATCGGAGTTTGTTTCAAAGGGGAAATCGTTGCCGCGATTCAAGGTCTCCCGAGAGACCGTTTGAGGACGATCCAAAAATGTGACCCGTTCGATCCACCGCGCCACGATAATGCATCACAAGACCAGGTTGGCTTCATCGAGACGGGCCCACTTCCCGCATTCTCTTTTGAGTACGTATCAGAATTTCTCAAAGGGATGCCTTCGTGCAAAGACACCAGAATGTCGAGTCTCGTTCGGGACTCATTGTTGCGAAACGTACCCACCTACCCATTAGCCGTGGAGCAAGAGACGGCTCCCGGCTCCTACGTGGGGGAAGCATTCATGAGAAACCGACAGACGATTCTTTTCGGAGATTTCGTTTCCCATGATTTGTGTTGCTCCCGCCTTGCGCGGCTGGGTCTTGCTTTCTCGCTGTTCCAGCACCGAAACGCGGAACTGAATGTACCGAACGATCGTGGCGCTTTCCTTTCCGCCCTGGATTCTACGTTGAAGCACAAACTTTCTACATATCACTTCACCAAAGCTTGCATCGTTTCGGAGTTCAATGAGAAGCTGCGTTTATTCAACCGCTCATTTCAAGTGAAAGAATCAATCACGCGGGACGTGTCTGGTAGCTGCTTCCTATTGGACGATCTGCAGCCACGACCAGCAAACGCCGTACTCATGAACGATTTCACTCCCATCTTGTTCGTTTGTGCGGTTCCGCTGGTCTTCAGCATAGCGTGTTTCTTTGGAGAAACTTTGAGTCAGGCTGTTCGCAAGGAGATCAGGAACAGATCTGAGAGGCACAGGATGCGCACTCGCCGTCGCGAAGAGACCTTTCTCGTGAAGTCAGAAGGAGAGCGAGACCCTCCCGAGGGGCAACCTCCCCAGGCATTTGACTGCGGACCTTAGCTTCGAAGTGTACCTTTCGCCGTAGATATGAACGAGCTCGGAAGGGGCACTTCGAGCAACTTTAATACGAACATGAATCCGAATGACGACTGAGTCGAATTACGGAGCGGATTTCATTATGGCCACGGGAAGGTGTTATCTACATGGGGCAGACCTTTATCCAGAAGGGGATGTCGGTCTACGATCTTCGTGTAGAGAAACTTCGCCGAACGTTGGGAGGGGAGTGGCTAGGTTCCCACTGTACTGTGAGGAATAAAAATTTCGAATAGGGGAAACATGCCATTTCACGCTGAGCCGCGAATGCTAGTCTCTGTTGTTCTTTTTAATCCCATCGCGCCACAGGGGGAAAGTTTCTCAGTGACGCAATCACTGTATTTCTTCTGACTGAACCGTACCATAGCGAATCCATACTGATCGACGCCGTGATATGCGGGGTACTCCTGTATACAAGGTGGTCCACGTGAGTCGGGGATCTTCTTACCCTTCCCTCTTCTGGTCATTACCCGGTGCTCCCATTCTGGAAATATTTCCTGTGATCGATGGCTGGAAGGATTCTTGAAGCCCGTAGTCAGGGTACCGGGGATGGGTAGAGTCAAGAGGGTTTGAGATTTGAGTTTCTGTGAGGGAAAGGAAGAAAGAGCCCTCGGTGTTGGTACCTTCTCCTTCTTTATCCTCTTCCGAAAGGAGTCCAAGTGATAAAGCAAGACATTATTCGAACCTGCGGAACGAGCCTGTGTAATGGAGCATGGCTCTCTGAAGGAGCAGAATCTTTAGATAGACGGAATACGGTATTCTAATTCGCCAGGTATAACGCATCGTGAGAATGGGGTTTGCGGCAGAGAGCACCCAATGGAGAGAGGAACGCAATCCTTTCCCGGTCGAAACTTGCCGGAAACTTCCGAGGGACGACGTTCAGTTCGTCTGTTCGAGCGATAGCTGACGATCGATAGCTGACGATCGAAACTCGGGCAGTTCAGTCAAAGCTCAGACCTGAATAAATTGCTTCTGCATCGTACCGGTCCAATCCAACGCGTCTTCCCTTCATCCTCACACTGTCTTGGAGATGAGCGAAAAGGAACGGTCAAAAAACGGAAGTGTTTCGTTAGGTTGTAGACTTTCTCAGTCGCCCAGTAAAGAACCACCGCCCTATGCGATTGATGACCCGAAGTGGCACTGCTATGTTCGGTCATCAGGCGGGGGTTCACGTTTATCGCGCTCCACTTGAACTCTTCCTTCTTTCTCGTTCTCCTCTTCTTTCTTCCTATGTTATCCTTCCTCTCTTCTCATCACATTCGCGGGATAACTCGACCGGCCCAATGCGTGGCCCCCCTATGAGCCTGTAAGTGGAAAGTATACAGCAAAGAAGTAGCTTCCGCACACTGACAGCCATATAATACATGTCCAAACCCGATCGTGACGCGTCAGGAGGCCGCTACACCATGTGGCGGATAATCTTGATGATCCGTTCTGCCAGCTCGTGACTGGGGGGAACCCAGCAGCATTATTCGGGGGTGGTGCCGAGGTTACGCAACCTGTGGTCCAGGAACGTCTCGCGCGTTGTCGCCGGTTGAGTTCCTTTAGCGGATTGTTTTCCTTTCCCTTCCCTGCTTCCACCCCGACCTCGGAATAGAAACACTTATATCCGGAAGTTTATCTCCAAAGTCCTCGTCGTCATCTGCGGCCTCCAATAACTGCCGACGTTGCAATCTCTCCATTCATTTCCGCAACACCAGATGCACCAATGCAATCTCTCCTCAGTCCACCAACACCGGAGGCTCTTCCTTCCTCTTCGTCACAGAAACTCAAATCTCAAACCCTCTTGACTCCACCCATCTCCGATACCCAAACTACGGGCTTCACGAACCCTTCCAGCCATCGATCACAAGAAATATTTCCAGTATTGGACCACCGGTTAATGACAGAAAGAAGAAGGGTAAGAAAATTCCCGACTCAATTTGACCACCTTGTATGCAGGAATATCCCGCATAGCATGGCTTCGATTAGTTCGCTATAACACGGGTTCTCCGCCACAACGGACCACTGCTTTTTTTACCGATTCTCTGACCCCATAGAATGAAGGAAACCCGCTCGCGAGCTATGTTGTCATCCGGGATCTAATGTCAACGCTCCCTTTGCCTGTTATCATCAACTGCGTCGACCCCACATCGCGGGCTCACTCAGAATGTGCTCCAGTGAGCTTCGTGGTCGGTGCAGCCTCCAAGTTTGGCATGCTTCCTCAGCTCTCGGGGGGCGACTTTGAGGCGCAGACCTGGTGCAAATCTGTTGGGTTCGGCGCCGACATCCTCTCCCGCGTCACAGGGGCGTCTGACCCCCGTAGTCGACAGGACTATTCCCTATGCAACTGCGATTCGGGAAGCACACACGCAAAAGGACTATGTCAAACGGTTGATCTGTGTCGTGTGAAACAAGAAACTGACTTTGATTCCTCGGTGCTAGTCTGTTTGGCTACCGCAGAGGAAAAGTTGCCAGAATGGCGCTCTCTGAGCCCGCTCCATAGAACGCGGGAGCCAAACAGACTGGTCCGTGGGGCATAGGCAGCTAACCAGCGCAGAGGAGGTGGAGAGAAGGACGGCTTCAAGTGAACAGGGACACGTGCCTAGCTCGACATGAGAGGTCGGGAAGCCCCTTAGCTATTGATGTCCGAACCCTCGAACCCGAGCGCGGATCCTCTACTGCACGAAGCAGTCCCAAAACTTGGCGGCAGCCGTACTTGAAACATCGATATCGACTCCCAACGCGCTGGATTCGATAATTTTTTCGCAGAATCGAGTTTCAGGGATGAGTTTCTGAAAATTCACAAAATGAGAGGCCTCTGTGTCGATCTTCGAAGCTCGCATCAGATTTTTCAACAGCATCTGAAGCCTGGACGAAATGACAGCTCACAAGGAAAGTATGACACAGTTTGATCAAATTCATTTTTCCTTCTGCGAAGTTAGCCACGGTGGAAACTTTGAATCCACGCGCGGTTCGCCGCCGCGATGTTTCCTCGACTCCGCTGCACATTCGAGATCGCTCCCTGTGTCGGCGCGCTCTCTTAGCCTCAAGTCGCCCTAAACAGAGCTGCGGTAGTCAAACAGACTGACACCGATTCCTCGGAGGCGATTTTCTCAGATCTGACATTTGGGATGGACGCGAACAGAGCTGCGCGCCGAGTCTTAGATTCACTGGGGAAAAGTGTCGCCGAGGTCCGAACGGCCCCGACAGTGCGTCACAAGTTCCGAATCATGGTCCCAGTAACGGAGCGCAGCCAAACATGCACAAGAACCTTCACATGAGAACCAGGAGAAGCCGACCAAGACATCGAGCCGGCAACATGTCGAGCCGGACATGTTGCCGCACGTACCGAGCATCCAAGTACTCTCCTTAGCGCAGTGAGCCGGCATCGAACTGAACCATCGAGGATACAGGGTCGTCAACGTAAGTCAGGAATTTTCTTACCCTTCTTTCTTCTGCTCCTGGAATCCTGGAATCGGACCATTTTTCACCGAGATATGAGCAAAAGAAGGAAGGGTGAGAAAATTCCCGACCCACGTTGACCATCCTGTAGTTCAACTCATTACTTTACATCACTTCCCCTAGACTAGCGCCTTCCCAGGCGCCCACGGTCATGTCGGTAACTGTCGGATGTCACCGTTCCTGAGTGCTCTCACGACTAGCTATCAGAGCCGCTCTCCTATACCCAGTCGATCAGCGCGCACTGCTGCTCTCGACGTGCTCCCCCTAAGAGAGTTCCACCTAGCCCTCCTCAAGAACCCAACAGGCGGTACGCGTGTTGCGAGACGCTGATTTTCCGCTGAAGAAGTGGCCATGCGCCAGTGAACGCGTGGCTCACTCGTTCCTCCGAACGTCAGAGTACGGGCGAAGATCGTGTTCCAATCCTCATGGGCTCAGACTGGGACGACGATCTCCTCTTTGAGAAATCAACAGCGTAGGACGCTCCGTGGATCGTCCGGTCAGGGAGTAGCATATGTCTAGCTATAAGTTCGGCCAGCTGTGAAAGAAGCTTCGAAATTGGTAAAGTCATATCATCGCACCCGTTTGGGTCAATCGCGGCGCTTATGGTTCCCGAGGCGCAAACCACCCAAGTTCCCGGAGGATTCCCTAGGAAGTCCGGCCTAGGTCTCTCGGTTTGATCGTTGCTCATTTCGGAGACCGAATGAAACATTCCACGAAGCGGCTGCGGAATTTCGGCCTATGTCCAACACGCCGTTGGTTGCACGTCGATCCGATCCATACCGTAGGAGCTCATTGAGGACGAACAAACAATCAAACAATCGAACAAACACACAAACCCTGGATTTCTATGTGTTGGGTTCGTGGAAAAGTTCTGAGCGCTAAACTTCGACAGCTCATAACTCCGCTCTCGGGATTCGCAGAACCATGGAAAAGTACTCAAAATCCGCGGAATTCGGTCGGCTTACAGATTCTGTCTCCTCTCCGGAATCATGAAGTTGGTCGAAAATAAGGCTGTTTCAAAGAAAGAACCGAGTGATTTGGCCGCTGCGAAACGGAGATATCGGCCTCGGAAGCTTCGATTTTCACCCATCTCGGTCTTTGTTGAGTGAATAGGGAAAATATGGGCCTTCTCAAGAAAACTCTATCTCTTCAAAAAAACGAGCCAGTTTGAGATCCCGCATAGCACATCTCATACCCGGGCTCAAGACTGCAAAAACATGTCGTCTGATCCAGTTTTTGACTCTTCACCCATAGCTTTGAATTGCGAGTCGGAATCACAAACTTCACTTTCGCTGGCTGAGCCGTCCCATGGCTGGCACCGGCACGATTTTCCCTGAAAACTCTTGGAAAGCCTGAAATTGGATCAGATGACATGTTTCCGAAGCTTTGAATCCGGCAGTTAGATGTGCGATGCGGCGTCTCGAATTGGCTCGTTTTTTGGGGAAGATAGAGCATTTTTTGAGCAGGCCCATATTTTCCTATTCACTCAACATAGACCGGGAGGGCTGGAAATCGAAACTTCCGAGGCCGATATCTCCGCTTTTCAGCGGCCGAATCGCTCAGTTCCTGTTTTAGAAACAGCTCAATTTTGAGGAACTTTATGATTCCGAAGAGAAAATAGGGGGTCATAAGCTTGGTTTCGCCGGAATCGAAAAGTCGCGATTGCCCGACTTTCGACCATTTCAGCAAAACCGTCGGTGTTGGCAGACCCTTCCTTGAATAAGAACGTATCGGAGGCATACGAAAGCTGGCTGAATTCCGCGTATTTTGAGTACTTGTACATCGTTCTGCGACTCCTGGAAGCGGAGTTATGAGCTGTCAAAGTTTAGCGCCCAGAACTTTTGCACGCACCCAATATCGAGATAATTCCTTCACGATCGATACTCAGAAAGCCCTCGCATATTGCGGTTCCCAGGTCCACATCATGCGGATCTCGTAGGCCTGAGGCCGAGAACATGAAATAAGGAGGTTTCTAAAGAGTTTACGGAGCTCCTCCCCGGTTGTCTTCCGATCACGGCGGCTTCCCTGAATCTCCTCGGCGCTCCGCTACTGTCCTACGTTCTTTGTTTTCCGGCTGAACCTCTCAGCCAGCCCTCAGAAGTGTCCTGGAATCACCTTTCGGTATTGCTTCAGTAACACTCCCTATCGCCTCGCGAATCCCATTGCGGGCGGTGGGCTTGGGTCTTAAGATGTATCCGACGCTCTGCCGGAGTCTTCCAGTATGCTGACGGAGAGAGTCTGGGCTATGCGGGAGCGTCTCCCGTTGGTGGGCGCTCACAAGGGCCTTTTCTTGCTCCGGTCATCCTTCTCGGCCTGTCGCATTCAGCATGTGGTTAGAAGCACAGATTGTTCGGACTTTGGCGGCTTGATGCAACCATGGGATGACCAGCTCATTGAGTCTCTCGTGTCTCTGCTCAGCCTTCGGCTCCTGGCCCGGGAACGTTCCCAGGCTCATCTCGAAGGATGGCCTCGAAGGGTGGCCTCGGCCTCATACCGTGGTGAGTCTTGCGGGACCGACCGCCGTCTCCTCCATGATCGGCGTTCCCGACCTAGTGCGAGAACTACTCCGTCCCGAGGCCTGGGCGTCTTTCATCGCAAGACGAGATGCTCTCTCCGCGAAGTTATCCGCTCTTTGCCGGGGGCTAGTGACTGGCTATACACGATCCCAGCGGACTGCCGAGGTACGAAGCTCGATGACCGTTCTGTCAGGATTTGCCTCGGAATCCTATTGGGTGCTCACCTGGTTGAGCCGCATCGGTGCGCATGTGGGGAGCCTGTTGGTTACCTCGCTCGTCACGGCCTGTCTTGCGCCCCAGCGGCTAGTCGTCGACCGCGTCACGCTGCTCTCAACGACACCCTCGGATGGGCTCTTCGTTCAGCCGGGATACCCTGCATGCTGGAATCCTCTGGTCTCATGCCCGACGACGGAAGGTGGCCTGACGGCCTCACGCTCATTCCATTCTCCAGGGGGAGGGCCCTCGTGTGGGATTCAACGTTGACCGACTCTCTGAGCCCTTCCCTGGTCGGTCCCGGTGCGTCCCGCGCAGGGCCCGCCGTTGCGAGGGCGGAGGCGGCGGAAATCAACAAGTATGCCGCGTTGGCAAGCGGCCCCACTTCTCGCCGTTTGCATTCGTGACCATAAGTGGTCCCGGCTCCAGCACCAGGACCCTGATCGATCAGGTTGGGAAGGCCCTCGAGCGGGCAACGGGAGACAAAAGACTGGGGCGCTTCTTGGCTCAGCGCCTGTCCTTGAATGTTCAGCGGGGCAACGCGGCGTCGCACAGCGGTCGGGATTGTCGGAAAATCATAACTTTTGAACGGCTGGACCGATTTTCCTGAATATTCGCGAGCGAGTTCTGAGTCCAGAGGAGCATCTTTTGAGCATATAACCAACTTCCAAACTCTCTCCGGAGGGGGCAAAATTGAAAAAAAAATGCAAAATTCACGATTCCGGCCAAACGACTGGATTGATCTAGAATCGGCGAGAAGGGTCGGAAAGCTGATGCGATTCCGCATGTTTTTCCCATGAGGAAAATCTTCAACGGGCCCTTCATAAGGGAGGTTTGGACCGATTTTTAAAAATCCCAATAACCCCTCGAGAAATGCACTTTTTCCACCGGATAAAAAACGGAGGATGCGCGCAATTTCTCGGGCTAGCTGTTGCCGTCGATAAACCAATTACTTTTTCTCGGCAAATCGCTGTTATGACCTCATTTTGGTGAAAAAACGCATTTTTTTTGGTTTTTCCTCCAAAATGGTCCACCCTTCAAAGCACCCAGGCTCGCACGCGGCTCTGGGGGGTGCGTCTGGTATCCCCGCACGTCATCCAGTTTACAAAGTTTGCGCCAAACCATTGTGGTTTTCAAAAATTTCGATATGTGCCCCCAAGTGCCCTATTTTCGTCGAAATCGACCAAACGGTCAGTTTGACCACGAGTCTAAAATCCGTGGAATCGATTTCATTGAGTCATAACAGCAGCATGAGATCGGACTCGAGCCAACCGTTTCAAATTTGCCGCTTCCCACCATTTTGGGATCCACGCGGCGCCAATATAGGCAATAGCTTCCATAGGAAGTACATCACTCGGCACTCAGAAGTTTCCTCACATCATCCAGGATGTCAAGATCACTCAAGGGGAGATCCTTCCGGTAACTGTTCACGAGGGGATCCGCATGAACCATCAACCTTTGCATCACATCGCGATTCACGTTCTCACGGACGTCCTTGAACGAGAAATTTTCTCGGAAGTTCTTGAAGAGCTTGTTCAATGCTTTCTGAGCTTCTTCACTGAGAGCACCTATGGGTTGGGTGCTATTCTCCACGATTGCCTGGCCGTGAATCAGTACCTTGTGCACTGTCACAGGCATGTAATACCACGGATAGCGCGTAACGAAAATATTCGCTGTGACGTGGCAGTACTCGCCGAACGCCGCACCGTTCAACTGGTGGCGAGAGTTGATTGCTTCCAAGATGATGTGGAGCCTATAGACCAACTCTGGGTCTAAGCCGGTTATCATAGCCGTCAAACCATGATTTCTCAAGAACTTGCGAGCCGTGTTGCCGTCATTGCTGGTGCCGCCGCCCGGTCGAACAACGGAAACAATAAAACCCAGTTCTTTCCTGAACTCATCCTGAATTTCCCGCAAGCGCTTGGTCCGTTGCGCTGCATTCTTCTTTTCGCAACGCCATTTTCTGAAGTCCTGGTTACATGCGATATTGACAAGGCACTCCATGAGATTCCTATGGAAGCTATTGCCTATATTGGCGCCGCGTGGATCCCAAAATGGTGGGAAGCGGCAAATTTGAAACTGTTGGCTCGAGTCCGATCTCATGCTGGTCTTATGACTCAATAAAATCGATTCCACGGATTTTAGACTCGTGGTCAAACTGGCCGTTTGGTCGATTTCGACGAAAATAGGGCACTTGGGGGCATATATCGAAATTTTTGAAAACCACAATGGTTTGGCGCAAACTTTGTAAACTGGATGACGTGCGGGGATACCAGACGCACCCCTCAGAGCCGCGTGCGAGCCTGGGTGCGTTGAAGGGTGGACCATTTTGGAGGAAACAACCAAAAAAAAATGCGTTTTTTCACCAAAATGAGGTCATAACAATGAGGCCGAGAAAAAGTAATTGGTTTATCGACGGCATCACCTAGCCCGAAAAATTGCGCGCGTCCTCCGTTCTTTATCCGATGAAAAAAGTGCATTTTTCGAGGAGTTATGGGCATTTTTAAAAATAGGTATATTCCTCCCTCACGAAAGGGCCGTTGAAAATTTTCCTCGTGGGGAAAAAAATGCGGAAGCGCCGCAGCTTTCCGACCCTTCTCGCCGATTTTAGATCAATCCAGTCGTTTGGCCGGATTCGTGAATTTCCCTTTTTTTTTTTCCATTTTGCCCCCTTTGGAGAGAGTTTGGAAGTTGGTTATATGCTCAAACGTCGCTCCTCTGGACTCAGAACTCGCTCGCGAAAATTCAGGAAAATCGTTTCAGCCGTTCAAAAGTTATGATTTTCCGACAATCCCGACCGCTGTGCGTCGGTGCTGGGCACGGTGAGCCGCTGGCTGGAGCCGAGTTGGCGGGGGACCCGGGATCCCCGACGTACACTGAGGGCTTATCTTTGGGCTGATTGATGCAAGTTCCAGGAAACTAGAGTATCTGAATAATGGGTGCCACGCTGAGCTAGCAATCACGGGTTCGATCCCCGGCCGACAACAAAAATTTCTTATGTGGTAAAAAGAGGATTCAATTCGTATCAGGATTAAATTTGAACCATCTTAAGACCCAAGCCCACCGCCCGCAATGGGATTTGCGAGGCGATAGGGAGTGTTACTGAAGCAATACCGGAAGATGATCCCGGGACACTTCTGAGGGCTGGCTGAGAGGTTCATATGGCGTCCCTGAGTAAGACCTCTGATCCCCTTCTACTCGCTGAAAGATCTCCCACAGCTTGGTATTGTAGCGGCGACGGTTGGGAGAATTCGCGTGGCACGCACAGGTTAGGAATCACGCTCTCAAGGAGAATCCATACGCTTCGGAGGAGCTCATCGAGTTACCGCAGCGTAGACATTCCACTGAAATCGCCAGTCGCGCATGCTCGCTGGGAGGGAGCAGCATTGTACAGTCGTTTGTCGCATCACAAAGCCTCTCTGATGGATCGAACTGAAACTTCGATTCTGCACCCCCTCAAGAGTCAGAGCTGCAAGTCCACCTCAGCTTAACAACTGGGAGTCATTTCAAATCATGAGGACTAAAGATCGTTAGACTGTGAACTGTCCTGCTCTTGGAAGATCTAGCCCTACGTGTAGGCTGACCTCGACATTCTTTCTCCCCGCTATCGACAGAGAGACCCTTGACGATCTTGAAGGAAACGGTGCGAGGGCTGATTCGGAGAACCCGGAAGTTGTACGTAGAGAGGGAAGAGGAACGAGACGTTCTGAGTTGAGACATCCGACTGACCGGAGGCGACACGTCATCCGGCAGCCGCCCTCGAGACTTGAAGAAACGAGTTATCAAGATAGCGTGCTGTTTCCGAAACATCACAATATGAGAGCCGAATGCAGTGGAAACGACGCCCGGGAGTCGTGACTTCGTGACACCAAGGCCACTAAAATAAATGGTAAACGGCGCACGGTGGACCAGCGACGGAACAAAATGGATGCGCAGCGGTTACGCTGCAGTCCACTTCGCATGCGCGCATGAAAATTTGATTTTTCCGTTTTACCCCCGAGGTTTAGCCGTCGAATCATGAGAATAGGAGATTGAGAGTCCAATGAAGTGCCTCTGTTCTTTTCAACAACTCTATTCATCAATCCTTCGTGATCAAGTGGTACAGCTTTGCACCCGTGGGTTTGAGGGGCTTGCGTGGAGCATAGATGGCAGGCGTGCGGAGCCGGCGGTGCTTTGGAATTATATTCCCTAGCTTCGTCTTATACCCTGGCAGCTCTCAGGAAGAGTATCAAGTCCCGAGACGCCCGCATCTGAAGTTCAATTCAGACTTCGGACGCGTACGATCGCAATCTGAGAGCAGGATGCTTCTTTGTGGCTGTATTTTTCCTTCACCGCTCCGTCAAAACTCTCAGAACTAGACTGGAGATGCCGCAGAGAGTTCATGGTGTAATTCTCAGGTGCTGAACTTAGAAAGTCCGAGAACAGTTCCCTTTTCCTGTCGCATAATCGTCAAAAACTCAGTTAACCCATAGACTACATATCTGCTCCTGATACGGTGATCTCCCGGACGACTCCATGAATTCCATGATTTTTTACATGAAAGCAAAAGAGTCGATCTGTTTGCATGGATGCGCCGCCCAATCCAACACCATGGAAATGGACAACATCTAACCTGGGAATTCCCTCGCAATAGAATATGCCAATGAGAGAAGCACCCTGCAATCAGCTCGGGATTTTCAGTGTTCGAAAACTGGATGGAACCCCTGTTACGGGGCGTGTCGGGACTCAATTTTTGTTTTAAGAGTTTCAGATGATTCTAAGAAACTCTGTTTGAGAGCACCACACGACGTCGCATGCGTGCAATGCACGTTTCTTGCGAGTCTTCCGAGTCTCCGGGTGCAAGGCAAACTACCCATTTTCCGAAAAGAGTAACACGCACTGTAGTGAGTACAATCAAATCATCATATAGGCTTCGTCGAATCTTCGTTCTCCCATTTTCATTGTTCAAGGGCTTAAAGTCGGAGCAAAAGCGAAATAAAGACGATTTTTCCATGATGCTCGGTTTTCATGCGCGCAGAAGACGTCCACTGCAGTGCCAGCGCTTCGCGGCGATTTTGTTCCGCCGCTGGCCTACTGTGCGGCGCACGAAAATCTCACAGCGCACCGAGCCGCGGTCAGGGGACCAGAACGAGAGCTCCGAGAGAAGCAAAGTCGCGTGATGCCCTCGCGTTCCGTGATTTCAGTCAGTGTTCCATCACACTGCCAGTGGAGCACGAGTTGTGGATTGTCGAAAATTTTCGACGTTCGAGGCTACACTCGTTCACGGGGAAGAGAAAATTTTATTTTCCTATGTGCATTTGTGTGAAACTGATTCGGTCATCGCTGCGATGCACGCGATTGCTGAAGGGCAATGAACTTCGGATGCGCTCGCTGAATCTAGACGAGTGAAGAATTCAGGAAACGGCTAACTGCTTGCAGTGTATGTATACGTCAGATTTTAGAAGACTCGATATATGAAGGGTCGCATCCAGTCATGTGCTCCAGATGGCCATAAGAATACTCCGTCTCCGGGCACGAGATGATATTCAGAACATGTTTCGGTGTCACAGAATAACAGGGAGTCTGACTCGGGACATTCTGAAGGATCGCGAATTTGTGGAGCGCTTGATAGACCCTGAAGGTGTTTTGTTGGAGACTATCCCGAACTATGCGCAGTTCCAGTCTTCTCGGAAGAAAGTTTATTCTCGATGCTTCGACAGCTGAGTGAACCTATCGCGTTCCTGAGAGGGAGTGTCAACGTAGCTCATCTGCCAAGTTTGATACGCATTTTGAACTCTCCGATGGATACAAATCTATGGATTCTGGACGACTTGAATTTCTTCAGAAGGCGCACTTGGTCCTCGATAACCTGCGCGATCTATTTGCATGAGCTGGTCCAAGACGTGATGTCTCTTGGAACTACTTAGATACCGAATGGTTGTTCGGCCTTCACCGCGGTCTCGACTGGTTCCTGCGTATGGAATTTCAGCATTGGGCGAACCCAAGCCCACACAAACTCAAGTGGCATAGCGATCCTTCTGCAGAATAAGGATAAGACATGCTCAATATCATTTAACTGCTAACTGATTTGTGTTGATGAGGGCGTCTCCAAAGATCGGGGAATGATGAGCAATCCTTTCTCGTCGCATGCAATTCATTGCCAACCCTGGCTCGCCGTTCGATCCGGGAACGCTGTGAACTTAGTTGCCTGTCCGCTACATGGGGACTGAGAGCCGGAGCCGTAATAACTGACGCTGATGAAGGGAATCGAGCGGGAGCTTAGCCACAAGAGGCGGAATTCCAAAGCCGCTGAGTGCATTGGACAGCGGATATCCGTTGAGGTTCAAAGAGGCGATGCACGACTCTCCGACACTGGGTTTTCTCGGCTTGAAGTAATGCTTCCATGGCAGGTTGACTCTCCAGGTCTATTGATTTCGTTTGATGCTTTCATTCCAGAATGAACAGAGTGGAATGTCATCGAAGAACGATGAACACCACCCATGTTTCATCGATCTAAATCGAGGAGATCTTCATTCAGCGTGGTCACAGCGCATCGACCCAGATCGCTTTCATTTACCGTTGGACTTGGATTCCTGCAATCTACCTAAGATACTCATCAGTTCCTATCAGCGTGGTCTCCCTTGCGGAGCTTCCTCCGAACACAAACGACTGCCTGAGTTTAACTTGGAATCCGTCTCGTCGATCGTCTCTTGGAGAAATGGTGACGTTACTCCAACTAACTATACTTCTGCTGATTTGCGCTTCCTCTGGCGCTCAGTGTGAATATGTGAAGAAGCTCCAGGAAACGATTCAGAAAATGTTCTCCATGTTCGGCGACGAAAACGCGCCCGTTCTCATCAATATCAACTGCAAGTTGGAGAGAGGTTTCTTGAAAACACTCGTAGCTTCGCAACTGTCGGTGGATACATCGGAAATGGATGGTTCGCCAAACTTGGAGTTGATGGCGACCTACTCCAAGGTGTTCTTGACGAGTAACAAAAAAGATCGCTTCCACTTGGCTCTCTACTGCCCTATGAATCACCTCGAGGGACCCATAGAAACTTACACGCGCCGAATGGTCCGGAGATTGTTTCCAAACATCCGTCCCCCATTCCATAGTTTCGCTTGCTTGGTGTTCACGACAAATCACGATTACGGTATTCACTCCATTCGAAATACCGCTCACACAGAAATCATAGCTTTTTTTGATGAGCGTACAGGAGAACTTACGATGCGCGCCACCAAGTGCGCGATCGAGGAGTGGTATAGTCCATTCCTCCAACTCAAACTAGATTGCGGAGGAGTATTAGAAAGCTTCGAGCTGGAAGATTCAAAATTCGGAAGGAACTCCACGCGCAGCCTCCGAATCAGGAAAATCTCAATCGATCACTCATCCTGGTTCAATGTCGAGTTGAATCATCCAGAGCATCCGAATACTTCAGTGTTTGTCGGATTCCCAATTCTTCCTTTCTTAGATCGATCCCTGGGAGAGGGTGTTCCGATGCATAGAGTCTCATCCCTGCGCTCGTTCCGTGCGGTGGCTGTCGTGCCCTCCATTAGCAAGACTGAACAGGTGATTTCCTCCTTCCTGAACTTGAGCATTTGGCTACCGACCTTAGCAACTGCTTTCTCTGTGACCCTGGTCCTCTGGTATTTGAAGGAGAAGCCCGCTCAAATGTTCTTCGGACTTGTATTCTGTGTGACGTTCCCAATCGGATTCGACTTCCGATCAAAGCCGAAACAATTCCTCCTCCTTGTAGGAACATGGATTCTCCTTCTGCAAGTCATCGGAGTTTGTTTCAGAGGGGAAATCGTTGCCGCGATTCATGGTCTCCCGAGAGACCGTTTGAGGACGATCCGAAAATGTGACCCGTTCGATCCCATCCGCTACGATGGAGCATCACCAGAACAGGTCGGCTTCATTGAGATCGGCGCACTTCCCGAATTCTTGTCCGGATACTTATCGAAATTCCTCGAAGGTATGCCTTCGTGCAAAGACATCAGGGTGTTGAGTCTCGTTCGGGACTCATTGTTGCGAAACGTACCCACCTACCCATTAGCCGTAGAACAAGAGACGACGCCCGGCTCCTGCGTGGGGAGAGCATACATGAAGATACGGCGGATGATTCTTCCGATAGATTCTGATCCCCATCATTTGTGTTGCTCCCGCCTCGCGCGGCTGAGTCTTGCCTTCTCGCTGTTCCAGCACCGGAACGAGGAACTGAATCTACCATACGATCATGGCGCTTTCCTTTCCGCCCTCGATTCTACGTTGAAGCACAAACTCTCTCCTTATAACTTCACCAAAGCTTGCATCGCTTCGGACATCAATCACGAGCTGTTTTCAATGAACTACTCAGTTGAAGTGGAAGAATCAATCACGCGGGACGTGTCTGGTAGCTGCTTCCTATTGGACGATCTGCAGCCACGAGCAGCAAACGCCGTCCTCATGAACGATTTCACTGCCACCTTGTTCGTTTGTGTGGTTCCGCTGGTCTTCAGCATAGCGTGTTTCCTGGGAGAAGCTTTGAGTCAGGTTGTTCGCAAGAAGATCGAGATCGAATCTCAGAAGCACAGGATGCGCACTCAGCGTCGCGAAGAGACCTTTCTCGTGAAGTCAGAAGAAGAGCGAGACCCTCCCGAGGGGCAACCTCCACGGGCATTTGACTGCGGACCTTAGCTTTCAAGTGTACTCTTCGCCGTAGATATGAACGCGCTCGAGGAGAGAAACTTTAATAAGAACGTGAATCCGAATGACGAATGAGTCGAATTCCGAAGCGGATTCCATTATGACCGTGGAAAAAATGTTATCTGCATGGGGCAGACCCTCATCCAGAAGGGGATGTCGGTTTACGATCCTCGTAACGAGGAATAAAGTCAAGAGAACTTGACCGGATCTAGATCGTTGAAAGGAGAGTGTCTAGGTTCCCGATGAACTGTGAGGCGGAAAAATTACGAATAGGGAAAATGTGCCATTTCACGCTGAGCCGCGAATCCTACTCTCTGTTGTTCTGTTTCATCCTACCGCGCCACAGAGAAGAAGTTCCTCGGTGGCGCAATCACTACATTTCTTCTGATTGGAAGGCATGACCTTCTCCTTCTCTATCTTCCAAAAGGAACCCGTGTATTGAAGCAAGCCCGTCCACATTATTCCAACAGACGCGCGGAACATGCCCGTATGATGCAGCATGGCCCTCTGATGGAGCAGAATCTTTAGATGGAAGGAATACGGTATTCGAATTCGCCAGGCATGAGGTATAGTGAGAACGGGGTTCGCGCCGGAAAGCACCCAATGAAGAGTGAAACGCGATCCCTTCCCGATCGAAACTTGGCAGAAACTTCCGAGGGACGACGCTCAGTTCGTGCCGTTCGAGCGATAGTTGACGATTGAAACGCGGGAAGTTCAGTCAAAGCTCAGACCTGAATAAATTGATCCGGCACCGCATCGGTCGGAACCAACGCGTCTTCCCTTCATCCCCACATTGTATTGGAGATGAGTAAAAATGAGCGGTCAAAAAACGGAAGGGTTTCGTTAGGTGGTAGATATTCTGAATCGCCCAGTGAGGAACCACCGCCGTATGCTACTGATAGCGCCGAGGCACCGTAACCTGTGGTCTGGGTAGGTCTCGCGTGTTGTCCCCCGTCGAGGTCTTTTAGCGGATTGTTTTCCTTCCCCTTCCTCGCTTCCATCTCGACCTCGAATCAAAAACACTCATGTCTGGAAGTTTCTCTCCAGAGTCCCCGTCGTAATCTGCGGCCTCCAATATCTCCCGACGTTGCAATCTCTCCATCCATTCCTGAAACATCAGAGGCACCATTTCAATCTCTGCTCAGTCCACCAACACCGAAGGCTCTTCCTTGCTTTCCCTCAGGAACTCAAATCTCAAACCCTCTTGACTCTACGCATCTCCGATATCCTAACTACAGGCTTCACGAATCCTGCCAGCCGTCGATCACAAGGAAGATTTCCAGAATCGGACCACCCGGTAATGACCAAAGAAGGGAGGGTAAGGAAATTCTCGACCCTCATTGACCACCTTGTGTACAGGACTACCCCGCATCTTACGGCTTCGATTAGTATGAGTTCGCTAAAGTACGGGTTCTCCGCCGAAACGTACCACTGTTTTTATACCAGTTCTCTGACTCCATCGAGTGGAGGGAACCCTCTCCCGAGCTATGTTGTCGTCAGGGATCTAATGTCAACGGTTCGTTTGCCGGTTATCATCAACTGCGTCGACCTCACAACGCGGGCTCATCCTTATCCTTACTATATATAATCGGCTTAGTCTGTCAGTTTGTCAGTTTGTCGGTTCGTCCGCACTTTTTCTGGAAGACATGAAGGTAATTCCGGGACCAATCTGAACATACTCTCCCGAGTCTGGAGAGGTGATTCCGGTACGAGTCTGACTATACTTTTCAAAAGCTGGAGGGGTGATTCTAGAACCGATCTGACCATACTTTTCAAAACGTGGAGGGGTGATTCCAAGACCAATCTGAGCATTACTTTCCAACTCTGGAGGGGTGATTCCGAGACCAATCTGAGCATTACTTCTCAACTCTGGAGGGGTGATTCCGAGAGCAATCTGAGCATTACTTCTCAACTCTGGAGGGGTGATTCCGAGACCAATCTGAGCATTACTTCTCAACTCTGGAGGGGTGATTCCGAGACCAATCTGAGCATTACTTCTCAACTCTGGAGGGGTGATTCCGAGAGCAATCTGAGCATTACTTTCCAACTCTGGAGGGGTGATTCCGAGAGCAATCTGAGCATTACTTCTCAACTCTGGAGGGGTGATTCCGAGAGCAATCTGAGCATTACTTCTCAACTCTGGGGGGGTGATTCCGAGAGCAATCTGAGCATTACTTCTCAACTCTGGAGGGGTGATTCCGAGACCAATCTGAGCATTACTTCCCAACTCTGGAGGGGTGATTCCGAGACCAATCTGAGCATTACTTCTCAACTCTGGAGGGGTGATTCCGAGAGCAATCTGAGCATTACTTTCCAACTCTGGAGGGGTGATTCCGAGACCAATCTGACCATACTTTTCAAAACGTGGAGGGGTGATTCCAAGACCAATCTGAGCATTACTTTCCAACTCTGGAGGGGTGATTCCGAGACCAATCTGAGCATTACTTCTCAACTCTGGAGGGGTGATTCCGAGAGCAATCTGAGCATTACTTCTCAACTCTGGAGGGGTGATTCCGAGACCAATCTGAGCATTACTTCTTAACTCTGGAGGGGTGATTCCGAGACCAATCTGAGCATTACTTCTCAACTCTGGAGGGGTGATTCCGAGACCAATCTGAGCATTACTTCTCAACTCTGGAGGGGTGATTCCGAGAGCAATCTGAGCATTACTTCTCAACTCTGGAGGGGTGATTCCGAGACCAATCTGAGCATTACTTCTTAACTCTGGAGGGCTGATTCCGAGACCAATCTGAGCATTACTTCTCAACTCTGGAGGGGTGATTCCGAGACCAATCTGAGCATTACTTCTCAACTCTGGAGGGGTGATTCCGAGAGCAATCTGAGCATTACTTTCCAACTCTGGAGGGGTGATTCCGAGACCAATCTGAGCATTACTTCTCAACTCTGGAGGGGTGATTCCGAGACCAATCTGAGCATTACTTCCCAACTCTGGAGGGGTGATTCCGAGACCAATCTGAGCATTATTTCCCAACTCTGGAGGGGTGATTCCGAGACCAATCTGAGCATTACTTCTCAACTCTGGAGGGGTGATTCCGAGACCAATCTGAGCATTACTTCTTAACTCTGGAGGGGTGATTCCAAGACCGATCTGTCACTTCACAACTCTGGAGGGGTGATTCCGAGAGCAATCTGAGCATTACTTCTCAACTCTGGAGGGGTGATTCCGAGAGCAATCTGAGCATTATTTCCCAACTCTGGAGGGGTGATTCCGAGACCAATCTGAGCATTACTTCCCAACTCTGGAGGGGTGATTCCGAGACCAATCTGAGCATAACTTCTCAACTCTGGAGGGGTGATTCCAAGACCAATCTGAGCATTACTTCACAACTCTGGAGGGGTGATTCCGAGACCAATCTGAGCATTACTTCTCAACTCTGGAGGGGTGATTCCGAGACCAATCTGAGCATTACTTCTCAACTCTGGAGGGGTGATTCCAAGACCAATCTGAGCATTACTTCACAACTCTGGAGGGGTGATTCCGAGACCAATCTGAGCATTATTCCCCAACTCTGGAGGGGTGATTCCGAGACCAATCTGAGCATTATTCCCCAACTCTGGAGGGGTGATTCCGAGACCAATCTGAGCATTACTTCTCAACTCTGGAGGGGTGATTCCGAGACCAATCTGAGCATTACTTTCCAACTCCGGAGGGGTGATTCCGGGGTCAATCTGAGCATTACTTCCCAACTCTGGAGGGGTGATTCCGAGACCAATCTGAGCATTACTTCCCAACTCTGGAGGGGTGATTCCGAGACCAATCTGAGCATTACTTCCCAACTCTGGAGGGGTGATTCCGAGATCAATCTGAGCATTACTTCTCAACTCTGGAGGAGTGATTCCGAGACCAATCTGAGCATTACTTCCCAACTCTGGAAGGGTGATTCCGAGACCAATCTGAGCATTACTTCTCAACTCTGGGGGGGTGATTCCGAGACCAATCTGAGCATTACTTCTCAACTCTGGAGGAGTGATTCCGAGACCAATCTGAGCATTACTTCCCAACTCTGGAGGGGTGATTCCGAGACCAATCTGAGCATTACTTCCCAACTCTGGAGGGGTGATTCCGAGACCAATCTGAGCATTACTTCCCAACTCTGGAGGGGTGATTCCGAGACCAATCTGAGCATTACTTCCCAACTCTGGAGGGGTGATTCCGAGACCAATCTGAGCATTACTTCTCAACTCTGGAGGGGTGATTCCGAGACCAATCTGAGCATTACTTCTCAACTCTGGAGGGGTGATTTCAAGACCAATCTGAGCATTACTTCACAACTCTGGAGGGGTGATTCCAAGAGCAATCTGAGCATTACTTCTCAACTCTGGAGGGGTGATTCCGGGACCAATCTGAGCATTACTTCCCAACTCTGGAGGGGTGATTCCGAGACCAATCTGAGCATTATTCCCCAACTCTGGAGGGGTGATTTCGAGACCAATCTGAGCATTATTCCCCAACTCTGGAGGGGTGATTCCGAGACCAATCTGAGCATTACTTCTCAACTCTGGAGGGGTGATTCCGAGACCAATCTGAGCATTACTTTCCAACTCCGAAGGGGTGATTCCGGGGTCAATCTGAGCATTACTTCCCAACTCTGGAGGGGTGATTCCGAGACCAATCTGAGCATTACTTCCCAACTCTGGAGGGGTGATTCCGAGACCAATCTGAGCATTACTTCCCAACTCTGGAGGGGTGATTCCGAGATCAATCTGAGCATTACTTCTCAACTCTGGAGGAGTGATTCCGAGACCAATCTGAGCATTACTTCCCAACTCTGGAGGGGTGATTCCGAGACCAATCTGAGCATTACTTCCCAACTCTGGAGGGGTGATTCCGAGACCAATCTGAGCATTACTTCCCAACTCTGGAGGGGTGATTCCGAGACCAATCTGAGCATTACTTCCCAACTCTGGAGGGGTGATTCCGAGACCAATCTGAGCATTACTTCCCAACTCTGGAGGGGTGATTCCGAGACCAATCTGAGCATTACTTCCCAACTCTGGAAGGGTGATTCCGAGACCAATCTGAGCATTACTTCTCAACTCTGGGAGGGGGGGGGGGTGATTCCGAGACCAATCTGAGCATTACTTCCCAACTCTGGAGGGGTGATTCCGAGATCAATCTGAGCATTACTTCCCAACTCTGGCGGGGTGATTCCGAGACCAATCTGAGCATTACTTCCCAACTCTGGAGGGGTGATTCCGAGACCAATCTGAGCATTACTTGCCAACTCTGGGGGGGGGGGGGTGATTCCGAGACCAATCTGAGCATTACTTCCCAACTCTGGGGGGGTGATTCCCAGACCAATCTGAGCATTACTTCCCAACTCTGGCGGGGTGATTCCGAGACCAATCTGAGCATTACTTCCCAACTCTGGAGGGGTGATTCCGAGACCAATCCGAGCATTACTTTCCAACTCCGGGGGGTGATTCCGGGGTCAATCTGACCATATTTTTCAAAATCAGAATGCTGACCCAATGAAAGGAGAGAAAAGTGCCCCGATGGCAGGGAGCGCCGTCCAACCGCGCGCAGCGCGGCCGACTCCAGTCGGCCAAAGGCCGGCTGGTTCAGAATACTTGCAACAACTCCCGCAGATAAGGCCAATAGCCTCGCTGAGGTATTTGCGGAAAATTCTAATTTTTGATACCGGCAATCAAATCCATACCCCTCCTTCTCGCGTATCACCTTCCATGACTCCGATTTCGTTCAACTCCGTTCCCTCGATGTTTCCAAGGCTCCAGGCCCGTGATGGTATCCCTGCAATGGTTACGAAAAATTGCGCCCCCTAACTAACTCCCATCCTCTGTAGACTTTTTTTTGTCTTTCCTTCGATTCCACCATCTTCCCAGACTGCCGAAAGCTTGCCCTCGTCAAACCTATCCCCAAGAAGGGTGATAAATCCCTGCCCTCTAATTATCGTCCAGTCTCCATTCTATCCAGGGTTACGGAGAAAGCCATCAATTGGCGACTCCTCTCCCATCTCGAACAGTCCTCCCTCATTAGTTATCGTCAGTATGGCTTTCGAAGAGGTCGCTCCACTGGCGATATTTTGCTATTTGCCACCCACCTCTGGAACGCAACCATCGAGAAATACGGTGAAACTATTGCCGTTGTCCTTGATATCTCCAAGGCATTTGATAGAGTTTTGCATGCAGCTCTCCTCGACAAGCTTCCCTCCTTCGGTATCCAGCTGGTGCTCTGTAACTAGATTTCAAGTTTTCTCAGTCACCGCTCCATGAAGGTTATGGCCGATGGTGCTGTCTCCAGGTCTTTCTCATTGGATGCGGGCGTACCCTAGGGCTCAGTACTCTCTCCAACTCTCTTTCTGATGCATTTCAATAATCTTCCCGTCTCCACATCGAACCCCTTTCCACAGCTTCGCGGATGACAGTACGCTTCACGCTGGGTTCTCCTTCAAAAAGTACCCGACCGCTGCCCAAACCAGCTCCTCTCAATCCACAATGCTAGACTCCCTCAATTTCGGTCTCCGAACAATTCTGAACTTGGGCTCAGCCGATTTGTCCCAGTTCAATTCTCTGAACACACAATTCAGCCTTTTCTTGGAGGAGACCCGTCCCACACCTCTCGACATTTATTTCGGCAACGACAAATTGACTCCCACGCCAGCTGTCTCAATATTAGGCGTGTCCCTCTCTCCGAATGGCACTATCACATCGCAACCGTGGCTAAATCAGCTTCCCAAAAGCTTGGCTTCCTTTTTCGAGCCAAGCGCTATTTTTCCCCCTCTCATCTTCCTTTGATCTATGAAACTCAAATTCGTGCCGCTCTCGAGTACTACTAGCATGTCTTGGGGAGCGCCGCCCCTTCATCCCTTTCCTCGATTCTATACACAAGCGTACTGTTCGCCTCATTGGTGATGGGACCCTGTCCTCCTCACTCGAAACCTCGTCCTTCGGACCGGACGTGTTCAGGCACCATGAAAACGGCGCCTCCCACGCAATCATCGGACGCCCAAAGGATGTGCATGCCATGTGGCGTTCGGTGAGCGCCGGCGTCCTTATTGACACTTCCTTGGCCAGGATGCATGTTCCACATCGCCTGCTATAATTTGATATGCTGACGCACGGAATCCCCCGAACAAACTAGTGCGGAACTCACGGAGTCGAAATTCGCATTGCTTTGCCAAGTATTCAGCACCCCGCTTAGTACGGTTTCGAATAATACGGTTGAATACGGAACGGACAAGCCGTACCGTGCGGGGTATTCCTGTCCATAAGACCAGCCGACCTTGGGCCGATAGCGGTCAGCCGCGGTCGCACTGCTCTCTCTGGCAGGGAGGCACTTTACTCCCTCTTCATTGGGTCAACATCATTTCTAAAACTATATTCTTATCCTTCTGATCGGTATATGTTGTCACTTTCCTGTATCAGCTTCCGGAATCCGACAGTGGACCGTTCTTCGGGTGTTTCTAAAGCTCTTCGTTATAGCTCGCAATCGTATGAGGTCCCGTAGAGTCTCGTTGACGGTCTTCTGAGCTCTTTTGCGCTTGTAGACGGCCTTGTGGACTCTCGGAGAAGGTCTAGTAGGCTTTCATAGACAATCGTAGAGGTCAAATCGACCCCCGAAACGCCTGCATGGACTCCAAAAATAATGGTCAGATCGATCCCGGAATCACCTCCTTGGACAAAGACAGTAAGGTCAGATCGATCCCGAAACAACCTCCATAGCTCAGACTGACAGACGAAGCGGATCATATGTAGGACAACGATGTTTTCATATCCTATGTCAGTTCTTTCACTCCTATGGCTCTCGTCATCACCCATTCCGACCCCTTCATCCTTCACACGGGCATCAATGAATCACCGGCCATGGTCATGCAGCCTCGAGGTCTTGTCATGTCACCTGCGAAGTCAGGACAGCTTTCCTCAACGGGAAATGCCCTCACGATGTCCCGATAATGCTTAACGGCTGCCGGACTCCCACCAGACCGACTTATCGGTACCTCGGCTCCATCCTCGACGACAGCCTCTTCAGCAGAGCACATATCACTCTTGCTGCTGCGAAGGCCCTAAAATGGCCATGGCAATCGCGAGGATCCTTTCCCGCGTCACAGGGGCGTCTGACTCCCGTCGCACAGCGGTCGGGATTGTCGGAGAATCATAACTTTTGAACGGCTGGACCGATGTTCCTGAATTTTCGCAAGCGAGTTCTGAGTCCAGAGGAGCATTTTTCGAGTATATAACCAACTTCAAAACTCTCTCCGAAGGGAGCAAAATCGAAAAAAAAAATGGAACTAATGGAACCGGCCAAACGACTGGATGCATTTAAGATCGGCGAGAAGGTTCGGAAAGGTGGTGCGATTCCGCATATTGTTTCCCATGAGAAAAATTTTCAACGGGCCCTTCGTTTGGGACGTTGGACCGATTTTTGAATCATCGGATAAAAAACGAAGGATGCGTGCAATGCCTGATGCCGTCGATAAACCAATTACTTTTCCTGGGCGAATCGCTGTTATAACCTCATCTAGGTTAAAAAACGCATTTTTTTAGTTTTCTTCTCCAAAATGGTCCACCCTTCAAAGCACCCAAGCTCGCACGCGGCTCCGAGAGGTGCGTCTGGTATCCCCGCACGTCATCCAGCTTACAGAGTTTGCGCCAAACCATTGTTGTTTTCACGAATTTCGATATATGCCCGCAAGTGCCCTGTTTTCGTCGAAATCGACCAAACGGTCAGTTTGACCACGAGTCTAAAATCCGTGGAATCGATTTTATTGAGTCATGACACTAGCATGAGATCGGATTCGAGCCGAAAGTCCCAAGGTTGCCGCCTCCCACCATTTTGGGATCCACGCGGCGCCAATATCGGCAATAGCTCCCACAGGAAGTAACGAAGAACAGCAATTTTTTTTCACCAAAATGAGGTTATAACAGCGATTTGCCCAGGAAAAATGATTGGTTTATCGACTGCATAAGCTAGCCCGATAAATTGCACGCATCCTCCGCTTTTTATCCGATGAAAAAAGTGCATTTTTCGAGGAGTTACGGGCATTTTTCAAAATCGGTCTATACCTAACTTACGAAGGGCCCGTTGAAAATTTTTTTCATGGGAAAAAAATGCGGGATCGCACCAGCTTTTCGACCCTTCCCGCCGATTTCAAATCCATCCAGTCGTTTGGCCGGAATAGTGAATTTTCCATTTTTTTCTTTCGATTTTGCCCCCCCTGGAGGGAGTTTTGAAGTTGGTTATGTGCTCAAAAGTTGCTCCTCTGGACTCAAAACTCGCTCGCGAAAATTCAGAAAAATCGGTCCAGCCGTTCGAAAGTTATAATTTCCCGACAATCCCGACCGCTTTGCGTCGTCGACAGGATTATTCCCTTTGCAGCTACGATTCGCAGACAATCAAATGACTGTGTCGGACGGATCCTCGAGGAAACTCAGCGAACCACGGCCATCAGGGTGGCCGGAGTCAACCGTACGGTGTCGACGGCGGCACTCCAGATTCGCTCTCTCACGAGCTGCGGATCAGAGAGCTTTCGCTCAGAATTCACCTCAGAGTTCATCTCCCGGGAGGAATTGGTATCAGAGTGGCAGGCTAGATGGGGATCTATCGCGAAGGGATGTCCGGGCTGCTGGACGGGATCTTCTATCCCAGCAAGGCTTCAAGTCTCTCATGGAAACTCCAGCTAACCGCTGGCGCAATACCTCGCAGGTCAAGGCTCATTCCTGAGCTATCCCCATACCATCGGCGAGGTCCCCTTCAACATGTGCCTCGTCATATGCTCATTCACCCTTCCGGAATCGCGCCAGTTACCAGTGCGGCTCACACATACGAAGAGTGTCCAGCACTCTCGGACCTTCGCTCCCACCTGGTTTCCTTGCTTGGTATTCCGCTCCCTCTCACCTCCACCGCGATTACCGCCGAACTCTGCGCTGATCGTTGTGCATGGAGGGCCGTTCCGAAGTTTACTTCAGCGATAGCCTCCAGGACGGGCGGGGCACTCTCTGCTTTCGTCGCCCCACTGCAGCGACTCCCCGCAGCCCCTAATGATGAAAGCTGGCCCCAAGACGCCCGGAGTCACTCGTGCTAACGCCAGTTCCGGCCGCCCACATGCTCTCCGATGCTTGAGAAGGTGTTTCAGTCTGTTTCATGGAGTTCGTCTCCATCGGGTCTGACACTCCTGGGTCACCTTTTCAGGGTAGACGCGTGAACGCATTGCATCTCCCTCGGAGCCATGCTTTGCCATGCTAGGACAAATGTCCAGTCATAGAATGCCAAGACTACCCCAGATGCGATGGAAGTATGCAACACCTATAGTTCGGCATTTAGGAGACTTCTTCCTCTCAAAATGCTGCTCGAGTGCGAAGGGATTGACTCTCCCTTGAAGAGATGGAAGAACAAATCAGGATATTCAATGACAGAGAACGGCAAGTGGGAATGGATAGTAAGTCCAGTCTGCGAATACCGGCAGCACAGAAAACAGAGGGGCACGATGGATCATGTGTACGACAGCTCTCCGGGACGCACGCTCCTAGCGAGTGCACGAGCTATTTTCCTTAATTTTACCTACGGACATCGGAGAGACGCCTCCTGAAAGATCCAGAGTTGGTCGACCATGTCCCTCAATAAGGAGAGTCACGAAGCAGGAAGTGAGGAAACTTTACTGTTTGGTGATTTGGGAGCCGGGTGGGAAAATCCCGCGCACATATCACTCGGCAATCGGACAATTAGAACTGGGCTCATGCTTGGCGAACATCTGAGGCGAGTCGCTCCTACGAGTTGCGCAAGGAACGCAAATCACTTGAGCTCGATTCAAACGCGAATTCATGAGGTTTGGAAATGTTCCGGGTAGTGGACGCTTGCATTGGAATCGCAGCGGCATGCTCGCGATGTGGACTCACACATTGTATAGGATCATGAATGGTTTTCCTAGAGAAAGAATGAGGTTGGAATATGCGATGTTCAATCTCTTCGAGATGTCGTATCCAGGTCACGAGGGTCCCCGAGAGCTATCTGCGAATTCCGAAGATACTCGGATGCCACCCGCCGATATTCGGGCAGAGGCAGCTTACTCACTCAGCTTGGGTAGGAAATTTCTCCTTGGGAAACGCGATACAAAAGCACCCTCTATGTGAACCAGAGTTGGGCAGATCATCAAATCACTTGATTTGAATCAAGAATGATCGAATCACGTGATTCGAATCAAAGATGCTTTGATTCAAAGTGATTAGCATCTGCCCAACTCTGATGTGAACACCTCAGAGGTCTGTTTGCGGGTTCTCTCCATGACTTCTTTTTCCGTCAGGCTTCAGCGCTTCTCGGATACTTGTTCGCTCCTCTCTCTTCCCTTGTTCAGGCATTCTGAAGGCGAACGCAAGTACCCATTCTTCCGGAGAAGACAAAAATACGGTGAATGAAGTGACACCGGGAGGACCAGGCCTCGAGGGGATTTCCCTGAACGCCGATTGCGCGTTGCGGCCTCTTGTTGCTACAAGCAGCGCTCCACAATTCTTCAATGACTCCCCACGGACATATTTTCGACTGGCCAGGGAGAGCGGGAATCAAGAGGATAGTTTTCGGGCGGGCTCCGCCGAGATTTTGAGAGGGCTATAGTTCTATTTGCCTCAATTTGCGGACGTCCGTGGTCTGCACTAAGCCTTTCAAAGATCAGCAGATCCCTGCAGATCCCGATCCGCTGGAAGGCCTAGTCTGCACCACACAGAAAGACCTGTGGTGACCTCTTTCCTCGGGGTCAAGAGTTCACCGAGCAGCCTCCCCCCCCTTTCTAATTCTGCATGAGCTGAATCGAACCAGTCTTCCACGTGGGAGCCGAGTGTTCTTTTCCGACTTGTGACTCCTTCCATTCTTCAGACGACATCTCTTACTGGGCACTCTCAATGTGCGAGCTCAAGGGGCTGGAGGAATCAGTGACGCTATGCGACTGAGCGACGAGCTAGAAAGTCCGACAAATGATTGAGCGGTGCGACCTCGTCGTGCTCCCCTCCTGTGACGATCAGAGTTCTTTGCTTCCATCCAGGAGCCACAGCGGCTCAGCGAGCTGATTGACTCCGAGCCTTCAAGCTCCTTGTAACCGCGGCAGAAGTCGACAGCTCGCTTTCGTGAGCTCGTCGTTGAACCCGTGAATATGGTGCCGATTCATCGATGAATCCATTATTCAGTATGTATGTCATGGGGGAACATTGCTGTAGATAAATCATGGCGTAACACACTCATCTAAGTCCTGGCTCTGAAATGTCTAACCGTTTTCAGAAACTTGGCATAGGCAAGGTGAACAGCCCCAGATCTGGCTTTTTATAGATGGAATACAATCTTTTGCCGATTCCGGAGAACGATGTGACCAAACTTTCGGTAGCCAACGAACGCGAGCGCTGCCAATCCAACGACACCGACAACGACCAAGATTACCAAAACCGCGGACGACGAGCCTCTTCTTGCGAATGCAACATTTCAACATTCAGAATCTGGTCGATCATTAGCTCTCTCGCACCCAGCAATCAAATCCCATTTGATCTGTGAACTCCACTGCAATGAGAACACCGAGTACCTCCGATGGTGTTTTCCAGAACGCCTGAGGGTGAGTACAGTTTCTCGTTCCTGCAGTCTATGTTGTGGGCTCGGACATGGAAGATGTACGCCGTGTGCTCCTCCAGGTTGTCAACTGCTGCTGATCTGTCGTCTATCGCAATTGAACTCCAATTCACGCTTGCTCGCTACTATTGTTCGAGGAACATCGACATGGCAGCACCGACTCGTGGAGAGTTGGATTTTGCGGGATGGAGTACTTCCTGATTCTACCACACTCTGGTGAATATCGGGTTCTTAGGTTCCAAAGTAGCGTTCTGGATCCCTTCGGAAGAAATCTCCCGATGTCTATTGTGGAACTCCAGATCGAGACTCGCTGCGACGCCATGAGTCGAATTGAGATATTAGGAGGGGAACCGAGTGAATGCGTACGAAGAAAAGAGATCATGTGTGGACGGAAGACACCCTAAGGGGTAAGCCCCTTTTATCGAGAGCCTTGTTTCTCGAGCCGAGGTGGGGAGCATTCAATACAAGACGCAGCGTTCGAGACATCGGATTGAAACATTGTCATCAATGATTATTCCTTCATCAGACAATAAACTCATAGCAGAACAGGAACGACAGTGGTCCTCGATAGGGTTACAGCCCGTTTCCCAAAAACCGATTTCCCGAACCCGTTTCCCCGAAACCGTTTCCCCGACTAGAAACCCTCTCCTGATTCTGAGACCCTCCGAGTCTATGAGGCTTCTATGTGGACCGCGGAGTCGAGACCAATTACACTGATAAATTGGGAAGAAGAATTCGAAGTCGGCCGACCATAGACACTAACCCTCGGCTTCAGGAATGATGGTGCTGGAGCTTGGCGAGTTACATTTGGCGGTGAAGAGTTTATTATGATTCCGCACGACTTTGCTCGCCGATTTGCTCGTTATATTATCACAAAAGAGTATGAGGATTCATATCAGGTCTCGACAAGTGACCCGAGGTCATACAAGAGTTTTCACGGACGCCACATTTTGAAGGTATTGTGACAGCGAAACTTGATTGGTCTCCAATTCCTCCGCAAGTTCATGAGTTTCTGATTGATTCTCCATCTTCGAAAATTCAAGGTGGTCCTCCGAAATGCGGCCCGCGGGCCGCACCAAGGCGCCCGGCCCTGATGTACGTTATTGTGATATTGAGCAAATCTGGAATTATTCATCCCGGATTGGGGGCTCGCGGGACACGCGACTGTATTCCTCTATGCAAATCCATCACATTGCGCAGGGGAATCCCTCAACATGACTCGCTCCCCTTGGAGTCCGCTCACTCGGACTCCGCAGTCCACATAGAAGCCTCACAGACTCGGAGGGTCTCAGAATCAGGAGAGGGTTTGGTATTGGTATTTATTTATCCTCATAATATAATGACACTTTCACTTCAGTGGCGAGTAAACTCAGCGGATATTGTATGTTTCTTTCTCCCACCGCTGTAGGAGTCCCTTGGTTTGGTCCATCGTCTCTAGTGAGGGGTCTTCGTCGAGTCCCAGTCGCCTCAGCACTTCCTCGTCCTCGAAGACGGCATCGTTGCATTCACAGATTACGTGGCGCATAGTCTCCGGGACCATTCCGCATTTCACGCAGGTCGTTTCTAGTCCCGGTTCGGAGTATGTTCTGACGCTCCTTGTTCTTAGCATTCCTGCTCTGCTGAGCGCCAGCAAGGCGGATCCTCTGCTGTTTTCGTAGGGATTTTGCTTGATCCCTCTTTCCACAGCATGGGTCCTGTATAGGGTCAGACTAACTTTCCGACTCATCGAGTCTCTCCATTTAGTCGTTTCAATCTCGCGGATCTTTTCTCTGATCGCTTTGTTGAAAGTACCCTGGAGTGGGATGCCCTCCTTCGTGAAAGTTAGGGTGATTCCTCTACATTCAAATTCACGGCGCAGTTCCTGTTCTCTGTGTATTGCCCTTGTTTTCACTCCGGTCAGTTCCATCATGTCCAGTATGGCTTTCGGCCATCTGTGGTCTTGCATGGATTTTACTCTGTTGAAATATCTCACCTTACTTTGAGCTTCTCTTGCTCTGAAGGTTGATCAGCCCAGCTCGCCTGTGACGAGTTCGCTTGCCACTTTGCTGTTGGGGATCCCAAGAGAAAATCTCCCCGCCTCGTTCTGGGCCACCGATATTCTATTTTCCAGAGATTTCGACATCACTGTCACTGCGTTCGCGTATGTGAGTGCTGGGACGGCGACCGCCTTCCACAGCGTCTTGGAGATTTCAAATCTGTTGAATCCCCAGAGCGCCCTTGCTTGCAGTTGGTTCAGAACCTTCTGAGATTTTTCTACCCAGATGTCCTCTTGGACACTCATGTAGTTCTCATTGTCTGATACCGTGATTCCAAGGTACTTGTCGTGCGAGGCCTTCGGTATGTCCCTACCTTGGACCTTGAAGACTTTCTCTGTGCCCATTCCACACTCGGAGAAAATCATGGTCGCACTCTTTGTTGGGTTGAATGTTAGTTTCGTTTCGTCTCCGAACTGGGACGTGATTTCTAACAGCTTTTCTAGTTCCGCGAAGTTTCTCCCCATCAGGGTGAGATCGTCGGCGAAAAGCAGTCCGGATATGTTGGTGTATTTCTTCTCCAACGTGTTCCAGAAGTTTCCTTTTTTTCGCGCTCTGAAGCCGCAGCCACTGTTCTGTAGGCGCTCTTCAAGTGATGAGGTGTATAGTAGGTATAATACAGGGCTTCCTGGGCATCCTTGTCGGAGACCTTCTGTTGTCTCTACCCACTCTGATGAGTGTTCTCCGTGGACCAGCTTGCTTCTGGTTCCTGTATACAGGTTTCAGAGCAATTCGATCCACGCCTGGTTCATTCCCAGCTCTCTGAGCTTCTTCCACAGCGTATTTCTACACACTCGATCGTAAGTAGCTGAGCAGTCCAGGAAGCAACATACCAGTCCCTCTTTCCGGAGTCTGGATAGCTCTATGGCACTCGTAAGGATGAAGATATTATCTTCACCTCTCCTGCCCTTCCTGAACCCTGCCTGCATTTCTCCCAATATGTTCTCGTTTTCCATCCATTCTGAGATCCTATTTGCCAGGATTTTCATGAATATTCGGTAGAGCACTGGGGATATTGTTAGAGGTCTGTATGTCAGAAGGTTGCCCCAGGTGGAGTTTGGCTTCTCCACCATGACTAGTCTTCCTTCTTCCCAGTCCTCCGGGATCTCTTCCTGTCCATCTAGGATCTTATTGAAGACTTGGGTGATATATCCTCGTCCCATTTCCTCTAGGTCCTTCACAATTCCGCTTGGGATTCTGTCGAGTCCCATAGTGGATGCTTTCGACAGGCTGGCGAGTGCCTTGGAGACTTCTGCCTCCGTGACCACTATCTCGATAGGTTCCATCTTTCCTACCTGTGGGGGCTCCAAATCTGGATGAGTCGCCATGAGTATCCTCTTCCCCACATGAGTAAGGTGATTAGCCGTTCGGGACCGGGGAATTTCCTCTCCACGTTCGTCTCTCAGTATAATCCTTTTGCTCTCGCCTCTTTTGCCTCTATTCACGATTCGCCAGAAGCGTCTGCCTTTCTCATGTCTCGGTGCGTTAAGTACGTATGAGAGGGTTTTCCGCTGTCCCACTCGTAGCTCCTTCGCTACCGCCGCTCTGACTCTCTGCTGCTGTGTTCGGTACGCTCTCAACGCCTCCTCCTCTCCCGTTCCGGCTTTGCGGGCCGCTCTGTAGGCTTGGTTGGCTGCTTCGCGGAGCTGGGTCTCCTCTTTGATCTCTCTCGAGAAAACCATGGGACGATCTCGTGCTTTCAGTTTTCGGCATGCTTGCTTTGATGCTTCCGCGATTTCGTTCTTCAGCTCGTCGTACGTTACGTGTCCTCTCAATGCAGTGGTCCACAGCCCTTTTTGGGCTAAAGCTGCTGCTTTTCGGGGATCTATGATTGAGATTTTTTTCGCAGTGGGTCTCCTGGCCTTTCCCAATTCGCATTGGATCGTGATCAGGTTGTGGTCTGAGATATTGGTGATCAGTCTTTCGTCGTCAATTTTCATGTGTTGGACTAGATCCGCTGCTGTGTGGTTTGCCAGCACATAATCTAAGACCGCTGATTTCCTCGTATATCTCCCTTCGCATTTTTCTGAGCCATTCAGGATTGTCAGCCTGTGTACAGTTACGAAGTCTTCGAGCAATCTGCCTCTTGCATTTGATTTGCCATCAAATTTTTCCAGATGCGCGTTCATATCTCCCCCGATCAGAATGTAGTCTGTGTGCTCACATTTTGTTCTGATCAGTTTCGAGATTTCTGTGTTCAATTTTTCGTTTTCCTCTTTTTTCGAGTGTGAGATGTACACACTGATGAGGATCAGCCTTTTCGAGTTGTACTTTATCGCCAATGCCACCCCATCCGTACCTTTCTCCGTCCACTCATGGTCAAGGTATGCATTGCTTAGTATTCCTACTCCTCCCGTCAGAGTTCTGTTGGTTGCAATTTTTCGGTTGCTTCCAACCCAGAGGTATCCTTGGATCGTGGGTGGCTTTTGTAGGTTGGCTAGATGGGTTTCCTGTATTAGAATGTAATCAATGCCCTCTCTTCTGAGGATATCCCCTTCTAATTGGGCCCATTTGGAATGAGTACATCCGTTCATATTCAAAACTGCAATGTTTATTGAGACATCATTGGGTTTTCTTCCCGCTCTGACTCCCGTTGGGCTCATCCGATGTTTTCCTTTGGTAGTCATTCGTGCTCGAGGATCTACCGCTGTTTTCCCGCCGCTCGGTTCGATGGTTCGCCGTTCTTGGCTCTCTTTCTCTCCGAGGGCGGGTTCGGGGCTGCTAGGGACGATTCCTGTTTTTGGGGTGAGACGCCGAGCTTCCACTCGGTCCTCCTCTTCTCGGATTTGGCCTGTGCGGTTGTCTGCCGCCTCTGCCTGCTCCGTCTCCTTTCGGCTGGGGTTTCGGCGGTTGTCGGCCGCTTCCACCTGCTTCACCTGGTCGAGATTTTGGGGTTTTCGTCCCCGGTCTCTCTTCCACGTGTCTCTGTTTGTCGTCCCTGGAATGATCGAATTTGCGTTTGTCTGGCTGTCGGCCTCTGGTAGCATCCCTCGATCTGTTTCCTTCTGCCTCTCTGACAGCTGCATTTCGGATTTGTTGGAGCTTTTCTTTCTCCCTCTCCTTCCGCAGATTTTCTCTGTCTTGTCTGGCTTTCTCTCTCTGTGCCAACATCTCCATCATTCTCTCCTTGTTCTCCGTGATCTTCGCCCGAGTAGCCTCGTCTGAGTCTGAGTGAGCCGCTGTCGACGTCAAGGAATCTGCGATCTCTGGAGATGTTGCGGAGATCTATGAAGTTGAACTCCCCCCTCATCGCCTCGACGCTGAGTTTGAGGAGATTATTCACTTCCGCGATGTTCTGGCAATCGGGGTGCTCGACCATTGAGCACAGTGCTATACTAAGGACTCTGTCGGAGGACCTTTTCAGCATCACGAGTGCTGTCGCCATCGCCTTTGCGATATTTTCTCCATTCAGTCCTCGTGGGACGCCTTCTCGGACGTCTGTCGCTCCGGACATGACGAGGATACGGACCTGCCCGGTCTTTTCCTCGTTGAGGTATCGCCTTACACGGTCACAGCAATCCGTGATGGTTTCTTGGCATGACGACCACATTCCAAAGGCACCGATCCCCCCTAGCTCTTCCCACATGTGGATGCCGTCCCTTAGTGGGGCTAGGGTCTTATCGCCAACGGCGATTATCGACTTTTGGAAGGCTTTTGCTTTCACCGTGGGAGGTGGTTCCGTCATCATAGGCTGCTCCTGCTGGCGCAGTATGACGACGTCTTCTTCCATCCTCTTTATTGTGGCTCTAGCATCTTTGAGATCTTTTTCAAGTTGGCTTCTGAGCTCATTTGCCTTCTTGAGTTTCTCTTCTAGCTGATCTGCCTTCTTCTGGCCTACCTCCTTGGCGGTTTCGAGAGCACGTGCTGCTAAGCTGTGGCTCGTCGATTCCAGTTCCAATTCGTTGACCCTGTCCCGTAGTCCGCTGACATACTTGTGGACCGATCCGTAGGCGCAGCAGTCTCCTACAATGAAGGTTCTGTTTGCTTCCGCAACGCACTTCATGCATAGCGCGCGGCCACCGGCTGGTGGTGTCGCGACGGTCTCGGTTGATCCCGCCATGTGCTATGTGGAAACTGTAAAAAAAAACAAGAAACACAACACACACTGGGTTGTCACTTCCTGAGGCACTTCACCTACTCCTTCTGGAGATCACTGGTGATTTTCACCGAAAACCGCACTAGTTTCGCGAGAAAAAAAACGTCGAGATGGAACCCGACTGTTGTCGTCAGCTAGCAGACGACCGTAACGTTTCTAGTCGGGGGAACGGTTTCGGGTAAACGGTCCCGGGGAAACGGGAGGACACCCTCGATAGTAATCAGCGTTCCCATGTTCGGAGGGGAGCAGTTTCAATCGTCTCAGGTTGGGAGCTCACGAAATTGATCCCATGCGTGAAGCTCCGTTCATACTAAAAAGCTTGGCTCTTTGGGAGCTTTCCTCCTCGATCTACAGCTGTCTTGGACTTATATCCTTCTGACGATGAACTACTGTCGGATTTATCTCCATTCGGAAATGAACCTGTTCTCGAGCTCTCTTCCGCAGTAGTAGCGAACAAATATCACCGATGCGGGACCAAATTTTGCATCGGAGCTTGATCCAGAACCGACATCAATCAGAATACGACAAAAATGAACCCCGAAATACCCGGAAAGAATCTGGAGGCGGTTGCCTGGTGAGCCCCTGGCAGTTCCATTCGGCGCCACCGTGGGTGGAAGGGGGAAAGTTTGAGTCTACGAGGACAAAACGTCTGCCTATCCGAAGTCATCCAGCCGGGAAGTCAAGAGATTTCCCATAGGCAACTGCTGAGAAACCCGATTGATGATTTCTCGCTTCCAGGCTCATCGGTTTTGCGTTATCGGTGAACCGTAACTGCGGTTATTTGGGAAATCTGTCCATGACTGCGGTCTTCGCGGATATTCGATGCAATGAGGAGATGAACGGCGGACGAACTGCACCGATGCCATCGTAGGTGGCGGCATTTCACATGGGAGGCCGTGTAGCCCGGAATGTGTATCCTAGTGAATCGAGCTCCTCAGAAGGAGTTGGACGAATCAGATGGGTTACGGAGAACTTCAGATCGGGGAGATGAACGAAGCCGGCGCATATTTCTAACTTCAGAAGAACAGATCTGAGTTCCGCTCTCTGGTGAAGTTCATATTTATCGTCTGTGAAGATGGCCTCGGAAGGTCAGCCAATGCAAACATCCACGCAGTATCAAGGGGGTTGAAACGCTCAAATAGTGGAGTGAATCGTTCGAGACAATTCTGCACAGGAAGCACAAAGAGTTGAGAGCGGTGTGAAACCAGCGGATCATAGCGGAACTTAAACTCAAAAACGTTACTCAGAAGATTTGCGGATTGGCAGGCATTAGAAATGGCAGCTGATTACTCGAACGTCCAGTTGAGTGGGACGTGTCCGGGAATATTGACAAACCTCCAAGTTCTGCGCTGAAGGTTCACAGGAATTCAATTGAGTTGGAAAAGACTCAAATCCGGCAGAGAAAGCTCTTTGCGCTGTCAGAGCGCAGAGAGGGAACTCGTCAATGTGACGCAGATTCATTTCTCGCGATCGAGAAGCGTCGTGATTGGAGACGACGAATTCGTCGTTCCGACACCATACACTTGCTTTGTGCTTTGCGAAATGAGAAAGAGGTCTTGTGTTCGAGACAAGAAGAAGCGGTGTTGGCGAACCAGCATGCGCAGCACTCGCACCGATTCGAATGCTCGAAAATAGGAAGACCCTGGTGAGCGCCAAGCGCCGGAACGTGATCCTTCCCAACGTTCCTGAGATCCTGACTACGTGGGAAACACTGCTGAGCCCTCTATCCCTCCAGACATTGTTCCATCGGGACGCACTGGCTTGCAGCTTTCTCACCGTTTCACACAGACGAGAAATCGGGTCGCCGAGTAATCCGCTAGAGATTTTCCCGCCTCCATGTCCGATGGGCTTCATCATTCGCCTGGAAAACGGCGGGAAGAGCCCCAGCGAAGCGGTGCCTCCTCCGATCGGGAACATAAACGGGAGATTCGGAAAAGACATGGTCGAGTTGCTCCAATTCTCTCATAATTGCTGTCCGTCGTCAACGCGCGCTGCGCCTTGCACCTCTCAAAACGATTTCGAAAGAATACTCGTCATGAATAAATCACCGTCTTTCTCTTGATGCTGTTAACATTGCTAATCACCAGTCCTCGGTGTTCCGATGGCTATCCTTCGAAAGTTGATGGTGAATTAGAGTGAGAGGAAGCTTTCACTGCTTGCATACCCTCGCAGATCCCATCTTCCGTGGACACGGTCGAATTCTCGTTTATATCGCACGCCACGTAGTTGTCATGGTCCGGACTCGTCATGGGCATCGATGTCAGAGAAGGTTCGCCAATGCCATACTTGCATGAACGACCTCACAACGGAACATCGTCTGAATATTCACGGATCGAACCCACGGAATGCGTGTGCTTGAAATGAACGTCACTCCATGAAGCTCCCGCGAAGCGCAAACCCAAAACCTGAAATCCACCAGCAGATTCGGAAAAAAATCTTCGCTACCATGGCTCTCTTATGGAGATGGAGTACCAACGAAATCTTAACTGCCGAATAATCTAGACGACTATTCGGCACCCAAGCTCCAGAACGAGTCCTGTACGTGGGAATCGTCCTCATCACAATTCTCATGGAGAGATTCGGCGTCCCTGAAGCTTAAAACTGTAGCCCCCCCCCCCTAACTCGCAATTCGTACGAGCTTTTGGACAAGTCCCGGATCTCTGGAACGAGGAGCCTGAAACCCCAATAGATGGATAGCCGCAGAGCCAGAGTTCCCTGTGAGCAAATGATTCAAGGCGAAACATCGTTGCTTGCAGAACCGAGGAGTGGAATCTCAAAGATAGGCATTTAATTATCGAAATAAATTTTCCAACATCCAGAACATGCGTCTCCCCCGCAATTACAGGAGGGAGTGAGAATCTGGATTGTATTAACTTCCGACTGCGTTGGTTCTCCACAATTATAACATTGGTCATATCGCTCTCGATTACATACAAACCTCTCTGATCGAAACGAGTCTCAGTATCCATTATTATTGATATGATCGACGGCTCAGTACCTTCTCCGATGAACATCCAGCGTCCGTTCACCGTCGACGCTCTATTCACTTTCAACTCTGTGTCTGAACCAAGTCACGATGAATTTTCCTCGTGACCGCCGCACAACTCCGCAAATAGAATAAAACGAGATCTAGTTCTCTCCAATGATGATAAAATATTGCGCGCATACGAAAAGCTGTACGTGTCTAATACTCAACTTCCCAGCCGACCGGCTTGACCAGAGCTATGAAGTTCTTCATGCAACAAAGTGCACGACCCGGTATATTCGGATACAGGACGTCCTCCATGTCGCTCAAGGAGCGGCAATTCGGCCCACGAAATAACAAGGGGCGATAGGTCCGCCTTGAGTTCCAGTGGGATGCTTTCTGACGAAGCGCTTGACACACCCTATCGCGATTTGCCAGCCGCTCTCCGTGGACGTGAATCACGTCAAGGAACTTCAGAAGGCGATGAAGCTTGTCTGTCAACATTGGCATCCTGATCGGATGCTCGCTTTGTGACGACAGGCACAATTGCTTCAGTCTGAGGGGTGTGAAGAGTTCCCAGAGCACGACATCGTGCAGAGGCAGGTCGGGCGCTTCGAGTTTGAGATGGGTCAGATTCGTGAAGAGTTCCAGGAAGGTCTCGAGTTCGGCCAGGTCCCCGAAGGACGACACCTTGAGCTTGAGCGTCCGCACGGAGCACGGTTCCCTGAGCGCAGTGAAGAAACACGGACTCACACGGACGTCCTTGAGGGTCAGTTCTTGCAGATGAACGAAATCACTCAAGTATACCGAGAAGCAGCCCGTGAGCTGCCTGTCGTAGACTATACAATCAGCCTCTCCGGAGTCGACGTACAGTTTTCTCAACTTCAGGCGCCGCAAAGCCTTCATTGCGTTCGGGCTGATCACTGGGCTCTTTCCGAACTCCTTATTCTTGAAGAAAGCACAAATAGGCAGCGCCATTGCTTCGACCGCTGCCGATGAGTCCACAAGAGAGTCCCAGGCAGACGACGGGTACTGGAAATGGCACTGCGTGAAGTCCAATTCCTTCAAACACGAAAGCATTCGCAATGACGGCATGCAGATCTTCGTGCCACAGACAAGGTACTCGACCCGGATAGCGAGCTGGCCGTCGCGATATTTGTCCGGGAACCTCAGATGGTTTGTGTCGATGACAAAGTCCAACTTCTTGTACAAATGGCTGAGCGTTCCGGGTGCTGGATCCGCCACCAATTCTTCATCTTCATCGATGTTCTGCTCCTCGTACCATCGAAGTTCCCTCGTCAGAGCATAGGGCAGTCCTTGATTGTCAATGAACCTGGCATGATTGAAAACTAGAGGATCCACACGAAATTCTTCCCAGCGGCTCCGCATCTCTGTCGAAAGTACAATCGACTCCAATATATCCACGGTCTGATTGGTCAACCCGTGAGTATCCTCGTTGATCGCGTTCTCAGCGGCACCTATTATGTTGAAGTGAACGTTTGCGATGTTACAGCAGTGCTCTACGAGTTCAAAAACGAAATGCGTTATGAGATGATCAGGAGGAAACTCGACGTAGAGCGTTATCACGGACGGATATCTGCCCAGTTGTCTTGAGGGTCTCGTGATGGTCACGCTGAGAGTCTTCACGTGTTGCAACCTGCCAAGGACGGTCAGCAAATGGTTCGTCGATATCGAGGAGCCGACAACGTTCAGCTCCTCAATCATCGAAAAATTCAAGATGAAAGTTTTGATGGCCAGGGAGTTTGACCAACAGTGGGACAGGTCTAGAACGCGAACTTCCAACGCTCTCTGATCAAGAAACTGGCTCACGCATTTGTGGATGATCGAAGTTCTCACTCGTTCTACAGAGAATCTCGACGAGCGACAGATCCCGCCTAAACGGCGATTAGCAGCCGCGAACGAGTAGAGGCTCTCCCTGTCCAGGAACCTCGCCAGATGCTCAAGTATCTCGTTTGGAAACTCCAACAAATGTGGCCTGAAACAGAGAAGGGTACCCGATGTACGTTGAGCGCGATCGAGCGTCTCAGGACTCTACATGCCGCCAAAGAACAGGAGAACTCACTCTCTCTGCCGACACCTGGGCGATCTTCCCCCGTATCTCCGAAGTGGTTCTACACGCGGCCTCATGTTCCTGCGACGCATGGTTCCGGAATAGCTAAAGAGGTCCTCTGGTTTCCGAAGCGATCCTCTGAAACGATTTTTGAGCACGTCGTCTGCGCAGCTGTTCGCTGGACTCGGTCTCTTCCATCACTCTCCACGGAAGTCTCGTCTGCTCTCCCCAATCACCAGCAACTTCCTTCCGAGGAAAACATGACCACGTATGGATAAGCTTGCAGGGAGGGTATGTTGACAAGGACGTGGAAGGAGACCCGCAGCTGTCCGAGCGAAATTCGAAACCTGATGCCTCAGTGAGCGAGTCGAAGACATCGGGGCTCGAAGACACGCCCGCTTATCGAGCCAAAGCTCTAGCGAGGCTTATTCAACGGAATGGAACTGTGAGACAACTTTTCCTCCGAGATGATGAATCGGCTTCGAGGGCAGTCGACAGGGTTTCGCTCTCGCGGCGGACTCCACAATGGCTTCTAGATTCCGAGATGCTCCTCGATCCTCGGAAAAATCGGCGAACCAAACCATGATGATGGTGCTCGATGGCGCATCGTCCAAATCGAGGAGACTCGGCCCGCCCTCACTCTCTGAAGCGCATCTCACATTGCGGAGGGCTGCTGACAGTTAGCGCAGACGATAGGAAGTTCCAGAATGTAAGCAAAGCCATGAAAGCGCCGGCTAACTTTGACGCAAGATGCTCGTCGATCCACGAAATTCAGTGGGATTGCTTTATGCGTGCGCACGGATTCTGCTCTACACATCTTTTGTGACGTGCATCGAAATCAAAGACTGAATTGACATGCACGTAACTCCCAGACAGCCCGGATCATCACGACCGAGGGAGTTTCAAATCGCGAGACAGAGTCGATTCAGACACACACTTTCGAAACTTTGACAGAAAAGGCGTGGCTCGTGAAGCTGTGGTCAGACGATACTTCTGAGCTGTTGGCGACGGCAGCTCTCCAGATATATGCCGACTTTCAAGGTGTAGGGCCAGGTTCACCATCGACTGCGCTCATTGCTGCCGGTGGCCGACAGTCGGCTTACGTTTCGCCAGATCTACTTCATGGGGGATCGATTTGATTTGATTTGATTTTATTGGACCTCACATATGTTCCCTTCCGTTTCAGGGGTGATTTGTATTGCGTTCACAGATCATAGTTCGTTGTTCTCCCATCGCCTTAGGATATCCATCGTCCTTCTCAGGTCCCTCGCTGTTGAATCAGGGTGAAGTCCTAATCGGTGCGCGCATTCCGTCTGGGAGTACTTTCCTTCCTCGCATTCCAGAATGACATGTTTGTAGGTTTCCGGGGCTCCACATCGAGCGCATTTCATGTCTATGGAAGGGTCTCGAGAGTTTTGTCGGCTCTTGGTGTTGAGCATTCCTGCTCTGGCTAGCGCCAATAACCGACTGCCCCGCGAGTTATCGTATAGTTCCCTCTCGAGACCTCGAGTCTCTTTGAACTGTCGATAAACAGTCAATGTGGATCTGTATTCCATATTCCGTCTCCATATGGAGTCCAACTTATCCCGCACTCTCGTTTTGAGTTCTTTGCGGAACATATTCCACATTGGTCTGTTTTGCGTATTTCTGGTCAAGCTGAGATCTTCAAGGTCATACTGGGTTCTCAAACTTCTGAGTCTCTCCATTGCCTTCACTTTTGTGTTTGTTATCTCAGTTGCTGTGAGTATCATTCTGGGCCATCTGGATGGATCCATTTGTTTCACTCTCTCGAAATACATGATTTTGCTGATGGTCTCCATGGCATCGAAGGAGGACCACCATAGTTCTCCCTCAATAAGCTCCTTTGATACGGTGGAGTGTGGTATGCCCATGGCCCACCTGCCCGCGTCCCTTTGTCTGATTTCAATGAGGTTTCTCAGCCTTCTAGGCATGGTGATCACTCCATTGCAGTAGGTCAGTTGTGGTATTGCGCTGGCTTTCCAAAGAATTTTGGATACTTCAAACCTGTTGAAGCTCCAAAGAGTCCTCGCATTGTGTCTTTTGATCGCCGTGTTGGCCTTGTCTGTCAGCTTATTCCAGTGTTGGGATGAGTATTCTTTTTCGGCCGAAATTTCGATCCCCAAGTACTTACAGGATTCAACCATAGGTATTGACTTCCCTTGTATCTGTAGGTCTCCATTTGGATTATGATCTGTTGAGGATGGTTGGAATACCATCATCGAGAGCAGGAAGCTGACCAGCGTCGTCGGTTTGATAGTGACACGCGATGGGCAACCCATCGTGCTCGCCTTGTAGGATTTTTTTCATGAGCATAACCAAGTGATACATGAAGTTTGAACAGCTCGCGAACACATGCCCACCGATGAAGCAACGGGTGGTCAGCTTTTGGGACGATATAAGGCCCCTAACACTGACGACGTCGCAGTCGTGATGGTCGGCGACCAGCTCAACTCGCGTGTCATCGTTGTATATCGTAGGCCGGATCAGAAGTTGGGTAGAGGAAGGGGTGGCAAAAGTGATGAGGCAGAGCACTCCCGTGACAATTTGCGAAAGCGGAACCCCGCCACGAACGAAGAAACGGACAACGAAGTCCGTTCAATCAATTATTACGCCCAAAGATCGATGATTCGTGACATTGCCGAAAATCGCCTTCTGAGATGCGTCCGTGTGTTTCATCAATTCGCCGTCGACATGTACGTTAGAATCGAGTCTGAGAGACTTCTTTTCACCCGTTCAAACCGAACAAAGCTCCGATCCGAAGATAACAATCAATTTCATGATGTGATCGCATCTGACGGTTCTACCAACGCGGAGAACGTAGGACGGAGAGTGACTCTGTCGGCAACATTCACTAGGAGTCCCCGTCATATGCGCGAGTACGCTCAAGATGCGCGTTGATGTTTGTTTCACGGTATGTACGCCCCTACAGTCGTCCCGATCTGTCCATAACCTTCACCTGTTCGCTGGCCTGGCAAGAAATCACTGGGCTGCTATTGTCTGGACCGACGTCGTCAGATCGCCCCGACATCAGTACCCGTGAGTTCGAACAAAAATCGACGGCGCTGTTGGCGTTCACTGTGGAGCTTCGCGTCCCCGGACAGGGGCGGTTTCGGATGTACTCTGTGGATTGGCAAAAACGTGGACTCCCGCATACGCACTTGCTGATTTGGTTAACAAAAGGAATGAGGCGAGAAAAACCTCAAAGACGTCATTTCTGCTGAAATTCCCGATGAGAACGTCGATGAAAAGCTTTTCGACATCGTCACTCGAGACATGATCCATGGTCCCTGTGGCTCAATGAACAAGCATTCCCCGTGCATGAGGCAGGGACAACGCACGAAACGGTTGCCGGAAGAGGTTACCCTTCATACGATCCCGGGACACGACGCATATCCGCTTCACCGTCGACGATCGATCGGAGATCGGAACTTCGTTAAGCCCAGTGCATTAGTCAGCACACATCCTGATCTCTCCAGTCTTCCTCTTGGCAACAACGATAAGTGCGGCGAATTCAGAATGAAGAGACGGTTGTGATCACCCCTCTGTCCACGAGGCGGTTCAGCTCACCCGCGAGTTTCTCCACCGCGCGGCATTTGCGGGAAACGGGAGTCTTGGTTTCTTTCAGTCTACATTCAGCCTTCGCTTTTGTACACTTCCCAAGGTCTGATTCGAACGCTCAAGAATAGTTCTCCTTGAGATCTCTTGTAAGTTCCGTGGTGGCCCTTTCAAGGTCGAGGTGTGAGATCGATGTTGAGCAATCGGGAGTGGATATTCCTGTCAGCTGGAAAACAAGGCATTGTGTTTCCTCAGCCACTGCCATCCAAGAAGTCTGTATGAGTGATTCACCACGTAGCACCGACCATCGAGTCGTAGTCCTTCCAGTTCGAGCTCGCAGTGGAAATAGCCCACACAATCGAGTTTACCTTCATTCGCAGCTTTCATGGAGTTCCGATTGGGCTCGATATCTGGCTCACCGAGCGTCTCCGAATCCTTGCGGCAGATGATGGTAACATCAGCGCCAGTGTCCATTTTCATGTCGAATCGCTCCCCGCAAATCAACACGAACTTTCGGCTCTGATTGACGCTTCCCAAGGACGCTTGGAAACCCTTCGAGTTGATCGCCTGGACTCGTCGTCTGCCGTTCAATTGCGAATCGTTACGACCATCTGATCTCTTCTGACTAAACTTGTTACCGTTCTTCTTGGAATTCTCGAAGCACACGGCCCAGATATGACCAATCTTGACACATTCCTTGCAGGTCGAATTCCAGTATGAACAACTTTCGCTGGAACGCACCCACGGCCGGGATGGGTGAGTTTTCCTTGAGACACCGCAGGAACTTCGCTGCGTGCTCCAGTTGAGATGGACGGAGATGGAAACTCGAGCTCATATCCCGAGCATACCGCTGGCCGACAGCGTCCATCGTTGCGATTACAGTCATTTGGCACCGTCTCTCGAACCCGAGTGCGAATACGTGATCTCCATCAATCTGTCCGCGCTGCAAATGAAATGGGGGGTCATGCCCACTCCCCCAAAACTATTCGATAATATTGCGAAGGGTGGATTGAATACCACTTCGATGGACGAAATTGTTCAGCGAAGATTCTGTGTCATCAGGATAATCCTCGCAGGTTTGAAAACCATGTTGATTGCGTCATGGAAAACTCGCGACGATGATGATGATCATCATCGTCATCACATCGTAAGTTGCATATCTTCCGCATCCCCGTCTGCCGCTGAAGGAAAGGCTTCGAGCGTGGGACTCTTGACTCGTCGTGCCACATCGCCGTCAGGGCATTCAGCTGTTCCTGAAGTGTTGATGCAGCTCTCGTAGTGTTGATTTCGATTTCTCTACCTCGAACTGTAGGACAAGCTCTTGAACGTCATCGAGCTCAGAAACTTTAAGTCCACAGATCTAAACTAGACATTTGATTTGATCCACGGTTACCTTGGATGTGTCTGACAGCTCGTGCCTCCAGTTCACCATGCCAGTGTGATCGTCGTGCGTATCATCGCTGGTGTCCGTACACTTCCGCTGTAGGTACCTATGGCGGCGAGCAAACTCAGAACCTCGGTGTCCGAACAATTCTTTGAGCATTGTATTCGTTGCTTTGGGCTTGAGTTCAGAATACTTTTTTGGGAGTATGTGGATATCGGAATCCTTGAAGCACTCTTGATCCAGCTCCTGCATGATGAGACGAACCCTGGTTGCTCCTGCGGCTTGGAGTACGTTCTCGTACCGGCCATACCACAGCTCGACGATCAGGTCTCCATGGGAAGTCCGGTATTCGTCAAATATCCCAGGAGTCCACACAACCCAAGATGAGCCCCGGAGAGCGTCATAAGGAAGGCAGTAGATCGACGACTCTTGGGCTTGGTACATGTATGAAACCGGATATCTATCGAACGATCTCAACCGAAGCCTCAAGATAGAGAAGAACGGGGGATATTTTAGCAAGAAAGGGGGATCCGTTCCGTACATGCTTTCTCGAAAGCCGACTTCCGAGCAGGTCATTTTCGGAATGTTAACTCGAAATGAGGTTCCGAATCGAAATGAGACCTCAAGGACGTTGGAGTTATGCGTCGGCGTTCAGCGGCTGAACCGAAGTTAGCGGAAATGTTTCCGTGATACAGGACCTTCTTTCAGCTTCGTTACGAACGTCGATTTCGCTCAGCTCAATACAGGACGGATCTCGGATAACTTGTTCGATTCGTGTTCCCAAGGAGCAAGTTCGTTTCCCGAGTCCGTGGCGTCGCTTTCCCTCTTCGAATGAAGAAGCGCTCATCCCGAGAGGAAATGACTCAGGATGAGCGCATCGGGAAACACCAACGTTTATCGCCTGTGAGGCCAAAGCAGCCAACTTCCTCGGGGACTCGACGGGGTTAAGCGCGAGCGAGCTTGCAAATTTGAGAGCGGACTCGAATCGCGATTGCGGTGATTTGTGAAGGATTAGGTTCCGATTGTGGCGTAAATCCCATCGGTATCTTTTACCGGTACACAAGGTTCATCTCTCCCCTCGCTCGCGTGCTACAATATAAGCTCGACGGAATGTATCGGAGAATCAACAGTATTTCCACAGCTTGAGAATGAAGTTCATTATCGTTCTCTTCCTTCTGTGCCTCCTCGTCGGTGAGTTCTATAAGCATTCGCGGATCTCTGAGAGCTCCTAATAGAGCAAACTAATTTCTCGTTGCATGGCTCACTCGAATCGAAATTTTGCAGCGACAACAAATGCTTTTTTCGGCTGCCCGGTTGGATATCTGTGTCATAAACACTGCCAATCGATTGGTCGGAAAGGAGGCTACTGCGTTGGAATGACATGCACCTGCTACAGATCTTAGCTCTAGCTCAGAACGAAACAGAAACCCAAGTTTATTAGCCAATAAAACTGGAAACTTTCTGCATAACGCGTAGTGTGCCTCCATCTTCTTCTTGAGCCTTGTATTTCCATAAGTGAGAAGATGCCGGATGTACAAGCAGCACTGCTCATTTTCTTGAATATGACTGTCATATCCTATGATTGTGATTATAATATCAATCATACCGTAATAATATCCGAAATCATCGAATTTCTCCGGAAATGGGATTCCGGCGATGCTTATAATCGGGGGCTTCCGGAGTCGCTGTGCACGACGCAGATGTTTCTCTTCCTCGAACTTCCATCGAGGAGCTGCAACGGGTGTGTGAGATCTCGTTATAATTGCTGGTCGGGTCCTCGTTTCGGAAGCGCGCACGACTTCCGTTCAACGGGAGTGTGGCAAAGTATGCGCATGACCAGAGCCACTGACTCCGTTCCCTTAGGTCACAGAAATAAGCGAGTAGTTCCGGGATGCTCGAGAATGAATCTTCCACTTTCTCGTTTGGTCTCAACGCGAACACGTGTGGTCCTTCGATTTCTGCATGATTTCTCGTTTCGGAAGCGTGTACGGAATTCGTTTTACGGGATCCATCGCACAAGATGTCACTAGTTCCACGAGCAATTCCTTCCTATACAATACTTGACACCGAATTCCAGATTTCAGTCCTTCTTGATATGCTCATTAGATATGACGCTTTCCCAGAAAATCATTCGCCTATCAGAAAAGACGCATCCTCGATTTAGACTCCGAATTTCTGGCGGAAACAGTTGTGAAATGCGGTTATCATGGTGAACAACCGCAAAAAATCGCGCTCATTTCGGTGATCGAGCGCGATTAAATAGCCTTCACAAAGCCTAGCAGTATCTTCACGAGTCGGACACCCGGCTCATTATGCTGCTTCGTTACGAGCAGCCCATCTGAGCCCTCTCTAAGGAACTGGACACGGCACCCGCGTCCAGCACGGTGGTTGAACAATGATTTTCTTACGCAACCATATCGAGCGCGCCGAGAAAAACATTCTTCGTGCTCTCGCTCTTCTCCGCGTGTCTCTCAGCGGCCGTATTCAATAGAATAGAGGTGTACTCTCGCGAGAACTCATGAGAGCCTCACGGGTTTTCTGTCTCATCGAATGAATCCACAGGAATCTTGATTCATAGTGGAAATCGAGGCGCACAACCCAGCGTCCGCAACATCCGAAACAGACAGAGTTGTTCTCAGTTTTCAATGATTGCTGCGTTAAAGTCAGGAATCGTAAACACCCGAACTGATTGGGGTTGAAGAGTCTCTCATCAGGATGGATAGTTCGAGGACGACCAACACCTGCATCGTGATCAGCGACCCCGAAAACCCCCGACTGCGTGTCAGCGGCTCCCATTTTTTTCTCGGTTCTTCAGAATGGTCCACGATGGCAGCCAGATCACAATCATGAATCTGGCCTGCTCAAGAAATTCCGCGTCAGGTCGGATGGATCGAGAGAAACTAACACCTGCAGTGTGCTCAGCGACCCGGAGAATCCCCGATTACGCATCAACCATCGCCGAAATCCTGTTTTCAAAATATCCGATGATTACGGCAAGATCACAGGATGGTTATGGCTGTGATTATGATCTGACCACAACAGGGATGATGATTCCTTCTATTCTGTTATTTTGATTATAATTTATCCGAACAAGGCATCCAACTGTGGGCCAATCGTTGAGCAGTTTCACCGGAGGCTAGCCAATTAGAGTTATGCAATAAAAAACTCCTTTATCGAAGACGAGCCCATGAGACGACACAGTCGTCGTTTCCCGACCTAGATGAATCGCGACAGTTCTCCGCTCGAAGATTGTCTTTTGTAGGCTACAAGCTGACGAATAATGACTGGCCTGCAACTGAAACTCCAGCAAGCGATTGGGAACAACGATGATGGATAGCAGTCTCCGAATGTGGTTTGCGATGGAACCATACAGCGGCGTGTCCTTCCATCTTCCGAGTCACAACAGGTCTGGTTCATGCAAGGAGGGGGGGCGGAGGTGTGACAATCAAGATTCGAGGAGAGCTGAGACCAGGAAATCCCGTTCTTTGGGACCGCATGTTGCTCTCGGTTGAGCTGTTTCTTCATTTCGATTTCGACTGAGATTCGTCTCATCAGAGCGAAAACTCTTGTGCATCACTCTCAGGTAGGAATCGAGGCCAGATGGCTCCAAGGAAGGCTTCGTTTTCATGGCTCGCTCGAATGTATGACGGTTGGAAGTGCATCATCGCGAACAGTTGCCCTCACTGTTCCGCTGCACTGAATCGCTTTGCGTGGCTGTCCTTAGGAAAGAATGCGAATGGTCATGACGTCAGAGACAGCCCTCCGTGTCAGATGGCTATGAATCGCAATTTTCTCTCGAAAACGACTTTTCTCAAGAACCGTATCGTGAACGCTCCTCTGACATCTGAGTACAATGATCCACATGATCCACACGTTGTTATCTTCTCAATGACCGACTGCGACTGTCGGAATACTATATTATGGGGACTGAAACTTCGCCACCTGTGGATTGGGTTCACGATTTCGATCAGGAAACATATCCTCGAGGAGTTTCCGTGAGGCGCTCCACTCTGAGGCTCCGAGGAAAATTGCGCAAGAACCACTGCTCCCTCTGTGAACTCCATATTCCTCGCTATCATTTTCGGCTGCCAGAGAGAGAGATCGGCGGTCTCATTTCAACCGATCCTTCTGCGTCACCCTAGTACTGCAGAACAGACCACACGCATCGATTTCTCGGTTCCAGGCATCTGACGCGACAAAACCAGGTTAGCGCGTCTCACGACAGTCTTTGGACTCATCAACTCCATGAGCTGGCGCTAATTCCATGAGGAACGTCGAGAACGAAAACAAGGATTACTCTTGGTCCCGTAAACACATGGATGAAAACTTGGATTTCGCGAACGCCAGCACGGCTCTCCGGGCCGGGACCGAGCTTATCTCGCCATTCGCGTGTGACCTTTAGCGAAGCGGCGGAGATTGAGACCATCGACGTTGGTTTTGAGCGGAGTTTTCTGACCATCAAAAATAGCATAGATAATTACGAAATTCGGAGGAATATCCCACATCGGGCGACGTCACATCTGTGTAGGTACTCGACTCCACAGATTTCATTCGAGTGGATGATTCCATCTGGCTGACGGAGTGGCGAAAGACCGCCATTGAATTTGAAGATGAGCGCGCATCCAAACGCCGTGGGCCGTCGACGAATCCATGAGCATGCGTTCTAGGAGCTAAGTAGCCTCGACGACAAGTGGAAGCCCCATCGAAAGGGCTAACAAGTCTTAATTCACTCTCGAAGGATCGAGGAGCAATTCCGGGCGATGCTCGCCTGAAAGTTCTTAGCAAAATCGGCGATTTCCACGAAGCATGCCCCTAGTCTAGAAATTTGCCAAGGCACTCACGTCCACATGGACATCAGCCTTCTCGGCAGTTACTTGGGGCCTGCAGGGTCCGGGCCTCGGAGGAGTTCTGATGATTGTGGTAACCGTCCGTCGTCTCCTCCAGAAACAGAAATAGAGGATGACGTATACGAATACGATCAGGGCGATAGAGTAAGTGGCGACAGGTGTGGAGGTCGACGTTGGGGTATACTGGAGCCTGCAAGTACCTGTTTCCGTTCGGCGGGGGGGGGGGGGCGAATCGATAACTATGTCTATTCCCCCGCCCAACGAATACAGATACTTGCAGGCTCCAGTATGGCTACGGCCCATCACCGCGAAAACCCGTTTCCGCGAAAACTCAATGACGCGAGAAGCTTCTATGCGAGGCGTCGAAATCCTTCATGCTGAAAGCATTGTACCATAAGCGCCACTCTGCTGTAGCGTGCGTGCTGTGCGTTCTGTAGATTGAGTTGCTGTTCTGGCTATTCAAGAATCCTGTCCTCAGTTTCCAATCAAAAAGCATATAAGGGTTGTAGGTTTCCTCGACGGACTCCCATTCAACATTCCCTCGTGATAGGACTGGAAGTCGTGGGTAGAGTCGTGGGAGTCGTGGGGGTCGTTGAAGGTAGAGGACCGAAGAGGTGTAACACTGGCTCAGTTGACAACAAGAGTGACAACGCGAGAGACGCAGACAGTAGAAGGCTCTGTAACACTGTGAAGTTTATTTGAAAAAGAGGATCCTCATATACCTAGAAGGGGAGCGTAGCTCTCCCACGATTGGTCTAGAGTCCAGACACCAGATGAGTCACATCTTAACACAAGTTGACAGATGGTCTAGTATGTAGGGCAAATGGGGTTGTGGACCCGACTCCGTACTCTTGGTTTCATGTGGAGTGTCTGTATCAGTCCCTTACATCTGCTGTCGAGGGTGGAACCCCGATTTCGTTGCATTTCCCAGGGTTACCTCCCTCGAGCCCGATTCCGCGAGCCCGATTGCCGCGAGCCCGAATACCGCGAGCCCGAATAGAGCTCCGTCCAGCGGAGAGCGCGCCGGCTCAGTGAAGCTTCTATGAACGCGCTCCTCTCAGGACAGAGCAGGACCTTGTTGTTGTAGAGAACGAATTGAACATATGGCATCGGAACAATGTTGGCCCTGCCGTCTCTTGTCCTGCTGCCGTTCACTGCCCCACGCTTCGGAAATATGATCAGACACTCCTTCTCCAAGTCAGGGTGAACGGATGAGGAAACTGCCCCTTGAGGGCGGAGGGGCAAGAGGTGCAAACGACTTTTCTCATCGCAGTTGCCGAGTGAGCTGGGGAGTCTTTCGTTCGACGATAGCCCAACTGCTTGAATCACGTTGAATGAAATATCTCAATCAAAACAAATGAATCATAGTTATTCAAGTCGAGCTCTCTCTTCCTTGCGTGATCTCCGAGAGTTCCGCCATCTCGAAGGTTGCTCACAGACATGAGCACTGCTCATTGCTCACCCTATCCGCTCCAAATCAGGTCGGATGAGGCGATCGAAGAAGGAAGATGTCGCGAATCACACTGCGCTTCTTTGGAGCTTTCGGAATGTAGCATAGGAATAATCTCCTGGAATACATGCATAGTCCTTATTCAGAAATTGCGTCCCTCAAGGGGCGTGAAACCTGCTCCTGACTAATCTGGAGCCGCATTGTTGTCGTGGTCGTTCGTCGCACTGTCGGCGAACTCTCATTCCATCCTAGTTGGGTGGTTGTAGTTCGAGGGTGTATCTCATCAGACAAGCATCTGATTTTTCGGGGAAGCGAATTACCCTGAAATGCCGCAGACGACGAACCTTTTTTCTTCAAAAATTCGCTCGAAAACCCCAATCAGAAAGCGAACCCTTCAGCTAACGAACCTGGCAAATAGCGAACCCCTCAGATCACGAACCTGGCAGTCAGCAAACCTGTCAGTTAACAAAACTGGTGGATTTTGTGTTTTTCCCATACGATTCGGGAAACATCGATCTCTAGGTAAAGAATAGACTCAGCACTACGGGTCTCTACGCCCCGTGATTCGATCCAGCCCGGATTCCGGCTGACGGAGGGAAAGAGACATGGATAGTAGATGATCACTTCTCAGAATCAGACGCTTACTTCTGGTTTAATTTAGAAACGGATCTCAGAGAGTCTCTCATTTCTGAGTTTAGGGGATGGTAGAGGCTCGGGATTGTCTGACAAACTGTCCTCCCAGGTGACTAGATCAGTGACTGAGTTCTGACAGCGAAAAATGAGACGTCTGCTCGGTTTCCCCGAACCGTGTGGATCATGAGTTCGGTGTGGAAATCGTTCCCCACTTCAGCAACTCTGATTCCCATCCCGTCAGTAAACATGGAGGCAATGACTGACTCTTCATGCAAAATTATTGGCTATCCGAACAATCAGTACAATTCGTCCCTCCTCCGATGCGCTGGGTGTGATTGCTCGAGTTCACCCACATTCACTCAGGAGGGCGATGTCACAGAGATGCTCTCCGAACGCTCCTCCGTTCAGAGGGAAGGATAGCGACTCATGCTTTGAATCAGGCCAAGATGATGTAACCGGAGAACTCCTAGCCGAAGCGACATAGCTCCGCACAGAAGCTTCACTGAGCCGGCGCGCTGTCCGCTGGGCGGAGCTTTACTCGGGCTCGCGGAATCGGGTTCGCGGCAATCGGGCTCGAGGCAAGTCCCCTTTCCCAGACGTCGTGACCGGCGAGTACTGTGAGTCATCTGAATGTGTCATGCTCTCAGACGCGTGCGAGGTCTGAGCCCGACAGGCCTCAGATTCTAATCTCCAACATCCCTTCTGGCTGTCGAGTCCGAAGATCTCGCAGCTGAAAATAGTGGGAAAAAACACTCCCCGCCTGGTCCTCACAACGACCTCCTCGGGCTTCTCAACGCGCTGCTCGCGCAGTAGAAGGCAGCTCCGGCTCATGACCGAGCCTTGACCGACATAGCAGTCGTCCGTCCACTGGTCGACAGACGAAAGTGTTGAGCGAGATCCTGCTCGCCTCGCCGCTCTCGCGCACGGCTTCTTCACTACTCGCGAGTGCGGGTGTCGCTGAACCCGTCTTGGATTCCATGGGTCCTCTGGACCGTGTCCCCACCTCGCTGCTCACGGCCGCCGCCGGGGGCGTGAGCCGGCGAGACACCTCGGTTGTGCCGCTGCTCGTCTCCGCGGCGTTGTCTACGCTTGATACCGTCAGACCTACAAAAGAACAGCACTTTCACCAAACGGCTCCCATAAACTCGGAAGACCCTCTATTACTGATGACAGTATTGTCTCCACTCACCAACTGCGAATCCGGCGCAGACGATCGAATCCTCGGTTTCTCGACGAGGGAGCTGATTGTCGCTCTCTGTGAAACCGACGTGGTCTTCATGGATGGAACCTTCAGAATCGTGCCAAACTTGTTTCTCCAACTGTAAACGCTCCACGGCTTCTACAGGGGACAGATGATTCCGTTCGCTTACTTCTTGCTGCCCGACAAGACGAAAGAGACCTTTTGTAGGATGTTTCCGTTGTTGAGGCAGCACGCGATCACCATCGATCTAGTTTTCAGTCCGAGAACTTTCCAAATCGACTTCGAAATCGCGACCATCAGGGCGATCCGAGAAACGTTTCCCTTGGCCCACATCAGGGGTTGTAGATTTCACTGTGCCCAATGTGTCAGGCGCGAAGCTCAACAGTTGGGCCTCAGTCAGTTCAACAACGACACTGAAATAAAAGAACTGCGGTGCTCTTGTACAGCGTCTTCCATGGTTGCCCTCGCTTATACGGCAGAAATCACAGAGTAGCCCTCGATGCAAAACATTTGAATTGCATCCTTCCTCATCCATTGTTGAATGGAAACACCATCAACTGGGATATATGACATCGCATGGATTTATTGTTTCACAAATGACATGGAAATCGCCACCTACCACCCAGAAAAGGACTCGAGAAGCAATTCAGAGCAGAAAGTTGAGTTTCCTCGGATTTCTGACGAGTTCATCGAGTATTTCTTCGGGAGTCACGGGAATATCTTCATGCACGCGCAGTGAAGTCAATCCGTTCAGCCTTTCCTCGGCCATAACTGACCTAATATAGGTTTTCAAAGCTCGTAAAACGCTGAAGGTTCGTTCCGCGGATGACGTTGTGACGGGCAGGACGGCGAAGATTCGTAGGAGCGTGGCGATTTTTGGAAGACTTTCGGGGCAGCAATGGTTGAGGGCATCGATGGCGGTGGCCGGTCTGTCGTCCGATGGTATGTCAATCCACCTGGCTCTCCACCTTCGATACTCCTGCTTTATCACACTCATGCTGCAATTCAAGTCGGCTTCATAGAGGGCGAAAACCTCCGCGAGATCCTCGGTCGAGCCCCTATCGATGAATTTAGGTATCAGGAGCTGGAGTCTGGCCACGTTACCCCGCAAGTCATGGAAAAGAACGCTGAACTCTTCGATCAATCGGTCGACGTAAGGCAGATATACGGTAATGCGAAAGTACTCTTCGATGCTCTCTGCACGATGATTCTCTCTTTGTGTCTGTCTAGCACACAGCCGGGGAAGTCGAACGTCGATTCCAAGATTAGCGCAAGTGACTGACGCTTCTGTGAAAAGCTCGTTGGAGTCGGAATCAGTGTTGTCTCTCGAAGCTCTCAGAGAGGCAGAAATACTTTCGATCGCCTCAAGAGCACCAAAGATGTCCAGGTCCTTTGACTGTAAACGTACAGACAGTGGGAGGAACAGCGCCGAAAAATGCTCCACGATAAATAAGGATACGATGAACTCGCATCTACAGATTGCTGTTAGCAGTTCGTCCGCTCGAGCCCCTGATTCTCCTCTGTCATCGGTGATCGTTTCTAGGGTGCGCACTATGGGGGCGAGGAGTTCTTTGAAGGTGATGTAAGCCGCATGGCATTCAACCCACCGAGTGTTGCAGAGCGGCTTGAGTCGGCGGGCTTTGGAATCCGGCAATATGGCCTCAATCGAATTTTGCAGAGACCTAATTCGGCTAGATGAGGCACTCACGAATGCGCTTGTGCTGGCGATGGTCCCGATGGTCAACCTGATTTTCGTGTGGTCGATTGAGTGTGCCAAGGCTAGGTTCAGGCAGTGACTAGCACAGTGAAAATACAGTGCTTGTGGCACGACTTTTTTCAACTCCGCTTGCACCCCCCTGTAAATCCCACTCATGGAACATCGTAACCCTGGCCGCGAATGTTACTGATATTGAGACCTTCGCATCGGAGAACCTGGAGGATACTCTCGGCCAGAGCCGCACCTCGTTTTGGTTGTCGGAACGCAAAATGGGAGGAAACTTTCTCGCAGGACTTGTTGTCCATCTCTCCGTATCACGTAGCGAAGGCATATGGTCAGCTGGTCTTTTCTGCTAACGTCCCTCGTCTCATCTGCCAGGATCGAAAATAAGTTCGAGGTTTTCACTTCGGCAACGATCTTGTTTCTGATGATTTTCCCCATGGCATCGATGATTTCGTTCTGGACTGTGGCACTAGTGTACAAGGCATTTTTCGGGCCGCTGTGCAGATGGTCCTCGAGAGTTTCATCTCCAGCTTCGATTCGGAACCTGAGTAAGGCGCGGAAGTTGCCGTCGTTGCACTTATTTGACTCAGGGCGGTCACGTAAGATGTTTCCGTGTTCCCGGTGGCCGCGAAGGGCCAGGCCCTGTCTCCCACAGAACAGAACCGTTTTGATGATTGGAATGATTCGTGACCTATTCCTCACAATTTGCTGTTGACGTCCCTGATAGATGAGGTTCCTGACGTCGAGTGAGTTCCTGTCCTCATACCACCTGATGAAGTTTTCCGCATCCATTTCTGCCTCTCTGTGATATCGTACCGCCTCATGACTCTCGAAGACTTGCACTGCCTTCTTGTATCTTGTGAAAGGCGCATTGACGAGGGCACCGAAGCTCCATTGGTTACCACGACCAGCAGACTCACTTTTGGCGAAAGCTACGCAAAATTTGCACAATGCTCCCCCTCCATCAAGTTCAGTGTAGGCCAGCCATCGCCACCTCTTCAGGTAGTGGAATTGAAAGGAAGGAGTCTGAGCTGACTGCGCTATCCTTGGGAAGGTGTAATTTTCGTCCGGGGTCCAGCAGTTTCTCAGCAATGCATCTTACTGTTCGTCGGTTAGAGGCGGGAGAGCTGCGGCTTCGGCGCTTCTCATGAAGTTTCTGATGTCGAGCGGATGCGTGAGGAGTTTCTGCCTCTTGGGCTGCGATTAATTCGCGGACGTTCCGCGCTGAAGTGGTGGAGGACCGCTTTGAGTCGATGCCCGCAGGGAACAGCCGGATGACTCTCCGGATTTTTTGAAGAATGAGAAGAGATCCTGTTGTCTTCTCATTTTGGATCTTTTGAAAAGAGACACAACACTTCACTGATGTAGTCGGAGTTTACTACCTGACACAGACGCGATCATCTAGCTACGTGTTGGAACAGAGGCCGCTACCCTTTCCACAGCCTTAACAGAGTCCAAGAAAACGACTGCAACGGTCGTTTTTGAGTTGGGCGCTGTCGCGTCATTTTCTATTGAGCATGACTCAATCGAAAACGGAATTTGAATGCTCAATGAGCTGCCTGTGATTACTGAGTCCGATTGCAGAGCGCCTTTTGGAAGATCAATTGGATCTCCATCCCTTTAAGACCAATGTAGTGTCCGCTGAGCCTGCTCTTTACATTGTCGTCGCGGAATCGATTTGTTGAACTTCCAATGGAAAGTAGACGTCCCAGGCGAGAACGTCCGATGGATGCAACCTGATTCCGATTTCGAGGTCGTTGCATGAGTCGAAGGAGGCTGTAGTGCGCGGCGTTTCGTAGCCGGAGGAGAGAGCTCCATGATTTCATCAAGAAGAGCTTGATAGCCTTGTGGTAAGACACAGATTCCTGTTCGGTCGGAGCTTTCGGTACCTCGATCGATGTTTTCGTCGGTGTGTTTGATCGGGTTCTCTGTTGTCTTAGATCCCGCTCGGTCGTTGCAAAAGGCTTATGTGAAGTAAGTCTCATTGGGAAGCCTGAAAGATGTTCGTGCGATTGACCCGTTAGCTTGAAGCCAGCGAAGGAGGTCCGCCTATCCAATAATACATCCACATGCGTGGTATTTAGCAAGTTCTCTGCAACCTGGGGCCGGATCGAAGCTCCTCGAAAGTCAATTTTCTCTCAAAGCGCTTGATGAGTGGTGGATCGATAATCTGGTTTGACGCGTCTATTTAGATAGTATGAGCTTGAGTCCCCGGGGGGGGGAGGGGGCTATAGCCCCGCTAGCCCCCAGTGGAAATATTGAGAACTTCAATCGGGATAGGAGACTAGAACTCTTGGATAACTCTGGAGGGGTGGTTCCGGGGTCAATCTGAGCATTACTTCCCAACTCTGGAGGGATGATTCCGGGGGCAATCTGAGCATTACTTTCCAACTCTGGAGGGGTGATTCCGGGGCCAATCTGAGCATTACTTTCCAACTTTGTAGGGGTGATTACGAGACCAATCTGAGCATCACTTTCCAACTTTGTAGGGGTGATTCCGAGACCAGTCTGAGCATTACTTTCCAACTCTGGAGGGGTGATTCCGAGACCAGTCTGAGCATTACTTTCCAACTCTGGAGGGGTGATTCCGAGACCAGTCTGAGCATTACTCTCCAACTCTGGAGGGGTGATTCCGGGCTCAATCTGAGCATTACTTCCCAGCTCTGGAGGGGTGATTCCGAGACCAATCTGAGCATTACTTTTCAACTCTGGAGGGGTGATTCCGAGACCGATCTGACCATACTTTTCCAAATCAGAATGCTGACCCAGTGAAGGGAGAGAAAAGTGCCTCGATGGCAGGGAGCGCCGTCCAACCGCGCGCAGCGCGGCCGACTGGTTATATATAGTGAGGATGGGATCCGAGACTTCGCATGAAGTCTACTGAGTCTCTGAATCCCCGGTCGACGACCAGAGCGTCGTTCGGTCCCAGGAGGAACAAGAGAGCGAGGTTCCTCAAGACAGCCATCAAGATCGTCGAATCGTTTGCCGATCCCGAGTACAGATCGGAAGAAAGCGATCTCGAGGGTTGAGGACCCATCAGGAGCGAAAATGAAGAAGGAAGAAAGAACTCCCGGATGTGGCTCAGCGATATTTGCAGCCTCTTGAACGTTTCAAGCTCGTTTGGGTCGAATTTCCGTACTCCAAAGTCAAGGAGGGGTCTTGTCGGTTACCCACTCGGAGCGATGAATCCGAAGGCTAAGCTTCGATTTGGATGAAAGCCCAACCCAACTTGTCGAGTAGGAAGAGGACACTCGGAGCTACATTCTAGTTCTCGCCTATTCTTGGCCGGCCACGGGAAGGGTATAAACCATCTAAATTTGGAAAGTCTTAACTTTTAATGCCTCCGAAATGATGCAATCACTGATGCCAATCACTGGCTATATGAAAATATGGCGCTCAAAGAGAGCTTCCCAAAAAGTTGTCGTTCGACGCTGCACGCCCAGCGGTTCTCGAGATATAGTGATTTTCAGTTTGCTCTTGACCAAGCGCATTTGAATGAACTATTTTTGATCAATGTCACTAGATTTGGATCTGGGTAACCGAAAAGGCTGAAAACTTCAGGAATCTGTTTTTTTCACATAGGGAACACGATCCTGCCGTTTTTAGGAGAATCCGTCGAGTTGGGGCACATACCCGGCTACATCCTTAGGTTCTCGAGCGAGACACGCTTTCCCACATCCTTTCGAAGTTCGGCAAGACGTACTGGCTCATGTGTCCCCTCAACTCTTTGAAGTCTTCGTGATTATGATTGGGTATCGGTTCTGGACTTCTCTCATGATGAGCTCGAGATCGTGCCCTCTCGAAACGATGATATCCATCAGATCTCGATTGGTGATCAAAAGTTGGAAGGTTCTCATCTTGTCAGAAGTAGTAGAGCAGTGAACAACGTTTAATATTGGAGGTTGAAAACTGTCAGGTTCCGTCACTATCACTCGGTGCACTTGTGAAGTTCACTGAGCCCGCGTTGGGGAACCGCGTGGGCGCCGTTGTATACATTGGCGTCTCGTGGATCCCAAGATAGTGTCGGGAGCTGCGAATTCGGAATTTCCGGCTCGAGTCAAATCTCATGCTAGTGTTATGCCTCTACAAAATCGATTCCTCGGATCTCAGGCTCGCAGTCCACTCACTGTCTGGTCGATTCTGATGATAATGGGGAATTTGGGGACATGTATCAATTTTTTTGAGAAGCACGATGGTTTGGAGCGAATTCTGTGAACTGGATGACGTGCGGGGGTACTAGACGCATCCCTCAGAGCCGCTTGCGAGCCCGAGTGCCCGGTTGGACCAATTTGGAGGAAAAACGGGAAAAGGCGTTCTTTCACCAAAATTAGGCTATTGAGAATATTCGCTCAGAGAAATGGATTGGTTCATCGACGGCATGAGCCGGTCCGAGAAATTGCACGAATCCTCTGTTTCAATTCGATCAAAAACGTGCATTTTTTCAGGAGTTATGGGCGGTTTCAAAAATCGGTCTATAGCTCACTTACGAATGGCCCTAGGAGAATTTCCTTCGGGGAAGAAAGTGCGGGATTGCACCAGCTTCCCAACCCTCCTCGCCGATTCAAAATCCATCCAGCCGTTTAGCCGCAATCGTTGATTTTTAGCGTAGGCACACGCTCTATGGCGGCGGCCGGCGGCTACCACGCTTTTGAGAGAGGGCTCGACGGGAAATTGAGTATCACGTGTGCATTTGCGCCTCAAATCAGCGAGTGGCGGGCATGGCCTGAGGCACCTATCTGAACCCACCTGTTTCACTAGAGTTGCTTGCTTGATCTTAGCTCTCGGACACAACGTTAGCTGGTCTTTCTCAATTCAACCATATCTACCTGCTCGACGCAACTTATCCCTCGTCATTCGACAAGGAGGATACGGAACTTGTTACTTTCAGCCTTGTCGATCTCGTTGTCGGCCCTTGGCAGAACGAAAAACGCAACTCCCACTTCCATTCCGCTCCTCTTAAGCTCTGCTTCGCCGATTCTCACTTCCGAATACAGGCTTTCAACACCCGCATGGAAACCTCACACTCGGAGACTCCCTAAGGCTGAGTCCGAAGGAGCGCTCGAATTCTCCTTGGGTTCCTTTCTTGCAATCCGTCACTAACGTCACGGAGGCTGCCGCGGAACCTTCGGTTAAATCACAGACTATCCCGTCGATGTCAACACAATGTTCATCAGTTGACTGAGATCCTTGGATGACGATCATGGACTCAATGTGACTTCGAAGAAAAATGTGATTCATAAATCGTCCCATCTCAGCAGGTTCACCAAGAAATTGACCCTCGTCGCTTGGCTTCAGTTCTCAGTTGAGCCGCCGCTTCCCAAACACTCGGATATTTATATCGACTGGTCTGTATTCAACAGCTCAGTCCCTGATGGAAATGTTCCAGATTTTCCTGATGACAATATTGAGATTCGAATGCAGGAGAAATGCAACACCTGAACGTGTACTCCACACGGCTATGAAGAAAATTCAAATCAGAGTCCGAGACGCGATACAAAACGAGCAGCGATGTATCGATACAGAACATGTATCGATCGCTCAACGGGAAATATAACTCGCGATATGATTGAAGAACCCGACTCCGTAGAACAACTGATCGACACCGATCGAGCGATTTCGAAAGCCATCTCGAACTCTGTTGGCTTCTGGGCTACTCCGCCAGACAGGATAGATAAGCGGACACACCAGCATCCCGACACAGTTATAAATAAGTACTTTACAGGAAACTGGACACCCCACACGCCGCCTCTTGCAAACAAGAGCCGTACCTTCATTTTGAGCCGGACAGCCTCTGAGATCGGGAGTAGATTAGCGTAAGACACGACGTTTTCACGCGAAACTCACGGCAGTGCGCCTTGAGCAATTTCTTTCTCTCGACGCACGGCTACATCACGAAAGGCTCTGCATCGCCGACAGTGATGTCAACTTTGAGATGATGGATTTTTTCTTCCTGATTCCTGACAGAAGAGGCGCCACCCCATGCTAAGCCGGGCAGAGCGGTGAGTACACAAGCGGTCACGACTAGCGGTACCCTGCAGCGACTCCATTCCTTCGCGAGAGGCGGAGTCGTCCCGTGGAACAGCATTATAAGCTCGGCTTCGAATAGAAAGCTCAGGAGTCGTTCCATGAGTATGCGGGTATTCACTCTGTTCCGTCTGTTGTGTGGATCGGAATGGCGCCCGTTGATTTTGGTGATATGGCCAGCACTCGAAACTTTCTGCGTTTGCGTTCATGTTTGCCTGGGTTTGAATCCTTCCCGTTGGAATTACAGTGGCATATTGCATACTCTTACGAGTATACTGTCGATTCTCCTCGGTGTACTGTCTAGGTGTTGGGTTTCACGGAGCAGGAATGATCTCGAGAGGTATTTCAAAGAGACGCGCCGTCGAGTTACCGCTTTTGAGCTATTACTGGGTGTCGTTTTCATATTATTTTCCCTTGAGCTGTGTATCCTTCCGATGAAACGCGCAGCCGCAAGATCGGCCTACATCCAGATGGTTACCATACCGCTCACCGTCTACCTGACCGTATTCCGCTTCTTCTGGATTAACTTCATCCTCACCCTGTTATTGGTTGACTTGACCGTTACCCTGCGGAGTTCGAGCGGTACGCAACAGCAACCTCTGGAGACCTACAAACATTGTTGTCAGTTACTTGACTCGACCAATGTACTCCTCAGTGATCTTCACGACTGGCTCTTGATGTATTCAGTATTCTTCCTCACCAATATGGCGTCTATTGCCACGTTCTCCAAGTGTTCCGTTTACCTCCATGTGATTTCTTATTTTTTCGGTATGTCTCTGACAAACGGTGTTCTGGTTTATTTGGGAGACCGCATTGGAGCGATCATGCACGAAAAGAGGGCCCGTGTCCGTAGAATGTGGGCCCTGGAAAGCAATCCTGTCCATGAAGTCTTCACCGTAATGAGTCACCGGAATGCTCATGGAATCAGATGGATATTCAATTCGGAAATCATGAACCTTCCCAGCGATTTTTTGGTGTTTCTGAATATCTTCACTTACGCAACTCTCATCCTGACTACACCACTTTTCCACGAGATCAGCCTCCATGATGTCTTTTGCTGAGATATGATCCACCAGAGGGGAGGGAATGGCGTCCTCAAGAAGATTCCTTCGCATCAAAAGCGCAAGGCAGAGAGGGAAACAAAGCATGCAGTGTCCAACCAACTATAATCAGCACACATGTCGACTACAGGGGGGACCTGATGACTCATCAGTAGGGCTGTGAATCCGTCACGGAACTAACGGCCGCAACAAAGTCCGTGATTTTCTCGGGATGCCGAGAATTTTGCGGGGCGCTGCGATTTCCGACGACTTTATTAACTGTGGAATGATTTCAGCCAGAAATTTCCTCCGTCCAGGCTCTTTGGCGCGAAGCGGCTTGTTGTAGTAAGTTCGTTCACTTCTGTTATCTCGCGAGTGCCGGACAGCCATTGATGAGCTCAGTTGGGCGTTGTCTTCTGACAGCAGAGCCCCTGACTCGTCCTTTGGGCAAGCCGTAGGTGCTCCATCTTGCTCCAGTTCCAAGAAGCTTGAATAGTTCATTCAACGCCATCATCTAGGGAAATTCCCGCGAACCATTCAGCCGAGAGATGGAGAGGAGTTTCAGTTCGAATCAGGCGGATGTTCTCGCTCCGTCTCGACCCCAGACATCAAATCACAGCTGTTATCACTAGAGCCTCGAAGTTGGGGTAATTTTTCGGAATTATTCCATAGATTGCCTGAGATTGGTTTTCATTTCAACAAATTTTATTCACACTAATGTTTCGATTGTTAAAAATATAGATAATAATGAAAGATCACAGCTCGAGGTCCAGGCTGGACAGACTCGGTCGGTTAACGCACTCAGTTGCGTGGTGGAGATCACAGTGCGCGCCGCAGAATTTACATTTACAGTTAGTATACATTTAATGATGAGTTTCGTTCAGACACAGGCGGTGATGGAACCCGTGGACACTGAGTCGTGTGATGGTGTTCCTGTTTTTGCAGTTTACCCTTTTCCATTTGTCTGAGGTAATCGCGGGCGAGGTCGTGGAGCCGGGGTGGACCCCCTCTCGCTTTCTCTGTGATTCCGCTGCGATGTGTCGGGCCGCCTCCGTGAGTGTGAGTTGAAACGAGGCTTGTTGGTCTGAAGTAAATAGAGGTGAGCCGCTCATCATGTACACGAGTCTGTTTCGCGTGCAATCATGTACACCTGAGACCCTCTTTGGATATGCGGCCTTCTGGAAGTTTAGTTTGTTCAAGTTTTGAGTGCTGAGGTGGTTCCATGAGAGTTGTATTCCGTAGCTCGCGACCGGTGCTAATTTCATGTGGAAAAGCTCGATGGCAGTGTCGATGGATAGTTTCTGCGGCGATGGTATGGATGCGAATGCCATCAGGGCCTTGCGGACTCTGTCATCGATATGTTTATTGAAGCAGAAGCCGGTCGACGTCAGCGTGATTCCAAGATAGGTGAAAGAGTTCACGTCCTTAATCTCGTGATGGTGGAGGGAAAGGCGGTCGGCGTCAGCGAGGCGTCCGCCCTTCCGAAATTTTATGGCTCATGTTTTGCTCACGTTGCTTGATAGTCCGAGTTCCTTCGCGTAACGGGACAGAGTGAGCACCGCGTTCTGCAGGTGGTAGTTGCTTATCGCGTACATGACGATATCATCCGCGCATATTATCAAATTCACCAGTTGATGGTTTGCGGCTATAACGCTTGGAAGTTTCCCGATGAGGACGGAGTAGAGGGTTGGACTCGCGTTTTCGCCTTGTGCGAAACCATTTGTTTGTTTGAGTCCTTTTGTAACCGTAACCCCATCGTCGATGTCGATATTGTTCGGCCAACATGTCCAGCGCAATGGTCCGCGATCCTGAATCGAAGGCTAAACTGAAGTCGATGAAAATGGCGTTCAGGTGGCGGGTTGGGTGGTTCAGAGCCCTTTGAATGTAAAGTAGAAGAATCTCGCATGCCGATATTGTTGAACGTCCCTCTCGAAAACCGTGTTGCTGATCAGGGATCGAGGTTTACATTTCGAGGAAAGGGACGAGTCGCCTTAAGATGAGTTTGGATAGCAATTTGAAGATATTGCTCTTGTTCGTGATGCCCCTCCACGATTTCGGATCTGTGGGACTGCCTTTGGCTTTGGGAATGATTATCATAAGTCCGATGCTCCATTTTGCTGGGATGTTTCCTAGTTCAAAGCACTTGTTGAACAATGTCTTCCACAGGGTTATCAATCCGATGGACATTTTGATATTTTCTGATATGCCTGAGATCAGTGCATTTCAATGGAACGATAATCTCGAAAAATCACTCAAACTTCCAGGCTCTGGTGATCACAGACAGTCAACAAAGCTCGCACCGCATTTGATGGCAAAACTGACCCGTTTCGAGGTATGTGATGTGCGAGCGAACCTCGACGGAGACGACTTCGATGTGCCGATAGAATGGCTTGACGCTTTGCTCAGCCACGAGGAAACTTGGCCCACACGAACACGTGTAGGAACTCGATCTATCGCCTCACCCCATGACGTTCGGGGGAGAAGCCCCAGATCGCTGCCCAGAGCTTGCGAGAATCGTTTCCATTTGTTCGAGCGTGCTTGTCAGTATTCGGCAGATCGTTCCTTCAGTCAATATTCAGACGTGCTCCGGGACGATCGCCACCCCATCAAGGAGAGCGCCCTCTCCATGTACGACCTGCTATACAAGAAGGCAGGGGAAGTTTGACAATGAACCTATCGAGTCCAGCATATAGTTCTAGGTGTGAATAAAGCCAGTGTAGAATATCACTGACATTGTGCTTTGTTTTCGGAACTCTTCCTCGCAGGAGACTCGAAGTTTTCACCATTTCCTTTCTTCGAGGAAAAGTTCACGTGAATTCTCGCTCGGAACACCGTGACAAATTCACAGCCTTACTCATCAGTGATGAGATGACCAGGTACCGGATGATTCTTGTGTCGATACATGCGAAAAACCGAAAACGCCTGTTCCGAACCATTATTTGCTAGAGCCCTTAATAAGGAAGACAGACGAACAAGGAAGAAGCCTTCACTGCACTGGAAGTGATGCCACATCGGTTCCCTGTGCGGAGCCGGAGAATCGTGGGAATTGTGCAAGCGGTCTCAGACTACGCTCGGCAACGCCAGTGGAAGCTAAGCGTCTTATTTCGAACCAGCCGGCCCTCGGCGGCTGGAATCGGCTGCGCTTCGCGCGGTTGGACTGCGGTCCTTGGCATCGGGACACTTCTCTCTCTTCATTGGTTCAGCATCATCCATGAAATTATCTTCTCATTCGATCGATTGGTTGATGTTGACATGGTCGGATGAACTCCGCAATCACCTCCTCAATATCCAAAAAGTATGATCAGGTCGATCTTGGAATCCATAGAGTCCGGAAAGAATGGTCAGACTGACCCCAAAATCAGCTCCATAACTGCGAGAAGTATAGTCAGATCGACTCCACAATCACCCCCATGGACCTCGGAAACCATAGTCAGATCGACACCGGAATCACCCCCTCAGACTCCGGAAAGTATGGCCCGATCGATCCCGTGATTGCTTCCACTTCGAAAAAAGTGGTCAGATCGACGCCGTGATAACCTCTTTAGATTATCACGACCTCCATTGACTCCAAAAAGTATGGTCAGATGGATCCCGGAATCACCTCCCGGACCCGGAAAAGTATGGTCAGGATGGTCCCGGAATCATCCCTCCAGGTTTGGAAAAGTATGGTCAGATTTGTCCCGGAATAACCCCTCCGGATTCGGAGAAGTTTGGTCAGGTTGGTCCCAGAATTATCCCTCCAGGTTTGGGAAAGCGTAGTCGGAGTGGTCTTGGGATCACTCCTCCGGATTCGAGGGAGTATGGTCAGATTTGTCCCGGAATCACCCCTCGAGACTTGGAAAAGTATGACTGACAAACTCACAAACTGACAGACGGAGCCGATTATATATGGTAAGGATAGTTGCCCTTCGTGCTCAAATGCTGGGGAGCTCAGATGTTCAAGGCTCTCAATCCATGCCTTTGTCGATCCAGTCCGTGGATGGTAAGCGGTTGGACTGGGAGAGAGGGAGCAGAACAGTGGGGAAACTAACATGAGTTAACCTCTCTCATTCTCAGACTTGAACTTGTGTGATTTGAATGGAGATGCCTGATTTGGTGCATTTCGCTACGTCAGCGCAAAACCCTACCATCGTTGTTCTCAGTCGTATACCAGGCCTTTCCTGCCTTTCAAGAGCGCATCCAGCGTGAGGCTTTTCGTCAGTATGACCGCAGTCTTCCTAGTGGTCGCGATGTGTCAATGAATACAACACTGGTATACGTTTCGACGGAGAATCTTTAGTCTCTTCCTTTGCTCAAGTTTGAGCAAAGCTGCTCCGTACTGAGCCCGAAGAGCCTTTGTCAAAGGTGTCCCGACCGTAGTCCCTCACATCTTCCATCTCGGTAATAAGCCCTCCGATCATAGATATTCGAAACCTTTCTCCAGCTGATATGAGCGATCACGGATGCCCCATCAGTAACGGATCCTTGTGTTCCCTCTAGTGATCCATCCTGCGAATGAGCCTCTCCTCCGCTGCTGGATGACATTTTCGATCCAACTTGTCGTCGAAATACTCCTAGTTCCTTTGTTGGACCACAGCTATTGAACGCACACCCGCTTTGTCAAAGGAATGCATGCAAGACACTGATAAACGATTCAGTGGCGTGCTCAATGTAAGCTTTCCTGTTAAGCATCAGCCGAGTGAGAAATGCGTGCTTCAATGAAGACGTGATACGTGGCGGATGCCCCAAGGCCCTCGCACTTACACAGATCAGCTTCTGCCTAGAAAAAGCTCTCACCGCACAGCGGTCGGAACCACCGGAAAATCATAACTTTTGAACGGCTGGACCGATTCTCCTGGATTTTCGCGAGGGAGTTCTGGGTAAAGAGGAGCAACTTCTGGTGGTATAACCAACCTGAGAAATCTCTCCAAAGGGGGCGAAATCAAGAAAAAATAATAAAAAGAGAATGATTGCGGCCGAACGGCTGGATGGATGGCAGACCGGCGAGAAGGTTGGGGAGCTGGTACAATTCCGCATTCTTTTCTCCGTCAAGTAACTTTTCTTAGGGCCATTCGTGAGGGAGCTATAGACCGATTTTAACAACCGTCCATAACTCCTCAAAAAATGCACTTTCCTCATCAAATGAAAAACGGAGGATGAGTGTGTAAGGAGCCGCGCCCAGTTTGAACTGGCGGCTTTCCCTTTGTTCACATCCAGCCGCGTTCCACTGACGATGTCCGGGAATGAGCCGGCATTCCAGACTGAGACGGCCAATCAGAGTGAGACGCCAATCAGAGTGAGACGCCAATAAGGACCTGTTATCGATTCTCCTGTTTAGGAGAGGTTATTCCCGATTGAATAACGACAATACTTCTATTGGTTGGTATTATCATTCCTGTATCGATGTTCCTCACCTCTAGTCTGATTATCAAATCTCCTGTTTAGAAGGTGCATCGATTCCTAGGAAAAAACATCTTACAAGTGTAATTCCTCGGGCTTGCTGATGCCGTCGATAAACCAATTCATTTTTTCGGGAGAATAGTTCTACTAGCCTCATTTTGATGGAAAAAATACATTTTTCCCGTTTTCCCCACAAAATGGTCCACCCTTCAGAGCATTCAGGCTCGCACGCAGCTCTGAGAGATGCGTTTATAACCCCCACACGTCATCCAGTTTACAGGACTTGCGCCGAACCATACTGCTCTTCAAAAATTTCGATACATGCCCCAAGTGCCCTATATTCTTTGGAATCGACCAGACAGTGAGTTGAACGCGGGTCTGAAATCCGTGGAATCGATCTCATTGAGGCATAACTTTAGCATGAGATGGGATTTGAGTCAAAAAGGGTCTCGGCCATCAAGGCTTGGCCATCGGCCCCGTGGATTTTGCACTACATACTCCTGACAAAACTTGGTCAACTCCAAAGGCTCATATCTCGGCTCCCAGCTCCTCTCGGCTCCTCGGGTTACAGCGCCGATCGAGTTATTTTTGGAAAGCTGAAGAAGAGAGCTATCGAATGACATACATGCCGCTTGGATCGTAGATGGCCGAATACCTCTAAAATCGACGAATTCGAGACCGATACGAAAATAGATAGCGTCGAGTGCGCACTCCGGAGTTGAGCTGAATCGAGGGGTCGGAGAGTCGAAGGTTCTGCGAAAAAAAAAATCAAAAAAAAAGAGGCGCTTTTTTTTCGCCGAAAATATTTTTTCCTTGGACTCATTGAGAAAACTTGAAATCATTATATTTCGAGAACGGTGCGTACAGCGTCGAACGACAACTTTTCGGAAAGCTCTCTTCGAGGGCTATCCATTCATATGTACATGACTAGTGATCGGATCGCATGATTCCAGAGGCATCTGAAGTTAAGAGCTACTCAATTTAGATCAGATGGTTAGGTTAGGTCAGATGGTTTATACCCTTCCCGTGGCCGGCCAAGAATCGTCGAAAATCTGGATGTAGCCCCGAGTGCCCTCTTCCTACTCAAGAAGTTTCATCCAAATCGAAGCTTAGCCCTCGGAGTTATCGCTCCGAGTTGGTAACCGACAAGACCCCGCTTTGACTTTGGAGTACGGAAATTCGACCCAAACGAGCTTGAAACGTTCAGAAAACTGCAAAAATCACTGAGCCACATCCGAGAGTTTTTTTTCTCCTTCGTTCTCTCCCTTGAGGGATGCTCAACCCTCTAGATCGCTTTCGTCTGATTTTCACTCGGGATCGGCAAACGAAGCGATGATCGTAAGGACTGTCTTGGGGAACCCTGCTCTCTCGTCCCTCCTGAGACCGAACGACGCTTCCTAGTTTTCATACCATCCGTGAAAGGGGAAAGGGAGCAGTTGCCGCACAACGGAGCCAGCGCCTCCCGCTTGGTGACGAGGATCCGGTGGATTGTTGAAGCAGGACACGGCCGAATATTGTACAGGGTGTGTTCTCTAAGCTGCAACATTTTCGTGGCCTTTCTGTTTTGGGCTGTATTTCGGTCAAATTTTATCCGATGTGGGAATTTTTTTTTTGATCGAAAGCTCTTGAAGAGACGCATCTTTTCGCCCCATTATTTTTGATCATCAGATCAGTGTTGAGTTTTCCAGAGCCTGTCGAAGTTTTCCTCAATTCAATCCATGGTCCCTGAAAGAACTAACCAGGAAATCGCCGATTCTCAACCGATTTCGGAAATTAAAAAACGGGTCACTGGGCGCTCATCTCGTGACTTTTGAGGTGGAAAAAAAAAGTTATCGGATTGACTCGGTGACTTCGTTTCCGGGTAGTTTGGCTCAAAATAAGAAACTTTTGCCATCAGTGAAATTTCCGAAATCGGCTTCCCTGAGGAGTTACAGGCAGTTCTTTACTGGAGGGGTCGGCAGGGTGTCCGGGAGGCTCAATTTTGGGGTATCTCGTATTGAATACCGTTCCTCCGGTTCGCAATCGATCCGCCCGTTGTTGCGAGCGTTTTGTAGCTGGGTTCGAGGGGAATCTTTCCGTTTTTTAATTTCCGAAATCGGTTGAGAATCGGCGATTTCCTGGTTAGTTCTTTCAGGGACCATGGATTGAATTGAGGAAAACTTCGACAGGCTCTGGAAAACTCAACACTGATCTGATGATCAAAAATAATGGAGCGAAAAGATGCGTCTCTTCAAGAGCTTTCGATCAAAAAAAATTCCCACATCGGATAAAATTTGACCGAAATACAGCCCAAAACAGAAAGGCCACGAAAATGTTGCAGCTTAGAGGACACACCCTGTATATACTCAACGGTGCATACTGCTACACAACGCTGTCGACTACAAGATGCTCCCAAAAGTGCGAACCATCTGCCGGATCCTTGTGTATCTAGAAAAAACCGTTGTACAGTTTCGGCGATGTCAGCGATTCGGCCGTGTATTGCTTCAACAATCTACCGGATCTTCGTCAGCAAGCGGGAGGCGTTGGCTTCGTTGTGCGGCAACTGCTTTTTTTTCCTTTCATGGCTGGCATGAAAACGCCAGCCGGCCTTTGGCCGACTGAGGTCGGCCGCGCTGTGCGCGGTTGGACGGCGTTCCGTGGCATCGAAGCACTTTTCACTTTCTTCACCGAATCAGCATCATGGTTTTTAAAAGTATGGTTGATATGGTCTCGTGATCAATCCTCCAGATTCGGGGAAGTATGGTCAGATTGGTCTCGGAATCACCTCTCCAGACTTGGAAAAGTAGGGTCAGATTGGTCCCGGAATCACGCATCCAGAGCTGGGAAGTAATGGTCAGATTGGTCTCGGAATCACCCCTCCAGAGTTGGAAAGTAATGGTCAGATTGGTGTCGGAATCATCCCTCCAGAGTTGGAAAGTAATGGCCAGATTGGTCTCGGAATCACCCCTCCAGAGTTGGAAAGTAATGGTCAGATTGGTGTCGGAATCACCTCTCCAGACTTGGAAAAGTAGGGTCAGATTGGTCCCGGAATCACGCATCCAGAGCTGGGAAGTAATGGTCAGATTGGTCTCGGAATCACCCCTCCAGAGATGGAAAGTAATGCTCAGATTGGTCCCGGAATCACCCCTCCAGAGTTGGAAAAAGATTGGCCAAATTGGTCTCGGAATCACCCCTCCAGAGTTGGAAAGTAATGGTGGAATACATTCGTACTGATCTCTTCGAACACGCCGACGCGTTGTCTCGCCTGATTCGAGAGGTGAGAGCCGATGCACGGGACCCTGATTTGGAAGAGGCAGTCGCCACAATCGAGTCGTCGTGTGGAGAGAATCTCTGCGAGATTGTGTGCGGACAGCTCACGTGCTGGAGTCACGGCCCATACGCTGTTTTTTCCAAGGTTCTGCAGCGGGTTGAGGAGGGTTGGTCTCCCGCGAACAAGAAGGATCCGGGCCTCCGACCTTTCGCACTGCTGGCCGATTCTGTCTGCGTCAGCCGCGGTATTCTCCTGCACGGCGACCGAGTCGTTGTTCCGGCCGGGTTGAAACAGCTCGTTATGCAGACCCTCCATGATGCTCATCCCGGTATCCGCCGCATGAAAGCCCTCGCTCGCCTCCACTTTTTCTGGCCCGGGATGGCCTCTGACATCGAAAGCTTCGTCAAAGGCTGTTCCCCATGTCTCGAGACTTCATCCGCTCCGGCGAAGGTCCTACTGAGTCCATGGCCCAATGCTGGGAAACCTTGGTCGAGGGTTCAGATCGACTTCGGCGAACCCCGAAAGGGCAAGCCTTCCGTGCTGATCGTCAAGTGGTGGAGTTTCTCAAAATTCATCGACGCTCAATGGATGCCATCGATGACGAGCTCGGCTTTGATCGTCTATCTCAGGCGGCTATTTCGAACAGTGGGCGCGCCGGACACCTCAGTGAGTGACAACGGCACCCAATTCACGGCTGAGGATTTCGCCGCGTTCTGCGCCGAGGAGTATGTGATCCATTTGCGTTGCGCCTCAGGTTTGCCACAGAGCAACGGGCAAGCGGGGAAAATGGTCAAGACCATCAAGGACGCTATCGGTGCCGCAACGGGCTCACTGGATCACGTCGTTTCTTCCTACAACTTGACTCCGACCTCCGCGCTCAACAACAAGTCACCCAAACTAGGTGTTCTTTGGACGACAACTCAAAACTCCGTTCGACGCTTCCAAACCGGTGCGTGCCTCTGCTCTTAAAGACTATCAACTAGGGTTCAAGCGACATTTTGACCGGCGACTCGAGGTCGCGATTCGCTCTTTCGAGAAGGGGGAAACCGTTTCGGTAAAGCTCGCCAACGGTAGTCGGGTCCCGGCAAAAGTGAAGGGTTTCATCGACAGAACCATGCCGCGTCTGGAAGTGCGAGGGAGGGAAGTCAGGCCGCCAATAGCCGCCGTGTCGGACTCCCCGGAATTCACGGCCGTGGCACGACCGTGAATGCCGCGCCAAACTCACAGCCCTAGTCATTGATCATTATGTGTTGGCAAATCTAATGGCGGTTGTGGCTGTCCAACACATGTACATTGACGAGAAGAGACTGATAACGGATATGTCTGACCACAACCTCATAATGATACAATGTAAGATGCCGGGAAGGACAAACCCAAAACAATCCACTTCTCGGTCAAAGACTCCCGAGAAGCAGCGACCATAGCACAGAGACGGCTGTGGAAGGAGGTGCTGAAAGAGGACATATCTTACGATGGGCTCAAGGGAGAAATCGAATCCGCGTCGAAACGAGCCCGCCGGATTCTCAAGATGCGGGATCGCCCGATGGTCTTCTCCACGAAAGTTGAACGGGAGACCAAGCTGAGGAAAGAGGCTGACCGAGCATACCGTGCGGCAACAAAAGCCGGCTTGAGAGCGGAAGTGGCCTTGGATGCCTACAGAGCACAACAACAAACGGTCAGAGAAGCGGTGGAGAGGGGGCTACGAGACAGAGGAGGCATGAGAGGAGCAGGCGCTTCTGGAGGATCGTTAATCGGGACAATAGAAGCCAACGCAAGGAAGAAACATTCAGGGACGAATCCGGAAATGCAGTACCAGGACCCCACATTGTTAACCACTTGACTCATGTGGGGAAGAAACTCTTCGGGGACACGCCGAAAAATGACGTGATCCCACCGGCGGACGTAATCAATGAGACCGGAATCATACTCACAGTGACAGACGGCTCGGAGTCGCTTGCCAGCATGTCAAAAGCATCCGCGATGGGCGTGGACGGGACCCCAAGTGCTATACTTGAGGATTTCAATGAATTAGGAAGGGAATTCATAACCCATCTATTCATCAAGATCTTAGCTGGCAAAGAATAAATCCCCAGAGAGTGGAAAGAAGGTAGTCTCGTAGAGAAGCCGAACTCTACCAGAGGCAATCTGCTCACCTACAGACCACTCTTAATCTCCCCAGTACTCTACCGGATATTCATAAAGATACTGGGATCCAAGATCTCAGAATGGATGGAAGAGAAAAACCTTATAGGGGAGGCACAGGCCGGTTTTCGAAATAACCGCCGAGGAGAAGACAATATCTTCATCCTCACGAGTTCCATAGAAGTATCCAGACGGCTCAAAACCGGACTGGTGTGTTGCTCCTTGGACTGCTCGGCCGCGTATGACCGAGTATGAAGAGAAACACTATGGAAAACTCTTGATGAGCAGGGGATGAACATTGCAATGTGCGAGAGAAGAAATACTCTAACACAGCCGCTCTCCTTTGTGAATAACTGTATCAAACTCTGAGAACTACCTGGATCGACAGGAGGCCATCTGGTTAGGAAAATCTCAGAGAGTCCAAAACCAATTGCGAGCGAGAGCTCTATGGGGATTCAATCGCTTCGAAATCTCGAAGACTCTATGAAAAGCGGTGGCAGTTCCATCGCTCACGTACGCAAATGCGGTCACAGTTATGTCCAAAACTCTGCAAAAGGAAATAACAACAGCCTAAACGGAGGCGGGGAGGTACGCTCTTGGTGTCCTCAACAGTAGAGTGGCAACCGAATTCGTCACCGGAGAACTGGGCTGGTCTTCGTTCGGGGCGAGAGAAGCCCGGAGCAAGATAAGATACTTCACCAGAGTGAAGTCCATACCTGATCATAGATTGCCGATCATAGACGTCATCCGGGGATGCAACGGAATATACCACGAGGAAGAGGAGACACTAAATCGACTGGGGCTCAACGAAACCCCTTCTTCAGAGATGATAAGCCACACCGAGAGGCTCCTAGAGCAGTGGGAGGAAGAAACTACAAATATCCGCTGAGAAAACTCGCCACTGAAACGAGAGTGTCATATACATATTTGAGGATAAATAGGGACCAGTACCACTCCATATTCCATGTTCTAAAGTTTCGGGATAAGATGGAAGTCTTGAATTTCCCCGTCAGATCGAATCGCTCGTGCTCAATACAAAACGACGACTTCACACATTTCGTTCCCCTGGATGTCGTACCGGGTTCCCTATTACGTTTTATTCTGTGTCGATTCTGCATGACAGTTTATTCAGAGACTCTAGTTTTCTGGAACTAGCACCAATTAGCCCAAAAATAAGCCCTCAGTGTCCGTCGGGGTCCCAGGTCCCCCGCCAACTAGGCTCCAGCCAAAGCTGTGTCGATTGAGTTAGAGGAACAGCTTCGGCGGGAGTAAAGATACGGTGTTCAGGAATCAAATTCGTTGATCGAGCCACTTTCGGTGGATTGGTCCTTACCTGAGGTGGCTTTATCTACGCGGTGTGGGAGCAAGGTCCTTCCGTGATTAGGGTCTTGTGCTCTTCCAGAAGCAGTTGCTCCGGAGACTTACCTCGCCCCCTTGATTCGCTCTCGACTGAGATCGCTCTTCGTAAAACGTCATCCGAGCGCGCCTCACGAGACTGCTGGCAAGCGGACTTTCGAACTCTCCCAGAGACTACGGTGCTTCAACAATGGATTCGTTAAACGACGGCATCTAAAAAACTTGAATCCCTCCAAAAGCATGATCAGAACGGTGTGTTGCACGCGAACACAGCAAGATACATGAATGTATGAAGGAGGTCACCTCACTGTATTCCTGTCTCCCATTCCTACAGACTATATCTCTGGTTGGGAGAAACGTGACTTCTGAGCACCTGCGGACTCATGCTGTGATTCTCAGCTCACGAGATAATTCCTAGCTTCGGCTGAGTCTCTCCACGATATTCCCGTCTTTCGAGGTTGGACGATCGTCGAAAACTTTGTGCGTGGCACTTGCGCTCGAAATTTCGCTCGGTCAGGGACATCGATCCTTGTTTCGATTCTCGCAGCTTCCGCATATATGGAGGGGTGCTTCCGGGACCAATCTGACCGCACTCTTCTGAGTCTGGAGGGGTGATTCCGGGATCAATCTGAACATACTTTCCCGAGTCTGGAGGCGTGATTTCGAGACCAATCTGACCATACTTTCCCAAGTCTCGGGGGATGGTCCCGAGGCCAATCTGACCGTCCTTCTCCAAGTCTGGAGGGGTTATTCCGAGCCCAATCTGACCATTACTTTCCAAGACTGGCGGGGTTATCCCGGGACCAATTTTACAAGACTTTTCCAAGTCCGGAGAGGTGATCCCGGAACGAATCTGACCGTTCTTTTCAAAACCTGTAGGGGTGATTCCGAGACCAATCTGACCATACTCTTCGAAACCAGGAGAGGTTATTCCGAGACCAATTTGACCATACTTTTCAAAAGCTGGAGGGATGATTCCGACACCAATCTGACCATCCTCCCCAAGTCTGCAGGGGTGATTCCGGGACCAATCTGACCATCCTCTCCCAGGTCTGGAGGGGTGATTCTGGGACCAATCTGACCATCCTCTCCCAAGTCTGGAGGGGTGATTCTGGGACCAATCTGACCATCCTCTCCCAAGTCTGGAGGGGTGTTTCTGGGACCAATCTGACCATTAGTTTCCAGGTCTGGAGGGGTGATCCCGAGACCAATCTGACAATACTTTTCCGAGTCTGGAGGGGTGATTCCGAGACCAGTCTGACCATACTTTTCAAAAGCTGGAGGGGTGATTCCGGGACCTATCTGACCATTCCCTTTCAAGTCTGGAGGGGTGATCTCGAGACCGATCTGACAATACTTTTCCGAGTCTGGAGGGCTGATTCCGAGACCAGTCTGACCATACTTTTCAAAAGCTGGAGGGGCGATTCCGGGACCGATCTGACCATTCTCTTTCAAGTCTGGAGGGGTGATTCCGAGACCAATCTGACCATAGTTTTCAAAAGCCGGAGGGGTGATTCCGGGACTAATCTGACCATACTTTCCGAAGTCTCGTGGTGTGATTCCGAGGCCAATCTGACCATACTTTCCGAAGTCTGTAGGGGTGATTCCGAGACCAATCTGACCATTACTCTCCAAGTCTGGAGGGGTGATCTCGAGACAAATCTAACCGTACTTTTCAAAACCTGGAGGGGTGATTCCGGGACCAATCTGACCATGCTTCTCCGAATCTGGAGGGGTGATTACGAGACCAATCTGACCATACTTCTCAAAACCATGATGCTGACCCAGTGAAGAGAGAGAAAAGTGCCTCGATTCCAGGTCAGAATCCTAAGGAGAATCGGTGGCCACTCCCGAAGGTCTCATGACACTACATGTGAGGCAATGTGTTTCGACGGTTAAAACTCCGCTTATGAAAAAGTTCTACTGTTCTCCGCGAACTCATAGATGAAACTCCGTCTCTCTCTCTCTCTCTCTCTCTCTCTCTCTCTGTTTACTTTCTCAACTTGATTGACAATCGAACGGCTACGTCACCACGCAAAACCATTAGTGAACGGCTCTGCCTAGGTTTCTACGCCTTGGCTCTAATCGTAAGTCCAACGGTTTGGGGAGAGGGGTCTTGAAAGACGACGAAATTGAACCGAAATGATGCGTAGCTTTCTCGTAACCTTGAATTTTTTAATTGATGCCGTTGAACTCGTGACAGGAAAAGATGGAAATGCCGCCCCCGGAAAGTGCCGCCCGGGGCGGAAGGGGAGCTCACGCGTGAGAGCGCGCTTGATACTCTCAGGAGTTCACAATCTGAGACGATGAACATGATTCTTCCCTTGCAGCACGGGGAAGCTATCCCCCATAGACCGCGATCGGTTGTTTTTCTGCTGAGATCGTTGTATGAGACGGCAAATATCTTTGACGACAATATTCATATCTGATGGTTGGGACGCTGCGTTCCTGGTCTTGGCTCGAGCAACTGGACTCCCTAATTCAGAGTCACTTCGACTCAGCATTTAATGAGGAGCTCCAAGATGTATTGTTTCCTTGGCTCGTCGGGATTCATGCTGTCGCATCAAGCTGCTCACTGGGATGTTCTGCGGCGTCGAAAGTCGCGAAGCTCATCTGTTGCGGGGATTGATGGAATCTTACAGAGGTGCACCTCTCCAGATACTAACTGGATTCGACGTTCGCTGTCAGTGAATGGGAAAAATGATAGAAACTTATCGTGTCGCATCGACACCTCCATCGTGTGATATTCGGAGCATGAGGATATCCCTTCGGTGATGGTTTTTGGTCCACAAAATACATAGGAAGAAATCCGTCGGAAAACCTCATAACTCGAGATTCACTGGATTGTGGTAGAATCAGAAAGTACTCCATCTCGCAAAATGAGCTGAGTGCCCCAGTGTCGACGCTTTTCAGATCTTATCGGCGGGCACCAGTGATGTGACCTAGGCGAACGGAGATCCTGATGGATCTTTCCATTTTCCAGTTCCGAAACGTCATAGGTCCGAACGTTATGATTGCTTCAACCGCCCTTCGTGTCTCACTGATTAGCGAAGCAGTCTGGATTGGGCTCGACGCTTATCTGCCTATCTGATTCCAGAGTCTCGCCGTTAGCAAGCCCTCACAGCTCCCACCAGAGCGAAAGAAAGCGATTTGCTTGATATCCTCATGAATGGGCTCGCTCCCGTTCGGAGACGAGCACATAGATCCCCATGAGACGATTTCCCAGAGCCTCGTAGAATATTCCGGTATTCAAACGGCTCGCTGACTGAATTATTCAATTCTTCCGTATCGTCTCGCAGGAGGTAGGTTCATAGTAGTTTCCGAGCTCGGGAACATTCTGGAAAAAGCCACGGTAGAGCTCGGAACGAGAGGAAGAAGCACTTCTACGCAGTTATTTGTGCTTTGCGGACATCGTGGGTTTGGACAAATCCCCCGAAAACTTCCATCAGTCGGATTCCGTTCAGAATGAGATTCTGTTTCTCCTCTCGAGCAGGATAGTGTAGACCGTAGACAGGCGCATCGGGAACCGTTCCAGTGATCCCGAACGCGCGAAGCGCGGCCGACGGTGTGGGACGCCCGCCTTCGCGATCTCACACACAACGGAATCGCCGGGGTAAAAGCGCGTCGAACTTGCACTCCTCTCAGCTTGATTTGAGCTTGAGCCTGAGAGGACTATTTTGGCAGTCTGAGCGTCTGTGGTCACGCTCTTATCCAATATCGGCGGTGTGATCTTGGGTTTGGTAAGCATTTCTTCGTACTCCTCCGGCACTCTCTGACAGACTGTATGCGGCGACCGGCACATTCGCCGTTGACGGTTGATGAATTTCCGCAACCAAGTGTTATCAGGAGAGATAGGGATTTCAGGCACGATGTCATGAATGCCTGAAACTGCCTATATCCCTTTGTTTTGCCTTTTTCAACGTTTCGTCTGTGATTCTGCCTATTTGTCGATTTCATGGACCGAGAAATAGATGGAACAAGCCTGTTAATCCGAAATTCAGATCTTTGGGGAAGTAAACGAGATCTGGATCACGCCCATTCTGCCATTGCACGGAATAGCGCATGCTTCATTCTCCGAGGATCGCTAATGTCCGCGTCCTCGATCTCGTGAGTGCACGTTCGACGCGCGCTCGATGAACTCACGAGGCCCATTGCCAGGGCCGGATTGACCATTAGGCAGTTTGGGCGAGAGCCTAGGGCGGCACATTTAGAGGGGCGGCGAATTTTCGGGAGCGCTATTCGAAAAAAACATCCAGAATCTACGGAGCGGGAGCGGATTTGAATCAGCGAATAGTTCGCGAAAGAGGAAGCTGGAACGACATTTCGACGAAAGCGGGGAAGATGGAGAAGCTGAGCTCAACACGGGGGAGAAATTGGGAAAGCACGTGTTCTTTATCATGGCCAACAGTTTCACCACAGAGTTGAGCCGAAGGAAAAGTCCATGCGATCGCGCTCTTGAAACCTTCGGAGTCTTCTCCAACTTCCGCACTCTCAACTCCGCCTCAGAAATCAGAGATGGGGCAATGTGATTCATTCGGCATGCCACAACGATGAAGCGGGAAACATCGTTGAGGAACTTTGGCACCTCAAAGAGTTCGTCGCCGTGAGAAGAAAGAGTTCCGGAACCTCAATAAAATGTGCGAGGCAATGAGAACCGGTGACCTTTTAGACATCTTCCCGAACGTAGATATCGCATTCAGAATCCACATTACCACGCCGGTCAGCAATTGCACGGCAGAGAGATCGTTCTCGTGCCTGGAACGGCTCAAATATTTCATTCGGTCAACGACGGTGGAGAGACGATTGAACGACTTGGCGCTGCTGACTGTCTAGTGCAAAATGGCAAATCTGACTCCAGATGAACATGGGGCGGCAAATTTTCTCGGGCCTAAGCGTGGCGATTTCTCAAATCCGTCCCTGCCCTTTGCCTTTTCTTTTAGCACGCCGTGCCGGCTGGGATCCAGCTCGCTCTTCAACTCTTTCTTAACCGTCGTTTCACATGCGCGTGCTCAACTTTCCGCGATGTCCAAACACACCGAGTCAAGGTAACGATATGAGCGCTGAGCTCTCGATTTCTTCGCCAACCGATCTTGCGTCGTTTGAGTTTGCCCCTTTAGTCAGTGTGAATGTAGAGCGGTCGTTTTCTCGCTTCGAGTCTCTGCTCTCAGACCGCAGATATCGGTTGATTCCGAACAATGCAAAGCTTCATATAGCTCCAATGGGCAATAAGGAGCAGCAGTATTAGCAAGGTTCAAGCTTTTACCTCCATCATCACGAAATGGCTTCCTTCATCCGAAGTCTTAACGCCCCTTCCAACATTTTCGCCGCCTGTTTCAGCAAGTGTGAATGCCGATTTTGTGGATTTTCAGTGCGTTTTTCCGGGATTTTCAATGGCATTTTGCCTGCCGTTTCTCGAGTTTTTTGGTGCCTAAAACTCCTATCACTAGTTATCAGCTTCGGAGTCGTCAAGCGATCACCTCTGCAGATAGCTCGATCTTGGAGCATGTGGTCCTGAGCAGCTGAGGGCGATCCTCGATAGCATATTCGAGCATCGCGGGTGTCCTTCCGATTCGCTCATCGAGGCTTCATGCTCTTCTTTCCGAGGCTGCGCACCAGGTGGAACGTGCTCTCGTATTCGGATGAATCCCGTATGTACTTGATGTCAGCTTTACTGTCACAGCGAAGCACGACCAGGCACACAAGCATAGCGTGTCATTCAAATTGGAACGCTCGCTGAGAAGGCATCTCAGGACCGTCCTGGAACTTCGGCCCGCGTTCCAGTTTTGGGCACAGAGCCACTCGAACTGAGGTCTACTTGATGGCGCTGCCGTGGCCGTATTTCACTCACGTGTCACTTCACGAGAGAAGCCGAGGCGTTCGGACTAATTGAAGCAAAGGCGTCGAATTTTTCGTCGCCCATCGGTAGTATACATTCGTGACGAGTGGAAAACGGCATTCAAGCTCACAGAAAAGGAATGACGATCGAATGGCTAGTTGTGAGCCCCTGTATTGCCCTTCATTGCCGAAACATCTGAGACACTTCGCTGCGAGAACGCTGCACTGCGAGGCTCACGATCGCCAGCTCCGGAGTATACTTTCCCGGGTGTGCGCCCATTACTGCGAAAATCCGACATTGCGGAGACCCATCACCGCGACAGAATCTAGAATCTCCTACACGAGACGTCGTACTTCTGTGATGTACCTTTCCTTGAATCGCTTCAAAATTACATGTGAGTGATTGGTCACGTCTTCCGAGCATCAGTGCGCTTGAACCTATTCATGGCTCCGCTGCGCTCCGAAGTCAGCGGACGCTCGCTCCTGTTCATGTGAATCAAACCTGAGAGAGATGACACTCTCCGTGCAGGTTTTCGCCCATGAGAATGCTCCTCATTGGCGTCGATGAATCATTCAAAATCATTCAATCCTACTCGGAGTCGCTCATCAGAAAGCCTCAGGAATGTATCTGAGTTCTGCTCCACAAACTCCAGGTTTACGTGGAGTACTCAGTCTCTGAGACCATTCCCGCACCACCACCTATTTTCCACCAACATTGCTTCGAGGAGGGGCGACGAGCGCAAGAGGAATGACATGATGCTCGATACCCTTGAACGAAATGGAGCTGCTGTCATGTTATGTGGACACCCTCAAGAAGAGCCGATTTACCTTCTCGGAGAACGGTAACCTGGCCTCGACCGTTCGACAACTTTCCCATTTGAACCCAGTTCAACCGCAGAAAGAGAAAAAAGAAGCGACACAGCAATGGCGCCAAAGGCGGAGGCAGTCAAAGGAGCGAGAGAAATGCGTACTGGAGCACTCTCGCATCTTCAAAGCTGTTCACATTCCTGTGTTCCTTCGAGTCATCGGCATACATCTTCACTCTGACAAGCTCAGCGGAAACATTTTTGATTGACAGATGGCTCAGAATAGTTATTCCCAGGTGACCGCTCATCCGGCAACGACCAACTAGTGTCACCGAAGTGCGGTTCGGCGCTCACGGACCCACAACTGTCCTCGAAATGTCGAGACGGTTTGCCCAGCAAAATCCTGGGGAGTTTTCCTTGAACCACAAATCCGAGCCTAATGTTTCCAGAGATTTTCATCTGAGAGCTCATTGGGCTCTCCAGCTGAGAACCCAAGGCCGCCAAAAAAAATTGAAAAGATCCAACAGGCAGCGGAAAGTTTACTCAACTGATTGAAAAGTTGCGCACTATTGGACTCAGCAATTGTTCTCTTGAAACTTGATTCTCAGTCGGGCTTCAGAAGAATATACCGCTCGTCATGAGGAGAGCCATTGTTGTGCTGGTTTCCTTTACCGTTCTCAAGATTAAGCTTTCCGTTGCGGAGGATGTTGATGACTACGTCATTTCGTTCAACCTATGCGGTAAGAGTCACACCAGGGACTGGCAACCACTAGCGCATACGGAAACCTCAGATCGGTTGCTCCGGTTTTCCTCGGGAAAGTCGCATGCCGGACACGAATTCTCGATGAACAATCCCGTTGGGGACTCGGGATGCCGATCATAAGCTCGGTACAGGCCGACAGAACTCGTTCGTTGCCGAGACCTGACACTTCCTTCTCCCATCTGTGATGTTCGATCCCCGACTTCCGTACATTTCCAACGGCTTCTTGCGGGATCCGAGCTTCCGGCAGTGGAGGCGCTCTGACGCACATTCTCTCTGAGCTCTGGAATTCGAAGCCGTTGGGGAGGTGGATTGGTTTCAAATCATCAGAATAGAGGAGTGGACGAAAGGATCCAGACGACCCACCCGAAAGGTTCATCTGCATGTCCATCGGGGCGTAATGAGGCCATTTGGAGGACCTTGGCTCTGACTGTACTCCTCAATCGGTGGAAGCTGGAGGAGGGGCCGCTTAGAAATCCCATGATCAAGTCCGGCACCGGGCGGTACTCTGCTCTGATGCGCCGCCTCCCCCCTCCCTATCAATTACTTTATCATTCTCCCTGCGAGGGTCTCTCTGAAATCATGCTCTTCAGGGAAGTCCTAACCGGCTTCATTTGCAGCCCACTCGACAGAGTTTGTCGACCCGTTTCTAGAATGCGTCTTCGAGGTCCTACCGCCCAAGGTGAACGTCAAAATTCCAATCTGTGGGGGACCATTTCGCCCGCATAAGCCTCACTCGATGCTTCATACCCGATGTGCCGAAACCGATTTCAACGAAAACCCCGAGGGCCAGAAACCGCTTCTCTCGTTTCGATGGTCAAGTGGATCCGGTTAAGCTTCTATGCACAGCACAGGGTAGAAAGAATGCACTTTGATGGGCAATGAGATACGAAGTAGATCATGATAACTTGGGGACTGTACATCCAAAACCATGCCCGACTTGAACGCGAGCCGAGCTAGGCAGGTTACCAATCAATGACATACCGGGTATGTGAAGGAAGCCATTTACGTCGAGGAACTCCCTGACATTGGAACATTCGCGAAGCGCCAGCAAGTTCGACCTCACTGGAGATCCTTCGCTTGACAACCCTGACTTCAGAATTACACGAGGGTAGTCTCTCACACCCATACATAGAAGCTTAGCTCGATTCGCTTGACGATCGGAACGAGAGAAAGGGTTTTCGACTCCACGGGATTTTTTTCCGGTCTTAGGGCTTTTTGGTGCAATAACTTTCGGCACATCAGGGAGACACCCACTCGTTGCATACCATGGATCACGGAAACCCTTTCCAGGCAGCTGCGATAGGGCGGAAAAAAGTTTATGGAGTTCCGGGGTTAACTGCGGTTGACGTCTTCCTATTGGCGTGTGGAGCGAATAACGGAGAAGGCGCTTTGCTGGTAAGGATCGACCCGGACTGAGCAAGCGAAGTCTTGTCGGATTCCATCGCGGAGCTAACTCCTCAACTTTTCGCAGTTCACGGAATTCCTCAAAGAAATCGACGTGAGCAACACTGACGTCTCAAGATCTCTCTTCTTAGAATAAGCTGAATAGGCCGCGACTCATGCGATCACTGAATGAAGACGAGACTTGGGGCGCAACATCGAAAACCACCGCTTTTTGTTCCAGAGTTCCGAGCGTAAGACCGTGAAAGACATAGGCGCAACTTGCAATAGGAAGTATGATCATCTGTGAGAATGATACTCAGAACGGCTTCATCTGGCAAAGTCCCATCAGAAGGGAGCTTGATGGGGCTTGGGCCAATCATCATACACTAATACGTTGGGTCAATAAATTGAGGCGGCGGCATTCAGGGCCTTGTCTTGGCTGAGAGTTCGGAATAAAATGTGAAACTGGAGTCGCACAGCTGGTTACGATAGTCATCAGTGATTTTTGAATTTTGAATTTCTCGTGTCTGACACTCAGACTCGTGCGAATAGCGCAGCCCCCGATCGCTGAGATCGGAATCGACTTTCTCGAAACTGTTGACAGTAGGTTCCACAACCAGGCTGGGCACGTCTTCCGCTTCATAAAGCTCAGTGATGAGAGAAATGTTGAATTATACATTGTTATAATTCAAAAAAATATTCTGTAAGAATAATTCTGTGTTCTGTAAAATAGAAAGATATTATAGTGAGAGAAAAAACTCTCTCTATAATCAGAGATCTCATCACTGAGCTTTATGAAGCGGAAGACGTGCCCAGCCTGGTTGTGGAACCTACTGTCAACAGTTTCGAGAAAGTCGATTCCGATCTCAGCGATCGAAGGCTGCGTTAGTCACACGAGTCTGAGTGTCAGACACGAGAAATTCACATCGAATCCATGCTTAGAAGAGAAAGAATCTTCCCACGGGATTAAAAGTGCTATCTTGAGCATTGAGAAGCATTTCTCCTCTTCAGAGAACACGGCGCTGAGGTAGCGATCGCTGACAATGGCTTCTAGCATTATGTCGCCTATCAGAATGGGCGAAGCGATCGCTCATTCCTGGAAGTCTGCAAAGCTGAATCCGGCCTATGGCATGCCCGAGCTCACATCTGCCGGCAGCCCGCCCCTGCGCACACTGGTCACTGTCACTGAAGGCTGCCACGATCTCTCCTACTCGTATGGGATAGTTCACACACAGATAGCTCATCGCTATCGGCTCTCATATCCGGACTCATTTTCGTCAGCAGCTGACCGCTTGCTCAAGGTTTGAAGATGCAACGAATGCGAACGAAGCAGCCGGATGGAGCATCTCGAGCATGAATTTCACCGCGGGGAGCGTCCGAATCGGGGTCAAGGCGAGCGGCAGCACAACATTACTAAGCGGCGTCGGCGATAAAAAGGAGAATTCACTCCCGAGACACTGATGAGCAGCGAGTTTGAGTAGCTGCTTAGCTGTGGTCGGGTCTCTTACGCACACCCCGTTGCCGATCCCGACGAATGGCTGGACGGTGGCTCAGCCCACGTTCTCTCTGATCCGGCACCTAGGGGGACTCACCAATCCGAGTCACATTTCAAACTCGGTATGCGTGAAGTTACGGCCGTTGAGGTTCGGAGGAGCGAGACTGGAAGCGGTCTCTGTCGTAGAATGAAGGAGACGAGGCTGACGGCGGTCTACTACGTAGCAAGTTTCCAGGGGCCAGCCTCCCGACCCTTTCCAGGCCTAGAGGACCTTTCTGACAGGCATTCGATCACCGCGAAGAAGGGGCAGATTCGAGGCAGCATTTCGTAACCGATCCATGGTGGGTGATTGCCCTCAGATCCCGGTTCCGAATTTCATTAGATTTCACATATGGACGGATGTTGCCCTCCATTTCAGGGGTGGATTGTCTCGAGCTCATAGATCATACTTCATTGTTCTCCCATCGCCTCAGGATATCCTCCGTCCCTCTCAGGGTGGGGTCCTGGTCGATACGGAAGTTCCTTCTGGGAATGCTTTCTTTCCCCGCATTCCAGAATGACATGTTTCTCGATTTCTGGGGCGCCACATCGAGCGCATGTGTTATCGATTCCTATCTTCCCCGGGGGAGCATTTCCCGCTATTCGGTCTACTCCGACCATCCTCTATTTCTGTCATATTCTACTGGAAGCTCCATCGAAATCGAAATATCCCAAAAAAAATACATTCTCGGTCGAAGAATACCCTCCATGGGAGAAACTATGGATTTTCTCACACATGTTATGTACGCCGATGAGATTCCGACCCCCACTGTCATAAACGACGAAGGGAGATCGCTGGTAAGTTCCCTGGGTCTATGTGATTTCCGTGACGTTCTTCAATATCCTTCGTGCATTCTGAAACCTTCTCTTCGATAGAGGCTGACGCGACCTGGGACTCCAAACACACTCAGCCTGCAAATGCGCCCGTTGGTGCCGATCCCCGACAAGGTTGTACGTTGTTTCAAACGATGTCGGAAAATCTTGAGCTCGATACTGCCGACGTCAGTGCAAGCCGAACGAGATTCCAGCGTCGCTCGTTCGTTGCTCAAAGATGACAGAGCATACCTCAATGCCCCACACTCGTTGACATTTCCATTCAACGATAGTACTTCAGGTATGGGGATGCAAAATCGGAGTGAAGGTTGTTTGACCTCCGTATTGATAGCCGTGGCTCGATGTCGGGCACATCTCAGTATCATGAGCTCCTCGACGATTCTCCTGCTCAGTGAACTCTTGTACCACTCACATTGGCGGATTTCCGTCTGTGCACTCATTCGGATAGCCAGCTTCCAACGGTTGATATTCGTTCTAGAGCACGGAGGGTGATTTCGAACCGCAAACAAAGCAAAATAACAGAGCTCAAACACATTGGGGCCAGCGCAATGAATTGCAGTCATGTGGAGTCTCCAACTGCAAAATCACGGTTTTCGGTCGCAGTTAACCGAAAACTGCATTTTCCGGAAACTCAAGTCTTCTGCAAGGCCCAGGTATGGAACAGAGAGCGAGAAAACCGGAAACCATCGGAGCATCGGAAGCCACTGTGGAGCTGGAGGGGGCAGAACCACTTGAAATGGTTCAGGACTAGACCTATTTTCCGTTGTAACGCATAATGGAAAATAGTATTCCCGTTATAACGGAAAGAGAATTCCGGTTATAACGAAAAATGAATCCCCGTTAAAACGGAAAATGAATTCCCGTTATAACGGAAAATCAACTCGGCAAAATACATGGAAGACTTCCTTTCCATCCAGACTTTTCAGCACTTCTCAAGGACCAGCCCCAGGAGTACCAGGGGACAAGAGACTACGGAGATCTCACACGGCTCTACTGTGTGTGTGAACTCCGATCTTGCTGATGCTTTCGCTCAAGGACTTCCTCAAAGGTGCTGGTGTATATCTGGGGGAATTCTATCACAAATCATGTATTTCCATGAAACTTTGTGAGTGCGAACCGGGTCTCGAGTTGAGCTTACACAACAAGTTACACCCAAAATATTCGAATGACCTGCTATTTGATGAGGCCTCACGGGACGCGCTCATGATCATGCTCGTATTTGTGCTGCATTTGCTGACGCTGTGGGACCGGAACTCTAGAACCCCACAATAACCTCACAATCGAGAACGAGAGAGTGAAATTAGCAGGAGCACGAAAATATGAAGAGGCAGTCCATACAGGAACATATATAAATGTTGACATCACAGAGATGTTTAACTGAACATATTCATGTAAGTTTCAATTGGATCCACCTCACATTGTTGAAGGGAGTGCACGGGTCACGAATCGTCGACCATGAAGAGATCGAGCGGATCATCTTTGTCGAAGCGTCGTAGAAATGGAGCGAAAAGTCTTACTCGAAGCGTCACAGAGATTCTGAGACGCGTCAAGCTTGGAGCGTCAGAAAGATCGGACGAGGCTCCTTATGATAATGTAACTTGCAGCCTGAAAGGGATTGGGTGGATCGACTCGCGTCTTGCTGGAAATTCCCGAGTATTCTCTGTTTTCCGGCGACCGGGAACGGGTATTCGCTCTCCGGATCCAAACACCTTACAGCCGCGCGAGATGACCATGGCTCCTTGTCTTTTGGTAGCCCTGGTGCCGGTTCTTTAGAAGTACTGCAGAGTATGGACAGAAAGCAAATCTTCCATTCCTTCTCCCGAATTGATTTTCCGTCATGCGCTCCAACGGAAAATAGGTCCATTCAGGACCCCGATTCTGTGTTCGGTGCACGAGCCGATACGAAAACTTCCCCCACCCCCCACTCTGTTTTTTTCCACGTTCGTGGAGGATGTGTGGAGAATCCAGGCTCCCTGGGATATTTATTGTCTGCGCATCGGGCGAAGCAGTTTTGAATTCAGCCGGTCAGACCCACTCAAAAACATGTACGGTTTGGCCATGTGGAGTCATGAGAAACACTCGCATGTGATATTGTAGACGTCCACGATGGATCGTGAGAGTGACCATTTAGTGTATTCAAAACCGCAGTGAATGCAAGACCCCTCCCTGCCGAGAGGAAATCCATCGACGCAATGTCCACTTGCGAGCACTGCCCCGTGTTCCACTGATTCCTGGCACTGACCCCTATAGAACTTCATCGTTGTGTCGTCTATTCTGGAGGCCGTCGAACTTTTCCGACATTTCCGAGCTGCCACAACCGGGAGCTCGCGAAGGACTCCAAGAAGTATGGTCAGCGGCCAGATGGATCTTGGAATCACCTCCTCAGACTCTAAAAAGTATAGTCAAAATCAGCCTCACTTACGTGATTTCTGATTTGATTATGATTATGCCCAACTCTGTTGGGGATACCTTGAGGTGATACCGGTGTAAATCTGATCAAACTTGACGGGGTCCATGGGGGGGGGGGGGATATATTCCAGAGTTGACATAACCATACCACTGGGCGACGATAGGAGTGATATCGGGGTCGATCTGCTCATATTTTTCGGGGTCCATGGAGGGGATTCCGAGTTCGACTTGACCCCCAGGAATGTGGTCAACTCGACCTCGGAACCACCCGCACGGAATCTCGAGAAGTATGGTGAAATCATCACCGACCAGGGTTCGCGCGAGCTCAACCCGAGAAAGGGTCTGAACCCGAGTCGAGGACCTGAACTGTGGCTTGGTCAATGACGTAATGGGACTGAACAAAGAATAACAATTGCCCTGATTGTCGGAGGACATGGCGATCTCATATTTGCATTTCCTGTCGATGCGAGGCTCAAACGGGACTTTCTCGCCTTCAATTGGAGGCGGTGTTCTCAAGATCACTTTCGGGTAAGGTGCCTGGATAACTGTGCAGCCATTTGACCGTCCTCGGTCAAACTCGGACTCGTCCGAGTGCAAAAATGCGAACGACACGCTGATCAAGGCAACCGGAACACAAGGAATTGAAGTGATCGACGTGGTGCGGAATCATCGACAAATGGTGAACAAAGGAACCTACACATACACAGGACTAGAAGAGTGTACATTAGCATGCGCAAATGCCATATAGTCAAGAAGGCAGCAGCTTTTTAGGAATAAAAACTGTAAGCCCGAAGACGCCCAGCACGACCGCAAGCGCGCTCGGCGAAGAACGAGAGCGGAAGCGGAAAGATCCGAGCCCGAAGACCTTGAGGTCGGAACCTCAGCGGAAACCCCAGGCCGCGATGATCCGGGAGGAACCAGCGCGGAGCTCACGACAGCCGCCAAACTCAGCCCCCAGGCCGAGACATCGTCTACAGCCCGGAGAAACAAACCGGAGAACGAGTCACCAGCCATCGAAGGCGATAGACCTGACGAACATCATTACACAGGCGCTCCTGGCTTACGAAGCGAGCTCGCATATGAAGCGAACTCGGGCAAGAAGGTCATGAGCAAGATGCGGGCGGAGGGCGCCTCACGGCCTTCCGTCTCAATGCTCCTCTGGAATGGCGAAGGACTCAGGGGTCTCCTGGATAGACTAGATGACGATGCAATCTGGAAGCAGCACGATGTCGTTCTCCTCACGGAGACATTCATGATAGAAGAACTTGACTTCGAAGAATTCATCAGCTACCACAGACTCGCTAGAGCACCAGAAGAGCGCGGGAGACCAAAGGGAGGTTTGACCGTGTATGTGAAAAAACACCAACCACAATTCCAAGTAGCAACGAGAGATGAGCACTACATCATTCTAAGCAGCAGTACCATGGAGATTGGTGTCTCCTACATACAACCAGAATTCGCAGCACTTGCAGTTCTAGACATCGTTCATAGCGCGGTGTCGAAGATGAACCTCTCCAAATCGGTTATTGTCGCTTGTGACTTCAACTCAGGGATCGACAGGGCAGAGACGGAAAGGGAAAATACCTGACCGAGTCAGTGGAAGCTATGGGACTGACATTGCTCAACGAAACCAAAACTCCCACAACAGGGTGCAGCACAATCGAATTATACTTCGCAAGTGACTCCGTCAAAGTAAAATCATACTCAGTCTGTAATCATCTAGTGAGAGCATTTCCCAGCTCACTTAGAGGTAGAACCTCGAGGAACACGGCGAAATCTGCACTCCCGGCAAGAGATGCGATACTCCCGAATAATTCAGTGTCAATCGATGGAGAACGAACTGGAGCACGTGAGACACGACCAGCGAATCGAAATCGGAGACCCGCACATAACCGAAGGAATCATCGTTAAGTTCATGTCATAAGGCCTCCGAAAGGCGAAACGGAGAAAACAGACGAAACGATGGTTCACCACAGAGTGCCGACAACTACTCCACAAGGCAAAGGATCTTTTGAGGAGACTGCGTAACGGAGCACAGGAGGCCAAGGAAGAATACCGACGCGCCCGGATAGAATACCACGCGGAAGTGAAGGCGAGCAAGTTGCGAACCGCTGAAGAAGACGAACGGCAGATGGTATCAAACGCGGAAGAAGAACCATACCGATACATAATCAAACGGAACAACAGAAGCGTCTGCAATGCAACCCCGGAGTCGGTCAGGGAACATTTTGAGAGACTTCTATACGATCCGGAAACAGCACCACCAGAAGCAAATGTCGAATCACCGCTAAGCTTCGACCAGTGGTTGATCAACGTCCCGTGGACGCGCCTAGAAGTTCAAGAAGTCGTCAGGTCTCTGCCGAAAGGGAAGAGTGCGGGCCCTGACGGCCTATACTACGAACACTGGAAAGCGACCATCCACATCACAGCAGAGCTGATCGCGCGTCTCTTCAACAATATCATGCAAGGAGGAAGAGTACCGAGTTCGTGGCATCGGGCCCGACTCACGCTACTGTTCAAAGGCAAGCCAGCGGATTCAAAGAGCAACATGGATCTCTTCAGGGGGATCGCGAGCGAGACGACCCTCAAGAAAATTTTCTCCAAGGGAGTGATCAGAAGAATCGAGTTCTTTATCGGAGACCACCTGCCCCCACAGCAGTTCGGTTTCCGACGAGGCCTTGGACCGCAAGACGCGCTACACGTCGTGATGTCGGGAATAGAGAGAAGTCTCGCCACGAAGGGGCATACGTATGCCATTCTGATGGACTGTCAGAGAGCTTCCAATTTAGCACCAAGACAGAGAATGGTAAGCGCTTTCAAGCGAGCAGGAGTCAATGGGCAACTTCTCAAAGTCATTGAGAGTTTCTACCACGAAGACTCCCTCGAAGTCAACATCGGAGCAGGAATCAGCGTTGACATACATTAGAACCGCGGAACGCCACAAGGCGATCAACTAAGGTGCACGGGGTTCTCACTCCTTCTTGCAGAGCTCCCCGCGAAAGTCATTGACGAATGTAGAACAGGGACGATCACAATGTTAGCGGATAACATTATCAGTCTCCATCGAAGCCGGAGCCTACTCCAAGAGATGCTCGACGTAGTGAGCGAACATCTTGAGGAGGAAGGACTACGACTCAATGCTTCAAAGACAGTGGTGATGAATATTAGACGAGGAGGCCGACCCAGCCGACACGACCGAATTTTGTGGAAAGGTGGAATTCGTGTCATCAGCAAAATACCTCGGACTTCGCTTGCAGACAACTGGGACATGCTTCACGGAGCATGTCGAAGAGGTTTGCTGCAAGACGATCGCTACAATGTACGGAGACACCGGAGACCCCTACAAATCTCATACAATTCTCATAAAAGCCCTACCAAAACTCTCCCACGGTATGGACCGCCTATGGAGACATCTCAGAGTGAGAGATTTTCGAGAACTCGAGAGCTACACTTATCTCAAACGAGCCTTTCGAGTCCACAAAAGCGCACGAAATCGTTACTTGTACGTGTTGTCGGACAGCGATTTACCCTTTGTGGAGATCATGAGAAGAAGACTCTAAGCAGAAAATACGGCAGCGTTCCTCGAAATCGTCAAGGATTGGAAGCATAAGGTCGGGGCGGTACGCACGGAGCTTGAAGGGGATCCGATCCTCGAACACAGCGGAATGTGGAGTGCCGCAATGTACCCAAGAAGGCACCTCTTCGCTAGATACCTCATACACGGGTTCCACAATCAACTGTGTAGTAGAGAGAACTGTCATGCGCCGAGTGATATGTGTTCATGTAAATACTGCGGTCAGAGCTGTCCACGATATCATGCTATAGTGTGTGAGATGAGACCCGGACTCGACAATCTTTGAGGTGCAGAGCGCCATGTGTAACTAACACGCAATAAATCTGTTACCAACACCAGCCCAGCAGGAATTCATGGACGAGTGGAGATTGAAGCTAGCGGAAGCCAAGGAAGTACTCGAGGACGACCCGATCATGAGCAAGAGAGATTGGTGGAGCGGGCCAATGATCCTACGAAGGCACATCTACACGCGTTATCTGATACACGGATAACATCATCCACTATGCGGCACGCCCGGTCGACATACACCGATCGACACATGTGTTTGCCTTCTTTGTGGACAAGGCTGCCCGCGCTACCACGCTCTATTATGTGAATCAGGACCGAGGCTCGAAGACCTCGGATGAACGGAAGTTCTATTATGTAACATACATGCAATAAATTAATATATAATAATAAATCTGTTATATATTCATTCGACCGTCCTCACTATCTCAAAGTCTACTCAAAGTACTGGACGCGAGGATTATCATCAAGTCAAACCTGTCGCTTATGGATGGAATGCCATGCGATGCGATCGAGGATTTGATAAAGTCTCTCTATGGCTCGTTCTATTTAGATAAAGTGTCCAGGAACGTGAACGAGCGAGGATGGCTCCAGCTTGTCCTCGACTCTGAACGTAGACATTTCGACAACAGACATTTACTCGGATCGGATTCGCCGTGACTTTCTCTGCGGAAAGAATGCCGTTTTTCTGAATCATGGATGACTCTTGGCCGAACCCAGTGCAATCCCCCATAACAATCAATGGTAAACACGACGTTCGCTCTAGGCCACTGCTCCATTCGCAGACGAGGGATCCCAGATTGATAAGAGTATCAGCCCGATCAGCGCGGAACATGTTTGATGGGAGCTGAAGACAAACATCGGGGTCGCCATGAATACAATAAAGACTGGTTGGTTGTTGCCCGGACTGTTAAGAAGCCGAGGAATGGATCTTGGATGCATCAAGTCCCCCATGGAGATACACGCAGGGAACCACGTTGTCACTGGATGAATTTTCATCCCATAGAATGTGGGATCCCACCGAGGATGGCTTCAGACAGAGTTGTGTCCTATCACTGCTTAGTCGGAGAGGAGGACCTCATGGATGAGATCTAGCAGAACGAACCACAAACCCCTACCCTTGCTGTACGCGTCGCGGAGTTCTCCTGATCAAAATCGTGATGATTTGTTGCGACATAGCTCAAACTCCCATATCAATGTGCCACGGGAGACCAATTGCTGGGAATTCGATACGGTTCCGCATACAGGTCCTCTTGGCGATAGGTCGGGTTGGCTTTCTCGGTGAACCGGACCGTGGATCCCCGTAAAAGATGAAAGAACTGCTACGGCGGAAATGAGAGGAAACCAGAGTGATTTCGCACCTGATTGAGGAGGGGGATAAGTTCCTCAATACATCACAGAGCGTCCTTTGGGTCAAGAAGGCCATGGAGCCTTCCTGAACAATTTATTCCCGACGACTCCCGATCGAGGAAGGATTCCTGAACCAATTAACAGTGGTCCTCCTCCAACGCGTATTCGATCCCGCTATCGATCCCGTTCGAGAATCTCGTAGGACAGAATCTCTGGCTGAGCTTCTCAAGATCTCTGTAGCGGGACAGAAAGCCGTTATGTTGAGTTTCGTCGTCTGGACGCGTGATGGCGTTTATGGAAAATGAGATGGCTTTCGGTTCATCATTCCGGAAGAATTCTCACTTTCTGGAGCTAGTCGTAGTCATGGGCGTGAACTTGATGGCTTTCAGAGGGAAATTCGAGGTAAAGATCCATGATTTGTCGACGAATTTGAAGTCCAACGCTTCGACGCGCCCAATCGGCCTTTCGCTCGTCACCAAGTATCGATAGGTCTTTCCGGGGGTGAATGTACTGCAAAGGAATCGAGCTCATACACTCGCAAACTTTGTGCTCTGGTAAACCGTGATCTCAGAGCCTTTGTGACGAGCCGACTGTGGTCTCAGGAGGGAAACGTCCTCTTCTAGTAATTCTACTCTAGCTACTGGCGCCTTGAATGATAACTAGGCAAGAGCTCCTCGCAGGGAGCTGCGAAAATTGCCCGCGTGGTTTCTCACTTTCGATCTCCCGTTTTGGGACGGCAAACTGCACATTCTCGGGAACTAGAACAGGTCGGAGCGCGATGAGAAGAGCCACACAGCTTCTCGTCCGAGATCCACGAGCTACCTGATATGACAGTCGAACCTGGTCGTGCTCGAACGACATGAATCCCGAGGAGCCAAGACGAATGTTCTCAATGAGAAGTTTGACTTTCTCGGGGTTAAGAAACGGGGCAAACTTTTTTCCGAGATAAGAGACTTGTGTGCCTGTGAGGGCGCGCGCCCGAGTCGGAAGCCCAAGAAACCCCAAGTTTCCACCTTCCCGTTGAAATTTGGTACACAGCTCAACAAGTCATCTCTTAGGGGATCGGATTGTTCTGACGATTCTTGACCACAGAGAGTTGGAGTGAACGTCACCGATAGCAACTATGGAACGAACCTCATTTTTTGCCCCAAGTCAAACTCGAAAGGTTTTCGGTTTGAGTAGATAATAATGGACGCTGTTCCTCGGAACGCTGAGGACTGCCAGGTGCTGCTACTCGAGCCAAGTTCCATCTCAACTTGGTAATGGAATAGACAGAAGGGCGATTTAGGGCTCGTTTTGAAGTACATCCGAACGGGGCTGCGGAATTTTCCTCTCAGTTTGTGGGCGTGCTCTCCACCGTCCACCGTCATTACTGCGCAGCGAGATCCGTCGAAGCCACAGTCGGAGCAGTGACCGCGCACGAAACTATCGTAGCTGGCACAGGCGAATGCGATCGGCAGGCATGTCTGATTCCCGGCCGAGTTTTGGATGAAGTCGAGCACGTAATCTATGGCGCGCATGTGCTTGCAAGCGAATATATTCGTCATGGCCTCCACATCAGGGAGAGAGGTTGATTGCAATGCTCTGCCGACGGCCTTCTGCAATTCGCAACCTGGCATATTTTCACCACCGTTGGGGTAGAAATCCACGTCGCCGATTGGCTGTTCTATCCCTAGTCCTGCCTTGAGAATATTGCCCGTGCTCGTATGAATCACTTCGACGAACTGTGCATCGGTCCTCGCGAGTCGCCCCTCCGGAGTGCACAAAGCGAATGTTAACGCGGCAGGATCGAGAGCTAGAGGAATGAAACAACAATGATTCTGGTCACATGGGAGCAGAAAGATCCAAGATGGAGAGCGGGTATCTCCTGACGGCACCCACCCGTTATCCTTCCCAGGGTGCCGTTGAGCCACTTGCCGGCGAAACCGACGACGTGACTTCCGAGACTGTGTCCGTAGGCGTGCACCGAAGAGGGAGAGATGCCAAAGGTTTCCTGGGACGACGAGTCGGAAAGTGAACTGTCACGGTCCATGTGCCAAGAACATCAGCTGCGGTCATGTTGCCGCCAAGGCGGATCCAGAGCAGCCACTGGGATGCTCTGGTGTTGGAGTCATTCTGCATCATTACCTCAAGCTTCTTGACGAAAAGTGCAACTTCTGCGCCGACAATGCGAGTGTTGGCAGCGGATACCGAGTAAGCCATTCCGCTTCCTCCGGACCAGTCTACGAGAACTACGTTGAAATCGTCTTTGCGCAAGAGGGCCAGCCTGAGCTCTCGCATCCACATCGCAGTATCCACACCACTCCACCAGCCATGCACGATCAACTGGATGGAGGAAGCATTGTATGATTCGGATCCGGTTCATGTAAACTGGATTTTGGATGGGACGCGATGGAGCACCGTGACTTACTATGGTGCGTCTCGTGGGATCGAACTCTGAATTGCGTAGCCGCTCGCTTGTGACCGGGGACGGAATCCTGTGAACCCGACCTGTTACAGACCGAAAAACGAACTCGGTTCCTATAGATCGGGGCTGGCTCGGACTCGTCGGAGGCGGGCAGTTTCCTTGCGGGATGCATCCCAGTTCTCCGAAGCAAAACTCTGCGAATTCACAAATGTATCGACGGAACTCGAAGAGCAAGAGGGTAACCACAGCGGTCGGAAACGCCGGAAAACCATAAATTTTGAACGGCTGGACCGATTCCCCTGAAGTTCCGCGAGGGAGTTCTGGGTCCGGAGGAGCAAGCTTTGGTGTTACAAATAACCAACCCGAAAAATTGCTCCAGAGGGAGCAAAATCGAAAAAGGAAACAGATTTCAAATCGGCGAGGAGGGTTGGAAAGCTGGTGCGATTCCGCATATTTTTCCCCATCAGGAAAATTCCCCCAGGGTCATTCGTGTAGGAGCTATAGACCGATTTTTTGAATCGCTCATAAGTCCTCAAAAATGCACTTTTTTCATCGGATAAAAAACGGAGGATGCGTGGAATTTCTCGGGCTAGCTGATGCCGTCGATGAACCAATTCATTTTTGCGGGCAAATAGTTGTTTTAACCTGTTTTTGGTGAAAAAACGCATTTTTTTCCCGTTTTTCTTTAAAATGGTCCACGCTTCGGAGCACCCAGGCTCGCATGCGGCTCTGAGAGGTGCGTCCAGTACCCCCGCACGTCATCCAGTTTACAGAACTTGCGCCAAACCATCCTGCTCCTCGAAAATTTCGGTATAAGCCCTCAAGTGCACTATCCTCATCGGAATCGACCAAACAGTGATGAGACCGCGAGCCTAAAATCCGTGGGATCCATTTTATAGTAGCATAACACCAGCATGAGATCAGATTCGAGCAGAAATTTCAAATTTGCCGCCCACGACACCATCTTGGGATCCACGCGGCGCCAAGATTGGCAAGAGCTTCCACAAGAAGTAACGATGAACATCACTCAACGCTCAGAAGCCTTTTCACATCATCCTGAATGTCAATATCACTCAAGGAGACATCCTTCCTAGTGTATCGTCGTGGTGGGAGTTTCCCCAAACCTCTGTGTCCTGCAATCTAGCCTAATCTATACACGGAGTTACGAGAATAAAGAGTCTAGTACTCATGGACAACTTGTCCGTTCATTTTTCTTAAATCTAACTCCAGAGGTCCCGAGAGAGACAGCCGGGAGAGGGCTCCTTGTGGTCTACGGGCCAGCCCCCAGAGACGGCCGGCCCAACACCTCCCCTTCTTTTTTTTTGGCGACGAACTCGAGGGATTGCGCCCATAAGGGTGTTGAGTCCGGCCGGTCGAAAACCAGACATACGATTGCGGTGAGGATGCTCAGGAACATCACAATGCCAATGGTTTCTCGGCACGACGGGATCAACATCGTCGTAGGGTTGCTCTGGTGCTGGTAATTGCTCACGAGGGGATCCGCATGAACTATCAACCTTTGCATCCCATCGCGATTTACGTTCTCGCGGAGGTCCTTGCGCGAGAAAAGTTCTCGGAAGTTCTCCTAGAGCTTGTTCAATGCTACCTATGCTTCTTCACTGTAGGGTTCAGTTGCGTGTCTGACTCGAGGACCAAATTCGAAGCGAAACACGGCGATTGGCTGAGAGGATTTCTGTACGTGAATATCGACGTCGAAGACTCTCCGGGAGCTTCCACGAGTGCAGTTCCGACGGCAGTCTTGGGGAATTCAGGGATCAGCAAGTGGACCCTACAGTGAAGAAGCCCAGGAAGCATTGAAAAGGCCCCAGAAGACCTTCCGAGAAATCTTCTCGCTCAAAGACAACCGCGAGAACGTAAATCGCTATGTGATGCAAAAGTGGATGGTTTATGCGGATTCCCTCGCGAGCAGTGACCGGAAGGATGTCCCCTTGAGTGATATTGACATGTAGGAGGATGTGAAAACGCTTCTGAGCGCCGAGTGATGTTCATCGTTACTTCCTGTGGAAGCTATTGGCCATATTGACGCCACGTGGATCCCAAGATGGTGTCGTAGGCGGCGAATCCGGAATTTGCGGCTCGAATCCGGAATTTTCGGCTCGAATCTGATCTCATGCTAGTGTCATGCCTCAATAGAATGAATTCCACGGATCTTAGGCTCGCGGTCTTATCACTGTTTGGGCGATTCCGATGAGAATAGGGCACTCGGGTGCTTGTATCGAAATTACGAAAAAGCAGGATGGTTCGGCGAAAAATCAGTGAACTTGATGACTTGCAGGGGTACTCGACGCACCTCTCAGAGCCGCGTGCGAGCCCGGATGCTTTGAATGGTGGACCATTTCGAAGGAAAAACGGAACAAAATGCGTTTTCTCACCAGAAAGAGGTCAATACAATTATCTGCCCACAAAAATGAATCGCCTCATCGACGGCATGAGCTAGTTCGAGAAATTCCACGCATCTTCCGTTTTTTATCCGATAAGGAAAGTGCATTTTCAAGGAGTTATGGGCAATTTTAGAAATCGGTCTATAGCTACCTCACGAATGACCCTAGGAAAGTTTTCGATTCCGCCCCCTTCGAAGCGAGCTTTCAGGCTGGTTTTATCACCAAAAGTTTCTCCTCCGGACCCAGAACTCCCTCGCGAAAATTCAGGAAAATCGGTCTAGCCGTTCAAAAGTTATGACACCCCGGCGTTTCCGACCGCACAGCGGTCGGGATCGTGATGCGGAATTTATTCTACGTACCGTTCCGGCCTCTCACAAAACTCCAGGCGTGGGCGAAGAGAACGGCCAGTAGGACAACTTTCTTCGACATAGAACTCGCAATCGAATCAGAAACTGGCGGCGATCTGTCGGGTTATGCTGCGCTTTATATACCCAATTCGCATTATAGAACACCTCCACTATATCGCACAGCCGAGAGTAAGACGTGTCAAGAGATCTGTCCAAAATCACTCAAGGAGAACAATAACTCACCGCTCGAACAATGTGCGTCTTTGTGGTGACGATGCATGCTGAATAGCCGCGAAATTCGGGACCCGCAGATCTCGGATACTTGCGATCCACAGAGCAGGATTCGCAGCCTGGCTCCGGAAATACTTCGAAGGATCTGTGATCGATGCCTCGAAACACTCGAAGCCTTATCGAGGAGCTCATCCTGGATGAGTGTTTGGGAGGAAATGACGAGGAGAGGGGCGGCGATGAACTCTTCATCGAAACGCGTATAATTAAATTTACAAAGCAAGCTCGAACATGGCGTTATTTTTACCCCCCCCCCCCCTCACAAACCATTCAGGACTGCCGGTCAAAATCTGCTGGAAACCGTACTCAACTGCTTTCTGAAGCATGATGGTGTCGGCTAGTGTTTGTAGTCGGGAACGAGCACGGTGTACGACGGAATGTGAGACGGAAGAGACTGGATCGCAGAGGGTGTATTCCTTCTACAGATCATCCCGGTCAAGGGAGGGTCACCCGAGAGGTAGGCGTTTCGTCTCGGGACTTATTCGTGGTCAGTGAGAAGGATGCAAGTATGGGGCAGGTGCACATCGACACGGCTTTACTCTGTGTCCAAGGAAGCGCAGATTTTTCCGTCGAGATTGATGAGGACGACGTCGAGATCAGCGGAGGCTCGATCCATCGAGCTCCGAAAAAATTACCGGAGCCGTCTTCAGACCGGAGACGAGCGGCTTGTATTGGGAGAAACCCCTGTGGATCGAGAGCGCGGCTCGAATGTCCCAACTCCAACCGCAGGTTTGCATAGAAAATATCAAACTTGAGGAAAACTTCGTGACCCGAAAATGAGCCTCTGGTGTTTTCCATTGTACGTTCCGAACCAGGTCAGCGAAATCCTGCGAAGCATTGTTCTATAGATTTATCAGCACAGACTCTAACTCGGCCATTATTCGACCGTGTCATGAAGATCGGAAAGGCCCAAGCAGATGGCTCCTCCGGAGGGGGATTTTCATTTCCTTGCAAGCGATTCAACCGCCCTCTGAGCGCATCCCGGAAGGGTTTGGCTATTGTTCGAGCACGTAAGGGATCTCGAGGTTCTTTTCCTCGAGCTCCGATTCGATATGGATCGTCCAGCATGAAGCGAAATTCTCTTAAGAGACCTTCGGGTAACGTGCACTCCATGCTTCTGCAGCCTCGGGGATTCCGGGAATCGAGAAAAACCTGATGCGGGACCCCAGAACAAGATGTCCCAGACTGAAGATCGGATGAAACCCTGGTGGAGCCACTTCCTGGTCGTAAAGGACAATTACTCGGAGCGATGTCAGCAATGAAGTAACCAGCTACATCAAGAGCTTCGCCATTGACTCCACTGCGAGCGAATTACATTTGGAAAAGTTTGGGAGAGCCAAGACGCCTTTGAAAACCAGGCAAATGGTGGTCAGAATAAGGCCCGGATCAACACGCGGAAATTCACTGTGAGGCAAATCCCGAAAGCACGCTACTGGAACGCAGAACACGCCCGCACATTCAAAGAGCGGACATCCAAGAAATCCGGTCCGAATCGTCTCTTAAGGGAGGGTCACGTGAAATTTCGCGATTTCCGTTAGGAATTCTGCTTTTCGGTTTCGTTCTCCTCCTGATAGGCAGATGTCTTATGAAGCTCCTGTCGCTAGGCGAACGCCGGATGAGGCCTCGTTCCCGAGCAATGCTACCAGAGCCGTACCCCTTCCCATGTTATCATTCTGGATCTTCAGGAACGAAGTTTCATACTTGATGGTGTTTGCTCAATGTCCCAAGACGCTGAGGATACACTTGATGGAGTCCCTACACTTCTCAATCCTTCTAGATGCAGCTCTTTGCGACTCCGAGGCTTGGGGCCAAATCAAACAAGACAGGATTTGACGAAATCTGCAGACAAGCCGAAGAGTAGATCAAACAACCTGTTTCTCACCCTCGTGAGATCATCCCGGGCACGGGCTGGAGTAGCCCTCGCTCCTCCCCTGAGCTCCTCGATCTCACGACGGGATGTGTAATTAGCGATTTATTATCGGAATCGCCCAATCTGGGAAGAGCCTAGAATGTTGCTGTCGGATCCCATTGGCCACATGGAATGTAGGACTTGGGTGGCATCGTTGGTCCTGGGGAATCGAAGGATTGGTGCGCATGCCGAGCGTCGACATGCGAGCCGACAATGAATAGAAGCGATTAAATGAAATCGTCACTTCTTCCAGCGTACGTCTGGCTGTCCTTGCTGAGTGGACTCATCATCATCGGCTGATCTCAGGCCAACAAAGTTTTGCACACGAATACCGTGACATGGATCTGGCTCCAAATGCTGGATTTCGCGCCCCACCCGGACCCGTGGACTTGTGAGTCCGACGATTACGGACTATCGTATCAGGAGCCATGAGCAGCCTTTCCTCTTGAACCCCGGATAAGAAAACTCATCCAACTGCCTCACAAGCTCGACATAGCTCAATACTAACACTATCAGAGCAGAGCGGGGGACAGAGCGTGAGGAGTCGCTACTTGTCACGAACATCCCGAATCGGTACAAGGTGTTTCGGAGGTCTGCAGACCCTGGTCTTATACTCTGGCAAGTGAGAGGAAGCACCCAGCGGATTGAAGTCTCACGGAACAATGCGCTGTTCTGATTTGAAACACACAAAAAGCTCTACACAGAAAGATCGCGTATTCAACGCGACCGACTTGCGTTAGTGGATCTAGAATTCCCGAAACGGACTCGCGTTTCTCATAGGCGTCCTCTCTCGTCTATCTCGAAGAAATGTACTGCAGACCCTGGAACCATCCATGTCGAGACGAAACGAAAACTTGGCAACCGAATGTAGAACAAATGTAATCCATCGAATGTAGTAAGCGAGGAAAGCTCGAATGTGTTCCTACTAGGTATGGATGGACCCGATCAGATATGTTAGTCTGATGTAAAAACGGCAAGATGCTTTCAAGATTCGAGTATGTGAGAATCCGTACGGGCTTTCGACGGGAGTGTTGCGGAATCTTCCAAGGTCTCCCTGGAGACCATGGAGTTCCGAAAAGCTCCGTCAGTCTGCTCCGAAGCTGAGAGTTTCTAGCGTTCCCGAAGCGCTACAAGAGTACTGTTCCAGCCACAGTATATGAAGAAAGCCGAGAGAGCATCTGAGTCCTCCCGAAAGGAATGAGCCAACGTTGCACGTCGGCTCCATGAAGCGAACGTCACTGCGGAGTTGTAGACTGTCTGCTAACAGCCTACAAAAGCACAATCGCAGCCTGACCGCGAGCGACACGCACTGAGTGAGAACTCTGCAAGATCTTGAAATCGAATCGGTCATCGACAGAGTTTCCGAGCCTTGTAACTGGACAGAGTCGTTGCTCAACTTGACACGCTCGGAACTTCATTTCCACAAGTATATCGAAACCATCCACGACTCCATCATGAAAGTAGTCGATCCGGGAAAGTACTGAGAATGCTTAGCCTTGCAAGGGCCTGTTTTCCGGCGGAAGAGTCGCGAACCCTATTTCTGCTCCCCAATACGCATTTGAGTATGGGGATCGAGTTGCTGTGGAACTGGTTCCTGTGGGTCAATCGACCCATTTTATTTCCGAATCTATCAATATGGACAACAAGCATGGACGATATAATGAAGGGCAGAAGCAACCTTGTAGAGGAAGTAGACGGTGGCTCTTTCAGCTCGGTAATTGTCCAACCCGCATTCGTTTTGGCTCTCGTGTCTCCATTTGAAGTTCAAGACTTTCCAGGTCTGATGTACAATAGAAATTTCCTGCGGCGCTTCATGCTCCTCCGATTGAAATCCAGAAGCCGCATTCCTGAAGCCAGTTTGGCAGGCCTTGAAGCTTCCACAAACAAAGTCAAAGCATCCAAACGGTGCAACCGACACGCTTGCGAAATCTACTGAGTTTGCTTCGCGGAATCCCGACAAGGCGGCTGCGGCCAATGGACCCTGTCGTTCCTTGGAGACCCCAAACGGGTAGCATCCGCCAGGCTCGGGTCAGATCGACAGAACATAGGAGGTGCCTTCGAGAGTGCCCCAATATTGGAACCGTCGCCGTCATGCGGATTCGGGTAGGCCGGCGAAAGATGTCCTGGTCAGACCCGAAGTTCTGATGAGCCGAGAGCGAGCGAGCCGAGGGCGGCGGCTCGACGTCCCAGAAGGAATGAAGCTGTTGATATGCTGAATACCCACAACTATCGAGACCTCGAAATCGGGTGAGCGTCCCTTCCTGGCTCCCTTTAAGCACCTTTATTGTTTTCGAGGATCTAGCAGATGCCCCGAACTTGATACCATGTGAGAGAAATCTCGCTCGAGCAAATGTCAGGGTCGAAGGGGACGTTCTCCGTCATACCTAGGTCAGGGTCAAGAAGCCTAGGAGCTGAGCTTTGCTTCTTTCGATGGAGGTCATTCATGGATCGCGGGATCCGATCGGATTTGCCGTATCGATGAGCGTAGTGGAGGCAGTCACGCACTAACAGCAGACGTTACTGGAAAATACCATTTCCGAAGCGAGAGAGTTTTTTCTCCACAATACTGAGGAAGCAAGTGCAGGAAGCTTCGTGTCCTGGAACAACTCCAAGTCTTCCGTGGGGCGGTGATTCGCGAAACTTCGCGGTGCACGTCGCAGAGAAAAACGTTCGGCGCTCAAACAGGAAACCCTTCTTCGGAAACACATCCCAGCCCGATGAAGATTCATGGTTTTGTAGACGTGTCACTTTGCATTCCCTGCAGCATTTCACATGCTCGCTCTCGTTTATTGATGGAACGGAGGATTTAGCATCATCGAGCGCCACAATGGGCGAATCGCTATTTGCGGCATTGTGGGCGTTGATCGAGGCATTTGCCCTGATGGAATCGATTCGAAAGCATTCCCTGCAGAAGCAGAGTCTCAGCAGGACTCCAACACGAGCTCGGCTAGTTTGTGACGCTAGTGATGTAACATCGGATACATTTTTTCGCACGTCTGGCTCCGGCCGTTTTCACTGCTCGCAGGATGAACATTGATCCCGTGATTGTGAGGCATAAAATCACGACTCGCAATGATTTCATCTCCCAATTACTGTACGCTTTTATCGGTCTTCACACAGGATTCGAAAAGAGAAGAGGTCTTCAAATCTTCACTTTCACGGCGTGGCTCCTCATACATTCTTCGGGGTGTCTGGCGACCTTTATGTCTTGGCGGAGCTTCCTCACGAGAGTCGAAACGCTAAGTCTATCAATGTTCACGCTTCTCGTCTGCGAATTCTTCTTCGTCGGAGCGCTCATTTGTTTCAAAGCTCGGATCATTGCGAGGCATGATGAAGTTGAATCGTTCATACGAAGGAACGAACGAGGTGCCGAACAACTCATTTCGCAATTGATCTTCAACGCGCCGTTTCAGATGATCTGCATGCGTCGAGGTTTTTCTGCACCAAACTCGGAAGGTATGTTGAAGGAAGTATACTTTGCGTCGCTACATTTCTGCCTCATGATGTTTTTCCTAACATCCAGTGACGTGACGCTCAGCTTGAAAAGTTCTCATGAAAACTTACTCGCTTTGACTGAAAGTGTTGAGGAAAACCAAGAAGAGATCCGACGTCTGAAATGGGAGCTGAGGGATCGCATTCAGCGGATCAACGATACATTCTCTTGGGTGTGGGGAGTGAATTACATGCTGACGTTCAATACCGCAGTTTTCGTCGTCACTGAGGTAGTTGGAGGCCGTCTTAGTCTGCAGGACAAAAGTATCGCTTTGATGGGCAACGTCTTCAGTCTCCTCCGACTGCACCATTTGGCTGAAGGAAGTTCAACGCTGAAGAAGATCAGCCTGAAGATCGAACAGAACTTGATTTCCGCTCATCAAAGGAACGAAATCGGGGACGGTGCTCCGCAAAACTTGCTCCCTGTGTTGGCATACCGAGAAGATTGGGACATTCTGCGGACCGCCTGTTTTCCCCTGGAAACCAGTAGATTCCTCAGCTTCCTCGCGACAAGTGTGACCTGCACTGCGGTAGTCCTCCAATTCGACCACCACATCCTTCAGAGTTTAGCGGAAGCATCCGCGAACGCGTCGAATAGATGAGGAATACTCTAACGAGGGAAGAACCGAAAGTTTCCAACGGGGATTCGGCCGGCCTGATATGACCCAGCGGCAAATAGGCTATTTCGATGCCTCCACGGAAGGAGAACGAAATGAGTTTCCTATGTATGTCGACGCAGATCTTATGTTATGATGACAGTGGATGAAGGGGGAGATCGTACTCGAGCTCCTATGCGGTCACTACGCAGTCTCATGTACGAATGACAAGTTTCTTGTTGGAACATAGGAAAACCGGAGACGCGAGTTCTTGAGGATGGAACAGTGAGAGAAGAACTGCTCATTTATCGCAGTGCTGTAGAGCTCTTCATACCGAATTACTGCTCGTTACAAAACTGATACTCCACCTAGAACACCTGAAGCATAAAACTTCCCCATAATATAAACATCGGCTTCCTTGAGCACGGGGAGCTGTTCTGTGGAGTCCAGCGAACCCTTCAGGCAGTCGTGCAGACTGTTCCATCTGCTCGGGATCGGCCGAGCCAGACATTTTTCCGTGATTGCTTGCATCGCCTCCGCTGATTTCGGCAACTGACCTCAGCACCGCAGCACGTTGCGCGTGGTCAGAACCGATCCATCGAGCATCACTAGCGCTCGATGTTGCTCTTCTCTCAGGAGGTTTCCGACGTCGGTTGTCGCGCACGGGAGACGAACCGTCTCTTATTCGTGGAGGGCCTTCCCTTGGAAAAAGTGCGTCGATGGCTGCCCCTTATCTGAGCTTGTCTGTTGGATTCTAGAACCACCGTGTTACGCTCTATGAACGCATGTTCGAGATACTCCGACGACTCTGTCAAGAGAGTGTGTCGGTTTGGAAGCGCGACTTCTCCGGCCCGCTCCAGTTAGGCATGCCTGTGAATCATCCTTTGATTGCATTTTTCGCTTTTTCCCTGGTTTGCTCGAAAATCGAGCACTACCTGCGAAACTGAAAAGTGCAAAAGAGATAACTCCTTGCATGGCTATACTCAACGTTATCTCAGTTTTCCTTCAGTATCACCTCAACTCATCATGTGTGATCCACGACTTTCATATCAGGACGGATAGAGCGCGGTGGACCAAGACCGCATCGTGATCACCAATCCCACAAGCCCCGACCACGTTCAAGTTGCGCCCGAAATCTTGGTATTCCAGGAAGTCGGATTACGACGCCGGGATCACAATCATGAATCTGACCTCCTCGACAACTTTTTCGGCAGGTCGGAGAGATCAGGAAAAGCTAACACATGTATCGTGCTCAACGATCCCAAAGTCCTGTTTCTGCGGACAGTGTTTTAGCCTCGGAAGTGGCGTATCTCTGAGCTACTCCCTCTGATGAGTCGACTCTTCTAATCAGTGTTCATTCTTTGGAGGCTCTGTCTTCAGCCACACCACATTCCAGCGAATCATCTGCTCGGAACTAGTCTCGCCGCGTTTCTTGCTTCTTAAAGCTGGAGAAAATGATGCGATTGAATCATTCTGAGGCACTCTGACCGCGGGACACTTTTCAAGCTGCAGCCTTTCCAGGTGAATGCCTTCTAATTGAGTGGTTTCACATCCATCCGAGAGGTTCCCCGCCTATCGAGAGAAACGGCTGCTTCGAATCGCGAAATAGGTATTTGGGTGAGGTCATGCACTCCTTCTTCTGAAAATCGATTCGAGACTGAGAGACTTGTTTGTTCTCCTAGGGCAGAACAGTTGGGCTCAGCGAATCACATAAACGGAGTTTATCGTTCCGGGGTGTTCCTGCTCCAGAATCAGTTCACCACCTGATTCCGTTGAAATCCTCGAGACCGAAGACGTGGTGAGAACGATTGACGACGACAATTCTGTTTGCATTCACTGTAGCGACGACATAATGATAGCGACCAGGATTGAACAGGAACCGGGAACATGTCGCTGTTTCGCATCTTTTCAACTCAGAAAATCCAGAATTCATTGTCGTCAGAGAAGGGTCGTTTGCTACTCTCATCATTCGATTGCGATACGGCGGCGATTTCGAGAGTTGGATCGATATTGATCGACTACGTCGCTGCAACGGAATACCAGCTTGAGCAGTATCGAACGATGAGAAGGATAGTGCTCGGAGAACGATGTACGAAATGGCATGAATACGATAGAGAGCGAGTCCTGTGGAGAGATTGAGAGATCCATTACAACTGCCTCAATATTGAGAATAGCTCATCAAACGACCGGCATCAGCTTCGTAGCTCGTTCGACGGGGTCTCTTCGGGATCGTCAAGAAGACATCATTCTTGGAGATACGTTTTCAGACGATAAGTCTCTCTTCGGACCAGTTATGCTTTCGGCAGCTTCTCTGATAATTTTCCTGCGTGCGCTTCCTCTTATTGGAAGCGAAACACCACAGCCACTCAGCGAAATGAATGTCGTGACTACAGCTGAAAATTTCGCGCGTCAGTTGAACATACTCCCCTCAAGACTGCTCATTCTGAATACTGGGAGGTTGTTGCTGCGTGGCTTTTCGGGGCTCAACGCGAGCTTGCTCACACTTTCGGCCCCTCCGAAGCTGGTGAGCGTCTCGGACCGCTCGGTCGTCCCGCTATATCTGGATGTTTTGGCCACAAGCTTGAAGGTCGTTGTGATAACGGTATCGTCCTGGTACAATAGGCTACCCACACACATGACTCCGGATCCGTTCCAAAACTTCCGACACAACTGTCTCCTGCACATCACAATCGGCGGAAGCTACAAAACTCATGATACCCTGTTCGTGAACACACTCTTCTGGAATCGGGATCAAACCCGGCATTTCGATTGTGTTCGTCATTTCGATCACATGCTCTTCTGGATCGTGAATGAATCTATGGCTTTTTGTAAGCCGAAATGCATAAGCTGCTCTCTGAAGTCCATTTCAATAACGAAAACTCAAAGTCGAGCGACCATCAAGGTTGCTCTCCTGAGCGAAATGAAATGCAACACGTCGCTCATCGCAGCACGTTTTCTATTGACTACCACTTCACAGGATGCATATGAATTACACATGATGAGTCAATACGCCACATGTCAGAATACTGCTTTCGAGTGTTCCTCCTTCATTACTTGGAGGGAAACCGACGTGTCAGCTCTGATCGAGCCCTTCGATGCAAAAGTGTGGATCATGACGTTCTCAACTCTGTTCATGATTGTGATGCTGATTTCGTGGTTGAAACTCGGTACTTTCGTCACCACGCTTACGAAAAGTATCATGAGTTTCATCTCAGCGATCGAGATCAAAATTGAAGCACGCCTGTACTCTCACTTGCTCTTGAGCGGTAGTTTGCTGGCGTTGTGCTTCTTTATCGGCCGCATTTACTCGAACTGCATCATGTCATCGTTTCTTGATCCAAGAACCGTCAGAGATTGCGTATCAGAATACGATTGCGGACTCCAGCTCTATTGTTACTCCGCTTCGACTCTGCGGTTGCAACTCGCGCTTGGGGTTTGTATGTGCAACCTCAATGTGAAGCAGCACGTCCTCGCCGGGAAACCCCTGCAGCGGCGAGCCGTCGGAAGCAGAGACCTTAGATCTCGAATATTCTCTTTCAACGATGTCTTCATGCAAAAAGAAATACGGCTTCCTGGACCGCTCCGAAGGCTTCCCGAAGGTCAGCTCCTGTTGGTCTTAACTAGGGTCAGCTCAACAATATACCGGCTATTCCAGGCTGGCCTCGTGTCCACCGCTCGTTTTGAGCCTGATGCTGTTGACGTGGAACGATTTCTTGGGAGTCCCGCTTATAGAATATATGAATCGACCGGGAGGCTGTCGTTGAAGCACTTGCCTGTTAATGGTTATGTGGAGTTCGATACGTCAAAAGATTGGTTCGATATGCAGAGCTTCGTCAAGATACAGCCCGTGTTCAGTATTTGTCTGATATTGGTTTTTTTCATGGGTTTTTGCGAGAGCTTGCCTTCAATCGTGCTCTCCTTGAAGGATCTTCTGATTTCGTGGAGAAAGAGAACCATCGACCGACTCGGCGAGTGCAGGCCACAGGGCGGGCACGGATGAGAGGCCAGGAACAGAACAGCCCAGACCGTCTGATTTGGAGATGATTCGAAATCAGTGTGGGAACACGAGGGAGCGATACTTGAGCAGAAAATACATAGAGGTAACCGAAGACTCAAAGTCTAATATTTCCTCTGAAATTTGCCCCTGGAGTTCAATCGCTCTGGGTTACGGGACGGTTTGTTTGTCCTACATATCCGTTGATTCACAACCAGTGTTGATTTCGGTAGTTATCCTACCCAGCATAAGCTCGGATGGAGCGGAGCTCTCTCAGCGAGAATCTGTGAAGCCTTAATCTATGATTTTCGAACAGGTTTGGGTCTTCAAAGTGCGCCGCAGACATTGAACTGATTCCAGACCCGATGCCGGGCTCCCAAATAGCTAAGGCCGGGCGAAGTTCCGCCCGCCAGGATTCCCTCTATGCTCGCGCAGGTTTTTGACAGCTTACACAAAAGATGACCATTAGGTATGTTACCTGTTTAACCTGCATACCGACCCATATACGCAAGATCTGAATCACAAGTCACACCTGCAGCACAAGCCTGCGAGGCTCTCTTGGCAGCTGAATTTCGTGCGCGAGCCTTCCACCACTCAACCACAACGAGACAACTCTTCTCGAACTGTTGCTTACTGAAAGAGTGAACGGTCGCTAAAGGAGTAGTTCTCTCTTATATGTTGGCTCGGACTGACTTTTTCAGCCATGATTGGGGTTGAATAGCATTTCAGCGGAAAAAACTGCGTTCACCATTATTGTAAGAATACTCACAGAGACACATCCAGCCCGGCGTTCAGCGTAGCAGCCAGAACCCTGAATGTGAATAAATCAGTTAAGTCGTGCCCTCTGACGCGAATTCCTCGCACTTATTGTCGTTGACACGACCGTTCCCGTTTCTGAGCAGCAGAAAACTCAGAAATCGCTCGCCGTCTTCGGAGACCGTGAACCCTCGCAGGGGTTGATCATCAATGGCTCGTTGCAGCTCTTCCACGTTTCGCACCGGTGGTGATCGCGCGTGTTGGTCCGGCACAACTAACTAAGCCACTTCCATCGGGAGCCTGAAGAGGGAGTTCGCTTCAATACACTCTCCGGAAGCGCGTACCCCGGTGGACCACGGAAGACATTCCTCAACATCCCCTTTCTATGAAACAATAACTCACTGTCTGCGTCCCTTCAAGGTCACCTTGCCGGGGTGCGTTCGGGCTCAGACGAATGCTCCTGATTCATTAGGCTCCTTCATTGGGTACTTTAGATCTCCTCACCGTAGTCCCTGAGCTCTGATTCGTGACTGCGTAGTCCTGTCGAACGGATGATCTGCCCCGTTCCCGCGAGTTTTGCTCTGACTGGACAATGCACTGGCCTGAAAAAATTATCGCTCCCATTGAAGGCCAAGGAGAAGTTCTGTGATGAAATAAAGGTTCAGCATTCTCCATTTGAACCGATCTCCCCCTCCGAGCTCTCTCCTATCCATTCGACACACCTAAATAAGAACGGAGAAGCATCCTAACCGAGGGCGTCTCATCCTTCGGTATCTTCAAGCGGAGCTATCAGCAAATCGCTCCCTGCAACAGAAGTCAGCAGCGAAACTTCGAGCATGATCTCGCGGGGAATTCCTTACATTCGCCACTTCCTACACTCGACACCCAGAGTTGTGATTCCATCAGTTGTTTTTCGACCTTCTCGATCGGAGAAACACGACGCTGTCCCTGTTTCACCGTTCACTCCGGAATGTCCTGCTCTGTCACATCAGACTGAAGGCCGAAGCGAGCTACGTCGCACAGGGTCATGAATTCACCAACTCTATTCATTTCCAGGGAAAACATTGTCGACTTCTGGACTAGGCCTTCCAAAGATCCGCAAAATTTGAGATACGCAAAGTGACTCAAACTGTTTCCAGCTCATAGCTACCAAATAGACTCGGAACACGCTGTCCTCGAGGCGTGGTTCAGTGCATCTTCTTTTCATAACTTGATATGGGGGAGCAGTGAGAGAAGAAAAGCCAAGTACATACTTTATGAGCGCTTGCATTCATGGGGCAACTCGCCAAATGAACGCATTGTTTAATCTACTGTAAAAGAACAAGCATACAATGAACTATGAACATCACAAAGCGAGTTAGGGAACTCTTGAGAGGGCTGTATCCTATCATTACGAATTTCTCGTCTACGAATTCTTGCTCGGATCATCGGTGGATTTTGATGGCTTCCTTCTTGCCGATTCAAACGCTCTTCGGAGCATGAAAATATCGTTCAAACTTTCTGGTTTGAGGCTCACGCGGTTTTCGCCAAGGATCATTCGCAAGATGCTGAAGTCCCGTTCGGGCTGAACGGAGGTCGGCGGTATAGACTCCAAAATCTGACGGCACAATTTCAGGATGCAGCCCTTACCGCCACCAGCTCGGAAAAGGGCGAGTTCCTTGTTCAAAGTCTCCTGAACGCAACCTTCACCTTCAATGACAAGATCGGGGCCAGCCGGAGCTGCAAACACAGAATCCCATGAAAGGGTTGCCTGAAGTGAAAATGATGCTCTCCTTAGTTTCCGCGATCAACAAGACTTCTGTGATAGCGGATCCGGTTCCGCGAATATCTCGTGGATCCTGCGGATCTGGATCCGCTGGAAGGCCTATTCTGGACCTGTCTCTGCGGAGCATTGCGGTCTGAGCCCTGAAAGGCCGCGCAACGGTTTTGGTTACGCGCCACACAGGCACTGACAAAGTTGACGTTACTTCGCTTCAGTTTCTCGTTTTACGGAGAGGCGATCATTGTGCCAAACACCAATTCGTTAGATCTCCATCTAACTCCAGCTTCCGAGCTATGCCTTCCGTCCGGTCAGCATCATTCTTAGGACTATCGTCTCATTCGGTTGATCGGTACGTGTTTCTATGGTCAGGTAGACTCCGCAATCACCTCCTTGGAATCAAACAAGTATGATCAGGTTCCAGAATTAAGCCCTTAGACTCCGAAAAGGATGATCGGATCGGTCCCGTGTTTACCTCCACAGAATTCGAAAAGAGAGGTCAGATCGACCCGGGAATAACCTCCATAGACTTCGGAAAGTATGGCCCGATGGATTCCGGAATCATCTCCCCAGACCCGGAAAAGTGTGGTCAGATTGGTGCCGTTATCGTCCTCCCAGACTCGGAGAAATGTGGTCAGATTTGTCCCGGTATCATCCCCCGGACTTCGGAAAGAATGCTCAGATTGGTCCAGAAATCACTGCCAGATCCGGAAAACGATGATCAGATTGGTCCCGGAATCACCCTAAGACCCGGAAAAGTATGGTCAGATTGGACCCGGAGAAGTATGATCAAGTTAGTCCCGGAATCCCCCCAGCCTCTAAAGAGTAGAGTCAGATCGGTCCCGGGATCACCTCAGACCCGGAGAAGTATGGTCAAATCGGTCCCGTAATCACCCCAGACCCGGAGAAGTATGGTCAGATTGGTCTCGGAATCACGCCCGAGACTCGGAAAAGTATGGTCAGATAAGTTTCGGAATCCCCCCCAGCCTCAGAGAAGTATGGTCAAATCGGTCCCGTAATCACCCCCAGACCCGGAGAAGTATGGTCAGATTGGTCCCGGAATCACGCCCGAGACTCAGAAAAGTATGGTCTCACAAACCGACAGACGAAGCGGATTATATGAAGTGAAGATAGTACCGCCGCTCGTCATCCCGAATCGGATTCCGAGACCCCAAACGACAGGATCCAATGATCTTACAGAATCTGGAACCTCTGCGGTGACGTTTCAACGGTCAGCTGGAAGAGCGATATTCGGAAGGTCCGTCGATAGCAACGGCAGTTGGCGCGTCATGTATTTGGGGAATCCTGTCACCTGCTGTCACCTAGAAACTTGTTCCATGACTTCCCCAACTGGTCAGAATCGGAGTGAGTCGGGGAAGTAGCGAGCAGCAGATGCCAAGTGCTGTATCACGGACTCGAGGGACTTTCTTTCTATGGCATTCTGGATCATCGTTACAGCACTCTGCACGCTGCCTGTTCTGATACTGCCTAGCCGGGAGCAGTGATTCTTTGACGTCGGCTTGCGTTATCCCGGGCGGTGTTCAGAGACGTTGTTCACGGATGCAAGTGTAGCGAAAATGTACTCGGCGATCGAGACCTTGGAATAGAACGTATACGATTGCACCGTCAGAGTTCCCATACAAGAGCTCCGAGCTTGCACAGGAACCTTTGTCAAACAAATGGGTCGTCTGTTTGCGTCAGTGCAGCGAGGTACAGCATTTTCGAACCGATTCATGCATCCTCGGCGCCAGAGCTTTAGAGATCGTCTATCGTCTGCTAAGTGTTTATCCGGCTCGTCGAGTACAGCCACTTAGCATATTTTATGATTGATACTTCGCAATGTTATAGAAAGATTGGTGAGGAGGACATCATCACAGTCAGTTGGTGTTGCAGCCTCATCCGGACCTTCTGGCAAAATCGGGCGAGAGATAATTTGCATTGATAATATCAGACCATTTTTCCATCTTGGTTTCGACCGATCATCTTACCATTAATTATAAAATTTCATGACCCAACGTCCACGTACCGGAGCTCTGAAGATAATTCCTCTTACATCTCAATCCAAGATGAACTGACGGGTTCTTGGGTGGAAGCACTCGAGAAATTCCGAACAGTTTCACCACCAGTGGATCCAATATCCTCCATGTGCTGAAACGTTTTACCCTCCCGAAAGCTGGAACAGCCCCCTCGGAGAAACTGTTGCCTTGTTATTTCGTCGGTGACCCGAAAGATATTCACCCTACTTTCCAACTAACTCACCCTAAAATCCCGCAGATAACGAACCCTTCTTTTCGATTCACTGTGAGGAAAACGGATCAGATAAAGAGCTTATCAGACAATCAAATTGTCATGTGACGAACTCGTCAGGGAACGAGCTCATCATATAGCGGATTCGGCAAACAACGATATTATCTGACGCGTTTCTTCGAGAAAATATCCAAAAAAAAAGGTTCGTTATCTGCGGGATTTTAGGGTATCTCCGAATCTCCTCTGTTCCACGCTTCCACGTCCGGGATCCCTTTGTTGAACCCTTTTTTTCCCCCGGAGAACTGGGTGGTGTGTGCATCTCGTTTGACTCCCAGCTTTCATAGCCCTGGAAGCGCATTATGATCCTCGGTGCTTCTAAGTTCAGTAGCTCCTCAAAACGGCTCTCATGGCTCGTGATTCGATGAGCGCCACATGAGGTTCTCTGCGGGGCCGGTCGTGCAGACTGTTCCATTTACTGGCGATCGGACGAGCCAGAAAGGGTCTAGCCGGTTAGGTGCCCCACCTCGACGGATCTTCTTGAAAACTACAGGATCGTGTTCTCTATGTGGAAGAGCGTATTCCTGAAGTTTTCAGCCTTTTCCGTTACCTAGATCCAAATCTAATAACATTAATTAAAAATAGTTCAATTAAATTCGCATGGTCAAGAGCAAACTTAAAATCGTTATATCTCGAGAACCGCTGGGCGTACAGCGTCCAATGACAACTTTTTGGAAAGCTCTTATCGAGGGCTATCTCGCCAGTGATGATCGCATCAGATCGCAAGATTTCGAAGGCATCAAAAATCGAGGGTTTCCCAATTTAGACGGTTGATACCCTTCCCGTGGCCGGCCAAGAATCGGCGAAAACCAGAATGTAGCCCCAAGTACCCCCTTCCTACTCAAGGAGTTTCATCCAAATCGAAGCTTAGCCTTCGGAGTTATCGCTCCGAGTAGGTAACCGACCAGACCCCTCTCTCACTTTGGAGTCCGGAAATTCGACTCAAACGCGCTTGAAACGTTCAAAATATTGCAAAAATCTCTGAGCCACATCCTGGAGTTTTTTTTTTTCTCCTTTATTTTCTCTCCCTAGGAATCCTCAACCCTCAAGATCACTTTCTTCCGATTCTGTTTCGGGCTCCGAAACGAGGAAGAGATTCGAGAGTTCGGCCGCTGGTCGCTGAATCGGGAGCTGGTACCCAGCCAGAGCTAGGTAGTACACGGCAGCAGCCACGTGGGCACAGCATCCTACGGTCCGATTACCATTTGGGCATTCGCACCAGTAGGCCGAAATCCCTCGGAGATCGTTCTGGCAAGGCACGTATCGGATGAACACCTGCAAGGGATTGACGGTTCGCCGTTTAGACAACAGCTGGAATCTCATACGGTGACCAGTAGAGGGCATCCCGAGCTGACAGACAGCGAAGTGAAATGATGTGTCGACAGAATCGAAACCACTCAGACGATCCGAGTGGAATCTGTGTTCACTTTTCTCTCTGACAATGAGTCAACCTGGTTCCGAGGGAAACGAAAAGGTGAAGCCTACACACCCGATAACTCTTCCGTTTGACGTGTCGGGATCTGATGTCGAGCCGCACAATATCCCGCATCTCTTTCACGTAGCTCATAGAAATATTCTCATCTTAATCCATTATTTCGGCCAGATAAGACATGGCCAGCTTGATCTGGTATGGGCCTGATGTGACTTCCGACCGATTCACTTTTCAAACAGAATTCATGTTCATTCTCACTTGACTGCACAGTAGATCTCTCAGTCGGAAGTTTCAATCAACAACCTAGCAAAGACGGTCTATTTTCAATCATTTCTTCCTCACAAAAACTCTTCCCAAAGTCTCTTTTTGTAGTGCGCCACCTGGTTGGGGGTTCTGCCTAACTCCGTGACAATACCTTGAATCACAGAATCAAATTCCAGGTTCTTTTCAATCACAAGGAAGTGTTCCCGCACGTGTTACCGACGCGAAACAAACATGGACGCCAGAAACTTGAAGGACGCGCTCTCTTGAGACAGTTGCGCGCGTGAAAGTTGAGTACGAGCGAATTTCCGGACTCCAAAGTGAGAGAGGGGTCTGGTCGGTTACCTACTCGGAGCGATAACTCCGAAGGCTAAGCTTCGATTTGGATGAAACTTCTTGAGTAGGAAGAGGGCACTCGGGGCTACATTCTGGTTTTCGCCGATTCTTGGCCGGCCACGGGAAGGGTATCAACCGTCCAAATTGGGAAACCCTCGATTTTTGATGCCTTCGAAATCATTCGAATCATTCAAAAAACTGTCGTTCGACGCTGTACGCCCAGCGGTTCTCGAGATATAACGATTTTAAGTTTGCTCTTGAATATGCGGATTTAATTGAACCATTTTTAATTGATGTTAATAGATTTGGATCTAGGTAACGGAAAAGGCTGAAAACTTCAGGAATACGTTCTCCCACATAGAGAACACGATCCTGTCGTTTTCAAGAAGATCGGTAGTGGTGGGGCACCTATAACCCTACCTTATCCGGCTAGACCCTTTCGCCGTGGTTCTTTGAATCAACTCCGCTGATTCCGGCAACTGATATTGCGCTTGGCAAGAACCGATTCATGGAGCATCACTGGCGCTTGATGCTGCTATACCCTCAGGAGGGTTCCGACGTCAGTGGTGGCGCACAGTGCCAATGTGTGCGACGCGTTACTGGCGTGCGCCGGGAGACGAACGAACTTATCCGTGGAGGCCCTTTCCTTGGGAAAAGTGCGTCGATGGCTGCTCCTCATCTGAGCTTGTCTACTGGATTCTAGAACCACCGTCTTACGCTCAGTAAACGCATGTTCGAGAGACTCCGACGACTCTGACAAGAGAGTGAGTCGGGTTGGAATCCTTTGATTGCGTTTTTCGTTCATTCCCTGGGCTGGGAGGCTGGAGCAGTACCTTCGAAGCGGGCAAGAGGAATTAAGATAAGTGTGTGTACGGCTACACCCGACGGGTTCTTAGTTCTGCGTAATTCTCACCTTAACTTGTCATGTGTGATCAACGATTTCCGTATCAGGACATCAGGATGTATGGATCGCGGTGAGCCAAGACTGGAAGATTAATCCCACAAGCCCCCGACCATGTCCGAGCCGCGCCCACAATCTTGGTTTTCCAGGAATAAGAATGACAACGCCGAGATCAGAATCATGGATTTGGCCTCCTCGACGAATTCCGCTGTAGGTCGGAGAGATCGGAAAGAAACAACACCTGCATCGTGTCCAGTGATCCGGAAAACCCCCGACTACGTTCCCCTACGATTCCCGAGATCCTATTCTTGAAAGAAAAAAAAAACATACGATCATGATCACGGCATGATTATGATTATAATCATAGTCATATCAATGGGTTCTGAGGACCATTATCAGAACCATTAAAACGGTTCCGCCCAACACTGGGCGGAATCAAGGTTTGAGTACTGAGCACAAAGATATCTTGGACACCCGAAGCCCTTAGAATCAGTTCTCACAGATCCCATGTAATCCTGTCAAGCGTTCGCCTTGATGCTTTTTTTTTCGCGACTTCCCGACTCTCGACAAAGCCCTTCGTCCAAACCGAAGCGTTCCACATCATCAATAAGCCCCAGCCCATCCCTCAATCAAAGTTCTCCAGAAGCGTCTAAGCGGTCCTATGGAGAGAGTGCGAATGGCCGGCTTTTCGTCTCGCGATTGGCGGACCTCTGAGCTGGTTGTTCTAACGACTCGACTTTCTCGATCAAAGTTCACTCTTTGGAAGCACTAGCTCAGCCTGTTCGCATTTCGCTTCTCGAAGCTCGAGAATGAACGTACTGGTTTGTGTCATATGGCCCGGTTTCGCTGCCACAGTGACCGAACTTGGGATAGAAGCCGCCATATTTTTCGAATCAAAAGTGAGTAAACAGAGCGGAACTGCGAGGGGTGATGGCCATGGATGACCGTCGGGAGAATAAACATGATCTCGCACCCGAAAACTGGGAGTTCATCCTTTTTTCCTTGCATTAGCTGGAGAAATCGCGCTTGTCTGTGGTTCGTGTTTGTTCTCCCGGTAGTCATCCATGGCCATCACCTCTGACAGTTCCGCCTTCGTTAACTCACTGTTTCATTCGAAAAATAGGGTGGCTTCATCTTCATTTCGGTCACTGTATGAGTGTTCAGCCACGCCACATTCCAGCGGATGATCCGTTTGGGACTATTCTCGCCGAGAGTGTCGCTTTTTGAAGCTGGAGCAAAATGCAGCAATGGAATCATTATGGCGCGCTTTGAACCCAGGAGCCTCCAGCGTCTAAGTTGCAGCGACTCCAGGTAGATATTTTCAGTTTGAGTTGTTCTACATCCATCCGAAACGTTCCCCGCCTATCGGGAAAACGGCTGCTTTGGATCGAGAAACGAGTCTAGAGAAAAAGGTTCCCCTGGGGCAGAACGATTGGGCATAGTGAATCATATTAACGGAGTCGATCGTTCCGAGGTCTTCCTACTCTAGGCTGGGATCACATCAGAATCACCACCTCATCCGGCACTCACTGTCGTCAGAGGAGGGTCGCTTGCTACTCTCGTCATTCGCTTGTGATACGGCGGCACTTTCGAGAGTCGGATCGATGTGTCGCACGGCTTTCCAACAAAGCTCCAGCTTGAGCAGTATCGAGCGCTTAGGAGAACGATGTACGACACGGCATGAATACAGGAGTAGACCGAATTCTGTACAGAGCTCTATTACAACTGCCTCAATTTCGGGGATGGCTCAGCGAACGACTGGCATCAGGTTCGTAGCTCGTTCGACGGGGTCTGCGCGGAATCGTGAGTGAATCGTCATGAATATATCATTCTCGTTCTTCCATACCTCACCTCATTGCCGAGCTCCTCTTCGAGCAGCGCCGTGGGGTATTTCCAGCGTCGTCGCACAAGGAACTCCTCTTGGACTTGCCCGCTCCATTACTTCTGTCGAGACCTGCAGGCTTCGGAGATTCGTTCCCAGAAGAAAGTTGTCCCTCCGGACCGGTGATGCTTCCGGCAGCCTCTCTGATAATTTTCCTGCGTGCGCTTCCTCTCATCGGAAGCGAAACACCAGAGCCACTCACCGCAATGAATGTCCTGATTACAGCTGAAAATTTCGCGCGTCAGTTGAACATACTCCCCTCAAGACTGCTCATTCTGAATACTGGCAGGTTGTTGCTGCGTGGCTTTTCGGGGCTCAACGCGAGCTTGCTCACACTTTCGTCACCTCCGAAGCTGGTGAGCGTCTCGGACCGCTCGGTCGTCCCCCTATATCTGGATGTTTTGGCCACAAGCTTGAAGGTTGTTGTGATAACGGTATCGTCCTGGTACACCAGGCTACCCACACACATGACTCCGGATCCGTTCCAAAACTTCCGACACAACTGTCTCCTGCACATCACAATCGGTGGAAGCTCCAAGACTGATGATACCCTGTTCGTGAACACACTCTTCTGGAATCGGGATCAAACCCGGCATTTCGATTGTGTTCGTCATTTCGATCACATGCTCTTCTGGATCGTGAATGAATCTATGGCTTTTTGTATGCCGCAATGCATAAGTTGCTCTCTGAAGTCCATTTCAATAACGAAAACTCAAAGTCGAGCGACCATCAATGGTGCTCTTCTAAGCAAAATGAAATGCAACACGTCGCTTGTTGCAGCGCGTTTTCTATTGACTACCACTTCACAGAATGCATATGAATTACACATGATGAGTCAATACGCCACATGTCAGAATACTGCTTTTGAGTGTTCTTCCTTCATCATTTGGAAGGAAACCGACGTGTCAGCTCTGATCGAGCCCTTTGATGTAACCGTGTGGATAATGACGTTCTCAACTCTGTTACCGATTGTGATGCTGATTTCGTGGTTGAAACTCGGTTCTTTCGTCAGCACGCTGACGAGAACTCTCATGAGTTTCATCTCAGCGATCGAGATCAAAATTGAAGCACGCCTGTACTCTCACTTGCTTTTGAGTGGTAGTTTGCTGGCGTTGTGCTTCTTTATCGGCCGCATTTACTCGAATTGCATCATGTCATCGTTTCTTGATCCAAGAACCGTCAGAGATTGCGTATCAGAAGACGATTGTCGACTCCAACTTCATTGTTACTCCGCTTCCCTCCTCCGAGCGCAACTTAAGGCTGGGGTTTGTCTGTGCAACCTCAACACGGAGCAGCGTTTCCTCGCCGGGAAACCCCTTCAGCGGCGAGCCGTCGGAAGCGGGGACCTGGCATCTCGAATATTCTCTTTCAACGATATCTTCATGCAAAAAGAAATACGGCTCCCTGGACCGCTCAGAAGGCTTCCCGAAGGTCAGCTCCTTTTGGTCTTGACTAGAATCAGCTCAACAATAGACCGTCTATTCCAGGCTGGACTCGCGTCCAGCGCTCGTTTGGAGCCTGATACTATTGACGTGAAACGGTTTCTCCGGAGTCCTGCCTACAGAATATTCGAGTTGATTGGGAGACGGCCGGTGAAGGACTCACCTGATCATGTGGACCTCGATACATCAACAGATCGGTTCGATATGCAGAGCTTCGTCAAGACGCAGCCCGTGTTCAGTATTTGTCTGATGTTGGCTCTTTTCATGAGCCTTTGCGAGAGTTTGCGTTCGATCGGGCTCCCCCTGGAAAATTTTTCAATTCCATTGAGGAAGAGCACCATTGGCCGGCTCGGCGAATGCGGACTGCAGGGCGTACCAGAAGCACGGATGAGAGGGGAACAGAAGAATAACCCAGATGGCACCGTCCGATTCGAAGATGATCCGACATCAGTGTGAGAGCACGAGAGAAACATCCTCGAAAAGGAAATATGTAGAGGTATCGGAAGGTCAGAGCATCACATTCTTCCCTTGAACTTTCCCCCTGGAGCTCAACCGCTCTGGGTTGCAATGATCTACCCTCGCAGGACACCCAGCGGGTGAATCCTCAGGACAAAGAGGTTCGTGTGTCATTGATATCCGTTCATGGAGTTTTGATTTCCGAAGATATCCTCCAGCAAGTTCGGATGGAACTTTCCAAGCGTAACTCTGTGAGCTCCTGATCTATGCTCGGAATATTTGAGCAAGTTTCGATCTTTTAACTGCGCTTCAATCATTGACGCGATGTCGGACCTGATGCCGGACTCCCAAATGAGTGGGGCCCGAACTCTATGCACGAAAATATGCAAGAAATATGCACAGAATATGCACGAAATATGCACAGAATATGCACGAAATATGCACAGAATATGCAGTAAATATGCGCAGAACATGAGCCGAATATGCGGGATATGCAGAATATTTTATGTTTACATCTGCACAGAAAATATTCGCTAGGTTCAGATTTCTGAGATGGCTCGAGATTATTCCACGAGAGTGCAGCTTGTCGAGTGCAGTTCATGCTATCAGATGCCTGGGGTCCGCCGATGTGAGCGGAGTTGAAGGTTTCGCGTCGAGTTCGACTTGGGTTTGCGATGATGCAGTGAAGTTCATAGCTCAAGAATAGACCTTCCGAGGAGGAAATTGCTCAATGCTGAGACTGCGGGTGGATCAAGGACGAATGACGAAGGAGCAGTAGAGAAATATGCATTCCGGGGAAGATAACTACGATAACTATTGGACTTTGTGCGGTGATGGAAAGTTCAGCCAACACACCTGGTGATCACCTCATTTGTTGAGCCATCATCACCTCATGATGTCAAAAACTACTCAAGTTTGAAAGCGTAAATTCAGGTTTCATTCTCGAGGATCGACGAAATTCCTCATTGGTTACACAACACGACGATGTACTTCTTCAAGTTCTCGAACTCAAATGCTCTCCGATTGTCTCGCAGGGAGGATGTGAACCTTGAGAACGTGCACTCAACTTCTACGGAAGTGATGGGGGCGTAAGTTAGCCTCGAGACGTCGTCCGCACTGAAAGCTTGAACGGCCTTCGAGATTTCTTCGCTGCATTCACCCTGCAGGGACCGAGCTACCAGACGTAGTTGCTGATATCCAGGGTTGTTCTCGAAGACTTTCACGGTCTTCTCGCGAACACCCAATAAACGCCGAGCCTTGATGTTATTCATCGTCGCTCCAAAGTCTTCAATGATTGCCACGGCGTCGAGGAGGGACATGTCTCGAGTCTCAAGCCTCGTAATGAGTCCCGGTAAAGCGCCGAAGAAGGTCCGAATCGTCGCGAGTTCGGTTTTCACGGCGGGTATCCTTAGTATCTCCTCGGATCAAGCTGATCGCAGACGAAGCCGTGGATCTGTTCGAAGTTTTCTGCGTAGTACGTCGCGGCTTCAAGCCATGTGCCCCAACTTGTGAATATAGGAGAGGGGGGAGCGGAATTTCTAGAGCCGCTCTGAACGCGACGATTCGGGAGGGGGCCTTCAAAAAGACTTTTTTGATGCTTGAAATGAGCAGATCAACGTTGGGGAAGGTCAGCCTGACTTCATCTGCAATTCTATGTAACCCGTGCGCTACGCAAGTCACATGGACAATTTTTGGAAACAGTCCTTGCAACGTACAAGCTGACTTCTTCATATAAGAGGCTGCGTCAGTTACGAAAAGGAGAACACGGTCGTGGTTCGTTTCTCCACGCCATAAAATTGATAAGCTGCGACAGAAAAGCTGTGCGATTGTGGTTGAATTCGTCTTCTCTAATTGTTCGCACGCCAAGAGGTAACTCCTACTCGGCTCGTTCGGCATCAATCTCCCGACCAGTACATTGGCCACGTACCTCCCACATGAGTCGGTGGTCTCGTCGATTGAGATCCAGATCGGGGACTCTCCGATAGCAGATCTGATGCTTTCGAGGGTCTTGTCATACAGCGGCGACAAGTAACGTTCACGTAACGACGTTGGACTAGGGACATGCTGGCCGGACAAGGCCTCGAGGAAATTCTTCAAAGATTCGTTCTGGAGTTTTTCTAGAGGTATGTCAGCCTTCAAGAAAGCTTCGCATAACTCTCCGGAAAATTGTCTCCCTTGTGATTCAACTTCATTTGAGGACTGATCAGCCTGCCTTCTTTCGAGAGAAATTTGGTGGAGTCGCAGAGACTTTTCGTGCTTCTTCGTCGTCAGATGCTGTACGAGACTGAATCTTCGGGGTTTTTCAAAGGTTGTCGAGCACAGACCGCATTTGATGGCGTCTCCAATGATGATGAAGAAGTCCGTGCCGAATTCTTCGACGAGACATTCCAAGGTGCCTTCTCGTCTTTGCGTAGCCATTTCCCGTTCGAAGCACAAGCTCACTCTCCGAGTTCCTCCACGAACTGGGAGCTATCCTCGATGAGTCGTACGCTGAGACAATGTTGCGAGATCCCTCTAGCGTCGTGTTCCGAAGAGTCTCTTTCTCGGAATCAATGTCTGTCGGAACCTCGACATTCGATAACGCGGTGTCAACATGGTAAATGTGTCGTGATTCCCCACCTAATCACGATGGACTATTGTCTGCGAGCGTCCGGAACATACCAAGTCGGAATGTTGAAACTTCCGAGAGCACAATCTTCAGGGATATCCACATATGAAACTTGCGATCGTTCACTACGAACGTAAATCGAGCGCGAGATCAGCAATCGAGAGAAGAGTAATCCGAAGAGTTGAGAGAAAAGTTTGTGTTGAAGCTGTTCCACGGAGAACGAATTCTGGGCGGAGTGGGAACGATCTTTCCTCGCAAATCGTCACTAGCATATAGAATATGCAAGTCGCATATTCGGCGTTAAAAATGCATATTTTATATGCAAACTGCATTTTTTCTATGCAAAATATGCATCTTGCATGCTAAATATGCAGTTGCATAGATTTTTGGGCCCTACAAATGAGTGAGGCCGGATAAAGTTTCGCCCGCCAGGATTTCTCTCTTGCCCGCTCAGGTTTTCGACAGCTTACACAGGGGATCACGATTAGTTATGTTGCCTCTATAACTTGCACACCGACTCTCCTACTCAAGGTCCCATCCACAAGCCTGTGAGGCTATTCGACAGCTGAACTTCGTGCGAGAGCCTTCCACCACTCAGCCACAGCAAATCAACTCTTTTCGAACTGCTGCTCACTGGAAGAGTGAACGGCCGCTGGAGGCCTGGTGCCCGGTGTGATTCCGAGAGTCTTTCCAAGGGTCCCTCTCTCATGTGTTGCCTTTGACTGACTTTACAGCCATGACTTGAGCATTCCGGGACTCGAAATTTTTTTGGGGCTCGAAATGTTGAGATTCTATGATCTGACAGAATCCAGGACTCCCGCGCTGTCGCGTCAACGGTCAGCTGGGAGAGCGATTTTGAGAGAGTCTGTCACTGGCGTCGACGTCCTGCGCCATGTATCTGGGGAATACCCTCAGGAGACTGAGTGCCTGCGAGCTGCTGTCCCCTACTAACTTGTTCTCCGACTCTCTTGGCTGGTCAGGATCGTAACAAGTCGGGAAAGTAGCGAGCAGCGAACGTCAAGCAGCGAATTTTTGCTGTATACATTTTCCGACGTGGGCTTATTCTTCGACGTTTTTCCGCGCGGAGGTCAGCGATGTTGTTCATGGATGCCAGTGCTCGCCGATCCAGTCTTTGAGATGAAACACGTACGATTGCAGCGTCCGAATTCTCATGCGAGGGCTCTGAGCTTGCAAACAGGTCGTCTCTTCGCGTTGGTGCACCAAGTTACAGCGTTTCCCAAACACTCCTGCATCTTCTCCGCCAGAGCTGCAGCGATCTTCTATCGCCTGCTACGTGTTTACCCCGCTCGGCGTGTACAGCTGCTCGGCATATATATTTTGGGATCGATGCATCGCTCGGTTGCAGAATGATCAGTGAAAATGACATCAAGGAATGTGTCGTATAGGACGACCAGATGAGCCAGATACTGGGCTGCGGGAAAATCGATGGATCCCATATCAGCGTGGTCGAATCTCCCGCTGATCTCATTGAAGCAGAGGTTGAATCTGCAGAGGAGCTGACAGCCTCTGATTACGAGTTGCAACCTTTTCGTCGTCGCAGCTATAAGTATCGAGCTGTGCCACGCGGAGAGACCGGATGTGTCACCGGATGATTCTGAAGAACCGTTGTTTCCGAGAATGCTCGCGTGTCGTCGATATGAGAGCTTACTATGACCCCGGAACCACAAAATCGGTCTCAGACAAATAACTTGGTGTAGATCCAATCATCTTCCGCCATAGCGGCTGGTTCGAACCGTGCAGAGTTTGCTGAGGCTAACAGTTCTCTCTTCGTGGTCGAGAACGCTGATTTCGAATAGGGGAACGGAAGTGGTGATGATGAGACGCTCGTGTTCGAAGACCAAGTTGATGGTAACATCGTTGGTCCGTGGCCGATCCAGAGTTCCTCGAAGCTCTAGCGGCGGATTTGAATCGATGTTCTCAACTACCGCGGTCCGCGATTCACACCGAAATGCGTTCTCACAAGTGTCGTTCCCAACCGTTTCCAACTCACTCGGCATGTCGATCTCAGCTCTTGAAGAGATCGTCCATCGGTCAAGATGGACTCATGTATGACGAGCTCGACCCCAAAATGCTAGTCTCAGATCGCTGAAATTTGTTCACTGCTGCTGCGAGAGGAGGGCTCGAGAACAGGGTCATTTCCAAAAGGTGATGAGTCCGTCAGCAGTGCATTGTCAGAAGGGATCAAGTCCAGCACAGGTGTAGATCGAGGAGAAACGTACCCGAAGAGCCACGCTTTTTGGCATGAACGGAGCTCAACGCATGGAAGCGCACCTAGCAATCTACTGATCTCACAACCTGAGGCGATGGACACTGATGAACTCCCCCGCGGTACATGTGAACGCTGATTGCTACAGAGGAAGGTCGTTCCTGTTCTGCTCAGTTTATTGTTTGATGCAGGAATCATCATTTATGACAATGTTCTGATCCGATGTCTCGAACGCTGTGTCTTGTATTGAATGCGTCCCACCTCGGCTCAAGGAACAAGTTTCCATAGAAAAGGGGTGAGCCGCGTGTCTCCCGTCCACACATGATATCCCTTTTCTTCGTACGCGTTCACTCGGTTCCCCTCCTCACATCTCAACTCGGCTCACGACGTTGCAACGAAAATCTCGATCTGGGGTCCCACAAAATACATCGGGAGATTTCTGCCGTAGAGATTTAGACCGTAACTTTGGAACCTGAGAACCGGATATTCACTAGAGAGTGGTAGAATCAGGAAGTACTCCATCTCGCGAAATGAGCCAAAATTCCATCTCCCTACGAGTCGGTGCTGCCATGTCGATGTTTTCCGAACAAGATAAGCGAATAACGGTGGAGTGGCGTGGGCGGACGTAGATTTCAATAGAGCTTCCCCTCGTCAGTTCCCAAAGCGCGATGAGTCCAAACATGATATGCGAAGCACTCTTCATGAGCCTCACTAACCTTCTGCCTATCTGATTCCGAAGCTCCACCGTGATCACGCGTTCACAGCTTTCACTAGAATTAAGAAACGATTTCCTCGAAACCCACAAAAATAGATTCACTGCCGTTCGGAGTTGGGCTCGTCATATCTAAATATTGTGACCACGAAGATGGGAGCATTGGGTAGAAGATCATCTTATTATACTCGACGAAGTTCAACTCATATGGGATCGGCCGCGGGCGCTAGCATCGCGTTTCAATATGTAAAAGTACAGGGTCTGTTTGTCCTTGATAGATTCCTTCGGTATTGATCGGATCGACGTGGAACAAGCTGCGTGATATACGGCGGCTCACAAGGAAGGACATCCGCCACGAAGACTTTTTGAGAACTATAAAGGTGCTTCCGGGGCCCATTTAAGGGAGGCCCCCCAGAAATTTAGGTGGGGGGGGGGGAATCCGAGGTCGATCTGACCATACTTTTGGGAGTACAAAGCGATGGTACCGGGACGTGTCTTCGCACACTTCTCGGAGTGTGGGGAGGTAATCTAAGGGTCAATCCGACCATAGTTTCCACAGCCCAAGGAGTTGATTCCGGGATCGATCTAACCTGACTTCTCTGAGTCTAGAGAGGTGATTCTGAGGTCGATCTCACCATGCTTTTGGGAGCCTTTTTTTTGAGTCTCCGAGGAGACTCCGATGAAGGTGAAAGGCATTTACGCACTGACCCTGGGAAGGGACCCAGGAGTGTCGAACTCGATGTAGAGAGCTCCATAATACCGACTAAAAAACCTCCTCAGCATCCCGAACGATGTGGGCGCCCGGAACTGGCGTCGTAACGTATTACCTCGGTCGTCCCAGGGATGGCTCAGCTCATTGAAGAGACCGCCGAGACATGCTGGAGAGAAGAGACGAAAGCCGCGATCGCGCGGTCTTTGCGGAGCGTCACCGCAGATGTGAATTTCAGGACTGCTTTCCATGGCTCTCGGCCGGCCAGGAGTTGGGCTGCGATCTCAGAAGAGGAGAGAGGGAGCAGGAGGCCAAGGGAAGATGCCAGCTGGGTACGGAGGTCTGAGTGGGCTGGGCACTCCTCGTACGTCTGGGCGGGGCTGTCGGCCGGAGCGAGCTCGGAAGGGTGCGTGGAGCAGAGCAGGCAAGATGCGAAGGGGACTTTGCCAATCCTGTGGAGGTAAGTCATCAACGAGCCGTGCTCCGAGAGGAATTGTGCTAGGGGGTAGGTGCAGTTCCCGTAGGAGGCTTCGAGCCGGGGCCGGATATCCGGGACGAGTGATTTTGTCCAGAGATCCCGGACTTCCTTCTGAGATGGAGTCCCACCTGGCCTGCCATTCAGATATCAGTCGCTCCCGGGACACGAGCTCCGGTTCCGGATCGTCCAGGTTGTCCTCCGACCGGCGCGTCCATTCGTTAGAGATGTATCGTGACGCGAGCTCTTCAATTCGGAGGTCATACGGAAGAGGACGGGTTAGGACCTGGAGTGCCACCGTGGAGACTGTGCGATTGACGCGGGCTACTCTGATCGATGCAGTGCGCTGGACCTTGTCTAGGATCCGTCTGACGTACTCTTTCTGGGCGGCTTCTCCCCAAATCGGACCTGCATAGAGGAGGATGCTGTCCACGACGCTGGAGAGGACTCGGCGGCGGGAGTCAGAAGCACCTCTGGCGAGGGGAGGATCCTGGCGACTGCCATGGCCATATTCTGGGCTTTCGAGGCGGCGTTGGAGATATGTGCTCTGCCCGTGAGACCGGAGTCGAGGATTTAGCCAAGGTATCGGGCGGAGCGCGTCTGGAGGATGAGTGGATCGGCGTGGGTAACGACAAGTGCCAAATCATCGGCAAAGGCTATTGGGGTGACCTGCAGAGGATATGGCAATTGAAGCACTCCATCGTATCCAACATTCCACAACGTAGGAACGAGGATGGAGCCTTGGGGGACCCCGGCAGAGACCAAGGAGAGAACCCCATCGTGTGAGTTGTGGCGCCCCGAGAGATAGCTCGCTAGGACCCGTCGGAAATTGGGGGAGACATGGCCGGCCTCAAGGCTGGTGTTTATTGCGTCCCACGATAGGGTATTGAAGGCGTTTCTCAACTATCGCTCGAACAGCACGAAGTGAACGTCATCCCTCGGAAGTTTCCGGCAAGTTTCGACCGGGAAGGGATTGCGTTTCCCTCTCCATTGGGTGCTCTCCGGCGCGAACCCCTTTCTCTCTATACCTTATGGCTGGCGAATTCGAATACAGTATTCCTTCTATCTGTAGATTCTGCTCCATCAGAGGGCCATGCTGCATCATACGGGCATGTTCCGCGCGTCTGTTTGAATAATGTGGACGGGCTTGCCACCAATACACGGGTTCCTTTTGGAAGATAGAGAAGGAGAAGGTCATGCCTTCCAATCAGAAGAAATGTAGTGATTGCGCCACCGAGGAACTTCTTCTCTGTGGCGCGGTAGGATGGAACAGAACAACAGAGAGTAGGATTCGCGGCCCAGCGTGAAATGGCACATTTTTCCTATTCGTAATTTTTCCGCCTCACAGTTCATCGGGAACCTAGACACTCTCCTTTCAACGATCTAGGTCCGGTCAAGTTCTCTTGACTTTATTCCTCGTTACGAGGATCGTAGACCGACATCCCCTTCTGTATGAGCCCCACGCAGATAATAATGCCTTTCCACGGTCATAATGGAATCCGCTTCGGAATTCGACTCAGTCGTCATTCGGATTGATGTTCATATTAAAGTTGCTCTTTCCGAGCGCGTTCATATCTACGGCGAAGAGTACACTTCGAAGCTAAGGTCTGCAGTCGAATGCCTGGGGAGGTTGCCCCCCGGAAGGGTCTCGCTCTCCTTCTGACTTCACGAGAAAGGTCCCTTCGCGACGCCGAGTGCGCATCCTGTGCTTCTGAGATCTGTTCGCGATCTTCTTGCGAACAACCTGACCCAAAGCTTCTCCCAGGAAGCACGCTATGCTGAAGGCCAGCGGAACAACACAAACGAACAAGGTGGCAGTGAAATCGTTCATGAGGACGGCGTTTGCTGCTCGTGGCTGCAGATCGTCCAATAGCATGCAGCTACTAGACACGTCCCGCGTGATTGATTCTTCCACCTCGAATGAGTAGTTTATCAAAAGCAGCTCGTGATTGAAGTCCGAAACGATGCAAGCTTTGGTGAAACGATCAGGAGAAAGTTTGCGCTTCAATGTAGAATCCAGGGCGGATTGGAAAGCGCCGTGGTCGTATTGTCCAATTGGTTCCCCGTTTCGGTGCTGGAACAGCGAGAAAGCAAGACTCAGCCGCGCGACGCGGGAGCAACACAAATTATGGGGATCCAAATCTATAGGAAGAATCATCCGCCGGATCTTCATGTATGCTCTCCCCACGTAGGAGGCGGGCATCGTCTCTTGTTCCAAGGCCAATGGGTAGGTGGGAACGTTTCGCAACAATGACTCCCGAGCGAGACTCGACATTCTGATGTCTTTGCACGAAGGCATCCCTTCGAGAAATTCTGAGAAGTATGCAAAGAAGGATTCGGGAAGTTCGCCAATCTCAATGAAGCCGACCTGGTCTTGTGATGCACTATCGTGGCGCGTGGGATCGAACGGGTCACATTTTTGGATCGTCCTCAAACGGTCTCTCGGGAGACCTTGAATCGCGGCAACGATTTCCCCTCTGAAACAAACTCCGATGACTTGTAGAAGAAGAATCCATGTTCCTACAACGACAAAGAATTGTTTCGGCTTCGCTCGGAATTCGAATCCGATTGGGAACGTCACACAGGAGACAAGTCTGAAGAACATCGGGGCGGGATCCTCCTTCAAATACCAGAGGATGAGGGTCACAGAGGAAGCAGTTGCTAAGGTCGGTAGCCAAATGCTCAAGTTCAGGAAGGAGGAAATCACCTGTTCAGTCTTGCTAATGAAGGGCACGACAGCCTCCGCACGGAACGAGCGCAGAGATGAAACTCGATGACTCGGAAAACCATATCTCAGTGAATGATGGAGGAAATGTTTTATTGGGAATTCGACAGACACTGAAGTATTCGGATGCTCTGGATGATTCAACTCGACATTGAACCAGGATGAATGATAGGTTGAAATCCTCCTGATTCGGAGGTCGCGCATGGAGTTTCTTCCGAATTTGAAATCTTCCAACTCGAAGCGTTCTAACGATCCTCCGCAATCTAGTTTGAGTTGAAGGAATGGACTATACCACTTATCGATCGCACACTTGGTGGCGCGCATCGTAAGTTCTCCTGTACGCTCATCAAAAAAAGCAATGATTTCTGTGTGAGCGGTCATTCTACGAATGGAGTGAATATTGTGATCGTATTTTGTCGTGGACACCAAACAAGCGAAACTATGGAATGGGGGACGGATGTTTGGAAACAATCTCCGGATCGTTCCGCGCATGTAAGTCTCTTCGCGTCTCTCGAGGTCATTCATAGGGCAGTAGAGAGCCAAGTGGAAGCGATCCTTGTTGTTACTCGTCAAGAACACTTTTGTGTAGGTCGCCATCAACTCCCAGTTTGGCGTACCATCCATTTCCGATGTATCCACCGACAGTTGCGAAGCTACGAGTGTTTCCAAGAAACCTCTCTCCAAGTTGCAGTTGATGTTGATGAGAACGGGCGCGTTTTCGTCGCCGAACCTGGAGAACATTCTCTGAATCGTTTCCTGGAGCTTCTTCACGTATTCACACTGAGCGCCAGAGGAAGCGCAAATCAGCAGAAGTATAGTTAGTTGGAGTAACGTCACCATGTCTGCAAGAGACGATCGACGAGACGGATTCCAAGTTAAACTCAGGCAGTCGTTCGTGTTCTGAGGAAGCTCCGCAAGGAAGACCACGCTGACAGGAACTGACGGGTATCTTAGGTAGATTGCACGAATCCAGGTCCAACGGTAAATGAAAGCGATCTGGGTCGATGCGCGGTGACCACGCTGAATGAAGATCCCCTCGATTTAGATCGATGAAACATGGGTGGTGTTCATCGTTCCTCGATGACATCCGACTCTGTTCATTCTGGAATGAAAGCATCAGACGGAATCAATAGATCTGGAGAGTCAACCTGCCATGGAAGCAACACTTCAAACCGAGACAACCCAGTGTCGGTGAGTCGTGCATCGCCTCTTTGAACCTCGACGGATATCCGCTGTACAATGCACACAGCGGCTTGGGAACTCCCTCCCTTGCGGCGAAGCTCTCTCTCGATTCGCTTCATCAGCGTCGGTTATTATGGCTCCGGCTCTCAGTCCCCATGTTAGGCAACTAAGTTTACAGCATTCCCAGATCGAACGGCGAGCCAGGGTTGGCAATGAATTGCATGCGATGGAGAAGGATATCGATTGCGGGGGGAGGGTTTCGGAGCCAGTACCCGGATTTGAAGAATGTGTTTTTCTCTCGGCGATCGTAATGAGGAAGTGTTTTTCACGAAGTGAGATGGAGGGATGCACGGTAATTGATGAAGTTGCTTGATCGCTCATATATCCACCAATATTCGCAATACTCGCTCAATAATCACCCGATATACACCTGCAGGTCTCTCGTTTTTCCTTGATCGCCGAGTGTTTTGCGTTACGTGTTGTTATTGGTCCAGATGCCATCCCCCCTCATTCCCACGATGACTTATTTCTTATCGATGAGAAGTCATATCAGGAGCGAGTCAGGAGAACCCCGTACAGATAACACCTCACCATGGTCACGATTAGGGCTGGAAGAAAATTGCAGAAGTCGCGGAAACCGCGATTCTTGACCCTTTTCGCGATTTTCGGCCTCCTCCGCTATTTATGTCGTTTCCGGCTTTCACCGCGATAACCGAGGACGTCCGAACCACTGCAGTAGCTTCTGAGCTCGTCTCCGAGCATATTCCCGGGTGCGACGAAGAAGACTTGGCCATGGCGGAGCTCAGAATGGTCTTGAACTCGATCGAGGATTTCAATAGGTTCAGTGACCCCTCGTGTCTGAGCCAAGTTAAGTCGTCCACAACATGCTCCATCCGAACGCCGGTATGCTCTGGACCTTGGGAATCAAGCTCAACGCAGATCTACATTATAATGTTCTGAGTCGAATCCGTTATCTTTGTCTGAGGTGGACGAATTCCCAGGCTGTGATAGGACCTCTCTAGTATTGCAAGGTACTCAGGTTGTGTTAAAATGAAGTAAATAGTGATTTTCTGCATGGTTGCACCATGTACTCAGTTTTGATCAAGTTTTCTGCGGAACTCTCACGATCTCATCACTCTCCACGATTCTCGAGCGATTCACTCAACTTCGGCGATTCTCCGATCCGTTACATATTCGCAAATCTTGACCGCGATTTGCGATTCTGCAGCCCCACGTATGAGACAACATGAAGCCTCTCCGATGGATCGTTTTGGGACTCCGGGTCTGCGCCCCCTCAGCTCTCTTGGTCGTGATCTTGCTTCTGGTGGCGATTTAATGCCTGTTACGCACAAGGCGATTGACAGAAGTTCGAATCCGTCTGTCCTCATCATTGCGTCCACTCGAAGGATAGAGATGCGAGTCCGGAATCGTGCCCCCTGAGCCCTCTGGGGGCCCGAGGCGAATTGAATGTCCAATGTGGGCTTGGGTTAGCCCAATGCCGAAATTCCGTACGCAGGAACTAGTCGAGACCGCGGTGAAGTTCGAACGGGCCATTCGGTATCTTAGTATTTCCAAGAGACATCACGCCTTGGACCAGTTCATGCAAATAGATTGCGCAGGTTGCCGGGCTCTCTGCGACCTCCATAAAAATCAAGTCGTCTAAAATCCATAGATTTGTATCCATCAAACTTGGCATATGAGATTCGTTGACACTACCAGTCGCGAACGCGATGGGTTCATTCGGCTGTCGAAGCATCGCAAATAAACTTTCTTCCGAGAAGACCGGAACTGCGCAGAGTTTGGGATAGTTTCCAACAAAACATGGAGGTGCCCCGCCGAGGTCCTAACAAGAGCAACCAGCCAATCCAGCCCATGAGGCGATGCCGCAAGCGTGGACTCCGAAGCGAAGGAGCACCTTGCGAGACTGCTGCTAACAAACTATGTTTTGCTTCCCTCAATATCCTGTGAGCAGCATCCTGTTCATACTATACATGACAGAGCTTGAGAAACGACTGATTGATAGTGAGCGCGGATCTCGAATCAGGCGGAAAGGAAACTTTAGGAATACCTGGGAGCCAAAACACCTCGTGCTACCCGGGTTGTTCTTTGGGGATGACATAGTGCTACTTGCACACAACTGCAAGGACCTGCAGGAGCTTTTTATCATCACCTCGGCATTCGGAAGAGTTGGAAGATTGACCTCCAACCCCATAAAGAGTGCAGTGGCTGTGTTCTCAAACCACTCGGTTGGCGACTGCGACGGCCTCCAGATACAAGGCAAAGCCCTGCCTGTCAGCCGAGAGCACACACATCTAGGGATCACCCTGAGTGACGACTCCAACTGCCTGTCCAAGCAAGAAGAGAAATGGAAGATGGATGCGAAGAAAGTCCTTCACCAGATGCACGCCCAGACACTATGGGGATTCAACACGTTTGAACTGTCCAAAACACTCTGGAATGGCGTCGCTGTCCCGAAAATTACATACGCAAATGCTGTAGCCGTGATGAGAACCAACACAGTGAAAAAACTGGAGAAAGCCCGGCGCGAGGCAGCGCGATTGGCACTGGGTATACCAGGATGGAAGGTAGCAAACGAATACCTTCCATCGGAGCTGAGCTGGAGCTCCTCCGAAGCAAGGGAAGCCAAAGGTAAGCTCAGGTATTTCGCGAGGATCCGCTCAATGCCGGACTCGAAATGGCCCAAAATGCCACTTGATGCAGCTGAGCTACAAAAAAAACACAACGAAAGCCTACCTAAGAATGGGAGTTCTCAGAACCAAATTCGATTGCGATGCACTGATGATCGAACACGACCACGGAAACCGAGCACTCCTTGGAGTCTACTACCGGAATCTATCCGAAAACGTTAAGACCATACAGGATAAGGCCCGGGAAGACGGAATGGTAAATAGATCCACTCTAAAGCTGTACCGAGCTCACAAAGAGTCAAGGACCACAACCACCCACATATATGACAATAATAGAGGATGTTCCCTGCTAGCCCTCGTGAGAGCTGGGATGGTGTATACCCTGGATGCCGAAAAATCGAGCCAGAAATGCATGAAGCCGAAAAGTCGAGCCCGAAAAGCATGAAGCCGAAAGGCATGAAGTTGAAGAACGTGAAGCCGAAAACCTCCTCTCCCAACAGCGGAGCGGTCGGGACTGGCTTAGCGGGGAGGAATCGCACCTTCGTTATGCTCAGCCTACCTACTTCTTCTGCCTCGCTTACGTCCTCGCTGTTCCGCATCTACGGTCCCTAGTTCGAACTGAGCAAAGGTGTAGCTGCTACAGGAAGCAACCTGCTGAGCGCGAATATTGAAGTTTCCGAGGTCAACTCGCTAGAACTGAAGAGGAATCTTCACCTCCAGCTCCAGTACTATTCGCAGAATACGCTGTTACAACACCTTGTTCTTTCCCACCGAAGAGGGAAAACCGGCATCGAAACACCGATTCTTCGCAGCAGGTGCGTGTTATCCAAATGAGTCTCACAAAGGTACAGATCGAGGAAACGATACAGAAATCCCATCCCGCCAAACCAGTCCCGAACACTCCGCCGTTGGGAGAGGAGGTTTCCGGCTTCATGCTTTTCGGGCTCGATTTTTCGGCTTCATGCGTTTCGGGTTCGAATTTTCGGCTTGTCGGACCCTAACCGGTTTCGAGGAATGGTTGACAATCAATCGATTCATCAGTTATGCAGGGACCGGATTTCCCGCCGCGTCATGGCGCGCCGCGACACTTCCGGTCCGCCACTGTTCGCCGTGGCGAGCGTCGCCGCTGTGTGTTTTCCAGTCCTTCGCCGCCGTCGGAAATACCCGCGGCGCATACTTCTGATTCCACCACACCAACGAAGACCTCGCCGCTCGCCTCGGCCTAAGCAACGAGCTGAATCACTCATTGGTGAACAAGACTGAGCGACTTCTCGAAGAATGAGAACGCAAGAAGAAAGGATCCGCTGAGCATGCTCGCGCCTGAAGTGTAAGGTTGATTTATAAATACAAAAATCAGATCCAATAAACCATGAACCATGAACATCTTCAGAGTATATCAAGCGCTCTACAAATCGCCGATTCTCGCGCATCGCGATTTTCCAGCATGTCCAGAGTTAGACTCCCTGTTGTTCTGGAACACCGGAACATGCTCTGAATACCATCTCGTGCACGGAGACGGAGTAGACTCATGGCCATCTTGAGCACATGACTGGATATGATTGCGGAGGAAGAGATGATCCGTGTTCGCTAACCTCATCTATCGAGGCTTCTAATCTTCGAGGCTTCTTTCGGAGCACCCGTTTTGGTCCCCTAACGGCGGGCTCGGTGCGTTTTAAGGTTTTCGGGCGCCGCACAGTGGGCCAGTGGCGGAACAGAACTGCCGCGCAGCGCTGGCACTGCAGTCGTCGTCACTTGCGCGCATGAAGATTAAGCGTCATGTGCAAGGGAGGTGGTTTTGAATCCGCAAAAGCGCGACAGAGAGAGTTGGACGGAATGTGCACATATCGTGAATGCTTCTGTAAAAAGAGAATACAGCCTGTACGAGTCGAGTTACGGTCGCAGCGAGTCATTACTTCCATACTCTAGTTGCCATAGTGGCTAGCTCTCACACATGAAAAAATCATCTTCATTTCGCTTTTCCTCCGACTATTAGCCCATGAATAATGAGAATAGGAGAATGAACATCCAACGAAGCCTACATGATGATTCAATTGTATTCAATACAGTGCGGGTGACTCTTTTCGGAAAATAAGTAGTATGCTTTGCACCCGGAGAATCGGAAGACTTGCAAGGAACGTGCATTGCACGCATGCGATGTCGTGCGGTGCTCTGGAGTAGAGTTTCTTAGAATCGTGGATTCCCCTGGAACTCTCAAAACAAAAAGTGAGTCCCCAGACGCCCCACAGCACGAGTTCCACCCAGATTTCGAACACAGAAAATCCCGAGCCGATTGCAGGGTGCTTCTCTCAATGCCATATTCTATTGCGAGGGAATTCCCAGGCGAGATGTTATCCATTTCCATGAAGGTGGATTGGGCGGCACATCCATGCAAACAGGTCGACTCTTTTGCTTTCACGTAAAAAATCATGGAATTCATGGAGTCGTCCGGGAGATCACCGTATCAAGAGCAGATATGTAGACCCCGGTAGTTTATGGGTTAACTGAGTTTTTGACGATTATGCGGCAGGGAAGGGAACTGTTCCCGGATGCTCAAAGTTCATCACCTGAGAATTACACCATGAACCCTCTGCGGCATCTCCAGTCTAGTTCTGAGGGGTCTAACGGAGCGGTGAAGGAAACATACAGCCACAAAGAAGCATCCTGCTCTCAGATTGCGATCGTCCGCGTCCGAAATCTGGATTGAACTTCAGATGCGGGCGTCTCGGGACTTGATTATCTTCCTGAGAGCTGCCAGGGTATAGGACGAAGCTAGGGAACATAATTCCAAAGCACCGCCGGCTCCGCACGCCTGCCATCTATGCTTCACGCAAGCCCCTCAAACCCACGGGTGCAAAGCTGCACCACTTGATCGCGAAGGATTGATCAATAGAGTTGATAAAAAACAGAAGCGTTTCGTCAGATCTTCAATCTCCTAATCCCGAGATTCGGCGGCTAAAACTCGGAGGGAGAACGAAGAAATGGAACTTTCATGCGCGCACGTGAAGTGGACTGTCCGTCGCTGGGCCATCGTGCGCCCAGCGCACTTCTTCTACAGGTGGCTTGGATGTCACAACTCCGTGGCGTCGTTTCAACTGTTTTGTGCAACGGCTCTCAGCTTGTGATAAGACATCATTTTCCGGAGTCCGGGACCCGCCGCGGACCTACCGGCTCGAATCTGAACTTTCGGACCAGCCAGTCCGATAACTCATTTTTCGGACTGGCTGGTCCGATAAATCATTAGCCGTGGTCCGATGGTCCGGGAAGTGTTTTTCCGTCAGAAGAGACCATGCTGAGGGATGCCACACCGATTCAGCCCTTATTCTTCTGATCCGGGCATCCTCCGCTGAAACATTTAGCACAGCACTGCCGATCGAGTCGGGCCGGACTGCCCAGTCCGAAAAACCGTCCGCCGCAGCGCTATCGGGGCTAGATCGGTATGAAATCCCTCAGCAGAGTCTCTCCCAACGGGAAATTGCTCTCTCGACCATCGGACCAGGGCAATGTCTCATCGGACTGGCTGATACGAAAATTCAGATTCCGGACTAGTCGGTCCGCGGCGGGTCCCGGACTCCGGAAAATGATGTCCAGTTCAAACTGTAACCATAACGGAACGCACGAAATCGATATGTCTCTGCATTGAATGGGTGTGGAACTCGGGCTCCGTTATAGCTCCCGGACGACTGTCAAGTTGTGAAATTAGATCGAGCTCATTTGCCACATCGGGGGTCATCAACTCGCGTTTTTAGAGATGTACTGTTTGCGCCCTTCGGCTTGAACTTGTAGACAAACAATTTCATTTCATCAAAAATTTTAGGGCAGTGCAGGGCCTGCTATACGAGCGTCGGCGACGCAGCGTCGTCCCCGACTGACGATTCATACAGATCATCTCCCCCTCCTGGTCTGCGGGGAATAATGCCAAGGACTTCTTGAACACGTCCGTTTCAACCTTCCAGCAGATCACCGGCCAAATCTGAATGTTAAGGGCGCGCATTCGAGTGATACCTCGAAAGATGTAGCGTATGCCGTAGTGCGATCATTTCTCAAGATTTGAGGCGTCGGCTCCGACTCCGGTGAGTTGAGTATTCAGAGCATTCTCGAATACTCCGGTATTCAAGCTGCTCGTTCTATGAATAATTCAACCCTTCCATATCGCCTCACAGGAGCTGAGCTCATTGTAGCTTCTGAGCTCGGAAACAATCTGAAGTCAGTCACGCTGAAGCTCGGAACACCAGACATGAAGCACTTCCGCGCGGCTATCTCGATTTTGTTTCTTTCGAGCTCAGCTTTGGCTGCGAACTCAGTGCAGGCGACAAGCGAACGAGACGAGGCAGCTCATCTGACGGACATAGTCTGCTCAGCTGAGCTGATGGTTCGGCGTCGTGGGATAGAGCCCACATCGTGCTTGCTGTTGCACCTGGGGAGCGTCCTCACTCATGAGAGTTTCAGAACCACGGCTTCCTTACTTTCATTGAGTCCTGCCTGACGTTTGTCAGCTATTGAACGGGTGCACACGGAACTGTACCAGGCTTTGGCAACGCCCGCCAAGATCGTTGTGCTAGCGCGACAAGATGAGTTCCCCTACTACATGACCTTCTACGAATTAGATCTCGTTCAGAATATCCGTCATAAGCTCCTGTTCCTCCTCATCACCGAGACAGATGCCCACGACAGGGAGATTCGGAATCGTCCCGTAGAACTCTGTCTCCCGACGGTTGTCTGGTCAGGGAGGAAACAATTGCGTTGGTGGTGCTCTGAGAACCGCGACAATCTATTCTGGGAATTCGAACCGAAAACACCGCTCGATTGTGGCGTGAAACCAACCCCGTGCAAAGTTGAACGAATCAGTGAGAAAATCCAAACGTTCAAAAACACCATATTCATCAGGTATAATCTGGTAGTTTGGTGCAACTTCACCAGGATCGACATTCCTTGCATTATCCTAGGGTCTCAAAAGACTGACGAAGATTTTAAACCGGTACATCAATCGCGCTTGAATGTCGACGAGCCGATGACATCTGACTGCCGCTCTTTCATTCCTTTAGTGACCGTTGATGTTTCGGCCCTGGGGAAACCTTTCGACGTGGAAGTGTGGTGTCTCCTCCTGGCGAATGTTCTCATCCTCACTGTAGCGTGGGCTCTGATAGTGCGGAAATCTCCCTTGGACTTCGCCAGTCAGTTCTCGCTGAGCATCGTAACCGTTGGAGGAGTGACACTCGCTTCGAGGAACTATTCAAGCACAATAATTGGTTGTGCAGCGATCGCATTCAGTTTCCTGATTGGATGCATTTACTCGAACACCGTTATGTCGGCGTTCCTGAACCCTTTTGAGGAGCATCCTGAGAAAGATTTCGCTATGACGTGCCGAATGAACCCGGTTTGTCACCACGAAGAATCCCTGAATCTATTCTTGGAAACTTTCGTTGTGTGCAGCATACCTCCTCCGATGCTTGACAGCATCAGAAGGCCTTTGCGTGCAATGAGGTCGATAAGACATCGTAAAAAAAGTGAATTATTTTTCTGGCTCCAAGTTTTGAGGAGCCGGACCATCGGAAGAGTTTGTAGAATGCCTCTGGTTTTAACTCAGAGCAGTGACACCGTCGATCGGATGATCGAACACGGAATCGTCTCACAAGCTAGAATAAAGATCCATGAATCGAAGTCTCTCGCGGCAACTCGAGCTCCAGGCGGAATCATACGGAGATGGATAACTGGCCTGGAAAGTCATGCAGTCAAATCTCACTTGGAGGATTACACTGGTCGTTTCAACTCCTCGGTTGTATTTGTCACGTTCAGCACGACAAGAGAGTACTTCGATATGGAGAGTTTCCTGAAAATCCAGCCTCTGATTGCGAGTTGCTTCCTGTTTAGCGTCGCGGCTATGAGCATGGAGCTATGCCACGCGAAGCGACATGAAATTTTCGCTCTGGTCAAGCTCCTCATTCAGCGGACCGTCTTGGTGTGCTGTGGGACGCTCTCGCGTTGCCCTCGCATCAACGATTTATTGCTGTTGTTCTGATTCCTTATTTTTCGGATGAAGGGTCTCGATTCCGCTCTCTGGTCCTAGTGTGTCTGCTCTGCGGCCACTGAACTCCATCCACGAGATAGGAATCCTTGTCACCACTGTCCCTGTTCTGAGCCCGCTATGATCAAATTTTCACAGAATCGAAGCGGAGTCCTTCAAATGAGCTCTATCATGTCCGAGATCGGGCACGGATCAGGCATCCAAGTGACGTTCCGCGCTGTGAAGCTCGCGCCAAGCTGGATCGGGGGAAATTCGAGGCCACGGGATGTACACGGGCGCACCCAGCAAAACGAATGCCCCTTGGAGATTGTGCAGAACCTCACAACATTCAACTGATCTGTGAAACTCTCTGATGGAGAGTCACGTTCGCGATTCCCGGCGGAGCCAAAGAGAAAGCTGCCGTCGAAGAAGCAAGCGGATCTGTCGAGACCATACAAGCCGAAGTTACGGTCATACCCATCTATTACTGACGGAGAACTGCAGAATTCAAATGGCAGATACCCATAAAGAGCATCAAGTCAATCCAATCGTGCGGCTCCAAAGTTCCTCTGCACGGGCCGCGGGTGTTGGAAAAGTGGGACTATTCAATCGTTAAACGCCGGCAAGGGTTTGCTCTGCCACGCCGCGGCGTTTCGTTCGGATCGAAGTCAGCTCCAGGCTACATGACGAAGATTGACTCATGTGAGACAACAAGAAGGAATGCTGTGCACATAAGGGAACAGAACAGACAAATATAGAAGTCCAGGTCGATGGCAACTATGTGATGTGTGAAAGAGGCCCCCGACCTTCGAGTGCTTCAGCGCGATGCCGCTTCTTTCCAAGACGTCACTGAGCAACTCTGACATGACGAGGAGCGACGCAAATCGCTGCTGTGTATCAGAATCTTATGGATCACTGGAAACCAACACTTCGATTGAAATCGCGGAGTGATTATATACTCCCCTCATCCAAAATTATGCGATTCAGCGAGAAGGTCACTGTCGCGTAACTGTGAGAAACACTCCAACCATCGAGCTACGCTGACTGGTTTCCACATCGAATCTTGAGCAGTGCGAGCGGGTTCAAGCCGTCGGAGATGTATTCGCTTCATCTCTGTCGTCCAGGGATCGCCCCTCTCTGCTCCAGTCCGCTCAGGATCTAGCCAGCTTCCACCTCACGATGGAAGAGCACCGCAAATGGTGCGCGAGGCGACGAGACAACATCATCCGGGAGCTCGGAAAGAAGCTGAATTTCACATCGAATCGCCAAACGCGATCGGAACGTTCGCCCTACCAGCAAAAAACCGCCTGAATGGCTCGCTCCAATCCCGTCAACCGGCGGCACAGGGGGAGAGAAGGCGGGAGGAAAGAAGACGAAGCGCTGAACAGAAACCATGCTATAAAGCACGTTGCACCTCTTGTTGTGCGATTCAGTTCTCAGTGTTCGCTCAGCGACCGTCGCGCTTCGCTGCAACGTTCGACGTAGTTCGTCGACGGCTGGGGTTCACAAACTCTCTCCGCTCGGGCCCCAAAGTATGCTCCACATCATGGCGCTGGGAGCCAGAATATGCCCCGGATAAATGATCCGGGGCCCAAATCTCGAAACGTGCGCAAAGATTGCCTCTCTGGGTGATTTTTCTCCGAGTCTAGAATATTTCCGGACCATATTCTCATGAATCCAAGCTAATCAGGCTTTTTGACGAATTTCAAATGGTCTGCGTGGGATTCTCCGACTGGAGAGCCCTGGGAGCCTGAAATTTGAAGGTGGGATAAGTCTATGCTCGGTCAAGCTTCCCGTTCCCTCCAGTGAGGAAATGCAGGACCGCATGAAGCGTCTCTGTCTCGAGGAATCCATTATGGAAAAATCCCCAAAATAGCGATTGAGTCTGTTTGAAGAACTATTTCATTATTCGAAGAGCAAAAAGCATATTGGGAGAGCCCTATGTGCGAATCTTAGGCGATAGTTCAGCAAATCCAGGTCGGTGAGAAGGCAGAGAACGCCCATGGTGAACGCTGAGGAAAACAGCTCGGAACAATCGCCAGCCTTTCGATTTCCGTCCGCTATGCCTCAAGTCGATGGTTAGAGACTGCCTCGACACCCCGTTTCGCTCATATCTTGCTGTTGGTTCGCTGGTGAGCGATTTCCTGTCCCTCCCGCAGCAATGCAAGAATGCTCGAGTTCCGTGCTATTCGCGTCCCATGAACTCATGACGGCCAGGCCGTGCTTCTCTCAACGAAGTCTTCGGCAGTCAAAAATATCATAGTTCTACTGTTCAATCTCAGGTGGGTACGCGAGAGGGCTGATTCCCATTCCAGGATTCTGGAAGGTAGGCTCCGGAGAGATTGATTGCCGCGAGTGCATTGAGTGCGGGAAAGTGCGACCCAGTGTTAGTAAAAAGCGTGTCTCCGAGCGGATTTCGACGGACACTCCAAAGCGGAAACCGGCTCAAGCAACTATTATAGTTGAGAACACTTGACTCTGCGGATAGGGTTTCTCACACATGCCCGGATGAGCATGGCCGAGAAATAGTTGACACTTCAACTCTAGTAATGGTTGACACTCCATTACGAGGAATGTTTGAAACTGAATCTCGGAGAATGGTTCACCATCAATCCCGAGGAACGGTTGACAATCTATTCTTAGGAATCGTTCACAATCAATTCAGAGCAATTGTTGACAATAGAATCCGAGGAACGGTTGATGATGAAACGATTCATCAATTAATCAGGGACCGGATCCACCGCGGCCGGCGTCGGAAATGCCCGCGGCGCACACCTCTGCACACATAGCATGGATAGTACGAAGATTGGGACTCGATCATATTACATGCCGTCCTTCCAGAGCGATTTCATCGACTCGAAAAGACATTGTGCAACCGTGGTTGCATTCGTTGAACCTGAGCCCTCATACGTCAATTGATGAGTTTTACCACACCGTTTGTTCCCCGATTTCTCGACAACCACCTCCGCGCAACACCCATCCGCTCCATCCGTGATTCCATCTCTGTTTTCGGCTGAACCTCTCAGCCAGCCCTCAGGAGTGTCCCGGAATCACCTTTCGGTATTGCTTCAGTAACACTCCCTATCGCCTCGCAAATCCCATTGCGGGCGGTGGGCTTGGGTCTTAAGATGGTTCAGATTTAATTCTTATGTAAATTAAATCTTTTTTTTTCCGTGATTCCATCTATCGAGAACCAAACCTCCGATGATCCGACTGCTTCTCGAATTTTCTCGATGGTTTGCTCTACAACCAGGGAACGTAGCTAGAATCCTTCCCGAGAGCCTCACTGAACTATACTCGCCAAGACACTCCTTCCGAAATAGATAAGAGGTTCTGTGAAATGGAATGTCAGCACGAATCCATTTGTGATTGATTCGATTGTCCTGTCCTAGCGGCGTAGGTCGAGAATCGCTGCTCCGATCTCCTCCTTCGTTGCTCGCTCAGTCAGTTTCCCGCGTCCTCGAGAGATCCACAATCCATTTGGACCGCATGTGACGGGACATATCGCATGACAAGCGGATTCTCCAGGTTGCAGAGGAACAAACAGGTGGGCGAACACATCCTCGATACACGAGCTCAACCTATCGCGCTTCGCCGCGAATGCGGCTCTGGGTGAGGGAAGGTGCGTAGTGCTCCGCTGAGGGTGGATAACGCCATGGAACGGCTCGAGACCCGCTGCTATGACCACCCTCGGATGTCACCATCTGTGATCCGCTCCGGAGGGGGGGGGGGGCTCCGTGTAACTCATATCAGCGCCGAAGGTAGCGCAGAACTGTGAGTGCGCGATTGTGGAGTCGTGGTCGTTCCCGCTCCGTCGCGAGTGCTTCTTCTACTCTCGCGAATATCATGACCCTTCTCGGATCGCGGCTCTGATTCCAGCTGAGATAGGCGGTGCGGATCTTTTTTCTTTTCATTCGCTCAAATTAACAGAATACTCCGCGCCCCCAACGATCGCCAAAAGGCTATTGGAATTCTTCAGGAACACCTGTGTGAAGGAGCGGGCGTGCGCACTGACGGACAGAGATGGCTCCTTTATTATTAGGGGATAAGGCGAAATCCTCGATTTCTATGTCTCTATTTCGGTGGAAATCAGATTCTGTGCCTCTGTCTCATTGATTGTGTGTATGACCGATGCATGAATCTCTAGCATGAGAACCACCGCTCGGATCGGATCGGAACTAAAACTGCGTCATGTTGTAAAGCGGCTCTTCAGAAAAGACAGATGACACGAAGCTTAGTTGGACGACTTGGATTCTCCTGGCCAAGGAGCTGAGCACAGAAAACTGAAACAAGAGACCGAAGGGGTAGCGTGAACCTCGTCTCGAGCTTCACGAAGGGTCAAGAACTAGCTTGCCATGGAACCTTTCCTGCACAGTTGGCTTTTCGAAGACGCCATTGTATTCGTCGCTGCAGTTGCGCGCCTCAAGAAAAAGCAATGCTCCAGAAGTTCGAGTCTTTTGCGACTCACAATGACTCGTCGTATATCGTCGATTGCTAGAAATCTAGAAGATGAGCTCGCGCGCTCAGAGTTTCACCATGATTCCTTTTTTTTTCGAGTAGGTAGAGAATCTGTTATTTTCCGGGCTGATACATCCGCTTCGAAGCAGTCGAGTCACCCTCTTTTCTAAAACTGTTCGATTTTCGACAAAATTCGTGATTCCGAATTGAAAATGCAAGGAGCCATTATCTTAGCTTCGCCGGAATCGCTCCATATCGATTCTCACATTTTCAACAGCTTCAGTGAAAACGTCGGCGTTGGCAGGCCGTTCTGTCATGATGCGCTCAAAACTTCTGCACGCACCCAATAAATTGACACCTTCTCCACGAGTTTTCCGGTTCATAGAAGTAGTTCCTGCGCGACTCTGAGTCGAGTCGCGATTGCCTCAGAGCAGATTCCAAAATGGGAAACGTCTTGCAGAAGCGAATAGCCAAATATCCATTGAGGTACTTCCAGAAGCACAAGTTCAAAGCGTCGAGGAGTTCAAGTACATAGTTGTCCTTGGTGAAAATCCTTCTTGGGAACGATAGTTCATGGCCGATTCCGAGATATAGTGCCCCGAGTCTCCTCTTCCTCGAGCCCCGAGTCGCCTCCCTCGAGTCTATCGAGCTCTTCCTCTTCAGCCACAGGCTGTGGACTCGAAGAAGTTGAACCTGACGAGCTTTAGAACAGCCGAAGAAGATTCCGCCTCGATCGAGCCATACCCTTCGGGGTCTGTGGAGGTGATTGCGAGGTCGATCTGACCATATTTCCTGACGTCCGTGGAGGCGATTGCTAGCTCGATTTGAAAACACACAATCGCTTCCATGAATCCCCAGAGGTACAGTCATATCGGCCTCGGAATCACCTCTATAGACCCTCAAAGTCAGATCGACTCCGATATCACCTCAACATGGGCAGATCGCTTCCAGAGTGAACTCCATGTACCCCGGAAAGTATGGTCGGATCGAGGCGAATTTCTGTGTCATCGTGAACGCGTATCTAATACCGTCCTGAACGACCTTCCTTGGAATTCGATGAATGCTGAAAGGAATAGTCCGAATGGACATTGATAGTGCATGCTCGTTTTCATCCGTGTGGTGTCGGCTGTGATCTGTCAACTGCGCTATTTGTACAAGTTTTCTGACAGATCACCACTTGGGGCGGATTCCATTCACGTCGACGGGCGAGAAGTCGGTGTCAGCTGTGATCTGTCAATGGCACTATCAGTGAAAGGTAGTCAGCTGCTGATCCGGTACAACGAAATCCATTTCTCGCAACAGATGGAATTTCCGCGACATTAGGAGCACGTTTGAGTTCTCGGTAATAAAATCAGTGTAGTGGTTTCAAAGGATTATTTATTCGATCACTGTCTTATGGCAATGATTTCGATATCTTGTTCTGGTCTACTATAGAGGAATTCTATGATGAATTTCATTTTCTCAATATTTTGAAACCCAAACTTGAAATCTTTCTTCAGGATGTACATTATTGAATCTTCGATATTCTTTCCAGCAACGAGTGATTCCCGGATTATGAGGGTGCTCTCATTTCCATTAGGGATGTCACTTTGAATGAATAAGCTATTCCTGTCTTCCACTGGTCGCCTGTACAGAAGGTCGAGTGTGTATTTGATCTTGTCGAGATTGTCGAAGCACCATTCCAGGTTCTTTCGAAGAATATACATAAATGAATCTCCGTAGTTGGTTCCAGCAGTAAGTGATTCGATGATCAAGTTAGATTCATCAACACATTCGGGCAAATCGATCAGCCGACCAGGACCAGGAGTTCGTTCTTGTCGTTGTATGTCGACGGTATCATTACCTATGATTTTTACCTTGGGGCGAAAAGCTGGTTCTGTCGCGTCGTCGATGGATGACACGCTGATGTCCACATAACCTTCTGTTATGTTGAATGCGGTACATATATCTTGGAGACTCATATTCGACGTGAAGGTTGAGGGCACGTAGTCCTCTATGATATTTGATGGTTGGATTTCAGCGGCAGGAGTGTTTTCCGACGCGGGAGATGCAGTCAGTGGCGGTGTTGGCTGTCTTTGAGTTTCGTGTGTAATCATGTTGAATTGTTGGCGTACCTGTTGGAAATATTCACTCCAAGCATGGAAACACCGGGCGGGTGATATGTGTGCTCCTAGCCCAAGTCTCATGAATGCATTGCCGATTCTACTACTGTGTATTTTCTGCGAGAATTTCATTATGATGTGGTAATGAGATTCTGATTTTTTGCATCTTCTGCTCCAAAAGTTTTTAATTCTGGTAGGCTCGAACACGACGTCTGCTTGCTTCACGTGGTCTAATGAGTTTATTACATCAACTAGTTGTCGTTCGATCTCAGCGCTGAATCCCGATGACTCCACGATTGCTTGCCACGACTGTCTGATGCTCCGAATCGACATGATGACGACTAGCATTTGCAAATCGAAATTCGAGTCAGGCTCCAATGCGTACATATTGGGACAGCTTACCGGGCTTCAATTCGTCATGCATTCTAAATTGGAATCAATCACATTATCGACATTATCCTCCACTGACTCACCTTTCAAACGGTCCGTTCGAATTTTCGTTTTGAGTTGTGAACATGAGGTTCCGTGGTCGACTTATGCGAATCGCTGACTCAAGATCACGGGAAGATCTAGTGATGCAGACCGGGAGGTGAATTCAATTCCTTGGTGGGATATGAAACATGCTGAGACGCTCAATTGTGCAGGGCGGAGGAGATGCATCAGCCACAGTGAGAGGATCTGTGTTTCGATGCGTAGCTCGGAAGGAAGCTTAAAATGGAAGGATTCAATGTCGGGCGTCATTGCGAGGCGAAGCATCGTGTACTCATAACTCTGGAGGGGCCTCGGAGGAAGCTTTTTGACCCCAGAAGGGATCTCATTTCGGGAGCGAGATCGCCGGTAATTCGCTGAACGAGTTACGACTATCGAAGTCCACAAGGTAGTCATCGTAGGTCGGGAATTTTCTCATCGTTTCTCGTATTGCTCATTACCCGGTGAGAAATGATCGGATTCTCGATTCCTTTCGCGATATTAAAACGATCGTTCGCCTTTCTCACAGACCCTGATCTGAGAATCTGAAGTTATTGGGCGTTTGAGCAGCATCTCATCCCGAATCGATTCTGAAACCTTTGAGCTCGATCGGTTGACTCTGGAAGTTTCTCGGCTAGTTGCGTAAAATGAGTCAACGAAAAGAAGGCTTTTCTTGTTCCGCTCAAGGAAATGCGATCCTTTGATCGATTCACGCGAATGAAGAAAGAAGAGATGCGCCTTCCAGCAGCCGATCATTTTCAACCGAGTAATGAGCAAAAGAAGGAAGGTTATGGTAATTCCCGACTTACGATGAGCACCGCTTATACGGGCGGAATCTTACCATACAGGGTGGTCATCGAAAATCTCAGTCGGTCTGAATGTGATGGCCGTGGGAGTTGGGTCCGCTCACGAAGATATTAGTTCGTTACAGCCATCTGAGGAATCCACTGCATGGCGCCTTCGCGAAACCCGCACGAATGACAGCTTCCTCCTGATTTCCAGAGCGAGAACGAACCTCACATCGAAGAAGATGCTTTCGGCTGAGGAATATCAGTCAGTTAGATAGCCGTTAGTGTGGTCCGAATAATGGATGTTACAGCTCCGATGCTCGTCAGCGATGGAGTTTGAAAAAACAGTGAAAAAGCTGCTCATGGTCCTCATGATGATTTCATTCATCAACAGGGCTGTATTGTGCGCGTTTATGAGCAAGAGAGCGAGAAGGCGCCGTGTGGGGTGTCTCGTTGCATTGTCAGCCTTCTCAGTGGTGTAGCCAGCTCTTCTCGATCTCGTATACGATTCACGTTGCCTCCTGGGCGAGTTGGTGAAAGAATTTTACGACGTGCCCGAGGGGTTTTCCGGCGGCGTCTTTACATTCCTGGAGATCGACAATCACCACTACCGACAGATGTTGGTTTGCGAAACTTCGAAGGTACTGGCATTGAAGATCAAAGGTCTCGCGTCTGTACTCGAGCCCGTCACCCTTGAAGGTGAGCTCATCGCCAGAGCCATCAGTGGTGTAACAGGCAAGAACTCTTCTCCGTTGTACATGCTTTGTGAACAGTCGCTCTCCGAAGAAAACTTCCCGTTCATCCATGCAGAGTTTTGAGGAGCCCGACGATCGCAGGACAGCCCTCCGAGCCGGGAGGGCGGGACATTTTGGCGCAAGACGTTCTGGCCCAGATTCAGATGAAGCACCCAGGAGTCATCCGAACAGTATTGTTCTGTGGCTATCGATGCTCCATGTGGCGAATGTGACCACCGGAGCTTTCATCAATAGTCTCCGCTCCCACAGGTACGAGGAAGTTCGCTGGAATCTCTCACTTCGACAGTCATCTCTCTCAAATGCGCAGGCGCCGTCGGTGCAGACTCGGCAGTAATTCTCGGTGAAAGAACGCATTGAAGCATGAGCTGCCGATTGGAATGTTGACGCACGCTTGGAGAACAGTGTGGGACTCGGTCGGGACGAATTCCACGATGTCCAGAGCTATCACTCGTCTATCCTAGGCGACGAACTCGTAGTCCAACAGCCCACTTTCATTGGTGATCGCCCGAAAGGTGTCCACATCTCATTGATTGGGCTGGGAGTTTGGCGCGGGGGAATTCACGGCCTCCGAGAGTCCTGCAAGGCGTTGTGGCCTCCGACTTTCAACCTACAGGAACGAGAAGGGGAGCCAGGCTTCTGAAGTATTCCGCTACCGGGGATGGCGGAACCGGCACGACGATATTGGAGATTGAATGCAACAAGAGTAAATTCGAAATTCTCCGACGACATTCATTTTCTACACTCACGTCGAATGACTTATACCGTGAGATGTTGAGTTACTGTGACAGCTGGCAGCGAAGAGCTCACGAGGCTTCCCGAATGCGAGGTTCACCTCGTGATCTATCTGACTGCGGGAGATATTCAAGAATCCGTGCATTCTGCGGAGAAGTTGCGGAACGCACGCACGTGGCACGGAATTCACGGCCGTGGCACGTTTGTGAATGCCGCGCCAAACTCCCAGCCCTACTAATTGAACCTCATGAAAAGTACTGACATCGGGATCTCTCAAAGTGGGTGTATACCTCCCATGAACAGGTTCAAACGAGCGGAAATTGTGAAGCGTAATTCAAGGACCTTGGACTTCGGTTGATGAAATCGTACCGACCGAGTCCCACACTGTTCCCTCAGGGTACGTTGATATACCCACCGGGAGGTCACGCTTCAACCCAATCTATTGCAGTCTGAATCGGGAGGAAATGAAAGTTTGGAGCCGCTTCTGCACCGACAACACCTGTACATTTGAAACCCATCAACTATAAGTCCGGACAATTCGAGCGAAATTTTTCGAGCGTGTGGCAACGGGAACTGTAGGGTATACATGTGACCTCTGAGGGCCTCATGCATGGCAAGAAAACATCGGTAGCTACAGAACAATACTGTCGCCATTGTTCGAATAATTCATTGGAGCTCCATCTGAATCTGCGCCAAAACGTTCGCGCCGAAATGTCCGGGTCCGACAGCAGAGTGGTGCGAAGTGATATCCATATGGGCAGTATAGATAAGTCGTTACCGTTGCTTGTGATAAAAATAATACACGTTTCTGACTGAAGAGTCACTGCTCGATAGGTTCGAATCTTCCTGCGCGTATCCACAAAGACAGACTGCGAACACCTACGGAGCATTTTCGATAAGATCCCCAGCTGGGCAACCTAGACCAAGGAGGAGCTCTCTCTGCCAGGATGTGCCGCGACCAGAACCTCGCTGAGCGACTCGCTCCGATTTGCTCTCAGCACCGAGCTTGAACCAGTGCATGGTGTGAGTGTTGCCCGGACAAACGGCCTGTCTTTAATCTTAACCTTTGCACGTTCATCAACGAAAACCAGCCCGCGTCCCCGCTCTCTACCGGGCCTAGTTCTCCTCGCTTCCTTTCTATTGCGCTCATTTGGTCGCCTCTGACCGAAAGGACTGGGCCTTCCCGCACCCCTTGCAGTCTTGTTGCTCACCACGCCCCTCCTGCAGCCGCTCTCTGAGGTCCTCGACCACATCGATTCCGCACTCGCCACCAACCTTATGCGGCCTTGAAACTCGGTGATCTTCCGTCTCTCCAAACCAGGGTTGGGCAAAGTGCGGCCCGCAAGTGAACCACCGTGTTTGGGCAGGGTTGTGCTCGACTCAAGCGCTCGAATTCGCCTAATGGCTCCCATGAAAGCAGACATTCGACATTCCCTAAGCCCCTGAGGGGATCCCTTCACGGTGGACGAGTGAATCGAGTGTTCACTTTTCGTTAGCCACACCGAGGTGTTGTGATGTTCCTGGAGCTCAGATTTCTGACGATTCCTGAGCTTTGAACCTCATATTCGCCGGATGTCGCTCTTTGGAGACATTCCATGAGGCCCACAAATACTTTGAGCTAACTGGGATATGTTCTCGGTAGCGGCCCGTAATTTTGCACGGCTGCTATAGTCCTCTTCAATACGGCCCGCGAGCCAGATTGTGCGGCCCGCAGGCCGCATCGAAGTGCCCACTCCTGCTCTGAACGAATCGTCTCCGTTGGGGTCGTTCGGAGAAGAAATCGGAATTGGTAGGGTGGGAGAAACTGGCAGGCACGCTAGAGTAGTATTTATGGGAAAATTTCTTCGACAAGCTATGGGAGATGGATTTCCAATCGACGGAATGGGTGTTCATCTCGTAAGATGTTTTCCAGGAACGAGGTATGATAAACGGGCCATGTGACCAGTGGTCGAACATAGCCTATGCGCATGTAGGTATCAGGAGCGACTATGGATGCTGGGAAAATATTTGGGAACAGTAAAGAGAACGAATCCATGACATGAGATTTCCGGAGAGATAAGGACTTGGAAACATGCACGACGACTACCAGAATAAAGAATGAATACAAGGTCCCCTTCAGGATCCTAACCTTACATTGTCAATCGGAAATATGTATGTCTGAGGAGAGCATGGATAGAATGGGGGGGAACGACGCAATGAAATGGAAGGGCGGAAATAGGTCAAGAATTCGGGGTCGTGCAGGATGAGCTTATATTATCCGAGGTCCCCGGTAACGAAGAGGGGAAGGCTCCTGGCAGCACATGAGTAGAGAATACGCACAATTCAGGCAGAAACAGTCGCACGGTGTATATCAGCGGTGGGGTCGACGAAAATGACATGGGAGAATGTCGGACGGCCGTACTCAGTCAGTTACTCGAGTGCGAGGAGAGAACAAGGGCCGGAGAATGACACCTGACGAGCGAGTCCAAGGTGCTGCATGGGCTAAACACGTCGACTAGAGCGGGAATGGTCCGCAGAACCTTCCCTCTCTGCCTGAAAGTGATCAAAAGGAAACAGCCAGAAAGGAAACAAGTACAGACCTATCATCGTTCCATGCCTGGGAAGCAAACTACCGTACGATTCGCTATGTGACGTTCAGAACTACTCACAGAAAGTAACAAGAACTAGTCGTCAAGCCGTTGGGATAACTTCAGAACACACTGACCGATCATTCTCCGCTAGTCACATCTCCGCGGATCGTTACCATCATTCACATTCAGGAACACATTCAGTCGATCGGCTGCATGTACGAGGATGGTGACTTGCATCTCGAAGGGGCTCGAATCTCTCAGTTTAGCACCGATGCACCGTACTTTCAGACTACGAGTACGTTTAGCGCAGGTTGCCTTGAAATGCCCGCTATCTTCACATTTGAAGCGAAAAAATCAGGAATGAAATCAGCATTATTATACGTGTTTTTATTTTCACTCAGTTCGAGTAACATGGAGAATGGATAAGTAAAAAAAATAAGTAAATATCGATAAGAGTCAGTCTAGATTCGGGAAAGCGATCTCAACGAACTGACATAAGAACATTCGAGCCCATGGTAGATATCACAGAAAAGTCCACATTTCACACGCAAGAATTTGGGCGTAGGATCGTGAAAGGAGTTATTAGAGCGAAGCTTGAAATGAAAACCGTGAACCGAGAATCGGGTCACTGTCTGTCGGTTCTCTCGGGCCGGAAGCTCCCAAGTGTCGTCCAACATCGCCACTGAGTTGAAGGATACGGGGTCAACCTCATCTAACTTCGTCTCCCAGCTTGCGAGACACCGCTCAAGAGCCCCGGTCGCGTGCAGTTCGAGCCGGCGCTGCGCATACTCCACCAGGAGGGGAGTACCGGTAAGCAGGTAGACGAGTCCGCTCCTCGTCGAAGCGTGTAGCCCGAGTGCCCTCTTCAGAAACGATGCCTTCACGCGATTGAGCTGTTCGAGGTCACTGGCAGTTACGTCGTCCCAGATTAGTTCCAGACCGAATGCAGCAACGGGTAGGATCCTAATGTTGAAGAGGGCAATGGCTGTTTCCACGGAGAGTCGATACGGCTTCTCGACGGCCAAGGCTGTCATCAGTGCCCTCCTGCTCCTCTCCTGGACATGTCTCCATAGCTAGATCCATTAGGCGGGATAAGAAGACCCAGGTACTGGAATCTGTTGACATATTGAGGAGGAGTTCCAGCGATGAAGAGTGTGTCATCGGCTGCGTAGCCACCTCCACGTCGGAACTTCATTCCCACGGTTTTGGAGATGTTGACCTCGGCTAGGAGAATTTTGCAGGCCGTTGCTGTTGAATGGTCTCTCCGGAATCCATGCTGTTCAGCTGGAATCACTCCTCTGAATTCGAGGAAATCACTGAGACGCCTTGCAAGTAGCGCAGCCAGGAGTTTGTAGATTAGAGTTCGTAGTTTGTAGGATTATAATCAACGATTACGAGACCCTGAAAGAGCTGGATTCCCTTGCTGGCGAGTAACGGCCGAGACAAGCGTACTAACAGACGAAATACTCGCAGGCAGGAATTGCAAGAAACCGCAGCATTAAGGTCCTCATACATGCTGCGCCGATATTGCAGAGCCCGGAGATGTGATTCCAAACAGATCCCACATTGATACCATCGTTTTCTAGCCTAATCAATTTGGAACGAACCATTCTCCGCCCGAAGACGAAGGAGGGATACTGCTACTCCCCGAGATCCTCCCCAGAATTCCAGAGGAAAGTTCCCACATGAGAGGGAGAAAACTTTGTGTGATTTCCAGGAAATCCCTCCACTGTTCGTGAGAAGAAGGTTCCATGATTTACGGCTACATCGAGATCCCGAAACATATCTCATAAAGGACTCCTACGTTGCAACTCGACCTTGATAAGATGGGGCCCGGAACTTTGATTGAGCGTTTCAAGTCATGAAATCTTTGACACAATAACCTAATCCAGAAGAAATCTTCTCATATTGTAGAGCCTCCCGTTCTTGAACGGTTACACGAGCGTAGAGTGCCTAGATGGAGCCTTCCTTTGCTGTGTTGGGATGACTCAGGTAGATTCGACGTTCTGATTCTCAAGTTTCCCATTGGAAATCCTTGAGGTCTCGGGCTGCTTCCACTCTCCTCTGACCCCAAGAAATTGCTTCCGGCTCCGGATATCATCGTTGCGGTCTCTAAAGAGGGCGTCGTTCTCGATTCCGACCAGTGCATGGATGATCCCCGTTTTCTGGTAGGACTTCCTCACGATTCTTCCATCGGTGCGTTCCCACGCGGGTGCAACCTACTTAATAGCTACTTCCGTTGTGGCTCGGTTTCCCGATCCCACTGGATGCGCGAAGCTCTGGAAGATTGAGTCTTTCGCCTCCAACGCTCGCTCATGGAGTCCTGGACGACTCGTTTAGGGGGACATCACGATGCTGCGGCGGATTTGTGATATCTCCAGGTGTGATTTCTAGCCGGGTCGTTCTTTTTGCGATTAGTTTCCCTTCAATTCTTGGCGCCTTATTCCAGATCTCAGTCCTTCTGAGTTCGCTCATCAGAAAATACGCTTTCTCAAAACATCATACGCTTCGGAGAATCATGGTTTAATGCGGTTGATAACCGCAAAATATTCACCCCGGTTAAATAACCGTTGCAGAGCCTACTCAAGACCCTAATGACCAGATGGCTGAAGGTCCTCACAGCAATGATGGACAAGGTTCTGCAGGGGAGAGTCTTCTTAGCCAGATGGAAACGGGCGAATCTGGTCCATATCCCAGAACCAGGAGAGAAGGATGCCTACCGCCCCGTCTGCCTCCTGGATACGATGGGAGAGGCGGCCGAAAGCATCATAAACCTCCGATTACAAGTGGAGCTGAAACAGGCGACACTCTCAGGGGCCCAATATGGATTCAGAGCCGAACGCTCGACCCTCCAAGCTATTTCAAAGTTAGTGAGCATGGCAGTCGAGGAGGAGAGCAAACTCGCCGAAGAAGACACCGGATTCTCATAGCGCTAGTGAACTCGTCGCTTACTCGATTTCCCGAAAGTCGTCTGCTCGCAAAACAAAAGTCACTCGCGGAAGACTTGATGCGAGGATCCTCGGCCTCAGGCGGAGCCAGCCAGCGGCGTCTTTGCGCACGAGCCATTGGAAGCAATGCGAAGCGGGTCGTCGAGAGAACGCTGCTCAAATGCCCCACGAAAGTATACGACTCATTTGGTATATTGAGCCTCATTACTCAAACACTCCCATTCGGCCCCGTCTGCCTCCGTCTCGGACAGATCTCGGTGCTCGCCTTCGAGGATTCTGTACACTGCTTCAAGAGGGCAGTCGGAGTCCGCGCGTAAACTCATCCGACGCTTCGCGGAAAGAGCATGGACGTTCATACTCACCAGTCACTCTACCGGTTGAGAGCGAAGCTAAACGTCACCGATCCCCCGCTGACCCAGGCTCACGAGCGGGGAAAACCGATTTCCGGAAAAGCAATCTCCGCGCGAGGCAACTCCCACGCGAAGCCAACTTCCGCGCAGAGCCTCTTCCAGCGCGGATGAGCGTTGCGCGTGGAACCATGTGGTACGAAGCGGCTTGTGTACCTTTTTCAATTTGCGAGATACGGGAAACGCGGTCCTGAGGGTGATGCTTGCTTGATGAACGATGTGCGATTCTTGGCGATTTCGTGAGGCGCACGCGCACAGTCAGAATCAAAATCTCCCGCGAGCGTGGCGAGGGGAACCTCATAGCAGGGGCCACAGTATTACGGGCTCTGGGCTGGAATCCGCCCCGCGCGGAAGTTGCCTCGCGCGAGAATCGGCCCGCACCCTCACGAACAGCGGTCGCAGTCAATCGTTGGGCCGCCGGGAGCGCAGCTCACGTAGCCGGTCGGCTTTTATCGGTGATCGTCACGTCTCCTCACACCTCATCCAAGGGGTGAGACATTTCTCTCGAGGAGTGGATTCTTAGCTCAAGAAAAAACGTCGACCTTAACGACCAAATCATCCTTCAAAATTGCGGTATGGTAAAATCTCTGATTGGTGCTGACGATGTAGTGGCATCCGAATAGGACAGAATTGGGAATTTTGATCGGATCGAACTTGCCATGAATCTGATCATTCGATTCCACGACGAGACCTGTCGCTTGATCTTATTATGATGCTCATAGGTGACGAATCGTATGATTCTCCGGGGTGAGATGCGATTGCTATTCTCCCATCGAGCAACCAGCTCCAGGTGGGCGATGCAGTGATTGCAATAAACTGGAGCTCCTTGGCTTTGTGTAGAGCCTACATACGAACGATACCATCGTGAATGCTCCGTATCGAATCTCAGTTCGTGTCGATCCGCTTCCTAGATTCATGGCGGGGAGCTCGACGACATGGGGCTCCTGCCCATGTTAAACGCTCATCCAATCTTCATACGAGATCGAAGGTGAAGGAAGCCAAGACAGGTCAACCCGCCCGAAACCAATGTGCTTTATTCCGTTCTTCGGGACCCATCGATCCCGAACCGAGTTTTGCAAAACCCCGCCGGACAGTGCTGGTAGAACCCTCGTGAGTGCATTCAACAACAGACATTCGTTAAAGTTGGAAGAGGCGATGTGCGACTCTGTGCGGGTGGCTTCTCATGGTTTGCTTTGTTGTCTCCTTGGCAAGTTGATTTTCGATATCTATTCGTTTTGTTCAATCCTTTGATTCCGGAATCAACATCGAATGCCATCGAAGAATGATGCACGCCACCCATGTTCCATCGATCCAAATTGAGAGGATGTTTATTCCGCGTGATCACAGCGCATCGATCCCGATCACTTCCATTTCCAGATGAGTTCTGATTCCTGCAATGTACCTGAGAAACTCATCAGTTCCCGTCAGCGCGCGCTTCCCGTCGATCGCCTCCCAGAGAAATGGTGGCCTCACCCCGTTTGGCTATACTCCTGCTGGTTTGCGCTTCCTCTGGCGCCCAGTGTAGATATGTGAAGAAGCTCCAGGAAACGATTCAGCAGATGTTCTCCATGTTTGGCGACGAGAACGCGCCGGTCCTCATCAATATAAACTTCAACTCGGAGATGGGTTTCTTGAAGAAACTCGTGGCTTCACAACTGTCGGTGGACATCGAGACATTGGACCCTTACCCGAATTTGGAGTTGAGCGCGTCATACTCCAAGGTCTTCTTGACGAGTAACAACAGGGATCGCTTCAATTTGGCTCTCCACTGCCCTACAATTAACTTCTTGATAAGCGGACGGCCTTTCATTGGAAATTATGATCTTCCAAACATTCGGGCCCCGATCCATAGTTTCGCTCGTTTGTGGATCATAGAGGACAACAAGTTGTATGATCCGTCCGTTCAATTCGCGTCCGCTTACACAGAGATCCTTGCTGTTGTCGATGAGCGTACAGGGGATCTTACGCTAAGCGCCACTCAGTGTGCGATCGATAAGTGGTATGATCCTTTCCTTCAACTCAAACTCTACTCCGGGGAGAGGCCACAACGGTTCGAGCTAGAAGATATAAAGTTCGGAAGAACCTCGATGCGCAACCTCCGAATCAAAGAAATTTCAATCGATCATACATACGGGCTCGAAACCCGTATCGAGTTGGATCATCCTGTGCAACCGAATACTTCAATGTCTGTCCACGTTTGGATTGCACCCATGGATCAGATCTCTCGACTTCAAGATTTCCGGGTGGATCAGGTTTCATCTCTCCGCTCGTTCCGTGCTGTTGCCGTCGTGCCCTCCACCAGCAAGACCGAGCAAGTGATTTCCTCTCTCCTGAACGTTGTCATTTGGCTACCGACTTCTGCAACTGCTTCCTTTGCGACCTTGATTCTCTGGTATATGAAGGAGGAGCCCGTTACGACGTTATTCCAGCTGACATTCTGTGTGACGTTCCCGATCGAATTCGATTTTCAAGCGAAGCCGAAACAATTCCTCCTTGTTGTTGGAACATGGATTCTCTTTCTGCAAGTCATCGGAGTGTGTTTCAGAGGGGAAATCGTTGCTGCGATTCAAGGTCTCCCGAAGGATCGCTTGAGGTTGATCTGAAAATGTGAGCCGTTCTTTTCAAAGTACCATCATGGTGAACCACAAGATCAGGTCGGCTCCATTGAGCCTGATGACGATCTGTCATTCTTCGGGCAATTCATGTCAAAACTCTTCGAAGGGCTCCCTTGGTGCAAAGATACCAGAATGTTGAATTCTGCTGTAGAATCATTGCTGCGAAACGTTCCCACCTACCCATTAGCCTTAGAGCAAGAGACGCGACCCGACTCTTTCGTGGGGGCGGTACTCATGAGGCTGAAGCCGGTGATGTTCGAGAACCCGGATCGTTTGCGCATGAATCTTATAGGAAAATGAGATCCCCATGATTTGTGTTGCCAACGGGTCGCGAAACTAGGTCTGGCTTACTCGCTGTTCCAGCACCGATACTTGGATCCAACCGAACCGCACTGGGATCACGACGCTGTTCTTTCCGCCCTGGACTCTAAATTAGATGGCAAACTATTCCCTGATCACTCCGACAAACTTTGCTTGGTTGATTCGGAGTTGGTTTTAATGAATCACTCTTTCGATGTGCGAAAAGCGTTCTCGAAAAGATGGATCGAGGGATGCTTTTCGTTGGACCCTCTGTGGCCACGAGCAGATCACGTTGTACACATGAACGATCTCACGCCCCTTCTGATCGTTTGTGCGGTTCCGATGGTCTCAAGAGTTGCCTGTCTCTTGGGGGAACTTTTGGATCAGGCCATTCGAAAGAAGATCGGGAACAGATCTCTGAATTACAGGATTCCCATTCGGCGCCGGAGTCGCGAAGCGTTTTCTCTCGCAAAATCGGAGGGCGAGCGGAGTCGTTCCAGGAAGCCTCCACTCAAGGCGGTCGATTGCGGACTTCATATTCACAGTGTGCAACCCGCAGTGATCGCAACAAAATCGAGAAACACGGGCCAAGTTCGAACATGGATCCGAAAAGCAACTGAGTTGGTTTCCGAGGAGGGAATCCCGATCCGTCCGCTCAACTCTTTCACCCCGGAACGCGGAGACAACTCATAGAACAAGGGAACTAAAGCACGGGACAGAGTCACTGAGCGCGACCGCTTGCTCATGGAAAAATTCCCGACCATTTCAATTGCTGGAGATTATTTCGGTTGAGGTCGGTTGCTAGTCGATTTGAAGGGCATTCCGGGCCTCTCCGCACCCCGAATTGCCTCCTCACGAGTGGATTGTTCTGGACTGCCGAGTATCCACAAGATTCCATCATGACCACGGTATTATCTGGATGCGGTCGATCCTGATTCGGAAGGAGATGACGGTCATTTATCCTCGTATCGAGCAAGGAATCGTGGAGCTTTGCCGAACGTAGATCGTTGAGAGGGAAGTATCCAGCATCTCGATGCACTGTCGGGGGAGAAAAAATCGGGTCCATGGAGATGATTCCGGGATCGATCTGACCATACTTTTGGGGAACCGCTGAGTGATTCCGGGATCAATGAACCCGCGAAAAAATGGTCAGATTGATCCCGGAATCATCTCCAATGAACCCCAGAAATATGGTCAGATCGGATTCAGGTGGATTCACAAAATTGACTCGAATCCGACTCAGATTCGGATTCGAATCATGCCCATCTCTGTGGTGCTGAGTCTTCCGATAGAAGGAACACGGTATTCAAACTTGCGAGGCTTAACTCATGATGAGAATAGGGTTCGTGCGCCAACGGAGACTAGAACGCAATCCCTCCTGTTTCGACACTGGCCCCTAGCCTCCGGCCGACGACCGACGACCGACGACCGACGACATTTGGTGCGTGTTGTTCGAGCGATCGTTGACGATAGGGACTTGGGTAGTACAGTCAATGCTTAGACCTGAATAAATTGAATTTGCACCGCACCGGTTCCGACCAACGCATCATCCCTCCATCCTCACAAGATCTTGAATATGAGTGACGGGCCCGGTCGAAAAACTGTAAGAACTCGGCTGGCACTCTGAGGAGAATTAAAGTCTTGGAATGGGGAAGTACACTGGCCTATGAACGAAAAAAATTCGCGTAAAATAGAAGTTGACATCTGGGTTGGGGTGAGTCGAGGTTGTGAATTTTGAATTTCTTAACCGATTCCTCGGATTCGCTCTAGTTTTTCTGTTATTCCGACTTTTCGGATTTCCGTGATGTTTTTCATGTTGGATTTGTTATCTCTGCTCCGGAGAGAGCCAGACTCATGAAAATTGGGAGCATGTAGACACATAACAGAACAATCCCTGATCGAAATTCCGTGCAATTCGGAGTCACGGTCTCTGAGCTTGGAGAGATCGAAAGTAATTTTTTGTCACAGAAGACCGAAAAGCTCCCTCTTCTTCAGCCGATGAAAAAACTTTCTGAGACAAAGTTGAGCGTGGTCGGAGTATCTATTCAGATCTCAACCACAAAAAAACTTGAAACAACGAAAACACTCCTTTTCACCTAAAACTCAGAGGTCTACTGCTCCGAGTTTTAAGTGAGCTCTGAACCGGCAGCACGTATGGGAACTGCGAGAAGATTCGATTCGCAGTCTGTAGAGCTCTGAACATCGAGGTTAAAAGAAAAAAATATGTTGGCGCCAGGTACTTTCAGCAATTACTATGGTGAATACAATTCGTAAAACATGTTGGGAAAGAATTTGAGTCCAAATTTGACTGCTTCAATGGCAGGCACCAGAATAACTGCGGAAATGACGAAAATCTCCTTGAACACATGGGTCTACCACGATACGACACCAGCGAGTGGCGGCTCTTTCTGGACAGTCCGAAGGGAAGCTTGAAGTGCGTCCTCCTGCACAACGGCAACCAGTGTGCTTCAATCCCGCTCGGCCATTCCACTAGACTACGTGAGGACTACGACGCCATGGCGTTTGGGTTGGAGAAGATCAAATACGAGGAGCACCAATGGACAGACTTGAAGATGGCCTCGACTATTTCGGGCCAACAGGCCGGTTACACCAAATTCCCGTGCTTCTTGTCTCTTTGGGACAGCCGAGCGGATGACGAACATTGGACTTGAACGATTTGGCCGTCAAGGGGATATTTGAGACCTGGGCAGCCCAACGTGCTCAGAGACGCTTTGGTTCCGATGGAAAGAATCATTCTGCCACCGCTGCATATCAATTTGGGTCTGATGAAACAGTTCGTCAAGGCATTGGAAAAACACGGCTCATGTTCCACGTACATCGTGCCAGCTGCCCGCTGTGAGCATCCAGGAGCTTCAGGAGGGGGTTTAAGATGAACCTCAAATCCGAAAGCTCATCGACGACCCTACTTTCATTGACTCAATGAACCTCCGAGAAGCCAATGCTTGGCGGTCATTTGTCCTGATCGTACCTCGGGGACACGAGGGCTGAAAACTACGTACAGCTTGTCAAAAACATGCTTGTTAGCTTTCGAGTACTAGTGTGTCGCATGAGCATCAATCAAGATGCACTATCTGCACAGCCACCTCGGACGTTTCCCTAAAAATTTGGGTGATGTGAGTGATGAACCAGGCGAAAGATTCCATCAAAATATAGCCACATTGGAAGAGAGTTACCAGGGAAGATGGGAATTCATGTATGAGATGGGAAGATGGCCGACTGCTGATGGACTCTGATCGGGATGACCCGGATAGGCCCCACTCAAGGCAGTCCCTCACGAGACGTTTTGTTGGCTCCGACGTATAAGGTTCTGAGTTTTAGGTGAAACCGAGTTTCATCGACTTCCGTTTTTTGCGATTTAAAACTGCATGGCCCGTCGTATCAAGCTCAATCTGGTCTTGAAATGCTCGTGATTGAATTGTCTATCAAAAAGCTGAGTAGAAGTTGGCTGTGCGGGCTATGGTTCTCTCGTTTTCGGCCGAAGAAGGGGCAACTTTTCGGTGTTCTCCGACAAAAATTGACTTTTGATCTCTTCTAGCTCACAGACCGTGGATCCGAATGGCACGAAATTTTCACCAGAGATAGTTCTGTTACAGATCTACATTCTCCCGAATTTTCACATGATTGGCTCACTCAGGAGCAGAGATGAAAAGTCCAATATGAGAAAAATCACGAAAATCCGAAGAATCGAAATAACAAGAAAACTAGAGCGAATCCGAGGAAACGGTCGACAGATTCGGAACCTACGACCGCGATTCCCCCACAACCTAGGTGTCAGCTTCCTTGTTACGTTTTTTCTGTCTGGCAGTGTTATCGACAGCTTGTGGAACCATCATTTGACAGGGTCTCGTTCGACTCTTTGATCTACAAGGGAATCAGGCGTTCTGCAAACCTCTCCAACAGACGGTTGTGCTGATTCTTCACCGGGTAGAATGTGATGACTTCCTCCCATCCAGGATGCATGCTCTCCACTTCAACGAGTTCCGAATTCACTCTCGTTTTTTTCTCTCCTGTAAACCCACATATCACTGGGGCACGGAATTTCATGAATTTTTCAGAAATTATCCCATTGATTGCATGAGATCAATCGATTGCGATGAGGGGATAATTTCGAAAATGTGCATGGAATCCCGTGCCCTACATATCACCCATCTTGGCTCAGGCTCTGGCGGCACCGCGCTTGGTGTTAGTCAATAGAAATAACGACAGGTATTCTCGGACCAAGCGGAACGGAAGGTTCCGAAGCATATTGTTCTCCCAGCTCAACCACGGCGGATGTCTCGAGTAGTAACTAGAAAGCATATCATCGCTCCTCAAGCGACCAACTCGGAGGGTTTGAGCGAGGGGCAGATTGTTTTGGTCCGGATGAAGTGTTTTGGAGTGATAGGAGTTTCTTCGTCCACTCAGCCACTCCCTGCCACTCAGCTTTCGGGTTCGGGACGTCCATCAGGCCTCTCCTTCGTCGAGAAATCCCGAAAGTCCTTCTCTCTCACCGACTTGAAACCCATCTGGATTTCAGTTTATGCTGTGACGAACGAGCAAGCATTGTCCGAGACGAGATGCTCGCTAGCTGGGAGCGCAGCAACGAATCGATGATTGGCGAGCGACTCTGAGGTGATGCGAAGTTCGGAGCAGCTTCCAGATAGCTTGCTTTGCTTGCTGTGCATGTAAGAATGGTAACGGATGTTCCGAGGTGATCTTTCCACTCGGATCCTGTAACGTATAGGGGGAAGCTGTGGCTAACGGCTACCGATCATTCCTTGCTGAGTGGGTTAGAAGTAATATATGGTAGGGCAAGGGAATTCCCGAGTTACGATGATTACCCTGTATTATTATATGGGCGGAACTTCACGGCGGGTGGTCATCGAAAGTCTCAATCGCTAACAATGAGATGGCCTTGGGAGTTTGGTTCGCTCATGGAGGTTCCAGTCTGTTTCAGGTATCTGGGGAATCCACTGCATGACGCCGCCGCGAGCGGCAGTTCCTTTCTGATATCTCAAGCTAGAACTAACACCCACATCGAAGGAGATCCTTTCAGTTGGGTTATATCAGTCAGTTTGATAGCCGTCAGTGTGGTTGGAACAACGGATTTTAGCTCCAATGATGGAGTCGGATAAGTCACTGAGGACGAGGCTCATCAACAGCGCACTATTGTGCGCGTTCTAAGCAGGTCAAGGAGAAGGCGCCATGTGGTTTGTTCCGTTGTATTGCCAGTCTTCTCAGCGGTGAACCCAGCTTTCCTCGGCCTCCTGTATCATATACTTGCTACCTCCTGGGCCAGGTGGTGAGCTAGTTTCACGACGTGCCCGAGGGGTTTCCAGACGGCCTCTTCACCTTTCTGGAGATCGACAAGCACCACTGTCGGCTGGAGTTGATTTGGGAAACTTCGAAGATCAAAGGTCTCACGTCTCCACTCGGGCTCCTCACCGCTCCCGTCACCTTTGAAGGTGAAATTATCGCGCGAGCCAGCAGGGGCAGGCAATATTTGTGTTTTGTTGTACATGCTTCGTGCAGAGTCGCCTTTCGAAGAAACGTTCCTTTTCATCGATGCAGAGGAACCTTCTAGACGACAGAGGGCGGTTATGATCAAAGTTCTCGGTGGTTCGCTGTGAAGCTTTTCATCAGGGCGTATGAGTCCTCGGCCTTTCCCGCATCCCCCGCCGCTACCTCCTGGCTGCCGTATACATGACCAAGTATTGTTCGTCTTTTTATTGGGCAAGTATCCAAATAATAGATAGGATAGGTCAGGATCCTAGAATTATCCGATGCCGGCCAAGTCGGGTCCGGTCGGGTCCGGGTCGATCCCATAACTGCTGCACTGTTACCCCTTTGAATCTCGATTGACAGTCTTTGCGAAAGGAATTCTGACGCCCATCTGTCCCCCGAAGTTGCCTCTATTCGGCGTCCGAGGTCTTTGAGGAACGCCTCGGTGGACTTGCCCACAACGCCCAGGGTCTCGAAAGCGATAGGTTGAACAATGTAACGGCTCTCGAGCTCGCGGTACTTCGTGAGTTTGCTGGTTTCGGCTAAGCCTGCGATGGCGCCGGCCTCTCTGACTGCGGCTGCTCGGTGCGACGGAGTGAGGTTGTCCTACACAGTCGCATTCACTTCGAGCGACCTCCCCGCGGCCAAAGATGACAGTGTGATGTCATCGGGACGGAGTACCGAGTTCCTTGATAGGCTTGTGCGTTCGAGCTGGCTGGCGATCATTGCGGAACCGAGCGCACGAGAGATAACGGCGTTGTGAGCTCTGTGGCGAGGATGGCGGCCCGCGCTTCGGGAACAGCAGAGACCGTGGTCACCCAACGCGGATACGGTGGAGCTGCACCTGGCACACATATGAGGTGCGCACAGGGGAAGCCCCAGGCGGAGACCGGCAGCGGTGCGGAGTGTGGGGTTGTCCAGCATCGTGCCAACCGAAGGTGAGGGAATGGCGAAGAGCCATTTGCCGCTGCTGGGGTGGAACGCCGCCTTGAGTCTTGCGCGCTCAATGTCTGCGGAGGCGGCCTCGGTACGCTCTGCCTGTCTGAACTGTACCACAACGCTGTCGAGCGTCGCCTGGGCAATCTTGTCCGGAGTCGTGAGCCAGCGCTCCCGAAAAGTCTGCAGTTGGCCGTCGATCCTCGCTCCGAGGTGTGCATCCACGGCCGGGGGGGAGAAACGTGCTGCCAGCTCTCTGGAGTGGAACAGGGAGGCCAAGTGAGCGGACGTGGCCAAGTCCTCACATCTGTTTAGGAATACTTGTTGAGTATGCTTGTTACTCGTCGTTCTGGATTCTCCGTTCCTCCCCCGTTTAGCCCTACAGTGGATTCACTAGGTGACCGAAGTCTTTAGTTGGTACGCCGAATTTTATCACTTGGCAGATCCGAGCACTGTTCCGCAGTCCAACTTCCCCGTTGAACAAAGTCAGTAGCTCTCAGCAGATAACTCTCATCGGCTTTGAATTCCAGATCGAACTGCACGGAAGTCTCCTCACCGTGGGACCACATTCCATTCCCGACCGAGCCTGTGATGGATCTGCAGTCGACAAACAGACTAACAGCGCATGGCGGTCAGCCGCTCGCATTCTTGAAGGGATCGTCCGCCCACCATACGGGACACATGCCAACGTCTTCGAAGAGACTCCGCTGAAGCATATATTCAAGAACATGGTCCCTTCCCGGCCGTACCGCTCTATCGTAGCCCAAGCGAAGGGGACACCCGGAATTTTCCAAAACCTTGACAGGAATAGATCGGGATGAGATCTGCCAAGCAACTCCTTCCAATCAGAGCACACGGTGAGAGCCAAGTGCATGGCAAATACGATGCGGACAAAAAGAGCGCCCCGTGGAGATACCTTCAAATCACTATTAAGTGATTTCCACACGGGAAGTATAGATAAGTCAATACCGTTGCTCTTGATGGAACTCATACACGTTTCTGAACGGAATGACATAGAGTAATCGATTGCAATCTCTTTGCGCATATCCACAAGAACTGACTGCGACCACCTGTTTTCCATGAGATTTCCAGTTGAGCGGCCTAGAACAAGAAGAAGCTCTCTGACAAAATTTGCCGTGATCAAAACCCAACTGAACGATCGCCTCCTCTGACCTCGGAGCCGCTTCCGGCACTTGCACTGAATTTCTAGCTAGTGCTGTAAATGTTGCCCGGACAACCGGCCTGTATTTGAACTCAACCTCCGCACGTTTATGAACGAAGACCAGCCTGACTCTCCGCTCTATACCGGAGCCTTGTTCTCCTCGCTTCATTCCTAGTCCGCTTATTCGGTCGCCTCTTGACCGAGAGGACTGCGCCCTCCTGCATCGCGTGAAATTCTTTCCTGCTCGCCGCGCCACTCTCAACTTGCAGCCGCTCCGCGAGCTCCTCGGCCACACCGATTCCGCACTTGCCACCACCTGGCGCCTCCTTGAAACTCGTTGATCCCCCCAGTTTCTCCGCCTTCGAGGAGCTGCAGGACAGACCATCTCAACGAGTTTTTGTGACGGTGGAGATTGATTCCCAATCGACGAAACGGTTCCAAAAGGCCTGCTGGGATAAGCGCCCCACCAAAAAAATTTGACTTTTGAAAACTTGGGATCCTCATATCTCGAGAACCAGTGGAGCCACACCGCCGAGAAAGAAAACCGTTGTTGTGCTCTTTCCAGGGGCCATCGAGGGCCGTGGGCAGCGGATTCCGGGATCGATCTGGGGAAAACCCGCTTCACCGCCGATGTTCAACTGTTGATAACTCGGCCCCGCAAACTCGCATCGGTATGAAACTTGCCCTATGAGTGGACGATGAAGGGGAATACTTTTAGCGATATCTGAGAAAGGGGTCAGCTTTCTCCTTCCGGGTGAACAGACGAGTTTTCAATCTTCCTCAACTGGAAAAAAGGGAGCCTGCTATAGTGTTGGATAGCTCTTGGAAAGAGCTTCACGAAGGCTTTTTTTTTCATCGTCGCTGTAGCTCCACTGGTTCTCGAGATATGAGAATTTTAAGTTTTCAAGAATCTATTCCTCTTGGTTGGATCGATGCCCCCCATGTTATCCCGGCAGGCCCTTCCAGTATAGGTTTTCCACCAACGAGGAATGAAAAGTGGGCCATGTGATCAGTGGTCTACCATGTGCTATGCCATTCCGAAGTATAAGGGAGACGTATGAAGGTCGATCGAAGGAGCATAGCGTTTCGGATCTAGAACCACAAAAAGAAGAGCGAGGGCATGAACGTGATCGGATAGAACAGAGCAGCTATGGAGATTGGGAATAATGGTTGGAAGCGGCCAAGAGCATATGGATGCACGACATACGATTTCCGGAGAGATAATATCGATATGAACTTGAGGAGATGCAAGCCGACAATCCAATCAAGACAAAATTATTACCAGGTCCACTCCAGAATTCTAACCATGCATCACAGACCGAAAATAGGCATGTTTTAGGAGCATGGAGGGGAAGACGACATAAATTCGAGGAACGAAAATGGTTCAAGAATTCAGAGACGTCCAGGATGAGATCATATTTTTCGAGGTTGTCGGTAACGGAGAGGGAAAGGCTCCTGGCAGCACAAGAGGGAAAATACTCACAGTGTAGGAAAAAACAGTCTCACGGTCGATGACGACGGGAGTGATATCGACGAAAATGACATCGAAGAATGTCTGATGACAGCATTCAGTCAGCTCCTAGAACGGGGAGAGAGAACGAGGAATGGATGAAAATGTCTGGCGGGCGAGTTCGAGGTGCTACACGGGCTGAGCATGTCGGTTTGAGCCGAAATGGTCCGCGGAACACTCGAATCTTTCCAAAAATGATTAAGACGAAGGGAAACTCGTACAGAATGATCCTCGTATCTTGCCCTGAAAATAATCTACCGTACGATTCGTGAAATCCCCTCCGCGCTGGATCTGGTTCGGTTCGTACGATCCAAAAGTGACCTGGAGCAGCTCCTCGAGGTCGTATCGGAGATGTCAGATGAAATGTAGCTCCAGTTCAAGCCAAACATGAGCACGACGGTTATGGTTTACTTTGGATCTGTGTGTATACATAGCATAGTATTTATGCTTATCAGCCTTCCACTTCAGGCGCGAGCAAGCTCAGCGGATCCTATGTTCTCACGCTCCCATTTCTCGAGGAGTCGTTTTGTTGCTTCCACAGCGAGTCGATCCATCTCACTGTTCAGTCCCAAGTTGGTCAGGAGGCCCTCCGTCGTGTGGCTTGTATCATTACATTGGATTATCACATGTCCTAGTGTTTCCTCGCTGATGCCACATCTGTTGCAAGACGGTTCTGGGTTGGTGGAGAAACGGGACCAATACGCCTTCGAAGGGAGACCTCCAGCTCTGGAGAGTGCCAGGAGTGCGAACCCCCTACTATTGTCGTATATGTGAACGGCTGTTGTCCTCGACTCCTTGTGCATTCAGTACAATGCGAGTGAAGATTTACTAGCCATCCCGTTCACCCAGTCGTTTTCCTGTGTGGCTTTGATCTTTTCGTTCAGTAAACGATCATAGATGCCGAGGAGTGCTCTTCCAGTCTCATCTTGTTCGATTTGCAATGTGTCGCATCTGAACTTGACTTTGAGCTCTTCCACCCGTGTACAGGCTTTTGTATCAATGTTTTGCGCTTTCAGCATGTCCAGTATCATTCTCGTCCAGCGAGTGGCTGCCATGCAGCTGATTCGAGCAAAATACTTGAGTTTACTCTTGGCCTCCTGCGCTTCGAAGGATGACCAGTTGAGTTCGGACTCAAGGAATTCGTTGGCAACATTCCACCCTGTGATGCTAAGTGCCCATCGCGCTTCGCGCCGTTGGGTCTTCTCCAACTCGTCGCTTGTCCCCTTAGTCATCACCGTGACTGAATTAGCATTTGTTAGTTTGGGAACAGCCACTGCTTCCCAGAATGTTTTCGATGGCTCAAACCTGCTAGATCTCCAGAGTATCAGGGCGTGCATCTGATTCAGGGCTTCTTTGGACGTGTTGATCCAAATATCTTCCTGTTTCTTGAGATAGTTTGCTCCATCACACATTGTTATTCCCAGGTATTTGTATTCCTCAGCCACCGGTATCGGCTCACCTTGAACTTTCAGTCCTGTGCAGTTGCCAACTTGGTGTCGAGAAAAGATCAAGATGGCACTCTTCTTTGGATTGAAATGCAGTTTCATTTCGTCTCCATATTTAGATGTGACCTGTGAAAGCTTTTGGATGTCTGCGCTGTTTCTTGCCATGAGTACTAGATCATCGGCGAAGAGCAGACCTGGCACGTTGGTGTACCTCTCCTCAGTTACATTCCAGAAGTCGCCCTTCCTCAAAATTTCGGAACCGATCCCGGTTTTTATAGGGCGATTCCCTGGGTCTGAGATACATATGGAGAATAATATACTGCTGAGCAGACAGCCTTGTTCCACCCTTTCAGTTGTGTACAACAAGTCTGAGTCGACTTTATCATAGGCAAGCTTCACTTTGTTGTCTAAGTATAATCGCCTCATCAGTAGGGCTGGGAGTTTGGCGCGGCATTCACGGTCGTGCCACGGCCGTGAATTCCGTGCCACGTGCGTGAGTTCCGCGACTTCTTCGCAGAATGCACGGATTCTTGAATATCTCCCGCAGTCAGATCGATCCCGAGGTAAACCTCGCATTCGGGAAGCTTCTTGAGCTCTTCGCTGCCAGCTATCACAGTAACTCAACATCTCACGGTATCAGTCATCCGATGCGAGTGTAGAAGTGGATATAGGCGGAGGATTTCCGCCTGCATCGACCTGTGTCGCAAACACATTTATCTGTGAGAATGTCGCAGGCACAAGCATTTCAGCTCGACTTCCGACCGAGCTGATTTGTCCCTCGTATTCTCCAATTCATTCAACGCCAGAGTTTCTGAGGTGACGTCTCGTGCTACCATGTCGAACTCGAAAATCTCTACCAAGGTGACCCCCGAGCGGAGAGCGAAGGAGTTCGAAGAAGGGACTTTCTACGCAACGCCGTGTGGTCTTTTCTGCAATACCTGCAATGTTGAGGTCGATTTTCGCCGAAAACATAGCTGCTTGAGGCATCTGGATACCGCTATGCACAAGAAAATGCTGGAAGACCTCGACCGTGCAAACGCCAGGAAATCCGCGGTGAGCGACAGTCTACTCCAGGACGGACTCGCGGAGAAATAACGAGAAAAACAATCGACACGTCTGTCCTTGGTTGACGCTTTTGCGGGTGCTAATATCCCTTTGAATGCTCTCGACAATACAAGCTTGAACATCTTCCTGCAAGGTCGTTCGAAAACTCCGATCCCTTCGGCCGGTCAGCTGAGGCAGTATTTTCTCCCAAAAGCATTCGATGTCCACGTGAGGAGGTTGAGGGATCTCTGGGCACAACGATTCTTCTTTGCAATCGTTTGCGATGAGACGATAGATGCGGAGGGTCGCTACGTCCTCAATATTCTCGCTGTTCCCAATTGCAAAGATGATGAGGTGCAGCTCAAAGCCCTCTTACTCGATTGCGTGGTTTTGGACAGCACCAACTATAAAACTGAGCGAAGCTGTTCGGGATGTCACTTTCAAGTCCAACATCTTTCCATTGAAAGTGAGCGCTTTCGTGACAGATAATGCCGTGTACATGTATAAAGCATGGAACAGCTCACTGAGGGTTGTTTGGATGAATGCCGTCCACGTCACTTGCACCGCGCATATTCTGAATCTGGTTCGTGAGGTATGGCTGTCATCCTCGGCGACGATCGCCGGTCGATCAAGGAGGGTAACCTCTCTATGTATAATCTAATCTACCAGAATTCCGGCTTGATTTGAACTGCGTATGTTGGCATTCGCATGCCAAACGAACCAAATGCTCAAACGAATTACTTCATCGCATCACATATTGACCTCTATGAAACTCGTTTCCTATTCAATCTCCAATATCCTAGTGCCGAGTCCGCCACCCCCGGTAGCGGAACACTTCAGAATCGCGGCTACTCTTCTCGTTCCTGTAGGTTCAAAGACGGAAGCCCAGACGCCGTGCAGGACTCACGGAGGCCGTGAATCTCTGCCGCGAATTTACCGTGAATTCCCCCGCGCCAAACTCCCAGCCCTACTCATCAGGTCTATCCACGTTGGATTCATTCCAACATGTGACAGTACTTTCCATAATTTGACTCTGTCGATTTTGTCGAACGCTCGCGAGTAATCGAGGAAACAGGCAACCAGACCTTGCTTCTTTTTCCTAGACAGCTCGATGGCTGACGTGAGAATGAACCGATTGTCGTCCCCACGCCTCCCCGGTCTGAATCCATTCTGGATTTCACCAAGTATCCCTCTGTCCTCTATCCACTTCTGAATCCTTGTTGCTAGCATTTTCGTGAATAGTCGATATAGAACCGGAGTGATAGTTATCGGTCTGGAGGTTTCGAGATGTCCTTTCTCGGACGAATCCTTACTCACGAGGGTAACTGTTCCTTCTTTCCAATCGTTCGGGACCTCTTCTTCCCCTGAGAAGATTTTATTTAGCAGGTCTGTCAGGATGGTGACTCCCTTCTCTCCCAAGCTCTCCAAGATGCTAGCAGGGATATCGTCGAGTTCGCAACCAGTGCGTCCATTAATTTTCCCTAGCATCTCTATAGTCTCAGTCATCTGAATAGAGATGTCTGTTTGCGGTAGGCAGCGGATTCTCTGGGACTTGGTTCAGTATCACCCTCTGTGCTGACTACCAGAAGGTTCTGGGCCGTTGCAGTGAGGTGTTCACTTAATCTTTCGTTTGGGACAATGGTTCCATCATTTCCCACGACTTTCGCTGGGTTCGAGTCCGACCTTTTCATGCGATTTATGTAACGCCACATCAGTCTCGCTCTGCTCCGTCTTGGTGCCCTGAGGATCGCATCACAGATTCTTCGATCCCTCGCTTTGATCTCTTTGTGCACTTCTTCCCGTACTTGCCACTGGGCCCCGCGGTATCTCCGTTCGGCTTCCCTCTCATCAGGAGGGACATGTCCAGGAGACCTGTTTCCAGAGTCGTCTATTCCGTTAGCACAGCGGAAAGCACGACTGTTTGTGGTGCTTAACGTACCACGCTCTCTGTTGATGTTTGGATTCGCCAGCCGAATCTTTCTCCACTCTCTGCAGTACTCTTTTCGAGACATCGTCAGTTCACTGATCTTTCGTGAACTAACCAAGGCCATGTGAGAGTGTTTGACGGTTTTCGTTGATTCCCTCATTGCTGCCTGGATACTAGCTTTGAAGTCCGCATACGTTTCATGTAGCTTCGCACTCGTGGTCAGATCCTGGTTCGGCAACTTTCAGGTAGTCCGTCACCGTTGTTTGCGCTCTCCGTGGTTGCACACAGTTCTTCGTCCGCGAGCAGACTAGTTCGAGAAGGTTATGATCGCTCAGGGCGATTTCCCTATCGTCATCAATGGTCATGCTCTCAACCATTCCAAGTGCAGCGCTGTTCACAATCAAGTAATCAATACATTACCGACCTCAAGTGAACTTCCCTTCGCATAGGTCCGAGAGACTAAGTATCGTGAGCGCGTTATCGCGACAGAATGTTTCCAAGAGCTGTCCTCTCTTGTCACTCGTTCCATCGAGTTCAGCCAGATGTGCATTGACGTCGCCTCCTAGTACGATGCAGTCTGTTGCACAACACTCAGTTTTAATAAACATGGTGAGCGACCTTAAGAACGATGTGTTCTCTCTGACGGTCCCATGCTTCATGTAGAAGGATGGGAATACCCGTCTTTTCCCCCCGAGCCATATCTTTTGCGTCACGTAGTCATCACCCTTCGACACCGATTCGGAGTCGAAGGTCTTTCTGAACAGTATTGCTACTCCACCATTTGATTTCCTTCTAAAGGATCCTCGGCGGTAGCAGTTTACTGCACAGTAGCCGTCAATGCTCGGATCTCCCTCCTCATGCATGAGTCTTGTCTCGCTGAGCAGCAAGACGTTCACATCACGTTCATGAAGAATATCACTCTCTATTGAAGCCCATTTGGCTATACTAGATTTAGTACCATTGATATTGAGGGATGATATACGCAATTTATTGACAGTTCTTGTTTCACATGTACCACCAGTACGTCGGTTTCCGCGGAACCGCTGTCGTCTTGATGAATGGCCCGGGCAACTCACGTTAAAGCCTCCACTTTGCATCGTTGGAGCCTTTACTCGGCGCAGTCGATGTCGAGGGTCCGCCATCACTCGGTTTTGTCGGTGTGTCGATCACCCGAGATCGGGGGCGCTCCTCAGCCGCGCTTGGTTCCAGATGCCCGCGGGGTTCCTGTGTGTTGGGATGATCCCTGGACGTGTTTGGCTTGGCTTGTGCGGGGGACCTCTGTTGGCCCCGATTACCGGGGGGTTTCCTGAATAGCTCCGATGTTTTGATGCCTTTCGACCCACTAGCCGCACCCTGCGGATTTCGTTGCGGAGCTACTTGTGAGCTTCGTTTGTCGTCTCTGTCCTATCCCGCCGGGTTCCGAGTATCACCGGTACTACCGGGCCCGGTCATCTCATCCTCCGTGTTCGAATCATCGCAGGCCAGATTCGTGTTCTGTGCCTGGCGTATCGCCCGTTTAAGGATACGTCTCCTTTTCAGGAGCTCTCTCCGCCTGGCACACCTTTTCTCCTCTTGCTGCTAGCTCTCCTCTTCGAACAGCGCCCTGTGAATTTCCAACTGCGGAAGCGTTTCGGAGTTCATTACGAGCTTCGTCAGGATGGAGCTCCTGAGCCAGTCGAAGAGAATTTTGAGTTCAGCTCCGGAGTAGTCGGCGATCTTAACGTCACCCTGGACGTAACTCTTACTCGCCGAAATCATTCTCAAGTCGAGAACTTCTATCTGTCTCAGCGATTTGACTCCCGCAGATTCTGTGATCAACCTGTTAATCTGCCTGAAGTGGTGCCCATCGGCTACTTCAATCATGGTGCACCACGTCACCTAGAGTATGTTAGCCTCCTGAGCTTTGAGCTCGGTTAGTGGTTTAAGGATTGCACTCGCCACGTCTTCGAAACCGACGGGAGTCGCATTATTGAGGTACTTTCCAATATCTCCGGCTCCTATATGCACAAATACATGAGATTTGTGGTCGGGGAAGTCGATACAGAACTGTCTCGCACTGCTGACCACGTCAGCGACGAGCATGTCCTGCTTTAGTTTGAACTCACCGGAGACATAGTCCCCCGCGAGGTTTCTGTACGGGTCAAGCTCTGGCTGCGAGGCTGCAGAATACCGTAGCTTTCTGCAAGCTCGATCCGTGTATACTAGCGCGCATACTTTGGATAGTTTGTGTCCACGTGCCTCTAGCACTTCATCGAGTGCGATCTCAGAAATTGCATCTGTCACTCTCTGTGCTGCGGTTTCGACAGAAAGCTCGGCAACTTTTTAGCGCAGAAATGCGCTTTTCTTCGGGCGTGTTCACTGGGGTGTAGGTGGGAGTGGAACGAAAAAATGGGAACGAAAAAACCGCAGCCGGAGGCCTTTAGGATTTTTCCCGGAGCGAGGGAAATTTGGATTCAAGTTGAATGTCATGTGGTGAATCTTGGTGTCTTGTCATAGGTCAATGACAATGAAGTGATGGTAGGTGAAGTAATGTTCAGATCGTTCCCGGAATCACCCCTCCAGACTAGGAAAGTAATGGTCAGATCGGTCCCGGAATCACCCCTTCAGACTTGGAAAGTAATGGTCAGATTCGGTTGATTGGTACATGCTGTTATGGTCAGATGGACTCCGGAATTACCTCCTCAGAGTCTAAAAAGTATGGTCAGGTCGATCCTGGACTCACCAATTCAGACTCCGAAGAGTATGTTCAGATTGTTCCCGGAATATAACCGAATTCGTTTGCCGTACTATTGCCGTACATTTGAATTCATATAAGAGAATTCATTTGCCGTACTACGTAAAATGATGTCTAGTCCCGGAATCACCTCTCCAGACTTGGGAAGTAATGGTCAGATCGGTCCCGGAATCACCCTCCAGGCCTCGGAAAGTGATATCCAGATCGGTCCCGGAATCACCCCTCCAGACTTGAAAAGTGAAGGTCAGATTGGTCCCGGAATCGCTCCAAGAAATCAATGGTCGGTGATCGACCCCCTGGGGCACGGCAGTCCATATACTTCAACGAAGTCGCTCAGGGGGTCCACGGTTGACCCCGTGGTAGACAGGTGGAGTTGCTATTCACGAACGCAGAGGAGCACCTACGCAAGCAACTCCCACAATTACACCAGATCTCATTTATGAGGACCCTGGTGACATTCATGCCTGTAAAATACTCCTACGTAACCAACTAACCGTCCTTGCGACTGTATATATGAATCCGGGAAAATCGTTCGAACTCATCGAAGAGTTCCTACTGAAATATGACCATGTTCTGTCCCCTGGTATACAAAACCAGAGAACTTCACTGTTTCTATGCGGTGATTCCAATTGGAACCTGAAAGACCCCCTCAAAAATGAAAACAATATCGAATTTATGCGAAATCAATTTGAAAATCTTGAACTAATAACCGATCCTGACATATTGACAACACGTGGCCGAACATGCATCGATATCATATACTCGGGAGGCACTCCGGAGCACTGAAGATAGGACTGTCGAAAACAAATTGAGGGGGGCTTTGGGCGGAAGCACTTGAGAAATTTTGGACACATGCCACCGCCATTGATGAGAAATCTCAATGTTGCTGAAGCATTTTCCCCTCTCGAAAGGTTGGGACACCCCCCCCCTCTCGTTTTTTTGTAGGTGTCTCAAAACCAATCCACCGTACTTACCAATTCATTTATCGACGAATTTTGTCTGTATCCCGGCTTGACGCTAGGTCGTTCGCATTTCTGCGCCCCGGTTCAACCCGTGGATGAACCGTTCCTGTTTTATTTTTGGTCGAGTTCGATTTGTGCTTTGAGGTTGGCAGCCTGTTCCTCATGAGCCTGGAGTTTCAACTCAAGATCCGCGACCCTTGACTGTGCTTCGTCTAGGTCCGATCTGAGTTGGACATTCTCCACTGCCTTTTCATTTGGCATCGTGAAGGCCGCCAGGTATTTGTTTTCCCAGGCCTCCAGCTTTGCATTCAGGTGGCCTATGACGCAACACTGTCCGACTTCTGTCGCTAGGGCTGTGGCGATTTCAGTGCATTTGTCACAGACATGAATGCCTGAAGCGTAGGCCTGATATGACAAGCCTGTATCGTCTGACATACCCAGACGGTGGATGTTCGTGTACTTGTAAACTCTTCCCACAGACACTATTCACTGTTTCACACGTCACAAGGTGCTTTTTGAGCCCGGTAAAACCAGAAAAAAAAACATTTTTATGTTCACCAGCAAAAACGTGGCCGCCTCCTGGTACCACACGTGGGACCGGTGGACGTCGCAATGTGCATGGAACCGAAGAGCCTTATATCTCTATTATATAGCTCTTGAAGTATCGTGAGCTGCGAGGGATATCGGGAATTCACGCCATGTAACCTACAAAACCACTCACAGGAAAGAACAGGAACAAGTTCTCAACAATTTTCCTCGCCGGAAACGGCTGGAGCTAGTTCGGAACGAACAGGCCGACCATTTTTCGCTAGTCATATCTCCACTGATCGTGACAATTTTCTACACTCAGGAACACGTTCAGCCAATCGGCCGCATTCGAGCCGCGTCCGGAACCAATTGGCGAAATTGCGCCCTCCAACTTTCTCGGCCCGCAAGAGGATGTGGTGTGAGATCGGGGCGCTTCAAGTTGAAAACGAGGTGATGATTACTTAATGCGACAAAAGTGTGCTCCATGCAGCTCCGTCTTCCGAAGCAGAATCTCATGCAAAATTCCTCACGCCAGGACGCTACGTGAGTGTCCTGGAGCATGAGAGTGTTCGCGAAGCTGCGAATCGGTGAAGATGATGGTCCCGGCTGGGGCTCCCCTTGAGGCGACGCGGCAGCGCTCGTTGATGGTCGGCGCGTCTTCCCTCAGGATATATTCGATGACAGCCAGCAGTTCTGATGGACGCACGAGGTCCTGCTGCAGACTGGGTTCGACTGTCGAGCCATACGCTGAATCTAGAGACGACTGGAAAAGAGGCGAGACCGTTGTGACTCGGTCAACTGTCAAAGTCTGTCACGCTTCGCATAATTGCGTTTGATTTCCTTTCCTTCCTCCTTTGTTTGACCTTCCCCAGTGGATCGATGGTGCTCCCAGTCGAGGCAAACTCAGGATCATGAAGTTCGTTGCTTCGGAAAGCCCCGGGCCACCGGATAGGGGAAGTCTCCAGCGTTCGGTACCTCGCTGTCGCTGAGGTCGAACATTCTTCCGGTTGCCACTCGCCGGGAATCTGGGCTCCGGAAAAGCAAACCCTGCTCACAATGTCACCTCACAACCACAGTGGGACGGGATCCTTACTATTGGGTGGATGCAGAAGTTCTGGGACCCTAATTTCAATCGCTCATAACTCCGCTCCCAGGAGGCGCAGAAAGATAATAAAGTATGCGAAATGAGCGGGATTCAGTCGGCTTTCAGATGGAATCTGTTTTCAAAGCGACACATTTTAAAAAGCACCCTGCTCACAGCATCGATTTTACTGATAGGGTCGAAATTCGAAAAATCGCGATTTTGCAGTTCCGGCGACACTCAGATCATTACCCCCTGTTTTCTCTCCAGAAACACGAAGTTCGTCGGAAGATAAGCGGTTTCAAAAAAAAATCGGGCATTTTGGCCACGGCAAAGTGGAGATAGCGCCTCCCAAAGATTTGGTTTTTTCGTGATTCTTTGGTGGCCTTTTTTCCGCCGATTGAACGTCTCATGGATGGGATACGCTGGAATTTCCTTTTCATCAATGTTTGGCTCGCAAGAAGAGACCTTAGAATCAGAGTCGGATTGTCGGAATCATTTTCGGACGGAAGAGTCATTTCACTGCGACCCATTCATCGGGTATATACTCGCCGGTTGTTATCGACGGATTCTCGTTGAGGAAGGCAACCAAGTTGTCGTCGCTCAGTTCGACAGGTCGGGCTGATCGTGGCTCATCATTCAGGTGTGGTTGCTGTCTTGGAACTTGGCGAATCACCTCTTCACTGTGGAAAGAGACGAAGTGGCTTCACGAAACACGGGTTTCAATTGCTTCGTCTCGGCCGCTGAATTTCCCTTGAGGAACTCGTCGAGCATTGCGCTCCGGATCAGTTGATCTCGGTTGGCCATCCCGAGGTGATGGCTGGAGTTCTTGAAATTTCCACGAACTTCCAGCGTTTCCCATCCATGGGACCGTTCAACTGGCGGGAAAAGGGTCATCAAAGAAACACAAAAATATTGAATCTTCGGGAGCCGATTTCTCCGCTTTGCCGTGGCCAAAATGCTCAATTTTTTTTTGAAACCGCTCATTTTTTGACGAGCTTCATGTTTCTGAAGAGAAACCAGGGGGTCTTGACCTTAGTTTCGCCGGAACCGCAAAATCGCGATTTCTCGAATTTCGACCCTTTGAGTGAAATCGATCCTGTGAGCACGGTGCGTTTAAAGAAATGTCGCGGTTGATTCCATCTGAAAGCCGACTGAATTCCGCACATCCTTATCCTTACTATATATAATCGGCTTAGTCTGTCAGTTTGTCAGTCTGTCAGTTTGTCCGCACTTTTTCTGAAAGACATGAAGGTGATTCTGGGACCAATCTGAACATACTCTCCCGAGTCTGGAGAGGTGATTCCGGTACGAGTCTGACTATACTTTTCAGAAGCTGGAGGGGTGATTCTAGAACCAATCTGACCATACTTTTCAAAACGTGGAGGGGTAATTCCGGAACCGATCTGACCATTACTTTTCAAGTCTGGAGGGGCGATTTCGAGACTAATCTGAGCATTACTTTCCAACTCTGGAGGGGTGATTCCGAGACCAATCTGACCATTACTTTCCAACTCTGGAGGGGTGATTCCGAGACCAATCTGAGCATTACTTTCCAACTCTGGAGGGGTGAGTCCGAGACCAATCTGAGCATTACTTCCCAACTCTGGAGGGGTGATTCCGAGACCAATCTGAGCATTACTTTCCAACTCTGGAGGGGTGATTCCGAGACCAATCTGAGCATTACTTTCCAACTCTGGAGGGGTGATTCCGAGACCAATCTGAGCATTACTTCCCAACTCCGGAGGGGTGAGTCCGAGACCAATCTGAGCATTACTTCCCAACTCTGGAGGGGTGAGTCCGAGACCAATCTGAGCATTACTTCCCAACTCTGGAGGGGTGATTCCGAGACCAATCTGAGCATTACTTCCCAACTCTGGAGGGGTGAGTCCGAGACCAATCTGAGCATTACTTCCCAACTCCGGAGGGGTGATTCCGAGACCAATCTGAGCATTACTTTCCAACTCTGGAGGGGTGATTCCGAGGCCAATCTGAGCATTACTTTCCAACTCTGGAGGGGTGATTCCGAGACCAATCTGAGCATTACTTTCCAACTCTGGAGGGGTGATTCCGGGGTCAATCTGAGCATTACTTCCCAACTCTGGAGGGGTGATTCCGAGACCAATCTGAGCATTACTTCCCAACTCCGGAGGGGTGATTCCGGGGTCAATCTGAGCATTACTTCCCAACTCTGGAGGGGTGATTCCGAGACCAATCTGAGCATTACTTCCCAACTCTGGAGGGGTGATTCCGAGGCCAATCTGAGCATTACTTTCCAACTCTGGAGGGGTGATTCCGGGGTCAATCTGAGCATTACTTCCCAACTCTGGAGGGGTGATTCCGAGACCAATCTGAGCATTACTTCCCAACTCCGGAGGGGTGATTCCGGGGTCAATCTGAGCATTACTTCCCAACTCTGGAGGGGTGATTCCGAGACCAATCTGAGCATTACTTCCCAACTCTGGAGGGGTGATTCCGAGGCCAATCTGAGCATTACTTTCCAACTCTGGAGGAGTGATTCCGAGACCAATCTGAGCATTACTTCCCAACTCCGGAGGGGTGATTCCGGGGTCAATCTGAGCATTACTTCCCAACTCCGGAGGGGTGATTCCGGGGTCAATCTGAGCATTACTTCCCAACTCTGGAGGGGTGATTCCGAGACCAATCTGAGCATTACTTCCCAACTCTGGAGGGGTGATTCCGAGACCAATCTGAGCATTACTTTCCAACTCTGGAGGGGTGTTTCCGAGACCAATCTGAGCATTACTTTCCAACTCTGGAGGGGTGATTCAGAGGCCAATCTGAGCATTACTTTCCAACTCTGGAGGGGTGATTCCGAGACCAATCTGAGCATTACTTTCCAACTCTGGAGGGGTGATTCCGAGACCAATCTGAGCATTACTTCCCAACTCCGGAGGGGTGATTCCGGGGTCAATCTGAGCATTACTTCCCAACTCTGGAGGGGTGAGTCCGAGACCAATCTGAGCATTACTTCCCAACTCCGGAGGGGTGATTCCGAGGCCAATCTGAGCATTACTTCCCAACTCTGGAGGGGTGATTCCGAGGCCAATCTGAGCATTACTTTCCAACTCTGGAGGGGTGATTCCGAGACCAATCTGAGCATTACTTTCCAACTCTGGAGGGGTGATTCCGAGACCAATCTGAGCATTACTTCCCAACTCTGGAGGGGTGATTCCGAGACCAATCTGAGCATTACTTCCCAACTCCGGAGGGGTGAGTCCGGGGTCAATCTGAGCATTACTTCCCAACTCTGGAGGGGTGAGTCCGAGACCAATCTGAGCATTACTTCCCAACTCCGGAGGGGTGATTCCGAGGCCAATCTGAGCATTACTTCCCAACTCTGGAGGGGTGATTCCGAGACCAATCTGAGCATTACTTTCCAACTCTGGAGGGGTGATTCCGAGACCAATCTGAGCATTACTTTCCAACTCTGGAGGGGTGATTCCGAGACCAATCTGAGCATTACTTCCCAACTCTGGAGGGGTGATTCCGAGACCAATCTGAGCATTACTTCCCAACTCCGGAGGGGTGATTCCGGGGTCAATCTGAGCATTACTTCCCAACTCTGGAGGGGTGATTCCGAGACCAATCTGAGCATTACTTTCCAACTCTGGAGGGGTGATTCCGAGACCAATCTGAGCATTACTTTCCAACTCTGGAGGGGTGATTCCGAGACCAATCTGAGCATTACTTCCCAACTCTGGAGGGGTGATTCCGAGACCAATCTGAGCATTACTTCCCAACTCTGGAGGGGTGATTCCGAGACCAATCTGAGCATTACTTCCCAACTCTGGAGGGGTAATTCCGAGACCAATCTGACCATATATTTCAAAATCAGAATGCTGAACCAGTGAAGGGAGAGAAAAGTGCCTCGATGGCAGAAGGCGCCGTCCATCCGCGCGCAGCGCGGCCGACCCCAGTCGGCCGAAGGCCGGCTGGTTTCTTATATTTTATTATCTTTCTTCGCCCCCTGGGAGCGGAGTTATGAGCGATTGAAATTAGGGCCCCAGAACTTTTGCATCCACCCAATATATATAATCGGCTTCGCCTGTAAGTTTGTCAGTGTGTCTGTTTGTCCGCACTTTTTCTGGGACATGTCCTTACTATTTATAACCAGCCGGCCTTTGGCCGACTGGAGTCGGCCGCGCTGCGCGCGGTTCGACGGCGCTCCCTGCCATCGAGGCACTTTTCTCTCCCTTCACTGGTTCAGCATTCTGATTTTGAAAAATATGGTCAGATTGGTCTCGGAATCACCCCTCCAGAGTTGGGAAGAAATGCTCAGACTGACCCCGGAATCACCCCTCCAGAGTTGGAAAGTAATGCTCAGATTGGTCTCAGAATCACCGCTCCAGAGTTGGGAAGTTATGCTCAGATTGACCCCGGAATCACCCCTCCAGAGTTGGGAAGTAATGCTCGGATTGGTCTCGGAATCACCCCTCCACGTTTTGAAAAGTATGGTCAGATCGGTTCCAGAATCACCCCTCCAGCTTTTAAAATGTATGGTCAGACTCGTACCGGAATCACCTCTCCAGACTCGGGACAGTATCACCGAATGGTCCCGGAATCACCCCCATATGTTCCAGAAAAAGTGCGGACGAACAGACAAACTGACAAACTTACAGACGAAGCCGATTATATACAGGGTGTGTCCTCCAAGCTGCAACATTTTCGTGGTCTTGTTGTTTTGAGCTGTATTTCGGCCAAATTTTATCCGATCTGGGAGTTTCTTTTTTTGATCGGAAGCTCTTGAAGAGACGCATCTTTATTTTCGAGGACCAGATCAGTGTCACGTTTTCCAGAGCTTGTCGAAGTTTTCCTCAATTCAATCCATGGCTCCCACAAGAATCTACCAGGGAATCGCCGATTTTGTTGGAGAGAGTCATCGCGGCAAACGGCTCCTGGTTCGAATGAGAAAACTTTGATTCCATGAGGCTCTTCCGAGCTGTTACTCGTCAAAGCGGTCGTGACCCCTGCCGAGTTGTCGGCGCGTTTTCAGTGAGGGACATGAGATGAGCGCCCGGTGACTTGAGAGGTGAAAAAAAAAGTTATCAGATCGACCCGGTTGCTTCGTTTTCGGGTAGTTTGGCTCGAAATAGGAAACTTTTGCCATCAGTGAAATTTTCACAGGAGAGGTCGGCAGGGGGTCTGGAGGGCTCAATTTAGAGGTGTCTCATATTGAATACCGTTTCTGTGGTTCGCCACCGATCCGCGCGGTCTCGCGGGCGTTTTGTAGCTGGGATCCAGTGGCATCTTCCCTTTTCTTATTTTCCGAAATTGGTTGAGAATCGGCGATTCCCTGGTAGGTTCTTGTAGGGGCTATGGGTTGAATTGAGGAAAACTTCGACGAGCTCTGGAAAACGTGACACTGATCTGGGGTTCAAAAATAAAAATGCGAAAAGATGCGTCTCTACAAGAGCTTCCGATCAAAGAAAGGAATTCCCAGATCGGATAAAATATGGCCGAAATACAGCTCAAAACAAGAAGGCCAAGAAAATGTTGCAGCTTAGAGGACACACCCTGTGTAGTGAGGATCGGCTTCGTCTGGAAGTTTGTCAGTTTGTCCGCACTTTTTCTGGAACATATGGGGCTGATTCCGGGACCAATCTGACCATACTGTCCCGAGTCTGGAGATGTGATTCCGTTACGAGTCTGACCATACATTTTAAAAGCTGGAGGGGTGATTCTGTCACCGATCTGACCATACTCTCCGAAACGTGGAGGGGTTATTCCGAGACCAATCTGAGCATTACTTCCCAACTCTGGAGGGGTGATTCCGGGACCAATCTGAGCATTACTTTCCAACTCGGGAGGGGTGTTTCCGAGACCAATCTGACTATAACTTTCCAACTCGGGAGGGGTGATTCCTAGACCAATCTGAGCATTACTTTCCAGCTCCGGAGGGGTGGTTCCGAGACCAATCTGACTATTACTCTCCAACTCGGGAGGGGTGATTCCGATCCAATCTGAGCATTACTTTCCAGCTCCGGAGGGGTGGTTCCGAGACCGATCTGACTATTACTTTCCAACTCGGGAGGGGTGATTCCGGGGTCAGTCTGAGCATTACTTTCCAACTCGGGAGGGGTGATTCCGAGATCAATCTGAGCATTACTTCCCAACTCTGGAGGGGTGATTCCGGGACCAATCTGAGCGTTACTTTCCAGCTCCGGAGGGGTGGTTCCGAGACCAATCTGACTATTACTTTCCAACTCGGGAGGGGTGATTCCGGGGTCAGTCTGAGCATTACTTTCCAACTCGGGAGGGGTGATTCCGAGATCAATCTGAGCATTACTTCCCAACTCTGGAGGGGTGATTCCGGGACCAATCTGAGCGTTACTTTCCAACTCGGGAGGGGTGTTTCCGAGACCAATCTGACTATTACTTTCCAACTCGGGAGGGGTGATTCCGAGACCAATCTGAGCATTACTTTCCAGCTCCGGAGAGGTGGTTCCGAGACCAATCTGACTATTACTTTCCAACTCGGGAGGGGTGATTCCGAGACCAATCTGAGCATTACTTTCCAGCTCCGGAGGGGTGGTTCCGAGACCGATCTGAGCATTACTTTCCAGCTCCGGAGAGGTGGTTCCGAGACCAATCTGACTATTACTTTCCAACTCGGGAGGGGTGTTTCCGAGACCAATCTGAGCATTACTTTCCAGCTCCGGAGGGGTGGTTCCGAGACCGATCTGAGCGTTACTTTCCAGCTCCGGAGGGGTGGTTCCGAGACCAATCTGACTATTACTTTCCAACTCGGGAGGGGTGATTCCGGGGTCAGTCTGAGCATTACTTTCCAACTCGGGAGGGGTGATTCCGAGACCAATCTGAGCATTACTTTCCAGCTCCGGAGAGGTGGTTCCGAGACCAATCTGACTATTACTTTCCAACTCGGGAGGGGTGTTTCCGAGACCAATCTGACTATTACTTTCCAACTCGGGAGGGGTGATTCCGAGACCAATCTGAGCATTACTTTCCAGCTCCGGAGAGGTGGTTCCGAGACCAATCTGACTATTACTTTCCAACTCGGGAGGGGTGATTCCGAGACCAATCTGAGCATTACTTTCCAGCTCCGGAGGGGTGGTTCCGAGACCGATCTGACTATTACTTTCCAACTCGGGAGGGGTGATTCCGAGACCAATCTGAGCATTACTTCCCCTCTCTGGAGGGGTGATTCCGGGGTCAATCTGAGCATTACTTTCCAACTCTGGAGGGGTGATTCCGAGACCAACCTGAGCATTACTTCCCAACTCTGGAGGGGTGATTCCGGGACCAATCTGAGCATTACTTTCCAGCTCCGGAGGGGTGGTTCCGAGACCAATCTGACTATTACTTTCCAACTCGGGAGGGGTGATTCCGAGACCGATCTGACTATTACTTCTAACTCGGGAGGGGTGATTCCGAGACCAATCTGAGCATTACTTCCCAACTCTGGAGGGGTGATTCCGAGACCAATCTGAGCATTACTTCCCAACTCTGGAGGGGTGATTCCGAGACCAATCTGAGCATAACTTCCCAACTCTAGAGGGGCGATTCCGAGACCAATCTGAGCATTACTTCCCAACTCTGGAGGGGTGATTCCGAGACCAATCTGAGGATTACTTCCCAACTCTGGAGGGGTGATTCCGAGACCAATCTGAGCATTACTTCCCAACTATGGAGGGGTGATTCCGAGACCAATCTGACTATTACTTTCCAACTCGGGAGGGGTGATTCCGAGACCAATCTGAGTATTACTTTCCAGCTCCGGAGGGGTGGTTCCGAGACCGATCTGACTATTACTTTCCAACTCGGGAGGGGTGATTCCGAGACCAATCTGAGCATTACTTCCCCTCTCTGGAGGGGTGATTCCGGGGTCAGTCTGAGCATTACTTTCCAACTCTGGAGGGGTGATTCCGAGACCAACCTGAGCATTACTTCCCAACTCTGGAGGGGTGATTCCGGGACCAATCTGAGCATTACTTTCCAGCTCCGGAGGGGTGGTTCCGAGACCAATCTGAGCATTACTTCCCAACTATGGAGGGGTGATTCCGAGACCAATCTGACTATTACTTTCCAACTCGGGAGGGGTGATTCCGAGACCAATCTGAGTATTACTTTCCAACTCGGGAGGGGTGATTCCGAGACCAATCTGACTATTACTTCTAACTCGGGAGAGGTGATTCCGAAACCAATCTGAGCATTACTTCCCAACTCTGGAGGGGTGATTCCGAGACCAATCTGAGCATTACTTCCCAACTCTGGAGGGGTGATTCCGAGACCAATCTGAGCATTACTTCCCAACTCTAGAGGGGCGATTCCGAGACCAATCTGAGCATTACTTTCCAACTCTGGAGGGGTGATTCCGAGACCAATCTGAGGATTACTTCGCAACTCTGGAGGGGTGATTCCGAGACCAATCTGAGCATTACTTCCCAACTCTGGAGGGGTGATTCCGAGACCAATCTGAGCATTACTTCCCAACTATGGAGGGGTGATTCCGAGACCAATCTGAGCATTACTTCCCAACTATGGAGGGGTGATTCCGAGACCAATCTGAGCATTACTTCCCAACTATGGAGGGGTGATTCCGAGACCAATCTGAGCATTACTTCCCAAAAGCATATTGCTGACCCAGTGAAGAGAGAGAAAAGTGCCTCGATCGCAAGGAGCGCCGTAAAACCGCGCGGAGCGCGGCCGACTCCAGTCGGCCAAAGGCCGGCTGGTTCACTGAATAACGTCGAGCTCTCAGCACAAGGAGCGGCCGGATTCATGTTAGGCCGCCACTGGTTCAGCGAGTTTCCAGAAACAGATCTCCTCTGAATCGGAAAGAATCGACTCCGTTTCAAAGCTCATACAACGAGTGTTCCAAAACTCATTCCAAGAACTTGGTAGAAGAGATTGCTGGTTAGATTGGACAGTGGGAGGGGTTCGCAAGAGTCAGGGAAACTGATTAGAGCTCCCGAAGTGCAGCAGGTTCACACGAAACGAGAGCGCGAATCATCGGGATTCCGCCGTACAATGATGACTGGGCCAAAGACCGGAGGCAGGTGTATTTCGATGGGACATGTGCTTTCCAGTGGCAAAAGTCCTATGAGAAGGGGATCTCGAACTAGGCGCGCTCATGAGCGCTGCGGAGCTCGGGATCAAACTCAACCATGATATGAGAGAATTTGCTGAGTGATAGCTTCAAATATTGACCAATTAGATAATCCTCACTCGAAAACGACGAGAGTATATTCATGCTCCTCTCGCTCTTTCGAGGCAGAATCACCGGACCCTGGGTGCTGAGTCTATTCCGGCCCATATCATTCATTCGTCGGTCATCCTTGGGCCGCTTCAGCAGCTGCAGCTCGTTTCGACGTTCGAGAGGTTGATGTAGAAATACTTCTTGGTCAGAACGCAAGCAAGGAGAAGGCACCAGCTACCGCACTTTCCGGAATCTCCATTGGAAACGGTCATCCAATGGGTCGACTCGACAATCGATTTTGAACTCTGTCCAGATCTCCTAAGCCTTCCGTTGGCGATGCTCTCACGATTGTACACATTCAGTAGCATCTCGATGAGTCGCGCCTGGATAATTAACGCTCTCACGACTCTGGAAAATCGACCGGGAGATGAACTCTTGCCTGAGGGACGGGAACCGATTCCTTCTTCGCACATAAGTGTCTCTTCTGAGTGCAGTTTGATTCGTGGGCAATCATCGACAGCACATTGACTTCGCTGTGGCCTCAGAAAAACATGATTTTTTTAAGATGCAAAGGGAACGAGAAAGTTCCCTGCACGCATGCGGAAGATACCTCGACAGATAGAGCGAATGCAACTGGACGATCGTTTCGCCAGATATGAGGCTCCGACTCTTCGAATCAGTTATGCAGAGCGTTTTCAACAATCGAGCAATTCAAGCAGCTCGCTCTATGGATAATTCAACCCTTTGAATCGTCTCTCAAGAGTTTAGCTCATAGTGTCTCTCAAGCTTGGAAACATTCTGAAGGCAGCAACGGCGAAGCTCGGAATCCCGGAGATGAAGCACTTCTACGCGGTTATTTCAGTTTCGGTTCTTTTGAGCCCCTCTTTGGCCGCAGACTTGCGGCAGCAAACAATCGAGCAGGACGAAGAAGCTCACCCGATGGACATTGTAGGATCAGTTGAACTGATAGTTCGGCTCCGTGGGATGGAGCCCACTTCGCTTCTGCTTCTAAGCCTGGGAAGCATTCTTATGCATGGGAGTTTCAGAGCCAGGGCCTCCCTTCTTTCTTTGGAGCCTGTCTCGGGTCTGCCAGTGGGGATGCAAGTACACACAGAGCTTCACCAAGCTTTGGCGGCGCCCTTGAACATTGTTGTCTTAGCACGACAAGACGAGTCGTCTGACACTGCCGGCTTTTACCGATCAGATTTCGTTCAGAACATCCGTCATAAGTTCCTGTTCCTCCTTCTGGCCAGGACGGATGCCCAAGACAAGAGAATTGGGAACCATTCTGCTGTTTTCTGTCTCCCGACGGCTGTCTGGTCGGGGGGAAAACCGTCGCTGTGGTTGTGTTATGAGAACCGCGACAATCTCTTCTGGCAATTTGAACCGAAAACACCGCTCAATTGTGGCGTGAAACCAACCCGGTGCAAAGTTGAACGAATCAGCGAGACAGTTCAGACTTTCAATGCCAACATATACATTGGCTATTTTCTGGTGGTCAAGTGCAACACCACCAGGGTCGGCATTCCTTACGTTGTCATGTTGGGCTCGAAGACCAACAGATATTTGAAACCAGTCCTGCAATCGCGTTTGAACCTCGCGGAGCCTCCGACTTCTGATTGTCACTCTTTCATTCCGCTAGTGACCGTTGATGTTACGGCTTTGGGGAAACCCTTCGACGCAGAAGTGTGGTGTCTCATTCTGGCGAATGTTCTCATCCTCACTGTAGCGTGGTCTCTCATAGTGCGGAAATCTCCCCTAGGCTTCGTCAGTCAGTTTTCGTTGAGCATCGTGACCGTTAGAGAAGTGACACTGGCTTCGAAAAATTATTCAAGCACGATTATTGGGTGTGCAGCGATCGCATTCAGTTTTCTCATTGGACACATCTACTCGAATACCGTTATGTCGTTCTTCCTGGATCCCACGGCGGAACATCCCGAGAAATCGATCGCTTTCACTTGCCGAGCCACCGCGATTTGTCATCACGAAAAATCCCTGAACTATCTGTTGGAAAGCTTCGTGGTGTGCAGCATACCTCGCACGATGCTTGACAGCGTCAAGAGGCCCTTGCGCGCAGTGCGGTCGATAAAGCATCGTTCGAGATTGGAATTTTTTTCCTGGCTTCAAGTTTTTGATCTAGGACGCAACGGGAGAGTTTGTACAATGCCTTTGGTCCCATCCCAGAGTAGCGGAAGCATCGACCGTATCATCCAGCATGGGATCGTCTCGCAAGCGAGGATTGAAGTCCATCACTCGAGGTCTCTTGCGTTAACTCGTGCTCCACACGGGGCTGTTCGGAGGTGGAGATCGAGCCTGGAGAGCCATGGAACGAAATCTTTCTTAGAGCGATTCGCTCCTAAATTCAATATCTCAGTTGAATTCGTTTCCTTCAACACGACGAGGGAGCGGTTCGACATGGACAGTTTTCTGAAAATACAGCCCCTCATTGCAAGTTGCTGCCTTATCATCGTTGCAGCTATAAGTATCGAGCTATGTCACGCGGAGAGACACCGAACCCTGGCTCCAGTCAAGCTTCTAATTCAACGGATCGTTCAACGGATCGTTTAGCGGATGGTCTCGGTATGCTGTGAGAAGCCTTCACGTTGTATTCACGTCAAAGACTAGTTGTTGTTCTTCTGGATCCTCCGTTCGCAGATGAAGGGTCTTGTTACTCCCTGTGTATCCCCGAGATCGTGACCTGTTCTCACCGAACGGTCCCCAGAGGAGAAGGATTCTGCTCACAACTGTTGTGGCTCTCAGCCATGCCTCTCGAAGCTATGAATATGACAAGACAGGACCGATGGAGGGCTCCTGCATCCGGAAAGCGGCAGCAATCCGAATATTCACCGCCCACAACTGTTTGCTGTGCTGATTGTTCCAAACGATGTGATTGGTGAGAAAATAAAACGGCTGGAATCCTTCAATGCCTGTCCTGTCTCGCATCCGTCATTCCCTGGTCAACTCTCCTGGTTGAAAGATGTCGTTGAGAAGGCGTCAAATCGAAGTCGGCACTGAGCTTCACGGTCTGCCTCACGTGAGGTACAGAAGAAGAGCGCGAGGGACCGTGAGAGAAACAGAACCGAGGAGGGCCTGCCCGGATAACATGGAGGGAATCGGCCCCACCAAAAAAATCGATTTTTGGTAACTTGAAATGCTCATATCTCGAGAACCAGTGGAGCTACAGCGCCGATGAAAAATCCGTTGTGAAGCTCTTTTCAAGGGCTATCGCACTCCGTAGGCAGCGGGAACCCTCTCCCAGTCGAGTAAAATGAGAAAGTTGGTTGGTTCACCCGGAAGGAAAAGGCTGACCACTTTCTCAGATATCGCTGAAAGTACTCCTATCCACCGTCTACTTGCAGGGCAAGTTTCATCCCGATGCGAGTTCGCGGGGCCGAGATCTCAACAGTTGAACCTCGGTAGTTTTATGTTGGTTTTCAAGCGAGTTTTGGGGAAAAACCGCTTCATCGCCGATGTTCAACTGTTGATATCTCGGCCCCGCAAACTCGCAACGGGATGGAACTTGCCCTGCGAGTACACGATGGGTAGGAGTACTTTCAGCGATATCTGAGAAAGTGGTCAGCCTTCTCCTTCCGGTTGAACCAACCAACTTTTTCATTTTCCTCGACTAGAGAAGTGCTTTCCGGGACCCGCTGCCTACGGCGTTCGATAGCTCTCGAAAAGAGCTTCACAACGTTTTTTTTTTTTATCGGCACTGGTTTCCGCGACATGAGCATTCTAAGTTTTCAAAAACCGATTTTTTTTGGTGGGGCGCTCATCCCCGCAGGCCCTTTCGGGGGTCCGAGATGAAAACCTCGTAATACGTAGGATGAGATCCGAACTTTAATGATCGTTTATGTGCACGGTATGATCCCTTTCATTTCAGGGGCGATTCGTTTCGCTCTTGCGGATCACTTCGATTGTCGCTCCCAGGTTGACAATATTGCTTTGGTCCTCCTCAGGCTTTTCGCCTCTGGCTCAGGCTTGCGTCCTTTACGAAGGCCGGATAGCGGTTCAGTCTCCTCTCCGCCTCCGCGACCCATGGCGACGTACGTCGCCGTTCTCGCTAGCCCGTAGTGGGGGCATGATGTGTCAGGGGATTGGCCGTACTTCTGCAGCCTGGTCCTCGTGTTCATTAGGCGAGCTCCAGTTAGGACCAGAAGACGGGTCCCTTGAGGATCATCGTTCGCAAGAAGACCCCCATCTTCTTTGAGCTCACCATATGAGTGGAGTCTATATTGTACTGAATGTATTGTCTTCCCGTTAAGTCCAATCTCCTCCACACGGATTCATTCAAGGGAAGGAAGCGGGTAGAGTTGTTCTCGGAACGCGCTCCATTGCAGTCTGCCTGATGGAGCTCTCGATGCTTCGACTCTCTCCAAGTTCTACCGTGTTCCCAGACCTTCAGTGTTCCCACAGTTTTGATATTGGTGTTTGTGAGCTCGATTCCTGTGAGGAGCGGTTTCGGACATTCAGTTTGGCCAACGTTCCGAATCCGTTCGAGAAACAGAATATCACTCATGGCCCGCCTGGGTTCCAAAGAGTTCCAGCCCACTTCCACCTCTGTGAATTAATTATTCCACTATTGCAGGGTTCATGAAGCCGATGGCCCACCTCTCTCTACCTGCTCTCCATGAGTGTCTTGAGTCTCTTCGGCTTCGTTAACGGTTAATTCCAGTACAGTTCAGTCTCGCTACCTCGGACTTCGGTGTCTTTGGAACTAATAACTCAGAGTGTCCCAGGTCACGAATGGAATCACATGAGATTCGGCAGGAAGCCTCATCTTGGCTTGTTCTGTCCACGCTCACGTATAGGGCTTGGATATTCGTTTACCATCGTCACGAGCGCAATGCCATCGAGCTTTCCGCCATACATTCAGAATCCTTCGTGTAATTGACGGTGAGCGGAGGCGGGATGATAATGCGAGAATACTCACACGAACGCGAAGAGCCCGCTTTCTGGGACATCATGGTTGGTGCAAGTCACGGAAGATTCTAGTACGAGTGCGTATGCAAGGTGATCGTTTTCGTGGATGCCCACTCGCTACAGACATTATGTAGCCATCGTCCACGCTCAGAAGAGTGCACGACATGAACTTCTCGGCAAGGTTCCCAGAATACAGAGAGCACGTAGGATCTTACCGGGATCGCTAACGCCAGACAGCACAGTTCTGCAAGCGGGAGTTCGATGCCGCAAGGGCAGAAAGCATTCACGATCGAATCGTCCAAATGTGGGTTTTACGCAAAACCAGGAAGCTCCAGTTGTCTACAGTCGCTGCTACATCCAGGTGAATTCTTGCTCGATAGAATCTGCCTAGAGATCAAGCGATGAGTGTCGTCGTGGAAACGTGTATCAGATTCATTACAACTTCGAACCTATCGAGATTTCTAATACTGCCTCATCTGGATTCAACAACATCGTCCGCACTTATCGAACGTCATCCTATACCGGGAAGCGTGCCACTGTGGTTAGCGTGAGCGCTCTGGGAGCGGAATGGAGCAAGACACGTTACATAGGAGTTGTAACGTGCTTTGAGGGGACGCTGGTCGGCTGCATGACGGCAAATTCGTGCCCTGTGTAGACTCCTTAGGAGGACACAAGGATGAGGAGTTATACCAGATCGAAGATGAGATAGTGGTTGTTGAATACTTCTCGGAGGGCTCCTCGAGCCTCGTGCGTTGCCGTTGGAACTCTTCTGCTCCCGATAATGGGAGGATTTCGCGGAGAGGCTCTCAGAGCACTGCCTACTCCTGAGCATTCGAGTTGACCAAAGGAAAGACGTGTTACTCATGCTGGGTCCCATCTGTAGGTCCCAAAACTTCATGTGAGTGCGTATCCCGCCTGCAGCATGCAAATCTTGTAGGGAACAAATGCAGTTTTCACAAAGAATACGAATGGTAGATCGACCAAAAGTCGATAGTGCTAGGACAGCCTCGGGCACACTCTTCTCTTGACTGATCGGATCACCCCACTTCCCGATTGATGATCTCGCTCTCGATTTATGTTCGTACTGAACGCTTACGGGTTTCAATTGGGAAGATTCGCGAGGGCCGCTTCCGAAAGTGTCAACATTATGGCCTGGCTCCTTGTTCCTAGACAGGTGTTAGCGGTCGATTCTCGAAATCACTGCATATTCACCATGCATGTTGACACCGCTGGATCGAATGTCGAGGTTTCGAGATCGATTTCGAGATAGGGACGCTTATGAAGCTAGAGAAGACTCATGACCCTGTCTCAGAGGACGGCATAGCGAGGATGGCTGCTAGTCCGTGGAGGAACTCAGCATGTGAGCTTGTGCTCTGATCGAGGAATGACTACGCGGAGACGGGAAGGCAACTTGGAAAGTTTCGTCGAACACTTCCGCCCCGACATCCTCGGAATTATTGAAGCCTTGAACAAATGCAGTGTATGCTCGACAACCTTTGAAAACCCCCAAAGATTCAGCATTGGCAGGAAAGCACGAAAGATATCTGTGACTTCACCAGATTGCTCTTGAGAGGACCCAGACTCGTCAGTCTTCAAATGAAGGTGAATCACTAAGGAGCCGATTTCCCCAAGAGCTACGCGGAGCTCCTACGGGGAATCCCCGATATGGATCTCAGTCCAGGAGACCACCGACGCATTTGGGCGGTTCGTGGCCAATGTAGTGGCAGGGAGATTGATGTCGCACTAGCCGAGCAGAAGAGGAGTTATCTCTTGGCGTGCGAACAATGGGAAGTGACGGAGTCACCTGCGATAGCACAGCTACCCTAAAATACCGCAGATGAAGAACCTGTTTTTTCAATTTTTCCTCAAAGAACCGCGTCAGATGAGATCGTTGTCGCCGGGTTCGCTATCTGATGAGCTCGTTTTCTGACGAGTTAGTGACCCGATCTTTTCATAATTCGATGAGTTCGTTACCTGATACGTTTTACTCAGAGGGAGTCGAAAAGAGGGGTTCGTTATCTGCAGAATTTTAGGGTATTCCGTCTATGGTTGTCAATTTTACTGCGTAGAGAAACGAACCAAGACCGTCTCCTCATACCCGTGACTGATGCAGCCGCCTACGGAGAAGTCAGCTTGTACGCCGCGAGGACTGTTCCCCAAGATGGTCCATGTAACTTGTGTTGCTCACGAGCTACAAACAATGGCAGCTGCAGTCAAGCTGAGCTTCCCAGACCTTGACCTGCTCTCTGCAGGCACCGAAAACGTATTCTTCTCCTGAATCGTCGCATTCAGAGCGGCTCTGAACATTCTGCTCCCCCTAGCCCGAACATTCACGAGGTTGGGCACATGGCTCAAAGCCACCCCGTGCTACGCAGAAGACTTCGACCAGATCGACGCCTTTGTCCGCGATTCGCTCGACCCCTACTCAACCCGCCGCGATTGCAGAGGTCCAGGAGATACTGACGATACCCGCAGTGGCGGACGCAGTCCTGCACGCAGGCGGGAAGGAACAGCATTTCTCGGGCAAAAGCCCGATGCCATTCAGCACAGCTTGCCGAGGGAGACTCAATGTTGCGAATGCTCGGGCTGGCGTGAATATAGACATCCAAACCATGGATACCATGAACCGAGCCTCTGACAGCTCTCTGGTTTCCGCCCACAGAGAGCCGAATTTGCGACGATTCAGCGCAGCGCTCTGCCGGGCTCCCATCAAGAGGCTCAAAACTCGCAACATGTGTCTCCTTCACGCCATGGCGATAATAGAAGATTTGGAGGGACGAAGGACAAAATCAGAACCCTGCGTTTCTTGAAAGTTCGCGAAAATACTGAGCAAGTTTTCGAGAGGAGCCCTGGCTGACGGCAACTACGTCTGGTAGCTCGGTTCCTGCCAGGGTGGATACAACGGACAGATATTGAAGAGAATTCAAGCTGCCTGTATGGATGGAGTCCTCGAGGCTTAGCTAAGCCGCCATCACTTCCGTGGGAGTTGAGCGCTCGCTTCCAACATTTGCATTCTCCCCGCGGGACATACGGAGAGCATTTGAGTTCGGGAACTTGGAGAAGTACATCATCGCTTGAATGAGAAGTTTGGCTGACCTCCGAAAATTAAACCTGAATCTAACCTTTGATCGAGAGTAGTTCTTGAAGTAACGGAGATGGCCAAATCTGCGTTGGGCACTTGAGCGCTTCCCGTCTGTACGTCTCTGAACTTTCCTAGCTGATGAGAACCTTCATTCATATCTACCTGTGCGCTGAGTTGGCGTTCCATCGCTAGGTACATTCTCAATCGCTCCCTCGGCTCAACACCATGGTCCGCCCGCAATCCCAGGCTCGCGCATTTTTCTCCTCGGGATGGTGTAACTCGAGCCATGAACTTTACTGCATCATCGCGAACCAATGATAAATTCGGAAAGAAACCTTGAGCCCCGCTTTTATCGGTGCACCGTAGCTTCTGATAGTATAAATTCCACACGACAGATTCGCCTCTCTTTGGGTATCGCGGGAATCCATTCGTTCTCCGTTTCAGAAAAGTAGGGTTTGGTTTTCTCGAAATTCAAAATTCGTGCGTATTCTCCGCATATTTCGTGCTGCTCTCTTGCAAAAAGTTTCGGGCCCCACTTCTGATAGTACAAATTTCACACGACAGACTCGCCTCTCCTTGGGTATCGCCGGAATGCATTTGAAGAATTAGAGCAATAGCAGATGCTTTCTGGGCAGATGTACACATGAGCATGTATCGCATATTCTGCATATCCAAGTTACATTGTTCCATTCGTTCTTCGTTTCAGAAAAGTAGGGTTTGGTTTTCTGGAAATTCAAAATTCCTGCGTATCTCTCCGCATATTTAGTGCATGCTCCCTTCATATTCTCTTGCATAAAGTTTCGGGCCCCACTCATCCGTCAAATAACCACTTCACGCATCCGGCAATGCGGCTCTGTAGTTGGATGGCTCGGAAGTTCCTTGAGGCGAGTTCCTGACACTCGATGAGATCTTGTTCAAATTCGAAGCAGCTTGCTCGGCACCAGACTGTAACTTGCCGCCCTCCCATACGATGCCTCCATTGCACCAAAGTCCTATGCGTTCACTGTTTCCACGCGGAATATCATTCATGTAACCGCTAATGAATGAGTTTCCCTAATTTCAAACGCATCCCTATTTCCGAGACCTCAACCACGAGCTCGCTGTATTTTTTCCGCCCTGATTTTCTTCTGATCGTCTGTGACGGCTCGGTGCTCCTACCATGTCGAAGGCCTATCCAAGCTCTATTCGTGACAATAGGCAAAACGAGCCAAGATGGCCCCCAGCCCCAAAACTCTGAGTTTTATACCATGTCTTGGGACCCTACCACTATCCCGCACCGAGTTTTCTGAAACCCCGACAGACAGTTCTGGTCGGTCTCTTGCTCCAACCGATCTCATGACAGCCTCGCTAAGTTGTACCGTAGAAGCGATGCCAACTCCATCTCAAACACACAGTACCCTATTACTCTGAGTCATTGTTCCCTTCTGACTTGAAATCCGCAACAGCTCTAATACTTTGAAATCCTTCGTTGATATCGAGTCTTTGGCCAGAATCCTCGATTTCGATGACTTCAAGAACAACCCGGAGCTGTCTCGTCTCTTTTCTAGGAGTTCTACTGAATCACAATATCTCCCGTTCCGGATCGGTCCATGCTGGAAAACTCGCACATGCGTGTTTCTCCACTCTTACCGTTAGTGTGGCCGAAATAAGGGGCCAGTGCGATCGTGAACAGTCCAGCTGTACAAGCTGTCTCGACGAGCGCAGATCACCGAATGATTCACGAGAACCGTTGTTTCAAGGAATGTTTGCCCATCGTCGAAATGTCAGGTTACAATGAGCTACATGATCCGGAGCTGCATGATCGTCCTTAGGCGAAGACCTTGTCGTAGATCCAGTCATCCTCCGTGATTGTTGGTCAGCCGGTTCAACTCCGCAGAGTTCGCTGAGACTGAGGAGACAGAAAACCCCTCGTGGCCAAGAATGCTGATTCCTGGGACGAGAACGAGACAGATGATGATGAGACGTTCGTGTTCGAAGACGAAGTTGGAGACGGCATCGATGTGTCCGTGACCGGTCCTGAGACGCTGAAAGCTCCCGCGACGTTGATCTATCACTGTTCTCAAGCAACAGGTCATCGCTGAATAATCGAAGAAGGGAAAGCAGACACTCGTTCATATTCCGTTCTATCTTCCCCGATTATGATGAGATTCGATGTTTCCAGCCATCTCCTTGACCAAGTTCTCATCTGGATAAAACGCAGGAAAACGTCGCCGAATCAAGCCTCCATATTTCTCTTCTTGAAGACGGCGAGCAGTCTTGATTTCGTCTCCTGTGAATCGTAGCTTGGAAGGAATAGGTCGCGAAACAAGTTCTCCCCAGACTCTCGCTCGACAACTGGTTGCAAAGAATTCTTCGAACACACTCGTTTTCAACCTCCCGAAATGTCATGGAATATCATAATTGAATCTGAGCACCAGCCAGATCCGAGTGCTGAATGCGCGCCTGCGAGAGATACCTCGCAAGATGGAGAATATTCCATTGCGCGATGATTTCTCAAGATATCGACTCCAAGGTCAGCGAATCAGGTATTCAGAGAACTTCCGAATAATCCTGTATTCGAACGGCTCGCTTCATGAATTATTCCATCCTCCCACATCGCCTCTCAGGAGCTGAGCTCATCATAGCTTCTGAGCTCGAAAACAATATGGAGTCAGCCACGGAGAGGCTCGGAACGCCAGAGACGAGGCTTTTCTACGCAGCTATCTCGGTATTGCCCCATTCGAGCTCCGCTTCAACTGCAAACTCACTGCGGGAAACAAGCGGAGCGACGAGGACGATCATCGATGGACATCGTCCGGCTGAACCGATAGTTCGGCTTCGTGGAATGGAACCCTCACTGTTCTTGCTGCTGCTCCTAAGAAGCATTCTCACTCATGGAAGTTTCAAAACCACGGCTTTCCCCGCTTTCGCCGAGGCCTGCCTGACGTTTGTCTCCCATAAAAGAGGTGCACACGGAAATGTACTAGACTTTGGCGGCTTCGTCGTCGTTGTGCGGACATCGTTGTGCTAGCGCGACGAGATGAGTTTCCTGCGACATGAGCTTCTACGAATCAGATCTCGTTCAGAATATCCGTCATCAGTCCCTGCTCGTCCTTACCACCGTGAGAGTTGCACACGACAAAAGAATTTGGAACCGTTCTGTCAATCTCTGACTCCCGTTGGTTGTCTGGTCAGGGAGGAAACCGTTGCATGGGTAATGCTTTGAGAACCGCGACAATTTTTTCTGGATCAGGTGGGACTCGACGACCAAGGAAAATCTCTACCTGATCCTGCAATCGCGTCTGAATTTCGGGAGCTGAAGATATGATTGCCTGCCCTTCATTCCTCCAGTAACCGTCATAGACTACATTCCGGGACAACCAAGTGCCTCCGTCATTCTTCGTCGGCGATTTTTTCTCCCCTCAAATTCAAAGAGCTCGCACATTTTCCACAGGCGGCGCAGCTGAGCTCGCTCGAAATGATGTGGAAGGGTGATGCGGAGGAGAAGTGACTGGTGTTATCAGCATCCCGCTCTCAACTGGGAAGAACAAACGCGCCGAAACATGAAAAGTCGCCATGGGAAATCGTTTTTTCTGTTTTTTTCCGCCGAAACTGACCACCGAGGCGGGAGTTCAGTTCTGATGGATGGCAAATCGACCAGAGAACGTCTAATCGATGGAGAAATGATACGGGGGGAATTTACCAGGGGGTTCGTAACTAGAACAAATTTTTCGAAAAGTTCCAGAGCTCTCTTCGGTCTCGTTCTTGAGGTTCCGCGCTACCTGCTATGGTGGCGATATTCAACGAACCTCAGAGAGAAAATATCGCTAGTTTCGTTCGCAACCATCATGAAGGCTGTTTCAATTCCCACATTCCACGCGACGGAGCCGATTCGCGACGCAGGATTCCTGGGCTGACCGGACCAAACACGAATCCAGAAGTTCTAGCATTCCGGAGTCCAAACTCCGCCGACCAACAAGCTCAGCGTCCGACACCGAACAGCGTCGATGGGGAATTCTCTCACATGGGCATCGAAGACTGGACCAGGACTTGAATAAGGTGATCGACGAGAACGGTTTCCCGTCAAGTCAGCATTTCACTAAAAAATGGCTCTATGTGCTTCGGAGCTGAGGATGATAACGACGTCCTGAAAACGACGTCCTCCCTTCATTCCAAGGTGCAAGCGCTACCGATAAATTTGTCCGCTCCCCTATTCTCCGATTTTCTCCCACTCGTCAGATCCTCCGACCATCTCCTCCGGCAAGTGAGGTCACTTGCCGTGGTTGTCCGGTTCAATATTCCTTCGAGCCCAATCGCTCCTCCTCGAAGAATTCCAAGTCGAATAGAGTCTGTGCCAATCAACATGACAGACGCGAAGTAAATATCCCGGAGGTAACGCTGGAATCTCCGAGTCGGCAAAACTCGCTCCAACATCGAATTCATGCTCAGTCTTCCAGGTATGACGTTGCGGTGAAGCTTTCAACTACGCAAACTGGATCGCACCGCACTCAAACACGGCGAATATCAGATTGAGTCGATCGAGACCTACCACACAGGTGTCCAATACCGGACAATCCCCTGATGACGATGATTCTCCTTTTCCGAGATGTCCCGGAACCTAGAAAGAGCTATCTCGGTTAAGAGCATCCCTGATATCGTGGCGCATATTCTTGGCTGTGAGGGAGGATGGCTGGGTGGTGGGAGGCGTCTTCAGGATTACGAAGACTCACGGGAAGCTCGGGGTAACTCCGGCTACAGCACCTCCTGACTCTGGGGGACATGCGTGGACTGGCCCCGACCGATAACTTTGCAGAGCACTTCAGACAATGAATCCTGCAGGGTGTCGCGTGGTGGTCTGCAAGCCTTCCGGAACAGGAGTCAACTCGTTGTGTCCCTTCCTTTCCCCAGTAATAGGACACTTCGTTTCGGGGAGCAAACTCGTATCAAATGAAGCGCTACAGATCGCAATGGGCTTGAAACTGTCATCACCCTCCTTGGAACCGTGACCACCGGAAGAGAGCTCCTGATATTAATAAAACGGGGAACGGGGTTTGCTTGGTCCCAGATCCACATTTCCCGAACGGAGGCTCGATAGAAACTAAGCTGACGCGGAGTCTGCACTCTCTGCAGATCCGAACGTCCCTGACATACAGGTGATCAGCCTAAAAAGTTCGCACATGTTCGCGAACCGAATAACCCGAACATTAGAGCTCAACACCCGCGACAATTGAAAACCTGGAAGAGAACACCGCCTGCATCTTCAATGTCCGACCCTAGGACATCGACTCCGGAACGAGAGACTCTACTCACCCGTAGGCGTTCTTAGAGCGACCCCCAAGGCTACTCGCTATTTCCATGCTGTGGAATGCATTTTTCAAGTAATGTTCTAACATTTCATCTGAAGGAGTTCATATCTGATATAATTCTGGATATCGTGATACTCCGGTCGTGAAAAGAGGTGGCTAGACCGCGGTCGTGACGACCTCGGTCGTAATCGATGTGCCGGCTCGATAGCGCTCACGGTCATCGGCTGCCGGAAATTGGGTCGCTTAGTTCTCCGATAACAAGAACGATTCGGCCATACGTTTAGGGGTCTTTCGGATGATTCCGTCATCGATCTGGCCATACTCTTAACGGTCTGCGGAGGTCAATGCGGGATCGATACGACCATATTTTTGAGGGTCTACGGCGGTGTTCCAGAGATCGATATGACCATACTGATCGGGATCCACGGTGGTGGTTGAGGTACATGGGCAGTCAATAAAAAGGAGCCGCCCCCAGAGATAAGAGCAGTTTTTCAACCATCCACAGCTCTTCTGGAAATTTGCCCAATCTCGCTGTGTACGTTCTACATTGATCCGACACAAACAACCTCGACAAAGTCAGATCTCATGAAACGGGCATGGCAACTCTCCTGACGATGCTATTGAGGGCTGATAAGTTGACAGACTCGATGAATTCCACACAAAGATTCCCTCACTCATTGCTTGGTCAGCGAGTCTCGTGCATTTCTACGGTTCGCTCCCAAGACAACGTGGTGGTGTGCATGCTCCGCGAAGAAGTGTCTTGAGCGGTCCGCGGTGAGATTTCGCAGACGAATAGTAAGGGATGCGAAAAGGACGAAGGAATCATATTTGCATGTATCGACATAATCTCTCCCCTGGATCGCTAGTGAATCGACCGTTTCCGTCTGGTTACTTGACGAACTTTCCGCTCGGCGATAGCTCGGTGTTTTCCCTGTAATCCGGGAGCCTTGAGCTCTCGCGACTATCTTCGGTCTTCCACCAAACAGAGCTTTCCTGGAAGTAACTACGTCCTCGTCGATCACGAAGCACCTATTTCATTTTCTCTCCAACGAGCTTCCAGTTTCCGCATCCATGTCAAGATCTTGGCCGGGAACAAGTTTTTCACCCAACGATTCAGAACAGAACTGCTGAGTCTTGTTCGAGAGCAACTCTCTCACCTCCCGATCCGGAACAGCATTTGCTGATTCCGATTCGGACAAGTATTCGGATCGAATGCAAGACCGGCAGTCACTGCAGAAGCGCTTTCTCTCGGAAATACCGCACATCGTGGATGTATGGTTACGAACTCCGACCAAGCTTCCGCTCTTGCGGTCAGTCAGCTAGAGGTTCAGTCCACGCTTCGAGAAATATTTCAGTTCGGTACAGGCATCCCAGAAAATCAATGCTCGCCGCCCCCGCCGACTTTCGAGAACGGGAGCCTCTCTCTGATTTCCGAGGCGAGAGCGAACCCCACATCGAAGATAATACTCCCGGACGAGAACCATCGGTCAGTAAGGTGGCCGTCAGTGTGTTCCGAACAACGGGTCTCAGAGCTTCACACATTCCGCAACAATGGAGTTTGAAAAGGCAGTGAAGTCGGTGCTCACAGTCCTTGTGATGATTTTATCCATGAATATCGCTGTCTTGTGCGCGTTCGCAACCAGGAGAACGAGAAGGCGTCGTGTGGTTTGTCTCGTTGCATTGTTAGTCTTCTCAGTGGTTACCTAGCTTTCCTCGCCCTCGTGTATTACATGCGTGGCCTCCTAGGCGAGTTGGTGAAGGAATTTTACGATGTGCCCGAGGAGCTCCCTGACAGCATCTTCACCTTTCTGGAGATCGACAACCAGCACTGTCGACCGAAGTTGGTTTGCGAAACTTCGAAGGTACTGACATCGAAGATAAAAGTTCTCGCGTCCCTATTCCAGGCTCGCCACCGCTTTCGTCGCCTTTGAAGGTGAGCTCATGGCCGGGGCAATCAATGGTGCAACGGGCAAGAACTGTACCTCGTTGTACATGCTCTGCGAGGAGTCGCCCTTCAGAGAAACGTTCTCGTTCATCCATAGAGAATTTTGAGGAGCGCGGCCATCCCAGAACAGTTCTCGAAACCGAAGAGGGCGGGGACGATCCCATTCTCCGATGATCCGCGGTGCGAAAACTGTAGCTATCCATCAGGCCGTATGGATTATGGATAGTCAGCCGCTCTAGAATTCCTTCACCATTACCTCCCGGCTGCCTTTCACATGGCGAAAAATGTCAACAGCAGAGCATGTGCTCAGAAATACATTATATTCGTAGCTCGTTATTCGTTGTCCTATATTCTCCGTTTCTCACATAATGCATTCACTGAGTGACCGGAAACTCTGGTTGGTACGCAGAATCTTCCCGCTGGCGACTCCGACAAGTATTCCACTCTATGACTTCCCCCCTGAGCAGAGTTAGCAGGTTCGAATAACATGGAAGTCTCCGTGCCGTGCGACATACCTCCCATTCCTCACCGAGCCCTGTGATGAACTGCTGGCGGAAAACGGCATGGCACGTGGCGCGTACGGCGCCCAGCCGTTCACATTTCCTTCATACGAATGCCGTCGTCTTCAAAAAGACTCCAATGTGGACAACCTCAAGATCATCGTGCCTCTCCATCGTAGTCCAAAGCGAAGGGAACACCGAAAAGAAAAAAACGAAGGGGTTCTGCGAAGCAATAATTTTCTATCAGAGCTCAGGGTGTCAACAAAGTCGGTGAGATGGACGACACGGTCAAAAACGGGACTGCATAGAGACATCTTCCAACACGAACGGCAGAGTACTATGAAGTGATATTTATACGGGGCGTATAGATAAGTCGATACCGGTGCTTGTGATAAAACTCATACATTTTTCCGAATGAAGTCACACTGATTGATTGATTGATATATTTTTTCGCATATCAACAAAGACGGACTGCGCTCGCCTGCAGAGAATCGTCAATGAGATCTCCAGGCGGGCAATCCAGACAAAAAGAGGCTGTCTCTGCCAAATTGTGCCGCACCAAAACCTCACTGAACGATCACACCTACTTCATGAGCGGCCCACCAGCCCAGAAATTTCGGCCTCCCTCGACCTCGGAGTCGCTTTCGGCATTCAATACAACTTATTGGCGCATGTTGTGATGAATGTGGCCCGGACAACCGGTCTGTCTTCAATCTACGCACGTTTATGAAAACCTGACAGACAGAATAAAAACTGTATACCAGGTCCAGTCCAAGACTCTAACCATACTATGCAGACCGGAAATATGTATGTTCCAGGCGAGCATTGAGGGAATCGTGGGAAAGGCGCACCGGGGTGGAAGGGGGAAATGAGTAGAAAATTCAAAGATGTCAAGGATCATCTGAGGTTGCCGGTGACAAACAGGGAAAGGCTCCTGGCAGCACATTGAGACAGGGGACGCACAATGTAGAGAAAAACAGTCGCACGGTCGATAACAGTCGGATTGGGGTCGGCGAAATTCATATGGAAGAATATCGAATGAAAATGGCGGAAACAGTCAGTGAGCTGCTTGAGTGCGAAGAGCAAACGAGGGATGGAGGAAGTCACCTGAAGAGCAAGCTCAAGGTGCTACACGGGCTTATGAACCGCGGGAAGTATCCGCTCTGCCTGCAAGCAATTCAGAAGAAGAGAAATCCTTGTAGACCGATCAGTTTATAATATCATACCCGGTAACGGAACCACCCGGAAATTCGCGGACTTCCTTCGTGGAGGATCCGGCTCTGCTTGAACGATCTGACTGGAATATTTGATTGAAAGCAGCCCATGTTCAACCCGGATGAGAGCGCGACGAAAGAGGTCGCAATGTACATGGACACACAGAGCCTCGCTTCTACATGTTATAGATCCTCCGGTATTGAGCTGCTACGAATACCCGAAAATCACGCTAAGTAACGTACGAAACTCACAGGGAGTAAGTAGAACGCGTTCTCAGCAACACTTTCCGCCGAAAACCGTTTGGAACGAGTTCGTGACACGGGGACCGATCATTCTCTGCGAATCACGTCTCCGCTGATCGTTGGTAAACTCCGAATCCGGGAACATTTTCAGCCAATCGGCTGCATTTCAGGCCGCGTTCGGAAAAGAACCGGCAAAATGCGCCCTCTCCCTCTCAGCCCGCACGAAGATGCGGTGTGTAATCGTAAGAGTGAAAAATAAGGTGATGTTCATTGAATGGCATCACGACGTTGCGATAATCAGAACTGCAAACGACGGGGCTCAACTCGAGGAGAGAACCGGCGGTGATCCTCATAACCCGTTCTCGGCGACCTGGAACCGGTTCTCTAGGACGTCAAGAGCAGATTCTCAACATGTTGAAAGAGGCACTCCTTCAGGAAAATATCATGACTTCTACTGGATATCCAAGGAATCCAAAATTCCGAGTGTGGCCAACAATCCTTTCATTCCCAGCGGAAGACTTCTTTCGAGTGAAAACGCCGATATTTGATGCCCACAGCAGACGGACGCACGGTGCTCTCTTCCTCTCGCGCACGGACTATACGTGATCCGCCTGGAGCGTTAGAGCGACCTGGAGAATGTTCGAAAAGCTGCAAATCTCTGGAGATGATGGTCCCGGATGGGGCTACCCTAGAGGAAGCAAGGGAGCGCTCGGCTCTACGGTCGGCGCGCCTTTCGGAAGGAAATTTCCGGTGAAAGCCAGCAATTCTGATAGACGACCGAGGTCCTGCTGGACACTGAGCTCGGCAGTCGAGCTGCGTACTGGATCGAGGAGACGGCTGGAATAGAGACGAGACCGGTGCTCTCCTCTTCACGATCTCCGACATGACTGGGTGAGGCAAGAGCGCCTGCCAACGGGGAGTTCTGTTGCAGAATGGGAAGGAGCCACATTATGGTACGACACGCATGCATGAGCGTTAGAGAAAACTGCTAGAATATCCTCGCGCTCTGTCGTGAACGATGTGCTGGATGAAGTGATGCGGAGCTCTCCAAGAAGTGCGTTCAACGCCGGCATGATGGCGATGGCTCTCTCCTGCATGATGACTGTAAAGGACCAGGGTATCGAGAAGAACTTTCAGAGGCTTTCCATTGGAATCTTGCGACTCGGTCAACTGTCGACGTCTGACACGCTTGGCATCGCTGCGTTTGATGTCCCTGTAAGAGGGCCAGCATGACTCACTGACGGAGCAATCGAACTCATCGTCGAAGGGGGAGACAGGCTGATCAGTCTCGGTTGAACTGACATTTTCAGTGGAGCTCCCGAGCGTTTCCAGAGGAATCCCAGCTCATCCTATTTATGGGACCGTTCAAACGGCGAAAAAAATCATCGAAAAATGACGGAACATCACATCTTCCAGGACCAAAATCTCCGCTTCCCAGCACCTGAATTGCTCTTCTCTTTCCGAACAGCATAATTTTTGACAAACTTCGTGATTCCGAAGAGAAACAGGGAGTCATACCGCGTGTTGGATCAATACGAACTTGGCAGCATCTTAAAGCTGACTCGATTCACGTATTTCGAGTATCCTATGATCTTTCTGAAAGCGATTTTATGAGCTGTCAAAGTTCAGCGCTCGGAATTTCCGTAGGCTTATATCATAAGGTAGCACATAATGAGTAGACATAATTTTCCAGAATCCAGAATCCGCCGCGGACCGACCGGTCCGGAATGTGAATTTTTGGACCGGCCAGTCCGAGAAATGATTTTTCGGACTGGACACTTTCTTTCCCGCTCCTGGTCCTCTCTCGGGGACCGCCTGAGCGCCTCCATGACAGGGGACGCACCGAAGGGATTGTCACGCGGCATACTCTCAACAATGGTTGGGACAAAAGGAGTCGTGTGGTACTGTAGATCGCGATTCGAAGAGGGGCGCTCCGGAACTTGGGCGCCCAACATGTACGACAAGTGGCAGTTTTTTTTCATTCTCGATAGCACATCACGACTTCAAGTTGAAGTGAAGGTATCGTCGGACTGGTTATCGACTCGCGCCTAACCCTGTCTGTGAACGGTAAGACCGCAATCAAGCAGTGTGTCACAGCAGAAGTGAAACGCGTTACGTATACAATACAGTATTGAATGCCATGCCTCGTTCCCTGTTTCGGGCAGATTCTGTCATCATATAGTCGTTCTTGAATCTGCTCGCGCTTTTCGTTTATAGTTCCGTCGGGTTCCACTCTTGAGACTCTTGAGACTCTTGCTCTTGCTTGAGCTGAGAGCATTGCGAGCCGGTTCTGTTGTCACGTTGGGAAGGAGACAATAGAGCAATACAAGTCCGAGTCGAATCATCCTCTTGGAGTAGGCCGCCTTAGGTTAGGTGTTCGAAAAACTGAGAGCGAGCGACCCTGCCAGAGTCTCGGAATCTTCCCAAGTCCAACCTCGAGAAGACTGAACATTGGCAATCAAGCTAACACATCGATATGAAGTCGATTCGGAGTCGAGCCGAATCGCCTGCTTCACTTTCCCCCCTCGTAGCTCTTCCGAGTCGACTCCCTGATCGTCGTCTGTCGGGCTGTGTGACAACGATCCACTGAGACTTTGCTCAACACTCAAAAGTAGCGCGCAACTCGCATGAAGCAGAGCTGCGTCCTGCGGGAGTTGAGGCTCGGCGAATTGAGACGGTAACAGCGGCGGCTATGGACTGTTGGCTCGCACACATCCAAAAGCAAATGTTTACCACTCTATGCATCTCTATTATTTGGCAAAAAGTTCATCCAGGTCAATGTGCTTGATTGCGCCCCTATCCGCGTTGCACTTGTAGGCGACTCTCCTCTCGAAGCGATCAAACACGGTCTGCAGGAGCCTTTTGTCCCGTCTGAGCCTAGGGTTCCATACAGGGGAACAGTATGTGAGGATAGGGAGTACATGAGTTTTGAACAGTCTCTCGTATACGCTTGGGTCACTGAGAGCGAAAGATCGTAATATGAAATTTGCCTGCCTAATGGCGCTATTACAGTTTCTCTCGTGTGTTCGCTGAAATCGAAGTCCGTATTCATTACAACTCCGACGTCTCGCACTCGTTTTACGGATTGCAGTTTTCGCCCGTTGATTTCGTGCTCAAAGTTCCGATTATTCTTCCCATGGTGTACAACGAAGCATTTTTCGACGGATAGGCGTAGGTCGAGTGATTCGGTCCATCTGTAGAAGTCAGTGACGGCGTTTTGTAGCGCCCGATGGTCGATTTCATTGTTGACACGGGCGTATGATAGCATTTGCAGGAGATATTCTTCGGTAGAATGTTCTTCATAGAATTGGTGTAGATAAGATACGCGAGGCATCCCAGATTCGTACCCTGTGGACAGCCGGAGGTGATTTTCGCCGGTTTGGAAAGTGCGGAACCGACGGCAACTCGGAAGCTACGGTCAGTCAGGAACGACTGAATCCATTTCCTCAACTTGTCGCCCACTCCGATCGATGGGAGGCAGTCAAGGAGTTTTCTGTGTGTCGTTAGCTCGAACGCCGATTTGAAATCGAACATGATGACATCGAAGCTCGACCCTTCGTTGATGAATGTGGCTAGCTCATTTTGGAAGAGGAGCAATTGGGTGCAGCAGGAGTGACCCGGTCGGTATGCTTATGACCGAAGTCGCCGAGGAAGCCTATCTGGCGCGGTTGAACTGCGGTCCCCGGCATCGAGACACTTTTCTCACTCTTCATTGGGTCAGCATCATTCCTGAAACCATCTTCTCTTTCGCTTAATTGGTCCATGTTGTTATGGTCAGATGGACTCCGCAATCGCCTCCTCAGACTCCGAAAACGATGGTCAGGTCGATCTTGGAATCAGCCTCCAGGTTTGGAGGAGTAAGGTAAGATTGGTCCCGGAATAACCCATCCAAGTTTGGAAAAGTATGGTCAGATTGGCCCTGGAATCATCCCTACGAAAAATCACTTTCCGGAACATCGGACCAGTAGCGTACCGACCGTCGACGATGCCCGGGGCGGACCTCCAGTCTGATGCTCAGAGCGGGCTCGCGAAACTTCTATCTCAGTTGATGTAACAGCACGATACCAATGTATTCCATATCCATATATATGGATGTGATGAAGCCACAATACGCAAGGGAGACCCCGGAATCTGATTATTCTTGTACTCATGAGACGACTACAATATCGAGAGATCGTGGAAATCCGTCGGTTGATGCGATCATATCCGCAGGAGATTCACGATAACTTCTCTGAGAATCGCGCCAGGAATCGAATGAGGAATTTCTTTGCGGAAGCTTCCACGCTCTAATCTATCAAACCACGAGAGCTCGTTATTGCGTCCGTCGCTTCGAATTTCTTGAGCTCCCCAAAACGACCAGGTTAACTATTCATCCCAGTTGCTTTATGACGGAACTACTAGCGGGGCTATGGACAAACTTTCTCACGGGGTAAGCGGTGTGAGGGTTTCCAAGATGAGTTCTTTAATGTTGCGCATGGAAGATCGTGATTCGATGCGCGCATGCACTCGCTGTTCTGAGATCGCAGGTTTTCAAAGAAGAGAGCATGGCCCTCGAGCTTCCCCATCCAGACTTATCAGGAGACGATTGAAGTTATTCGACAGCGCGGACGTCATTCCGAACGGTCATTTCGTGAGTGATCAGACGTTCCTCCCACTGTCAAACGCATCCTGATGCCCCTGCAGCCTTGATGCCCGGGGCGGACCGCCCCCCCCCCCCCGAACGGTACGCTAGTGCATGGGGCCAGGGCAAATAATTTATCGGACTGGCCAGTCCGAAAATAGACTTATCGGACTGGCCGGTCCGATTCGGACCAGGCGGTTCAAAAATTCAGATTCCGGACCGGTCGGTCCGCGGCGGATTCCGGACTCCGGAGAATGATGTCTAATAATGAGGAGACTACCATTATTGATATTACCTGAAGCGTTGCAACACTCGTCAAACTGGAAGATATCACTGCTACGGAAGTACTGACATGAAAAGAGTCAACGTACATGTTGCCTTTCGTGACGAACGCTTCAGCATCGTTCATCGAGTTATCCGGTGACGCCACGAATGAGAACGGGATTAAACTTCCGAGGATGCGATATTATCCAGAGATTTGAGCTCGGTGCTGAATCCGGAGAGTACGCATAGTGCAGGTTATAGTATCCACTGCTGACTTCAGCGTTTCTGGATAATATTGCTGCCTCGAAAGTTCCATTCCTTAATACCTGGACTTCTTGTGCTTTCCGAAGATCCATACCTTAGGTACATCTACTACTGCGAGAATTAATATTCTCCTTACTTTGCGTGCTTCACGTACTAACCCTTCCGCTTACTACGCAAGCTTATCTCTGACCCTAACGCAGTCTTTGTGAGCGGGATAGCGCCCAAATGGAATGTCTTGAGCAGCCGATCCCGGTTGGATCCTAAAAGTTGTCCCATAACGTAGCAAATGGAGCACGGCTTGTGGATCGAACACAACGCATGAAGCCCACTCGAATCAGTTCGATTACGGTTTAGTAAGGAAGAGTTCACGACAAATTACCAATACGCATCGCGGTCCTATATTATTCTCGCCACCAAATAAAATTCAGGATGATCCAGCATTTTTTTCTCGATATTCTCATAGAGGAGGCTAAGTCCGATCGTTGCATCTGATTTTTCACCCTATTGACGAACCATCATATAATTTTCGTCCTCCTTCCTGATCGAGAGGCAAAGTTGAGTCCATTTTGTTTGTGCCTCGGACCACAGATCGAGCCAACGAATCCCAACGAGCCTCAAAAATGAGAGGGGGGGGGGCATCAAATCCGCCCCGGGCATCATGAAGGCTCGCTACGCCACTGGACCGGACATTCTTTTCATGAAAACCGGACATGGTCCGGACAGGACATCAGTGCCGAAACCGGACATAAAATCGGATATTTCCACCAATTCATATCACTGGAAGGGGCTCAAGCCTCGATATGAGTCCCTCATTCCATGCAGCTTTGATGAGACTCTAGTACTGGGATGGAAAGTCAGAGTGAACTTCATTCTCTCTTCATCTCTGTTCTTTTGGGCACCGGGTTCTTTATGCGAGATCCTCTCCAAATTCGAGTACATGAGGGCCCTCGCCCGAAGTATTTCCCGACATGATGTCATTCGAACATTGAGGAACGTATTTTTCGGTTTTTTCCGCTCACGCGGGAAACTCACTTTTCGAGTCCGCAAAGGGGCATGCTCGCGCGGTGGTTGGCGCGGGCAGCTTTCTCATCAGTGTAAGTCCGCTAGCCGACGAAACAGCGGTCTGCGGAGACAGCGTTCAACCTTCCGCGGGCGTTATACGCTCCCACACGGTGAAATCTCTCTGGAGCCGGACATTTGCTGCCGGAAGGGCATGGAATCAAACTAAGTTTCCTCCGATCTCTCAACACTGGGGAATTATCTTCTTGGATCCCGAACTTCGGATCTTCCCTCCCGAAATCCCAGAATCCGGACATTTTCCCCTGAAGTCTCGAAAGACGGACAAGGACCTGTCCGGTCATATGGCGTCTCTACTCTGACCGAACCGAATCATCACCGATCAGGAAGGCTCACGGGAAAACATAGAGAGTATCTTGATGCTATCTCTGCACTTTCGAGGTGGAATCATCGCACCCTGTGGGTTGGGTATCCCCTGGATCATCTCCCCGGCAGATGCAAACTGAAGTGCGGTGCAGCTGATTACGACACCCCCCGATTTTCACGGAATCGAAGAATCTTGAGAAAATAGGGCAGTGTAAGGTGGCTTACGAGAAGCAGAACGATCACTATCTCAGGAAAATACCATTGGCAGTGCCTTTATTCCCGACTTGGGAATTTTAGCCGAATTTCCGTGGAATGAGACTGGTGCAGATAGTTTCGGCACCCCACGAAACCCATCCACATCTCGCTGTCCTTTAACAGGAAAGTGCTCGTTCTCTATGAGACGATTCGGGGCGTGAGTTCTCAGTAGTCTGTGAGACTCCCAGAACGCCCGATTAGTTGGAAAACGCGACGTTCCATGCTCTCGATGAGGTTCCCGAGGATGAGCGACTCTACGCCGAGCCACGAGCTTTCAATGGCCTCTTTCTGTTCTCTAACGGTGTCATAATGCTTGTTCTCAGCGTATACGCTATACGCGGCGCACCATGATTGCTCACAGGTTCTCCATGGGCCGGCCAATCTGGAAAAGTGATGTACTCCAAGCGAAACCAGGCTGACGTCCCTCTGCTCGTGTGGATCCGTGCGTTGACCTGTTTGAAGGTCCAGTCTTTGTCTTCGAAACGACCCAGAAAAGGTTCCAGACTCTTTTCCAAGATCGCGACGTAGTCGGCTCTCTTCATTTCACTGGACACCAACTGCAATTCCAGTTTCCCCGCCCGACTGAACGCACCCCATACGATGACGGAGCCACCGCCGAAGTTCCGACCGGAGAAAACCACCGCTTCCTTCCGCAGATCTCTCCAACAGCTCGCATAGCCATCGGGCCCGTCCAAGTTAAACTGCTTTCCATCAGAAAAGATGACCTAGAAGTAGAACCTTGACTTAGAAGACCACAGGGACGCTCTGACTCGACTCGTCCGTATTTCTTCTCATCAGACCCACCGCTGTTCAATTTCTATCCATGTTTTCTCTCCTGAATGCTACTCAGGCCCCGATGTGTTCCTTCTTGAGGCGCGGGACAGTCTGGCTCTCGGCTCCTTTGAGCACAGGGGAAGCCGAAATCACGCGCGAGACGGTCCATGTTGACACCTTTAGATCCAGGACTCCCGCCAGCTTTTGGCAATTACTGCTGCTGTTGGCAGCAGCGGTCACTACCTGACGTCGATCCCGTTCGGACAACTTGGATTCCCGTTTTTCTTTCCGCTTCGACCCGTAAGCTTGCGGATCTTGCAAGAAAGCACGCACCACACACCTCGTTCTGCTTATTTTGCGTGCAATAGTCTTCAGACTCAGACCAACTTCGCTGAAAGCACTAATTTTGTTTTGTTCTTCACTCGTCAGGGTTGTACCGCGTCCCATCGTGCTCGACCCGGTGCGCGAACGAGTGATGCTTCGTTAACGTCGATGATATGGATCGCGTACTGTGTCGTTCCACTGTGTTTCTCATGGGTGTCGTAATCATGTGCACCAGTCTCATCCTACGAAAAGTCGGCTTAAATCCCTAAATTGGGGATAAACGTGCTGCTAGTGCTATTTCCATGAGTTAGTAATCGTTCTTTCCCTCGTCAGCCACCTCCCCCTGCCCCATTTCCTCGGGATTTCGTCAAGATCGGGGGGTGTCGTAATCAACTGCACCGCACTATAGGAAGCCTCTCGCGCACGTGTCCTTGTCGCTGAGAGGGCTCGTCTTGGAGTCTGACCCTAGCAGGCTCTTCAGCGAAGCCCAGAGTTTAGGGCTAAAGGTATGATGACGTGAGTCGTCGGAATGACCGGAGGTCGCGGAGACGAGCGATATGTACATAGGTCACTATCCGACCGAGTCAGCCTCCAATATCAGGCGCTCCTGCAGATCGTTTGGTCTTCCTTTCCCACTTCCATAGCGCAAGCTTTGCCTCATACAACAACGATGGGGAATTGTCGTCTGCGTAGTATGCGTCGATATATTCGAAGACTATGGCTCGTACCGATTCGTCGTATGTCCCGGATTGTTCATACGCGGTCTTTCAGGGTACCTCCTTCTAGTTTCATTATTGTGTACTGTGAAATACAATCGTAACCTTGAGAGAAAAAAAGCGGCTCTGCAAGAGTTACTGAGGGAGATGTGATATCATTGGCATGTGCTCGCATGAGTTACATGAGTCCGAGTATGCTGTGTGTTCTCTTGGTTTCGCATTGGGACCACCCAAGCTCTCGGGGGCGATTTTGTGGTCCTCTATGCCTGGTGCCCGGCGGCCCGCATCACGCTGAGTCCGTCCGAAAAAGGCTCCGCCCCTCTTCAGGGAGCAGGTAAGGCTATTCCATTATTTCTTGAATTCGTCGAATACTTTATTTTTTTCCGAGAATATCCTCACAATATCAGCTATCTGCGCCAGACAATCTTCTTGTTTGACTGGCGATTTCGTGTGCCGCATGCCAGCCGGGCGGCTTCGATTTCCCTATGATGTTGACTAAACAGCACAAGTTCCGCCCGGGAAACTCAGCCATCGGCAAGTTCTCGCAGTGGCTGACGGACGGCTCCTCCAACTCAACGAGCCTAACCGGATTCATCGTCCGTGAAATGTTCGCCTTTTGGGCTTCCTTTTCAAGCAAGCCACGGATATTCTCGGCATTCGAAACCCGTCTCGCATGCAGATGGAATATTTCAAGACTGCGAAAAAGACGACGAAGGCTCTGCTCCAACATCGTGAGATCCGGCGGGTTGATGGAGTTCGTCGAGAGGCAGAGGCGCTCAAGTTCAACCTCGCCCAGGGCTCTCCAGAGCAGATGGGATTGGAGTTGTAGATCCGGAGATTCGAATTTGAATTCTCTCAGACGTTTGCAGAGGGTGAAGAAACCCCGGAGGCGATTCAGGCTCGGTTGATTTAGGAAAGCGACTCTGATCGACCTCAATCCGCAGGGTTCCTCCACGAGGTCGAAAAAGTCCTCCGTCACCTCCATTCCATCCAGAGTGAGCTCTTCTAGGCACTGGAATCCGCTGAGAGACTTCAAGAAGATGCCCGAGAGCCTCTTCCGACCGCAGTTTTCACTCCTGACCACGTGAAGCTTCCTCAGCTTGAGTTTGCTCAGCGCCTCGAGGATTCTTCCGCTCACCTCCGGGACCGAGTCAATCTGGGCGGTGCTGAATAGCGAGCAGTTCGGCAGCGCCAGCGCCTGGACCGCTGGTGATGCCTCCGCGAGCGAGTGCCAGGCTTCTGGAGAATACTCGATGTGTAGCTCCGAGAAATCTATTTCGATCAGTGACGCCAGCAAACTCATGTTCGGCATCCTCATCGCCTCCCCATGGAAGGGTCGGACATGGAGCCCGAACGGGCTATTGCGAAACGAATCCGGGAATTCGAAAGCATCGCCAAAAACGTGGAGCACAAGGTATAAGTCGTCGAGTGTTCTCTGCGCTGGATCCCTCGAGGCCTCGCCGTGTGCCTCGACGCTCTGGCGCTCGAACCAGCAGCGATGATCGACGAGGACGTTGAACTTGAAGAGCTGGTGGAGGCCTTGATCGTTGACCAGGATTGGATGCAGCAGATTGAAACGCACTCGCCGCGAATGGCTCAGCATGTCCATCGATATTATCAGCGTCTTGTAGTTGGCCAAGCGTTCGGCGCTGAGGCGAGTGAAGTTCTGCGAGGTCGACTCGTCACCATGCCCCATTGGATTCAGGTGGAGGTACCTGACACCGGGGCAGTGTTCCAGGACCCCCACCAAACTCTTCATTACGCTGCTCTTCGGGTCGAACTCGAGGTAGAGTTTTTCGATGCTCGGATAAAATGCGGAAACACTATCCTCGCAGGGCTCACTGATGGCTGCGCTGAGATCCTTCAGCGTCTCCAGCTCCGCGAGTACCTCGAGGAGATGATGGTGTCTCAGAGACGAGTTCACAACATTCAACACTGATAGGTTGCGACATTTCTGAACCAAACATTTGATGTTTGCTGGGCTCGACCAACAGTCGGAGAGGTCCAGAACCCGCACATCTAGCGCTCTCGGGGAGATGAAGTCTATCAACGATTCGGTGACGTTGTTACTCTCGATGCGCTCCACCGAAGCTGAGCCTTGACAGAGGGCGCGGAGTCGGGGGTGGGCACAAGCGAAGGAAAAGAAGGAGCCCTCATCGAGGAAACGGACCAGATGATCCAGTATCTCGTTCGGCAGATCCATCAACTGCCTGCTCGTTCTGGATGGCATGATTCTGGAAGTTGAGACGTCCGAGTTGAACAGCAGGAAACTTTCGAAGATATCCACGAAACCGGAGCGATCAGTCGAGCTCTAGAGATTGCGTTGTACTGCGAGTGTATTGTGAATGCTTTTCTACCCATAGGAGTCTCTCTCTCACTCTGCCAGAGGATTGAGGGAGGGTTCTGAGCAGTCGGACGCATGGGAATATGGTGCCCTCCAACCCTGCATGCTCGGGGGCAGCGTGATGCAGGCCTCTTCTACTCAAAACCGCGAAACAGATCCAGAATAACATGATCAAACCTCGCAAGCGGGGTGTAGCTGAATTCGCCCCGCACAGAGCTAATAAGGTAGACACAATCGACTCGATATCGGCCGGGAGAGTTCGGCTCCCAAGAAATCGTAGAGTCCTGATCATCTCGCTTTCGGCTCGCAGAGAAGGGAGGAATGAAACCCATCTTATCCGAAATCGAATTCCACGAACCATGATTAATCTCCCACTTGGTCGGTTCCAGGATTTTGAGGTGAAATATCCGATTCCGATGTGACTGATGAGAAACGTACAGCTCCCGGTTATGATGAAAGAAGGAATCGCCACTGGTTCGATCGTTGGAATCTGCAGACGGCAACGCAGTCACATTAGGGTCTCGTCATGTACATCTCAACGTGATGTGCATCTCATCGCCCACGCCTCGAAGCATCAATCGATGGATACTGCGTTTAACGCTTCGGTTGTAAGCTCCCAATCTCGATCGGGGTTGCGGCGGTGAGCCAAGGGATCCGGAGACATACTTTTCACATCTCTTCGGGGATGAGGATCGCTATCGGTTGGAAATTACAAACGAGCGGGGTGTTCCCAGGTCAATAACGCATTTGAAGCTCGGGACCTCGAGTTCAAGAATCCAGAAAGCATTCTCTTCTCTCAAGAGTATCATATATCCACAAACTTGCGAGATCCAATCACGTATGTGAGGTTCGAGGGATCCTAGATCCCCGGAATCCAGGACATCGTTTCGTGAGGTTCAGATCTCCACTGTGCAGGAAATCACTCGCAGATGAACAGTTTTGTGGAAATTCAGGTTTCCATAGCTGCAACCCATTCATAACCGATGGAATGAACTGAGTGACGATGAAGCCGATGAGTCTGATTCGTCTGCCGTAATGACGTTGTTCGGCATCGCTGAGAATATGCGGCGGAAATCAATCGAGCACGAGTTTTCAATCAAATTAGCGATTTTCAGGCTGATACGATCGCTTGCCTTTTTATGTAAGGAACCACGCTCCTTCCCCGCATTGAATTGGAGCGATGCAAAATCGATCGGTTGACTCTCGACGTTTCCTGGCTCATCGTTCAGAGGGCCCCATTGGAAACCCTCGATTGGAACTATCCAGGAAGACAAGGGTGATGTTTGAGCTGTTCTAAGAAACGCAATCCTCAACCGATCCACTCGAATGAAAAGAGCGGAACATGGGCCATCTTCATGTTTATGACTATCTCTTGATCCTCATGTGTGAGGATATTCTCATTTCTTCTATATGCATATCACATCGGACTCAGCTCCTTGGGCGAGTAAACTCAGCGGAGTTCTCGGGTTTCTTTTCCCCATTTATCCGGGCCTATCCTCGCGTCCCTCCATGTCTCCTAACCACACTCACCAGTCATACCCTATCTCCTGGCGAGCTCATCCGTCCCGCAGTGATTTCGTGACGCATGTCATCATCGTGTGGGGGTTGGCTCCAGGTCCGCGTCTCACGCATCGGGGCGCGCTCTGCCGGTGTTCTTGACGGTGCATTGTGCTCGGGAGCATCCCTGCCTGGGCCATTGCCCTTGGTGGGCTTCCCCGCCCGTCCCACTCTCGATACAGGGTTAGACTTGGTTTGGAACTCATGGGCTCCATCCATGTATGATCCAACTCTTCTCCTTGAACGGCTGGGTTGAAGAGTCCGGATTTCCGGATCCAGCTCTTCCTAGCTCTCCGTATTCGAGGAGAATTCAAGACCGTCCCAAGTTCTTCGTCCCGGCCAGTGATTTGTATTTAGCTCATGTTTTGCTCATCAAGACTCCCAGCATTGGTTGATGAAAACCTTCCGAATCGGTCAGAAGTCCACATGGCCTCGAGATGTAGTCCTTGCAACGCTTTGTGTGCTTCCCAGTCTTATTTCTGCTGTCATATGATGATGCTCTCCGATAGACTCTGATGTCTGTGATGACCGCAAGTTGGATGGTCATCTCCTCGAAGGTGTGCATCTATCAAGACAATATCATCTACAAACAGCAGTTTCGGTAGCTTTGAGCTCTTGGTTTCGCCGTCTGCTCCAATTGTCAGCTCCAAACCACAGTGCTACAGTGTAGTTGCTTCTCCAGTTCTGCTTTATGTAGCGCGAACAGGTCGGCCGACAACAGGCCCTGCCTCTGTCCGATTCGTGTCCGGAGTCCTGACGAGGAGCGCTGTCCATGCTTGACTATGACACCATTGTCTGTGCATGCGGCTCTAAGGAGTTGTATCCATACTTCGTCCAGGCCAAGATCTATCAATGTCGACCATATTTCATCTCTCGGTATCCTTCCCCGTCTTCTTCATCTGAAACCGTTTTGCACTTCACCAAAAGGTCTTTCCGGCTCAATCCGCCCGGTCATTCTAGTCGCTATGATTTTGATGAATATCCGATCGAGCAATGTCGATATGGGCGGTAGGTTCCCAGAACCCCTTCCCGGAGTTTCGATCATGAATATTCTATCGTCTCTCCAGTCTAATTGGATTGATTATTTTCCGTTCAGAATGACATTGAGTACGCTCGTTAGGTAACTAATGCCTTCCTGGTCCAGTTGCTGGGATCTGATTTTCGCCTGTCACCTCCCCACCGGACACCTGTGAGAGAACATGTTCGATCTTTGTTTCCGTCGTCGTCATGCGTCCACCAACCATTGACGGGCCGCTCTCATGGTATGCTGGTTACGCTATCAAGACTTCAAATCCGACCTAGCCAAGTGCCGTTCCATTCGTCCTCTGCGACTTCCATACCGTCTCGGGTTTTCACCCGTTCTGGCTCAAAGTTCTCACGGTCATTGTTCTCAATGTATCTCCGACATCCCATCGCCATTCTGCTCCTTGTGCCATTCAAGACTTTTCTACTCAAGGCTCCGTAGCCTTTCTCCCCCTCCTTAGTGGATGCTCCACTCAGGAGTCCCTGTTTGAAGTTTGGTTCGGGAGCTGGCTATTTACCCAGCCATTTCGTCTCGCTTCAGTTCCTTCCTTGCCTCACTACGCGGCTGGCTTCTTTTTTCTCCTCGCCTGCTCTGGCTCCTCTAGTGGCTGGCGAATTGTACATTGCTCATTTCCCCACATCAACTTCTCTGGCAGCTTTTTGGATACCCGCTCTTAGAGCTTCAGTGAATTAGTGATGATCCAATCTGCCTCCATCTCTAGTATGTCGTCTGACAGCTTCAGTTTGCTTTCCAGCGGAAGCCTTCTTGTCTGCAATGCGTATCTTCAGTATGGGACTAGTCACATAGGGGACAGTTCAGGACTATCAGCTAATGAACCGGAACTCCGACGGGAAATGAGGAACCAGTCTTCCCGTCGAAATATTCCTTCGTTCCGGATCATCGCTTACTCTTTGGCTCGAAGGAAGTGCACGGAAATTCTTTCCCTCAAGGCTGCTGTGATTCTTTCCACACGTCTCTGATACCGGGAGCCTGAATCATCCGCTGGTCCGCGGTTCAATTTCTCGCTCGTTGGACAGGCAGAAGACGTCGCCGCTCGAAAATCAAACCGGAGAAGGAATCCTGGGACACATCACTCTTCGTCGATCATGGAGCGCTCCGCAAAAGGTGTAGCCAAACACGGATTGATTTTGGGCCTCCAGGAAGTTCGAAAACCAATCATTTAGGTAGCGGTGGTGGCTGTCGGCAATATTTTCCGCTGATGTCGATGCTGATTCATTCGAAAGTGACGTCCAAAATGGCCGAGCGGGACACTCGATCTCAGCATCCCCGTGCGATTCTCCGCCAGCTCCGGGGGGAACTCGTTTCTGTAGGTCGGATCGCTCTCTCGGATCCTGCCCCCTCCCTCGAGAGATCCGCCTCAAATCAGGAGCTCGGTGAAGAGGTAATTGCGGAGGTTCTTCACCCTACTCTGTATTCAGCGATAGCTGAGTTTCGTTAGAACGAGATTCAGCCTCATCGCAGTTCTGGTTGGGGTGCTCCCGGCATCCAGTGTTGGGAGGGAGACTCTTCGACCCTCGACCGCATTCACATGAAAGTGGACGGAGTTTTAATCAATTCCATCCAATCCCGGTGGGCTCTCACTTCAGCCTCAGCAGTTCGAAGTCAGTTCCGCAAGTTTCGCTGTCTTCGAAATAATGCAGTCGTGACCATCATCGGACCAAGCAGTGGCTCCGGTAAGTTCTCGTACAGCAGATGCTACTTATCCCATCCTCAATTGTGCTTCGAGTTTTTCGATGTTCTTTCCCCCCGAGGGGCGGCTCTCGAGGTGATGGAAGAAAAAAAAACTGAATGATGCGAACGAGCTCTGATTCCAGAAAAACCATTCAAAGTTCAAAGTCACGAGAATGGCGAGCTCCTCTAGCAAATTCCGGCTCATCTCCTCTATTTCAAAAATAGATAAGTATTAGGATCAAACTCAGGAACTTCCCCCAAACTTATCCGCATTCTGCCGGGCTGATTATGAAACCTATCGGACATGCTCTCAGGACCAAGAGAAGCTGAGAATAATGAGCAGGCTCAGAGAATGACGAGAGTCCCGGTTCGATAAGCCAATCTATTGGCAACTCGTGTTCGTTTTCGCTGAACCGGGACTCTCATCTCAACATTCCTGCACAATTCTCCGACGTAGCTGACGAAGTCTGCAAGCTCTGCAAGTCGGATCGTTCTCTCGGATCCTCTCTCGTGAGACCCGCCTCGAATCAGAACTTTAGAGAAGAGTTCTATGCGGTGCTGCGTCTTTCTTCTCTGAATTCTGCGGTAGTTCCCGGCCGCGGCTCTGGTCCGTCAAAATCAGATCGTGGTCAGGGCTCTCGCCGCATCAAGTGTGGAGAGACTTTCCAATCCTCTCCCGCTTCTCTCTCCCGTTCGTGGTTCTGTCGCATGAGAGCCTCGCGATTCCGCCGGGCACCCACTTCAGCTTCGGCAGCTCGACCTTGCATTTCAAACTCCGCGATCTCCGATTGATAGCAGTCATGGACACCATCCAAGAACGAGTGGCTCCGGTAAGTTTTTGTCTAATAGAACATACCTATTTTATTCCTAATTGCGACGCTTGGTGTTCGAACGGGTTTTCGAGGAATCGCTTAGGGTGACCAGAGCAAAACTTTCTGGTCGACTGGCCGATGTTAATGAGCTCTGGACTCGGAGATATCATTCGAAAGCTCAGAGTCAGCGAAACTACGAAGCCCTCAAACAGACTCCGGCGGATCTTCCGGGAAACACAACGGATGAGTACTAGGATCAAACACAGAACCTTCTCCCATTCTCAACCGCTGTCCCACTAGTTCTGCGGTCTACCAGAATCAGCTGAGAGCAATGCGCAGGGCTTCGGGCTGACTGATGTTAATTCAGTCTATCTGACTGATGCTGATCTCGTTCATAGAGCTGCTCCGTGGGAATCTCAGAAGATTTCTCCGTGAACTTTGAAAACCACCTCGCTCGGGATATGAGGTCACGGAAAGTTGGTGGATTCAGTTTTTTTCACGATTCAAACGCGATTCCGTTCGATCCTGTCCATCCCTGTCGGAGTCTTTGGCGGTGATTCCGAGGTTGATCTCACCATTCCTGTCGGAGTATTTGGCGGTGGTTCCGAGCTCGGGCTGACCAATTTTTTTCCCAGAGTCGATGAAGGTTATTCCGATGCTGGTATGAGCATTTTTTTCGGAGTCTCTGGCGGTGATTCCGAGGTCGGTCTAACCAATCTTTTCGGAGTCTTTCGCGGTGATTCCGAGGTCGACCCGACCGTTTTTTTTTCCGGAGTCTATGGAGATGATTCGGAAGTTTTTGGCGGTAATTCCGAGGCTGATCTCGTCATTTTTCGTGCTTCGGAGTCTAATGCGGGGATTCAGAGGTTCACCATTTTTTTCGGAGCCTTTGGCGGTGGTTCCGGGTTTGATCTGACCCGTTTTTTTCCGGGGTCGATAAAGGTAATTCCGATGCCGGATGACCATTTTTTCCGGAGTCTCTGGCGGTGATTCCGAGGTCGGTCCGACCAATTTTTCCGGAGTCTCCGGCAGTGAGTCCGAGGTCGACCTGACTGTATTTTTCCGGAGCCTATGGAGAAAGGATTAGAAGGTTTCGAAGATGATTCCGAGGTCGACCTGACCATTGTTTTCGAAGTCTTTTGCGGTGATGCCGAGGTGGATCTCGCCATTTTTTTCTTCGGAATCGATGGAGGTGATTTCGAGTTCGCTCTGACCAATTTTTTTCGGAGTGTTCGGCGTTGATTCCGGGGTCGATCTGGTCAACTTTTTTTTGGAGCCATTTGCGGTGATAATGAGGTCGATTTCGCCATATTTTGTTCGTCGGAGCCTAACGAGGTGATTCCGGGGTCGATCTTGCCATATTTTCTTTGGAGTCTCTGGGGGTGATTCCGAGGTCGGGCTGGCCAATTTTTCCGGAGTCTTTGGCGGTGATTCCGAGGTCGTTCTGACCATTTTTCTAGGAGTCTTTGGCGGTGATTCCGAGGTTGATCTCACCATTCTGTCGGAGTCTTTGGCGGTGGTTCCGAGGTCGGGCTGACCAATTTTTCCGGTGTCTTTGGCGGTGATTCCGAGGTCGTTCTGACCATTTTTCTAGGCGTTTTTGGCGTTGATTCCGGGGTTGATCTCACCTTCCCTGCCAGAGTCTTTTGCGGTGGTTCCGAGGTTGATCTGACAAGTTTTTTCCGGAGTCGATAGAGGTGACTCCCATGCCGAAATGATCTTTTTTTTTGGAGTCTCTGGCGGTGGTTCCGAGGTCGGGCTGACCAAGTTTTCCGGAGTCTTTGGCGGTGATTTCGAGGTCGACCTGACCGTTCTTTTCCTGAGTCTATGGGGATGATCCGGATGTCTTTGGCTGTGATTCCAGGGTTGATCTCGCCATTTTTTTCTTCTTGGGAGTCCAGCGAGGTGATTCCGGGGTCGATCTTGCCATATTTTCTTTGGAGCCTCCGGAGGTGATTCCGAGGTCCTTCTGGTCATCTTTCTCGGAGTCTTTGGCGGTGATTCCGAGGTTGATCTCACCATTCCTGTCGGAGTCTTTGGCGGTGATTCCGAGGTCGTTCTGACCATTTTTCTAGGAGTTTTTGGCGTTGATTCCGAGGTTGATCTCACCTTCCCTGCCAGAGTCTTTTGCGGTGGTTCCGAGGTTGATCCGACAAGTTTTTTTCCGGAGTTGATAGAGGTGACTCCCATGCCGAAATGATCATTTTTTTGGAGTCTCTGGCGGTGGTTCCGAGGTCGGGCTGACCAAGTTTTCCGGAGTCTTTGGCGGTGATTTCGAGGTCGACCTGACCGTTCTTTTCCTGAGTCTATGGGGATGATCCGGATGTCTTTGGCTGTGATTCCAGGGTTGATCTCGCCATTTTTTTCTTCTTGGGAGTCCAGCGAGGTGATTCCGGGTTCGATCTTGCCATATTTTCTTTGGAGCCTCCGGAGGTGATTCCGAGGTCCTTCTGGTCATTTTTCTCGGAGTCTTTGGCGGTGATTCCGAGGTTGATCTCACCATTCCTGTCGGAGTCTTTGGCAGTGGTTCCGAGGTCGGGCTGACCAAGTTTTCCGCAGTCTTTGGCGGTGATTCCGAGGTCGACGTGACCGTTCTTCTCCGGAGTCTAAGGAGATGATTCGGATGTCTCTGGCGGTGATTCCAGGGTTGATCTCGCCATTTTTCTTCTTGGAAGTCCAGCGAGGTGATTCCGGGGTCGATCTTGCCATATTTCCTTTGGAGTCTTTGGCGGTGATTCCGAGGTCCGTCTGGTCATTTTTCTCGGAGTCTTTGGCGGTGGTTCCGATGTTGATCTCACCATTCCTGTCGGAGTCCTTGGCGGTGGTTCCGAGGTCGGGCTGACCAAGTTTTCCGGAGTCTTTGGCGGTGATTCCGAGGTCGACCTGACCGTTCTTTTCCTGAGTCTATGGGGATGATCCGGATGTCTTCGGCTGTGATTCCAGGGTTGATCTCGCCATTTTTTTCTTCTTGGGAGTCCAGCGAGGTGATTCCGGGGTCGATCTTGCCATCATTTCTTCGGAGTCTCTGGAGGTGATTCCGAGGTCCTTCTGGTCATTTTTCTCGGAGTCTTTGGCGGTGATTCCGAGGTTGGGCTGACCAATTTTTTCGGAGTCTCTGGCGGTGATTCCGAGGTTGATCTCACCATTCCTGTCGGAGTCTTTGGCGGTGGTTCCGAGGTCGGGCTGACCAAGTTTTCCGGAGTCTTTGGCGGTGATTCCGAGGTCGACCTGACCGTTCTTTTCCTGAGTCTATGGGGATGATCCGGTTGTCTTTGGCTGTGATTCCAGGGTTGATCTCGCCATTTTTTCTTCTTGGGAGTCCATCGAGGTGATTCCGGGGTCGATCTTGCCATATTTTCTTTGGAGTCTCCGGAGGTGATTCCGAGGTTCTTCTGGTCATTTTTCTCGGAGTCTTTGGCGGTGGCTCCGAGGTTGGGCTGACCAATTTTTTCGGAGTCTTTGGCGGTGATTCCGAGGTTGATCTCACCATTCCTGTCGGAGTCTTTGGTGGTGGTTCCGAGGTCGGGTTGACCAAGTTTTCCGGAGTCCCTCGCGGTGATTCCGAGGTCGACCCGACCGTTTTTTTCCGGAGTCTATGGAGATGATTCCGAAGTTTTTGGCGGTGATTCCGAGGCTGATCTCGTCATTTTCTGTGCTTCGGAGCCTAACGAGGTGATTCCGGGGTCGATCTTGCCATATTTTCTTTGGAGTCTCTGGGGGTGATTCCGAGGTCCTGCTGACCATTTTTCTCGGAGTCTTTGGCGGTAGTTCCGAGGTTGATCTCACCATTCTGTCGGACTCTTTGCCGGTGGTTTCGAGGTCGGGCTGACTAATTTTTCCGGAGTCTTTGGCGGTGATTCCGAGGTTGATCTCACCATTCCTGCCAGAGTCTTTTGCGGTGGTTTCGAGGTTGATCTGACCAGTTTTTTCCGGAGTCGATAAAGGTGACTCCCATGCCGAAATGATCATTTTTTTTGGAGTCTCTGGCGATGATTCCGAGGTCGGGCTGACCAAGTTTTCTGGAGTCTTTGGCGGTGATTCCGAGGTCGACCTGCCCGGTCTTTTCCTGAGTCTATGGGGATGATCCGGATGTCTTTGGCGGCGATTCCGAGGTTGATTTCGCCATTTTTTCTTCTTAGGAGTCCAGCGAGGTGATTCCGAGGTCGATCTTGCCATATTTCCTTTGGAGTCTCTGGAGGTGATTCCGAGGTCGTTCTGACAATTTTTTTCGGAGTCTTTAGCGTGGCTCTGAGGTTGATCTCACCATTCCTGTCGGCGTCTTTGGCGGTGATTCCGAGGTTGATCTCACCATTTCTGTCGGAGTCTTTGGGGGTGGCTCCGGGGTCGATCTCGTCTTTTTTTGTGCTCCGGAGTCCCGAGGTCGATCTTACCATTTTTTTCGGAGTCTTTGGCGGTGGTTCCGAGGTCGATCTGACCAGTTTTTCCCCGGAATCTTCGGCGGTGATTCTGAGGTTGATCTCACCATTCCTGTCGGAGTTTTTTTGCGGTGGTTCCGAAGTCGATCTCGCCATTTTTTCTTCTTAGGAGTCCAGCGAGGCGATTCCGAGGTCGATCCTGCCATATTTTCTTTGGAGTCTCTGGAGGCGATTCCGAGGTCGTTCTGGCCATTTTTCTCGGTGACTTTAGCGTGGTTGCGAAGTTGATCTCACCATTTCTGTCGGAGTCTTTGGGGGTGGCTCCGGGGTCGATCTCGTCTTTTTCTGTGCTCCGGAGTCCCGAGGTCGATCTTACCATTTTTTTCGGAATCTTTGGCGGTGGTTCCGAGGTCGATCTGACCAGTTTTTCCCCGGAATCTTCGGCGGTGATTCTGAGGTTGATCTCACCATTCCTGTCGGAGTTTTTTTGCGGTGGTTCCGAAGTCGATCTGACCGTTTTCTTTCCGGAGTCGATAAAGGTGATTCCGATGCTGGTATGAGCATTTTTTTCGACCTGACCGGTTTTTTTTTCCGGAGTCTATGGAGATGATTCGGAAGTCTTTGGCGGTGATTCCGAGATTGATCTCGTCGTTTTTTCTGCTTCGGAGTCTAATGAGGTGATTCCGAGGTCGATCTCACAATTTTTTTAGGACTCTTTGGCGATGGTCCCGAGGTCGATCTGACCAGTTTCTTTTCCGGAGTCGATAGAGGTGATTCCGAACCCGGATGACCATTTTTCCCGGAGTCTAATGAGGTGATTCCGAGGTTCACCATTTTTTTCGGAGTCTTTGGCGATGGTGCCGGGGTTGATCTGACCCGTTTTTTCCCGGAGTCTCTGGTGATTCGGAGGTCGGTCTGACCAATCTTTTCGGAGTCCCTCGCGGTGACTCCGAGGTCGACCCGACCGTTTTTTCCGGAGTCTATGGAGATGATTCGGAAGTTCTTAGCGGTAATTCCGAGGCTGATCTCGTAATTTTTTGTGCTCCGGAGTCTAATGAGGGGATTCCGAGGTTCACCATTTTTTTCGGAGTCTTTGGCGGTGGTTCCGGGTTTGATCTGACCCGTTTTTCCCCGGGGTTGATAAAGGTGATTCCGATGCTGGTATGAGCATTTTTTTCGGAGTCTCTGGCGGTGATTCCGAGGTCGGTCTAACCAATCTTTTTGGAGTCCCTCGCGGTGATTCCGCGGTCGACCCGACCGTTTTTTTTCCAGAGTCTATGGAGATGACTCGGATGTTTTTGGCGGTAATTCCGAGGCTGATCTCGTCATTTTTTGTGCTTCGGAGTCTAATGAGGGGATTCCGAGGTTCACCATTTTTTTCGGAGTCTTTGGTGGTGGTTCCGGGTTTGATTTGACCCGTTTTTTCCGGGGTCGATAAAGGTTATTCCGATGCTGGTATGAGCATTTTTTTCGGAGTCTCTGGCGGTGATTCCGAGGTCGGTCTGACCATTTTTTCCAAACTCTTTGGCGGTGACGCCGAGGTTCATCTCACCAACTTTCGACTCGGGGGGTAATTTCAAGGTTGACCGGACTAATTTTTCCGGAGTCTTCGGCGGGTATTCCGAGGTCGATCGGATCAATTTTTTCTCGGTGTCGATCTGACCAATTTTTTCGGAGCCTCTGGCGGTTATTCGGGGGTCGACCTGCCCGTCGTTTTCCGGAGTCTATGGAGATGATTCGGAGGTCTCCGGAGATGATTCGGAGGTCTTCGGAGATGATTAGGAGTTTGTTCGACCGGTGTTTTCCGGAGTCTGTGGAGATGATTCGAAGGTGATGGAGATGATTCGGAGGTCTTTGGAGATGGTCCCGAGGTCGACCAGACTGTTTTTTTTCCGGAGGTCTTTGGAGATGGCTACGAGGTCGAGCAGACCGTTTTTTCCCGGAGTCTACGGAGATCATTCAAAGGTCTTTGGAGATGATTCCGGGGTCGATCTGACCGTTTTTTTCGCAGCTCTGGCGGTGATGCCGAGGTCGATCTCGCCATTCTTTTTTCCGAGTCTTCGGCGGTGATGCCGAGGTCCATCTCATCATTTTCTAGATTCTATGGTGAGGTAATTGCAACGTCGATCTGAACATCTTTCCAGAGTCCTCGGCGACTATTCCGGGGTCAATCTGATCAATTTTGTTCCGGAGTCTTTGGCGGTGATTCCGAGGTCGATCTGACCCTTTCCTACGGAGTCTTTGGCGGTGATTCCGAGGTTGATCTGACCCTTTCCTTCGGAGTCTCTGGCAGTGATGCCGAGGTCGATCTCGCCGTTTTTTCAATCGGACTCCAGGGGGGTCATTTCGGGGTCGATCCGACAAATTCCTTCGAAGTCAATGGAGCTGATTCCGAGGTCGTTCTGACGATTCCTTTCGGAGTCTTTGGCGGTGATTCCGAGGTCAGTCCGACCAATTTCTGCGGAGTCCCCGGCGGTGATTCCGAGGTCCACCTGACCATTTTTTCCCGGAGTCTATGGAGATGATTCGGGGGCCTTTGGGGGCGATTCCTAGGTTGATCTCGCCAGCTTTTTTCCGAAGCCCATTGAGGTGATTTCGGGGTCTATCTGACCAATTTTTTCCTGAGTCTTTGGCGGTGGTTCCGAGGTCAATCGGACCAATTTTTTTCGGAGCCTTCGGCGGTGATCCTGGGATCGATCAAAGCAATATTTTCAGAGCCTTCGGCGATGATGGTCGATCTCACCGATTCCTTCCATGAGTCCACGGAGGTGATTTCGAGGTCGCCCTGACTTTTTTCCCGGAGTCTTTTGAGGTGATGCCGAGGCCGATCTGACGAAGAGAAAGCAAGTCGACCACGGAGCTTCAGTTTGAGGACGATGCAGGAAGGTTTCGGACTGACCGCGTACGGGATCGTCATCGGAGAGAAACAAGAGGTGACAATACCGAGGAGGACAGACACCTTCCTCCGTTTACAAAAATAAATGCTGTCGTTGGTTTCCCATTCAGTTCCGATTCCTTCTGTTGATAGTGAGCAGCATTCTGGAATACTCCGGCTTTGACTATGTAACTGATCGCCGAGCTAGTTACTTCTTCTTGACAGTTTTGTTGGATGCATTTTGATGATTCACAATGTTCCTATTTTTGTTTTTTACCAACTTGTCCAACCGAGACAACAGGAATTCATTGTCAGAAACACCCCTTCAGAAGCTGCTGCCTAATGGAGCACGAACACAGATTCTTCTGTCCTTACCATTTCTGCGTCTTCACTCCGTAGAACCCCACTCACCTCCGAACACCAGACAACCGCTCATCCCAATAAATTCGCAAGATATTCCTCTAACCGAATCCACTCAACCACTGTTGGGGATCGAGGCCAGGTTCCTAACATTACTCATCAGCACGATTCGACTCAACCACAGGATCAACAATAACATCGAGTTGATTGTGGAATTCCCACACCAGGAAAATGATGCGTGTCACCGCTATCACGCTTAACGTCGATGGAACCGACAATCTGAAAATCAAGTTCAACCCGGCTATGGCATTCCGTGAGGACGGCTAAAACTACCTTAAATGGAAGTTATGCCTCCCAGCACTGATGCGGCATAAACTGACAATGTAACTTAGCCTACATCATCGGCAACGGAATCGCAAGAACTGTCCTCTACAGCACCGTACACCCGAACACCCTCCTAGAACTATTCTACAACAACTCCGCAACAATAGGTGCCGTTCTGATGCACAAGAACATAAGCAAAAAATTAGCCACCAACCAAAGAGGTGTGTATCGAGAGCAGGCCACGGAAGCCTGGTTGGCGTACACGTATAACAACAACCGGTCGGTCGTGGAGAACATCTTGAAATACAAGATGTTCTGGTAGAATCCGATTGAGACGGGAGTCAAGCTCCCCGACAATTCAATTTACTCGAGACTCTTTCCAAGTCTTCCCTCCGACTGGGCAAGCTTTAAACAAGCCTGGAGCGCTAACAAGGACGATACGAGAACCCTGCACTCTCTGATTGAGCTCATCAGATACGAGGCACTCCGGAGGGGAGGCGAGAAGGGTGGTATCGAGGATGTGACAGTTCTCATGGCGAGAGCAAATATTCGTAGGAGGAAACGCAGACCACCTCAAAGGAACCGGTTCCAACGACGGTTCCATCTATACTCCTGTACTACCGAGACGAAATGTTGGACATGCGGTGGATTGAGACATACTTGTCGACACTGTGGGAAGAGGGTGCCTCAGAGGAAGGCGGAAGAATCTACGGAGGCACACGTGACCAACGTGGCCAGGGTCTGCCGTTCGGCCAACGAGGTAACAAATCGGTGAAACTTGGACTCCGCGATGCCCTCTATGGCCAGAACATGGATTCTAACCTTATCAGCGTAAGCAAGCCTACTGAACAAGGTTACATAGTGCACATCATTCCTGAGAGAATTCTGATATCCACTGGGCAGTTGCAGAATGTGTCGGAGGACTCTACATTCTCAACGTCTCTCGAATAAGTGACCCCAAGTGTCTGCAGACCACTGGTACAAACTCCGAAACTAGAACTAGTTTGGAAGAAGTTCTCGAAGTATTCGCTCATCCGAACAAAAGGAAGATCAGAGAAACCTTGAGCTACTCGACCCGGTTACATCCATGAAGACCTGTGTTCACCCGAACGAATATCCCTCAGAGGCTTCAAGCATTTCTTTTGCTTAACCGGCGACCGAACGAAGTTCCGTAAGATTTTCCTCTTGAAGAGTAAAGACCGAACAGCTGAATCCATCTGACTATATGTCGTTTGGTCCCTCAATAAAGGACGTGATATCGACAGACTACAGTGAGCGCAATTTCTTCAAGACCACCCCCCTATAGCAAGAAAAACGAATCGAAGGAGTCTGAGATTCTCGGTTGTGACGGCCGCGCATGACGGTTGCGCAGACAAACGTGAATTCGGGCACGGCTCTAAACTGTCGCCCATTCTTGTAAATACGTCTGGCCAGCACACCCCACAAATTCTCGATTGGGTTCAGATCCGGACTCCTTGCCGGCCACGGCAGAACGTCGATTTTCTTCTCTCGAACCAAGTTTTCGTCAACAATGCTGCGTGAATCGGCGCATTGTCATGTTGGAAGATGACGTCATCGTCTCCAAACTCTTCGTAAAGGCGGATCAACTCATACTCAAGTATTTCAACGTGGTCCAATGCCTTCATTCTGGTGGTCAGCCACGCTGAATTGGATCTGGCACGGGTTCCGAATGCTGCCCAAATCATCACGCTTCCCCCGCCGAAGATTCTGCTCATACTGATGGCTTCATCTCTCCGAAGATCGTGCCAATAGTACTGGCAGCCACCGGGGCCATCAAGGTTGAACTCCTTTTCGTCGCTAAATAGCACATTATGCCACTCAGAGGTCCAGGACATGTATTTTCTTGCGAACTCCAACCGGGCTGCTCTGTGGCCGGCAGATAAGGGAGGCTTCGCTGAGCGTTTCTTGAAAACGAGGTGGAGATCGCTTTGGAGGATTTGTTGGATTCGCCTTTTCTTAAGAGGGAGCTGCAGCTCAGTGACTATAGTTGACGCGGAAGCGTTCCCCGTCCGCGCTTTTCGAAGAAGACTTCGCTTGTTGGCATCGGAGAGCTTGATATTGCCTCCGCCTTTTCGGTTTGTGCCATACCGTGGGCCCAGTTTGACGAAATTGTCGACGGCGGTCCTCGAACGTCGCAAGAGCTTCGCGATTTGTCGAATAGATTGACCGGTTTCCTTGAGTACAGAAATTTTTGCTTTTTCTCCACTGGAAAGAGTTTTTCCGCGACCCATCGTGAATCGGATCTCCACAAACTTCGTTCCCCTCTCAATCTCATATCCACCGAGCAGACGGGCATGCGCTCGATAACTAGGGCTGCGGTAGAAATCTGTGGAGCCAAGGCGATGACGGAGTTTGTTGGGTGGCTTTAATGAAATTTCGCGCCCAAAATCGGAAATTTCGCTATTTTACCCCGAAAATACGGGTGAAAAACGCCTCTTGTCTGTGATTCATCTTCGTCTCCGCCACCGTCATCCGTGGTCGCCGCAATTGAGGATCTCACCCTCTTCCGATTCACTTTTCGTGCGAAAATCGGGGTGGCTCTGAACAAATTATGCACACTGTACACACCGACAACGGAGGTGAGTTCGTTGATGCTTCTGTCAGAAAAATCATCAATGACATGGGAGCCGAACATACCACAAGCAGCCCATACTGTCCAGCTCAGAACGGTGTAGTTGAACGTTCAAATTTATCACTTGCGAACCTGGCCCGCTGTCCACTCATTGATGTGCAATTTAACAGAACATTTTGGCCGTGAGCTTCAGTGCTACCGTCTTGACTGCTACTACAATCGAAAAAGAAACCGGCAAATCTGTCTTCGAGATATTTTACCAGGGGAAGCCGTATAGGGGAAGATTCAGAGAGTTTGGAAGCAAGTGCACATACAACAACTCGAAGCCGACTAAGAGGAAACCGGACGATTGCGGATTTCCCGGAATATTGTTCGGCCTCCCGACAGTGGTTTTGGGTCACGTAATATGGTCAACAGGAGCTCGAACTTTCAACACTACGAGGAAATAAAGAGAACTTTGAGCCGAACCTTGACAGAGTGGTATTTCGACTGAGTCTGACAGAAGACTCGACTGAGTTTCATGGCTAAGACCAAATCCTAACAGACAGCTCTTCTCACTGGCAGATGGCAAAATGTCTTCGATGGTTTTGGAATCGATAACTAGAATTGATTTGTTGTTCTGATGCAATGAATTCTGGGTTACCAAGGTTGCGTCTAGCTTGTCCTGTCTGCTTGCGTCTTGTAGGTGACATAATTACACCACAACATCGATAACAGCTATCTATTTTTCCGCGCCACAGCTCGAACCGAATTGAAGACAACTAGCTGACGGCGGAGATTCAGATTTTGGTATGGTTTGACTGGTTCTGGGAATACCCCTCCAGCTTTCGGTGCACGGGGCACATGCACAGGATAACACAGAAAGTTTCCGTGAACGATACGGGCGAATGTATTCGTGTTGAATCACACTATGATGATCATGATGAACAGGGAATGATTGGCGTTTCGAAATCATCACATCGACGATTGTACGGACCATATCGGTCGCTTTGTTGGGGACGAGGAGGCTACTGATCTCGGGATCGCGTGCATTGAAAACCCTGATGTTTGGACATTGACTAACTCGCCTCCTGGATGCCGAAGTCTCGGAAATCGCTGAATCTTCAAAATCAAGCGACGACCTGACGGGTCCATCTTGAAATACCGCGCGCGATTGGTTTTAGAGGGTCTCGCGCAGCTTGAGGAACTCGAATACAGAGGGTTGTTCAGTGCTGTGTGTCGTTTTGAATCAATCCGACTAATTCTGAACATTGCCGTTGAGGAAAAACTGGTCCTGTACCATTTCGATGTCACTACCGTTTCCTTGACTGCAGACATAGAAGAGGTCCTGTAGGTGGACCGGCCAGAAGGCTACTAAGATACCAGGTCTATGCATATGAAACCGGAAAATCCTCCTGCATAGACCTGGTACATCTAGGGTTTGCAAAGTCAACAGAAGCATCTATGGCGCCCGTCAATCGCCTAGACTATTCAACAAGAGAATGAGATCAATATCACTCAGTCTCGATTTGAAGCAATGTTTCACTGAACCATCCATATACTACAGTCAAGGCCCAGATCGAGTCCTGATCGTTCTCTACGTAGACGATGCTATCATCTGTGGCAGATCAGAAAGCGCCATAAGGGGGTTTCTCGATAGGCTTCCCTGGAAGGCGGCGCGGAGCCGTGAAAGTTCACGCCCACCGAAACTCAATTGTTGGAAAGGATGCCCGTTCGAAAAGTTGTTGCCGTCGCCGCCGGTGGTAAGTGACGTCGCGGTCCGTCCAGGAACATCTCGAGATCACGTTTCGCCCTCTAGACCATTTCCTTGGCCTACAAATAGAATGACTCGAGGACTGCAGTGTAGTTATCCGTCAAGAACGGTACACCCTAGATGTTCTGGAGAGATTCAGAATGCAATTATACACACCATGCTCTACTCCCGCTGATCGAGGAAGTTACTCGCCAGACGATACTTTAGGGATCGAAGATGGTCCATATCGAACTCTGATTGGGAGTCTGATGTACCTCAGTATCTTTCCCAGACTAGATATCAGTTTCATAGTGGGGTTCCAATCCAGATATTTGGAACATCCCACGGATGAACGATTGTCCGAAGGGATGCGCCTACTTCCATACTTAAGGGGAACCGCTAACTACGGGATTCTGTATAGAAGTAACGACTGCATTACGTCCGCTTCTACAGCGACGCTGACTTTGCTGGTTGCCCTGAAACGCGGAAAAGTGTTACCGGGTCCTTGATTCTCAGTGACTCAGGGCCTCTCGCTTGGGCTGGCCAACATCAAAGAGTAATGCCTCTATCCTGAAGCGAGAGTGAGTTAATTGCCGCAGTTTCTACGGTCCAACTGGCTCTTCATTTCACTCAGCTGGCAGCACAGCTTGGATACGAGCACGTGCCCACAGTACAAATTGACACCCAATCGACCATGAAACTTGTGAGTCATACCGCTTTCCGCTCACGTACCAAACATATTTCTGTTCGTTTTCTCCACGTCAGAGGTCTTGAGGGATATGGTGATGTCGAGATAGAGCTCGTGAGTACAGAGAACTAACTGGCAGACATTCTTACAAAGGCCACCACTGAGGCAACTTTTCAAAAGTCACGTAGTCCAATAGGAGGTTCTGCCCACTAGCCAACTCCGACGATGACGAGTCTCTTTGTTGCAACGGCACTGTTTGCAACCACGGCCGGGTTCTTCGAATACTCGGACTGTGGAGGAAAGTGCACTCTCACTGAACAGAGCTGCACGATAGACGAAAGGGCATGCGGGGATAAGCGCCCCACCGAGAAAAAAAATCGATTTTTGAAAACTCAAAGTGCTCATAACTCGGGAACCAGTGGAGCTACAGAGCCGATAAAAAGTAGTAATTGTGGAGCTCTTCCCAAGGGCCATCGAACGCCGTAGGCAGCGGGTCCCGGAAACCACTTTCCCAGTCGAGGAAAATGAAAAAGTTGGTTGGTTCACCCGGAAGGAGAAGGCTGACCACTTTCTCAGATATCGCTAAAAGTACTCCTATCCATCCTCTACTCCCAGGGCAAGTTTCATCCCGATGCGAGTTTGCGGGGCCGAGATATCAACAGTTGAACATCGGCGATGCAGCGGTTTCTCCCCAGAACTCGCTTGAAACCTAGCATTAAACTGGATAGAAGTCATCGTATCGAGTCATTCATCTTGAAATCATGGTCAGGTCGATCCCGGAATCGACCTCCCAGACTCGTTAAAGTATGCTCAGATTGGTTCCGGAATCACTCCTCCAGACTTGAAAAAGTATGCCCGGATGGCTTACGGAATCACTCTTCTAGACTTGGAAAAGTGTGCTCAGATTGGTCCCGGAATCACCTTCACAGACTCGATAGATTATGCTCAGATTGTTCCCGGAATAACCTTTCCAGACTTGGAAAAGTACGCTCGGATGGGTTACGGGATCACTCCTCCAGACTTGAGAAAGTATGCTCAGATGGGTTACGGGATCACTCCTCCATGGAGCCGAACGAAGCCAACTCAGGGCGGACCCAGCTGTGGAAGACGGATAGAAAACTCAGAAGGTGGTGGAGCATCGCCTCCTCGACATCAATGAATTTATTGTCATTCTGCTTCCAGGTCCAGCGATTTCATCGTCAGTTTCAGCTTCGGACTCAGTCTCGTGGGGCACAAAGAGCTCAGAGAGATTGTCAGCCGGACGGGGAATTACGGGCTGCCACCTCGCGTGGGAGAGGTAGAAGACGACATTTGCCACATGCGAGCAGCAACCGACCGTCCTGGCGCCATTTTTGCAGTCACAGTGATACCTCTTGATCCCCTCCACGCCATTCCTTTCTGACTCGTACTCGATATATACATGGTACTCGACGCCCTCCGAGTGTCGAGATCGTATGTCCGTACGGTTGATCGTCGGTTCCACTTTAACGTATCTCATCGAAACTTCGTTGTTCGCGTCTATGATCTCCGCCAGGTAGGAGAGCGCCATCCGGAGCTGGTACGGTCCTGAGGTGAACATCAGCAGAGACTCTTCAGTCATAATCGGGAAATTCGTCAAGTCACTGGCGGGGATGTGTTGGAGCGCTGACGGTTTCCGATTCCATCGTTTGGCCTCTACTTCCTCACCCAGTGTGTTCTGGAGCGAGCTGCGACTTTCCATGTAATCCAATAGTTCAGCGGTCGCACTTTCCTCGGTCCCTAGCCGCTTTTCGTACGTGTTCTGGAGAACGGCGACGATTCGGCACAACTTTGGCATCTTCGGGAGCATTTTGTTATCCACCGTATGCTTGACAAGCTTGAACTTGCAACAGAGAAGTCCGTGGACGGCTTCAACCACCCATCGTACCTTCGTTACGCGACTCGTTCCATTAGCTTCGTCTGTTGAGAGCTGTTTTCGTTTGTTCAACATTGCCGGCTTCAGAACCTTGTAGCCTAGGGCTGTCATGAAGTCTTTCGCTGTGCTGAAACCCCTGTCGACGACGAGAACATCGCCATGTCTCAGCAAACTCTGTAGATGAGCATGCTTCAGAACTTCTCTGACGATCGTGGCGTCGTTTTGTATGGCTGCATACGGTCCGGCAAGACCAACGATGTAGCCATTGGTGGTACAAACAGTGAACGGTTTGCATAATGGAACCTTCTTCTGGTCCGAAAAAGACCTCCTCTGGTATGAATCGTAGGAGCTTTTTTGGTGCCTTATGTATGTTCCGTCTAGAACGAGCGCTGCTTGGTCGTCCCTCAGATTCAGGAGTTTTCTCGCGCACGGAGAGGTGTTGTCCAGCAAATCCTGCCAAGACATGCTTCGCGGCCCAAAGTCTTCGAGCACAACCCTCCCAAACGCTCCAATCACATTTTTGACGATGTCCGATATTATTCTCTTGTGCGGAAGTTGAAGTTTGCGGCTGTGTGCTCGTCTGAGTTCCCAGTTCTTAGTTTGAGCAGGAAAACGAAAACAGCCTGATTGACTCTCCGTACATGGGTGTTCCGCGAAGTGGACAGCCTGTTAACCAGATCGACGAAGGCGTTCCTATCAATTCCGATGAGGGATTTCAAACGTTGATCATCGACATCTGCACGGTAGACTTTGTCCCAGAGCGTTCCATTGGTCGTCTGACAGAGGAAGCACCTAACTTCCCATTCCTCCATGAGCGACTTTTGCGCGACAGTGGGGAGTGTCTTCAATGTATCGACAGGTGTTTCGGAATCGATCCTGTGAAGCTCACACATGCGACACCCATCAGGTATGTGGATTCTCGCCCGGTTGAAAACACTGCGCCTGATGCTTAGAGCGATGACGTACAAGTTTTGCGTCGTCTTGCAAAAGACACACTTTCGGTGGGTGGCAGCCGTTCGGGGCACAGGATAATCCAATTTTCCACCGTCGTCCAGAACGTAAGAAGCGTCCGGATCGGAATCGGAATCCGAATTGGAATCCTGGTCCGCAGACATGCGCTCTTCCTGCTCGCTCCCTCCTGCATCACCACTCGGAAGGAACCAACTTTCTGCGTCACATGCATCGATGCGGCGTTCTCGGCAATCTTCACAAAGAACACAGTTGATGATGAGAGGCATTCTCAGACGCTGGTAAAATACAGCGACATCCTCCATTACCTTCAGCGTTCTCGATCTACCGCGGGAGGGCCGCCTCCCACAAGCAGCACATTCCCTGAACTTTCCGCATAACTCACACGGGTAAGTTCCGATTGTCAGAGCTTTGGAAAGGCGCGCGGAGAAAAACTCGATATCTTCTGCAGTCGCGAGTTCCCTGAGAAAGTGGTCAGCCTTCTCCTTCCGGGTGAACCAACCAACTTTTCCATTTTGCTCGACTGAAGAAGTCATTTCCGGGACCCGCTGCTCAGGGCGTTCGATAGCCCTTGAGAAGAGCTCCACAACGGTTTATTTTTATCGGCGCCGTAGCTCCACGGGTTCTCGAGATATGAGCATTTTAAGTTACGGAAAAACGATTTCTTTGGTGGGGCCGATTCCCTCTATGTTATCCCCGCAGGCCCTTACGGTGAAGTCATGTATAAGATTTTGATGCTGTTCTGACGAGCGTAAATGAGTCTGAAGATTCATATGTCTACCCTCTTGAGAACCTGGAAAAGTGGCACAAATAACTGTTTCATTAGGTTGCGAATCGGTGCGAGAGAATGGGTTCGTCGGGAAGTGGGCGATTGTTATAAGTTAGTTCCGACACAGCAGTCGTTCTGTAGTTGAATTATTCTGTCCGAGAGTATTTGCATTCCAACTAACTGCATTTCGGTGAAAACAATGGAGAATTCAAATATGAGGCATGAAATGAACTGTTGGATGCAGAGTCATATCGCAATCTCTGGGTGAGATGACACGTTTTAGAGAATACAATAGAACAAGTGAAGATGAAACAAGCAGGCATCGCGGGAAAATGTTGACGGTGAGACATCGGTATTAAAATAACGAGGTCCATGGTTTTGTGTCAGTGAATCGTCTCGCTCTGTGTGGAGTCGCCGATACTCACTCAGCGAGTGTGGAGTCGAAGTCACTCCGATACGGGGTGCTTCGTAGGGCGGCGAGATACACTCAGCGTTCATTTCAACCTTTGGAGGAGCCACCAGGTGGGCGCAAAGGAAGATCTCTCACCAAAATCAATTTGGTTCCGTTTCCGGGATAAAATATGTCTATGTACTCAGAATGCCGCGACAGACACCTGAACCTTCGAGACGACCCAAGCGGCGAGCTGACCCGTCGCTGGGCCAGGTGAAGAAACCCAGAACTTCGACAGAAAGATCACAAGTTCTCAGAGAGCGCCATCTGCACATTACGTCCCCTCCGGTCGCACTCGTTTCGGGCGCTCAATCAAGTTCTAGTCTTCAGGTAAATCAGGGAAATGATACAGTTTCAGTAGCTCTTGGGAATCCCATGAGGGATGTCCCGAGTTATTCCAGAAACTCTCAACACATATATCATGGCAGCTTGCAACGGCCCGATTCAAAAGGATGGTTGTGGAGAATGAACTCGGGCACAAATGCAGTGTTTGCGATCGCCGTTGGTTCCGTCGAGATTCGGAATCGGCTCAGAGGCGGTGAATTTCCTAACCGAAGTTCTCCTCGGTGAAGACACTGCCCAGTTCGAATTCTGTAGCAATTGTTTTGAAGTTTGCGGGAGGAGAAAGAATCCTACTATGAGCAGGTCAAATGGGTATCGATATCCGCCCAAGCCGTCGATTTTACCGAAATTGGGCCCGTTGACTGAGCGTTTCATTCCACCGCGGATTCCTTTCATGCAATTCCGTCGCTTGCTGTATGGAGGCGGTTACGGGATCGTTGGTCAAATCCTCAACGTCCCCGTGGATGTAAACACAATGGTCACGAGTTTGCCGAGATCCTCAGATGATGATCATGCATTTGATGTGAATTTGAAGAACACCATAATTCATGAATTTTCGTATCTCAGTGGGTTCGCCATGAAATCGACAATCGCCGCTCAGCTTCGATGTATAGTCGAGTTGCCGCTCTACACACTCTATAATATTGCTATAGACTGGTCTGTATTCAACAACTCAGTACCCGACGAGGATGTTCAAGATCCTTCTGATGAGAGCATTGAGATTTCAAATAAATTCGAAGCGCCGAATTCCGAGATTATCCACAGAAGGCAGCAAACGATGATGTGGAATGAGGATCAGTGTTTGGACATCGCCCTCGGGCAGCACCGTACACCGGGGAGCCTCATTTTCGACAAATACGCGGAGGAGCTCTCATTCCCATCCATATATTGCGGAGTCCCTCGAGAAGTAGTGTCGAACGACAGAGAAAAGGTGCGTTCTACTGCCCACACCATGAGAATGTCGGAGATTCGGAGGAGTGATCGCCGCGGAGTGACACCTCAACATATCCTCTAAATGGCTATGAAGAATATTCGAATCACGGTCCGAGACGCGATACAAAACATGTATAGATCCCTGCGCTCTATGGAAAACATAACTCGCGGAATGATTGAAGATCGCGACTTCGTGTCGGGAAATATGCCACGCACGATACAGATGATCACTGGTTTGTGTAGCGTAGATGAAGATGATCTATCGGAACTGAGTATGATACGGAATCAAACTCACACTCACACATTCACCTGTACAAAACGGGGCGGGAGTTACTGCCGCTCCGATATCCCCTATTGGCACATGTTTCAAACAAGAGTACTGATGCCTTTGCATGTGCAGGACCAACGGCGGAATTTTCTCGAGAACAAAGTAGCTAACACGCGCATTCTACTAGAAACAGGAGCCCACGGCGCGATTCATGCTTTTTCAGCCGATATCAAGTGCAATTACGGCCAATACTCACACTTGGTGAGATCAAGCTTGAAGCGCCCATCTATGATGTTCAAGAGAGATATATGACTCAAATCTACGTGAACCCATTCAACCCTTGGATAGCGTCCGTGCTGGATTCGAACATGGATCTGCAAATCATACTCGATCCGTATACCTGTGCCACCTACGTTGTTGAGTATGTCAACAAATCCAATCGAGGAATAAGTCAATTGCATCGAGAACTGACAATGATACATGGAGCGAATCCAGAATTCAATCAAACTCAGGTCATGAGCAAAGTGGCATTGAAAACCCGTCGCGGCGCGGTTAGACAGCGTTCCGCGGCATCGAGGTACTTCTCTCACTTCCAGACTTGGGAAGTAATGGTCAAATTGGTCCCGAAATCACTTCTCTGGACTTGGAGAGTTATGGTCAGATTGGCCCCGGAAGCACCCTGTATGTATTTCTGGAGGAGTGCGGACAAACTGACAAACGAACTGACAGACGGAGCGAATCATATATAGTAAGGATATGACGCTAGCGCAATTCGCAGCGTGGTATAGCCCTGGGGAAGAATCCAACAAGAATGAAGGAAACGATGGAGATGCTGGGGCAGGATTGACGACGAACCTGTAGATGACAATCGCGTTATTAACGTCATAAAAGATGCGAAATCATAACATACCGCAACTACCGCAAGAACAACACGGGATTGAACATACAATCCCAACATCTGTGAGCGTGATGAGACCCAGAAGTAATTGCATGAGCAAAGAGGACTATCGCGCCTCGATGCGTCAAACAAATGCCGAGCAACGCGAACTTATATCGGAAGTCATACATTGCCTACACGATCCAAACCGGGAACCAATCCAAATTTTTCTGACAGGTCCAGCGGGTTGTGGGAAAACATCCACTTTGAAAGCTTCAATGGGAACATACAATCGCTATACTCATCAGCATAATTCATTGAGCTATGCATACATAGCGACAGCAACAACGGGCAAAGCAGCGGTCGGGGTAAACGGAGTGACTGTTCATGCCGCTTTTCGGCTCACTCTATCGAAAGACGAGAGGCGATCGGAATTGTTTATCGCATGAAATGTCAATACACAGGCAATCTGCCCTACAGTATCACATTCAGTGAATGCTAACAATGAATATAGACGTGGAAGATGGATTGGTTAACGGAGCCATAGGCAAGTTACGTCACGTTGAACATTGCCCAAGCTCGCGTGACGACAACAGGTCGAAACGTGTATGGCTAGAATTCGACACCGACTATATGGGATGTCTGAAACGGTTGAAATACAGAACACATATCCGTTCCAAATCAGAAGTTCTCAAAGAGAAATGGGTACCAATAGAATTACGAACAGCAAGTATAAAAGTACAAACTAGAATCAAATGTAGCCGACTCCAATTCCCGCTCTTGTCAGCTTGCGCATTAACAATCCACAAGTCGCAAGGAGGAACCTTCGATCAGATCGTTCATGACAACGAAGAGAATCATAAGCAACAACTGGTTCACGTGGCTCTCGATAGAGTGACGTAGCTTCGAGGCCTTTTCCTTACGAATGAAATCGATAAATTCGTTTTTTCTCATGCACATGGTTCCGAGACTCCAACAATTCGAGAAGTCCGGAATTCCGGAACGAATATGCGAGACGAGAAGCTCACCGCTTCCCGACCATAACAACCGATGTAAAAAAATTCTTAGCAGACGATAGAAAAGCAAATTGGTCAATATCAATGTGCAAGCCTAGCAGCGCACGCGAATGATGATGCGACAGATCCGATTTTGTCCCGATCGGATTTCTTGGTCTTATCAGAAACATGGATGTCCCACTTATCATATTTCCATACCACTGTATGTATGTGCGACTCATCTGCATGTGAACAATCACAATGAACATCAGCTTCCGTCAGATAGAATGCTTAACCGAACACGACAACAATGACGAGTTCAACGAGCAAAGAGCTGGTGACCTCACAAGCCGCCTCCCGCAAACAACAACCGTGCACCATCATGAAGCTGACACCCTCTCCCGACATCGCATGCACATAGAGAAAACAACGTTTTCACGCGAAATTCACCCTACACTGATGTTTATTTTTTCTCAGGCGTGGACCTCTAAGAAATCCCCTCGGACAGCAGGGATGAGATGTAAGTCCTTTATCCTTTTTTTCCAAGTCTATGGAGGCAATCACGAGATTGTTCCGACCGTACTTTTCGAAGTCTAAGGGGGTAATTGGCTGAATAAGAACTAAACCTTATGAAAGGTGATCCCAGTCGATGCAGGTAGATGCTCACCATGAGGGGGCACAACCCTGCGCGAACTCTGTTCCAATCATCTCAGGCGTCAAGCCTGAGGCAGGTGGCCCAAGTCGTATTGTAGAAATCGATTGAAGCCTTTTCTCCCCAACAATGGGTACTCGGTGGAATCTGCCGCGACGACTAACGGTACTTCGTGACAGCCGTTACTCATCGCGTAGCTCCGACCCTGCTCCGCGCGATTCAGGAGCACATCGAACCTGGCTCCATCATTCACAGTGATTATTGTAGCGGGTACCAGCCTGCTCTTCAGCAAGCTTTCGGGTACCGTCACCTTATGGTCAATAACCCTTTGGTCAACCCAGTAACCGGAGTTCAAACTCAGACGATCGAGTGCACGAGGAGGCGTAACAAGTGCAGGAACAAAGAACAATGTGTTACTATAGCCTCCCAGTTGGATACGTAGTTTTGGAGTTCACGGGAGATACAGTTTGGATAGACTCGCACGTTTTGAGGCTTTGTTAGCAGCGATCGCTGCATGTCATCCTCCCTTTACCACCGGGTCCTCGATACTCGCTATGCTGTACCACCCTCCGCGAGTTCCAGTGCCTTGTGACTCTTTTCGGAGTTCCTCCTCTTGAGTTTCCCTCTCCCAATCGCCAACTCGGCATGCCTGAGTTGTTGATCTTCGCATCTAGCCTGACCTGGAAATACCGACTTGTCCCACGGTCCGCTTTCCACAGCCTAAGCAAAGAGCCAGAATCCTGATTTTGCTCGGACGATGCTTCAAGCTCTACGCGGGCGAATTTCGATTGTTTTCCCTCGAAACGACTTGTTTTCGCCTGGATGTCACGCGGCAGACGCGGAATCAGAGGGTCAAAATCCAAAAGATCTTGAACCGCGACTTTGAAATTTGATATCCTCGGATGTAGTCAGAAGAGCCCCAGAAGCGCCGACAGTTTCAAAGAACATGAACATGAGACTTGCAGCCCATGCTAAGCATCTACCTTACCCAAATTGAGCGGCGAATCACCCGCTTGCGTGCGAGCACATTGAAGCTCCCAAGTCCCGACTTCAGCGTTTTGTTTGGATCGGTCCGGGGATCCGATATCTGGTTCGGATTCGGGAGGGGATTCGGTGAAAGCGCTCAGAAAAGCCAAGTGTTCTGAAACCAATCTGTTCCAGCGGCTTCCCCCATCCTCCGGGCTTCATTCGAGCCTAATTGTCCAGCAAGATAGCACTGAGGCTCCACGGGTCTCAAAAATGAATGGTTGATGGAGACTTGAGTGACGCGCAGACAAGCCAAAGCGCTCGTTCTAGTTAACGGATTTACCTTAAGTCGCGGCGCGATGCTTGAAATTCTCGAGTGAAGCGCGGAAATGCGCACGAATGTCTCGGGGGTATTGGTAGCACCCGAATACGGAGTTCGGAGTCCGAAGGGTTGATTCCTGAGATACTGCTGAGATTTCTCGAACTCTCGCTCTGTAATTTCGAGTCAATTTCTAGACCGCAGAGCCTCCCGTCTACCGGTTCTCAGTCCAATGCTGAACGATTCCGCAGAGAAGATCTGAACTAATCAGGAGTGGGAAGAGCTGCGGTGAGAACAAACTCCACATCGGCATTCCTAACCGTCGCCTCTTATTCGGCAGCCTCCTCCGGACTCGGCAAAGACTCCGAGTGCATCTTCGTCGCGCACTCACTCTGATTCAGCATTCAAGCGACCTAACATGACGATGATTCCTAGCAGCAAGCCTTCCAGATTCACCGTGGTGCCGGTCCCAGAACTACAGGCTGCGTACAACATAAATTTCGGCATGAGAGGTGGGCCTCTGAGTGCTGATCGGAACGGACAGGTTCTGAGGAGCTCCTCGTTCCATCATCAAGGAGCAAGGGAAAGCGGTGGTGCTTTAGTCAAGTCATTGTGCTTCACCATGGGGCTTCTTCTCCTCACTTCCATCGGCGTCGGATGTTGGACGCTTTACCGTCAGGAGAGGTCGGAAGCGGCCGCCGAAGGAGTCGGCTCCGGTGGACCGACGAGCGGCTCTGAAGACTTGAAGTTTAGGTGCAACTTCTTGGACGGAGCGATTGAAGCAGGGGAGCCATGCCCTCCCCGAAACTCTTCGATAATATTGGGAAGGGTGGATTATATTCTACTTTAATGGACGGAAAAGTTCCACAAAGATTCAGTCTAATCAGGAAAATTGCGTCATGAAAATCATCACATCCTTGCCCCCCCCCCCCCCCCAAAAAAAAGCTGGGTACGCCCCTGCTCGGGATAACTGGAAATTGAATTCATTCACCCCGTTCCAGATGACGGCTCCCGGCTGCTGGGCCGCGAGAGAAGAGGACACGAATGAATGCGCGATAGCTGCAAATAACAACGCTGAACAAAGAGCATGTGTCCCTAACAAACTGAAAAATGGATCCAATGTCATGCATTGTTGCTGCATGCAAGAAATGTGTAACGGCGCGTTCGACTTCATAACCGACATCTCCATGGACAAAAACACCAGCCTAACGAACATTGAATAAAACATGTGAAGCAGCCCTAGCAGTTTTGTTTCCGACCATAAAGCCAACCGACTGAGCTTCGTTCGGCCGACTCGGGTCGGCGCGCGGCCGGCACATGCGCATTATCTCCCTCTTGATCGACTCAGCATCATTCCCAAAACCATATTCTCATTCGGCAGATCGATGCATGCAGTCACATTCCCGTATTGTACTCCGTTGGTCACTGTTCTAAATCGTTGACTTGGATGTTTGAGCATTCTAGCAGATCGAAAAATTCATTCGGCTGTTTCAGGAGCCTTTCTCGTTGGTTTCGCTCCAGTTCAATGGATTTGACATTGATTCACTTCGTCGTGCGTGTGAGCTGCTCGCTCCGTGGTTTGCTCTCCAGCTTGATGAATCTGGCACTGAAGCGCCGCATAGTGCGTGTCTGGAGCTCATTCGCAGCCGGCTCTGGTGATCCCAGAAGAAATGCGTAATGCAGTCCCTGAGACACCGCGAGCGGAAGGAGGAGGACTCAGAGTAAAGAACACTTCACTGTTAGAGGAAGAAACCTTGCTACTCCGGAGGGATTTTCTTCACTCGCCGATAAAGAGTCACAGATGATCCGGGGTGAGGACAGATGATATCAGGGTGGGTGGAAAGCTCCCTGTCAGATTTCAGAAGCTAAAGGGCAGACGAAGTCTTGATTCAGCCCACCTTGCATTTTTTCAGATTCCGGAGGCGTTCAAACTCACACAGCTCGGACTACATTGAGAGTAAGCAGCCACACTTCGTTGGAGATTTTTTCTTGTGACTTCCAGGTTCTTAAAATCGACGTAGCATTGTTTCTCCGATTGTTTCTGAAGCCCTCCTCGTGGATTGCCTATCACCTTCTCGAATACGAATCAACCTTTTTTTCCACTAACCACCTCCTCAGACTCCCAGAAGAATGGCCAGGTGGACTCCGGCATCACGTCCCTGGACCTGAAAAGTACAGTCATATCGACCCCGGAATCACCTCCCTGGACTCCGGAACGTATGGTCACTAGGCTTCGCAACGGTCATTTGACCGCGGTTAATAACCGCAATAACCGCGAGCGAATGGCGGTTGTAACCGCATCTAACCGCAATTTTCCGAAACGTATGATTTTTCGAGAAAGCGTTGCGTCTCATGAGCGTACTCTGGCTGAGAATCTGGATTTAGGTGCTGAGCGATTGAAGAGAAATGAATTGCTTCTAGAACTGTGACATCTTGTGTGATGACTAGGGCCCGAAACTCTATGCACGAAAATATGCAAGAAATATGCACAGAATATGCACGGAATATGCACAGAATATGCAGTAAATATGCACAGAACATGAGCCGAATATTCGGGATATGCAGAATATTTCATGTTTACATCTGCACAGAAAATATTCGCTAGGTTCAGATTTCTGAGATGGCTCGAGATATTCCACGAGAGTGCAGCTTGTCGAGTGCAGTTCTTGCTATCAGATGCCTGGGGTCCGCCGATGTGAGCGGAGTTGAAGGTTTCGCGTCGAGTTCGACTCGGGTTTGCGATGATGCAGTGAAGTTCATAGCTCAAGAATAGACCTTCCGAGGAGGAAATTGCGCAATGCTGAGACTGCGGGTGGATCAAGGACGAATGACGAAAAAGCAGTGGAGAAATATGCATTCCGGGGAAGATAACTATGATAACTATTGGACTTTGTGCGGTGATGGAAAGTTCAGCCAACACACCTGTTGATCACCTCATTTGTTGAGCCATCATCACCTCATGATGTCAAAAACTACTCAAGTTTGAAAGCGTAAATTCAGGTTTCATTCTCGAGGATCGACGAAATTCCTCATTGGTTACACAACACGACGATGTACTTCTTCAAGTTCTCGAACTCAAATGCTCTCCGATTGTCTCGCAGGAAGGATTTGAACCTTGAGAACGTGCGCTCAACTTCTACGGAAGTGATGGGGGCGTAAGTTAGCCTCGAGACGTCGTCCGCACTGAAAGCTTGAACGGCCTTCGAGATTTCTTCGCTGCATTCACCCTGCAGGGACCGAGCTATCAGACGTAGTTGCTGATATCCAGGGTTGTTCTCGAAGACTTTCTCGGTCTTCTCGCGAACACCCAATAAACGCCGAGCCTTGATGTTATTCATCGTCGCTCCAAAGTCTTCAATGATTGCCACGGCGTCGAGGAGGGACATGTCTCGAGTCTCAAGCCTCGTAATGAGTCCCGGTAAAGCGCCGAAGAAGGTCCGAATCGTCGCAAGTTCGGTTTTCACGGCGGGTATCCTTAGTATCTCCTGAGCCTTCGCGATAGCGGCGGCGTCGGTCGGATCAAGCTGATCGCAGACGAAGCCGTGGATCTGTTCGAAGTTTTCTGCGTAGTACGTCGCGGCTTCAAGCCATGTGCCCCACCTTGTGAATATACGAGAGGCGGGGAGCGAAATTTCTAGAGCCGCTCTGACCGCGACGATTCGGGAGGGGGCCTTCAAAAAGACCTTTTTGATCCTTGAAATGAGCAGATAAACGTTGGGGAAGGTCAGCCTGACTTCATCTGCAATTCTATGTAACCCGTGCGCTACGCAAGTCACATGGACCATTTTTGGAAACAGTCCTTGCAACGTACAAGCTGACTTCTTCATATGAGAGGCTGCGTCAGTTACGAAAAGGAGAACACGGTCGTGGTTCGTTTCTCCACGCCATAAAATTGATAAGCTGCGACAGAAAAGCTGTGCGATTTTGGTTGAATTCGTCTTCTCTAATTGTTCGCACGCCAAGAGGTAACTCCTACTCGGCTCGTTCGGCATCAATCTCCCGACCAGTACATTGGCCACGTACCTCCCACATGAGTCGGTGGTCTCGTCGATTGAGATCCAGATCGGGGACTCTCCGATAGCAGATCTGATGCTTTCGAGGGTCTTGTCATACAGCGGCGACAAGTGACGTTCACGTAACGACGTTGGACTAGGGACATGCTGGCCGGACCAGGACTCGAGGAAATTCTTCAAAGATTCGTTCTGGAGTTTTTCTAGAGGTATGTCAGCCTTCAAGAAAGCTTCGCATAACTCTCCGGAAAATTGTCTCCCTTGTGATTCACCTTCATTTGAGGACTGATCAGCCTGCCTTCTTTCGAGAGAAATTTGGTGAAGTCGCAGAGACTTTTCGTGCTTCTTCGTCGTCAGATGCTGTACGAGACTGAATCTTCGGGGTTTTTCAAAGGTTGTCGAGCACAGACCGCATTTGATGGAGTCTCCAATGATGATGAAGAAGTCCGTGCCGAATTCTTCGACGAGACTTTCCAAGGTGCCTTCTCGTCTTTGCGTAGCCATTTCCCGTTCGAATCACAAGCTCACTCTCCGAGTTCCTCCACGAACTGGGAGCTATCCTCGATGAGTCGTTCGCTGAGACAATGTTGCGAGATCCCTCTAGCGTCGTGTTCCGAAGAGTCTCTTCTCGGAATCAATGTCTGTCGGAACCTCGACATTCGATACCGCGGTGTCAACATGCATGGTAAATGTGTCGTGATTCCCCACCTAATCACGATGGACTATTGTCTGCGAGCATCCGGAACATACCAAGTCGGAATGTTGAAACTTCCGAAAGCACAATCTTCAGGGATATCCACATATGAAACTTGCGATCGTTCACTACGAACGTAAATCGAGCGCGAGATCATCAATCGAGAGAAGAGTAATCCGATGAGTTGAGAGAAAAGTTTGTGTTGAAGCTGTTCCACGGAGAACGAATTCTGGGCGGAGTGGGAACGATCTTTCCTCGCAAATCGTCACCAGCATATAGAATATGCAAGTCGCATATTCGGCGTTAAAAATGCATATTTTATATGCAAACTGCATTTTTTCTATGCAAAATATGCATCTTGCATGCTAAATATGCAGTTGCATAGATTTTCGGGCCCTAGTGATGACTCCCGTTGAACGAAGTTCGTACACACTTCCGAAAGCCGGACCTGGCTAGCAATTATACCTGGACATATCACACATCAGGAACAGCCTCCGCATGTCCCCATCACGTTCAAGGAATCGATGAGCCAGCATCGGAAGCGGGAGGCTCAATCTTCCAGAGCTTTGCGCATTTGGTAAGATCAGGGAACAGAGCACAGCGGAAGTAGTTATTGTGTGGGTTGCACCCCCGTTGGAAGGCCTCGATAGAAGAATTGTGATGAAGTCCCACCTGAAAACGGCACTGGTCCATCTCTTGTGCGCTGGTCGGAACGGAGGACATACGCCCTTTTCAAATACGGTAACGGTGATATCGAAGCCGGGAGCAGTAATTTGTAGCCAGACAAAAATCGGAACCACCTCAAAAGACGACCTCGAGGATTCACAATGAAAGAAAGAATCGAGAATCAGGACGTGGAAGTACGTGAGTTATCTCAACCCAACAAGGAAGCATGCCTTTGGGCACTCTTTGCTCGTGAAACCGTGCGGAAAACGACGCCACTTCCACAATCCAGAGTTTGCAAAACTTCCTCAGCGGATCGTGAGGAGTTGAACTCGAAATTGCTGACTACATTCATCGAGCGGGGGGCTTCACAATACAAGATGATCTTCCTGGCATCAGGATGATTTATCAAAGATTTCGGGACTTGAGAGGTTCAACCAATGTCCCCGGCCCCATCTGATCGAGGTCGAGTTGTAACAAACGAGTCTTTATGAGATGTGTTTTGAGATCTCGTTGTTTCTGTTCCTAATGGAACCTTCGTCCTGATAGGAGGGGAGAAGCTCCCTGGAAATCTTCCAGGAAGCATGCTTCCATATAACCGCGGTTATTTGCGGTTATAACCGCGGTTTTCAGTCCTAATTTTGCGGTTAACCCCTATTGCGGTTATGGATTTGCGATTGTCGGTTAACCGTAACCGCGGTTATTTAGAAATGCGGTTATTTGCAAAGCCTACCTGCCACTGTCCCTTCCACCGCTCAACTGTTGACGCTCCTCCAACGTTGTGGACTGATATCCACACCATTTCAAAACTACGAAGAAAATTTATGAACCGCACAGTGAATTTCATCGCGGTAGCTTTTTGAGTGGTCCCAGTGCAACTGATCGACTGCCAAGATGGGCGTCCCAGAAAGGAACGCAACCCATTCCCAAGCGACGGGGCTTCTATGTAGAGCGCGCAGTCAAGACGAATAACGCTGAGAAATTGGGGAGAAATGCGAGGTCGGTCGACCATAGACGCTAACGATCCACTTCAGGGATGACGGTGCTGGAACGTGGCGAGTAATATTTGGCAGAATCTCTCAGCTTCGATGTCACCCACCCGCTGGCTGAGCTGCTCCGTGATACAGAAGCTCTCCGGATAGCTGCCCTGGCTCCAGCAGCCAGAGGACACTGAGGAAGTCAAAATAAATGTGGAAACTGCGTATCCAAACGCTGCCCAGCTGGGAATGTCAGGTCAGCCAAGGAAAGGTCTACTTCAGACATTGAGTATGGCATCCACGATTCAATGCGCAGGTTCCGAGGTCACCTCAATTCACTCGGTATCATCTCAGTGATTGATAAAGTCGACCCCCCGTCGAACTCACAAGGGAACTATACGAAGTGTAACATCCAGATTTGAATGAGACGGTGCCCATTTTGTAGTCCATGGTGGGTCATGTTAAGGCCCACAGTTGATCGTCTTGAATGGGCCCATGTTTTTTCTCTAAAGAACTCCGAAATTCCGAAAAAAATAGGTTCTCCCTTTTTTCCAGCGCGGACTGACCCCCTGTTCTTGATTGGTGAGTCGAGTTTTTGACCCTGAATTGGTGACTGATATGGGGGATACGCATTCAGACAGACCAGGCACTCACTTCTTCCCCCTGGATCGTTTGCGACCGACCGGCAGCACGATATGACACCCCCTTGCGGTCATGATCATGGATTAGCTCCGACGTCCTAAGGACGATGGAAGCAACTCCTATCAAGAGAAACGACGCAAAAAAAACGATCAATAACAAGCAAACATATTCTGTAGCAATGCTCTCCCAAGTTTTGTTGATGACACCTAGAAAAACTTTGCGTATGCGAGCGGCATGGTATGAAATAGGCTGGACACCTGTTGGAGACTATGCCTCAAAGGTCACCCAGGATATTGCTTTCCGCTCCGAGTTAGGTGAAACAAGATTCATTCGATCTCTCTTTGTACTAACTAGTCCAGTCACTGTTTCAGAGTCGAAAACTCTGCTCACTTATCAGAAATAGGGGAGGCAATCGGCCCCGGAAGGCCAGAAAACGTCTTCTTTCCGAATTTTGAGCTCCTCGAGAAAAAAAAACACGGATCCATTCAAGACGATCAACTGCGGGCCCGAACATGGTCCAGCATAGACTACCGAACGAGCACCCTCTCATTCAAATCTGGGTGTTACACTTCGTATAGTTCCCTTGTCAGTGTTTCTCACACCGTGCCGTAATGCCCTCAAGAGACCCGGTACCATCTATCAGAAACCTTCAATACATTCTGGCATCAATCGTTCACGTAGTTCTCACGTATATCTGGATTTACCCAGAGTCTTCTGGAGCAAGTGCAGCTCGTCGGCTTGTGTGCCGTGCATAGAATCCCAGCTCAATGAGTCAGACAACAAGTGAGCACCGGAATGAATTGTTAATTCCGAAGATCGGCTCCGTACGACGTACAAGGGACTGATCTTCATCGTTTGATCGCCTACCAATCTTCTCATCACAATCATATCACCATTCTACCACTAACCACAACATCTTTCTTCCTCATAATCATTCGAATTAGGATTTCGCGAGAGTTCCCGAGTGGAGGTCTCTCGCAGATTGCTCTGCTTGCTTCACTAATCCAACGTCCTTGTTAAAAGCGGCCTTTCCTGCCGTATTTCTTCTTGGCCTTCGAGAACCAGCTCTTTGTCTACCATTTGTATCATTTCTCTCTCGGTCGAAGGGGAGTGCGGTCTCGCAATGTTCGTGCTCCGAGAGAAGACCGTTTTTCGTTCGTGTCTCGATTCTTTCGACTTTGCACCGCCTCCTCTTCTATCTCTGCGCTCTCGGAGTCTTCGCCCGAACTTCGTCTTCTCCTGAGCCTCATATTTCGCATCATACTCGTCCAGTACAATATCGCCTCCGCACGCCAGCAAGATGGCTATTCTCGTCTCATCGTCTTCTTCGTTGCCGTTAAGGAGAGTTCCTATTTCTTGTGCGTTTTTTTTTCCATTCGCTCCATGAGCGTTTTTTCAGCGCCATGATCTCTGGCGGGCGATCTATGCTTTTTCTCAGTTCGTTCCGGTTGCCATTTCGTTTGGCGCCCGGCGAGTTGAGCTGGCGAGCAATAACGTGCCACCAGCGTTCGCCCACCGACACGCGCAGCGGAGCTTAGCCATTATGCATTCTCTCCAACGGAGCCCGCACTGACGGCGTCGCCACGCCTGGCAAGCCTGCGCGAGGATTCCGCGGCTGTCGCACACCATTCCCCGTAGCCTAACGACCCCGCCTTCCGTAAGCCAGTGGGCTGCTCCGGCTCCTCGCCGCATCCCATCACATGCTGATGCACTCCGTTCCATTCCCATCCCCATACAATCTGACTCAGATCCCGTACTCGTCTTCGCCGGTGGCCGAGCCCGCCGATCCTGTGTTTTGATTTCGGGCCCTGCCTCTCTTCATATCCTCTCCACTTCTCGGCCAAGCTAGGATCGCCGGTTCTTGTCGGTTAGACGGGTAGCTAGTTACACTGCTAGCCGTAGCAGACAAAAACGGCCCGCTAGCGTCGCGGGCAGAGACAAGGGACTCGAACTGGCGATCGCGCGGAGCGATGCGAGCTATCTGACAGCAAGAGGCGTGAAGGCAATGCGGTGGAATTGGGTGAGGTCAGTTTAGGTTTCTAGCGAGCGAGCGAAGCGATCCGAGCAGACCCATAGCAAGCGGGCTCAGGGCAGTGCGGGGGACTGGGTGAGACCCATGCTTATACTCTACGCAAAATCTAGTGCCTGGTAAGTCTCTTTGGAGTCTGTCATCTCCCTCTCCCAATCGCCAACTCGGCATTCCGGCGTTTTGTGTTTTGTTGTTTTTCTTCGAACGCGCCTAACCGAAAAATTCCAAAAGCACCCTGATCTTCAATGTTTGATCGCCTGCTAACTTTCTTATCACAATAGTATCACCATTCTACCACCTCGTACCACAACCAGGATTAGTGTTTTACACACCACTGTGATTCCCCCGGGATGCCCGATATGTCATTGATCTTGAATCTTCCGATAGACTCTAGCACAGGGGTGGGCAACTTGGTGCGGCCCGCGGGCCGCACGAGGTGCTTTCCGGGCCACAGTGCAGAGCACCATCGCGGCCGTGCAAACTTACGGGCCGCCACATAAAACGTATCTCAGCGAGCTCGGAGTATTCCTAATCAATGTGACATGTCTCCAAAGAGCGACTTCCGGCAAAGATAAGGTTTCAAGTTCAGGAATCGTTTCCTTTGAGTGCATCAGAAACCTGAGCTCCAGAAAAATCACAACACCTCGATGTGCCTATCGAAGAGTGAACACTCGACTCACTCGTCCACCAAGTTGAGGAGATCCACTCAGGTTGGGGAAGATCGTAGGAAATGTTAAATCTATTTTCCATGGAAGCGATTCGGCGTTGTCAAGCGCTTGTTGCGCAGGGCCCTGCCCGAACACAGTGAACCACTCGCGGGCCGCACTTTGCCCACCCCTGCTCTAGCATCATGTTTAAACGTATTTATCGCGTATATCTTGATTCACTCGCGGTCTTCTGGAGCGAGTGCAGCTTCTCGGATTATGTGCTGTGCATAGAGACTCAGCTCGATCCGCTCGACCGTCGAAACGAGGTAAAGGGTTTTCGGTATTCTTCTCGGCCCTCCGGGATTCCTCTGCGATGCTTTGCGGCTTGCGGCACATCGGGGACGGACAATCCCCTTTCAGTTCATCCTGGAAGGCATGCAGAAGGCAGAGCGATGTCCCCCTGAACCTCGAAAATTCGCGGATAGGATACCGAGGGATGCGACCAAGCGTCAAAGAAGTATTCAGGGGAAATAAATTGCTTCCATCCACAGCTGAGGTCCTTGTGGAGGACGCGAGAAGTCGACATATCGGTGACTCCATTCGAACCTGTGTGACCTCGTCGTTTTCCTTCCGCTCATATAGGGAAGAGGGTTCGCAGATTCTCACGGCATTCCGCGAGCTGGCAGTGGATGGTGTGCGGAAGAGGCTATCACATCAAGAGTGCTTGAGCACCACCGCTTCAACTTTTTCAGCCAGAAGGGCCAGAGTTTGACCATTCGTTCACTGTAATTACGGGGCTTTCCAAGCGGGGAGAATTTAGGCTCCAGGCAAACGTTCCCGCTCCGGTCAATCCTTGCGAGGACTGACGAGTCCTCTGGAGGGGAACAGAAAGTGGCAGAAGGATACATGGAGTCCCACAAATTAAGCATCAAAGTTTTAGCGCAGATGTGTAAACTAATGGATTTATTATTCTCTGAAGAAGATCGCACCCGGTGAAGTATTATAGATTTCCGTGAGCTTGCTAGTCATCTCTTCGATCATGTTTTTTTGGGAAGCTATCAACCTCTCATTTTTTTTCAAATCGTCCAGAGCTGACCTTAAGGCTTTTTCTAGGAGACTCGTGGGTATGTCTCCCGGTCCTTCCGTAGCAATTGAATCTCTAGCTAGGAGGAGATATTTCACCCGCGTGACAACACTGCATGACGTCCAATAGAATTCCATAACTAACCGCTTGTAGTCTTCGGAGTCATAAGTGAAGCTGTGCTTCCCAGCGTAATCTCCATAGTATAACTCAAAGGCCTCCTTCTCGAGTCTGTCCATGTTGTCCACGAGGTCTTTTCCTGTAATACAGAAGTCATTAGAGAGCATGCGGTAGAAGAACGAAACGGGATCGCATCTTGTTGGCGAAGGCATGTTGTAAACTAAGCATCAGTCCTCTGAGGGGACGGCTGGGTTTGGCGGTGCTTGGAGCGACTGGAATCATCCATAAGATTCGTTGCGGCTCGAGACCGCTTCGTTCGGGTCCACCCAGGTTGAGGCGAGTCGGGGAGCTTGATATCGTGACTCGTGCAAAAGTCCATAGATCTTGGTAATATGGTCCAATCATAAGAGATCATCATCTAGGAGGTAAACCTCAAAGGTAGATGGGGACGGACTGCGTGCATCCAAATCAGGTCCTCAACTTTCGTAGACCTTATCTTCGAAAATCGAGAAAATCCGGGCTAACGAGTGTTTTCGCTTTCTGGAAGCTTTTCCCTTCATGCTGTGCAGGCGGAGCTGGAACCACCGTGAGCTTTACCGGACCAAGCCGGAAACCATGCCGTTAGAAACATTTGTTGCAACCCCAGAGCTTGCCTTGAGACCACTCTCGAACAGTCGAATCAGCAGCGGTCGAACGGCTTTCGTACTGCGAGGATGTAACAGCGCTACAAGCGCCGCTTGGAGAGGGCACGCCAATCCTCTCTCCGAGCGGCGCGGGAAAACCGGCAATTGCCGCCCCGAGCCCACCATTGTGCTGCGGCGGCTGGACTGCGATTCGTAGGATCAGGGCATTCAGAGGTGTGTTCGGTGTGTGTTTTCGGTAGTGTACTGTGTTACTCGAATCTTGATTTCAAATATTCTGGATGATCCAGCCTCCGACGTTCCGCTTCGTCAGTCGGAGCGCTGTCGTTGGGCAGTCAAAGCTGGGACAGTGCATGAGACAATAAACATGGACCCATCATATTAGTTGTTCAAGGAGTTCGATCTGTGCGGACCTCCCTTCAGAAACGCGGGTTGCATAACCGATTCAACGTAAGAACAGGAGACTTCACGCGGGATCTTGAATTCCGCACTCGTTACGTTCGGAATCCCAGGGCGTATTGGAGTCCCCAGAGTTTGTTCCGGAGGGGAGAGGTGCATTGGGACCCACGATCGGATGGGAGACCTTAGACTCCGTTTTTTTGCCTTGAGAAGACGGAGTCCAATCTCGACTGCCAATGAGGAAATTCGAAAGAGTGATGATTTGTTGGGATGCAGTTTCGCCGCCCTCGTTAAGGTAAGAAAACTCCTCAAGAGTTCAAGGTCTCCGCCATGCGTGACCTTCAAGTGTGAATGTGGATGAATCGGTGCCAGCCAGTGGGATTGTGAACATGTATGTAGTATATATTAGAATAGTTTAAGGATTATCAGGAGCCTACTAATAGGCACGTTGGGTGCTCATCATGGACGTTGAGGCGGAATCTCGATGGAGGAGTGTTTTCGGGAAGCCATCCCGCTTATTGCAAGGAACGCGACTTTTTCAGTCGGTTCTGCAGGACCGTGGATCGCTCTCAGCCGAGATTATTCGCAGGAATTATCACGCAAGGATCATTCTTCGGAGGAACGCGGAAATCATTCGATTTAGGGGATGGAGATCGATATGCATTGTTCCGGAGAGCTTCGAGATGCAGTCCAGCGTTCGCTCCTTGTCCATAACTTGGTTGAGTATAGTACTTGTCTACAACGATCCAGGTTTCCTGCAATCGATTAGATAAATCGGAGATCTCACGCGACACTCCTGGCGACGAGTGAAAGGAATACCGTCCTGGAAGGAGGCGTTTTGGAAGTAATCTATTCACAACAAATCTATTTTTTTTGCCGAAATCGATACTTACTCCTGACCAAGGCGTAGAGGTCAACCGTGAGTGCAATCGGAGAGGAGCCCCACAAAGGATATTGTGAGCCGGCAAAACGGGGATCCTGAACGTGGTGGATAATATATGGGAATCGGGCGAACTTGTTTAGGGAGCTGGCGAGCGATACAGCAAGCTCGCGACCCGATGCTGAATGGGAGCTGCACTGCGGTACACGGGTTTTTATGTGAGGATTGAAGCCTGTCCTCTCTCGATGTCAGACTGTGGTTCCGAGTAACTCGACGGGGAGAGAGCCACAGACCACTCAGGATTTCTCACCGATCGTCAGTACGAACCGAGTACGCGAGCGGAGCCCACCCGCAGCTGGGGATCACCGGCGAACAGCCGCCTAGGACATCAGAGAGCCGAGGCCGAGCATTCAGAGTTACTGTGACCACGTGATGCTCGGAATAGAAGCTCTCTAGAGACTAACATGAACAGTCGGAACTCAGCTGAATTGCCTATCAGGTGAGATAACGCATATTCTATGAGCTTTCTACTGGATGAGTATAATGGCATATATAATGATTACTTCCGAACAGAAAGTGGATTTTCGAGCTCCGCTCCAACAGCGCTCTATTCAGGTGGTCGTAACCATCCACCAGAGTGAAGCACCAAATTTCGATCGGATGATCGGGCGCACGAACGTTTTATACTCCCTAAAAAGTTGGAATGAGCAGCTCAGAACGTTCCGCGGATTCACAGGCTCTCCGGCTCGAGTCCCTAGTGATGGAAGCTCCGGAAACCGAGACCCACAGACAACTCTTAGGTCAGATGGGCGAACTCCCGGAACTATAGGATACATCCAACGCGCAGTGACCTCAAGGCAGGCGACGTGGTCAGCATCTGAGCTGCTCGTCACGTCCAGTACTGCCCGTTCGTTCGAATATGGAGAACGATCGAATGTGGAGAAGCATTCAATTCTTCAGTTCGTTTCTACGACTCTTAGAACTTCAATATAGATCAGACGTTTTCCCTAGAATGGGCGATGCAGGCTGGAACTCATCAGGTTGATCCTCTTTGCGAGCTTCCAGCGAGTGCTCCAGTTGTTGTGGAGAATCACGAGCGCTGTGGGTCCTGGCCTGACTCGAATAAGGGCGTGAGGACGATGAGTATTTTGCACAACTGTCCAGTGAGAAGGGTGCTCGGAGCGAACTTCGACTGTTCCGATTTCATTGGCGAACTGGATAACATTCCCAAGATTTATAAAAATCGTGAAAATGCATTGCAGCAGTGCCACATCTTCCACAATATCCGACGAAGGAGTCTGTTCGAGCTACGCGAATGCCAGACGAGCAGGGAGCTCGAACTACGGAGTCCCGAAGCCATTCGGAGCCTAGCAAAACGTCGAAGCAGCGCAAAAGTACTATTCTCGTTCTCCTCTCAATTTTTTGTTCCTTAGTGAAGGGGTTTAACTTCGTCGTGTGAGATCAACATCAAACTGGGTCGAGCGGATCGGAGGGAAGGAAATCTCCTTCTTGAAATCAGTATAGTCATCAGATGAGTGATGATAAACCTCCATTTGTGTATACAATGGAGCTTTCGGTCACGGTTCACGGTTTGCTGAAAGAATGTCGCGCACGAGTCCTGCGCGTGTCTCATGCTATCTTCTTCATATCTCTGTTCTGCTCTTTAGTGTTCGACTTTCGTTTCGCTCTCGCCTTGTTTGGAATCGTTCCTTTCTTCACGATTGCCTCCCCAGATCCAACTTCTGCCTCGGCTCCCGGTTGAACTGCAGTCACAGTTCTCCCGGAAGCGCAACTCCTGTCGAGTGAGTTGTTGCATCCATTGCTAGGAAAGGAGAGCTCACACGGCGCGGGAGGTTGGAAACGTTTCCTCGAGATATTGAGACCCTCTCTTTCCTCGACGATTCCCTGGAAATGCTCATTATGCGATCGTTAATGTTGAGGCGAATCTGGAGCTGTAATGACGATGCGGGTTCTTTCGAGAACGCACATTGAGCACAGTGTTCGGCAATCGATAAGGAGACTTCAAATTCATTACATTGCTCGCAGGAGGCTGTGAATCCGTTCTAATGTATGGTTTTCGTCAACCTGGTGTGAAACCTCGTTCGACTCCTGCTGATCCCAAGCTTGACTGCCCCTAGAATCTCGGCCTCGTTCAACAGCGAAAGAGCGAGGAAAACATTGAGCCCAACTCGGATTCCTCTCCGTTCCGGAAGCTGGATGAAGCGGCTCCCAACTGAAAACCCTCTGAGCCTCCGGGGTAATGATGGCTCAGACATCGAATGATGGCTTCCTATGAGCCAATCACCCCCGGAAACGGTTCTGTTTCCCCGGCCATGTTGAGATCCATGCTCCTTCAATGTGTGGTTATTGTGGACGCTACTCGGAGTTTGATGCGATTGGCACAGACTATGAGTTCACTAAAGTTCTGGGACTCGATCGTTCACAGAGAGTGTGCATCGGGCGTTCGATGACCTGTCCTTGTTCTGAAGAGCATGGTTTGTCATCTGTTCTGCAGATCTCCATTAGCAGAGCAGCGACACCCCAGAGCGTCCTGCTTCTATTCCCCGTCGTCTGGCGTGGCTGCCCCCTGTTCCGAAACTCAGCACGCAGGCGGTTCCGAGAACTCCGGATGGAATTCTGACCGTTTCCACGACTGGAAATCAGCTGCGAAGCAAGGAGAAGGCCATCCGCCGATTGATACAGCTTCCTTCGGATTTACTTATGGAATCTTATAATCGAACACTGGTTTGGATAGGAGTGTGGATGTGGTGTATTTACAGAGGGGATTTCGGGCACTTTGGGGTCACGAGATTTTAGACGTTCACAGCGTGAATCCGCTGAAAAACGCCTCCTCGACTGCTGTCAGATAGAACATACGGTTATTCCGCGATCAACGAGCTGCTCCAGTCCGCGAAGCTGGTAACTTGGGTTCTCCTTGAGCTTCGTGGAACATCTTTGAGATAACCTGAGATATGTTGGAAATATTGTATAATCACGATGATCTCAGGATCCACTGACTTGCGTGATTGGTTCCTGAGCTGCAATCGTTGACATTATTGCTGGGCTCGCTCCATGACTTCGGCACTCCGGAAGGCATATGAGCTTAGACATTGAGCTGGCTCCGTTTCGTTAGGCCCTTTAGATCAGATGTTCGACTATTCTTAACCTCAAATTTGGAGGTCTGTGTATCGCTGTTTTCTACTCCTGGGAGGATCACTTCAGACGCGGTCGCAAGAACGTCATTGGTGCGCATTCCTCTCCATCCGGTCGCTCTCTTCGGGTCATCCACCTGTTTGTGAAATTGCCCTATCGTCGCTTGCAACGACCTGCCTCAACGTGCGCCTGGTGTTTGAATGAATTGGGAGCAGCCACCGATAATTATGGTACCACCGGTACCATCGAGTATCAATGAAAGAGGTCCGAATTTTTCGAGGAGTTGTCTCGGTGGCGTTCATTGACGGAGTACCTCGGTGACAGAATCATGGATCATGTTTCAGCTCTTCTATGAACGTCAAATCGGGTCGAGTTCTACTCAGGAAAACGAACAGCTGACATTACTGCCGTAGATGCTCGCCGTGGATCGTCGATTTTTAGTCGTTTATTAGCCTCATCAGTGGGATTGCCTTGCTCTGGGAACGTCCTGATCAGTCTTACGCAGGAAACGTCGTCATCCGATAGGCACTTCCCACGGGTTCTAAGCCACCAAACCCTCTCACTCTTTGTCGAACGTCAACGAGGCACATTTTTCCGTGAAGTATCACCAGAGACTCTCACAGCGCAACCTCTCTGTTTTGATGACTTTGCGCTTCAAAGCATTCTGAGAAATCAGTTCGTTGTTCGCGCTTCTTCAGAAGTGAAGCAGTTCTTCTTTGAAATGTGACTGTGCCGGACCGCAGTTCCTTCCGAGAAATGCGAGCCAACTACGGTGCGTTCGCAGAATCACTGAGCAGCAAAACGCCGCAGTCTGTTTCTTCTGCGGCTTCTGATCGTTCCATCATGGCGCTCTGAGGTGAATACGAACGATGGACCCGCTGGTGTCAGCGAGTCCGTCAGAGAGAAGTCATGCACGGCAGCTTTGGAGCTGGAAGCTGTCGCTGGAGAACGCAAATCGAGCGTGCCCGAGAGTGTTGGACCCAGCGTCGACCGACTCAAGAGGTTGATGCAAAGCCGTACTCCTCTGAATTGACGACCAGCGAATATTTGTCAGAACGTTCCAGCCGAGTACGGGGAGAAATTTTGCAGTTCATTTCCTTCATTCTGGAACTGCGGGATTACTACGACTGTTACCTCACGTATATGTATGTCAGACTAAAGTACTGTCTTCCTCGTTGCGTACAGCAGCTGGACTTTGCAGAGCGAGATGTTGAGGATGTCACCTCCCCTCGACTGACCATAACGAAGCCCGCATCATCGCAATGCTGACATCTACATCCGGTGGTCACAAATGCAGACCTCTCATGTATGATGGACAAGAAATGTCTCGATCCGTGCATGACCGAGGAATGCGGTCGCCAATTGGAGCTGTTGTGGGCTCGGACAAGTCGGAGTATCACCACAACACTAGAAACCCACATGCGGAACGTCGCGTCGTCGAGTCGCTTACATTTGGGAGACGACCGCTAGCGAGGGATAGCGGGATAGGATAGCCTTAGAAGACATAGTAGCAAGGAAACTATCGAGCAACTCATCGGATTTTGTATCGACTCAACAGTCGACGCCGGCGCCAGGATCGGGCAGATGACGTGATGTTGAATGCATCAGACAGACGAGACGATGGTGAGAATGAGGAGGGGCAGCACTACGAGGAATGAATGGCGTCCGGTAGAAAGCCGCTGACGAAGGGTGGTGATTTCGCATGCTTCGATGACGTCAAGTTCTGATATCCAATCCACCGATGAAACTCTCGAACATACGGACACCTTCGAAAATACGTGAAGTTCGGAATCATAGTCGAGCAGTCCCTGACGACCGGGTACAGCCCAAGGAACGGGCTCTACACGGAGTGGTTGGAAGTCAAAACGAGCCACTCATCGATTTTTAAAGAGCTCCAGGGGCTTGCTTCGAGCTAGCCTCGGAGTCATCCTCGCTCTTAGCTGTTTCGATTTCTATTTTCTGACATGTTGAAGCTCTTAAGCGATTCTATGCGGGAGGCCTTCTGGCATTCATGGGTCGCTGAGTGATTGCGGGTGAGCGCAAGAAAGTCCCCTTTCTGTGACACCCACTCCTGGAGGATTTCGTTTCCCATCTGAGGGGAAGTTGACGTCATGTTCTCCGAAGAATAGACGCCAGTGAAGTGATCCCTATTTCGCGATCATGAGCTCAGCTCACTTCAACTCCTGGAGAACGCAAGTATGGGAAGCCATTGCCCAGACTCACGTATAGGTCTGACTGTTTCTCTGGGGAGCCTACAAGGCGAGAGTTCAGAACGCAGCGTCTCGCATCGAAGAAAAGAACGTTTTCTTCGTCTGAGCGGAGGGAGCATTTATTGCACCAGCTCAAGGACTCTCCGGTTCGCTTTCACAGATTTTCTGTTTCATTTCTTCGATGACGACTTCTTGATCGGCTATTAGTGCCTCTTGTCGTTCAAGCTCACGCAGAACGGTGGCGAACGCGGGTTTAAGGAGATCGGCGGGAAGGTCCACCTGATTCTCCACGTCCATGGCGTCTTTTGCCTTCAAGAGGTATTTCACTTTTGTGAATTCATCGGAAAGATTCCAATGAGATCGGAACATGGCCTCTCTGTCATCCTCTTTGTCGTCTTCCCGCTTTTCCACCAATTCGGCAATGTCTCTTGAGAATAGTTCGAACGCGATCTCTCGCATCTTTTCCACCCCGTTCGAGGTGTTCGCCTGTAAGATGAAAACTTTAAGACACCGTGGAAGCTCCTGAGAAGAGACAAGTAATCCCTGATACCATTCCTGCTCCGATTCATAATAGAACGGTCGAACCGCTTGAGGCTACTCGCGCGTGGCTAACAGGTGATCTTCCCGTGTTTAATACCCGTCGGTGCACGGCCTCAACAGCTTCTAGCATATTCTCATCCGGCAACGACGAAGGGCCCGGCTCTTCTCCGCTAGGCTCCTGTGAGCGAGAACTCATCATCAGAATCGGTTCGATGCAGCACTGCTGTCCTTCCTACGGTTGAAAATATCCAGCAGAAACTGAGGCCGAAAAGAAAAGCTTCGATGAGCGTGTTGACTATCTAGCATAAGCGATAATGCGAGTGGCATCACACGGTTCTCACTTCCGGGCGAAGCGTGGAGTCCCGATAATTGAGCTGCGATTCACACGATGGCAAAGCTTCTCTGAAGAGCCAGGAGCCCAAATCAGTAGCAGCGAGTATAGACAAGACTGGCCGTTCCGCAGTCAACTTGGCGGGGGAAAGAAGGGGCAACAAACCGCTGGAGAACGAGAGGTTGGAAATGTTGAGAGTTCTTCAAAACAATTTGAGATTTTCCCTTATTCGGCGTGTTCTTTCCGCACAACGGTGGACGTGCGGCGCACCGACTCTATCAGCTCACACTCAGCTCAACGAAGTGATCCGCCCCGCAGTTGAATAGCACGGTCAGAAGGAGCGCTACCTCTGCAGATCACTAGAAACTCTTTCAGAACGTGATTCCAAGACATCGGTGGGGAATCTGTCCAACTAGTTGGACACGATGAAAAAAACTGTGCTGATACCGCACTCTTCTTCTGCTGGGTGAACGCCGTCACGGTTTCTTCATACTGATCTGCCGAACCACCACAGGAGAAGAAGGAGTGCGGTTTCATCGTTTTGTACTCGGCTTCAACGGTCATATTGGGTCAGAGATTCTTGCTGCGTGGCAGCTGGCGCGCTCCCGATCAGCGGCGAGAGCCTAAATCTCCCGGCGCTTGAAATCGCAATCGCATTATCCTTCCTGGATCCTCCATCGTGTGGAAAATTGTACCCCAGTGCACCCCGTAGGGTCCCTGCTCCCTTCCTGAGCTTCCGGTCATACATACAGTTCACCTCAAACTATCGTTCAAGACGATCAGTATTATCTAGCCATTGGCAAACGCTTTCTTGTGATGCTACCAGTGAATGAATATTGCTAATGCATCGCCTCCGATTCCAACATTACTTCTCGCTGAAAACTGAAACAGAGATTCTCAACGAAATGTTCTGAAAGAACTTCTTGTATCGGCCTCATATCCAATTGAAGCAGGTCAAAGCTCGATGACAGCATTGCGAACGATCTTCCGCGACTGGACGCCTCGGTCGATAATGGAGAGCCTCCAAGAAGGAGAGCGGAACTGGCAATCGGAGATTGGAGACCTTGTTCTGATCTTGGCGTTCGAGAGACTCGTTCTCAACCATGATCTCGGAGAGCTTGGTTGGGAAGGACGGGAAAGAACATCTGGGGGCGAAACTTCCATCTATTCCATTTTCCGGATGCGCTCCCGTATCGTTCCGATGGGCCACCGAAAGTAAGCACGCTCCCCTCTTTTCACCAACCGGCTTGTATGTAGGCCCGAAAGCTGCTGCGGTGCGCCGCAGGCGAAAGAGTTGCTCTCTGTGATACACAGCAGACTTTATCGGACCGATCTTCCCAGAAGATTTCGGAAGGCGGCAACAAGGCCCCAATGCTTGCAGTCTGTCCAGGTGGATGGATGCATTCGTTCACGCTTCCCCTCAGCGGGCGCTGATCGATGCCGGAGAAATATGAGGCAGTAGTCCGCTGTCTCGGCGGAGCGTTTGATCAGCAGTCAGCTGGTGATGCGCGGCTGACGTGCGGCAGCTCATTTAACGCGTTAAAGGGGTACCTTACTCGGAAAAATCGATATTTTCGTCAACCTCACCGATTTCTGTTCTGTGCATATTTCGGTAGGGGAGACCTTTGAGAATCCACGCGCGAAAATTTGGAATCGAGCGAGCAGCGCATGAACGCATTTTTGAAGATGGCGCTATGGTCACTTCCGAATTCCAGGCTTCTAAACACTGCAAACTCCTGATGCTCACGTCGGACTCCGATCGTGTACGAATTCAGCAACTCGGAAGCGTTCCACAGTCTTCTCCTAGAGAGATGTGGCCTTCCACGACCAAATCAAAGCCTCGGGAGACGGAAATCTTTCCTAGTTCCAGAGCCTTCCTCCGTCAAGTCACGATTCACATTTGGGAAATTGTTATTCCGGCTGATCTCCAGAACCGGTCCCTGGGAAGAGTACGCGACCGGTTGCCACCAATTTTTTAATGATAATGAGAGCATGGTTGGCGGATGATGCTTAAGTATCGGACTCCGGATTATTTCGCTCAGGTTATTAGATCGCCGGCCTCGCACCTTATAGGATGAACCGTGATTTTTTTCCGTATTTCGGAATCTCAACTCCGTGAAGAGGTCCTGGAAAATTTTATCCGAATTGCAGAAACTTACACACTTACCCCCGCCCCTCCTATACACGTAGCCACATGTCCCGCGGAACTTGTCCGCGTGGTTTTCTCTGGAACCAGTTTCGCCCGAACCCATGGTTCTTCGCCATTGATTCGAAGAAAACGAAATTTGCGGGTTTTCTTTTTCTCCTGTCGAGATAATCCTTGGTGCTCTTCCTAATGGTCACAGTCCCACCCCTCCAAGTGCAGAACCTGTGAATTCTGCGATTTGACTAAGGTACTCCCTTAACGGATTCAAAGGCGCGTAGAATCAACAAAAAAACGCATACCGTAAACTCTCTAACATTAGGGCGGCCCGTTTATTTTTTCAAATGTTCCAGACCCGCCTGTCTTTTAGAGATTGCCCGTCTATTGGAAGATGCCCGTTTATTTTTTCGAATGTTCCAGACCCGCCTGTCTGTCAGAGACCGCCCGTCTATTGGAAGATGCCCGATTATTTTTTCAGATGTTTGAAACCCGCCTGCTTGTTAGAGATCGCCCGTCTTTGGATGAGGGGCGTCCATCTTTTACTCTATCTTGTATGAATCGATCTTTTCATCTTTTGCGAAATTTTCGTATGATTAGATACTGGGAGCCGAATACGCCGGGATATGACTTCCTAGTTGGCATGATCGGAGTTAGCGAGAATTTCTCTAAATCGGGCAATCGCTAGAGGAGCTGTCGGTCGGTCGCCGAAGAGGGAACAGCACACAGAATCATTTTGAATTTTCAGCGCGCATTCGCTCCAGAGAGGCTGTTTCACGTTTTGTTCTCGTCTATAACAGATTTATTGCGTGTTAGTTACACGGTCTATTTTAGTTACACGGTTATTTCTCGTCTATCGACTCCGGTTTGACTCCACTCAAGACTTGGAACACGCACGGAGAGGGACTCTCCATTCTTCCGCGCGGTGTCCGACAGCGAATCAGACCAATAGAACTTGCCTAATATTCGAGGAGCGTCTATCCGCCTCCTAACTGACTGTGACGAGCCCGTTCATGAGCGATTGCCCAGTTATTTCTTCAAATGGTCGATGCCCGCTTGCCTGTCAGAGATCGCCCGTCTATTGGAAGATGCCCGATTATTTTTTCAGACGTTTGAAACCCGCCTGCCTGTTAGAGATCGCCCGTCTATTGGAAGATGCACGATTATTTTTTCAGACGTTTGAAACCCGCCTGCCTGTTAGAGATCGCCCGTCTGATAGAGCCCGCCCTACTGTTCGAGAGTTTACGGTATCTTTCTTTAAGATGGTGATCAGAGATTTCGGCTGTGAGACACTTGAGGCCTTTCCTTGCCTGTGAGGCAGACAGATGCCGCCTCGGAGTTGGACACCTCGCATGGTTCCAGATTCCAGAATCTTCGAGCACGGGTATGCCATTTTGCGGTTGCCTGTTCTGAGAACGAGAACATTGTGATGATATCGAACCTCGGAAACCTCGAAAGATTCCCTGCAGGCCTTGTAATTTACTTTGGAATCTCTCAAAGCTGCGGGAGTTCCTCGATTTCTCGTGCCTTCCGGTGGCCCGGACCGATGTTCGCTGAGTATTCTGCCAGCGATCCCCGCGCAAAACACTGGCTCAAAGCGCACCAACACTACCGAATCGTGTGAGAGGTTTCACGCCGCTGCAGAGACCGACTGCCACGGCGATGGGCATCCTGCATAGGCTTCGGATGCGACTTTCTAGTTATCTTTGGCTATCTTTCCATCGCGGAAAGGCTCTGCGTTTGCGAGTCATGAAATATTTCCACCGAAACTTTCATCGTACTCTTCGTTTTTCCAAGCTTTCAAGCCCCCACGAGATCGAGAACCGCGCGAGAAACTGCGCAGAGTTGGGAATCCTGTACAGGAAGACGGTGTCCGCGGATTTCTCATTGGCTCCGATTGATGAACGTCAGGCGTCGTGAGGTTCTCGTGTGGCGTCCAATCCTCAGACCGACTTCAAAAGCTCCGTCAAGTCATCTGCGTGATCTATCCTGTCAAGTTCTGTGTCCGGTTCAGGTCACTTTCTCGTCAGTGTACCCGAGTCTCCCCAGGATTATGATCCGAACTGCTCCCTCCAGCCTTTCCGGATCATCCCGGAGAGAAAGTACTAGCTACGGAACACTCGTCAGCCGCGCAACTCTCCGTTTCCCACTATGGGTGCTTGGATCAGTGTATTTCCACGTGCCCCCCCCCCCCCCCCCCACCGAAAGGACACGGAGTTTCATTCACTCACGTCAGCTATCAATATGTGCGTCGGTGAAGCTGAGGATATCGGGCTGCACACACTCCGTTCTCTGACAGCGTTATGATATCAGTCCCGAAGTAAGAAAGACACTGGCGGACTAAGAATCAGGAGCGACTCCTTCGTGATGGCAACGGATCCGAGATACATGAAGCCGTATCGTGCTTCCTGACTTCTCAAGAGATATGACGACGTGGAAAGCATAAATTGCGCAGCCTCGGCCACAGCCTCCATTCTGAATTCTCAAGCTTCGTGATATTGGTGCCGGAATCACCCCTCCAGACTTGGAGGAGTATGGTCAGATTTTTCCTGGGATAATCCCTCCAGAGTTGGGAAGTAATGCTCAGATCGGTCCTGGAATCACCTCTCCAGACTTGGGAAGTAATGGTCAGATTGGTCTCGGAATCACCCCTCCAGAGTTGGAAAATAATGGTCAGATTGGTCTCGGAATCACCCCTCTAGAGTTAGAAAATAATGGTCAGATTGGTCTCGGAATCACCCCTCCAGAGTTGGAAAATAATGTTCAGATTGGTCTCGGAATCACCCCTCCAGAGTTCGAAAATAATGGTCAGATTAGTCCCAGAATCACCCCTCCATAGTTGGAAATTCATGGTCAGATAGGTCTCGAAATCACCCCTCCAGAGTTGGAAAATAATGGTCAGATTCGTCTCGGAATCACCCCTCCAGAGTTGGAAAATAATGGTCAGATTGGTCCCGGAATCACCCCTCCAGACTTGGAAAAGTATGGTCAGATTGATCCCAGAATCACTTCTCCAGACTTGGAAAAGTATGTTCAGATTTTTCCCGGAATCACCCCTCCAGGTTTCGAAAAGTATGGTCGGGTTGGTCCTCGAATCAGCCCTCCAAACTTGGGGAGTGTGGTCAGATTAGTCCCTCATCACCCCTCCAGAATCGGAGTATGGTCGGACTGCTCCCGGAATCACTCCTGCAGGTTTTGGAAAGTATGATCAGATCGGTTCCAGAATCACCCCTCCAGATTCGGAGAAGTATGGTCAGATTGGTCCCGGAATCTTCCCTCCGGACTGGGGAAATTATTGTCAGATTGGTCCCGGAATCATCCCTCCAGACTTGGAAAAGTATGGACATATTGGTGCCGGAATCACCCCTCCAGACTTGGAGGAGTATGGTCAGATTAGTCCCAGAATCACCCCTCCAGAGTTGGAAATTCATGGTCAGATAGGTCTCGGAATCACCCCTCCAGAATTGGAAAATAATGGTCAGATTCGTTTCGGAATCACCCCTCCATAGTTGGAAATTCATGGTCAGATAGGTCTCGGAATCACCCCTCCAGAATTGGAAAATAATGGTCAGATTCGTCTCGGAATCACCCCTCCAGAGTTGGAAAATAATGGTCAGATTGGTCCCGGAATCACCCCTCCAGACTTGGAAAAGTATGGTCAGATTGATCCCAGAATCACTTCTCCAGACTTGGAAAAGTATGTTCAGATTTTTCCCGGAATCACCCCTCCAGGTTTCGAAAAGTATGGTCGGGTTGGTCCTCGAATCAGCCCTCCAAACTTGGGGAGTGTGGTCAGATTAGTCCCTCATCACCCCTCCAGAATCGGAGTATGGTCGGACTGCTCCCGGAATCACTCCTGCAGGTTTTGGAAAGTATGATCAGATCGGTTCCAGAATCACCCCTCCAGATTCGGAGAAGTATGGTCAGATTGGTCCCGGAATCTTCCCTCCGGACTGGGGAAATTATTGTCAGATTGGTCCCGGAATCATCCCTCCAGACTTGGAAAAGTATGGACATATTGGTGCCGGAATCACCCCTCCAGACTTGGAGGAGTATGGTCAGATTTTTCCTGGGATAATCCCTCCAGAGTTGGAAAGTAATGCTCAGATTGCTCTCGGAATCACCCCTCCAGAGTTAGAAAATAATGGTCAGATTAGTCCCAGAATCACCCCTCCAGAGTTGGAAATTCATGGTCAGATAGGTCTCGGAATCACCCCTCCAGAGTTGGAAAATAATGGTCAGATTCGTCTCGGAATCACCCCTCCAGAGTTGGAAAATAATGGTCAGATTGGTCCCGGAATCACCCCTCCAGACTTGGAAAAGTATGGTCAGATTGATCCCAGAATCACTTCTCCAGACTTGGAAAAGTATGGTCAGATTTCTCCCGGAATAACCCCTCCAGGTTTCGAAAAGCATGGTCGGGTTGGTCCTCGAATCAGCCCTCCAAACTTGGGGAGTATGGTCAGATTAGTCCCTCATCACCCCTCCAGAATCGGAGTATGGTCGGACTGCTCCCGGAATCACTCCTCCAGGTTTTGGAAAGTATGATCAGATCGGTTCCAGAATCACCCCTCCAGATTCGGAGAAGTATGGTCAGATTGGTCCCGGAATCTTCCCTCCAGACTGGGGAAATTATTGTCAAATTGGTCCCGGAATCATCCCTCCAGACTTGGAAAAGTATGGTCATATTGGTGCCGGAATCACCCCTCCAGGCTTGGAGGAGTATGGTCAGATTTTTCCTGGGATAATCCCTCCAGAGTTGGAAAGTAATGCTCAGATCGGTCCTGGAATCACCTCTCCAGACTTGGGAAGTAATGGTCAGATTGGTCTCGGAATCACCCCTCCAGAGTTGGAAAATAATGGTCAGATTGGTCTCGAAATCACCCCTCCAGAGTTAGAAAATAATGGTCAGATTGGTCTCGGAATCACCCCTCTAGAGTTAGCAAATGATGGTCAGATTAGTCCCAGAATCACCCCTCCAGAGTTGGAAATTCATGGTCAGATAGGTCTCGGAATCACCCCTCCAGAGTTGGAAAATAATGATCAGATTCGTCTCGGAATCACCCCTCCAGGGTTGGAAAATAATGGTCAGATTGGTCCCGGAATCACCCCTCCAGACTTGGAAAAGTATGGTCAGATTGATCCCAGAATCACTTCTCCAGACTTGGAATAGTATGGTCGGCTTGGTCCTCGAATCAGCCCTCCAAACTTGGGGAGTGTGGTCAGATTAGTCTCTCATCACCCCTCCAGAATCGGAGTATGGTCGGACTGCTCCCGGAATCACTCCTCCAGGTTTTGGAAAGTATGATCAGATCGGTTCCAGAATCACCCCTCCAGATTCGGAGAAGTATGGTCAGATTGGTCCCGGAATCTTCCCTCCAGACTGGGGCAATTATTGTCAGATTGGTCCCGGAATCATCCCTCCAGACTTGGAAAAGTATGGTCACATTGGTGCCGGAATCACCCCTTCAGACTTGGAAAAGTATGGTCATATTGGTGCCGGAATCACCCCTCCAGGCTTGGAAAAGTATGGTCGGCTTGGTCCTCGAATCAGCCCTCCAAACTTGGGGAGTGTGGTCAGATTAGTCTCTCATCACCCCTCCAGAATCGGAGTATGGTCGGACTGCTCCCGGAATCACTCCTCCAGGTTTTGGAAAGTATGATCAGATCGGTTCCAGAATCACCCCTCCAGATTCGGAGAAGTATGGTCAGATTGGTCCCGGAATCTTCCCTCCAGACTGGGGCAATTATTGCCAGATTGGTCCCGGAATCATCCCTCCAGACTTGGAAAAGTATGGTCACATTGGTGCCGGAATCACCCCTTCAGACTTGGAGGAGTAGGGTCAGATTTTTCCTGGGATAATCCCTCCAGAGTTGGAAAGTAATGCTCAGATCGGTCCTGGAATCACCTCTCCAGACTTGGGAAGTAATGGTCAGATTGGTCTCGGAATCACCCCTCCAGAGTTGGAAAATAATGGTCAGATTGGTCTCGGAATCACCCCTCCAGAGTTAGAAAATAATGGTCAGATTAGTCCCAGAATCACCCCTCCAGAGTTGGAAATTCATGGTCAGATAGGTCTCGGAATCACCCCTCCAGAGTTGGAAAATAATGGTCAGATTCGTCTCGGAATCATCCCTCCAGAGTTGGAAAATAATGGTCAGATTGGTCCCGGAATCACCCCTCCAGAGTTGGAAAATAATGGTCAGATTGGTCCCGGAATCACCCCTCCAGGCTTGGAAAATAATGGTCAGATTGGTCCCGGAATCACCCCTCCAGAGTTGGAAATTAATGGTCAGATGGGTCTCGGAATCACCCCTCCAGAGTTGGAAAATAATGGTCAGATTGGTCTCGGAATCACCCCTCCAGAGTTGGAAAATAATGGTCAGATTAGTCCCAGAATAACCCCTCCAGAGTTGGAAATTCATGGTCAGATAGGTCTCGGAATCACCCCTCCAGAGTTGGAAAATAATGGTCAGATTAGTCCCAGAATCACCCCTCCAGAGTTGGAAATTCATGGTCAGATAGGTCTCGGAATCACCCCTCCAGAGTTGGAATATAATGGTCAGATTCGTCTCGGAATCACCCCTCCAGAGTTGGAAAATAATGGTCAGATTGGTCTCGGAATCACCCCTCCAGAGTTGGAAATTAATGGTCAGATGGGTCTCAGAATCACCCTTCCAGAGTTGGAAAATAATGGTCAGATTGGTCTCGGAATCACCCCTCCAGAGTTGGAAATTCATGATCAGATAGGTTTCGGAATCACCCCTCCTGAGTTGGAAAATAATGGTCAGATTGGTCCCGGAATCACCCCTCCAGAATTGCAAAGTAATGCTCAGATTGGTCTCGGAATCACCCCTCCAGAATTGGAAAGTAATGCTCAGATTGGTCCCGGAATCACCCCTCCAGAGTTAGAAAATAATGGTCAGATTCGTCTCGGAATCACCCCTCCAGAGTTGGAAAATGATGGTCAGATTGCTCTCGGAATCACCCCTCCAGAGTATGAAATAATGGTCAGATTGGTCTCGGAATCACCCCTCCAGAGTTAGAAAATAATGGTCAGATTAGTCCCAGAATCACCCCTCCAGAGTTGGAAATTCATGGTCAGATAGGTCTCGGAATCACCCCTCCAGAGTTGGAAAATAATGGTCAGATTCGTCTCGGAATCATCCCTCCAGAGTTGGAAAATAATGGTCAGATTGGTCCCGGAATCACCCCTCCAGAGTTGGAAAATAATGGTCAGATTGGTCCCGGAATCACCCCTCCAGGCTTGGAGAATAATGGTCAGATTGGTCCCGGAATCACCCCTCCAGAGTTGGAAATTAATGGTCAGATGGGTCTCGGAATCACCCCTCCAGAGTTGGAAAATAATGGTCAGATTAGTCCCAGACCTCCAGAGTTGGAAATTCATGGTCAGATAGGTCTCGGAATCACCCCTCCAGAGTTGGAAAATAATGGTCAGATTCGTCTCGGAATCACCCCTCCAGAGTTGGAAAATAATGGTCAGATTGGTCTCGGAATCACCCCTCCATAGTTAGAAAATAATGGCCAGATTAGTCCCAGAATCACCCCTCCAGAGTTGGAAATTCATGGTCAGATAGGTCTCGGAATCACCCCTCCAGAGTTGGAAAATAATGGTCAGATTGGTCTAGGAATCACCCCTCCAGAGTTGGAAATTCATGGTCAGATAGGTCTCGGAATCACCCCTCCTGAGTTGGAAAATAATGGTCAGATTGGTCCCGGAATCACCCCTCCAGAGTTGGAAATTAATGGTCAGATGGGTCTCAGAATCACCCCTCCAGAGTTGGAAAATAATGGTCAGATTGGTCTCGAAATCACCCCTCCAGAGTTGGAAATTCATGGTAAGATAGGTTTCGGAATCACCCCTCCAGAATTGGAAAGTAATGCTCAGATTGGTCCCGGAATCACCCCTCCAGAGTTAGAAAATAATGGTCAGATTCGTCTCGGAATCACCCCTCCAGAGTTGGAAAATGATGGTCAGATTGCTCTCGGAATCACCCCTCCAGAGTATGAAATAATGGTCAGATTGGTCTCGGAATCACCCCTCCAGAGTTAGAAAATAATGGTCAGATTAGTCCCAGAATCACCCCTCCAGAGTTGGAAATTCATGGTCAGATAGGTCTCGGAATCACCCCTCCAGAGTTGGAAAATAATGGTCAGATTCGTCTCGGAATCATCCCTCCAGAGTTGGAAAATAATGGTCAGATTGGTCCCGGAATCACCCCTCCAGAGTTGGAAAATAATGGTCAGATTGGTCCCGGAATCACCCCTCCAGGCTTGGAGAATAATGGTCAGATTGGTCCCGGAATCACCCCTCCAGAGTTGGAAATTAATGGTCAGATGGGTCTCGGAATCACCCCTCCAGAGTTGGAAAATAATGGTCAGATTAGTCCCAGACCTCCAGAGTTGGAAATTCATGGTCAGATAGGTCTCGGAATCACCCCTCCAGAGTTGGAAAATAATGGTCAGATTCGTCTCGGAATCACCCCTCCAGAGTTGGAAAATAATGGTCAGATTGGTCTCGGAATCACCCCTCCATAGTTAGAAAATAATGGCCAGATTAGTCCCAGAATCACCCCTCCAGAGTTGGAAATTCATGGTCAGATAGGTCTCGGAATCACCCCTCCAGAGTTGGAAAATAATGGTCAGATTGGTCTCGGAATCACCCCTCCAGAGTTGGAAATTCATGGTCAGATAGGTCTCGGAATCACCCCTCCTGAGTTGGAAAATAATGGTCAGATTGGTCCCGGAATCACCCCTCCAGAGTTGGAAATTAATGGTCAGATGGGTCTCAGAATCACCCCTCCAGAGTTGGAAAATAATGGTCAGATTGGTCTCGGAATCACCCCTCCAGAGTTGGAAATTCATGGTCAGATAGGTTTCGGAATCACCCCTCCTGAGTTGGAAAATAATGGTCAGATTGGTCCCGGAATCACCCCTCCAGAATTGCAAAGTAATGCTCAGATTGGTCTCGGAATCACCCCTCCAGAATTGGAAAGTAATGCTCAGATTGGTCCCGGAATCACCCCTCCAGGTTTGGAAAGTGATGCTCAGATTGGTCCCGGAATCACCCCTCCAGAGTTAGAAAATAATGGTCAGATTCGTCTCGGAATCACCCCTCCAGAGTTGGAAAATAATGGTCAGATTGGTCTCGGAATCACCCCTCCAGAGTATAAAATAATGGTCAGATTGGTCGCGGAATCACCCCTCCAGAGTTAGAAAATAATGGTCAGATTAGTCCCAGAATCACCCCTCCAGAGTTGGAAATTCATGGTCAGATAGGTCTCGGAGTCTACCCTCCTGAGTTAGAAAATAATGGTCAGATTAGTCCCGGAATCACCCCTCCAGAGTTGGAAATTAATGGTCAGATGGGTCTCGGAATCACCCCTCCAGAGTTGGAAAATAATGGTCAGATTGGTCTCGGAATCACCCCTCCAGAGTTGGAAATTCATGGTCAGATAGGTCTCGGAATCACCCCTCCAGAATTGGAAAGTAATGCTCAGATTGGTCCCGGAATCACCCCTCCAGGTTTGGAAAGTAATGCTCAGATTGGTCCCGGTATCACCCCTCCAGGCTTGGAAAATAATGGTCAGATTGGTACCGGAATCACCCCTCCAGAGTTGGGAAGTGTGAGACTCTACTGCTCACGGAATGACTACACGGTATTCGGTGTGGATACTAGGTCATTATGGGTTTACTCCGTCTCCTCTTTACTCTCTTCGTAGTATCCTAATTCACACACTCATTCACACTCTATCCATTCGTCTCTCATATTCTCGCGGGATTCTCTTCTTTCTCTCTGCTGACTTCCCTGTCCAGTACAACTGCTCTCAAGACGCTTCTCTTAGAATGCGACACTCGACCACCGCTACCATACTGGTCTCCTGGCCAGCACTTCTATCCGGCACCCTCCGCCCTGATATCCGATTTGCCTAAACGAGCACATACCTAAATGAGCACACCTTCGTCGTGAGACCTTCTATTGTCTCTTCTTTTTGAATCCACTGGCCTTCCATACATCGATATGCTGATTCCTTCAGCGACTTCTCGACACTAATAATTAAATCATTCCATCTGGCCCTCCTTACAATTCTCTACAGTTGTTCTTACAGCTGGCCTCTTCATTTATAATTATTTGATGGATATATTACATGTCCGCGAATGGGGACGGTGGGGTGTAGCGGATTGAGTCGGAGGCGGGGGGTGGCACTGCTCGGTAGTCGCCCGGTTCGGGTCGACGCGGTCGGACTGATCCTGTCCTTGGTGCTGCCGTCGCTGGGGTGGTCGTTTTTGACGCTCCCGACTGGCCCTCCTTCCGTTTTGGTCGTTCGTAACCTCCGTTTACCTTCAAGCCCGTCCGTTCAAATTGTCGTCGGGTCAGTTCGAGTTGATACTCCGCCGGGTCGAAGCCGCAGTTCCTGACATACTTGGCCACTTCCTCCCCAGCCCTCCTTGCGACGTAGCCTCCGTCGGCTGTCTTCTCGTAGACCACCTCCTTACAGTCTCGTGCCATGTGGCCTGCGCCCTTACATTTGTGGCAGATCCTCTCTTTATGTTTCGGTAGCAGCGACTGAAGCGCCCAACTTCCTTGCACAAGTCACACGTAACCCACCTGGCCTTACAGTATGGGGCGATCTCCACGTGCCTGTCGTCGCCACACCTCGTGCACCTCCCTATCGGCTTCGCTACTTGTACTGCGGCAACCGCCCGCGTTACGTTCACTTCGAACGCCAATCCTCTTTCGTCTTCGAGGTTGACCGCCCGTCTTCTGGGTTGTTCGTCCTTCGGCCCTTGGCCCTCTTCGTAGAAGAGTATGGGGGGTCCCATGGTCCCGCTCGCTCCTTCGTTATTAGAGTACATGATGTCTTCTGGCCACGAGGTTCGACGGAAAAGATCCGATTCCGGTGCGCGTTCGCTCTCGATACTCTCCCCTCTCCTTCACTCTTTGCTTCCCTCTACCTGGTTCAAATCGCTCTACTTTATACGTGCACTTGTTCTGTTGATTCCTTCGCAACCCTCTCCTCTTCCATAGCGGTCTCGAATCACGCTACCTGAAGTTGTCCTCAACTTTCTACTTCGAGTATCTTCCCGCGAATTTCGACTGTCTACCTGGTTGTGCTCTTCTATCTATTATTTCTGCTTTATTTCTGCGTGCCGGTTCTAATCGTGCCGTGTTCAAATCCCTACGAGCCCTCTGTTGTGGCTGATTTCCCACTATTCTTGGGTCTACATTGATCTGCACTTCCTCTGATGATTCCGATGTTTCTATCTCGATCGGTTTCCCCGGTGTCCCTGCCCTCTCTTCTTCCGACTGCTCGATCTCCGCCGGCTCCTTGATCCTTGTGGATTCGATGACTTCTTCTGGTCTCTCCACGGCTCCGATTCCTGCTTCTTCCAGCCCCTCTTCGTCGTATTCTGTTCCGTCGTAGGCTTCTATTTCCTCCTCGTTCTCATCGTGTAGTCGGTACCATTTCAGTTGCGAACAGTGAGCAGTGCAAGTGTAATTCCTTCGACCCAATTGGACCAGTCGATAGGTATCTTTCGGCAATACTTCAGAAATGACCATTGGACCTCGAAACTTTGGTTGCAACTTCGTCGGTTGACCCGTGTGGACTGACAAGCGTCTAACTACCACTATATCCCCTTTCGAATATCTGATGTAATGTGGCCTCCTTTTCCCATCGTAATAGTGAGCGTATTTGTCCTGGCTTTGCATCAGTTGTTCCCGAACTTCTGCCTGCACTTCTTCCGCCGGTACCCATACCCTATCTTGTTCGCCCTCTATCAACTGCGCGTGATTATTGATTCTCGGTAGATACCCATGCAAGACCTCGAATGGTGATTTCCCCGTACTTCTCGATACCACCCTGTTCAAGTACATCTGTGCCATCGGTAAGAACTTTGCCCAATCCCGGTGATCCGCCGTTACGCATAGTGATCTCAACAATCTGGCCACCTCTTTATTGATTCTTTCGACTTGGCCGTTCGATGATGGTTTCTGACATGAAATTGGAATGTGTCCAACGCCTTCTTTCAGCAAGAACTCCTCCGTTTTCTCTGAGGTGTACGCAGTCCCTCTGTCGGACACGATTTTCTCGGGCTTCCCGCACGTCATGAACACCTTCGTCAAGAACTTGATTACTCCATCCGCTGAAGTTGTTGCGACTGCTTCGAGTATCACGAATCTCGTCAGTCCGTCCTCCAGTACTATGACGTGCTCCTTTTCAAGTGATTTCGGTACCGGTCCCAAGTGATCGATGAACACCTTCTGGAACGGTCTTCTCACTGGTCGAATCACGTTACACATCCCCTCCTTCTTGCCGGATAAGTCTTTGTTGAATATGCACTCCATGCATGCTTGCAGGTGGAACTTCGTATATTCTCTCATTTTCGGAAACCAATACGTTGTCCTCATTAGCTCCAATGTTTTATCCATTCCGAAGTGTCCGCCTTTGTCGTGTGCGATAACCAAAACATACTTCCTCATCGCCTTTGGTACCACGAATAATCTCTTCCCGTCCTTCTCCTTGAACATTACTCCTTGTCGTTCACAGAACCCCTGAACCAGATTCTCTTCCCTTCTCGTTCGTTCCGCCTTGGTCTTCCTCAGTGCTTCGAGTCTTTCCTTGATGAACTCATCCGCTGCTTGTATCATATGGAATTCATCGTGCGTCGCTAGCGCTTCGAACACTGTTTTCTGTTTCGAGTCCGTCGGATATTCTTGCTCTTCCGTCTCTTGTGCTTCTTCGACTGGATCCCTACTACGTGCGTCCATGTGGGCCATCGCTGTTCCTGGTCGGTGACGAACCGTGAAGTTGAACTCTGCTATTCTGTCCCACCATCGGCACATCTGCGCGGACCCTCCTTGCGTCTTCAGTGATGTGACCGCTACACAATCTGACACCACTACGAATTCTTGACCGTATCGATAATGTCGCAATCGCTCCATGCTCCACACTACCGCAAGTTGTTCTAGTTTCGTGGAATGGTAATTCTTTTCCGATTCCGAGCTTCCTACTGATCGCGTAACACATTTTCCATGTTCCGTTCACCTCCTGTATAAGCATCCCAGCTAGTCCTACGCAACTTGCATCGGTGTGTAATTCTGTTTTTCTTCCTGGTACGAATCTTTCCAACACTGGATCCCTCAGTAACATGGTTTTCAGTTGTCTGAATGCTTCTTCGCACTTCGGTGACCACACGAACTTCGCTTCTTTCTTCAACAGTTCCGTCAGTGGGTTTGCTATGGTTGAATAGTTCCATACGAATCTTCGGAAAAACGACGTTAGTCCTAAGAACCTCCTCACTCCATTGACGTCCGTTGGTGCTGCGAATCGCTCAATTGTCTCCAACTTCACTCCTCCTGGTTTTACTCCCCTCTTTGAAAGTTTGAATCCCAAGAATTGGACCACTCCTCTGAAGAATTTGCATTTTCCCAACCGAATCGTCAATCCTGTATTTCTCAGTGCCTTCATTATTTTCTCGATCTGTTCCAGAAGCTCCAAGTAGTCGTCCGACGCTGTGATTAAGTCGTCCAGGAATGGAAACGCTTGTTGCTTTCCGACCATGTCTCTGACTTGTACCATCAGTTCTTGAAATTTTGAAGGCGCGTTACACAGCCCCATCATGAGGACCTTCGGCTCATAGTGCCCATCCTTCGTGACGAATGCTGCTTTCTCTAAAGCCCTCGTTGTCATCGGTATTTGGAAGTATCCCCACGCCAAGTCGAATGTTAAGTACAGTCGTTTGCCTCCAACCCCGTCCAATATGTCGTCGATGATCGGTAGTGGGTAACTGAGCTTCACTGTTTGCGCATTCAGTTTCCTGTAGTCTATGACCATCCTCCAGCCGCCATCCGCTTTCCTCACCAGCAACACTGGACTCGCATACTCTGACTTCGACCTCTCTATCATACCCGCGTCTTTCAGTTGCGCTATTATTTCGCTCAAGGCTTTATTCTCAGCTTCTGACAATCTATAAGGCTTACACCTGACCGGTTTGCTATCTTTCACTTCGTCTATGTCGAATTCTGTAAGGTCCGTTCTCCCTAGTTCCCTCATTGAAGTTGCGATGGCTTCTCGATTCTCGTTCAGTATTCTAAGCAACTGGGTCTTGTAGGTTTGCGGTACACTGGGTTCCACGTCGATGTCTTCTTCCCGTATGCTATCTCCTTCACTCGTCTCGACTCTTTTCACTTGTGCCACCTTGCTGTCCTCTTTGATTCTCTTCAGTTTGAAAAACTTTTCATCCCCAATGATTTTTCCTCGCGCGACCACTGTGCCCTCGTTCAGGATGATCTTTGTATCCCCCACATTTGCGAGTGGAACTACTAATTCTCCGTCTCTCACTTCACATGATGCTCCCCATCCGGGTTCTTGATCGATCATGAACGTTCCTTCATTTTTCTCCATCGGAATCGTCGTGACCATTGAGACTGATTGTGGTTCCAACGTTACCATGGCTTTTAGCTTCAGTTGGACCTTCACGTCATCCTTCGGTAAGATCTTCGCGATTTCTTCGAACGCTTCTCCCTTCAAAATCCATGATCGCCCTCCGCAGTACACCGTTACGAGCCCTCTATCCAACAGATCCTTTCCCAGCAATATTTCTCTTTCACTCATTGCCCCCGTCGGTAGGATTGTGAGTGTTACCTCTTCCAACTGCAATCCATCCGCTTCTAACAGAATTTTTGATTGTCCCACTGGGTCGCATGAGCCCCCTCCTATCCCGCGGATGCTCTTTACTGCACTTGGACTTCGTACCAATCCGAGTTCTTCCGCTGACTTCTCTGAAATGATGCTGACCTCTGCTTCCGTGTCCACCCTGGCTGACCATTCTTTACCGTTGACCGTCACTTTCTTCAATCCTCTCTGCCGTTCCGAATCCACTGGTTCGATCTGCTCGAAACTCCACTCCCTCTCGACTCGTCTGACATTCCTTTGCCCTCTTTCATGACTTCCGCTATTTCTTCCTCCATAACTCCCTCCTTCCGCTGGCGTTGTCACTCTTGGTTGATAATTTGCAGTCGGTTCTCTTGTCGGTGGTCCCCAGGTTCCTTGACGATCTCGCGGTGCTCGGTCTCTGCTCGTCGTTGCGTCTCTCCATGTCGATTCCCTCATTCTCGGTCTTGTGTGACCCATTCGGTCCCTTCCGCTGTCAGGTTGCTGTTGGCGCCAGTCTCCGGTCGTTCTCTGACGTTCTCCTGAAGCTCCTCCTAAATATCTCGTGGCATATGTTCCGGATTCTCGGTAGTCTATGGGTCCTTTGTATCGCCCTTGGTCTCTTGATTTTCCCGGACACCAGGCTTGCTTATGACCCTCCTTGTTGCAGATGAAGCACGTTGGTCTCGCCTCGAATCTATTTCCTGTTCCGATTGGTGATGATCTTACTCGACTTATTCTCCTTCGGTCTACCTCCATCGTTTCCTCGATGTCCTGCACTAATTCTGTCGTATTTTTATGCTCTTTCCCCCTCATTATATGTATCAGAAACGTGTACTCCGGTAGCAGTCCCTCGAGTACCTGCTCTTTGATCTCTTTGAGTTCCAGTTCTAACTTTAGAGCGATGTGTTCTTTCCTTCTCACATACATTTCCAACCCCTCCCCTCGTTTCTGACCGTTTCGTAGAAAATCCTCCATCAATTCCCTCCTTTCCCTCTTCGGCGCGTACGTTTCTATGAATAACGCTTCCCAGTCCTCGATTTGTCGCGCTTACTGCCATGATCCCTTTGCCAATATTTCGCCGGGTCAAGCAATTTAGCATGCAACACACTTTTCGTATAGTCCTCCGTCCACTTCCCTAGTGTTTTTGCCTGTACTACATCCTGCAACCAGCTTTCTGCACTAGCTACGGTCCCACCTGAGAACGTCCTCAAGGGCGTTGCCGTGTCGTATGGCTTTACTCTTGCCTCCAGTTTCGGTTCGTTGGCCTCCTTGTTCTTCACCTCCTGTATCTGTTGCGTCTGGCCCTCAATCCTCTTTTCCATACTCGCCAGTGTCTTTGTTAACTGCGCCAGTACCGCTGCCAAGCTTGCCTCCGCCATCTTCGCTTGTCCTTCCCTGATCTTCTTGGCACTTCTCGTATTCTCTTCGGGACTGGTTCTTTTACCACCGCTGCTAATGTGAGACTCTACTGCTCACGGGATGACTACACGGTGTTCGGTGTGGATATTAGGTTATTACGGGTTTACTCCGTCTCCTCTTTACTCTCTTTGTAGTATCCTAGTTCACACACTCATTCGCACTCTATTCATTCATCTCTCATATTCTCGCGGGATTCTCCTCTTTCTCTCTGCTGACTTCCCTCTCCAGTACAACTGGTCGCCGCTGGGTCGCTCTCAAGACGCTTCTCTTAGAATGCGACAGAAGTAATGCTCAGATTGACCCCGGAATCACCCCTCCAGAGTTGGAAAATAATGGTCAGATTGGTCCCGGAATCAGCCCTCCGGGCTTCGAAAATAATGGTCAGATTTGTCCCGGAATCACCCCTCCAGAGTTGGGAAGTAATGCTCAGATCGGTCCCGGAATCACCCCTCAAGAGTTGGGAAATGATGGTCAGATGGGGCTCGGAATCACCCCTCCAGAGTTGGAAAATAATGGTCAGATTGGTCTCGGAATCACCCCTCCAGAGTTGGAAAATAATGGTCAGATTAGTCCCAGAATCACCCCTCCAGAGTTGGAAATTCATGGTCAGATAGGTCTCGGAATCACCCCTCCAGAGTTGGAATATAATGGTCAGATTCGTCTCGGAATCACCCCTCCAGAGCTGGAAAATAATGGTCAGATTGCTCTCGGAATCACCCCTCCAGAGTTGGAAATTAATGGTCAGATGGGTCTCAGAATCACCCTTCCAGAGTTGGAAAATAATGGTCAGATTGGTCTCGGAATCACCCCTCCAGAGTTGGAAATTCATGGTCAGATAGGCTTCGGAATCACCCCTCCTGAGTTGGAAAATAATGGTCAGATTGGTCCCGGAATCACCCCTACAGAATTGCAAAGTAATGCTCAGATTGGTCTCGGAATCACCCCTCCAGAATTGGAAAGTAATGCTCAGATTGGTCCCGGAATCACCCCTCCAGGTTTGGAAAGTCATGCTCAGATTGGTCCCGGAATCACCCCTCCAGAGTTAGAAAATGATGGTCAGATTCGTCTCGGAATCACCCCTCCAGAGTTGGAAAATGATGGTCAGATTGGTCTCGGAATCACCCCTCCAGAGTATGAAATAATGGTCAGATTGGTCTCGGAATCACCCCTCCAGAGTTAGAAAATAATGGTCAGATTAGTCCCGGAATCACCCCTCCAGAGTTGGAAATTCATGGTCAGATAGGTCTCGGAATCACCCCTCCAGAGCTGGAAAATAATGGTCAGATTCGTCTCGGAATCATCCCTCCAGAGTTGGAAAATAATGATCAGATTGGTCCCGGAATAACCCCTCCAGAGTTGGAAAATAATGGTCAGATTGGTCCCGGAATCACCCCTCCAGGCTTGGAAAATAATGGTCAGATTGGTCCCGGAATCACCCCTCCAGAGTTGGAAATTAATGGTCAGATTGGTCTCGGAATCACCCCTCCAGAGTTGGAAAATAATGGTCAGATTAGTCCCAGACCTCCAGAGTTGGAAATTCATGGTCAGATAGGTCTCGGAATCACCCCTCCAGAGTTGGAAAATAATGATCAGATTAGTCCCAGACCTCCAGAGTTGGAAATTCATGGTCAGATAGGTCTCGGAATCACCCCTCCATAGTTAGAAAATAATGGCCAGATTAGTCCCAGACCTCCAGAGTTGGAAATTCATGGTCAGATAGGTCTCGGAATCACCCCTCCAGAGTTGGAAAATAATGGTCAGATTCGTCTCGTAATCACCCCTCCAGAGTTGGAAATTCATGGTCAGATAGGTCTCGGAATCACCCCTCCTGAGTTGGAAAATAATGGTCAGATTGGTCCCGGGATCACCCCTCCAGAGTTGGAAATTAATGGTCAGATGGGTTTCGGAATCACCCCTCCAGAGTTGGAAAATAATGGTCAGATTTGTCCCAGACCTCCAGAGTTGGAAAATAATGGTCAGATAGGTCTCGGAATCACCCCTCCAGAGTTGGAAAATAATGGTCAGATTCGTCTCGGAATCACCCCTCCAGAGTTGGAAAATAATGGTCAGATTGGTCTCGGAATCACCCCTCCATAGTTAGAAAATAATGGCCAGATTAGTCCCAGAATCACCCCTCCAGAGTTGGAAATACATGGTCAGATAGGTCTCGGAATCACCCCTCCAGAGTTGGAAAATAATGGTCAGATTGGTCTCGGAATCACCCCTCCAGAGTTGGAAATTCATGGTCAGATAGGTCTCGGAATCACCCCTCCTGAGTTGGAAAATAATGGTCAGATTGGTCCCGGAACCACCCCTCCAGAGCTGGAAATTCATGGTCAGATGGGTCTCGGAATCACCCCTCCAGAGTTGGAAAATAATGGTCAGATTAGTCCCAGACCTCCAGAGTTGGAAATTCATGGTCAGATAGGTCTCGGAATCACCCCTCCAGAGTTGGAAAATAATGGTCAGATTCGTCTCGGAATCACCCCTCCAGAGTTGGAAAATAATGGTCAGATTGGTCTCGGAATCACCCCTCCATAGTTAGAAAATAATGGCCAGATTAGTCCCAGAATCACCCCTCCAGAGTTGGAAATTCATGGTCAGAAGTGCCCAGTCACCAAAAGGGCGGAGGGAGGGGTTTTAGAGGACACACCTCATAACTAGGGTAACGGACGAAAGTCCTATCTCTTGTATCCGAAGGGATTTCCCCTCCCGCCAGAAAAAAAAAAAAAAAAAAAAGGTTCGGAAAGTCATGCTCAGATTGGTCCCGGAATCACCCCTCCAGAGTTAGAAAATAATGGTCAGATTCGTCTCGGAATCACCCCTCCAGAGTTGGAAAATGATGGTCAGATTGGTCCCGGAATCACCCCTCCAGAGTTAGAAAAGAATGGTCAGATTGGTCCCGGAATCACCCCTCCAGAGCTGGAAAATAATGGTCAGATTGGTCCCGGAATCACCCCTCCAGGTTTGGAAAGTCATGCTCAGATTGGTCCCGGAATCACCCCTCCAGAGTTAGAAAATAATGGTCAGATTCGTCTCGGAATCACCCCTCCAGAGTTGGAAAATGATGGTCAGATTGGTCTCGGAATCACCCCTCCAGAGTATGAAATAATGGTCAGATTGGTCTCGGAATCACCCCTCCAGAGTTAGAAAATAATGGTCAGATTAGTCCCAGAATCACCCCTCCAGAGTTGGAAATTCATGGTCAGATAGGTCTCGGAATCACCCCTCCAGAGTTGGAAAATAATGGTCAGATTCGTCTCGGAATCATCCCTCCAGAGTTGGAAAATAATGGTCAGATTGGTCCCGGAATCACCCCTCCAGAGTTGGAAAATAATGGTCAGATTGGTCCCGGAATCACCCCTCCAGAGTTGGAAATTAATGGTCAGATGGGTCTCGGAATCACCCCTCCAGAGTTGGAAAATAATGGTCAGATTGGTCCCGGAATCATCCCTCCAGACTTGAAAAAACATGGTCAGATTAGTCACGGAATCATCCCTTCAGGTTTTGAGAAGCATGGTCAGATTGGTCCCGGAATCACCCCTCCAGAGTTGGGAAATAATGGTCAGATAGGTCTCGGAATCACCCCTCCTGAGTTGGAAAATAATGGTCAGATTGGTCCCGGAATCACCCCTCCAGAGTTGGAGAGTAATGGCCAGATTGGTCCCGGAATCACCCCTCCAGGCTTGGAAAATAATGGTCAGATTGGTCCCGGAATCACCCCTCCAGGTTTTGAGAAGCATGGTCAGATTGTTCCCGGAATCACCCCTCCAGAGTTGGAAATTAATGGTCAGATGGGTCTCGGAATCACCCCTCCATGTTTTGAGAAGCATGGTCAGATTGTTCCCGGAATCACCCCTCCAGAGTTGGAAAATAATGGTCAGATTGGTCCCGGGAACACCCCTCCAGGCTTGGAAAATAATGGTCAGATTGGTCCCGGAATCACCCCTCCAGGTTTTGAGAAGCATGGTCAGATTGTTCCCGGAATCACCCCTCCAGGTTTTGAGAAGCATGGTCAGATTGTTCCCGGAATCACCCCTCCAGAGTTGGAAATTAATGGTCAGATGGGTCTCGGAATCACCCCTCCATGTTTTGAGAAGCATGGTCAGATTGTTCCCGGAATCACCCCTCCAGAGTTGGAAAATAATGGTCAGATTGGTCCCGGAATCACCCCTCCAGGCTTGGAAAATAATGGTCAGATTGGTCCCGGGAACACCCCTCCAGGCTTGGAAAGTAATGGTTAGATTGGTACCGGAATCACCCCTCCAGAGTTGGGAAGTAATGCTCAGATTGGTCCCGGAATCTTCCCTCCAGAGTGGGACATTCATTGTCAGATGGGTTCCGGAATCACCCCTCCAGGTTTTGAGAAGCATGGTCAGATTGTTCCCGGAATCACCTCTCCAGACTTGGGAAGTAATGGTCAGATTGGTCTTGGAATCACCCCTCCAGAGTTGGAAAGTGATGCTCAGATTGGTCTCGGAATCTTCCCTTCAGAGTGGGAAATTCATTGTCAGATGGGTCCCGGAATCACCCCTTCAGGTTTTGAGGAGCATGGTCAGATTGGTCCCGGAATCACCCCTCCAGAGTTGGAAAATAATGGTCAGATTGGTCGCGGAATCACCCCTTCGGAGTTGGAAAATGATGGTCAGATTGGTCCCGGAATCACCCCTCCAGAGTTGGAAAGTGATGGTCACATTGGTCTCGGCATCACCCCTTCAGAGTTGGAAAGTAATGGTCAGATTGGTCTCGGAATCATCCCCCCAGAGTTGGGAAGTAATGGACAGATTGGTCTCGGAATCACCCCTCCAGAGGTGGAAAGTAAGGGTAACTAAAGTCAGCCTCCGGCTCCCATGGTACTAGCCCAGAATCAGAGACTTTGGGATTCGAACCCGTTACCGAGATTCTGTGCCCTTTCCTGGACTCGTGGACTCGAACTCGGACTCGTGTATTTTTGTGACCCCTAGTCAGAACTAGTCTCGGAATCACCCCCATATATTCCAGCAGGAGTGCGGACAAACTGATGAACTGACAAGCAAACCGGCGGGGGAAGCGGATCATTTATAGTGAGGATACCCTGACATCGGTTCCGAGCTCGGGTGCAAAGCTTCTCCGCTGGAGAAGAGCCTGATATGTGCTGCCGGCACGAAGCAATTTATGAGTACGATTCCTCCTCACAGCGCCGTAAATGTTCAGTCGTCAGAATCGTAAGCCGGAGAGCCTCGGCTCGAGTGAAGTTTGATCATTGCGAGAATGCAGACAATCAGAAGATCACCGAACAGCAACAAGCGCAGGATGTTATGGAAACTGAAAACCGCATCACGGGTTTGACGGTTCGTTGGATACATGTTGAGTCCGACGGTTGTCAAGTATTGACGGCGATTCAGTTTTTGCAATTCTGCTCGCGGGTTCTCCAGACATATTCCTGCAACAACAAGCTGTCGCCGAGCGCGCTTTAACACTCTCTCTAGCGATAGGGCAGCCGCGATCATCGAAAAAGATGTAATACAAGACAAGCAAAATCATATGAGAAGGGCGGAAGATATATCCGCACCTTGCGGCAGGAGGAAGATTGCCGCGTGTTTCAAGAGCTGGGTGTACATTCTGAAGAACGCCAGAGCCAAAATGTGAGGGAAGAATCCGTTGGCATCCTCGAGTTTTGAGAGAACAACTGACGCCACTTGCTCGGAGTTGCACCGATCGAGAACCTTTCCAACTTTTTTTTCTAGGTCTGAAATATGCTTCGCAGCGAGAGCATCAATAACCAACGTGGCTTTAAGAATAAAGTAGTAATGACAGAACTGCAAACATTGTGCTCCGATGCTGCCGAAGTAACCAACCAACGTCGAGCTCACATTGTATTCGCTCCAGTCATCATAGGTGGCACTGAGGGTTGTAAATGCGAAAGTTCCGTGCTCACAGATAGACCACTTTCGAGGCAATTTCCGAGAACACATGAATCGACGACTGAGGAGAATGTTGAAGGAATGTTTATCAATTTCCGTTATTACGGAAAATCAATCTGTTTCTATCCTATCAGTTATATTTACCGAACATGAATGTTCCGCTCTAGTTCTTCGGAACAATCACTCAACATCGGAGCGAAGGTAGAGAATATTGACCGTGTTCCCTCGACAACAGCGCGATTTCTCGGAAAGCGGCTTCCTATGGGGGTTATGCGATCCGACGGTCCCATGGAATCTGTCGAAAGACGCGAGAGTGAGGTTCCTGTATCCGTTTCGGATCCTCACGAGGAACGATGGTACTCTTGGAGTGTGACCCGTGACTGCAGCGAGGTGCTCCAAGCACACGACGGAACAGATGATGATTAAACAGGCTTCGAAAAGCGGATAAATTCTGGAGAATGCTTCCATGTCGAACCAATCGCTGGGGGTGTCAAACTCCATGTATTTCGCGTCAGCCAGCAGCTCTCCCCGTTCCACAGACTCAGACAAAGTGGTGTCAATCGCTCTCAGAGCTGGGTCCCTGAAGTATCGTTCTTTATCTGCGCGCGAGTAACTCGAATATGTCGACGGAACATTCCCAGTCTGAAACCATCGATCGATTGTTTTGCTCACTCGAACTGGGATCAGGAGCAGCTGGCCCGCGGCAGCAGAGCGTTGAATCATGCGCAGCCCCGGGTCTTTTTGAAGGAAAAAATCATAGTAGCCGAAAGTCCTCGACGATTTCTCTTCCGAACTGGAGAATTTGAAATGATTCCTCTCCAGAGGCCTTCCTGCGAGTCCTCGCTGTTGCTTGTTGATGTTGCAAAGGCATCTGCCACGCACAAGTCCCAAGCGCAAGGCGGTTGGAGAGAAACCAGCCAGTGCCAATCGGAAATCTATTACTTTCACACAAACTGTATCAAGTCTGGGATTGAGGAAGAAGGACATGAAGAGATTAGTGTAAATTTTCCCGATGAAGAAGCACAAGGCGAGAAGACTGCCCATCAGAACCAAGTGGAAATATTTCCAAATGTTCGCCCTTATCTCTACGCACGATATGAAACTCAGCAATGTATTGATGAAAAGACTGTGGAATGTGTTCAGCTCCAGCCACGAACTTATTCCCACGATAACGAACACAGCGAGCAGAGTACAGATCCAAACATCAGCCTTGAATGGCTCAAACAGCGCTGAGATGTCGACTTCCCGCCGACGAATGTGGAAGAAACAGTCTAATGCTGTATTCCGATACGTCGAATATTGCTTCACCATCTGACCTTCGTAGAGAGAACGAGCTGGGGTTGATAAACGGAAGCTGGTTTTGATAATGGCGGCCTGGCATGATATCGAGGTCCACATGAATGAATGTACGAAACCTGCGAGAGTTTTCCTCTCGGTGTGGATGGCGCCCACAGCACAAACTTCTTCCGTAGGCAAACAGGTTTCGATGGTCGCATTGACGATCCAAGAAGCGAGATGATCGAAGTGTCGAACACACTTGAAATTTCGAGTTCCATCCCTCCCCAAGAGGATGGTGTTGACATAGAAGGTGTTCCTCGCTCTCACAGACTCGCCAATAGAGATATGCAAGAGACAGTTGTGACGGAAATTTTGGAATGGATCCGGGGTAGGACGATGACGTTCCGAGTACCAGGGCGTTTCGGAGATGACAATGACTCGCATGGAGGTCTTAAATACATCGAGATACAGAGCCGATTCCCTGAAGCCCGAAGCTCTGACGAGACCCGGCCGTATCGACAGCGCAAGTAAGCTCGAGTTGGTTCTGAAACTTTCACGGCGGAGAAAGGTTCCCGTATCTAGAATTAGTAGTCGTGCCGACGGAACGTTACGTCGAAGAGCGAAAGTCTCAGCCTCGTGTGCAACATCCATCGCGGTGACCGGTTCGAAAGCTCCGCATTTGATGGAAGCCGAAAAGAAGACGAAAAGTTCGATAATCTGTGCCCGAATCATGCTGCGGAGCTTCTCAGGAGTGGGATGATCAGGAGGTAGCAGATTCGTTCCGTCGGACTTCCCTTCGCTGGCGCGGTTTTTCAGGTACTCAGATGCTCTGTCCACGGAAAACCACAAAAATACGTTGCTCCCGGGCTGAAACCGTTCCTGGACTCGAGTCGTGATTTCTGAAGTCGCGAGAAGACTCGGTTGCTGAAGTTTCGACCTTTGTGACTCGTGGGTTCCCGCTTGCGGCTCGAGCGGACGGAGTCTGTGGTCCGGAGTCGATTTGTTGTCGCTGACAGCAGGTTCGCTGGAACGTTGTGGACATCGAGTCTGCTCATCTCGCTCAACCTTGGTACGATGGGATAGAAGAGATGTTGATCCATAGGACTGTGCTCCAGTGATACGGATCATGGGAGAAGATCGAAATAGCTCTAAATTCAGGAGTTCTTGTTTTTCAAGACCCAATTGCAGGAGATCATCTAGGACGATCCCTCATCTTACCTGCCGCGGCTCATTCAGCTTTCAGATCCATAAGGCACAGCCTGCGTCCATTCTGCTCCGTGTTTCATTATCTAGCATCGTCTTGGCAGTACGACGGTGGGCTCCAGCTTGGCATTCAGGTTTTCGTGATCGGGCAGCTTGGAGGAATGTCAATAATTCACTCGAGTTTCGTCGACTCGTGGAAGCCCCTCTTCAGGGTTGCAACCCCGAGGGAAGAGACTCTGCCGTAGGGCTGCATTTATCTGCGTTGTCGTCTACCCGCTAGGCCGACGCTCGGAAATGCATTGCTGTGCTAGAGGGAACCGGCATGTGCTCAAATAACCAATTGGATTGGACTGGATTGGATTTATTTTGATCTTCCATATGCACATGTGGTCCCCTAGGGTTGAGTCGTATTGCGTTCACAGATCTTGTCGCTCCCAGTTAGTTAGGGTCACCTTCGTCTTTCGCAGAACTTCATGTTGGAGCCGAGATGCCACTTGGTGAAGTTTAGGAGAGGACTTTCTCGTCTCAGGCTGTGAAGGTGGTTAGTACCGCTAGTTCACTAGTCCTCAAGCCGGATCCTCTCCCTTGCCGATCCGCTTTTCCAAATGGGCCCTTGCTCACATAGTGAAACATCATGGAAGAGGGCGTGTTCTCGTATCGAAGTTCCAGTGGCGGTCTCGACCCAGGCAGAACAACGCGTCGTGAGCTTCTACTGTGTGGCACACACTAGCTGAGCTTCTTCGAAGATAAAACTCCAAAGTACGGTCACCGCGTGGCCCAGAGCGGCCAATTCGCTCGCAGCGACAATCCGCTGTCGCTTCTGGGGCGTCCTCTGCGCTGAGTCCGAGCTCAGACCGAAGACTCACGTTTCTGAAGTCTCTGAGAGAGCGCGGTCAGAGGATCTGGGTCGGTGATCCCGGAGTCGATCTGACCGTACTCTTCGGGGTCTGGGTAGGCGAATCTTGGCTCAATCTGTCCATACTTTCGGGGATCTCATCATTTCTCAAGGTTCCTATTCGGCGATCCTCAAGGTGCAGAGGGATTCACCCCCGGACGAGCGGAGACAGTTGTGACATTACGGTGGTTTAGTGCAGGACCTCAATACTCAATGACCTTGGGGGTAGGACTCCGCCTCGTGTGTAGGGCGCCATGTGTCGGAACGAACACTCGCACAGGCTGAGCACTCTTGCCTCCAGGCTAGGCTCTGCAGCGGTTATTTAACCGCGGTAATAACCGCAATAACCGCGAATAATTTGCGGTTATTAGCCGCAATAATCGCGAGCGAATGGCGGTTAAAACCGCATTCAAGCGCAATTTTCAACCAAACTCAAAATCGAGGGTTTATCTCATCTGACAAGCACATGATTGTTCGGGAAAGCGTATCATCTGATGAGCATACTCAGGAGGACTGAGATCTGAAATTAGGCGCTGATAATTGAACAGAGATGAACTGACAGACGTGAAATATGCTCTCAGCATTCAGCTCGGCTCAGCGGATGTGCAGAGACAATGCTCCGCGGAAATGTGATCTAATGATATTTGAGCAGAACTTCCAGGATTCATGAGACGATCGACTCTGCTTGGCATATTTAGTTCGCTCGCCGAGCTAGTGACATGTTGTGTGATGGCTCCCGTTGAACGAAGTTCTAATGTGGTTCCGAAATGAAGACTCGACCAGCAATCATACCTAGAGATCTCACACATCACCTACGGCCTCTTGATGTTTCCATTAACAGGCCGCCCAATGACTCCATGAGAGAGCACTGTACGCGGTGGACGCAATCTTCCAGACAGAAGGTCTACGCATCCGGTGAGATCAAGAAACCAAGCAGAGTGAAAGTAGCTATCATGTGCGTCGCACCCGCATGTTAAGGCATCCATTGAAGAATCGTGATGGAGTCCTCCGAGATAACGGGGATCTCTAACACTCGGGCACAGCAACGATGATCTCAGAGCCGAAAGCAGCGACTTGGAGTCCGAGAAAGCTGCGAGCTGCTCGAGGGAGGACATTCATGAGGGCATTGACAGTTTGAGACTGGTTCCCAAAGAAGTACAAGGGAATCAGGACATCGAGAAATCTGAGAGCATCGCGGGAGGATGGACCCGAAGTTTCTGACAATATTCATCGGATGGGAGGCTCTTCAATACAAGTGATCTAGGTTGTTCTAGATTATGCAATTGTGTCGAAAATTTTGTGACTTGCGATCAGGCTTCGCAGGGGTTATTCCACCGCGAGCTATCGAGAGCGTATCTCGGCGACTCATAGGAGCAGGTTTTCCAAATCAGCTGCTCCTCCCGAGATCGCGACTTCGGAGAGAGTGGGCGCCACTCCTCCGTGCCATTCTCTACACGGTGTAAACATTGTCGTTCCCCATCGGAAGCTCCCGCACGTGGTCTACTCGTTTCGCCTCGGAGCTGTCGTGAGGAATGATTCTTGCCTGAAACCAATCTGTGACTGTGAGCGCTTTGAAAATGTGTTCGCGCAGAGACGAGCATGAGGAGTTCCGCACCCTTCGTAACCCAAAGAGTTGGGTATGGTATTGGTATCAAAAGGGCTCAGATAAGGCTCGATGCATCATTTGTCTCAAAGTGAGTTCTCGAGGCTTCTTCCAGCGAGCAATGATGAGTGATCGAACAGCGAGGCTCATATCCACTGCTACATACTAGGAATTCGTTCGATCACGGATTCGCTATCGCGTATTATTCACCTCATAGATCCCAATAATCTCACCGATGACTTGCGAGAACGAAACATGCAGCAGTTACGATTTCCAGATTCTGAAAAGTGCCAGAAGCGCGAGCACGCTCATAGTACACTTGGAGAAACAACACGAGATCAATAAGTTCAGTCCGGTTCCCGAATCTAGAGGACAGGCCACGCTCCATCGATTTGTCGCCGATACATCTGTCCTAGGAAATCCGCATGAAATTCCAGAAGGGGAGGAACTTTGGGATAACACGGGAGCTTAAAACACATGCAGGCCGTTGAAGAAAACAAAGCAAGCGCCAATCGATAGTTTCCTCACCAGGAAGCACAGTCTCCGGAGCGGAATCCTTCGTCTGGTTTCCGAATCGAATATAAGCTTGAATCAAATTATTTCAGATCCTTTGAGGAGAGTGTTGAGTCTCGCATAGCCCGCTGATCCACCGCCTCCCGAGTCAATCGCCACGGTAAGGAAGATTATACAGGAGGACGCAGCGAAAGTTCGGAATGATCTACGGATGTCGCTCACGGTTGTTCGCCAGAAAGGTTCGACTATTTTCACGGGAATGTCTTCATCTATCACGCTCATTCCGATGCCCTATGTTTGTAGCAACCGTCGTCATCATATATAACGTTATTATATAATATCCATAGGTCACAAAGTCTCTCTTTCGTTCGATGAGACTACCGTTCGCGGGACAGACCGATACCTCACCGTTAACGTACATCATTCTGAACAAATCTTCGGGGCTTCCAAAGTCGCTCCTCTCGGCCTTGTTAGAGTCGAAAATCGAGCCACGGGAGAATATTTGGGAGACATCATCAACCAGCGATTACGTCGTTTTGGTTTCTCGACGGAACATGTGATGGCGGCCGCGACTGATGGAGCCTCTAATGTCCTAAGGGCAGTCGACTTGATGGGCCTTGAAAGACAGAAATGCTACGCCCACGGGCTAGATCTTGTGGTGAAGAAAACCATCTACGGTCGGACGGCTACGGCATTCGATTTATCGATTCTCGGATCCTCGAGTTCCCAATCGGATGACGAGCTGGACGAGGAACTGGACGAGCTCGCGACGAGCGAATCAATCGAATCAGAAGGGGTAAACGCACCCGAGACGACAACAGACGGCGACGAATTTACGCTGGATGATAGAAGCGAGCAACTCACGGCAACAGTGCACCTCGGTGAAGCTCTCGAGCGTCTCCGAAAGAAAGCACGCGATTTCCGAAAAAAATCAATCTCATGGACGAGATCCGCCGATTGACCGCCAGCGAAGACTACAATGGACGGCAACTGCTCGTCAAAATCGACTGTAAAACTCGATGGAATTTGACTCTGATGATGATCGAGCGTGCCCTAGAAATTCTCCCAGCGATGAACTTCGTGCTTTGTCGCCACGGGGATACCATAAACACGGATGATTCTCGTGCTTTGAGGAGTGTCGCTCTCCCCTGTCAAACGAGCCATTCTGAACCTCTGTGATAACAAGACCACGCTCAGCAATGCCGACAGGATCTTCACATGCCTCCTTAATGATCTCCAGGATTCGAGAACCGAGTTAGCTCTCCTCCTGCGGGAGAATTTGATGAAAGAAATCTCTAAAAGGAGGACAATCTTGTCTACGGCTCTGGCGGTACTAGAGGAGCCTAGGTATGACTTCAACTTCGAAAGGATGTGTGGCCTGAAAGAACCTTCGGATGAGGAGCTCCTCGATGTTTTCGCACAAATCACAGATGCACATGAACCCTTCGCCCCGCCAGAGCCCGATCCCGTTCCGCGAATTTCAGTGAGTTGAATGAGCCGATGCAAGTCCAGTCAAGCAGAATTTTTCCGCCATTGAAAATGTTCCACTTCCAGAGAAACATCTCATGGGATTCCATTTACGAGCCTCCCGGATCTTTCGCGACTGCGGGAGCCGCGATCGACAGAAGACTGAACTTGGCACGAGAATTCAGGCTTCATAAAGCCGGGGGCGGTCATGGCCGTCTTCTCGACCGATGCCTGAAAGCTTTATCGGGAATCCCGCCGACATCCGTACAGGCCAAAAGAGACTTCAGTTCGGTTCGATTATTGTTGGGGGAGAACCGCGCGAGGATGAAACCGAGCACCCTCGACGATATATTCTTCTTGCGAAGAGCATTCCAGAACGAACTCTTGTGACGCGAAAATTGTGTTACAGAGAACTAGTCTCTCCACCATGTGCCGCAGTCGTTGTGTACATATATTGTCCAGTATCTCTCACAAGCTGATGCTTTCTTAACGTTAATCATAAACTTCCCTTGGGCAGGGTTGCTCCACTAAGAAGCATACTCATTTGTTCGTTCTGTCGTATTTCTGCCTATTTTCGCTTCATCCATGCCGAAGATATGGGGTGGCGCTTCGAAAAACCAAGTTGTCGGTTCTATGTCTATGGAATCATCTGGTTTCCGACGTTATCGCTATGAAACTCATTGCAAAATATCCCAGCCATGCCCAAGATCACTCTCTGGATGGCTTGCGGTTATTTGCGGTTATAACCGCGGTTATGAGGTTGCGGTTATCGGTTAACCGTAACCGCGGTTATTTGAAAATGCGGTTATTTGCAAAGCCTACTCCAGGCTCCTCGCCCATGGTCTTACGCGCCTGTTTTCCAGCCCACAACTCCAGCACCAGCAATACTGAAAACTTAAGTCGGTGTCGGATCCGGGGACATCGGCCCACTTGTTTTTCACCAGTTGATCTTAGGGGGCCCTATCCCGAGGCTTCTCTCATTCTCCTATCCGATTTTGAAGATATCTGAGATGCGGTCAGAGATAGTTTCCCAGTTTTGAGTGTTCTTCAGCATAGTTGGTATGAGATCATCTGGCGAGTGTGTGCGCAGCAGTGTTGTGTTTGCCGTTGCTCCGTAGAGATCGAACTTGCCGCAGTTGAAGATGATGTGTTCCGGAGTATCTTTCGCTCGTATCGCGAAGGACACAGGTCTTGGTGGGTTACAGTGTGCCCTGTATTACCTTGTTCTGAGCAGCTGAAGCATGGAACTCGATATCTACTCTGTGATTCTACAGGAGTTAAATCCAATATTGACGGATCCTGATTGAGTACTCAGGCAGTAGTACTCGAGCCGTGTAACAAGCGTTCTCGCTGCGGTTCTTCTCGAAGATAGTGATTTCTCCTTGCTCGTTCGTCTAGGTCAGTCGAGATCGTGCACGGTGATGACTATTATTGCCTCCTTCCTGATTTCGCCAGTGTTTTTGTTTTTCTCTGCGATGATTTTCGTGAGTTGCTCGCTTGCTCCCTTTTCGTTAACCCGGATGATGACGTTGCCTTCTCCGATCCCATGAGCTCTCTGGAGTCTTCCATCCAGTTTGTCCGGGTTCAATCAACTCGGTAACGTCCTCGATTTCGTTGAGGGAGTTTTCACTTCACTCTTCCTCGGAACAATGGTGCTCCTATTCTCTTGGGGGTATAGTTTGATCCGACGTCGTCATCCCTTCGCGCAGAGTTCAGCCTGGATCTGCCCATCTGAGCCGGGCACACATCGAGCTGCACGAGTAGCGTGCAGCACGATGTTCTTCTCCTCCCAGTCAATGAGGCCTCTATGTAAAGCACGGATCAGGGACGGATTACGCTGAGAAATAGGAAGGAAACTCGAATTCAGCCGACCATAGACTAGCATGGTTGGGTACGAGATTGTCGATGCTGATTCTGATCTGGCCGTATAATGCAACTCGAATCATTCGTTTCGAGACCTGTCATCACTGGCGCATCTAGCTCAAGCGGCGCCCGGGGCAAACCGGCAAAAATTAAATTTCTGCTGCAGTGGAGGAGATTGACAGAACTTCGGATTCGTCTGTCTCTAGCTTTGCGCCCTCAAGAGGTAGATATATAAGCCTGTAACAACAAGGTGTTATGCCTGTTGTCGCTGTTTCCGAGCCCATGTGTGAGTCTTTGGTTCTCTGTTCCGAGCTGTTCCATCGCCTTCTTCATTACTGTTAGCTCGTCGAGCAAGAAGTTATTGCCTAGGTGTATCGATGTCAGAAGATATTCGGAATTCGCAAGCTGCCGCTCTGCACGTTTGGATGTTCCCCTCGCTTTGTCGCAGATCATGTTGGCAAGCTTCTTTGTCTGGACCTCGGTGATCGTGTTGGTTTTTGTGGCCATTCCGAGCAACTCCTCTCTCAGCCTGACTAAACGTATCAGAGCCTCACCGCCTTTCTTTTAAGACTCCGATGGCGACGTTGCGGTTGCATACTTTTCCTGAGCGTTGAACTCGTTCTCCTTCCTCTTTGCATTCCGTCGTGATTCCTCTGGCGATATTTGTTGTCCTTCCTTCATGTTCTGTACCTGCTCCCGGGGGTTCCGTTCCATCGTCTTTTTATCCTCCATTGGTTTCAACGGCTGATTGTTCTGCTTCTTCGCTTTGCCGGGTGTTCTTCGTGGTGGGTGGTTGGTTGGTTGCTTTCTTGTTACTGCGTTGCCGCTTATCTGCTGCGACACCTGAAACCCTAGACATCTGGGTTCGAAGATTTTGTGGTGACATTTGTGTGTGCTGTCAGAGTTGGTGTATACCGTGCTTGGTGTGCTCGCTGTTCTCCGTATGTGGTTGCTGTTTTGGTTTTCCGAGACCGATTCGTCAATGCTGTACCCGACCTGAGCTTCGCTGTCGAAACTACACCAGGATCCTATGTAAGTGAGCTTCTCCGCTATGCGAGCGAGCTCCTGAGTGACCTACTCTCGTCCTGAGTCTGTTTAGTCAGGTCTTCATTTGGATCTCCGGTTATTTTTGATAACTTCCCCGGAGCGTCGTTGAACACTCATGTTGCGTTCCGCGCCGCGGCGTGATTCTGGGGTCGATGTGGCCGAGACGGAGTGGAAAAACTTCTCCGCGATGATCCACTGAGGAGTTACGAACACCATGAGAGGTCAGCTCAGGCTGATCATAGATCTCATCATGAACCACCCGTCCCTGAGTGAGATCGATTGAGCTGTCCTAGATGAGCTCTGCATGGACGCAGGGCACGGTGGAATTCCACACGATCGAGATTTTTGACACAGGGCACTGCGCTTCGAGCCAGAGATGGATCCCAATGGCACTCTAACCACTCCAAGGCGGGTGGATTCTTGCATCAGAATCAAGAGACGCATGCAAACCAGAGTCGCATCGAGAACGAGATGCCGAGTCGTCGGGGATCCAGCCAGTGATCTATACCACAATTCCATATGGCAGCGGAACGGAGTGATCGTATTCATAGTCCAGTCTCGACAGAGTATCGGCCAATACCCAAGACTCGATAATGCTCTCCGAAGAATGAGGCTAATTGATGCCTCTCGCAGAAGCCAACGGCACCGCAGCCAGCTCTGTATCGAAATCGCACGAGATGCTTCCTGTCGTTTGATTCTATCGCGACGATTTTTCCGATCGAGCCCCAAATCAGGAAACCGAACAAGTTAATCCTTCATTCCAGGTCGCTCTTGAGTATTGGGATATCTGGGGAAGACATTCATTCGTAGGTGGTAGGAGACAGGGAGGAATCGAAGGATTGACGTACACGATACTAAGAACTCTTCTGAATTCCAGTTCGAGGATCGGATGTGACGTTATTATGATGAGAAAGAGATCGGAATATCGGAAGATTCCAGCTCAATGATTCTCGAACGGCCGAGGTCTGCAGGGAGTTTGCCCGGAGCTTCAAAGTAGGCTGAGCGGTAGCTGGACGGAAGTGTCGCAACAAGAATTCCTGCGATCATCTTGAAGATTGGACCTCCCGTTTGTTGACGACAACGATGTCTCGGTGACAGCACAGGATGGCAATGATCAGAAGATTTCTGGAGGATGTCGCTCACCAATTCTCGAAAGACAACACCACCTCGACCTCATCAATGGAAGAGGCCCATTACGAATCTTACCTTCAAAATGCTGCAGACAGACTTGAGAAGAAAATGAGGGCGAACGATTGCCCTAAGGAGGAACTCGTTAACTTCGAAATCCTCGGACGCTTTGGCAAGGGCTTCAATGGATCAGTGTTCAAAGTACGACATCGGAGAAGATCAATTTTCGCGTTGAAAGTGCTCCCGAAAATCTCGTTCACTGAAGAAACCGCCGCATCGCATGGGCTCTTGGAGAAGAAAATTCAGTATGCGGTCGACTCCCCGTTTATAGTGAAAACATTTCATGCGTTCCAGGACTTTCACAATCTCTACCTGGTCATGGAACACGCTGTTTACGGCGATCTCGAGTGCGCCTTCGAGACAATAACACGGTTCGCTTCGGAAAATCTGATTAAAGCATTCGCAGCCCAAATCGTCCTAGCACTCGAGTACCTACACGCTTGTCACTACGCCTTTAACGATTTGAAACTGGCGAATATTCTGTTGTTCGAGGACGGATATCTGAAACTGTGCGATTTGGGATTCGTCAAGAAAGTCAGTGAGGAAATATCCTTCTACTACGGCCAGGATTGGTGGGATGTTGGCAGGACGCTGACCACGCTCGTCCTCGGGAGACCGCCTCGACTAAGGAGACTTGAGGACTCAGTTGATACCTACTTCGACATCTTCGACCACGAGCCGAACTTTCCGAAGTTTGTCCTCACCGAGGAGGGAAGGGATTTCCTGGCGAAGCTTCTCAAGAGAGACCGAGATATCCAACTCGGCGGGGGAGAGCACGGCGCTGCGGATGTCAAGCGCCATATTTGGTTCAGTGACGTCGACTTCCTCGCAGTTTTCCACAAGAAGCTGCCGATGGGATTAATGCTTCCGCCTGACATATCTCCAAAGACTGTTCGTCCATTGACTGAAATCCCTCGAAGCACAGAGCCGGTCCCAAATCAGGGATGGTTCACAGATTTCTAGTCCGGTGACACCGTATTGGTTTCCTGTGTTGAATTTTAGGTATCTGTATGGTATTAAAGCCGTTGTCCGTTTCATCGCGCGTCGTATGTCACCGGCGCAGACTGTTCATTCGGCAGGGAAAAGGAGTGGATCTTAATCCAGGTGGAGCCGATCCTCAACCGACCTCAATCTGGGCCTTTGGAGGAGCCTGCTCATTGAATACTCGTGCAGTCGAAATCCCGGATCTGGCCCAGACCCACCGCCGGCTCACGGATCCTGAACGAAAATTCCGACAATCCGATGAATCGATAGCCTCATAGACTAGCAGAAAAACCGCGAGCACTTGTCAGCTCACGATTAGAAAACCTCGGTATGACGAGAAGACCCTTGATCTCCCCAGAGGAATTTGTCCACGGCGCCACTGCGATTGACCCGCAAAGAGCAGAGCCGAATCTTTACCAGACAGCTATTCTCGAGTCTTGTGAGCAGGTTTGAACGCTCCTCGGGGAGAACAGGTTATTGACAGGATACGCGGTATGACCCCGCCAGCTTTCGGACCGAAACGTCGCTAAATCAGAGAGAATCAGGGCTCCGATCTCTTCCCTGCGGGTTCGCGTCGACCCCGGAAGCTTCGATGGTGGCGATGAGCTTTAGAGGACTTTCAATTGATCGCTTGCCGGAAGCTCCGAGGCGATCTGACGTCCGAAGGAAGCGGCATACATGGCCAAGCGACGTCATGAGTCTCTTTCCACCGTTGAAGTAAAATCACTCAGAGTTCAGACATGAAGGTTAGAATCGCTCACTTGCTTTGGCTGGATGCGGGTATTCCTTAAAATACTTGAGGAAATTCTGAACCCTTCCGAAACGCGCTCGAGATAAACCACATGGAAAATCGTACACCAAGAACGAAGATCCAGGAGCATCCACACCCTGGGAGCGCCGGCGAAAAACTCGGTTCGCGCACGACATAGGGTCTGATGAAATAATGATCAGATACGGAAATAGCGTTTGCTCTCGAAGTTTTGTTCCGAGAGCGTCTGGCCCGGTCGATCACTATGTCTTGGGGGCGTACGAAGCGCGTCCCGTTTGACGTTTTCGAGACTCTGTCTACATCCCGTAGAATATCAAACCTGAGATCACCAATTCGATATCCTGAGTCGCGGATTATCATCTACAACACAGTACAACAGATCTCCGTGATCCACCTTGCAGGAACCGAAAGCCGTGGAAGGCTGTTATTTCTTCCTTCAATAACGCCGGTCATGCACAGGTTCATTCCTAATTCGCGTTCCACGTCATCGAGGCCACCCTGCGTAATCAAAAAACACACTTGATAGGTTTTGTGCTCACCAACCCGACTCATCGCAATCCAGGATTCCGCGCCGAGTTCCATTTCCCATCGAGAGCTCTCTGGAAGAATTGTAACGGATATTTCCTTGTTCCGTTCCGAGACTCACTTCTTCGCAGCCTAGCGGATGCTCAGCCGGTTTCACGGACCCAAACCGTCGTTACAGCATCCCGGAGTAATTTCGTAGCATACTCGATTCCGTTCCTTTCTCTATGAGCACGCATCTCAGCATCAGCAGAGCAGATAGCTGATTCAAATTTCCACAGAGCCCCCGTGAATCCATCTCGCATTCATCGAATTTCCATTGCCAAACCGAGGCGAGACCATCTCCAGGATAGGTTCGAGCTTACAGTGAGAGCGTTTCGCGCTGTTCGAATTTCAGCTAGGTACGGTAAAAATCAGCCGTGTCTCGGGAGGAGTCCGAGTATTCCTGAGTCGGGTCAATCGGAGGGAGCCCTCTCGAGGAATTTCGGCCATGGTATCGGCCCCCGCGATGGGGGGCCGATACTGCTCGGGCTTCTAGCATTGTCGAATTGTTTTCCGGTCAGGTTCGTATGGAGTCCGTTGTACACCGCAAGGTTTCCTTTCCGTCTCAGTTCCAGAGAGAGCTTGTCAAAGGGAGAATTGGCTCTTGGAGCTTTCCGAAAACCCAGAATTCATGCCCTCTTCCGAGCTCTCGACTAAGTTAATTCAAAACCCGTTCGAGGTATGCAATCTATTCGGGAATGGCGGGATTCCGCAACATTTGATGGGAATCAGACAGGCAGAGTGAAAAGATTTCCAACTCTTTGATGTGAAGGTCCTCGTTCTGAGATGGTACGTGAGCCACGTGACTTTAAGCAGCAGCTACGTTTCCAGTTTGTCGACACTCTGACTTCTTACCGACTCTCAGTTGCACTAGTTTCCTCCTAATTCCGTTTACAATGATCATTGAGTGCCGTTATGGGATGCAAAGCTCGCCGCCTTTCACATTTGATCATCACGGAGGCGAGGCCGTGCTCTTGCCTCCGAAGTCTTCGACAGCTGGAAATATAAAAATCTCCTTCACGATTCGAGGTGATCACGAACGGGCAACGATTCTTCTTGCATGAGTGGAAGGAATGCCCCAAATAGAATAATTGTATGTGCGACAGACGCAAGCCTCAATCTCCTCGAGGAGAGCGATGGATGGTTTCTGGACTGAACATTCGAAATGTGTACAAAAATTTTCATACAACTCCCATCAATGTGAACTTGCCGAATGGCGGGGCAGTCCCGGTTGTGTACTCTGCTTTTCTGTGGCGTGTATTCCCTGTTGGCGGAGAAAGATGCAGAGACAACACCGGACCGCTCTCGAATTGCTTGCTCAGCACATGGAGGGTCTTCAACCGCAGCTGGTGCTCGTGGATTCTCAACTGTGTTCCCAGAGACTCGTGCTCTTGTTTCAATTTCCTTCTTGCGAGTGAGCCTATCCCAAAAAATCCAGCCAGGCCCTATTACCCTGGGAAAGAATTTTCGGGTTCATGATTTTGCTCTGGAAGTGAGCATGTTCACGGCTGTCGACCTCGTTTTCGTGGCTAGACCCCCGAGTCGCATTCGTCGAGCTTCTGGTCACAGACTTCGTGCGGATAATAACTTCATCAAGTTCATGTTGAAGCCGCATGAATCTGACGAGAGCAGAGTCCGGCGCTTATGTTAGAAGTGCGGTGAAACGCCAACGATGCAAGCCTTGCGGGAATCGGTCGAAACACCAACGAAGTAGGAGGTTGGCGCTCAGCGTTCGAGGGCCGAGTCGGGATTCCACATCCCACCTATTTCAAGCGCAGCGCGCCAGCCCGTCGACGAGACGCTCAACGATCGAAATATCCAGCCTGTCCTAGGGGCCGTGAGGGACAACATCTCGTCCCCGAAACCAACTTCCGCGTCATGAGTCTCGAAACTGTCCATCTCCTATTCACTCGCTCCATGAATGCCACGATTTGCTGTGATTTCATATAAAGGATCTCGGCACTTTTGGCCTTGGGTCAGGGATTCGAATGAGATATATTGTTGTGGATACCCCATCCCAGGAGAACACTTTCTGTCCTGTCGGCGGGCTCCTAGCTGCCTTGGTTTTTTTTTTAATAGCATGAAACATCTTCTGGACCGATGAAAACCGAGCGAGATTTGGAAACTTAAAATGCTCATATCTGCGTTATCCGAAAGAGTTCAGAGCTCATAGAGTGGGTTTTGGAAAGCTCGTGAATCCAGCTTTCCGATGCGTCCGTCAGAGTTTTTCCACGATCAATTTTAATACCTTCAAAATGACCATCTTCAAAGTGAATGTGGTGGTTCCGGGACCAATCTGACCATACTCTTCCAAGTCTGGAGGGGTGATTTCGGGGCCAATCTGACCATAGTTGTTAAAAGCTGGAGGGGTTATTCCGGGACCGATCTGACCATACTTCTCGAAAGCTGGAGGGGTGATTCCGGGGCCAATCTGACCATACCTTTGGGAGTCTGGGCGGGTAATTCCGGGATCGATCTGACCAAACTTTTGGGTGTCTGGGCGGCTGATTCCGTGTATTCCACGGCTCAGAATATGATTTTCCCTTGCTCGGGGCCTTCCACCATCAAATATTCTGGAGCATGAAACTCGATGAATTCAGGGTGACCAACGACAGTTTTTCAGTTTTTTCACCTTGGTCCCCCAAATATTTTTTTGATCTATCAATCGCATTGTTCTCGCACTGAAGGGGGGCATAATATGGCACAAACTAGAAAGTGGTCAACCTCCAGGAAGTGGGTTAGAAACATTCACTTTGAAGATGGTCATTTTGAAGGTATTAAAATTGATCGTGGAAAAACTCTGACGGACGCATCGGAAAGCTGGATTCACGAGCTTTCCAAAACCCACTTTATGAGCTCTGAACTCCTTCAGATAACGGAGATATGAGCATTTTAGGTTTCCAAATCTCGCTCGGTTTTCATCGGTCCAGAAGATGTTTCATGCTATTAAAAAAAACAAGGCAGCTAGGAGCCCGCCGACTGGACAGAAAGTGTTCTCTTGGGATGGGGTATCCACAACAATATATCTCATTCGAATCCCTGACCCAAGGCCAAAAGTGCCGAAGAACTGCCGAGACCCTTTACGAAGAGAGGAGTGTACATGATACTCGGAGATTATGAGAGCATCGCGGTTCACTTGAAGAACAACCCCTGCTAGAAAGTCCGTCCCGCCCAGAGCCCATTCCCGCCAAACTCCACCTTGGACCAGTCCGAATGCGAGTGTTAGATTCAACTTCATCAGCATGAGATCGTGAGAGGTTTTCGGGTCCGAGAGTGAAGCCGGTTAGATGAACGCTGGCTGCATGGAGGTTACTGCGGCAAGCTACCGCCTGTACAGCTTCAAGTCACTCTGGTTTAATGGTGCTAAGACTTTGGAAGCATGTTGAACTTTTCTCACTCTCCATGAGATGTGATCATTCCGCTGACCAGGTCATGAAAGCGAGGTGTTCGCTTATGGCGTGAGAATTCGGCGGGTCCATGAGGTTCTCGCGCAGAAGAAATGGCGCGCTCATGCACCAGACACTCGCAGGTGATGTGAGTCCTGTGTGGGATCTTTCCGAATGGCAATCTCTAGCTGTTCGAGTGTTGAAAAAGAATCGTGTCGAACAGAATTTTCCGTGCTTATGTGAACCGGTCGTGAATACTTCTCGCAATGGGCGACACGAAATTCGATGGAGATTTCCTGAACGTGTTGAGTGAATGTGGGAGAGCGGAGATTTTCCTGGATAAAGTGTTCGGCTTCCTCCATCGGCGGTAAGTTCCAGGTTGACGGGCTGAATCTTCGTCTGTGGACTCCTGGCTAGAAGTAGGGGGCACGCTGAATTGAGACCCGACGATTCTAGAGCAGGAAGATAATCGATTGCTACTCCGAAAACAAAATGCAAGCGTCCAGAACCACAAGTCTTTTCATCGCGATTTCTCTCAAACATATAGATATATTTTACAGGACCGATTTCTACAGAATCCAGGACCCAGAACGTGGTATACATGAAGGTTACCCGCACGGTTACGCTTCGAAAGTGGCCTACAATGCGTTCTGCAAATACAACAAGATAGCTAGGGATGAAGACGAAAAGGTGAGGCTCGTCAGAAGCAGGTTTCAAGATTGCTTACATGTTCCGCGATGTTGAGTATTGATATTGTCCATCGAAATCTGGCCCGAGAGGAAGCCTGACTCGTCTGGAGTTTCTCAGAAATTCAACTCAGATATGCATGTTGGTGGTGATGCGAGTGGCGCCCCGGACGTTGCGATCGAGGAGGAAGTGTACTCCATGGACGGAGAAGAAGTTTCAATCACGAGAAAAGGCGATGAAGTCATCGTAAACGTCCCGGGGACATCATCTGCTGAAGATGCAAAACCTTTCTCGGAATTCGGTCAGAAGAAAAATCCGAAAGGAGCCGGCGTAGGCCAGTCGACGAAATCAAAGAGGTATGAAGTTTGCGGACCTCGATTTGAGGAATCGCAAGGCCCCCTCGATCCTATCAGGGGCATTCAGCGCAAGCTGAAGCTCACGGAACGATTTTCGTCGAGAAGCTGCATCCATCTCCTTGTTTCTTCTTCAGCAACGACGCCTACAACGGAGCGGATTGTGAGGGCTACTGTTGGTCTCAGACACAAGATGACGTTGACGTCAAAGTCCACATCACTAAGGAGCACAAAAAGCTCCTAGTGGAGTATTCTGCTGGCAATCTGAAAGGTGAGATCCAGTTTTACCAACTATCTATGTTCGCTTCTCAGGGCCAACCTTGGGATTCGCCGCAGTTCGCGTGAGGTTCCTCAGAGCTTTGACGGAATGAATCTGTCCCACCTCTCTCCAGTTTCGATGAAGTTCTCGTGGATGATTTGTGTTCGTGTGCAAATCCCATTCAGAATCAAGCGAGTCGAATCGGGATCCATTTCACATACTTATTCGGGAAGAATTGTCGAATCAGAGCGCAATGAGCCCTGGATTCCCCAGATGACGAAAGAATCACCGATAATAAGACAGACATAAGACATTCCAGAATATGATTCACAGATACATTCGTTCCTCGAAATCCACATCATAATTCATTGCTCATTCCAGCTACTGCACTCCTCAACGGATCAAGGGTGACGCTCTTAGAAGGGAAGCTTAGCTATCCTATCAAGGAATCCGAGCTGGTTTGGACCGTTGCTTCGGGCGAATACATTCACGTGAGATTCCGTCATTGGGACTGCTGGGGCAGTCGAACATTTCTGGGCCATCTCATCTTCGGCGACCTAAGCGACCAGTCGATGGATTCATGAGTTCTAATCTCATTCGCGATTTAGGCGTCCAAAAATTACGGATTCTCGTTCGTATCGCCTGAACGCTAATTCATTCAAGGGTTTCCGCTTCAGATTGCTCTCGAAAAGAGTACCGAGAAATGGTGGGATCGACTGTTGGAGAACGAGGAAAAGATCAATCTGGGCGAGTTGGAGATAGAGAAGCGGTTCGATGAGCTAGACGATGAGGCGAGAATGAAAATCTTGCAGATGCAGCACGAAACTATGAATTCCGCCCTCGGTAGGCCTGACCCGAAAAAACAGGTGCGTGCGTTGTAGCTTTTCTTGAGCTATTTTTGGGAAGTCCAAGCATGCTCAGGATGATCGGAAACATGGCGCGAAATTTCGGTCATCGAAGAGAGAAAAGAAATGGAGAGAGAAGTTCTGGGAACAGGGAACCCCATGGTTCTGAGAGCGCCATCCGAGGAAGTCACGCCAATTCTCGATTCTGCATTAGGAGATTCGCTAGCTCGCAACGGAGAGACACTCCGGCTGATTTTCTTCTCCACGAAAGCTACACGACACATCCGTAAATGTCCTCTGACGAATACGTAGCTGAATTCCGTGGGTATGGGGACGAGAGTAGCAAGCTACCGGAGCGACCTTTGTGATGGCCGGACCTCGATTACATCGATTTCTTTAGGCTTCAAGTTCCGACTGTAAGGATCTCGATGATATCAACTTTGATCATACCACGGCCTATATCATAGATAAATACACTCAGGGGCCTCGTGTGATGTCTCCCTGCGAGGGTCTCTGCATCAAATCCTTTCGAGACCCCATCACGGGATCCGAGGAAATCTGCTGATTCCAGTGTCGTTCTATCATTCTGATGAGACCTAGTTGTGTTTTTTTTTTTCCATTCATCACTCATTCGAGACTTGGTTTCCGATGGCGTTTATGTTTCTTTTCCGTTGCAGGCTTACGATGAGATACTCAAGAAAGCATGGGACAAAGATGATTCACCATTCAAAGGTCAACCTTATGACCCATCGCTGATAGACCTCCAGATACAGGACTGAGGATCATGAAATATACGAACATATCTCCGAGGATATGTCTTGCAATATCTTGACAACCTTGAAACACCTGACTCATTGGTCTGATTGACTCCCCTCCCACCGACCGAACCGCGTTCTCTCCGCCCCCACAATCGGAGAACGGTTGAGATTCCATTCCCACCCAGCTTTGTGGAAACTGCCGCGTGAGAATTTTGAAACAACTCAGGCATCAGCCTCTAAACGCGCGGAATTCGTAAACGAAACAATATCCCGTGCAGCATCGACAAGAACCCGCCCGTGAATGATCTTCTTTGCAGCAAAGCGGAATAAAATCGAGATATTTCCGGTATCCATGCTTGGAATGCTCTTCAAGAACTCGCGGTTCGTCGAGTCGCGTACCGAGCAAGCGGTCTTTTCAACCGCCGGGCTCTATACGAAGTGTAACACCCAGATTTGGATGGTTGATCGGAGTTTCCAGACGGCGATGAACAAGGGAAAAACCATCGATCGAACTCGAGTCTCCGAATGTGGGGAACCTGGAACGTCCCTCAGTAGGAATTACTTCGGGTTCCCTTCTCATATTTCCCACCGACCGGCGACCGAGGTCGCGGAGGCTACGGCTGTGGGCTCGTCTGGCGAGATTTGAAAACTTGAAATGCTCATATCCCCGCTATCTGAGCCACGTGATCTCGGGCAAGTGTTGTGGGCCGTCGGGGTTCTCGGACAGTCCGCGGTCTCTACCTGCGGGCTTCCCATTGCGGCCATCCGAAAAAAATATAGAACGCGGGCTCGCGGTTCTGAAAACCACCTGCGGGCTTCTGCGAACGTTGGTGTGATGCCAGGTGTCGGCCAGTATCCGTATTGTTGCAGAGTTGTCTCTCATTCAGTCCTCGTATCAAGAGTAGGCTTCACATCGTTTTTTGCTTCGAAATCCACTCATTTCCGAGAAAAGATTACCGATGATTGACCTTTTTGGCGATTTGATCCTTTATCGAGTTGGACAGTGGGGAAACGTTTTTGTCTCCAAACACTTGTTCCCAGTCTCCACCTCCAAAACAGCCCTCCTTCCGATAAGTTGAGCGTCGAAGTTTCCGAGTCGAACTGTCAAGCACTATGGGGGCCAGAATCGCGTCATGCAGTTTAATGTCGCTTTCTCCATGTCCACACCAGAAGACATATCTGTTCGATATGTCACGAGGTTCCCATTTTCGAGACGGTTTCAGCTGAGAATTTACAGATGGAAATCGAGACCGAAGCTATTCAGAATACCAGATAGGCATGATTTTCCGGAGTCCTGAATCCGGTGAGGACCGATCGGTCCGGTATTTGAATCCTCGAACCGCCTGATCCGCAAAATGATTCACCGGACTGGCCAGTCCGATGAATCATCTGCCTTAGCCCTATGTTCCGGAAAGTGATTTTCTGCAAGGTGAGACACTGCTGAGTTTTTCCACACCGATTTAGACCCGACTTCAATGCTCCGGACTCCCTCTACTGAAACATCTGGAATTCCGAATCTGGTCGTCTGGTTGCGTTCTCCCTTAACGTCATCATATCCTTCGGAAAATCCCGGTCTGAGAATTCGAATCTCGGATCCTGGACTCCGGGAAATGATGCCTGATATCGGAGCTTTTGGATTGTCTCACAATGCTCATTTGATATGAACTTGGAGCCGGCTCGGCTGCAAGCTATGAAATTTCCGGTTTTCGAACGTGGTTTTCGTGATAGATTTTGTGAAGAATTCAAGTTAAGGATGTGTTCGAGTGAATATGTACGATCATTCTCATGAAGATAGCGTAGTCGGCAGTCTTCCCCTTCATCCACCCATGAATATAAGACCTCATTTCCTGTAGGTGTCGCCCGACTAGTCCCGCGTCGTTTCCTACGGCGGTTTTACGTTTGTTCTGCGCCGACGGCTCCTGTTCAGCCGCACTCAGCCCGTCGATCAGGGTTCTACTCAGACTTCTCTCAGCAGCCGCCAGCTACGCTTCCCCAGTCGGTCCGCCGCCGAGCCGGTGACTCTAATTGACAGTCTTTTCTCACCTGACTTCACCGTGGAATCTCGACTCTGCGAAACCAGACCAGCGATCCGAGCCAACAAAAGGCGCCGCGCACACCAAAGGGAAATATGAAATTGAATCTCGGGGAGTCGTTGAGGTCTGCCGGTCGTCTCACCCGTTTTTCCGTGGTCGACGTCGGACGTTCTTTTGATAAAAATCTCGGCGACTACCACCGTCGTGTGACGCTCCGTCGCGTTGGGGCCTCGCCGCTGTCACCGCTGCTGCTGCCACCGCGTGCGGATCTTGAGAAAACCTGATCCCAAGCTTTTTCCAAGGGGCTTCCCAGCGATTGTTCTAAAATCTCGCGGCGCGCTCATCTCCCTCCCGCATCAGCAGTGATGAGCTTGGAGAGTTTGGCTCCTTCCCGCGGAGTGGACCGGGACGAAGATTTTGATCTACCCAGCCGCGAAACCGATGGCCAGTGACCATTAAACGAAGGAGACCACTCGAAGTTAGAGGCTCCGACCCCTTCGATCGGTCTTCGATACCTGAGTTCTCAGAGGTCTGTTGCGACACTTATTCCGAAATACAGCTCACCTGCGCTTCGAACTCTCAATCAATACAGCGTAACTGCCGTGTTGCGATTCTGCGCCTCAGTGCGTGCCTCAGATCAGCCGAGCCACGGATGGATCAGTACGTTCGGTGATAGCACAGCTCGCAAGATTGCTCGAGCACTGATTCTATCGATTTCGCAATCAACTTCTAGAATCGACGGAATGACGATACTCGAAAGGACGGACTCTTTCTGGGAGAGACTTCGCGGGGTTGAATGATGACCGCTCATGGTCGCATTCGCGCACGAATGTACTCAGAAGATGAAAGCTTCTGGGTCACCAAATTCAATGTCGAGACCGAGATCATAAGAAGACGTTCTGTTACTTCCCTCTGGCGCAGCTCCGTTATCGGTGAACTAGCCAGACGGGAATGCTCGTATGGAGCAAGGAGGACTCCCCCCGAGACCTTGCGCTCCGACGCAAGGGATGGCTGAAATTCTGACCGACAGCCGGAACTCGGTCTTTCTCCATCAGGCATTCGCTGCCACCGTGGCCACCGGTTGGCCCTTGTCGAAGGAAAGAATTGAAGCAAAAACGCAAGAGCCAACGATCCCGGCTGGCTACAAACCAATTTATTTTGGCTATTTGAGCGAACTTCGCCACGTTCGGGGAAAGAGTAAAAACTCGCAGTTTGAGGCACTCGAAGTTTTTATTTGCATCATCCACTGGTCACATGTTTGCTCTTGCTCCGCCGCAGAGTGACGTTCGCCCGCCCCCTCGACTCCAGCTCGAGTTTTTCTGCTATTTTCCCTTTTCCTCTTCGGAAACCGAGCAAGAGGTCTTCCTGAGATCTACATCAGGTAGTTCGACTGCCAAACATGCGACCTGCTCCGGCAGAGCCCCTCGGGTGACGATTTTATACGGTAGGAGCAAGTATCGGAGCAAGTCCTCACCGTCGGGTGACTCTCCATAAGGCCCAGCGAGCTCTAAGGCCACCAGTTTCAGTTTGAAGAAGAGCAGCCACCGATGAATCCTCTTTTTCTGCGCGTTCCAATTGCGCACGCGCACGAGCACATGCTGCGTTCACGTGCACGCGTTAACGCGTTCACATCGATTGGATGGAACGCAGAATTTCGGCTTGCTTGCGAAAGCCGCCTCGGATGCTCCGAAGTTAAAGAAAATATCCCGAACGGTTTGTCTTCCGCTGTCCGGGAGTGCATCGAAACGGTTGGAGAATCAGTCCGGGCAACACGGAGAATCAATTGAGAGCCTGAAGAGCGGACTGCTTCTCGAGCAACTTGAGACGATCGCTACGGTAGCAGGGGCCCACACTCGAGTTTGAACCGGACCGCGGCTGAGCGAACGCAGAAGAATCTGTCTGGACGAAACGAATGTATTCTCCGGTAACTAGCGGTTAATCGTCGAACGACTCCTACCGAGTGTGGTTTTACATGTGGTCCCAACTCGAAAGGCGTTCGTCCGTGAAGACTCTAAACGAGAACCGTTGTTCCCCGAGATCAGTTCTGGAGAACGATCGTTGTGGGATGTATCAAAGACGCTCGTTGTGACGAGCGACGTAGGCTTTGATGGTTGGTGCGCGGTCGACGGCTCGGAAGCAACATTCGCGACATGTCACATGTGTTCCAGTTCTTCTGGCCTCTCGGTTTCGGGATCAATCAAAACAACGGAGCCGATAAGCCTCGAAAGTCACGGAGAACCCGATGTGCTCACGTTCGCAATGACGTTCACTAGATTTTCCCACTTTGATCCCCTCGATCTCTGACCTGCTGGTATCTCCCACGAGGGACCTTCTAAAGAGATATCGCGTGAACCATTTCATACGGTCGCTCGTCACCAAGCTCCCATGGAAGTTTTCTCGGATCCCAGCGTTCATTCGATGTAGTGCTACTCGCCTTGAAAGAGCCGAAATGAGCGCTATAATTCCGTAACCTGGTCCGCCAATCGTGCCTCTGAAGTTCGCTGAGCGATGCGTGTCCTAGATCGATTAATATCACCTAATCTACTTTCGTTCCAACGATACAGAAAGTTAATCTTGCAGTGATGAGTCAGGACCAGCAGTCTCAGGATCGCGGAACTGCGAAATTCCCCGAGCATCATCCATTGACTGAATTTTTGATACAGAGACTCACTTGAGTTCGTGCTCAGCTACAGGGATTCGGATACAAATCGGAGTTTTTGTCCGTTGCTCTTAATCATGGCGATGTCAAGCAATGAATTCCAACAGCTGAGATGGAGCTTGTGCAATGGGTCTCGCGGAAGGTGATACTCATGGAGAACTTCCCTGTCTTTATGCTCCCCGGGTGTCCCCGGGTTTATGCTCAAGGTGTTCGGTGAGGCGGCCAGATTCACTTCTCAGTGCGCGGCCGCATTCTCAGAATAGAGAATCACCGCCGAGAACTGTTCGTCGAGAATTCTATGTGGGCTTCGCTGAAATGTATCCGTAAACAGATTCTGGAACACTGTGAATCTGCGTATAACGAACCCCCTCCATAACGGTTGCGGGATACTGCATACGTGGAGTTTGCTACTGGCTACCCCGCTTTTCGCCATCGAAAAGTTATCTCGGAGGAAATAAGGCGGGGGTATGCATCGAGAACAAGACTTCGTTGAGAAGTCAACGATTTTTGTGAAGCTGATGTGATCGGTTACCAATGCCGAACTCAGACCCGATTCTCGCCATTTCAAACGGCGAGTTGATTGAATCTTCCCACATCCGAGAGAACCAGCACGAACTCGATCGGTTGACAATAGAAGTCTCTCGGTCATTTTTGTGAAACAAATGGAAGAGGGATGGCATTCTTGCGCCGCTGTAGAAACTGCGATTGTCGACCAATTGGGTGAACGAGAGAGATGATTCATCGTTCCAGCCATCGATCGCGAAGAGATCCGAAAATTTTCCGCTGCGCCATAAGCAAAACAAGGAAGAGTGAGAAAATTCCCGACTCACCATGGCCGCTCTAATAAAGTCCTAGGATGGAGGCGGGACTTCTTATTGATTCTGTCTCATCGATGAGGAATTTTCTTCGCAACTATATACTGCTGCAGTATCTGGGATCGGCGCTATCCGGGACAAACAGTCATCCTCCGCGGGCACTTGGAAGATTCTGTCAAAACTCGCGTTCCGCGAACGTCGCAGGAACTACATCGAAAGAACCTGTCGACTCGCTGAGACTCTCCCGCATTTGCATCCGGGGTTCGGAAGAATCGTCGTGAAAATCATTCAGTTTTGTGCCAATCAGAGAAATCCAGATCGAAGCGAATGAGCCAGGTCGATTCTCGAGCCAGATGAAGAAAAAACCTCCGGTACGACGCGATGATGTCGCTACGAGAATTCCGCTGCAAACCGTGAGCACCACATGGGCTGGCGGCAGTTCCCGTGCCTCCGATGATCGGGAAAGTGAGCTTGAGATATCATGCCAGCAACGACCACGGAAGGCCAACAACCAGCTGCAGGAGGACAAACACCGTAAACGAGAGCCAGTTCCCTTGAATCGCGGGCTGGCTCGGGCAGGGGGCTAACAAACGTTCGCGAGCTGCGGACTTCCCATAAAAAGCTTCATTTGACGCTCGATTCAGAGAGATGTTCCAGAGGACGAATGCGTCACTATCTGGCGAGTCCTCTGCTCGCTTCCTTCCTCCCGAGCGAGTCAGCCAGCTATCTTCGTTCCATGTACATTTTCCATTCATGGATGGATCTATTGGTGTCCTGTCTCTGCTCTCGTCGTCATCGGAGACGTGGTTGCAGCGCACAAGTGCCGGCACTCGTCGGCTGGTCCCGGGATCCGAGGCTGCGAAGACAACATCGGAGATCTTCGTGCCAATGTCCAATATCCAATATTCGAACGGACGGGGCCCGCTGTAGGACAACCGTGAGTGAGCGACCGGAGCGCGGGAGAGCACGGCCGCCGCCGCCGGCCGGCCCGCCGAGTTTGAACGCGCCGACTTATATCCGAAGCCATATCGCTTCGCAGCCGCCTGTACCGTAGGCTGGGCTACGCGATAAGACTGGGGTCATATTCAAAACAGGACGAAGAAGGGCCAACCCGACCCAGCCCGCGATAAAAGCCGTTGACTGCCATCCTCCCTGGCTCGCTAGATGGTCCCTCCGTTCGTTCATCCTTATTGGCAATATCTTCGCGCGGGTTCACACGCCAACACCGCCACGCCATCGCCGATCTTTCGCGCACACCAACCCCGGAAGAGCGTACTGAGCTTCCAAGGACGTTCGTCCTCTACGCCGATCGGAAACTGCCGTAGATCGATGCGGTCCGTGGCACGTCGTCGGAGCCTGACGCGCATCTCTGAAAAACGCACCAAACTCGAATCTATAGGGCACGGTCACTATGACAGTTTCATGGTGTGCGAGCGATGATCCGAAGTCACTTTGTACCTTCCACCAAGCAGCTTCCGATGGAAGATACGATTCTAGCGGTCCTAGTAACTCGGGTCTCGGTTAGCCTGGTGCGAATCTCGTGACCCCGGAAGGTCACGTGGAGCGGCCGCCATTTGAAAACGTTTCAGACGGTGCGAGCTACACGAATGTAAGCATTTTGTGGGCCGCAGGCTTCGATCAAGTTAAAAACCAACTGTAAACAATCAGCATGCCTCATTCGACAACCTGGGCTGATGTTCGCACTCCTGTAGACCTGACTCGAATCGCCGATCCCTGCTGAAGAGTTTACCATCTGGCCGTATTTAGGGAACGGGGCGAGTTCTCGTCACAATCGGTGACGATGAGCTCCATGGTTCGACCCGTGGAAAGCAGTCAACTTCTTCTCTGACGCCACCAGGGTTCATGGTACTCAACGTCTGGGCCCCGGAGCTAGGAGGATCAGAGCAAAGCTGAGGAGATTTCTGAGGGATCAGCGTGGAACAAAAAAACACGTGCAGACGCTGCACTCTGGCTGATCGATTTTAATGTGTTGGAATGAAATTAACAAGCGCTTGCGTGTGTGAAAGAAGTGGAACGAATGAATGAAGTCTGGTCTGTGTGTTGAATGATCGTTACGACTCCATTCTGGTCAGCAGACTGGGCGGGCAGTTGCAGTCCGCGCCCCCAAAGCGTCCCTCTGCCCGGCCCCGCTCCTCTTCTCCGGAGGAATGTTCTGCATGGATGGGTGCCGGTGAACGAAGCGGACGAGAGCAGATCTCTCCGGCGGCCTTGCCGAGTTTTTTCACCGTCGAGGAAGCGATACCGCATGCTCGAGGAGGGACATGGGGTACAGAATCATCTACAAAAAGAGAAGAAAGGATCGAGAGAGGAAGTCCTCGCAAGACTGCGACGGGGCGAAGCCGGGGAGCTCCGAGGGAGATCCGCGAGGTCGGAGCGGCGGCTAGAGTTGAATCTGACTTCCGTGGAAGCCACTTGTTCTTCATCAAGTTCGGGTAGGGAGGTCGGAAGTTGTACCGGAAACGAGATCGCATTGTCCGCCATTGTCCGCGGAAAAGGGAAACCGGGCTAACGGCCGGACTCACAGCGCGATGGGCGCAGCGGACAGGGCATATCTTTTTGACGGAGGGCAAGATTCTTCCGGCTGACTTGGCATTGAGCTTCATTATAACTGCCCGCTCGTCGACTGAATATAATATGGTGGCAGAGGACCAAGCGAGATATTCTCATTGAGGAAACGGAGATAGATGCAAAGATTGCCCCGATCCCAGACGGCGGGCTCGGCGAAGCTGGATGGATGGATGGATTGCTTGTTGTAAATAGAGATTGATGCACGGAGGAGTCTTTTGTTTGCGGGTCTTGGGACCGTTTCAAAGTGACGTCCTCTCAGGAGGGACGAGGCCACCACAACGGCAGCTCCGGCTCTGTTCACGCAGTGGAGTTCCCGTGCAATTGGGAACTTTTGCCGTTCGAATTCATTATCTCTGAGCCGGGCTTTGTTTTCATTGTGGTTGCGTCTCTGAGGGGGTCGGGAGGAGCTGAGAGTTGAAACTCGATTTCGCAATGCTAACCCTCTCTGGAAGTAATGACAGAGCTGCAACGGATGCGCGCCTCGTGTCCATTAAGCATTCACTCCACGCCGCCGCCACGCTAAACGTTGTAGCAAAGTCTGAGCGCGTGGAAGAAACCGGCAACTATCAGGGAAGCCGAACGGCCGGCTAGCGAACTGGCTACGAGCACCCCGTTACCGGGCTCTACCCTGAAATTATCATAACCCTCCAAGCGAGCGAGTGAGTGAGTGAAGGAGCGACCGCCTACTGTTGGACTCGGAGCTGCCTGAGGGAGTGAGCGGAGCGGGCTCTCGTGGCTTCGAATGAATGAAACTCGGCGAACGTTTCGTGAGCAGCAAATCATTACGCCAGCAAGCTCACGGCTGAATCGATTACATCAGGAAGGCTCTCCGTCCGTCGAGGCGACCGTTGGGTCGGTTAGGAGAGATCGGGAAGAAGCGCTTCAGACGGGCGAAGAGCGTTAGAGTGAGTTTGGAGGGGCAAATGGGCGGCATCGACGCAACGAGACTTTCCAAAAGGGGGCGAACCCGAGGAGAAACGATGACGGAGCGAATTCCTGGATCGAGGTGGTCATGATGGGTGTCACGGACTCGTGAATTTTCGAGGCAACTTCACAGCAGTAGGGGAGTAGATTCAGAGCCCGTCATTCTCTACGAAGGTGACCCTCTCCGAAACATGAGGACGATGACGTAGCGAGTTCCCCTGTGATCCTCTTTCGGCCCTTATCTAGAATTCCAGATCACTCCCTTGATGCGTGAATTCAACGAACTCTCCTGATGGAAGCCAAAACTGGTACCTCGAATCGCACCACCACGTGGGAACCGTCCTCCATGGTCCGAGGGTGGCGCGCTGTTTCCAAATCACGGGGCTCTCAATCGAATTTCCAGATCCATCGAGATGTTCCTGATAGGGGTGGTTCTCTGCAGGAGCCTTCAATTCGCGGTTGGGTCGGAATACAACGATCAAAGTCCCTATACGAGCAATGCTTCCCAAATCGCGGCTAAAACGTGTGAAGAATCGGTTCCACGTCGAGTCCGTGACGTTGTTTCGATGAAAACTGTCAGTCCCGGTTTTGTTGGCGACACGATGACTGAAATCACGATGTGATTTCGAGGGAATGCAGAGAAAGACACGCTGTGGCTATCCAAGTCTAGATCCCCAGACGAATCGGGTTGGAACTGACTTGCATTGTGTTTTTGAATGAAAATTTCAGCCCTCCCTCTGCAGCCGTACGATCGGTGATAATTAGTTATGTTTCCAGACAGCTGCGAGTTCTGCGGAATTTCCCCAAATCGGAATGGGGAGCTCCGTCCCCAATTGATGTCAGCGGAAAGGAGACGCGTTCAAGGAGGGCAAACGAGAAAACGACGACTTCGCCAAGATCCCCGACGTTCTCGGACAGTTCTCCGAGGCGTTTGCTTTGTCAGTGCGTCATAAGGAAAGTTTTCTGTGGAGCTGCATCCGGGGCATCCTCGTTTCCTGTTCGAGCTGCCATTGTATTCTCTCTCGCTCACTTTTATATTCTTATGATTTCTTTCCCTCTCTTCCTGTGATTGCTCTCTTCCAGGGCGGGCGGAGAATATGGTGTTCTGATTACGAACCGGCCGGCCGGCGAGCGAGCGGAAGAATCGCTCGGCCGTTCTTGAGTCGGCGATCTCGTTTGTTCAGCTAACGAACCTCTTGACTCATCTGGTGATCTCATTTTTTCGATCGTTCCACTTCTTTCCCCCTCTCCCTCTGTAATCTCTCGGAGCTTTTCATCAATAAGTAGTCTTGCACTTCTACTTCCTCCGGTGCTCCTTTTCGATTCGTTCCCTCGGTCGTGTAATGGCGATCAGACGGAAACAGTCCGCCGGACCATCATTGTACACAGTTCCCTTCGGAGTTCTATCTCTTCCATCCGGAGACTCTCCTCTCGAGCTCTCGCGGACTTTCTCGCTCTCGGTCGCTTCTGCAGCTTCACTGCGGCTGTTTCGGATCATCTCCCCTCCCGTTCATTTCCGAATCGATGACAAGCGTCGAACAGGCTGGAAACATGACCGCGAGAGCCGAGGAGGACTCCGTCGAGCGAACGGGAACGACCCGAAACGAGGTAGAGATGATCAATCGGGAACGACGGCCAGTCGGACACACGAGCTTGCCGAGCAGGCTCATCACTGACGAAGAAGACGGTCCACGAGCCGAAATTCAAGCTGGAGGGTCTGATTTCCGGAATTCGTCCGCAGCAGACCCCCTCATCGAATGGAGAACATTTATGCACCGGACGCGATTCGCTCTGAGACCTCACTCTGCGCGTGTCAACCTCGCGCGTTCGAGGTGAGTCACAGCCATTTTGAAACGTTCCTCGAGGTGACGAGCGCCGGTGTTGACAGCCTCTGATCAGAGCGCAGCCTCCACCGCGGAGGAAACAGCGGCCTCTCGAGGAAGGATACAACGTCGTTGACAAAGCCCAACTCGTCGGCCTGATCCTTTCTTCTTCATTTCTCGCGATGGTTCGCGGTGTTTGAGCATTGGCCGAGCGAGGCGGCTGTCTGAGCTTTGCCCCTGATTCGAGCCCGTGTCCCCGTCGTCGACTCGGACCGGGTCCGATCAGAAACAGCTCACGACTGCGGGTCTCGTATCGGGAGTCGTTGAACTGACTATTCCCCCAACTCGTTAGTTTGGGTTCTGCAGGAGAAAACTACCCCCAGCAGCGATTCGCTTTGTCTCTAACGATCGTCATCTCAGCAGCAATGTTTGGCCCGAGGCTGAGCGGGAGCCGGTTGGGCACCTGATGCCCTTCGGCCGAATTCGCTCGAACGACGAAGGCGTTCAACAGTCGGAGTGCTCTGGTAAAGACAACTCTTTGAATCAGTTGTGTGTGGGCGCTTCGCTGAGCGAAGCGTGTCCGGGAGTCGCTGAGGGTGCGATAGGAGGATTACCCGTCTATGGCTAAGGCTGGTGGATAGCCGTCGTCGGGAGCTCTCGCAGGTTCCAACAGCCCAGCTGTTGGTGACAGACCCCTGGCCCGTTGTCTTCCGAGGAGGTAATTGAGATCGCACCTCCGGGAAGGAGGAGAACCAGCTTGGCTTCGACTTGCTGAGTCTCCCTCCCGCACTCCGCCATCCCTCATGAATGCAGCCTCTGTCTGTTTTGGGGAGGATAGCAGTCAGCGGATTATTTTTTAGGTTTCCGAGTTTCATTTTCTATGAAGCGCTCGCTCCGAGAATGAAGTATCCGATTGTTGTTTCGGGAAATCCTCATTTCAGCTGGACCGGGATAGGTCGACGGCCCGAGGGGAGCCGCCCCACTTGGAGCAGGCGAATTCGTGAGGCGAAATTTCCTCACGAGATCCCGTGGATTCGATCGGAATCCGACCAAACATTGGCTCAGGGTGAGCGGGCTGGTGTCGGGTTTAAGTTGGCGTGAAATTCTTTTTCGTTATTTCTCAGGGCGTTTTTGTGATCCCACAGGAAAAAATCCGCGGAACTCTCGCTCGGATCGTTGCCGGCCTGTCGATCGGTTGGTTTGTTGCCCGGCCGGCTTGTGGCGCTCTCAGATCCGATACGCCACTTGAAACGAGATTCGTCACGTCAAAATTTCACTCGTTCTCCGTCTCCTTCTCTGAGAAGAGAGGAAAACACAGCGGAGAGGGAGCGGGCCATGTTTCCTGTTCAGAACGACCGGCACGAGGTCGTTGAAAAATAAATGAATTTTACACGCCAGCTCCCTGTCAGTCGAAAGGGTTACTGTTTCGACTGGATCTCCCGAATCCGCGAAAGCCGGCTACTGGATAGCCTTCACGGCAGGATCTCTCTTTGTGTGTTTTTTCCCCCGAGGTTGAAAAGATGGGAAAACCATGAAATTAGTCGATATACTCACTGAAAATGTTCGTGATTGATGGAATCGACGAAGGCAGCTGAGTCGCGATTCGAGCGTCTACGAAAACTGTCCTAGTCCGAGCCCTGAAAACGAGAAACGAAAGTTCGCTCAACGTCGCCGATCGACACGGGAAGAGATACGTGCGACGTGCGCAGCAGAGGACGGGGCAGATGGTCTCCGTGCAATGGTGAGAAAATAGCGTAGAGTAAAGGTTTGCGGGGGAATCGCGGCTGGCGAAAGGATATTTATTGCGGGTGTGACCGGAAAATATCAAACTGCCCGCTCGAACTGCCGCTGCCATCACCATTGCCGTCCCCGCAGAGCCTGAGGGTTTCGGCAATGAAAATTATTTCCACATTCTCCCCGCAGTTCAGACGGCGCTCGGAGATCCCGGGTGTCTTCCTCCCTCCTCAACTGCCTTTGGGTCTGAGCCCCGAAGGTTCGTGCTCTCGAGCGTGTAGTTCGATTCCTGCTTAGACCGGAACAATTTTCAGCAGCTTCTCACGCGCGGGAAAACTCGTTCTCCTTGAAACGGGCAGAGGGGAATGGGTTGACGCGGATCGCCGTTGATTGGAAGACTCCGTCTTCTCTGAATTCTCTCCAGCAACCTGAATCCGCTGAGACCAAGCCAAATTCCTTTCCTTGATCTGAAAGCCGGGCGCAAAGTCGGCAGTCGCTTCCCATTGTGAAGCCATCTGGCGTTGTGACTCTTCTATCCGAACAAATGCGACCACCGGTCTATTCGTTCGTTTGCTCCGTTAGGCTCTGGTTTGTAAGCAGGCTGACTCGTTTGAAATGTTCCAAAATTCTGTCGGTGATTGAGTGGGATCCACTTCCAATGGAGCCCCTTCCATCTATTCCTCGAGCATGGGAACAAACCCCGGAAGCCATCCGCAAAAAATGACCACGCGGCACCTTTGCAACTGAATTGAAGAACCCTCGTTTTGACTTTGGATTCAAGATGCATGCCCGAACTCCGGTCGCATTCCACTCTCGCGCAAAAACTCAGCATCGGAACCGTTCGACTGCTTGCCTCTGAGGAAGTCCCGATGTCGACATACCCCCGAAGCGGCCGTCGCCGCCTGTCAACGGATAGGCGTCTATCTATTCGCTCGCAAGTGCTCTCACGAAAGTTATAAAACTGTCATCCGAAGAGAGTCGTCATCTAGGCCCCGGCTAAAATTAAAACGCGCACGTCAAATCGTTGTACAGACTAACTCTGACCGGGCGAAGATCCGAGCCGCGCCACCTGCACCACGTCGAGCAGCAGATGGCGAGCCGTGTTCGGGAAGTTAGTGCTTCCGAGTTGCCTAGACAGCAGCGGACTGATGCATGATGAGCGAGTTGAGCATGGTTCGTGGGGCGTATTCGAGGATGCCTGCACCGAAAACCATGGCTCGCTGAAGCCGCTTCGTATCGGCTCACCGTGCGGGAGGCAACGACGGCGGCCTTAGCGAATCGGAACGGGCGAAGCGAATCCTGACACGCCGCGACGAATCCCCCTCTAAACGCTCAGGAAGCTCGAGCCGGACAAGGTCGTCTGTTATCCGGCGCCGGTTGCTCAACCACCTCGTCAGCCGACGTTTCGCCAATCCGCTTCGGACGTTTCCAGGAAGCGGGCGAGCATTCCCGGCTCCACTTGAGATTTCCCGCAGAAACTACGGCGGAAATACGCGAAACGATCCGATGCAGGTTCCTCGCCATCTGGTCGGGCCGATGCATCCCCCGGACGAACGAGAGAGGGGTCATCACCGAATCTGCGCCCGAGTGAGTCGCGTTCGTCCGAATTTTCTGGTCCGCAGCAGCAGGGTCTGAGCCAGACCGAAACGATCCCGAGACCTAAGCCGGGGTGGATTACTCAGCGAGACCAAAATGAAGCCGAGCGGTCGTATAGACAGCCGCCGAGCGAGCGAACGCGACAGCGCGACACAACAACCAATCCGCCCTCAGTGAGAGCATACTCGCGCACATCGACCCAGCATGGATCTCATCATGCGACAGTGTGGTGATGGGAAGCGACGGAGCTTACCCAACTGCGAAACGTCGCTGAGAGAACCCGAGAGTCGAGCTCGCAGCTGAAGAACTCGGGCGTAACTCCGGAGGTCAAGGCCTCCAAATGAGGGAAGGCTTCTGAGAGTCACGGCCAAGCGATTTTAATATCTGCTGACCTTGACTTCGCGCAGAAATACACTGGCTGTCTCTTCACAGAATAGTTTCCTGGGAGAAGGGACTTTCCACCCGCGCCTGGTCTCGGGAACTCTCATTCTCGGTTGGTCGAAGGCTCTGAACGACGAAAGCTCTCGCACCTGGGGCCGCAGCGCTCAAATTTCGAGAAAAAGTGCGAGGAGGTACCCGGTCGTCGCGCGGTACTCAAAACGAGTAGCCCTTCGATCCAGCTCGATTCAACTAACGTGAACCTCCCTCCGTTGTTCCACGTGCTGCGTCGCGGAATTTGAACCATTCACGTTTTCTGATCGTTGATTCCCGACATTAATGCGCTTTCTAACCTAGAGGCTGATTCGATGTGTAAAATGCCCACGCATGGTGCAGCGCATCGGGGGACTCATCTGCTTGCTGTCCCATTTGAATTCGATAAATGCGTGGTTCGCGAAGCGTCAAAGTTCACCCTAAACTCGCCGCGCCGTCCAAGTGAAACAGTTTTCTATCCTCCCACTTGCCTGGTTCGGCGCGAGAAAAAAGATGAGCCAACAGAAATCACCGAGAGAGGGGGAGATAGAACCTCATCTGACTTTTGCATCTCATCGAACACTTGCAAATCCCATAAGTCGCACGATCATGGAAAGACACCTGCGAAGCAATAAAGTTCTCTGTTGGATACTTCGAAGGAGATTTCACCGGGTCGGAGGATGAGCCGCCTCTCCAGATCTGCGAGCTGTGGAACATTGGGGAGCTCCCGATTTTTCTCCAACAATTCGTCCGATACACATACGAAATTCGTCCGCAGAACTACAGCCCTATCGTTCCGAATCTTCGTCTCCGCTCCATAGAATATTCGCTCTATTCAATGCTGATCACTCGGGACGAAGACCCGTGAAGGTAAGGAATTTCCGGAACCGATGAACGCGGTGGGAGTGCACGACCTATGCAAGTTGTTCATCGTACGAATGAGCCGTCCCCATAAGCAAGAAGGAGAATTATTGCTCTTATCGTCGACGAGCGTGTCGCTGATTAACGTGACGGCGCAACAGGCGACGCAACGCACGGCTGCCTCTGAACGATACACGGACAATCGGCACGCTAGCTGACCAACGCGATGATTTCCCAGTCGTTCGGCACCGCAGTAATGGGCAGAGAGAACAAATGCGACATATCCGACCGAGGAACAGTTCGCGAACAGATTTCGACTTTAAGCCGATCTACCGGCGAGGTTCCGACTGCAGTCAATTATTCCACCCACTTTCGAGTCCCTAATCCGACACTGCAAGCACTAAAAACTCGGCCGCACCCTAGAAGCAGGACCCGGCTCGAGATTCAGGCATTGAGTTGCAGGCTCGGAGCCTGTAGAGTGAATTCTAATCCGACTGGTCTTCAGAACAGTTAATTGAGCGACTGTGCTACTCCGGATTCCGACCAGTTGGGCCGACTTTTGGACGGCGAGTAGGTGTGTACCTACATCAAACCGGTAACGAACGGCCTCTGGCGATTAAGTGCAATTAATCTTCCGGCAAGAGTCGAATGCCGTCCGAGGCAAGGAATCACGCAAGATGAATTAATTCCTGACAGAGATCTACATTAGTTCGACAATAATCAGTTACCTTGTCAGATTAGAAAACTGAGCTCTGCGGCTCTGGAGCCGTCGTCCGTCAGCCCTGGCTTCCGAGGTTGCGTCGTTCGACGTATCCGAGTCGTCCGTACCCGGAACTACCTCGGAGAGAGGCGGAACTGCCCCGCGGAGATCGAATCACAAGAAATTTTATGTTCTGCCAAATTCAGAGACAGCATTCAAGTTGACATCGAGAGCTTCGAATGCTCGGCTTGGCGATTCTGGAATAACAGCAGCTCGCGTCAATGTGCAGCTTCTGCAGACTTTCCGTCAACGCCCGATGCGTGCTTTGCTCCACTTTTCGTGAAACCTTCTTTCGGACGCATTCTCTCTTCTCCTCCCACAGAACGGACGCGAGACATGCGCACGAACATTCAGCGCGGAAGATACGTTGGAGATACATACGTTTGGTTTCTAGTGCGCGGTCCAGGCGCGGACGCCAAGACCTCCAGGTCAGCTTGAGGTGCAGCTGTTGCCGGTGATCATGCCGAGCCGGCAGGGCTTTCCGTGGCGTAGAAGAGATTCAGATAAATTTGATTTACACTAGCTCATAAAACAACAGACTCGATGGCGGGGCACTGGAGAAGATATAAAAAGGCGTAAATCTAAACGAGGCAACATCGGTGTGAAGATCGCTATCTGTGACGTGCCCCTTCGGCTCTCCGGGTGGTTAGTTGACAAATTTGAGCAGTTTTTCCCATTCGAGGCATGGATTTGTCATCATTTATCTTCGAGTGTCCCCCGCGGTGAACAGAACTCCTGCGCCGAACTCCCGAGAGTCCCTGGGGTCGGGCCAGTCGTCGAGGTTGGCAGCCCCATCCTAATTAGGTGGTGCGCAAAAAAAATCACCGAAACCTGACCCATTCGATGCACCGCAGCAGCAACGTGGAATCCGGAGCGGCATCATTACGAAAGTTCCGGGACTAGTTACACTATGACGACTGCCAATCGCATGGGAATTGGAAAATGCAAAAAACAACTTTGCAATCCGCTCATGCTAATATCGCGAGGTATTACCTCGCTCGTGCCTGTGTGGGAAGACTCTCAACGCGGGACCTCGCTCAAAGCCATGCAGACAGCCACCAGGGAGACGCACACTCGTAGACAGTCTGCTGGCTTGCATTTAAAGACGCTTGAGAAAGCAGCGCACGCGATACTTGCAGGTATCGAGCAGAGGGTATCAGTTGAGTCGAATAATTCCATCGAGTTGGGAGAATCCAATTTCGCGATTCTTGCAAATCCGCTCGCTTCCGAAGAACAATTTCATCTTCTGGGACCTCGTCCAACTCGAAAGCATTCAACGAACGGACGAGGAAGCTACTCCGAACATGAGCCAACACCTCCGGATGAATCCACGATCGAATTTCCCATGTTTTACCTCAACAAGCTCGACTGAATTCATCATCCTGGAAAGTCGTCCCTCTCGATCAATCGCTCCCTCCCAATTGTTCCATCGATTCCCGTCTATCATTGCTCCGGATTTCGGGTCTCACGAGACGACGATAGTCATGCCTGTGGGGCAACGGTCGTGCTGAAAACAGCGATAAGGATAACAGAGTCAGGAACTGGGGAGCGTTTCCACTCGAGCTGCTCAATTCTCTCCCGATGAAGACCCGAACGAACGGACCAAGTGGCCGCGGGAGGAGAGCTCTACTCCGTTCGACCGGAGAGGAGATAACGACATAACCCGTTTTCCTGATGGACGGAGCTCCCTGCCGCCGAGAGCTAATCCACAAATAGTCTCGAGTCCTACAAAGACAAGCGCAGAGGCAGTCAGGCACAAGTATCAAAGGCAGAGCTTCCAGAGATAGGACAAGCGACGACATCAACGGCCACTATGGACCAAATCAGTGTGATAGAAGTGAAAACGAGCCATCCATTAAGTCACAGAGGACTGAACTGAGGTCACGCTGATAGAATCAGGCCTCGAACGAAATGATGACGATCATGCGACAAGCACCTTTGACTCTCTCGGATCATTGGCAGCTCTTTCTCTCTCAGAAAGAGGTAGTCGAGAGACATCCGACTCTCGCTTCCCTCTTGGTTCCGTTACTCTAGTTTATTTGCTCCGCTCCGCGTGTGTGAAAAATGAGCCCGAGTTCGGCGGGCGTCGCTCCGAAACCTCAGACATATGAGTCTGGAATGACCGGCGTTTCGGGAAAAGACCAAAAATCACTTTTTTCCTCTAGGATTTTCAATTCTTCGAGCCGGATCGATGAAAACGGGAATTTGATTCCGAGTGGTTCGTTGAAGCCGCGACGGGGTCCGTCAAAATTTCAAGTTGAGCCCAAGTTCGTTGGCAACTTCCGAAGTCACAGATCAATGGTGAATCCCGGGACTTCGATAGTATCGTTTCGTCCTGTGTTGAGGCTGCGCTCATTCAACACAATCTGGATTCTTTCTACGCGACAGTGTCCGAGCCCTGCGAGAGTCAGGGGCCGACTTTATGAACTTCGATACGGACGGCAGTGAACTGAGCGCAGTCACAGAGAAGAGAAAATGTTTGACCTCGTCTACTGCTTCAAAATCATGCGGGTCCATTGAGCTGGTGTATGCGTTCAGGCCACTCCAAGAACTACTCGTTCGAAGAGGAACCCGATCCCCCGTTGATAACAGCGAGTTATCTTACAGATATTGAGGAGTTTTCTCGTGTTTCTCATTTGCAGCCGAGCTGTTCCGGGGGAGTAGAAACCACGGGCAGAGCCGGAACGCACTGGGAGAGAAATTAATGGGGAACGAGGCAGAGCTGAGCGAGGGCGGACGAAAAACGGAGAATGAAACAGCGGCGGGAAAATTCAAATTTTACGGGGGCTCACGGTTCCCTGGAGGAAAGAGTTTAGGAGGTGAGATGACAAGGAAACGTCGGATAAGATACGAGTTTACGACTGCGAAGTCTCTCGTGATTTCCTCCTCGTCTGCTGTCGGATTTTGATTTTCTGTTGCGCCGCTCCCTGTTGCGCCGGTTCTCAGTACGCGTTTCCTCATTTTATAGTTTACGTCGCCTCTCGACGCCTCGCTTTCGACAATCGGACGAGATCGCATCTGATCGATGTTGATCTCGCAGCTACTTTGGATGTCCCAACGGAGACTCTATATTCACTGTTTACGAGCCGAAGGTTGAAGAAATTCGCGAGCGTCTCAGCCTCAACGTTGCAGATTAACGTTCGGCTGATTCTGATCGGAACGAATATTTTCACGGCTCGGCCTGGTCCGCGTTCGGCGTTCTCATGTGAGTCGGGGCTGGAACCGAAAACTCCCGAGCTCCGAGGTCGTCACCGAATTCGGCGATTCCGATGGTTAGCGTTCCGCAGGGCTTTCCACCGTCTTACCAACCACGAGCTGGTTACCTGAAAATCGAGGTTTGAATGGTGCCATCTCGGAACAACTGTTGCCCGTTCTTTCCGCGAGTCCGGAGAGCATGCGTTTGTGAGACGAAACCCGTTTCCAAAGTGACCGATGGTCCACTTCGCTGGCATCTTTAGATTGAGGCATCGACCGACATGCATGCATATCAGATGGATTGTCGACGTCCGTCTCCCTCGAAAATTGTGCCCGATCCCGAGCAGATTGAAGAGCTGCCAGTTCCTGGAGAGAACTCCAACACATCTCTTCCCCATTCGGAAGGTGCCTCGAGCCGAGGTAATGTAGGGGGATAAGAAGTATAGAACTGTATAGAAGAATTATATCGAAGGATATAGAATGAGGTCCCGATCAAATGTCCCGAAATTCGAAGATAGCAGCGCAATAATCACCAGTTCGAGGAGAATTCTCGGCTCGATGCTCAATATGGGGAACGCTTCCGTGATCAAGAAAAATGTTTTGGATCGGAGATGGATCTCATGAGTGGAGAAACGAGTTTTAGGCGAAGTACCTCAAATTATCGTTTTGATTGCTTCAACGGTTCATGAAACTTCCCTGTATGGCTTTGGGCATGCTTCTGTCTTGTCTTCGCCAAGCAGAAAAGTCCGGAAAGAGCTTCCTGATTCAGCATGTGGATCGAGCCGATGACCAGGTCGGATTTTCTTGGTACCTCTACCAAACTTTCGATTCTCATCTTTCCCGGTTGTTGACATATATCTTCCTGAGTCTCAGAGGCTTTATCCCGAATTTCTTCTCGAGCACGAAACTCACGGTGGGTAATGGTGAGGAGATAAACCACCGATAACTCCAGCTTCTACACAGAGCGCATTCATGGCAAGAGTGATGTTTCGAGCGTGTTAGGCTTGCCAAAAGTCTTTTGTGTGACCATCGATCACAGATGGGTCCTTTGCTCATCTTGGTTTTTGCGCGCTTGTGATGATCGCGTCTTGCCGGAATATGAATATTTAATGGGCATCTCGATTTGTTCTGTCCGGCTTCTTCTATGCGTACGATAGTCTGACCCCCCCAGTCGCTCTAAAAAGGCATGCGGTCGTCGATTCGATCAGTCGCTCGTTCAGGTGTCTGGGAGGGAAATCCTCGGCTGTTGTTGCGCTTCTGAACGATTCGGCAGGGCGCATCAATCGGCAATTATTCGCTAGTCACACCTTATGTCTAGCTGTGGCGAGTTCTGCGTATCGCACGGTCGGCGGAGCCGGACTTCGTCTCCGAATCGAGGTGGGGTTCTCGTTCGGCTGGGAAACTACCCGATTCCAGAGTGGTTCCGCAATCGTTCAGGAGATGTCCGAGGAGATGTTCTACCGAACGCATCGACAAGGCTCCCCGAAGAGCGTCGCTTGCAAGTTTGACCAGAAGGTGTGACACCTCCGGCAGATTATCTCCCTCGCGACAACAAATGTCACCTGAAGAAGCGTAGCCTAAAAGTCCGCCTCCTGTGTCGCATCATTGTCTGGTAGCCAGCGAAGATGCGCATACATCGGGACGACCGACTCGGAGAGCCGATGTATCTTGAAGAGTACAAAAAGTATTGTACCAACAGTACAAAGACCGCAAGCTGCTCATCGCGCAGATCATTCAGATAGCTCGGCCGTGGGGCTCGCTCGACCTCGGGCGTCCCAGGGAATCGCAGAATTTTCTCTGTTTAACCACGAATTCGACTCTCGAATTTCCATAATTCTCCAAGGGTCATCTTTATTCGATATGGTGATATGTTTCAGACACGCCTACCGTGAATACTTAGAGCAGACACAGACAAACGGAGCGAAATTACGCAATGGATGTCTGTCGCAATGGAGGAAGCATTTCGTGTGAGCTTGCTTGGATCTCGTTGAGATTCAGCCGCACGCAGAGCGAAGGGATATTCTATCGTCGCTCTTTCGCCGATTGGAGTGCAACACACCAACTGACTCGGATGAGTGTGTACGGGACAAAAAAATCCGAATATGCACTTTGCCATCTGCAGCTCGCCGCTCGTCAGATGCAATCAGGGGAAATATTGAAGTCGCTGCTCAGATTCCACATGCGGGTTGCTTTCTGAATATACACGCACCCGATCTCTGACCGGAATCGGGGGAGCTCGCATCACCCGCCGGCACTCCATATGCCAACGATGTTCATTTTGGTTACGGACAAAGCTTCAATTATTTTGAGAGATGTTTGATCGCGGAGTTCTGTTGTCTCTCTCGGTGCATTGTGGTCTTCTGAATAGAGGTCGGATCGTCCAGGTACCGTCGCAACAACGCCACAGCATTCAGAATGATTTTCGCTAACAAAGGAGAGCTCGATGTGGTTCAACGCCGAGACTTTCTTGAAACTCGGATTTCCGATCATCAGATTTCAGAGATTTCAGACACTACGAATTCGAGCTAGAGACAGATGGAACGCGCAGGGTCCTCTGGTCAAAATGCGTCCATCCCCTGGGACGTTTCGATGCTGCCTTCCTGAAATTAGTAATTCATCTCGAGGTCGAGGATTGGGGAAAATAGAGAGCACTCCCCTCCAAACGACGAGTTTCTTGATCAAAGCTATGCTTTCTCGCGCCATGAATCTTCTCCGCATTACGGTTAGCGAACCGGTGACGGAGGATCTCAGGCCAGCTGCGTTTTCGCTATATTCGTTTCGGGTGGATCGTCGTTCGTTCATCTTCTGTGCGGCGATGTTGTTGTCGCCTCGCGGATTGCCCGAATAATTCGCAAAGTATTTTCGCTGCCCTCAGTTCTGGAAGTTTAGACTCGCTCGCTAGCTCCGATTTCGGCCTCGGCCACCGAGCGTGCGCGCCGAATCATCATTGCTGGTTCGGGAGTCTTCCAGAACTCCGCGGGAAGGCCTTTGCTTTTGTTCTGTGGCGACTCCAACTGCGGCAAGGCCGATAGAGCCTTCATTGGCTCTTGCGTCCGCCTTCCTCCGCGCTTCAAAATTTACGAAGACCGAGAGGCATTCCAGTTGGTGACACCCAGACGACATCACGATCACCTGCTCGGTAAAGACCCCACGCAGACTCCCATAGACTTCGCCCTCGTCGTCAGCCGGGCAGGGATGCGCCGGCCGCTTCTGTAGTCTCTGACTGTTTCAATGACTGACTGTTGGTTGGCCGCTCGATCTGTCCGTGGATCCCGTGCTGTCACCTTCGGAGCTCGGAGAGAAATCGAGGCCACCCGCGGAGAGTTCGCTGCCTCGCATGCTTTGTCTGATCCGATGTGAGCGGTGGAACTTTGCCGCCACCGTCGGCAACAACCAGCCGGGCAAGCTACAAAATACGGCCTGTACGACCGCCGCCGCCGCCTTCGCATGAGCGACAATGACGACTCTTGGGTGAAGCCGGTTTCGTCACGGAGTACTTCTGTAAATAGTCGTCGCGAGAACACACGTCCTCACAAAAAGCAAACACGCGGCTGCCGTCGCATATCCACACAAAACACCGATAGCGACTGCCGATCGGACTTCCTCCGCAGCCACCCAGGTGTCCAGGGTGTTCTCTTCGACGCGTAATAAATAAAAAATTGCTGATGAGAAGGCTTGGCGGCGGAATAAACGGTGCCCGCCTGACTCAGACTTTGGCCCTCGTTCGTTGTTGGAATGCGACCGATTGCTATGGAAGTTCGGAACTTCGATCAGATATCCTAGAGGGTGGATTGAATCATCGAGTCACTCCGCATGCATTTTTTCTCTCCGAGCTGGGCGTGTCTACTGGTCAAGCTGGGTTCAAAACTATGGAAGTGTTTTGACAAGTTTCCTGGATTTTACTGGCAGGAAGGGCTGGCCGAGCAGTCACCCAGGACCGCGGCTTGTATCATTTCAACGTAGGCTTACGTTATTTCGAGCGGAGTTTAGAGGTATTATTCAAGGATGCCAGTGCAGCGGAAGTGAGCTCGCCCATCTAAATTTTTTCTCGAATCCCCAAGTCCAGCTCCTCTCCACGCAGACTTATTGTGAACGAACTCGCCCATTCCGTGGTTCGTTCGCGTCTCATCCCGACGCTAGAAGTCGGGAGGGAATGAAAAATTCAAAAAAACACGAATAAAACCCAATTGTCTTTCAAACTCCAACTCAGCTCACGCTCTCACTCTGGGAACGATTCCCATGAGTTCCTCGGCTCATGAGGGGAATTAAACGAGAGCTCGAGCTGTATCACCTTCTATATTCCTGCCTGGCCGAAGCTCATCAACCTTCGTCTCATGGAAAACATCATTGGGAGGATGAATGCTGGTCAAAATCGCGCATTCTGATCTCTGAACTCCTCGAAATTCGTCTCGACCCGCTGACTCAGACGAGGTCAAAGCTGGGGCCGATCTCCAGACCCCTAAAATCACCGGATGTCGAATTTCTCGCGAAAAAATGATTTTCACTCAGCTCCCATCATTGGGACTCCGTAAGAATCTCTGTAGTAACCGTCTACGCTCGACTCGGTTCGATTCCGAGTCTCTCGCGGCTCGGCGACATCGGACACTGAAATATCAGATTTCTGAGCGTTTGTCACGTCTCCAGCAACGGTAGGGCCCTCTATCGAGTATTTTCGATGATACGACAGCTTCTCTTCCACGCCTCAAGTCGACGCAGTTCGTCAATGAACTTATTCACTATTCACTGTATTTGCTGTCTTCCTGAAAGTCAACATATGGATTCAGGCGGGAGTATTTGTTTACTACCGCGGTATCCTGATCAGACGGATTCTGAAAACTTTATCAGAAGAAAGCAGAATCTGGGACGTTGGTCATTTGCGCGTCCGTCACGCGTATCAGTACTTCATCGCGGATGATGTCGATACGCTTTGACCACGACGAAACTGCGAGCTCTTTCCAAACGGAGTCGAAATCGATCGAAGTTTTGCACACGCAAGTTTCCCGGAGATTCCCTCGTGTTAGAACGGCTGATGCCACCAATACTGAAAACACTGACCGATATCTTTGTGAACTTGACCGGTTCCGATGAGGATTCTGCCAACGGAAAATGAAGACGAGCGAAGTCACGAAGAAGAAACTCGGACGCACGAACCGGCCTCGGTGACACTGACCAAAGAGCAAACGGATCACGATTGGGTTACGAATATGGAATTAATGCATGAGATTCCTTCTGAACAAAACGTTTTTCATGTTTTGCCTTGAAGCGCCGCTGCAAATCCTCTCACGAGTCTTACTAAACCCTGGACAGCTATCTACGCAAAAGGATTTCCAAAGAGAAAAAGCTTTCACTGCCACTCGTGGCGCGGAATCGCATGGACGCAGATAATCTTCTTTGCGGAGGATTTCCTGCCGCAGTGCTCCGAGAGCTCTGGAATTTTTCGACTTCGGTTGACAGTGGTGCCTTTTACATCGGAATTATTGCCAGATTGACTCAACAACCGGAGCCGTTGTTGATATCAGCTATTATCTTCTGCGGAACGCGCCCGATAATCAGGAGCCATTCGATTTCTGCCTCTCGCCCGGTGAGGAAAACACCCATCGGAACCTTCACTGACAGGTTCCGCGATAATTTCCCGATTTCCATCACTGAATGCAGAAACGAAATCGGTGACATGCGTCGGAGAGTCGATGGAGGTGGCGGTTCCTGCGAGAGCTGAGAGTAGATAGAGGCTCGCCACGGGATGTGACTCGATGAGTCCAGAGTGACTTCGGACGATGTGACCGCGGTTGGCGCTGGGTTCGGTTCCGCGAATTAGGTCGAGACGGATTCGGATCTCCACGAATTTCGCCAGAGTTCGGGGCGAAATCACATCGGATACAGGGAACGAGCTCGGGAGCTCCCTTTCCGGATGTTTTCCCCGCGGCTCCCCTGATACCCACGAGGAGAAGATACTCGGATATCGGAAGCTGGATCTCTCAATCGCTTTCGAACAAGCGCTCGAAAAGAGCGGCCAGTTTTTAAGGCGGCAATTTCGCACTTATTGTGTGAGGTGCTTCTTCCGGTAATGGTTTGCCCCGGAGGGCGGAGTCTGACTCATCGATGATAGCAAACAAGGAGATGATGCAGTTGACAGTTTCGATTCCTTCTCGCGAGTTCCAACTTGACGGTGGATGGGAGCACCGAGCGAGCGCAGACTTGTGAGTCATTTGCCCTCACGCAGAGGATGTGAACATGTGAAGATGGAGCAAAAGACGACCGAGCGGCGTACGGACAGATATGCCCTATTCTTATGCAACGGCTTATCTCGCCGGGACTGGGGTGGCTGGCAGCCGGGCAAGTCTATTACGAGACAAACGGTGACAGCAGACCTGTCAGTACGATGAATGAAGCGCTTTACAACGGCGGCGCGAGGACAAGAAAACGAAAAGGACGAAGAACAACGAGTACACGACGAAAACGAGGAGCAAGACGACTCTTGCGAGACGACTCCGTCCCACGGGGTTAGGGCGACGAGCGGGGCCTGATCGAGAAAGTTAGGAGTCGGTGTGTTCTTCTGAGACCGCGATATGACGAGTTTCTGAACAAAATGACAAGGATCACTCTTTTCGAGGAGGGGGGGGGGGGAAAGGGAATTCCACTATTCACTTCGAGATCGCATCAAAATACGTGTGAATGATGACTCCGCGAAAGTGAGCGGAGTCCTTCAGTCGCTAGTTGAAGTGAAGATCCGTTCTCTTCAGCATTTTTATGCGCAACCCGAGTCGAGCGGGTCCCTGGTGTGTCGAGATGCTGTCACTTGAACTACTCGAAGGTAATCACAGCTTCCGGCAACCGAACTCATGGCGTCACTGGCGTTCTGCGGTTGCGAGGCGGAGGCCGTCATCCAAACAGTGTGTACACCACTTGCTTTCTCCTCCTATTTCTGTTCACTTTTCCGATAATCAGTGTTCAACGTTCGCAGGGAGCATTTTCCAAATGACTCGCGTGGAATCGTTCCTACTCGTGTGTCGAGATTCGGGTCGGTTGACCGCGCCAGCCATCACGATGCCTGTCAACTCCACTATTTCGGGGCTCTCCTTGTTGATTTCTTTGGATGGACGCGTTGGATGGACATCCTGGTTGTGGCGGACTTCGAGCATTCCAGGTTTTCCTGAGCCGATTCGTCCTACTCCACAATCAGCTTGATCCAGTTCGTCTCTCGATTCGGACCCGGATTCGAGGAAGAGCGCTTCCGGATTCACATCGACACAGCCAACACACCTGTTCGCGTGAGGCACATCCCATATGAGGGTGAAAAACCCTTCGAAGATTCTGTAGAACGAGAGGTGCTGGATTTGGGTTGTGGGTCGAGATCGCTAGTTCTATGCCGTCGTGGATGGAGCAATATCAGAAGGACATGTGTCGACTGCTGGTTCTCGTTCGGTCGTCCCTCGTTGACTCGGAATTCAATGAGGAAGATCCCGACGTATCGGACTCCGATTAGAGCCTTGGGGACCCCTTCTCCTGGCCCGATACTTTGAATCTCGACTCGTTCAGGATGCGCAGCACGCCCTGATCGCTGAGTGATGGCCCTCGTTCTCCTGATCTGCATTTCTCTCATGGTCCCTTTCTTCTCCCTCCTCGTCGGGCTTCTCCTGGAAGATCGGCTCATCCCCCCCTTTCATGTGTCTCACTCTCTTCGTCTTGTCTTCTCGCTTCCTGGCGACCGTCCGACCCTTTTCCTCGCAGTCTCCTCCGGTGCCGTCTCGCATCACTCTTTTGCCCCGAGCTCCGCTTCTACATGTTCGTCGTCGTCGTTGTCCTGTTCTCCCTGTGACAGAAACAAACAGATCGGATTTCGATGTCATCACTTACGGAGACATGATTGGGATCCCTCCTCCGAAATTCTCCCGCGGATCCGATCCCTACTTATCGAAATGAACGAGCAGTGAGCAAGCGAACTGCACGTCAATGACCACTCACATCGGATCTCGCGGCGAATCCGCTCATAATCTGAAGTTTCGAGCAATCAATTGTGACTCAAATAAGTGCGTTCCGAATCCGTGTTCCCCGTTGGAGGAATAATCATCGCGGGGTTTGTTCGAGAAATTCCCATATCTCGACGCGTAGCACTGCGTTTCCCGTGATGTGGTCGAATAGGGACGGCGCGGAAGTGACGACTCCGCGGAGGAGGAACGTGCTCCTGACAGACGGATTTCCTTCTACGTTTCATAGCCCAAGGCTCGTATGGGAGGGGGTCAAAATTTTTGTTTGCCGATTTTCCGCCGTAGACGGCGCCAAGGGTGCGGGTTTCAACACCGTGAACCCATACAACCTCTGACGTCATTCTTTCCGGTTGGTTCTCGGGCAGCAATGAGGCGCCCCTTCCAGGAAGGTTTTTTTGTGAAGTTCCTTCGTGAGCGGTGTTTCGCCCACATCGGTTCTACAGTGGTTTCGTGATCCGAGGATCCCATGCAGGTCTGGCTTTGCTGAACAGCTGTGGACAACCAAGAGCCCCAAGACAAGCTTGGGAGAGAGAGAGATAGAGTCAAAACGGCGAGAAGAAAAATGAGAGAGGAGGGAGATAACGTCCATCTTGATTGTTGCGGAGAGACTGAACTCAATAAAATACGCGCTCTCGGTAAACTACCGGAGCATACAGAGATGCGCACAGCAAAGCGAGCCGTAAACTTTGCCGCGTTTTTGGAAACGCGGCCCGGACGTGGCGCGTCGGAACGGCAGCGGCTTGATTATCGCCATCATCATGATCGGCAGCAGGGACGAAATCATCATCATCGAGGGACACTGCTGGACGGGGGAGGGCGGTAAACGCTCACCGCTCGCCCATCCACCCGAACTTTTTAGTGCTTGACGTGCCGACACGAGTGTCCTTGCTGATCAAATTTTGATAGCCACAGCCCCGGCCGCAGGCACGGCGAGCTCGGGCTCGAGCATGAGCACGTTGCACGGTTCTCGCTCTGCGAGGAGCTGCTTTTGAATAGGTACAAGTGGATGTGGGCGCTCTCGACGTAAGCGCTAGAAACAGGTCCGGAAACCATCTACGTCCAGACGTTGAGGGAATGTTCGAGGTTTGGGAGCGGAAACGATAAAGGGAACTCGCTGTGTTCCAAACCATTCCGCGCGCGGCTGACCCCAAGAGTAACGGAATCGGATCGGACTGAATTCAGGTCCTGCGCTCCCCCTCATGGAGAATTTCCGGTATCACGCTGACCCGCAGAACCGTTGCGGGGCCATCAGAAAGCGAGCACAAATCCAGCTCGCTCGGTGGGAGCACCGAGGGGACGTGCATGGTCCCGACATCCATTGCCTCTACTTGGCTCATTCTCGAGGGGATACGGCGGAGGGTTGCGGACCGAATCGAGTTAGGTCCGCGCCAGTCTGTTCCTCAGTTTTCTGTTCCGTACGTTCGCCAGCAGCTGCTGTCAACACCGTCCCGAGGCTCGACGTATTCCACGAAGTTGATATAATTTGGACCTTGAACCTCAGCACGTCCTTCTGGTCGTTGATCAAATTCACACGCATGTCATGAGTCATGACCTCGCGCAGACCTTCCACCATGCGGAGCGCAGACTCGCGATGGACTTGAGTCTACGTCGCTCGGATCCAGTCGGAGCTTCCTCGGGCTCGAACTTCGTTCTCTCCAAGTTTTGCGGACAGGCTCGGAGCCGTGACGGTGCTCCTTTCCGTCAGTAGTTTCTCAGGAATCAACCCCTCATACAAACGGAAAACAGGGCGGGATAGGGAGGTCAGAAGACATTGGGGGAGAGGGAGAAAATATCAAGGGCTTCGTCTCTGGCGTATGAGGAATTCATCGAGGACGGATCTGGTCCGCCTAGCCCGATGAGTTAGATGTGGACATGAATTTTCGAGTCTCGAAAATTCCGACTAATTTCCGACTTTAAAATGAACTCCCGATTCGGAAATTCTTTTCCGATTCGAGAACTAATTTCCCGGTCAGACATCGAATCGGATGCACCCGTTGACTAAAGGCCGAAACATCTGAGGCGTAGCAGAAAATTCGAAATACTCGAATTTCCGACTCGAAAATTAATTTCTGAATAAGAAAGTCACCATCTCAGGGATTGAGCATCTCGAGAGCGCTCAGAACGGAATAGTCGTTTGTTGGGGTCGTTACAGACCCAGGGAAAGTCTTGTAGTACACGATAACTCTTTCAGCCTCGAGTGAAGCCCATTTCCGGACTCCGTGATGACCGTATCCTTCTGCTCGATGGACCCCACCGCCATCAAAAGGCGCAGTGATATGTTATGAGCTACTTGAACCGAAAGAATGAATCATCTGCCATCGATAATAATAATAATTCTCCTCTCCGATCCATTCGAGCCGAATGGCTTCCGAGGCTCCTCCCTCAACAGTTTCGAGCATCTCCGCACGAATTCGTCGGGAGAGGAAAAATTGAGGCAGACGGTCTGGGGTGATGGATATTTTCTGAAAAACCTCATGAAAAACCCTCAGGTCCAGAATGGAGATTCCAGAGAGGATGAACCTGACTGGGTAAGCCTACAACTACCGCGTGAGATCCTTTCGTTTCGATCTCGCTCATCCAAGCGGATCTGGAGCATGAAGCATAATGGAGAACAAGAATGGGAATTCGTCTCGGCTCCAGTGAAGCCAAAATCTCCCGGCGAACCTCTGAGGCTTACTAGCAGTGAAAGCGGGAGTGAGGAAAGAATGAGCAACGCGTGAAAAAACGAGCCCGAGAGCGGTGATGACGTTCTTCAAAATTCATCGGCGCTCTTCCGGTTCCTGGATGGAAGACTTCCGACGCAACGATGATGGTGATGGAGTCTTCAGTCCGAGACTGCAAAGAACGGAATGCTTCTGCCGCCGGGCTGGGCGCCAAATCCTTTTTAGATGACGAAGCATTGTTCGTTTTCCCTTCAGGAAGCTTCGATTCGTTGGTCGACGAACTCCTTAACGATTCGGCTGCTCCACCAATCGCCAATCTTTTCATGAGTCCCAATTCTTTCATCACCCAATTACAAAAGCGGAAGTTTGCCTGGCTCAGCCGCGATTTTCGCTCTTCCCAATTTTTCCTCCCGAAACTTCACTTTCCGGAGTACGCGTCGCCCCTGAAGAACAGAAAATGGGGGTCGTAATATCACGTGATGTTGACTCGGATTCGAAGCTTCGATTGCCCAAGCAAACACGAGGGCTAGCTCTGTTGTTCGATTTTACATAGCGCGAATCTGGATAGTCGGTTTCGCGGGTATCTCGGGATGTTCTGCAACCGGTCAATCCACCGCGTACTCGACCGAACGTAGGAGCGACCATCGCCCGCCCACTTGAACGTTAATTTCCTCACTCGCAGATGCGAATGAGCGAGCGCCCGGTCTGAATACTGTTCGTTGCCTTGAGGGAAAATGCACTCGAGCGTGCCGCGAATATTCCTCTTGACGTGGTCCGGTTTCGTTCGCTCAGTCAGTCAGTCAGCCAGGCAGTCGACGAAGCGGGCCGGGCGTGGGTCGGGAAGGCCACGGCTCGATCGAGTTGCCCCCCGTAGCTCGCTCGTCCGGATAAGATGACGACCAGTGGCAATGATTTGAGAGTTATCTTCCACCCGCTCGCCGCGGGCCAGTGTTTCTATATTCGGAGCGCAAGCAAACCTCTCCCTGACCAGACTGACACGGTCAGGGGCCGTCTGTCTACACGCTCTTCATACACCACAGTTGGAGCTACGCTGGAGCTGCACTCCTCGCTAGAGTCCTGCATCTCGTCGCAGCCTCCAACGTATTTATCGCGTGCGTGCCAAGGACATCTGGCTGTCAACGAAGATTTCCTCCGGGAGGAGCCGCGACGCAATTAGCACTCACTCAGATCCAACTTTCCTCAGACCCTCTTCTCAGATCCTGTTCCCCTGGGGATACGGTCCCTGATCCCCAACCTCTCCCCCGATCACATCCTCGCCCCTTTTCTCCTCGCTCCCCGAAATATTGCTACTTTTTTTTTGGGAATTCCGTCCTGAATTCTCTCGATCGCTCCTGCCTCGTCGCCTCCCCTACTCCTCTCGAACCTGTCTTCCTGCGTCCTTCCGTTCACCTCTCCCTCCATCTATTCCCGTTCCCCAAGTTTCAACGTCGCCTCCGGTTTCCTTGTTCGTCTATCCTCTCCCCCTCTCCCTGATTTTCCCATTCCGTGGCGCTCGAGGAATGTCGCAGAACGGGAGCTGTTGCAACTCATTCTTCGTATTATTGCGCTCGACAACGCGCGACAGCTTTTCTCATTAGAGGCAAAGAAAATCGTGGAAGGAATACGGCGTCTAACTGCCTTGAAGGGTCGTTCACTTTCCCCAGCTTCCAAACGCTCGGAATTGAAACGATCGCGTCAACAGCGGGTTTTGAAAGGCCTGGATCCGAGTTTGATGTCGCCCCTCCTTCCCGAAGACTCTTTCGAGGAACGGGATTCCAACAGAGTTGATCTTCTCAGGGTGAACCCGGGGATGTCGGAGCTCGTTGACCGTGTTCATCTTTCGGTCTACGCCGCGACCGTTGAGCAGCAGAATCCGTGATCGTTCCGGTAATGGATCCCCTTCACAGAGACCTGGGCTTCGTCGCCGCTGCTACCTCGCCGTTGTCGCTGCTGTTGTGGTGGCGACGCCGGTCGTGTATGGGTGTAGCGGGGGGAGCGATGGGATCTCGAAGGCGGTGGTCGTGTATTGTTTGGCGCTTTATATGCACCCTCCATCGGAGCATCCCCTCTGCCTGACTCCCCACCTTTTCCCGGTTGCTCCATTCCTCGAAGCAGGGAAGAGAGTCGTTAGCAAGTGTTGTCGAGCGTCGGGTTCTGATTTGCGCAGTCGAAACCTTCCGGTCGGATCGCCGACTTCGCGACACCTGTCCTCTTCGAGCCGATCGGGACGCGCTCGCTTCGAATGAGACAGTGGACGCCGAATAGTGAAATTCTAGTCGAGGGAGACTCGACACCTGACGTAGACCTCAAAGAACCAGGGCCGATCCAACCCGGATCGGAATTACCGTAAATGGAAGCCAAGTAAACGACATTAGGCTCGATGTTCTTCCCCGCGCAGATTATTTATACCTCGATCCAACGGATCGACTCAAACGGAACGCAATGAGTCGGCAACAAACGCAACGCGATGCCTCTGTTCAGCCCCACTTGCACAGCGATCTTTGTTGCGGTTGCGGAACACTTCCCCGCGGAACACCTTATGATTTCGATGTGCATATCTCGGAACGGGACAGGTAGACCTATTCCAGAACTTATTGTCACAGAAAGGAGCTATTCTAACTTGATGCGATCCACGGCTCCGCCATAGAGCATGACTTTGTCGGAATCCATGTGGTTATGTGAGCGTGTTCAAAGTTCAAAAATGTTCCGGTGTTGAATCGCCTTGTCCATCCTCCATGTATCCACAACGACGGTCTCAGACATTTGCAACTCCTCCTCCGAGGCTCTTGATCAAGAAATACGTCTTGAATGACTCTCCGCTCGGAGCTCCGGTCCGCATGGTGAGCCCTGATTCGGAAGTTACTCCACACTGAGTATTCCAGCAGCATGGAATTCAAACATCGGGAGTGGTCCCGCGATCAGGAATGGGAGAAAACAGCCCCTGAAGAAATTTCAAACCCGCGGCACGAGACGTTTCTACTTTGTGTTGCGTTCCTTGATGGTTCTGCCTCTGAGTAGAGCGCATATCGAGCTGATCTTGAATGGAGCCAACACGTCGCTCGAGGAGAGCGTCGAGGGAGCTAGGCTTGCGTGAGTGAATCGATAGAGGTTGGTTTCATCCCTGCAACGAACTCCGATTGGAACCTGTACCCTTGTTTGGAACGGCTCTTCGGCTGCAACGACTCATCGCTAGCTGCCGATCCCCGGCTAGCAGTTGAATGAATGGTTATATTGAACACATCTCAGACGCATTCCTCTGATCACAGAATTGGCTTCGGTTTTCATGGATCCCACGAATGGCTAGGGCATTCGTTGGATCCCGTTGGAACGGGATCGTGCAATCACGACTCCCGGAGCAACAGACTATGAGCAGGTCGAGTGGAAACTCCTTCCGTTCCGAACAACAAGTACAAGAACCTCGTTACAATCTCTCGTCATGGTCATGGGCGATATTGTTCGACAAACATTCGGAAGGTTTTCTCCCGTCATTGTAACATCGCATGCCGAGTGAGACCACTATCGTGATGCCGTGTGGAAACTCAGGCTCGGAACGGATACGGTTCGATTGACGAGTGGCGCATGGAGAATACCTTCTCCTCCTGAGCTGACCTTGTGAGGGATCCAAGACTATTCAACCCTGGGGAACGAATTCTTCAACGCCGCCGATTCGAGTCGGCAAACGTACGATGTCGTGAGATCTTTTGTCGACAGCTTCGGCGTATTGACACAGTTGAACGAGACTGCGCCTATAAGAGAGGTGTGCCAAGCTCTTTCCCTCTGAGAATAGCGAAAATGTTTCCGGTTGTTCTCAGTCTCGGACTCTTGACAGTAGCCTCGTCGAGGCAGCTGCTAAGCTCGGATGTCTCGCCGCAGCATATCGAGCGTTTCTCGGATTCCTCCAAGCTCACGGTCGAAATCCCACCTGCGGACCAACGGAACCCGGTCAAATGCGAACTGTACGAAAACAGCCACATGGAAGATGGGTGTCATCAGACCTGCTCCGTCAACGGGTACTTCGCCAATCACAGGATCCAGGAAGCTCAGCGCAGGGGGGTCTCTCAGTGCAGGGCTGTGGGCAGCTTCTGTCGAGTCAACCTCGCGCACAGCGCTGAGATGAACGTCACGCTTTCGACGGGGAGATGCACCAACGACTGCCGCTGCGTTTCCCTAAACAGAGAATCGGAAGCTCTTTTCGGAATTGAGCAGGTAGCCAGCGCTCTGGCTGCGAAGCTCGAGCGCAGGAGGAGTCATCTCCGGGTCAGGCATGGCATGAACCATTACGGGAAGCTCAGGATCCACGTGCCTCCTCGGGAATTCAGGAACCAAACCGGATGCGAGGAATACGAACAAAGGTACTACCCGAGCAGCAACGGTCAAGCAGAATTCCAATGCAAAGACATCTGCTCGGTGCGTGGAACCCTCGGCAGGCTGCTGTTCCAAGGAAAGCCGCGAGTTCTTGTCGGCCACGACCGGGAAGGATCATATTGCGAGCTGAGGAGTCAAGGAGGAGGGAAATTCGAGGTCCGAGGAGCGGAGCAAATCGGCAATGGTCGTTGCAGGAGAGGAATCTGCAGACCCCTCGACTGGGTGGAGGCAACGACGCAAGAAGAACGACTCATCGACAGCATCTCACCTGCCGATGGTATGATTCACGTAAGCGGTGAAGCCATGAGAAGCATCAAGGAATACCATAACACCAATGGTCTGGTGCGGGCTCTCTGATGAAGCCATGGAAAGTTCCTGAGTTTTGATGACGCGAGGAATCAAGTTCGATCGTTGAAATTCACGTGAAGTAAAATAGTTGTGGCAGACAATATCCGAGCTTGATATCAACCCTGCAGAACTGCGGCTTCGCTAATTCTTCAAATGATTGTCCGAATCTGGCGGGGGAGAGAGGAGGAAAGTGGAGAGAGCGGAACGTTCCCGAAGTTCTCATATGGGGCCCGGCAACACAGTAAAGATAATTTTGGGTGGATGATTCCCTCGTTCTCCTTAGATTGTTGGTTTCCTGGCTTGCTGGACAGAGCAAGTGGGCAAGTTAATGTGTTTGCAGGGAACTGCTCGCGTATCCTCGTCTGTATTCAGAGGCGGGAAGATTCTTCGGGCAACTCTATCAAATCCAACATCCAGTCCCAGAGCCAATTACAAATGCTTGTTTGTAACTCTGATCGAGTGAAGAAACGCAGCACTCCGATACATGCATTCTCAAGGTGTCATGCATCGGCAACCCTGAAGCGACTGCCGTTGGGCAGGGAACTCATGTCCATGACAGTTCCGTAGAGAAGCACGCGGAGAGTGAATGACTGGTCAAACTTGTAATCAATCTAAAAGGACTTACATAACAAAGATCTGGTCAATTGCATGGACCGCTGGAAATTTATGTCTACCGCGATGTTGGATGTAGCATTTCTCTCCATGCTGACCTTGACGGCTAGCCACTTGAGGGTGACATGCGATTGTCCGGAGCACGAAGCTTTTCTCCCCGAGCAAACTACGCAACGTTCGATGGTTCCACCTCTACCATGTGGTTGTTCGAAAATGTCGCGTCGTTGTCCGCCAGAGTGTGCACAGCGGTTGGCAGAGGATTCGCACTGCTTATAAAAACCGCAGCGCTGGATTTTGCCAACGAACATCATGTTGCGATCCGTAGCCGCTTTGGGCCTTTTGGTCGCTCTCGCGTCCTCTCAGTCGGCCGGAGAGCCCTCGCCTCATTACCATCCCCACGGCATGGACCCAAGCCCGTACGATATCAGCATCGAAATTCCATCGGCCAAACACAGAGATCCGGAGAAATGTGAGTTCTACGAGAACGTTGACTACATGGATCAGGGCTGCGAGCAGTCGTGCTTCGTCGACGGGAGTTTCGGAAGTGTGCGCATCCAGGACGCTCATCCCAGGAAGGTTTCGACCTGCAAGTCCGAGGGGGCCTATTGCAGGGTTCCCATTTTCCAGCACAGTGAGGTGAACGTGACCTTCACCAACGGAAGATGCAACGACGAATGCCGCTGCGTGCCGGCCGACGAGCGAGAGGACGCCTTGTTCACGATGCGACATTTCGCCGCTGCGTTGCTCACGAGCAGACACCACCACAGGAGTCAGCACCGGTTGCACGGCGGTGTGAACCAGTTCGGAGTCATCAAGATCATGGTTCCGGGGGTTGAGGATCGAAACCAGTCTGCTTGCGAGGAGTACGAGAGTCCCTCCTTCGAGAACCGACTTCCAGAACTCGTCTGCCGACAGATCTGCAGCTTCAGTGGGAACATTGGTGGCCTTTCGTTCGAAGGCAAACCTCGCGTCCTCGCTGAGCCTTACCACGACGGATTCGACTGCGAGCTCAGGCTCCACAACCGCGGAAGGATCAGCCTCAGAGGAGTCGAGCAGGTCGTTCCGGGTCAATGCTTCCAGGGAGAATGTCGTCCCGTTGGTTACAAGGAAGCTCAAACGACCCCTGCTCCTCAAACGCATGTAATTGAAGTCACGTCTGAAGTGTTTAGGGATGAGAACGACATCTCCAGCGAAGAAGAAGATTCCGAGGCTGAGGAATGAGACAGGTACACATGATGTGCGACACGATATAGCACCGAGAGGCTGCTCGTGCCACGGGATGGGGAGGTCGTGTCGTCGAGACTGGAACGAATCATGAGGTGAACTTTCGACCGGAAACTGCTACGGATTACTACTACGAACTACTTCCCGGCTCCTGACGAATCTCATTGGCACTTGGAAAAGTTGACCATCGTTCGGGGATCGCTCTGAATCCGATCAGGAAGGTTGTTCGATTCAATAAAACGGTTGAAAGACGGGATATTCTCGACAATCACTTAGATCACTTTTGGGCTCATTTGGACAAGATCAGAGAGTCGAATCATGGACGCGTTATTCCGCCTCGAACCCTCCGTTCGATGTACCTTTCCATTTCTATTTTGGGAGGATCCTCCATTATTTCGGACATTAAGGAACTCCCGTTGGAAGTCCTATCCCATATCAATCTTTATCTCCGACGACATTTCACGGTTCTTTGACAGAATCTCGCACGCCTACCGTCGACCCACCCTCCGGATAGCGACCGTATGTCATTCCGTTCTGAGGAAGATCGTTCCCAAAAGCATGGACTTCGAAATAGATTAGGAATTCAGTTTCGAACGTGAGAGCTTGGACCGTGCGGTGTTAGAATCGCGAGCCAACGCCACGCCGGATCGAGTGCTAGAGAGACGGAACCCGTCTCCATCAATTGCATCGCTTCGATCTTGACTTCCGGCCGGCGGACCACACTCCAGACTATCGACAAGGATTCATCCGACGCTCACGAAGCAGCTGACTAGCATTCGGCAACCGTTGAACTCCGCTCTGGCAACTGCCGATCGGCCGTCAGGATTTCGGAAAGGACCGTCCTTGGCCGGGCTCACGAAGCGCCGACCGACACCAACGGCCGAGGCAAAAACGCAAATGAACTCTGCCGAGTTTCTCGTCGGTGACAGTTTCGCGAGAGAAACAAGCGTGGCGTCAATCACCCCTGTGTGCGCAGCTGAGCGAATCCTTCTCGTGTAAGTAGAGACTTATAAAAGCGCCCCGGACAGATCGGATCCATCAGTAACAATGTTGAAGCTCCTCGTCTCGGTCGGCCTCGTGGCCTTGGTGTCCTCGCGGATGGTGTGCGGAATGATGCCGAGGTACCACCGCCGTGGCATGCCAGCGGCAAACTCGGAGATCGGTCTTGAAGTTCCTCCAGTTGATCAGCGTGACCCCGAGAAGTGTGAGCTCTACGAAACCGAGAACTACATGGAACACGGCTGCCAGCAGTCCTGCTCCGTGAGCGGCTTCTTCGGCAACTTCCGCGTTCAAGACGTTCGCCCAAGAACGGTTTCGCAATGCAAGGCTTTCGGAACCTACTGCCGGGTGCCCATCATCACTCACGACCAGATCAACGTGACCTACACCAACGGACGCTGCAACTCCGCGTGCCGTTGCGTGCCCGCCCCGCCGACTGAGAGCAATTTGTCAAACCAGATCACAGAGCTCGTCGGAGCGCTCATGTCCACCAAACACAGCCATCGCAGCCATCATCGAGTGCACAGCGGACACAACCGTTTCGGCTCTGTCAAGCTCCACATCCCCGCTAACGATTTCCGCAACCAGACCGCCTGCGAGGACTACGAGTCGAGCTACTTCGCCTACCAGGTTGTCCCGGAGTACCAGTGCAAACACGTTTGCACGCTCAACGGAAACCTCGGAGGACTGCAGTTCGAAGGCAAGCCGCGCGTGCTGAGGGACAGCCAGTCCGATGGATCGTACTGCGAACTCACAACCAGCGGCGGCGGGAAGATCTCGCTCAAAGGCGTCGAACAAGTTCAGAGCGGGCAGTGCGTGAAGGGCGTTTGCCGTCCCCACGGCTGGCTCGACCCGACCGAAACCACCACAACCTCGACAACGAGTGCACCGACACGCGCGGCCGCTTCCGTGGCGGACGCCACGGCTTCGTTCGCGTTCAGGAACGACTTCGTGAAGAAGTTCAAGCGAGTAGAGGAGATCTCAAACGAGATCCGCGTCGGGAGTGCCTCGCTCGAAATCTAGCGGATGATTAGCTGTGAAGATCCTGGATGGGTGCCCTTGCTTCCACTGAAAAGTCTCCTCGTTCCGAAGCGTCGAGTCAGAAATAAAGTCATTTTTATGAATTCGCAGGAACTCTCTATCGCATCGAATCCCATCGGAAAATGTCCCGGGAATCACAACATCTCCACCGTCACTCAGCTCACTGGACAGCTCTGAGACCCGAGGTCGACGTTTCGTTGTTCTGAGGCAGTTCCCGGACAAGAAAAGCCGACCCCCTTCTTGTTTGTGAGCCGTGAACCCTCCCGTGAAGGCTTAGTGGAGTCATGGTCTTCGTCTTCTCTCCTATTTTCCCAGACCTGTGGACTTGACCAAAATACAAACGTGAGAGAGCCACTCCAATTCGTCGGCGGCGATAACTCGTCGCGAGTTGCGGGAGTGACGTCGACCGTCTCCGCGTCCGCAGGTGAACCAATCGCACTTTATTGAGTCGAGTCTCAACCTGCCGACGAATAGCATCGCGGATCGATCAGATCCTTCAGTCCGAATGCTGAAACCGCTGACATCCGGTCCACATGAGATTGGCGCGAACAGATCAAATCCATCAGTAGCATTGTTCGAACTGGTCTCTGTCGGCCTCGTGGCCCGGGTTGCCCGAACGTGCCCCCGTCTGGTAACTCGGACGTTGGTCCTGATCAGCGTAACCCCGGGAAATCCGAGCCCTGCGGAGCCTAAAATAGCTAGGGTCGAACTTGCTAGAATCCTTTCCTAGTCAGCGGTGAGCTCGTGATCCCCCTTTTCCGGGAAACGCATCCGAGGTGGGCATCCTGGAGCCAAGCATTCCTCGCGAAGAGCGAGCCTGGCGTCTGTCGCCTCTGCTTGGCCGCACGGAGCGGAGTCGAGTTCCGGAGCCGATAGTTCGACGTCAGGAAACAGTTATTGGCGGGGCAGAAGTCACAGCATTTCATTGACTCATGAAACGTCAAATAGACATCGACGGCCGCGGCTCGAACGCGGAGATCTCTGCACACGGCGACGATAATGACCTTGAGGAACTCGAGAGAGATCTCAATTATTCCCGCGTGCACAGATGAGCGGATTCTCCGGGTGTCAGTTACAAACGTGGGAGAGGCACAAGGAGATCGGATCCACATTCCTCCTGGCGTTCCGCGGGCGTTCGAGGAGAGCACTCGAGGACTATCGTCAAGAAAATTTCGCTTAAGATCAACTCGGAGTTCCTTGTAGCTTCCCGGGGCGGTTCCGACAAAAACTAGCGATTCCCCCCTGGAAAAACTCTACGTGTTTCCGCCACGAGTCGTCGTCCTGAACCACCCTCAGCGTCAGGAATATATCATAGAATTCTGACGCCTCGCATAGAAGCTTCCCTCACTCACAGCGAGCTCCAGACTCTATAACGGTAACGGGTTTTCGCGGAAGATGCCGGAGGGAACAGAGTGTGGGTCGGGAGCGGCACCAGAAAAAGCACGAAAGAAGTGTGGGCGATTAGTAGAATCTCTCGGTCGAAGGGCTGATATGAACCAGCCAAATGAGCCTAAGATTTCAACCGTTCTCAGGTAGAGTGAAAAGTGGAGACTTTGGGCTGTACCGACAGGTACAGCTAAGATCATTATTCAAGTAAATTTCTAGTAGATCGCTCGGACCTCGGTAGCTATCGGTCGACCCTCGGTGTCTGATTTCTGCGCGAACCGGGTGCAATTTTTCCGTTAGGTTTTCGGATTGAGGCACATCTGTGAGCCTTTCCGTCTCATTGAGAGCATGCCCGTCAATCCCACTAATCTCGACCGGCATTCGTGCTCAAGATGACCAACATTCTAGAAGCGTTAGCGATCGGGCTCCAGGAGCAAGGCGAGCTTCTCTTGTTGGATTTCGCTTTAGATTCGTACCTTTCTTGGTGCGGCACGGCATGGTACGAATTCGAGATCCATGGGATTCAAGATGCGGGGGATGCACGAGAAGATCCTCCCCGAGGCAAATACTTGACTAGCAATCCTGGTTTCATCGCCCACAAATCACTTTCTATGTGTCTACATAATCGTCTACATGGATACGCATACTGGCTGAGGACAAACTAATGGAAACAGCCGCCCCGATAGTTGTTTCGGTGGGTGATCTTGAAAACTTCTCCAACTCTCAGTTGAAACGAGGGCGTTTCAATGATCGACATTACTGAGCGCCCTTGAGTCATTGGTGAATATAGCAGTCCCACTCGTTTTCTGCTAATTCTCTGCTCTTAGAGCGGCCAGGAAAGAATGTTCTCATCCGATAAGGAGCGGTTCTCTACGAGCCCGATTCCTGTGCGTCCCTCAACAACAGAAGGAAACTCTCGTTTTCACAAATTCCACAGAGAGATTCTTCCCCGGAGAAGAATTTACGCAAATCATTCCCGAATGCGGTTTTTCGGCGATCAGAATCTTCCCCGGACCGATTATGGCTTTTTCCAGCCTTCGTTCGAGCAAAATGCTCCAGTCATATCGTTTGCGGTGTTCCGAGGGTAGCCCCAGCCGGAATTCGCTCGCCATAGAGGACGGGGTACCCTCTACTGGAGAACATACCTCGGAAATTCACACGTCAGAACCTACGAAGTTAGCCTCATTGATCCTTGGAATCACGGCACCTCGACCATCATGGCCCCGACCTGGTGCCTGGCGCCCCAACTGACTGGAAAATTGCCCTGAAGAGGTATTATGAGTACCATGGTACCACAACCAGGTGTCCGAGGTCCACGCAGAACCCAATCAAGGCATTTCCTGCATCGCTAGCAGAGATTTCGACTCCGGGATCACCGGATGATTTTTCTCCAAACATCACGGGGAGCAATCCCATGATGAGCCGCGCAGAACGGTGAGCACACGAACAGTCACGACAGGCAGTTTTCGCAGCGTCTCGTCTGTCGAGGAACGCGCAGTCGTTCAGTGGAATGGAAATATCCGCTCGAGTTGAAATAGAGAGCCGCGGACCCATTCAGTCCATAGGAAAGCGCTCACTTTGATCCGTGCCATGTGTGGATCAATCAGGCGCCGATAATTTTGATGAAACCTGCATAATTCGCTTTAAATGCTGCCTGATCCTCCCAGTTCGAATAGCAGCGGCGTAATTTGTAGTCTCGTGAACTCGCAGGGAATTGCCGTCGCTATACCGTCACAGACTTCGTTCCCACAGAGCCAAAATCACCTCAAGGGGTATCCCAACATGTCACAACGCCAAGTCAGCGCTTCTGAGCTATTACTTGGCGTGGTGCTCATCCTTTTTGTGGGTGTTGAAGCTTCACCGAATGGAGCGTGTAGTCGCAATAAAGTCTCACGTTGAGCTGGTCAAACAACCGCCCATCGTACTCCTGACGGCATTCCGCTACCTCTGGATCCACTTAAACCTCGTGCTCTCATTCAAGGACTTCACAGACACTGTTGTCAGTTGCTCGACTCGACAAACGTACTCCTCAAAGACTGGCTGCTTCTGCCTCTCGCAATATTTTCCCTGGCCGATCCGGGATCTACGACCACGTCGTCGGAGTGTTGCGTCCACCTCAGCTCGATTCCATATTCTATGGTTGCCGTTATACGAATCGGTGTTCGATTTCGTTCAGAATATTGCAAAGAGACGACTACTCACGGAGAGTACGCTCCGTGGGATGTAGGCTTAAGGAAATCCATCCCACCCATGAAGTTTTCACCATAATGAGCCACCGGAACGCTTTGGAATAAGATGGGTGACCGATTGAGAATACATGAATCCTCACGGAATTCTCAGTGTCATCGAATGTTCACGCCTACGCAAGTCTAGTTCTGACTTCATCACTTTCTTCCGGGGTAATGGATATTGTAGGGATCGAATCGCGTTTCATTCATCGAGAAGATTGCCGTTTGGCTTGACTTGGTAGCTCGAATTGATATTGAATGTTATCGTGGAATCAGCTGATCGGGTTAACGATAATATCTGGCATATTTCCCCCCCCCCCCCCTTGAGCCTATGAAGTCGGCGTCCGAGCATGGAGGTTCGATCAGAGGGAGCCCGTCCTAAGACGTGGTGTAGTGCGACTCGATCATCTAGTTATTGTTGGTCGAGAATCGGGCATAGAAACGCTCGCAACCCGCCCCCCCCCCCCCCGAAGCCGGGCGGAGATTGTCTGAGTCTTAATTCGGTGTTTCCCGATTCCCTCGGGACCGCAAAACCGCTCCGGATCCCATCTGCATTCGCGGTTACCTCGTTGGAGACTCGAACTATCTTTCTCGCGAACCTTGGTCTTCGAAGAGAGGCTGAACGTGGACGTCTGGAAGAGCTCCATCGCAGAGCCATTTCGTGATGATTCCCTACTCTCTTTTATACTTTCCAACTGCTCATAGCTCCGTTGGTTCCCAAGCGGCTACATACGTTTGTGTTCCGCGATCTCGCCATTGAGTCTTCTCGATGTTTCGACTCCGTGAGCGCAGTAATCACAGACATGTTGGACTGTACGCGTTGAAAATAACAGAGAACGACGACGCTCCTCTTTCGTCGGTATACTTTAACTAGATGAGGGTTCTGAACTCTGTCTTTGCGGAATGCCCAGTCGGCCGCAACGCTGTGACCGATCGTTGTTCCGTTTCTGTGGGCTGGAGGATGTTATTTCTCTGGTTTCGAGTACTGCCAATTATTGCGAGAATCACACTCTTCTCCGCCTCAACAGAAAGGAAGACCACACAGGAGAATCCAGAATATGAGCGACGGATCAGCTCCGGAGTGATTCGACGAGCCAAGACGAACGAAGGATTCAATATTGAGCGAGCATTGACTCCTTCGCGCATAACTCGCTGAGTAAGAGCCAGTACGGAGATATGCGTCTCGCGGAGCATCGGAACGATTGTCCAGTTTCAGAGAGTGAGCCGGAACCGCTGGTGAAATGCGGATGTAACGTGTCTTTGGGGCATTGTGAATATGCACAGAGCTTCACGGATGTCTCAACGTCAGATGCAAGCATAATCCTGGCATCACTGGTCCCGCGAGAAAATAAGAGACGAGGAGACTAGCAAAGTCTGTATGCGTTACCCATAGCCGACGTCCACATGCTCCTGCTGATGATCAGATTCGAATTCATTGCAGACAGCTCGCAACCGATGACGCTGGGCCAACAGGGTCGGAGACGGAATTGTCTTGCCTGAGGTTACTATAGGCGAGGTCGGCAGAGATCCTCGAGCGCGAAACTTCAGCACGAACGCGGTCCACATCGCTGGAGTTCAGCTCCTCATACATGATTAACGGTAAGGTCATTTGAACCATTAAGTCTTCCCGGTGTGAGCTGAAGTGCTCTACTTATAGAGCGACGCCGACTGAAACGAATAACCTCGATCTTGTCTACGGGAGCTCCCGCCTGCGAGGCACATGCCGATGTTGCCTCTGCAGGATCATACGATGGAAACGAGAGCTGTGGAAACGGAGAAATTCCGAGTACGTTTAAATAAAAAACATCGAGCGAAACATAGAAAACCTGTGACCTCCCCCTGCCCACAGGAACTTCGGACGGTGGAAGCGCATCAGACAAAGAAAGTTCGACGAACTGAAAAAGACGCTCTTCAATGCTTGCAGGGAAGCAAGGGCTTCCAACCATTCTTTCCCTGTTTCCCCGACCAGCGGCTACGGCGGGAAGCATACCACATTGCCCTGGAAACTGGAACCTCGTACCACAAGGCCTCCAACGCGTGACCCGGGGGCTCCGAGCTCGGTTTAAAAAGGAACGAACGTGGGGTGAGGCCGCGAGAGTCAACGAGGCCGACATAAACGAATGGCTTGAGGAACACGAAACGACTTTGAATGAGAACTCAACAAGGGACACCTCCAACGGTGATGGAACCGATTTGTTATGCGAGATGCTGCCTCATGAATCGGTCCAAGGGGGAGGCGTGCCAAGTTGGGAGACTGTTAAAACAGCGTTCTCTTCAACATTCTTTTGCGCGCGGACCGTGAGGGAACAGAGGAACCGACCTCTTTGGCAATTGGACACTGCATAGATCTCCGTTGCTCCCCTCGGAGAACAGCTTGCACCATCGACCGTCGAATTCAGAGGTGGGCAACTTGGTGCGGCCCGCGGGCCGCTGAATCTGGCCGGGCCGCGTCCCGGAAGTTTGGTCAAAATTTGTGCGGCAGAAGTGGACGGTGCGATTGTCGTGGAGAATTCGGCTTCGCGACAGCATGGTTTCCAAGAGACTAAAAGTCACCCCAATTGATGGAGCTAATCCGTCTCCATACCTTGTACTCGATGTGATGATCGGGCTGAGTTGCTCACCCCCGATGCGAGTGATATACTGTCTTCAATGATATGCAGAGCTGCCGTAGGCAACCCCAACATGAGTTGCACGCAACAACTTGTGACTATTCTAGAGGGACCCTGAGCAACAGACTTGAAAACATGGTGGCTCTCCCACGACGGATCCTCCCTTCCACATCTCACAACTCACAATCGTGCATCAATTGATGAATCCATTGCCATCTGAGATCGTTGATCTCTGAAATAACTTCATCGATGTTTTTCAGTGGGGTGTTCGCTGCTCGATTCGACGCAACCGAACGGCGACAAGCTACGGTTGCCGATCGCGATTCCGATGGGGGATGCAGGGCTCCAGCTCGACTGCCTGCACGTAAATGAATCTACAAGTCTCCCTCGTCGGGAAGGGCTCCGATCCGGAGACCGGGGAGGAGTGAAATGGATCGCACTGCCTCCGAAGGTCATGGGATACGAGCTCGTTCCTTAGTTAGCAAATGGAGTCTTCGATTAGCCATGGAATGTCGTCGTCGCCAACGCGCTCGCTGGACGAGTTAAAAATGTCGTGATTTGTCTTGCGTCCCATTGCGTTCTCCGATCGCAGTTCTGACGTCATCCTCCCGTTAACCCCTCGTTTCCCTCCGGAGAACAACGCGCCCGAGCTCAGTGTTGGCTTACTTGTCCGCTGATGCACCGAATCGTCGCGGGGTCTAACGAGCATATTAGTTTCAATACCCGATGCGAGGACCTCCGCAACGCTATCCGTGTAATTTAGAATAGTACAATTAGTATTGAAGTTCGCGCTGGGTGTTTTTAGGCCTCCGGGCAGAAACCTAATGGGCCGTCCCGGTGGAATGCCGGCTGGCCAGCCTTGTTGACGGTCGCACTAGAGCGCGGGAATGACTCGCCGGCTATCTAGCTCATGAGCTATCTTGAATTGCAGTGCGACGAGTCTCTGGAGTTGGCTTGAATTAATGCATTTTTCACGAGATCGCATTCGATCACGATCATGTGTTATCAATTTTCTTTGTCAAGGACTCACTCGCCCGGGGCCATGTGAAGGAGAGGACGCGGAGTGGTTAATGACTGGCGGGAGCTGATGAATTTCGGAAAATCGGTGAGACTTTCTTGTAACTCCTGATGAGATCGGTCGCCAATTCATGGCTCTGAACCGATCCTCGCCATTTCTAATGTCAACTTAATGGATTTTTTTCCCGCGGAGCCAGTAGGCACTCAAACAGTTCACATCAGAAGTTTCTCGGTCCGTTTTGTGTACCGAGTGGACGAAGGGTAATTTCCGGTGCAACGGAAAGCACTGTGACTCTGCGCCGACGCTCTGATTCATAATATGCTCATCGTAACGACCTCCCAGTCACTCCGAACGGCCTCGAGGTGTGGAAGAACAGTGAAGTGAGTAACAATGTCGCTCGCCCCAGTGCGGACTCAAGTCGCAGATTAAACGTTCGAAAGGGATGCTAGAGTGTTTTTTTCCCTGAATGGAGCAGATCTCCATGGGCTCGAGAATCTTCAGTTCCTCGGAAGGGAGATTCGAGACCGCGATGTTCGATTGCGCAAAGGAGAAGACTGAGGAGAAAAGCTGATTGGATGGCGGTATATCTGGGAGGATTCATCGTTGATCGCGAATCTTGTGAACACGAGCGAATCCGAGAAACCGTATAGCTGCGTTCATGTCCCGTTACAGTAACGGAATAGTGAGACTCTCGGGAAAAAAAAACCCGCGAAGAGATTCCTAAGAATATCTCGACGCGAGTCCGACACATCCACAAATACCACTCTCCGAGTACTCTCCAAGCGGAGTTGTAACCAGGGAACGGGATCGCACATCTTCACCCCGGCGAAAAAAAAAAACAGCGAGTCGTGATCACGACTCCGACGACTTCTGTTACTGCCACTCGGAGTTCTTCGGACCTGAATCGGAGACGAACCGGGAGGAAAAATGCAAGATATGAGGTGCGAGGCGACGGGTTCACTCACAATGGACAAACGTAGCGGAAGAAGTCGTCGGCGCTCAATTGAATAGCGAACGAGCGACGCATAGACCAACGGACCGGTGGCGCCGGTGACAGAGGGACCGAAAATGAAGAGGACAATGATGCCTCCGTTGATGATAAGACGGATCGACTTTTACTCCTGCTACTGGAACGAGACGCCTTCTGCGCTGAGCCGCCACTCAGTGACTTCGTTCGAACCCCCACTTTTTCTCCGCTCACCTTTCTCATGCCCTCGCTCCTCCCCTTCAGACTGAGCCACCAGCAGCTACTGCCACTGAAAGCCAGCTGAAAAATCAACAGAAAGAAATCCGGCAAGAAAATGACGTTGGCGGCGACGACGGAAGAGCGAGAAAAACGAGGTAGGAGTCGAAGATGAGGGAACCGCTCACAATTGAGACGTCAAGAACAGATCAAAAGAATCTACAGTTCGTCCACAGAAGCTCGGGGATCGGCGAGTGGGAGGTTGGTCGGCGTTTCTCGCTGACGGCGGCGGAATCTCTTCTCGAGGATAACCGCGTCGTACACCGGACTCAGAATTCGGACGGTGGATATTCGAGACCTCTCGCGCAGAATGTAGAGAAGTTCAGTCGGAATTCGCCTCTTCGCGAGACACGGCCCCGAACGAACGACCTCGGGTTGTGGAAACGATGTGCGTGCGTCGCGTTTGCAAAACAACGGTCAGAAACCCTCACCCGTGAGTTTCCATCCAGAGATCAGGCTTGGACAGAGCGAAACTCCTCAAAATGGTCGATGGAGCCCCTCATTCTCACAGGAAAACCCTTTCCCAGCACACGGGTTCCCGCAACAGCTCAATCTCGTTAATAGGCTTCCGATGTGGCCGAAATTTCGTTTGGAATTCCTTCAGACGCCCGAGATCACTCGATTGAATGCTGGGATCAGGCGTTCACTCCGAGATACGCCATCAACTCACGAGTTTCAAACTCCTCCTGAGATACTCGTCGGGCGTGAGAGTTGGGCTTTCCTCCTTGAACGAATTTATGGGATGAATTTCACTATCGGGTGATCACGGCTGTGTAGGACATCGATTGTATGGACTGATGATAATCGAATGAAGTCCGCATCTCCGAGGTCACCCGTGGAAGCTCAACTATTACCTCAGCGACGGCTTCAGTGACCATAACTGGCAGAAGCCGCAGCTATCGGTGGTAGTGACAAACCAATAGTTGCTTACGCGGAGTCCATATATGATCGGTTCTCGATTCGAGAGCCCATGAAACCGAGGCTCGAGTGTTTTTGCATTTCCCTTGATACATACTCCCGTTGGTCCGCTTCGTTCCATCTTCGCTCTCGCTGGCGGAGTCGATTAATGAAGTAGTCTCCATCCATGAATTTCTTGTAGAAATTGCTTCGGAGCAGACTCTTGAGCAGTCCTTCAAGTCGGAGAATTTCGCCAAGGGCGGCACTTCTCAGAGCCAGCGTTTGGTCTTAGACATGGTCTGTCGGGGCGTCCCAGCCTTCGGACGACATCTTGCGATCGCCGATGACTGCAATTGATCGAATACAGTCGCGGCTCATTTCGAAGCGTTCCTTCCCCGAGTCGTACCGTGTTCCGTTGACATGTCTGCGCAATCTAACTGATCACAGGACCAGTTGAAAGTCAGAATATGATTCGAGCGGGAGATCAGCTCTTATTTTGAGAAGTCTACCTTTATGGTTCCAGTTCGCTGCAGGCGTACGCCAGGATTACATGGCGGAGTTGATCCCTCGACTTGACATCCGGTATCCAGCTCGGAAAGCCGAGGCGAGGCGACGTAAAAGCGGAGAGATTCAGGGAGATCGCATCTTCTGGAAGTTTTGAGTAAAATAGTGCAAACTTCCGAGCGATCCGCGGGCGCCGATCATTCAAATATTCATCCCAGCCTGAAGTTCCGAACGAACGTCTGGATCGAAAGTACCGGTTCGCCAACGCGCTCAAGATCATGTTGGACGCTTCCATGGTACTTTCATCTGTGAATCCTCCCCCAGCGAGGGAGGCATCGTGGTGGCGGTCGTTTTCGATCTTCTAAAATATAAATGGATAGAGAGAAGTCCCGACCGCGGTCTTCCTCCACTCAGGCTCCAGGGCTCCAATTGTGGACTGGAGTCTGGGAGGGATGCAACCGCTCGGAAGCGAGCAGTTCGGGTCGGGAATCGTCCCGACGGAAAACGTCCGAGAGGGCGGGAGCGGAGGACGCTGAACGGTCGTCATTTCTGCGGAGACAGAAAAGACCGACCATCATCGTGAAGAGCGGAGCAACCAGGAACTCGTGTGCATGCGCATCCGCTCGGTCGGCGTGCGTGCGTTCGGTTGTCTTCCAGTGCGACGCGGGGCTCGCCCGCTCGTTCTAATTGCTGTCAATAATTGCCCATTGTTAGACGACGTCGAGTTCGGCAAATGTTCGCGGTTGTTGAGGAGATGGCTCGCTGGCTCAAAGAGCCGTTGTCAGTGATACATCTTCTGTGGGTGTCGCGTGGCTTGTCTTCTGTCACAGAATACACAGCGGAGCTTCTTTCGGCTGACTGGAAAGCGATGAGACAAGTCTCCAGTGAGCCCGGTTAATCGGTCACTCGAAGGACAAAAAGAAAAACGAAACGTTCGGACAATGGTCGTGTGGCTCGATTTGCATCATACCTCTTTTCTGTTTCTTTCTATTCTGTCGTCGATGTCAGACCAGGCTCGTCTTCGCCTCTTCCATCTGAACCCTGCTCCGCAGCCGCTTACTGTGAGCTGCTCTTAGTTCTGGCGGTTCCAGCGTCCAGTACCGGAGTTACGGCCTCGTCGATCTCCCATGAGAGAAGCTTCCTCGGAAGGATCGAAACCGGACATCTGATCGTGGTTTCGTTTCAGAACGTCCCTGCGCCGCGCGAGCGATCGTTCGTCGATCATTTTGGTGGAGGTGGTCCCGTAGGGATGTGATCGTTCATGATCCGATCGCCCCGAGCAGGGACTGCACCGAGAACAGGAACGCGGGCTCGCATCCTGGGCGATATGAAGTTCCTGTTCCTCTTTGTCTCTCACCGAAGGGGTACATTTTAGATAAAGCACGCTCTATCCTTGCCCAGGATGAACACGGGGCTACCAACCCTCATCGACATCGAGTTAAGTGGCGCGTGAACAGATGCGGTCGCAAATGCCATCAGCGCACTTCGCAACTCGGGACCGGGATCACGATCCAGGTTCAGGACAGGAGCGACAGAAGAAACGGAGCATCCGAGGAGGAGGCGATCCCACCATGTTTAAAATGTGGGCTTGGCGCCCGGTGACATCTTCGGCTGCTGTTCTAGTCCCCGCTCAGACTGAACGTATGTTCAACCCTGAACAGCCCGGTTGTCCGACTGTGGCTCTACTCCCAAAACATCTTCATCCGGTTCATGATATCGGCTTGGAGAAGATGATGTAGTCACACCCACGAAACGAGGCACCGACGTTAATGCTGAAAAATGCCCCGATTCAGGCGACGGCCACCAAACGCTGATAAGTTTCACCCCTATAACGACCATCGTTAGCTGATTTTCGTTGCTCGACAAAAAGACTCAACTACACCCATTCCACTTTTCTCCTTTTCTCTGTCACTTCGCTCCTCCGCCGCTTTCCCCGCTCACGTCCCGCCTTTGAGGAGATAATATCAGGGGAAAGATACAACAATGGGCTTTATTAGGAGTAGGACACTGGTCAGGACATCGAGGGGACCGTATCGAGGCTTTGTGCGCAGTACTACCCCACCACCACACCGGACCATCGCTCGCAGGAATCCAGCCATTGTGGACTCTGCTGCAATTCGGAGGAGAATGACTAAAGACCACCGCTAACTAGACAAATCAGACTGAATTAAAAGCATACACGGGGGGCCTTAGTAGCCCGTTACTCGACCGTTGAGCCAAGTTTCCGCCTCTCGCTCGGAGCGACTTCCTCACCAAGCTCGGCTGAAAGTCACGATCGTTTCTCTTTCAACTTTTTTTCATCTCATGCCCTTGACCATCCGAATACATTGCTCTCTAAGTGCGTCGATAGATTCGATATGCGAGCGGATGGATTCCAACTGTGCGAAACTGACAGTCCGTCTTTTGCCGCTTATCAGCCAATACGAGGGTCTTGTTAGAGTTTTTATCGTCCCCGCTGCTCTGGATTCGATCTAAATTGAAGGTTTTTGATTGGTTCCATTCATATTCCCTTAGAGAACGACATGTACACGTTGTCGGAATTCAATTTGGAGCAAACAGCCATCATTAGTCAATACCGACGATTTTCGGAGCGAGAAATTATTTTTCTCGCAGCTCTCTCTCTCCGCTTCACGATTCCGCTTGCGGAGAAGATCTCTGTCTGAACCCCTGGATATCCCGACGTGAAAATATCTCAAGGCCCAGATGTGTGGTATTTCGTAGTCCGTGCAGCAACGTTCGTCTATCTTTGGCGCTCCGAACTCCCATTCCTTATGAACTGATAGCGGTGTCATTTGAACGGTGACAAGCTCAAACGAGTGTGACTCTGATGAATTTTCGGGTTCGCAGCAGCGTGAGAGAATAAACCTAACGTCCGAGCCTGGCCTTTGGCGGGGGCTGCGTGCATGGCCGTCTCGCCGGTCCGAGCTTCTGCAGTGCGTCTAGTCCGCTGGCAGAATCTACAGGGTGTACAAATGATGAAAATTGACGACCCTGTATGGGGGCATGAAACGCATTCTCTCCCTGACCGGAGGAATCTTAGCGAGGGGCGAGGCGCTCTTTTCAAGAGTAGGAAGTTCCAATGATCGGAAAACGAAAAAAAAAATGAAGTCCAATGACCCTCCCCATAGGAGTCAGAAGGCACAGAGTTCCCCTCAGAATCGGGGCCGGAAGAGGCTCATTCAGAAAAAGTTCTACGGCAGCGGACACAACCTTTTCTCATTGAGACGGCACAAAATACGAGGAGAAACCTCCTGTGGATCCGATGCAAACGGGGATCGGCGTTTTCGGCGGCAGAATGAGGTTCGAGACTCTCGACGACAGTGACATCAAAGGAAATACTCTGGGTTTCTGCTGCTCTCGCTCGCAATCTGGACGAATGTTCATTAGGATACGTGGTAAGCAATCGTTCGCCTCCGTTGAGAGTCTGGACCATTTTTCTCCGACTCGTGTCATTCCTCTCAAAATTTCGGCTCCCTGCTCGGCCTGTCGAACAATCCGCGGTGTTTCGGCGACGAGAATGCCCTAATGATGTGAGCAGGATGTCTTCATCCTAAAACCGAAATCCGAGCCGCTATTTCTGTGGAAACTTGGAAAAACGTCAAAGCGTGATCGTACTTCAGCAGCTCATTGCCGGTCGACCGAGATATTTCAACCGGCTGATTGTGAGCTAGAGCGGAGAGATGGAAACACAGAGGGAGTCGCTCTGGGAAGCAGAACTGTAGGATCATCGATAATTCTGCGGAACCCCGTTGTCTCAACAGAGCGGGCCAGCCGGAACACTGCTGTTGTTTCGCCCGAGCTCTTCGCGCAAAACGAGCCTCATTTTTCTCTTTTTCCCTCCTTCGTACCTTCTGAAATCATCTGAATCGCATCGACGTCGCGCGGTATCCGTCAACTTGCCGTCGAACGAAGTCGCGGGAACGGAGGACTCTTCTGGGAACTTCTGGTGCAAAGCGTCGTAAACGTCTAACTGGCCATTCGGTCTTTCGAAGAGAGTTTCCCACGACATTGGGTTAAATGCACCGACTCCGACACGAATCCAGCTCGAACGCCCGAGTAAACTTCTGTGACGATTCCGAGAGTGACCTCTCCGGCGAAACTTCACAAAACTGGGAACATTTCCTCTGCCGACAGAGGCCCTCTGAAATGCTGCTTCCCAGAACTCGTGGAAGGACAGGACTTTCGTGTCAACCTCCCAGTTGCTGACTCGGAATTTTGTGGGTGTCGCTCGGGCTCCCAACTGTTCCCGGCATCCTGAGAAAAGATTTGCGTGACTCTGCGAGGATGCGCGCGGTGGAGCCCTCGTCGATATTGTCACGCAGTAATTGGATGAGGACTTTAGGCAAAAACAGCCGAGGACGACAACAGACCGTCGACAGGGCGGTGCGACGTAACAGTAGCGGAAATCGCTGCACAGAAGAACAAGCTAGCACGAGCGAAAGCAAAAACGAGAACTTATTCGCCCGCCTCTCTTGTTCGACTGTTGGGAAGGAGGAAAAACGTCTGTTGATTGGGATCCGTTTACGCGTCAAGTGAGGAAAAAGAACCGCGAGGATTGAGTCGGTGGGTCGGTTTCGTTCGCACGCAAATATCCGTGACATTGGGACGATTTCGCGGAGTCGTTTCAACGGAGCAGCTTCGTGACGAGATTCCCGACTCATCTATGCGGCTTTGCGGGTATCGGTTTGACATTTTCTGTTTACAAGGTAGCGAGCGGGAAATTCGAGACGAAAGATCACACGAAATCACTCGTCCGCGCATAGTGGGCCAGCGGAAACGTATGGCAGCTCCTCAGACTCGACTGGGATCTCATCCCTCATTTAGTTTTTCGTTGCTTCGCGTGGAATTGCTCCCGTTGGTTCCGAGGGCCGACCACGGAGACGACGAGGACCAGGTACGTTTCCATGATTTCATCGCGAGTACCTCCATCATGGGGCGTTTTCTCTAGGCGTCCTCCGACTCCTCGAAAGGAATTTTCTTTGGAAGATTCCGCATCCATCATCCGAGTTTCGAGAGATAAGCTCTGGCCACCTGAGAAAGGCGAAGTCATTAGTGGGGATTGAGCCATTGGGTCGTTCCATGGTCTTTGGACATTCCTTCGATGAGATCCAACTTGCCACAACCTGTCTCATTCGATGAGAAAGGAGAGCGTAGAAAAGTTGGGTCGCGAGGACTCCGTGATCGATCTCGCAGGCGTTTGAGTCCCCACATCTGAGAAAATAGAATTCCCGGTGAGCGAGGAGAGAGTCTAGAAATTTTCCCGGCAACTCCAGCAGCAACGTATCTCTAACCGAAGATCCTCCGAGCTATTCGTTTCCGCGCCATTTTGGATTGGAGACCACGATCTTCGTCCGGGCATGCGGTCAGCTGCCGTTATCATCGGCCGTTTTTCTATTCAGAGAAAAGCTAACAATGCACCGGGTGGTTGCTTCTTCGGGGCTCTCTTCCGAGAAATAAATCAGCGTATGCGTTTGAAATATCACACGAGCTAATCCTGGGAAAGAAGGAACCTGGCCAAGGGCTCCAGCGACGGTTCTGCACCGGCCTGGCCAACGACAACCGAGAAAAAGCTCCAGCAGGAGTCGCCGAAGACGACACAGAAGCCAACGCTAATTACGCGAGTCAAAGATGTGTATCGGATCCCCTTTCTGAAGTGACGGCGGGCCGGTCAGCTACCAAATGACGGCCTAAGTAGCTGGTTTCGCCGACGGCCGAGCTGCCGCGACAATGTTTTCTCACACGCCTAACCGCAGGATGTCTTCATCTTCAAGAAACAACCATTTTTCACCTGATTCACCCGGTGTCTCCGCAAGTGCGTGAGCGGCGAGCGGACCGGGTGACGGACCGGCCGGAGTGACGGACGGATTTACGCGCCGACTCGGAGCGTTGAGCGACAGGCCCGGACGGAATACGCTGAATATTCAGCCGGAGTCGCGTGACTCCGACCAGGTAGCGGTAAAGTAGTCTTGACCCGATCGGAAGATGTTATCGCAGTCCCTCCGGCTTTTTCACGGCGGGAGTTGCTCGAGAACGAAGGGCCCCGCGCTCTCCGTCTAGCTCCAATTAGAGGAGTGACTGACCCCTGGTTGTCACGTGCGATGGACCGACCCCAGGACTCGCACTGGCGCCGCGGCGGTTGCCAATCGAGAGCACAGCGAGTCGGCGTCGTGACTCGAGGAGTATTCTCTCTATAAATTAGGTATTAGGATTCGACGAGCCGCCGAACGACCTCGGTGGGGTTGCGCTCCGTGAGAATGGACTAAACAACGAGCACCGCGCGGACAGAGTCCTCGATAAAGAATCCGATACTCTCAGAACGATCCACAAACGACCACTCCGTAGCGAGCTCCGGGGTTATGACCGATTTTTTCCTCTTCTCATTAGTATTCCCGATTCGTAATAAATTCTCGTAAAAAACGGGCGAAATTCCGCCGCGGTGATCGATCGCCCGTCGATGAATCGACGCAAGCATCGAATTCCCCGATTACTCAGGGTTATGAAATACGTGAAAGTGTTCAGGAGCTACGTTTTCCCACATGTGTGCCACCGCCAGGGAATTCCGAGCGAGAAACAGTTAATTCCACCTGATCACGACGCAGGCACCGAATATCGCGTGGCGTATTTTGAGGTAGAGCTGAATAATATTGTGTATCGGTACCGTGTGTTTGAGCTCATGAATCCGCTCCATAATCTGCAGCTGAAACGTTGGGACGTTATCATACGCGCCGCATTATCCCTAATTGGAGGACACTCTCAGACGGGCATGTCCTGCAGTCAGAGGCCACACGGAACCACATCATCCGACGTTATCGGTCTGTCTTCATTCTAACATGGATCATCAAAAACATTATTTCCCATGATTCCTGCCCTCTCTGTTTGGAGCGAAGGCTCCGAGATAGGCCACTCAAAGTCGTATTTCGAATGAGCGTCTTCCTCTTTTTTGGTGATTCCGATCTCCTCACAGAGTCCCAGATGACAAACAAAGAACGATGGGTGGTCAGAAGAGAGAGCACGACCTCAGGCCAACAGTGGCCTCGCAGCCTCTTTCCGATGTGATGTGTCTGAGTGACCAATTTTGAAACTTTGATCCATGACATGATCCTGAAGGGGATTGGATTCGGCGCTTTGAACAGCTTCTTCCGACATCAAGTTCTCAAGCTCGGAGCGGAACTTTCGGGACTCGCTGTATTTCATGATTATACTCGGAACGGTGGAAGCGCTCTCAGGAATGGGAAGTCCATTCTTGTTACCAATCGGACACGAATAGGTAGAGAAGAGATGCCAATCAAGCCTCCGGCGGACGTCGCGCCGTCTCCTTTCCTCCGCACACCAGAACCCTCGTCGAGTGCGCTGCTAAGCTCGCTCGACCGGGGAACGAACACAGTCGTCGTCGCCTCCGTCTGCAGCGGTTAGTTCCGGCACGGAGCCGACAAGAGGAGAAAAGGAGCGGACCACCGAAGCCGAGATTACTCTCGACCCCCCCTCGTCTTCCATTATTCGACGGTCCCTCATACGGGAGGTTATCCGTAATAATTCTTCCACGGCACTTCACATCACCGCCGTAGACTAGAGGAAGTTCTTCGTGAGACCATGGGCGACGCGGAAAAAAAAATACAGGAAAGGTCGTCGACGTAGAGTAGCGTAGAAAAGGCTCAAATGCAAAGCCGTTCACGGAGTGGAATCATGATTCTTCGAGGGTCGGGAACGTGTTCGAAAAACCCGCACTTGGCACGCTGGTACTTGTTTCTCCTGAAGGGCCTGAGACTCATTTCGGTTGACGGATGCGAGGGAAGTGAGCTGACTCCGATAGACTCAGTGCGATCATCGGTCAAGGAAAGAGTATCGCACGAGATGACTTGGCCATCTCTGATGGTTTCAAAAAAACTCTCCCACAGTCTCTGAGCGAGTATGGGGGCTTAATGTATTCGTTATTATCAATTGAGCGGCACAGATTTCGTTCTCTGAGGATGGGCAGGCCGTCAGCTTAGGCGGACACGGGCGATGAGTGGGGATGAGCTGATAAAAGCGTTTTGCTGTCATCAAAGGCTTGAAAATGTTTAATCCGTTCGCTGTGAAAGCTCTCGGGTTTCAATCTGTTCGGTGGCTGCTGACACGAGGCCTAGGAATGCTTTCTTCCCTCCCTCGTTTCTTTCGTCCTCGTTGTCCTCCTGAAAGGACTAATCTTGAAATTATGGGCCTCGAGGGGCGGGACGACGATGGACCTTACTAGAGTCTGAGGCGACTGGTGTGATGGCGGCACTACCGATGATAAGATATACAACTGGGGTCATGTAATATTCACGCTCGAAGCGAGCTCTATCCGCGCACTGTGAAATCGCTAACTTACGGCGACACTAACTTACTTACTGGCTGGTCATCGTGACTCACACTCTGCATCTGTTGCTCTGGCGGAAACGATGGCGAGCCGGAGCGACGAATCTCGGTTGGTATGCATGAATTTCCGCGTCCGCCATACCCTGCGATGGAACTTACAAGACAGTTCTCACAAGTTGTGCAAGGTCAAGGACCATGTATATCTATTCCAATTTTTTGTTCTGAAATATATTCCGGTGAAATGCACGGTGGTCAACAAAGGCAGGGAGTCCCTTTACCCTTCCTCCTTTTGCTCATCATTCTGTGACTACAGCTGCGAATAGGTGGAAGGATGACGCACCTTATTCTGTTTTCTTAGCTCCAATCGGTCTGAAGAAGCGTTCCATGTGCTCAGAAAATGCCCTTTCCGAAAGGAAAAGCACTCGTTGCAAAAAACCGACCAAGATACTTCTAGAGTCGAACGATCGAGGTCGTACCGGCTCAATCGGATGCGGGGGAGGACGTGTTGTTACCAAGGAATCAGCGATTTTCGTGAGGCTGATTAGATCGGTCGCCAATTTCGAGCCCCGAACCATTTCTAATTTCAAGCTGATGGAAGCCTTCCGCGCACTTGATGGAAGCAAAACGGACTCGAGCGGTTGACTTCCGACGTTTCCCGGCCAGTCTTGTGGAGTGAGTGAAAGAGAGGCATTTCCTGGGTCGCTCTGGGTAACGCAAAACCTGTTCGATTGGCGCGAATAAAACAGAGAAAGATGCGTCGTCCTTACAGCTATCAATGGCTTTGACAGAGTAAGGGACGAAAGAAGCGCCCTGTACATAGATTAAACTCATTGGCTGTGACTGCATAGGACTTGAGTCTAACTCTCGATTAGGGGGCGTTAATTCCCATATGGGAGACTTCATTCTGCTGTCGCGAACGTTCATGTATGAGAATCGGAGCGCAGGTTCCGGGCAATAGAGAGAACCTCTATGATTATTCACATCGATTATTCGCGAGATGGAAGCACTCATAGTTTGACTCTGTGGACACCGGTCGCAGTTCATGGAATTCCCCGGACAGAGGAAATCCAGAGAAATCGGCCGATTCCCAACACAGAGCCGGCAGTGTCAAAATATAGTCTACAACCAATTGAACGACAACATCAACCGTCGAGTATTTCCCGATGCTCTCAAAGATTTGAAACCCCAATGCAGCGCACCATTTATCGACTCTGTCGTTCTCCTCCTTAAGAATATAGGGATACACGAACGCTTTATGTGGATAGCTTGTAACTCGTTCTTACAGGTACTCTACAGGCCGTTCGCACATTCCTCCGCTGACATTGCGGTTTTCGTTCTTGGGAGGTGCTTCGGAAGAGGCGAGAATCTCCAGCTCGTTTTCCGCGCTACAGCCGAGGGAGAGGCGAGACTACGAGAAATGTCGAAAGAATCCCGACTTTCTCCGCGGATGATTGACATTTTTGGGTGGAGAGGGGAGACGGGACTATAATGGGGAACGAATTAATACGAGAGGAAAAAGACCGTTTTCCGATGCAGGTTGTCAAGCGGGAATTCTCGGATAACATATTGCTCGCACTGCATATCCAAACGAAAGAACCCGAAACAAACGAACCGAGCGGAGAAGCGGTCTCTATTCTTCCTCGAAGTGAGACGAGCTGGCTCGTTCCCTAGGAGCGCCCGCATAGGAGGATGATGTGATAGACGCTTGAATAGCTGGTTCTACATTGGTGTCAATGTCACTCCGCAGTCACATGTCAATCTTGTCATGTGTAGCCGCGACCACGAGTCACACATGTATGTATATCCTGCTACATGTTGGTTGTTGCACACCGACCCGCGGGAGGCTCCTTCGTTAAAACATGCTTTCAGCCGAACGCGCTCTTCGTTCGTGTGATCGGATCCGATGCGCGCCACCAACTGTGCGAGCGCGAATCGAGCAGGACAGAGATCGGGGAGAAATCCATCCCGACAAAGGAAAACCGTCCCTCGAAATTCATGATTCTCCCTCGTAGTTGAGCGAGGTAACACCAGGAAGATGTTCGAGCCGAACAATCGATCCATGTAGAGGTCCGTTTTGGAGAGGTCACTCTCCGCTAGGAGAGTTCTCGTACTCACCTGAGCTCCAACCAATCAAATGACAGCTTGACTAGATCCCCCCTCCCCCCGGCTTGTAAATCATTCTGTCGTAGACAATCCCACTGTAGCAACCCATTCACGAGCAGTTTGCATCGGGTCGAAAGGGGTTAGAGCCAATATACAACAAGGCTGCAGGTGCCGATCGCATACGACAGTGCTGACTTGGACCCTGCCATTGAGTTAACCAACGATTCCGCGACCCATCCAACGATCGCACCGGCGAACCGGGCCGCGGGCGTGGCGCCACCCGCATCGTTACTGGGATTCGAGAGAGGGTTTGTGGTAGCTCGAGGACTGGCACGAATCTTTGTTGTAACGAGTGGGAAATCGAAGGCAAGCGGCAGAAACTGATGGACACGAATAGCAGGATTTTGTAGTAGGCGAACAGCAGCTGGAAGAAGATTTCAGGGCCGGCGGGGGGTCACAACTCGCCTCCCGCAGTGCTTGTATTGCCCATTCTCGGCTGACGGCGAGAGGGCATCGAGCGCAAGCAGTTGGAGGCGAGGGAGAATATCCGGGGGATGCCGGCCCAGAGGTACTTCTAGCACCCAGCGGTTTTCGACTCTTCGGGTGCGCGCAAGCTAAGGGTACTTGGAATTGTATCGAAATGATCCATCGGTAACAGTTGACTCCGAGCCCGCTGTTAAGATCCTGTTAGGGCAATGCATCCATTCCAAGAGAACGAGAACTGATCCCGAGATTTCAGACAGCATCCCCCTGAACGCTGATGCCATCTGATTGAATGCGATCCCCATCCTTCAATTAATACGCTACGTTCCGCCATCCGTCTTCGGAATCGACCACTCCGACACTCGGAATCGACCACACCCGCTGAACCTCTCGAGATGGATGTTGTCCAGTTCGCTTTCTGCAGCGACGATCTAAATCAACTTAAGGGGGTGAGTGGATGTCGGGGTGGGGGGAGGGGAATATACGGGCGGGGGTGGATTCGTTGCATTACTCCTTCTGTTTCTCTCTACCCGGCTTTCTTCCACTGAGAATTGACTACTGCTAGCGGAGTTGAGCCCGGCTCCACTCCGCTGCCACTGCTGTCCCCCTACAAATCAAATTGCACGAGGAGGAGAAATTTTAGGCTGGATTTTCCTCTCCACTGGACTGCGCTGGGAATTCGGTCACTTGTCTGGCGAGCCTGGCAATTTTCACATTTGTCCATTTGCGCATTTGCAGCCTCCCTCCGACACTAGTTGGTTCGCTGGCTCGAAAGCCGGCTCGGCATCGAACTCTCGCCCGCCCGACGCGCTCCTCGTAGCTTCCTCTCGAGTGATCCGAGCCCCAACCTTGAGACAGAAGCTCGCATCTCCGCGTCGTTGAGTCATCAAAGCCGAATCGATTGAGCATCCGAGCTGGTCCGTCCGAGTGAGTGCTTATTTGAATGGGGGTGTGAAAAAAAAAAAAAACGGAGCGGGGGGCGGCTCCTCTCAACGATAAAATCCTAATCTCAATCGAAAATTCAAAATGGCTTTCGACGCCCGGTAATTATGGAGGCGCACCTACAAGCACACATCACTTATTGTGTGGGAACGCTCCCTCGGAGCGAAGCACGAGCTCGTCTACCGGCGCGGCGGTCTCAGCCGCCGTCGGAGTTGTAATTCGTGAAGAGCGCGAATTGCCTCAAAGTCACTCTCGACGACGATCTGCACTACCGGGAGATCACTCCGATCTTGCAGGACTCGTCGTCTTGCGCTCGAGCCCCGACTCCCTGCCCAGCGCCCGTTCCTGTGGGCGCGCGCCATTCACGCATCTCGCCTCGAGCGGTTTCCTCCGCGCGGTGCGAAGCTTGAGCTTGGATTGAAATCTGCCAGGCGGTCGAATCTGTCGGCCGAGTTTCCGGTGATCTGTGTTGATACAACAACAGCAGACGCTGAAATCAAACGACCCCGAGTCGAAAATCGGTCGTTGATCATTGTCTGAAATTCGGCACCTCGCTGGCACACAGTGATGGTGCTGATCAGGCTGTCTACCAGTCAGCCACTGATTTTGAGAAACGGGACGCGGGGGTAACGATCCGAGTGGGGGGACGGACCCGAGTGTGGATCAGGAGAGTCCGGGAGTCAAGTTTTTAGACGATGCCAAAGTGAGCGCTTTTTCAACAAATCACGAATCAACTCTGAGCTCGGAGTCGCTACAAAGTGCTGGTCCAGAACAAGCTGCCCGCGTTCCGAGCCTGATGTTAGGCTTGAATTACCTCAGAGGGTTTCACAGGACATTTCCTCTCTGAGATATTTCATTACAGTTCCGAATATTTTGCCGAACGGCCGTCGACGTTGGATATCTCGGCCCGCACTAGAATTTCATCTCGAATGTGTGTTGCGTGCATGATCGCCATTTTATCAAGAAGATGGACGTCATGCCGCCGAGGGCCCAGGGCCGGTTCGTGCGAAGGGTACAGATCAGTTCATTTTGGGATGTCAAAAATTCGGAAAGATATAGCTTTTGACACACGGTCGATTGGCCCGGCCGGGGGCCCTGATCGCGGGACCGGCCACGAGTGCTGAAGAGCGACGGTGCAGGAACGTCGAGCCTTTGCCCCCGAATCGGAGGATTTCGCGCAACCATTGCTCTTCTATCGATTCCTACTGACTGAAATTCCGAACAATGAACGGTCACTCAGGCAGTCGAATGTCGTTGGAAAATCGCGTGTTTGCGAAGTTCTCGAATTCGGAAAAAACTGTCATGTCGAGTACCGGACCGCGACACGAGTTGAATCACACGATACATTCCGCACTCATGAAGAGCTTGAAGGGAACAAGAGCGAGGGCTGGGAGCCTGCGATTCATCCGGTCCATCCGCGACGATGTTCTCCGGAATTATATCCAGCAGGTGATAATGAGTTTGGGATGCTGCGTTCGAACATCCCGAAGGTTTTTGTCGATGCCAAAAATAGACTCCACGGCGCTTAAAGCTCTCCGTGATCGCGGAACTGTGGCTTCAACCCTTGTGCTACACAATCATTTGTCGATAGCGGTTTCGTCCGTATGTTGCGACTGTTATTCAAACGAGAGAGCAACGCGGAGCCGTTTAAACTCGGAATCTTGTTCAAACAGAGACCAAGTCCCACTCTGCGGAATCAACGAACGAGATCGATTTTTGCAAATCAAAACGGGGGTCAGACAACCCTCAACGGGGGTGCTTCGTCCATCTTTCCACAGCCATCAGAGTATCGGGCACTCGGAGCAATCACGGCGGATCCGCGCCTGATCATCTCTCGATCGGAGAGCCGCCGGCTCCGGTTTTCCGCCAACCTGCGGCGACTCGGACTCATTTCCCAGAGGGCTCTTCCCGTGCTTGAACAATAATCCGCTATCTGTTTATCTTAGACGAGCTAATTTCAGACACGGGATCAAGCGGTTCGGGACCGACTGCGATCACGGAACTAGAGTGGCTATCATGCAGGATCTCTGACCGGTACGTGACCTCGCAGGCGCCGGAACTCGCGCCGAGTTTTGGCACGAATGGTTGGTAAGGATACGAAGTCGCCTCGATGTTTCGAATCGGGACCCTGTCCAATGCGATTCACGGATGTCTAAAATGGGGATTCAGGAAGGTCACGTTTGAGAACTCCTCCAGCCGGTCATCCCGGTGGTCAGGCGAATGATTCGAGCTTTCCGTTGATCTCGTAAAGAATCGTTCTCTGTCCACGACGATCTGAGTCGAACCTCGTGCAATATCCGGACTCCTTTTCAGGCTCAGAATAGAATTACTCGTTCTTCACGGATCCCACGTCCTCATGAGACCACTATGAGGCGAGACCACGTTACACATCGAGTGCCACACGTTCCGAGCGGCTCCGTGATGGCCTAGTAAGTGCGGGCGGTCTTCCAGCGAATGCCTCACAGCGCTCCTTCGAGTCTCGTCTCTCTTTTCGAGAGAAAATCCAGAAGTCGAAGAGAATTCCTTGGAATTTGTTGTTTTCAATGGGAGTTTCGAGCTCTTTGAACGTCACACGAGGAATCAAGGTTGGCCAGCCGGTGGGTCGCGATCGTGGGGAGTAAAAACCCCGCGAGAATTGTCGTCTCGAGGTGAACCAACTCCGCCAGAGTTCGCGAGATTTCGAACGAAGTCGCAAATAGAAAAATAACGGCAGCCATCGAGAGAGGTATTTGGGGCAGAGTAGCTGATGATATTCTTTCGGGGCCGCCTCGGGTGAGCTCCCAGCAAAAGTGACGCGGAGCGTGAGGGAAGACTCACGCCGTCAATGAGCGGCACTCACATTCATGTGTTGTGATCAAAACGAAACCTTGATGGCATACCGCAATTCTGTGAACTCTATGAAACGCTTCGGTGCTTTTTTATTTATGTTGTCATCACAATATCGTTGGGCGACAGGCGGGAAATTCGTATTGCGATACGGACTTCTGTTTCAAACAACGAAACGAATCCGAGAACGACGCAACCGCCGGAGCAAAAGGATGACTCAAATAGAATCCTGTCCGTCGGTCGTTCTAAATCACTGAGCGAGCTGCTGTGGACTTTTCTGCCTTCGGGTATTTTTACCACGCTTCTGTGTCGGACGAAATCGTCTTTTTTCTCCTTCTGCGAAGTCCGCATTGTTACGCGATGACTCTCGTCGTTCTGCGGCTACAGGTGTCTTCGTTGGCGTCGTCTGTGCGTATCGATTATGATTATCACGACCTACGATAGCTAGCATCTCATCGTTGCCAGAATTTCTATCGATCCAACATTCACCACAGGAAATGAGTCGTTTGCCAGCATTGTTAACCGTCAGGAAATTCGAGCATATCAGCGTTAAATATGTGGATTCCGAGAACTCTGCTGGAGAAACTCACGAATTTCCGATGTCCTGGATTTTTTTTTCTCCGCAAAACACTGCGAAAAATCGGGAAATCTCGGTCGACTGCGTTGTGTGATGCGAGTGCAGTTCCTGGAAAACGCGCGCGCGGAAACTCGGGCGCGATGTGACTCGGGTCTGCTGTATCCGAATGATTTTGAAGGACCGAGCCTCTGATGAGCTTTCGTCGCCTCTATGGATGCGAATCTTCACTGGTGGTCAGTCGGTCCGTCCCTCGGCCCGTCACTCGCTCATTCTTTCAGTAAGTCAACCACTCGGCGCATAACACGATTTCGAGGGCCTCAGGCAAACTGTTCAAGCCGGCGGCTGGCGAGCTTGCTAACAATTGGGATTGCCACGACGCGACGTCGATAGCAGCAACGGCCGCAGGAACAGCTAGAGACCGGGCTGCAAATTGCTGGCGGAATTGTTGCGTTGTTGAATGTCTGTCACGACGCGGCCATTGAGAGTGGCTTGTTGAAAAGAAGACCACCGAGACTACCGCACGACACTCCACTTACAATGTCCTCTGATAAATTACGTGTGGATAGAAGCCGCGGTCGCAGGACTGCGAGTAAGAACACCGATGATGATTCTAATAATCATCATAATCAGGCTGCGGGGAAGATCGAGGGAGAAGAGTCCGAGGGAAACGCAGGCGTTCGAAGTAATCGCATTCACTCGACGGTCTTACGACTCGTTGTAGCGAGATAATCATTCCACGCGGCAGCGCGTCCCGCGCACGCAGCAACTCTTCTGAGGACCAGTCGTTCGAACTCTGAGACGTCAGAACAGCATCGTACACATAACTCGTTTTTATCTTCGGAACCGCATGAATCCGCATCCGTCTCGTTTCGACGGTGATTCCCGGTCCCTTCCGGCAGAATAGAAGAGTGTCGCGGAAATTCGGGACTATTCTCGTCGGTTATGGTCGGGGAGATGCATCGCCGTCGAAGTTCGTGGCTCCGATTCCAGAGAATTTCCGACTTTCGAAAACGCGTCCGAGTCACCCGGAACGCGTATCCAGCAGATCATGCGGGGGATCGGACTCGCATACTCTGGTCAGAGCGCCTCATGGGGAAATCTCCTCGAAGAAGTTTCGCAGCAATTCTCGGTTGCACATTTTCATTCGAAAAGCGGCACGTGACGATTACAGCGGTTCGGCTTAATCCCAAATTTTATACATTGTTCCAAAAAAGAAGTTCGCGTCGTCCCCGCTGTCGATTCCGTCGACGATGTCGTCGATGTATTCGTGAAAACATAGAAGACGTCCACCCACGAGGAGGGTCCGCAGTCGTCCGAGTCAAGTTACGATTCTCTGTTTTACATTTCTATTCGGTTCGGAGGCGAATCGTGTTCATAAATTCGAAGATTTCTGTCATTATCATCGATGCCGGAGCGAACGCTGGACTCGCTCGTGCCACCGTCATCTGATCCGATCCGAAGCGTTGGATCCGACAGAGATACGATGGGCTTATTTTTTTTTCTTTCCTCGCGTACCGAAAGGGGATTCCGGCACCAGGCGGATCCGGGGAATCGTTAGCATTTTCGATGAAGGGCAAAGAACTTTAACCGAAGTTTGTTTATTCTACCCTCGGCTCCAGCCCAAACTGCGCAGTGCGGTCGGCTCAGGTTTTCGATCCGTTGATAATGATGACATCTGTTGTTCTCTGGCGTTTGTTCCATCGATTTGTTTCGCATGCAACGTTCGCTGGTTCTGAGGCAGATTTTCAGAAGCTCCGTCGCCGTTTGAGGGGATCACTCTGCGTTCAGCGCGTCCCTGGTCGTTTCATCCTCTCGTCGAAGAGAAACAAGAAAGAGAGAATCACGCCGGACTTTTCCAGAGAGCGAAAGCTGCCCGACTTGACCGAACTATAATTGGCTGGAGGAATGAATTTCCGCTCGCCGAGAAATAGATTTCTAGATCCATCTCTCCAGAACGTTATTCCGGATGAACTGATCGGATAATCTCATCTTAAGCCTGTGGAATGGCTCAGTAGTAGATAAAACAAAAACAAAGGAGCGCTTCGGAATTCTCGTTACGAGCGAATAATGAGCTCAGGCGGGTTGCGAATCCGACCGCCAGATGGCGCCACTGGTCACGAAAAACGGCTCTGAACAAGGACCGGGCAGAGCAGATGGCACACAGAGCGCGCTTCTCAGACACCAGGGCATCCACGATGGAAGTGAGGTGTTTGGATTCGGTGAAGGTTTTCTTCAGAAATTTTCCTAGGCCGGTACCGTGGAGCTCTGTGGAACCGACTCGGAGGGTTAGGACACGGGTTCCGCTTCTCGAGGAACAGCGGCGGTTGGCTGAAGGACGGAGGGAGAAGAAGAAGAAAGACGAAGAATATTTATCATTTTCGCAAGATTTCACCAGAATCGGGCGGCCTACTCCCGAGCAGAGGTCTTGAAAACGTCTAAAGGATAAATCTCCTTCACAACGACGACCGACCGGAACGGCTGTTATTAGGGTAGTGCGCATGGCATTTTTAGGGCGCGAGTATTACATATGGTTGGTCGTCGCTGGGCTCCTCCCGATCCGCTTTGTTCTCCTCTACGGTCTCCTCGAGCTGCTGCTGCGGGCGGCGACGGCGGCTCCATTCCCCACCGCTCGTCGTCGTCCGTGCGAGGACCCTGAAAATGAAGACGACCCGGTCGACGCTATGACTGAGAATTGATGGTGCTAGTCTCTAGAAGAGTCGGAGCTCGTGGGTGAGGCTCACATTCAGAGCGGGACGGGTAGAGAACTGTCACCGCGAATTTCAGCCACTCATACGGAGATACCGGGCTGCTTTTTCACCCGTTGAAGGGTCTCTGAAGACAGAGCGATACGTTCGCGCCAGAGAATGGGTGACGCCGACGGAATTCGAACTTTCCCGCAGCAGGCTCTGTGGCTAAGAGCGAAACCGCGGTGAATTACCATCATTATTATCTGCTTAACTCTTGCTATAGATATCGGTGGAATTTACGCTAGTTTCGTTGAAACTCGCTTCCTCCTCTCATCTCAAATGAGACGGATGGCTGACGAAAGTAATTGAAGTCGCATGAATATGGAACGAGTCGACAAATTCCGTCGAATGATAACTTCTCCAAAAGTCGGCCCTGAAGCCGACGAGGAGAGTTTCAGAGCACGCGATTGTCCCAGGTTCGACGAACGAATGGAGACGAGTGGTCTTCGGCTAACGGCAACCGTGCGATTTGCATGCGATCGACCAGCGGTGATTGTTCACGAGTTTTCTGCGTGCCGTATGAGACCAATTCCCAGGCTTGTGTCTCCTGCGCGTCGCTTCGGAACCCGAACCGACAGGGGCTCGGAACTTTGATCAGAAGCCAGAGATTCCGCACCAGTATCGAGCCGAAACCAAAGAGGCTGATTCGAACGGGTCTCCGCCAAAATCAGAATATTCGAACCCTTCGGATCCGAGAGTCGTGTTATCTGATGGCGAAATAAGTTTCACGGCGAGCGTCTTGAAAGTTTGAGGCGCACAGAGAGAATTCCGTTGGCAGAAAATCACCCATCAAAAAAGTGGCGAGAAACTTGGGAGAACGCCGCTGTCGCCGCTGACCACTCGGCGCGGAACGGCTGACCCACCCGTTCAGTAGTCTGCAAACATGCGATTAGTGAGAAAATCGTGAATTTTCGACCAATTACATGTGTCGCCGTTCATAACGTCATCAACGCAACGAAGTTTTTCTTCTCCCCTTGCCGGCAGAGACTAACCCCGTTGTGCGGTGGACACAACGAGAATAATGAAATGCCACGAACAACAGTCAAGGCAAGAAGATAAATTATTCAAAGTCGTTAATTCTATTTCTACTTAATCATAGCAGCAGCGACAGCGGCGGCAACGCCGTCCCTGTGGCGCGAGATTTCCTCAAAGATCTCGCGTTTCTGAGTCCCAGCGTACAACGCTTGTCTCGGAATGCGATTCTCGCCTCTGTGTCGACTTGGATGTATTGCTGTTCTTCCGGAGAAACTGGGACAAGACCTCAGACTGACAACAAAAAGTTCAGATCACGAAGTTCGGAGTTATCAGTTGTCTTCTGAACGCGATAACTCGCTTCCTTCGAATATCGTCCGGAGCCGTGGCCAATATACCGCTGGTGTCGTCCGCGGAACGCATTCTCAAGACGTCTCGTGAGTTTTGACTCCGGATCTGAACTCGTTGTTGGGGAATCGCGCCCGAACCCCAATCTCCTTCTCGATGTCAACCGAACACCGAGTTTCCGATGTCCAGTGAAACCAGCTTTCGACTCCGCGGTCCCAAGCGACCTCAGAAGACGATTCAGCTAGAACGGATGAAGGCAGGTGTTATTGTCGAAGCAGACAACTCAATCGATCGGAGAATCTCGCAACGCTCGCAGCCGATAAGCATTTCGAAATAATTATCGGTCGCTGCGCGGTGACAGAAAACTTCCTCGGTCCGCCGGTGGCTCTGGCTGCCTTCATCGATTGTGAACACGACAGGCTACACACAGGCAGGACTGATATCGAGTGATTCCGAAATGCACCGTTCCACGGAGAAAATAGGGAGGCGGAAATACAGAGGAATAGAGGAGCAATGGAGCCTTCTGTGTTTTTTTGGGGCTTTTCTCGTGCGAGATCCGTTCGAGGTCAGGGGGATTGTTGTGTCTCAGGAAGTTCCGTCATCAACGAAGCAGAATCACGCGCGGCACGGTCCTCCGGTCAGCGCGGTTAGCGCCACGCGCGCAGATTCGCATCTCGTAGCACAGCCGCCTCGACAGAGCTCTAGCTGTGGGCTCTCTCTTCGGAAATGGTCTCCTTGGCTCCCATTCTGTTCGGGGCGAGGTTTGACTCCCGACGTTTGACGAGTCGAGGGTCTCAAATTTTTTTGGCGAGAGTCCCCTGCCGGGGGCGCCGCCCGGTCCCGGCTCCCGTTGTCCCCTGAGTGACTTCCCGAGAGCGTACCGGATCGAGTTGGGGAAGATTGCTTCTCTCGCGTTCGGAGGCGCCTCGCCGGTTTGCAACATCCTCCAAGGTCGGCACAGAGTTCGTGTGTCTCGCAAGATACAAGACGGCGCAAACAAAGCGTGGATTGCACTACACAGAAGCAACACGACGTCGCGCATCGTTAAACTCGACTCGCGGCGAACAAGCTCCGCTCAGACGATGGCAGCGATGCGTTCCCTTGTCACATCGGTTATCTCGCTCAGACGCTCAACTCGTCCATGTTTTACCAAGGAAGCCGATCGGAATCCCGACCTCAATCGGATCGATTGATCAATCAATTCATTCCGGATATCAGAGTCCGCCCGAGCGGTGTTCCCGCGAAAGATTCTGGAGTTCCATCGTCTGGGCAGGCCCCGATTTCTAAAACGTCGTTGACTCTCATTCAACATGAGTAGATACGCTGAATGACACGTTGTACTCCTCGAAGCATTGAGCGATGGAGAGATGGACGTCCACTTCAGCAACAAGGCAGACTCCTTGCACAAAACGAGGAGAACCGCTTCGAGGATGGAGATACGCTTCGTGCGATCCGAGTTGCACGGATTGGCCATGTTGGGGCCGTAGACGGACGCCACTCGCAGCGTACGCGGGGAATGCGTTCGAGGCACGTTTCGTTCGGCACTGTTTGGATAACTCATTTTCTCAAACGGCTCCATTTCCTACGGGTGCGTGACCCTTGCTTGCTGGCCAATCTCCGACCAGAATCGGACGCAATAGCGCTCCGGTGGGGGAGCTATCCGGAAAACGTAGCCGCAGATTATGGTGATAATTTTTTTTTCGCGCAGCCGAATTCACCTCGATCGGCTTCGTGAGACTCCGAACGGGGCGGATGTTTGGCGCGCTTTAGCAAAACAAGAAACCGCAACCCCGCCACTCGTCCTCCGAACTTTTTGATGATTCTCCGTGACCATTGGAATTCCACTCTGACCCGAGTCCAAAGTGCTTTGTTAGCGCACAATGGGACCCGAGACAAAAGCCCGGGAGAGCGCTGACGACGAAATTACACTCTTCGCGAGCCCAATCTGTTTTTCCGATTCCAACGTTCTCGCGGCGATCCGCGCGTCTCCTCGCAGTGAAGTTTCTGTCGCTAATTATAGCCTATCATCATCGCGGAGGTTATTAATGAGTTGGAGCATGGAAGTTATAATCCAAGCGGATTTCGGCTGTCGTGACGACCCGTTCTCGCTGCGGCTCGGGATTGAGCGGCCGTTGTCAACAGCGGCCTGATAGCATCATCGTCGATATCGATATCGCGTGTCGTTATCAAAACCACGAAAATGCCTCTCGTAGAAAGCAGGTTGTGGTGGCTATTGAGGGCCGCTCATCATCGCCCGGAGCTCTGATGAGTGCGGCGTTTCAGCAACAACGAGCGGCTTCCGATGCGGCTCGGAGCCGGCGAGAGCTGGCAAACAACCCGCCCGAGTCCATCCCTGAACCCACCCCCCGCCTCTTCCTTTTTTTGTCGGCTGAATCGGTTTTGATTCAACCATACGGTTCTCCAATTCCCTTCCAACCCAAATGACCGCCGTATAGTACGGGGGGAATCGGAAGATGATTTAGAATTCGACCTCAGCACACCGGAGAGCCTCCGTGCGAGCTGCTGTGCAAACTGTCAGAAACGATCGATATTCGGGAATCGCCGTCTGTCTTCAGGCATGGAGTCTTAGTTCAGCGAGCGACGAACGAATCAGACCATTAGGAAGGAGCAGAGGGAAGAACAAACTTCACCTTCAAGGGTATTGGCCTCGGACTCACTTAGCAGTGTTGTTGTAGCAGCCGATCGAAAGAGACGCTCGCTGGCTTCTCTGTTCCCCACCCGGCAATCCGTCAGAAGTTGGCATCAAGTACGCATTAGCATCTTGACGGTTACGTTACGTCGACGTAGCTAATTCGCTCCAACGGTGATGGTTTTCGAGGCGCCGTGGGCGGCTCTCCGAAGTCCGGTCAGAGCCTTCAGGTCTCCGGCGCTGTGATGTGTAAGGACCATCCGAAAGCCCTGACGTCGCACGGTGCATACTGTGCGCGGGCGGCGCTCATTACAAACATCTGTCGTTAACGACAGCGTTTTCGCTTATTTACGACGGGAACAACCTGTACACTGCATCTGCGCATTATCTGCTCGAACCGGGCTCGATGGAGCGGTGCACTGCTCGCTCCGGACAATCGATAGCGGGAAAACTCTCTTCAAGATACCAACGAGGGAGGACGGATCGTCAGCGGTACTTCTTGAGCCTGCCCGACTCTCCCACTCGTTCCCCCATCCAAAATCTTCCACTGATTGTTCTCCGTTTCATTTCTATCGCGGGCTTCCCCCGCCGAGCTAACGGCGCGAATGTTTTCCGTTGCCTCTCCCCCCCGACCCCCATTTTTCTCGTCCGCCATTTTCTGGCGCCGCATTTCCCTGCCCACTCTCCCCCCGTCTCTCGCTCACGCACCTCGATCTACGCATCTACGATTCCACCGGTGATATTTTCTCTCCGCTTTTCCGACCAGCTCGTCATGGACGAGCTCGGCGACTCATATTCTCCGCTCGGTCAACGTCTTCAGAGCTCGAAATGATTTTCTGGGCTCCCCCGCCCGTATCCGCGGTCTCCCCTCTCACCAGAGCCTTCGTTCCTCCTTTTTGTGTTTCCTGGAGCCGCGATGTATGATTAGCCTTTCCCGAAGATCGCGATATGGGACAAGTGTCGTGGGCACTGAAACCCGCGTGGAAACAGATTTTGATCGTTAGATAGCCGAGGTTGAAGGGTCACTGCATCGGATATATATTTTTGAGAAGTAGCTGTTCGAAAGACAGCTCGAGGCAGGGGCTAGGTATGAACGCTGAAATGTCGACCCCAGAAAGGGGCTCGGCTCGCTCGCTCGAAGATGAAGTGTACGACAGCGTTGACAGACGAAGGAGTTGTCAGTCGAAAGCATGATCTATGCCGGCTTACCTGCGACTTCTCAGTTAACTGTGGATTCGAGAAGGAACGCAGGAAACGAACAACGAGCGGAGAAACTGAGGCCCCGGCGAAAGATGAGCAATGAGAGAATTAGTTAAGAGCTTACTTACTGAAGTAAGCTGCGGGCGTTGCACCGATCCATCAAAGCAGTTTCGGCGACAGAACTTCTCCTCTCCGATGCTTCGTCTACTTTGATGTCGTCGCTTGGTCGGATGAACCCGTGAACAAAGATCGCTCGTTTTTCCCGCCATGCTTCAACAGCTTTTCATAAATAGTCGTCTCATCAGTTACGGAATCATATCTCAAACGAGCGCAACGGGAGAGCAAGTTTTCTCATCGAGGTTCTCACAGCTTCTCGAGAGGGTCCGCCGATCGCATGACGAAACAGTCCGATCCCCGATCGAAACGAGGGTCAGACGTTCGTCCGAGAACATCTGGGAGCGGAAAACAGCCCGGACTTGCCCTCTTGAATTTCCGTTCGCCCACGCTTCAACTTCCAGACTGGATGCCACGGTTTCTCCCAGCCACAATGCCGAGGGATGTTCCTCCGTTCAAACGCCGGGATGCTTTTCCCAAAAGGGTACCGCCTGAGGAAACAAATAGAGGCGGGGGGGGGGGGGTCGAGTGGCGCCAAAAACAAAACCATGAATATTGACCGTAATAGCAGATGGTATCGAGGTATTCTTGCAGGCGTTCTCGATCGCTGTCGCGTAGAGCGCCTGTTCCGAAGAGTCTATGTATGCAAATGATCGAAGGAGAGAAAGAAAAAACGGTTCCGATGACAGTCCACTCAACCTCTCTTCCGTTGATAGTTTGTGGGGGGCTCGAAACAATGCGTTTCCCTGGATTTACATAACGAAAACTCTCCGCTCGCACAGCTTTGGGCGAACCTCGACGGTTCCTATACTTTGGTGCCACGCGATACCTCCCCCTGTTCGTCTCTGGTAAGCTCCGGATTCGGAAAGTCGGCCGGCTTCGAGGATCTGTTGATCGCATGCTGTAGCTCGGGATCCACAAATTCAGGAGCGAATCGCTAGCGCTCGGTTTTGAAAGACGCTGATCAGAAGAAACGCGGACGGCGGGTCGAAAGGTGAAGTCGGGAGATCCTTGTGAAGCCAGCGAGCGTAAAGGCATCTCGTCCAAGCAGCGCCGCGGCTAGCGCTTAGCCGTTCACGAGAGCACTTGAGAATCAGCGAGGGTCTCGAGAGAGTAGCTTGCTCCATGAGGGTTTGACGATGAAGAGAATGCGGTTTGCAGCCAGTTGGCTCGAGAGACCACAGATGGTTGAGAGTCTGAAAATCGTCTCTGCACAGAGCCACTCCGTATCATTGTTGCGGCGAAAATCCAAAAACATTCCATGGTTATCGAATATGAAAAACTCGTCCTCTTGAGTGTTTATGGAGTTATCTGATGCGCGTCGTGAGTGGAGCGGGGAAGGACAGCTGGGCCGCGGAAAACGAGGCGCTTCAGGGTCCCCTAGCGCTGTCTTTCACAATTGGATCCTTCCAACCGCGAGGAAGGGTTCAGTTTGGGCAGACGTGGACGCGAGTTCTCATCGCGGGAAATTACGCAGATCTCCCTGTCAGCTCCCGTGAGGCTGTCATCACGCCTTTCCCTGATCGCAGTCGATGCCGATAACCCTCAACGTGGAGCCCGCCGGGGTAGACGATGGTCACTTGCCCTCGATTGCGCCACGAATTAACAATCTCGGAGTTTCCGGGCACTTGGGCCTATCGCCCCACATTCCGCCGCTCCGGGAGTCTTCCTCTTGTTGGTTCTGAACGGAAGAGTTCGAGCGAAATTCGCCCAAAGGCTCGCGATCGCTATTGTCAGTGAGTTGATCGGTCGGTCGGACCGACGGACTCCCGGATAGCCATTGAACCACTCGTCCAGCTAGGTCGTCGCTGTAGAATGGATGTTCGATGATTTCAATTGAGGCGTCGTCGCTCAAGCCCGGCGGTGGTGTCGCTGCGGCGGCGGCGGCAGCCGTCGATAATAAAGCGAATCACGACCGAAAGACAATAGAATCCTTTGTTTGGAACGATACTCCGCCAGCTATGAACGTATCCCCACCGCTTCCTAAAAGCACGCATCCGCCTGCATTGCAGCTTCCACCGACGTCATCGTCCCCACCGCCCGTGCCTCCGCCGCCGCTGGAACGAACGCTAGGCCGTGTGAGCGCAGGCAATTAGGCCTGATGGGAATTTAGTGCGAGATCTTCCGATGCTTTGTCGGATTGTGGTCCGTACGACACAAAGAAAACACACTCAAACACAACGCCTATTTCGCTGGTCATAAAGTCCTGAATTCGGTCAGCGCTCTTCACGGGGTTCGATATCCCGATCGAGCTCTCTTGGGGAAGGTGCCGGGACCCGGCGTTTGGAAACTCCGGGAAAGCGGATTTCCGAGCTGGACCCGACATTCTGGTTGCTCGCGGCTCGGCTTTTGCAACTACTTCGAATGCTCGCGCAGAACGCTGTTGTAGTGGGAAGGATTTGGCAGAATTCCTCTTGGGACAACCAGTCGCAGTACAGACAGGGAAACCATTTGGCCCTTGCGTCGCAGCTTATTTACGATAATGCTTAAGACGCTGCTCAGCGGTAAACTGCACTGAAGACGGATTTGGGGAGGAACGAGTCGAGATTTGGAAGCCACATCAGCCACACCGACTACAACCGAATCGGCCGACAGCAATGCTATCTTGCTCGATGGCCAAGATTTGTTTTCGGCATCGGATACAACCGAGGCAAATTGTCGGGAGCAGTGATCCGTCGGAAACGGCCCGGACGCAGGATCCGTTGCACTCGGTTCCGGCTGCTGCTGGAAGTCTCGACTGGCGGAGCCTCTCTGTGCCATGAATCCCGATCGCGGTAGAAACCACGACGAGAGCAAGAATCATGTCGAATCGACATCCACGATCACTGCGATCCGGAGCCGAAAGATGCGGGAATGACTCGGACGGTGGTGCAGAAAAGAAGAACCGCGGAGGACACGTCGTTCGTAACGTACTCTTCGGGAACTCGTCTGAGTCTTGGGAATCTGAAGTCCGCTGGCTCAGTTCGACAGCAACCACATCTGATCGGAGTTGATGAACGTTATAGCCCCAAAACCGAGCCGGAGATGCATGCGTATCTTCTCCCTCAGGGAATCGTTCGGTACGGAAGGATGGATTGCGTTCGGATGGAGAACCGTTTTCAGAGGAAAGCCGAAGTACGTCGGAATGTTCCTTCCTTCTATCAGGCGTCATACAAAAGCATAGACGTGACTCCAGCCGAGGAAACCAGAATGGGGAGACGTGCCAGATTCTTGAGAAGTTTTCCAAAGCCTCCCGTTCACGGAAGCGTCATTCATCAATTCATTTGAGAAGCTCTCTTTTTTCCTGTGTTTTCCCCCTTCAACTCGAGTGGATCCAGCAGATTCTGAATAATGCGATGCCATGAATCAAACCACGTAAACAGACACGTCGTCGGTGGGTCTCTGGGCGATTGTTGAGAGAAGCTCGTCGTCTTTTTTTACCCTTCGCCCCTACAAGTCTCACTTGAGCCCATCCTTGCTCCGTCCATGGCTCCTCGGCCCGCCTGATCTTCTGGCTTCGCGAGTTGCTTTCAATTGCGTTTTCAGGGAATACTCAGAAGCGAACGGCTCCGAAACGCTCGTGAGTCTAACATTCTGAGCTCCGCCTTCGTGTTCCGCCCAGCTTGCCACCAGGGGGCAGCACTGTCTGCAGTTCTGGCGCCTTCGAACCAGCGGCTGAGTTTCACGTTGAACGGCTTGGATACTTTCAAACCGAAATGGAGTGTCAAAAGAGTTTCATTTTCCTTCGCTTCGCTAGCCGCGACGGAGTTGGCTGATCCACTCACGGGCGGTTCCGCAAAAATCCAAACGTTCTGCCCGCAGGACTCGTGGTGGGGATAATATTATTACTCAAGTCAGTGGAACACTTTTCTACTCCCTCAACTGCAGCAGCATGTAATCCCCGTAGAGGCGGCCGTTCGGCGAATTGAGTTCGGAGTTCGAGTATGAAAAATCCTTCATGGTTCGAGCCTTCGAAAACGTCAGAACCTTGCGGTGCCTCGCCGTCAGCAACGCGGAGAAACACGCTTTTGGTTCGAGGTCCATCGGGACGTCATTTGTTACGTCATCCACAGCGAACTCAAGCCACCACTTCAGAGGATTCCCTCTTTTTCGAAGTCGGTCGGAGAAGCAGAACGAGAGCGGGGACGTCGGCCGCTTCTTCTGGGAATCTCACCGTCCGTCAAAAACGTTTTTGTGCCATCTCGTTTGTCCTATTATCCAACCAGGCTCGCAGGCCCCGCCCGGCCTTGCCCCCAGGCTTCGGTCGGGCACCCCTCCCCCAGAGCTATGTGTTGAAATATTTCGGTGCGTTCTTGCCGTTGAGAACTTCACTTGCGGGTGGCGGCATCGGCGGCAGTGGTGTCACTTTTATACGTTTTTGTCGTGCAGGATATGTGAGGATAAATCATCGTTGGTGTCGCTGGCTTCGTCTCCAATGGGGAAGTTTTGATGGGCAATAAAAGCAAAAGGAGATATCAGACAGAGGAGGACATTGGCGACGTCGGCGGTGGCGACAACAGCAACGACGACCAGGAGTTTCTCAATCATCGCCATCCTTGCAGTTCGTCCTTTCGTTCCCGACGCTACCTAATGCCATCTACTGGCGCCGATAAGCGGCGTTCTTTGCTGATCGTAGTCGTCGTCGTCGGCGGCTCTATCATCCAGTCGGAATGATGACGACGCTCGTTACTGCGAGGAATCCCGGAGAGACTTATCAGAGCTGCGAATCAAGAGGTCCGAGTCTCATCCCCGCCGGGCGAAAGGCGCGAGTTATTCCGCAAGGCGCTCGCCCGCGAGAAGTATTCCGAAGTTGTTCCCGAAGCCCGCGATTGTGATTACCGTCGCTAGAATCGAACCGAGTCCGTTCCGCGGGGCGCTCGTTCTACGGAACGCTTCCAGCCGCGACTCGGATCCGGGAATCGAATTCCTCGTCACCGCCTTCTCGCTCCGCTTGCCCCGAAACTGGCCTCCGATCGAAGCTTTTCTGGAGGAGAGTCGCCCGGTCCGCTCGGTTGTGGAACGATGGCTCTCTCGATCGCTCCTCCCGTGTGGAGGTATCAGCTGAGATAGAAACGCCCATTCTTCCATGTGCAGCAGGACGCCATCAAACTCCGTGGAGAAAAACCCTGGGCGTTCGATGACAACGAGCTTCATTAGCCGAGAAGAAAAAAATAGCACCAGCAGAAAGGAGCAAAGCTGTTTTTGCGAGCCGGAGTTCACCTTGCATCCCCATGACCCGAGATAGACAACAACTCATTTTTGTGCGTCGTCCTCGGGTTGCCGTGTTTCTGTTCTGAATGGACACGGCTCGAGCTGCAGGTAATCTTCCGTTTTCGAAACTATCCCCTCGTCGCAATGAATCGACGCGATGGATTGACAGGATAATTTCGAAAAATTGTCTGAACTCCCAGACTCCACTCATCAGGATATCCCGGAATCCTGCATCACGAGGTCCCCACGAATGGATTCTGACTTACTCAAGTTATGAGGACCTGAGAATTGAAGCCACATCGGCGAACGAAATGTTTTCCGCAATTCTTATTCTTGCGCCCAGAGCTCTCCAACGTGTTTGTATAAACGTTGCTTCAGGCCTGTTGGCTCGCGAACAACTCGTCGTCAATCGTGCGTTCTGATCTCTGAGCGAAATGGACGGGATTCGGTATGAATTGGTCGACTCTTGATCTAAGGGTTTGAATCTCGATTTCTTCACGGTCTTCAGGCCACTCGAGTCGAAGCACCCCAAACCGCGGACTTGGAGTCTTCCAATGTGTCATTCAATCAACGTCTCCGGGACGTGAGAAGAGGAAGTTTCATTGACAATGATGTATCTAGATCTAACTTTCGCTAACAACCCAGCCGAAAGGGAAGGCGAAAAAAACGACGGCGAAAGTCTTGCACGCCCCAAAACGACCCATCAGTTTGAGGTTCTGTGGTTTTTCACAGAGCTGTCACCGCTGAAGGGTTATGCGAGCCGCGGCTGTGTGAGAGATCTTCGTTCAGCTGTGTCGGGTTTTCGAAGCTTCCTTTCACTCCGACGTTCCGAGGAAATCAGACGCCGAGCTCAACGGAAAACGCATCGCGATCTCTCTTCCACGCAGGTGGTCCCAAACACGAGAAATTCACGGAGCAACGGCAAATTACAACAACGGATCAAGGTTTGACGTCGGAGGCTACACACACTCAATTTTTTCTCCTCTTAGTGTCTTGTTTTTCTCTCTCCTCAATATTCCCGGTTCGGAGTTCAGGGAGATGCACGAAGGGCCAGAGGGAATGCGGATACGCTATCGGGATCCTCGATTCCGAGCTCGAGACGGAGTATCGCCGGAAGCAGGTGCCCGTTGTCCACTGCGTTCGTTGGCCTTTCATGGCGCCCTGCATTCAGGTCTCCCAGGAATGGGACGTGACAATCCCACGTTGCCTCTGCCTGAACTTATTTGAGTGAGCAACTTATTGGCCCAGCGGAGAGCCAATGAATAAAATACACTCGAATAGAAGTAGCCACCCAAGCCAAGAGGAATACCCGGGTGGAGGATGCATTCCAGCGAGCAAAGCCGCAGTATATCTTCTCTGAAAAATGCGAAATTCTCGCTCAAATTCGATTCCTCCGCTCTCTCAGCGACTCAGAGCAAACCACGAATTCAATCCTCCCCCGACGATTCTCCCGAGTCCCGTCGTTGAAGATGAAATCCAACGAACTTTCAGCCGAACCGGGTCAGGGAGCTCTATTTTCTTGCGAACCGGACAGTCCTCTCGGATAAGGTGAGGCGAAATTTTCCGTAATTAATCCGATTGCCCGAGCTCGTGTCGCTGCGGTACTAGAAGACCAGTCTCAGTCGCCATCGACGGCTGACATTTCAATTGTTTGGATTCCCGCATTCACTTTGTCCCGCTCTCCCCCCCCCCCCCCCCCTCTCCTCCTCCCAGGATATTCGGGGAGCAGGAATTGGAATTCTGGGGACATGGGTGGACCGTAATAGATTTTTTGATGGGAGCGCAGTGGTCACAGTGGCCGGCCTAATCGAAGTGCATTCTAAAAATTCCTGAGCACGCCTCCGTCCTCCCCCACCCGCCTTATGAGTCATTACCTGGAGTGCTTGTGGTGGATTGCAACAGCTCAGGTGAGATCCAAACTTCGCTTCGGGCGAGCGGTTCCTCTCCGATACCGCGTTTGCCGAGTGCAGTTCGCCAAATGGCGGTTCGACTTTACTGCGCGAAATTCGCAAAAGAGTCAAGAACATGTGGATGCTCCCGACGTCGCAGACTATTCCCATGCAGTTAAAATGATTATGATTATACAATCCGGTTCGTCGGCCCGAGGATTATTGTATGGCGGAACCTCCCGTTGCATGCGTGGTATTCCACGTAACCCCGTTTCAGACAACTTCTGCCCCGGTTCAAACTCCAGGCTTGCTCGACTCGAGGTCCTCATTTCTGATGTGATCGGGGGTGTGAACAGAGGTCTGAGGCTTGGTGTTCGGCGGCGAACCCCGGTCCGAGCCCAGAGGGAAACGTTTCCAAGCGCGTGGACGATCGCATCGAACTCGTCCTGGAAGAATTTCCTGTTACCAAGGGGTGAGCTGGCCCTAAGCAAGCTTGAGAGGTCTTCAATGTCCCACTCTTAGTTGTCAAACTTAGTTTTGCGCTTCACGCACGTGCGTGCTCCGAGACAGCGGCGGCCCCTGAATCAAATTGAACGCCGACAACCTGCTTCGGAATTCCGTCGGCCATATTTCAAAGCTGATAACGGCTCAAGATACTGCGCAATACACAAAAGATAACTTTATCTCTCATAATTAAGTGACAGTCCCATTCGGACGACCGCACATGAAAGAGCGAAGAAGTGTTAGGGTGCAGAATCGGCATTTTTTCTGCTCGTCGCCCCCGTCGGGTATCACCTAAATGTCAGCCGCACGCGATCCCTTATCTTCATTATGGAGGAAACTCGCCGCGGGAACCGCTGCGAGAGTTCCGACTCAAGTTCTTCAACTCGTTGTAAACCGATTGTATAATCCAGCTCCGGACCCTGTGGGAGCGATTCCGCGAAGCGGCGTGACGCAACAAGAGTCCGGAACAGATTCCACCTCCACCTGGAAACGTCAGAGAGCCGCCATCGCTGCGATGTGATTTACGACATCGGGTCCGGTTGCGGGCTGACTCGCCGGCTTCATTAGGACATAGTTTCGTTCACTTTCGGCGATCCCGATCGAGAGACGCCGATATTGAGTTGTCATTTTCCTTTCGTTTGAATTATTCTGCGGTTCCTCAAGGACTCATCGACGCCGAGTGCCAGGGGAGGCCTTCGCGTGAATTCGTTGAGAGAAAATGCTTAAAAAATGAGCTCAAATCGCTGCGGTTCCCGAGCCAGGGTTCGTTATCGGGTCATAAAACCTAAAGAAGCTCGAGTTCGAGAAAAAAACAACTCCATATCGCTCAAAGGGTTGAGCTCTTGGACGAGAGACGGCGGGGGTCGAGACGAACCGCAAGCCTTTCTTCATTCGATTTCGGGCGTATCGGGATCCATGCTGTTGTTGCCGTTGTCTGGTTGCGGGTTTTCTGAGCATCGTTTTTTGAGACGTTCCGGTGAATTTTAAGCTTCAAAGCACCGTACGTGCTCGCTGCTCTCCATGGGAAGACCTCACCCGACGGTAATTGTTATGACCATCGCCTCTGAACGTAAGGCACGTGCACGAGTATACGGAACTGGCACGATATCCTGGGCTCGGGAGATATTCCCACGCATCACCGGGCGAATCACCGAGCAGTTCCGTTATCCTCGGAACGTAAAAACCCCTTTCTAGATGGCCACGAATGCGAAACAGGGTTTCGATCCATGAAATAGTGTCAACCATTTCAAGAATCCGATTCGAGGAGAAAGTTCTGGGAGTGGTGAGGACGGGGGGGGGGAGGTTGTTCGGACTGGAGAAGTATTCGCGGAAGCGGAGGTTCGTTGATCGCATGTATTGCTCTGCGACTTCTTCCCCCTCCCGTACCCTTTGTTCTCCAGTCATCGCATCCGATACTGAACCGAGATTTCATACTCTCGGTCGACTTTGCGACAAGATTCTGATGGCCTCCGTCACAGCGCATTTCGCGAACCGACGTGAGATCTCCGTTCCGAGATTGGAAATTTCTGCCCTACACGACGCGGGTAACTCAACCTGGGTGTGGCAAAGGCTCCATAGTTGCGATAAGATTAGATCGAGCGCTCGCCCCCCCCCCCCCTCCGTCCCGCATTCTTCACGCAGTCGATCTATCCAGCAAAGTGGCCCGGGAAGTGGCTCGACGGCGCAAGCTGAGGAATCGAGCGGCTAATGCTAATTAGCATTAGTGACTCTGAGCTGTGAAGGTCTTTTTTTTCTCTTCCAGGCTGGTTCCTCTTCGTACACAACGGCGACGGTAATGTATGATCCCGCCGTAGCGCATCCGTCACACACATGTGGGGGGAACCGTCCGGGGTCGCCAGAGGAGGGGGACGTTCTGTTGCGTGGGGCTCGCGCCCGAAGGGGGACCGCTGTGTTCTATAAAAAGCGGCGTATTCTCTGCCTACGTCTTTTTATGGCGTGGGCAGGTACCTACGATGCAGACGGCGACACTGATCGAGCGCTTTTGTAATAAGAGCCGTTCATAACTTACTTACTCACCCACCTCCTCCGTGCCGGCTTGCCTACAAGTGCCTCTACCGGTCTAGGCAGGATCGACGAGAAAGCTCCCCACAACAGCTGCGACGCGCCGTCCAGGGATCCCGCAAAGGTCCTGATTGTGGAGCTGCCTTGGACATGTCTTCTCGGCCAGAGATCCGATTATGCCAACTCTCCTGTGACCGTCTCCTGCGAGCCCTACACGTCGTTCTTGGTACGACGAAAGGCTTCCCGCCTACGGAGGCGCTCGTGAGAGCACGGGTGACGATGGCCGTTTTGATTCCTGCACAGCGATACCGAGCGAACCTGTACGGGTTCCAGCTTTCCGTGGAAAACAACAGAAACAACTTTTGAATTTCACTCTTCCTCCCTCGTCTTATCTCCGGTGCAGAAGTACCGAGCACGGAACTCTTTGACCCGAACTTCGATGTCTGACTCATTCCAGAATCGTCTGGATCGGCCGCGACATGGGCGAACTTTCTCCGTCCCCGCATCGCACACAGAAAACGTGCCCTGTGTCTGCCAGACTCGGTGCGAACTGACGACCCTGGAAAGCGATGATTCGACAAGAGATAAATTCGAGCAATAAATTTTTCACTGACGTTATTAAACGATCGGTCATCCCTGTTGTAGGAACGCTGACGCGGTTTCTGCCATCGCGGATTTCCCTCTTCTTCTCTTGTTCTGGGAACTCTCGAAAGTTGCCTCAGCCTAAGGAGACGATATAAATTATAACCAGGCGAGCACGGGAATTTTCTTCTGGTTTCTTTTTAGGGGTCATAAAAGCGTGAGCTCAGTAAAACACCACGGCCGTCGTAGCACGCCCGGACACCTCTCCCTGGAAGAAGAATCGAGAAATGGACCACATGGCTCCGATGACTGAACTGTTCTGGAACATCCCTTGCTCTCTCGGGGCACGACTACCCGACGCGCGGCTTCCTGAACTCGAGACCATCTCTCCGGACTCCGGGTCTGGACCCGAGGCTCCGCTCGAGCCGCGCGGACACTCAGAGTTGAGTACCTGGAGCTGGTATTTGGTCCGAATCCGCTCGGCTCCGTGTCGAGATGGAACCGAAACGGCTGATGGGGCAGAGACCAATGCATCGAGTGGGAATGGAGTACGAACGGTTCAAAGCGAAGCCATAAACGCTGGACATATATTTTATTTATTGCTCTTCACATCGAAGCGTATCTCGTAATTTTCGCGGGCTGCCGTTAGTGCCGCTGACATGGGTCAGTTTTCGACTTCGTTGATATTCCAAGCATCGAACGGTGTTCATTGCTTCGATCGAGACCTTGGACCTAGACGACGGAAGATCTCCGGGGTTTTTGATGAGTTCAAGGGTCGGGATCCGGCCCTTCCGTTCCCTGTTTACTGATGCATGTTTGCATCCATCCGTCATCGGGCGAGATTCAGAACACGCTCATGCGTTGGAAAGTTCCTGGACTTGCGAATTTTGACCGGCGGGCCCTTCTCAGTTTGAGAAAATGTCCACGACTCGTAAATTAGAGTATTTTCTCCCAAAGCGACCCTCTCTAGATCGGTCACTAGTCAATCATAACTCCGGCTTCCGGTCGTGATGCGACCGCCGAGGTTTCTGAGTCAGAGAAACTTGATTGAAGTTAGTTCGATCGGAATGCAACGAAGGGAAGGAGCTATTTCGCTATTAAATCCGGCTCCATTGTCACCGAAAAGCCTCACGGAAATCCTTGATCAACTGCAGTTTGTCTCAGTGACGTAAAATCTCAGATCTCCGGTAAATTTGCGAAATGCATGGCCACGGGCAATTGAATCGTCGACAAGAGCGCTGACCGCTCATTCGGAGAGGACCTTTGGTACTTCCAAAAAATCATTTTCATTCGCTATACAGCTGAAACGCTGAGTGTGCGAGTTCGGACAGTTTGTGTAGCAACGAGGACCGGTTCTCATAATTCTGACGCAAACTGAGCTGCCCTGGCGCCTCCTATCGGAGAGCGAATCCGGAATTCGGTTCCAGAGAACTCAGATCCACTCAGAAGAACCCATCGATCGCTACTTGACTCCGAAATTCCGGGTGATTCGGGATGACTTGTTTCAGAAATAATTAGGTGTAGAGTCGATGAGCGTCCCGTTTCGAAGGTCTCTCTCATGGGGTCACCCACACACAGAGCAGCAAAGAATTTATATCCTCCGTCCTCGCGATCGTCGATGAAGTGTTCGTCGGAACAACGGAATCCAAGGTGATCATCATGCACGACGGTGGTAGCAGCGGAACCTGGAGAGGTTGGCTGAGGCGAGCGCGATTTCGTTCGGTGCTCCACATAGTGCGGGTTGTCACGACTGCCGTGACCTGGTGCAAGAGTGCGACGAATACGTTTACCGCGGACGCTGCGAAAACCGGTCGAGTGAGCGTATCGGGTCGGTCCCCGTCGCTGGACCGGCCCGTTTTGAACGCTTACCCCTGACCAATAATTTATTGCTGTTTGACACTCGCCAGCCAGGGCTCAGCTGGCCGGGTGCATTCTCGATCGATCGAGCGTGGCATTCTCTTCTTGCCCGCAGAGATTGCAAGATGCGCTCCCGGAGCACCCGCCAGCCCGCCCGCCCGCCCGTTCATCCATCCGCGCACTGAATTACCTCGCTGAATTCCCAACCGGCCCCCACCTGCAATGAAGTTTCTAATCCAGTTTTGCCTCCGATAATTGCCTTCGGGGTTTCAGGCCATCAACGCCAAGCCTTGACAAGCTCTCAGCACTTGGTTACCACCCGCCATCCACCCACCCACCATCGGCGGGACCAGGGAGCGGGGCGAACGGGGGACGAGCGGACAGGAACCTTTGCTCCCGAAAATCCACCGGACTCGGATTCGCCTCGCCGTACAAACCGATGTGGCGAAGAGTTCAATCAATATCCGAGTCATCAGGGGCCACGATAATCACCGAGTCCGTTCCCGAAAGTTTTGGCGGAGAGACACGACCCGGAGTCGCTGCCGGCGCTCCCCGGCGCGGCCGTCAGCATCTGATCCTCGGTCTGTATTTCTTACCCGATGCGCCGTGAATTTGGCAGCCGAGCCGTCGCCGTTCGGCCATAGAGCACCTCGTGTGGTGAAGAGTGACGTTTGAGTGACGTTTGGTGAAGTGCTCAGCGATTTTTGATTCAGCCGGGCCAACTCCCCCGCCGTCATCGTCTTCAGAGACCGAATAGCGGAGCCAGCCAGCAGGCCGGCCGGCTGGGCAGGCGGGCGTGCGTTGAGCCGCTGTATGAAAACCGTCTCTTGTGGGGAAGATCTCGCCGCGGAGATTTCGCAGTATTTGCTTTTTGCTCGCTAACATTTCGAGAAATATCGTTTGAGATGCACCTCACTTTCAGAATCAACGTCGGGAAGAGAGCAGACCCGCCGGGGAGCGAGTTTTGCTGCGTCGTTGGCCAAAGTGAAATCTAAAGACGTCACAGGAATTTCGCAAAAACACATCCGAGGTTCAGACTCCGGAATAATTCATCGGGTTCCGCTCGCTCTCCCCCGAATTCAGTCGTAGTCTTCTTTCTGTTCTCCACCGTAGGCAGAAGATTTTTCCCAGATACTTGAAGAGCATCAAATTTCCGCCAATTTCATTCTTTGCTTCTGGCAGCGTCGCGGATTCCAGGTCGAACGAGACCCCACGATCGTTCCAAACGAGATGCGGGGAAGAGTTCAGAGGAGTTTTATTTTTCGAGTCGGACCAATTCAATCCATCATGTAAACAACAGACTAGCACCGACGAACGCAGTTTCCGTTGAGGGAGATCGACAGGCTGATGTTCAATGTCATAAATTTCCTAAAGTTTCCACAAGAGCTCCGTAACCCTCCTCCGGAATCCAAGATGGCGGAGGGGTAGATTCTGTGGGCTCATCACCCCACCCCCACGGAGCTCATTCGAGTCCACTGCAACCAATTCAGAGGCCAAATGAGCGAGTCCGTCCACGAGCCTGGGATGGTTGGGAGCACAGAGACCTGGTTCAATGTCCCTATTCACAATTCGATCTAAGCGAACCAATGTTTCGTATTCTGTGTGGCAATTAGCCCGGCTCGCTAGAAGACTGCTGGCCACGACGGCTTTCAGGAGTATCTTCATCGATGTGGAAGGGCCATCTCCCCTAGAGTTTCCCGGCTCGCGAGGTCCGGTGGCACGTTCCCCTCCTCGGCTGGGGTTCACCCCTCCCCCCCCTTCCCCCTCCGTCCACTACATTCACACAGAGGCCGGAGAGTCTGATTGCGATGGTCGCCAGGCACCGCGTGATCCGTATCAGACGTTCAGTCTCGGCCGAGCGGACGATAGTAACACGGTGTTTCAGAAGCGGCGATTTTTTTTAACTCGTATTAGCCTCATAGCACAGTATGTTCTTACCGCCCGCAGCACTCCGCTGATAGCTCGGCGGAGCCATAAAAGCTCCGGTCACGGTGTCCATTTGTCCGTGGCACGCGAGATGCTCATCGTGACACCGTAGGGTGGGGTGACCAAAGAGCACGCCACCACTCTGGCTGGCGGACATCAGGTCCGTCTGAACGGCGACGGCGTTTTCGAATCCGACGCCGATCCGTTCAAAACCATCCGGTAACCGAACTCGATGATCTCACGCCGAGAACTCGCGCTGCGGTGCAACGCTCGCCGTAGAACCCGGGCCGAGCCGCTCGTCGACGACGCGAACGAGTATCTAACGGAGCCGTTTACAACCGGCATGATTAATTCCGAGGCGTCAAGAATTCATGGTGCCGGGCGATGAATGTGCTTTTTACGGAACCGTTCGCCACCAACTCGTGCTTGATGGAGATTCTGAGCGCGCTAATCACTGCTGAAAGCTGTTGAGCCGGACCCGTTCTGAAACGGACAAGCCTCCGGCGTGGGAAACGGGTTCCATTCCCGCGGCGGGCCGTCGCGAATGCCCGGGCTCACGAGCGCACGGGCTCTCCGGCTGCACGCAATCTGAGATGAGGGACACTGTGTCACTCCGGGTTGAAGCTCTCCCGGGGGAGGCTGCACGGCCACGTCGACGACGACCGAAGGCCGGCGGTCGAGCGGAATTCGCGTCACTTCTTTTCAGCCTCGCCCCGCGTCTGGGCCTGAGCTGCCGGGACGGCCTTCGTCGAACGGATGCTGGACCGATTTCACACTTGATCCGGCTTGATTACGACGTCACTTCCGGTCGCGAGTGCAACTCCACACCTAGTTGCAGTGTGCGCCGTCATCAGCAAAAAGTTTGTCGGCATCCGAGCGGGGTTCAACTCTGAGCAACCAGAGCACTTCGTGATGGAGCCCAGATTTGAATATGTGCGAATTCTCCGAGGTTTCCGAATCGTCCGATTCGCAATCATGCGCTTCCTGATGACGGGTGGCGTCGATTGGGGAACGGCCAGAGTCGCGAACTGGCAATCAGGTCCTCGCAGAGGGGTTTGACCGCGTCCTCTATATTTGGCTGCGTTCGGGGACCCGCTCGTTCCAAGGCGGACGAGGATTGCGTCGGCTGGGAAATCTCCGCTCCCACTCCGCGACATCCCTCCTTCTTGAGAACAATCGCCTTTCCGGCAGACGCTGGAAACAACGCTTGGATACGGCGGGATCTCGTAACGACGGGCCCCGAAACGGCCGGCGAGCTGAGGGGAAGGGGAGGGGGGGTGGATGTTGAGAAATTTGCTCTGAGCTGTCCGAGAAACGAACGGTTTGACGGCGCATCAGACCGAAGTTCTTACCTATGGAATCTTGTGAACTGGCGAGGAATCCCTTAGGCGCCATTCGTGAAACCACACAGACGGCACGGTTTTGTGCTGGCTCAGCGAATGGTACGAAAGACTAACGGTTGAACGGTTCCCCAGTTGCTCCCTGTGACGTGCCGGGAGGGGAGGGGGATCTCCTGTACGGCTCCCGGGTTCCATGATGGAGTTCATCATCTGCCCCCCCCCCCTCGGACGATCACGAACAGAATTTAGGACAGAGAGCATACAGTTTAACAAACGCCGAGATGGGCTCCGAGCCGGCCAACAGCTGTTCGAGCTCTAGGCCTCTTAAGCTTCGCGTGTGCAATGCTTCACTCAGAGAACACACATCCCCCTCTGGAGGCATGCGTGGACTTGCATTTTAAGACTGGCACTCAAATCTGACAGAGGTTCCCGTACGACCGCCGGCCGCGGTCCTGGCGGAGATCGTGGCGCTTGAGGCTCTCTTTCGCAGCTCCCCCGGGTGAAGTCTCCCTCATTGGACGTGACAAAAGCGAGCGTCGAAGCGAAGCGTGCCCCCAAAGAGGCCTATCTGGATACGGGCCTGGCCGCGGCAAAATGCAAGTCGATATTCAAGTTTTATTGAGAGACTCGCTCGAACGCTTGTTCGATACACGCCGGAGAAATAGAATGCACAGACGGGATGGACGCGCTCCTCCAACGCAGCCATCGACGGACGGACGGACGGACTGAGGAACGAACGAACAAATACAACGACGGCGACGACTGTAAGGTTTCTTCGTACATAAAACCAGTATTGCACCTATGGGAATCGACAACGGAAAAATAGAGAGCCACTTTCGTTCTGCCCTGGGCGCGTGAAAAAACGGGTTTACGTTCACGGGGAGCGCAGAAAGGGGAACCGGGCGGGAACAACGCGGGAGAGCGGGTGGAGGGCGCAGTACTTGACGTTATTGCCGCTGTAGACATGGGTGGTAGGCGGAATTAGGGACGAGGAGGCGGAAATACTCTAAGGACCCTGTTCGTTCGCTCGAAATAGAACAGCAAACAGCCGAACTGGGGAAACAAGGATTCTCTGCCCCTCGCTGCCTTCCTCCTCGCTCGTCTCACTCTACGTTGCTCGCGAGGCCGAAATTTTCTCCAAAAGAGCAGCGCCGCGATCCGCTCGGACGATGGATTGCAGCTGCCTATCCGAGACCTCCATCAGATCTGCGGGCCCTCGAGTGGTCCCAGGTGGGGTCATCTGATCCGTCGCTTCCATCAAAACTCTTCCTGACCCCTCGAGAGACAAACAACTCATTGGTGCGACGTCATTGGGAACGCGGAAGTCTATCAATTTTTTTTCGAGATCCGTCGGATTCAAGTCGACGGAGAACGTGTGTCTAGACTTTGAGCACAAATCATGAGAGAACTTCTGGTTGGCGATCTTGAAAAGCATGGAATCGTTCGCTCCACTGAAGATCTCGGGCTTTGGTTCGCAAGAAAGGGAGAAAGGGTGGGTCAGGGGTTGGTGGATTTTTGCAACATTTTCCAACCTTTCTCTCCCTTGGAGAATCATCCAGACCAACACAGAGAAAGTAGTCGACACCCGGCTCAGCCACCGAACTTCTACTCATGGCGCCGCTTCATTCATCGGAAACACTTTTCCGAATCGATCTGTAGCGTCTTCATGGCGGATAATTCTACGGTCATTACAGCCGCTCCTCCTGATCAGCTTCATAATTCCGCGATTCCAGGTTCCGTCGTGATCGACCATCATTCGTGCAGCACCGGAGCGAGCGACCGTTAACCTCAGCCGTTTGCGCGCGGCTTTGCTTCTTGCGGTTCATCCGATGGCGGTCACCGCTGAGTCCGACGCGACGCCTGCAACCAACGCCGGTGAAACGGTCATCCGGGCAGTCGTACAAGAAACTGCCACCAATGGTAACACCATCGTTTCCGAAGGCAACACTCGAAAGACTCGTGGCGAGCTTGACTCGAAGAAGGAAGCTGCCCACCAAGGCACGCGACCGGACATGGTCACTCATCTCGAGCCAGGTGCCGGTGGGTTTCAGAGCCTCAGTTCGCCGCCGCCGCCGCAGCAAGAGAGCGAATTGACGACGATACAACTCGCGAATGGGTCTCATCGTTCAGTCGTGAGACCGTGGTTCCCTCCGGAAAACCCTCAGATTGGACGCAGCCCGAACGAACGGAGGGGAGCCTTATCCGTGCACCGAAAAAACTGCGGGAGAGGCACGGTGAAGAATCTAGGCGATCCGTTCCGAGGCGTAAGGAAAATCTGACTTTTTCGGCTACATCGAAGCGGACCGATCGGTGGGCAGCAGCCGTTATTGTTTGTGTGCAGTGATTAATGCCGCCTGCCTGTGCGCTCGGCGACAGATCGAAGAGTTTCCTTGAGAGAACGCTGGAGACTGTTCCAACACTCGGTGGAATAACATCGGAAAAACCGGACTATCGGCTCGCTGCTGCCGCACCCGCTGCTGTTGTGGTGTCGACGATGTTAGTTGCTCTGCCAGTGGCGGCGGCGGCGGGTAGATGTGCAGCGGCAGCCACGCGCAGGGCGCAGGCTATTGATCACCTCCTACGTTGGAAAACGGGCAACTGTGTTGATGGAAGGAGATCGAGAGACCACCGGGAATACCATCCAGCCGCGAACGAACGGAACGATCGAAGCAGCAACGAACGAACTAGCTGCCGGTCGACCTTACTACAAGACAGACTCTTAGGCACACTTATAGAACAGATCTCTCTTACCAGAGGGACTCGGGGTTTCCCGGCTAACGCGCCCGTTCAGGGGCTCGAGCACCGGACAACGCCGGCGGCTGACGGCGGTCGCGAGTCGATATCGTTTGGAGTCGGCGTGGAGGAGCTCTGTTTGGCGGTCGTGTTCTCGAGATCCAATTGCCATCGAAGCTTTCTTATTCCGTCCGCGAGGTATGATTCTCCTCGTTCAACCCGGCTCAAGCGCTGATCGATCGACGACGACATCGACATTGCATAACGAGTCTGAATAACCGTTTGTCAAGACGAATGTGAATCGCCGTGAAACCGCCTCAAGAGATATCATGAAGTTTGACGGTTCCGTCCAAATCAACGAGAACTGAAGCCAATCGAAGAATCAGTGAGGAACGAAGCGCGCGATCCATAGATAAATTCTCTAGAGGAGTTCCTAGAATATTTATTCAGAGACTCTAGTTTTCTCTCTCTCTAGATAAAGATAGATAATTCTCTAGATAAAGTTCCAGAGGAGAACCAATGGCTTCGTTGTGCAGAATTGTATCGACCTTTCTTGAAACCGTCCCATACACCACCATCTTCATGGATGTTTATCATCGCATCCAATCAACCAGCACACGTCATTCCATGGCATTAATCTACCGACAGCGAAATTATGAGTGAATAAGCGTTTTGTATTCGAATTTCGCAAATCTCTTCGAGCTCGCGCATCATGCATTATTCATCGAGGGTTCGGTGTGTCCCTTCATACTTCCACGTATTGATGTCGAGCGATCATGCTTGGGTTTCGAGGCCCCAGACATGATCCATCCGGTTCTCATGTCCGCTCAGGTCTCCACGGGGTGGGTTCTCCCGGAATGGAGGGGAAGCCCGGGGAAATCGAGTTCCAGACTCGGGTTTGAGTCCAACACTGCGGAGGGTTGCTTGCCAAAGCTCCGTCAACTTACGTCATGGCCTGGATTGCGGTCTGACGGGACGGCACTAACGCAGCGCAAGCGAGCGAGGTCTACTTTCAGGCGGAGGAGGACAGTTGCCCATCGGCAGGCTCGCAAACAATGACCGTTATGTAGCAAGCTTATTGCGAGCGAGTCTGGGGAATGCTTGCTACTTACCTAATCCATCCCGACTGCTATTAGAAAGCCTTAAAGATAACAGCAGATCGGCTGTTCTGTTGTTCGGCTTTGTGAGCACAAGCACTATCTTCTGTTGCGGGACGGCCTGAGCTCCGCAAAGCCTATGCGTCGAAGAAGAACATCCAACTCCGATTTCAATTGTTCCCGTCGGTGACGATGGTGTGGTCGAGCGCGGTCCACGATCCGAACTCCGTCCCTATCGTAGACCATAAAAGCCTCGATAAGCGGCGGTAACAGCAGAGTCCGAAACGTAATCAAATTTATTAGAATGTCTTTATTTCAAATCAAATGCCTCTCGGTCTTCTTGACCTGTGTGGTCGTCTTCGGAGGGTTATCTCTGCTGGTCGGCCCGCTTCCTCGTCTTCAACTGACTGACTGAGCGAAATCCGCGAAGGCGACGGACGAGACAAAAGCGGAGCGAAAGCCTCGATCCTCCACATGTGACCAAATTGGTCTTCACTCGGTGCTCTTCGCGGCCAGCTGAGAACACTGTTCTGCTCGGCCGGCCGGCTGCTGGATGGAACTTTCCGACTCACACGTCGTCCTTATCTGCTTCCATTGAAACGTGCGTTCGCCATATCAATTTCGTCTGCCCGCCCGATCGATCGCCGTTTCCCAAACACATCTCCGATCGAGCAAGATGGTTTTCCCAAGGTAACGGCCGGCTCCTATCTGTATTCTTCATTTCTGGCAGCTTCCTTGTCCGTCAATCCATGAGAACCCGCTGTGTGGATTTCTTTCGAATGAGAACCATGAAATCAGGATGTGGAGGAAACAAGAAGTTCAAACTACAAGCGAAGTCTCGGAGGCTCGACGATTCCGTACCATGGCGTTGATACTCGATCGAGCCGGTAGATGTCAGCGTTCATCATAAAACGCTCGACCTTCGGTACGTGAAGCTCTCGAACAATGGTATTTTCATATTTCGGAATCAAAATATTTTGACGAAGGCTCACATCCTCCCGGCGAGCGTTCGCGTGTTTCCCTCGTTGATCCTCGGGCAGATCGCTTCGTCGACTCGGCGAACTCTTTGATCATTTCTAACTTGCGGAACAGGCCCGAAAATACTTTTCGGACCGTTCTCCATCGGGGAGCTCCCGGACCGATTCTGTTCGACATGGAAGCCCCGTTTGAGTCGGCAGACAACACCAAAACCTCTGAACAGACGGTTTCCCTCGACAAGAATATTTCTTCAGTACATAAGGCTTCTTTACGTGGATCCGCTCCGAATGAAGAAATATCTTAGTATCTGTCGTATCATCTCCGATGGAGCCGCCAATGGAACGCTCAGAAGATGGAACTGATGGTGAAGAAGATCCGATTGCCGTCAAATGGACCCGTACCCTTCGACGTGCGAAATTTCATTCAAATGTGCGTGGAGCACCCGTGGGAGGCGCCGTGGAGAATATTTACACACATATTTTACACACATGTTTATCACAAACAAACATGTGGAATAAGTATGATGTCACACAATACGTCCTGAAAGCACTTTGGCAAGGCGCCAACTAAAACTAAACTGAACAGTATTAATTCCACGGAAGTGTTCCATTTTAATCTCTACCCGAGTTAAGAGCTCGAGGCATCTCTGTAGAGAGACCTCGCGTGAATTTCAGAATTGGATCACCTCGATTATTTCCCGGGAACTATCCAAGAATGGAGGTGGAATCCATGCACGGACTCAGCATGTTCCTGAAACATGCGTCTTTTCGGCGAGTACGTTGAGCAGGTAGCAGCCCACGAACTCTCCAGCCAAGCTCATTCAAAATCGCGATCGGTAGAACCCTCCAGGGAGACCATCGGAACTCTCGACAACCCTTCTCTACCGCAATTCATCAAAATCGAAAGGAGGTTTCGACTCATGGCGTCGGAGTTCACACACAAAGCCTGCGTCGGCGAGTTGGAAACCACAGCGAGCCTTCATAGAAGACAGAAATTTCCCTTTCGCTCTTCTGGCGGAATCGATGATCGCTCGTTCATTCATGAATCGGTGTTTCTCTTGTCTGTTTTCGTGTCATGGGTAGAAAAAATTAGCATTTCCTACGGCCGCTTCTCGGTCGGGTGATCCATTGAGGCTGAACGTGCGGTGGCGCCGCCGCCTGCGATCGAATGCCCAATGCGCCCGAGCTTCGATATCGCCTCGCCGAAACGTTGTTTTCTGACGGAATTCTGCAGCTAATGGCTGGAAAGCCGGACGAAGAGGTTCAGAGGTCTTTCGTGATCGACGCCTCCTTCCTCCAGATGATCAACGTTTATCTCCTCCGGCCCGTGAACACGTTGAGTCTAATTTCTGATGCCAGCGTTCAGTTTCGCCATCTCTTCATCTTCTTCATCCCGCTCTTCGGCGACAGGGAAACGAGTGGACTCAGGCGAACTGTCGAAATAATTCACGGGAAGTGCGAAGAATCGTGGACGGTTTTGCCGTGGAATCACGATCGATGTTCTGCTCTTTTTTCGTACCTCACTCGCAGTTCTACTTCTCATCATTAGTGAACTGGAGATCCACGGAACGAATTCCTGTTTTTCCGAGCCGGATCCAATGAGCTCAAGGAGGAAGGTCCTTGCGGCGAGATGAGTTCCACGCGGCGAAGTGCGTTTCGAGAAGGCTCGGGCCGAATTCCGTCCCGAGAAAATTAAAATCGTGAACGCTCACTCGTATCAACTCCTGTGAGCATAATAGACTTATATGGTCGCTCATGAGAGCGGCGACGGCGAAGCGATCAAAGATCACCGAAGATAAAACAGCGGATTAGCCATCGCCTTCTCAAACACAGCTCGCGGAGAGAAGCCACAAGGCGGGGATTCAAGACAGAATCAGAGAAACATCGAATTACCAAACTTCCTCGACCTGAAATTATCGGTTCAGGTCCGCGCCGCAGGCTGGAAAAAAAAAAAACAGGAACAAAAACGGGAGCGAGTATGAAGAAAGTGCTCACGGGCTCCAAATCTCTCGGTGCGAGAAGCTTAAGAGGTCTGGCATTTCGTTGCAGCGTTGACTCCCGAATCTGAGAACGAGGCCGACCGCGCGTTTCTAGACTTCAACGACCCCTCCAGGGGCGGTCGGCGCCAACTCGACTCGCGAAAAGTCTTCCTCGAGTGATCGAGCGCTCCCGATTCGAGTGAAGATCTCGAACCGCGCAGAGTGGAACCCTTGTTCATCTGGAGCATCCGTCACCGGTCCGCGTGGCTCGATAGTCAGCGCGCTCGAGATCCACCGGGACGAGCCCCGCGTTGTTGTTCGCAACTCAAGGGTTCCATACGCGGCACTTACGTGCAGGACGATGGATCAGAAGTAGAAACATGGCCGGTCCTGGCCCATTCGAAGCAGCAAGAGTTGTCGATATAGTCCATCCGGACTTTGGTCTCCGTCGTTAACCAGCAGACACGGCGAGAGAAGAGGAGAATAGTCCTGTGACGAGAGATCCGTCCGTTTTCACGGGCGATGAACGCGCAGTCGAGTGCGAAGGTTCCTCGCGGTCGAACGGAGGCAGGTCGGAGCAGACCCGCCAGGAAACTGATGCCGTGTGCAGTAAAACCATAAAGGCCGCGATTTCTTCCGTGGATCGAAGGAGGAACTCCGTGTTAAAATGCTACCCGTAAAGATACCTGAGCGCAGTCCAAGGCTCTGCGTGCCGGCTGCCATTTGAGCAGGCTCAAATATTATCTTTAGCTTATCACTGGTCAACAGCGATAACATGTAACTCAGTGTGTAGTTAAACACGTTTTGTGGATCCTTTCTTCGCTCGCTCATTTTTTCACTCTGCCCTGTTTTGCCTCTCTCCTGTTTATCTACTGCCCACCTATTCAGGAGTTCTGTTTTATGGGAATCCAGCTGTGGCGTGTTCTACAACGTGCGAATCCTCTCACCAAGTGCACCTGAATGAGAGGCCTACAAGATCGCGAGGTGGTTTTTATAGCGGGCCTCGTATTCCTCAATGAGCACTAGAAGTCCGCCTCTGGGAAGATTTTACGATGCTTTGTATTGTCGCTATTTTTCCGTTCTACTCCCCCGGAACATTGTGAGGGATTCATGGAACGGCGATGTAGGATTCCGAGTTCCCAACCGTTCCAAATTCTCCGATTTCTCCTCTGAAAGTATCTTTCGGGTCCGATTCAGAGCGGAAGAAGTGGAAATTTCAGCAGAAAGTCTAATACTCAACGGACGCCCCACTCACCTCTCGAGGCCAGTTATCGGTCAGAAAGGGAAGAAAACATCGAGGACTTACAGGTCATGTTCACTGAACACGTGTTTGATTCAGAACCAACGTTGAGTCACCACAGAAGTGAACTCGCGAAGGAGCGGTTGCAGAGCTCGGTCGGCAACTAAAATTCGCTAAACCCCGCAAAAAAAAAATCCCCCGATAGTCTCCGAACAGGATCAGAGGAGATATTTCAGCCATTTTTCAGAGATCTCCTCTCAATACCCTATTAGCCGAGTCGGGCAGTCCGCGTGCTCGTTCGCTTGCCTGCCTGAAAGGCTCGTCGCTGAAGGGTCTTACCCTGTCAAGATGTGTTTTGAAGTACCTCTCTCGTGGCCGTGCCTACCCACCATGGGCCGCCGCCGCCAACGCCGAAACTGCCTCCATTGACGCTGGGTGGTATACCACCACCCACCACCGCCGCCGCCGCCACCACCACCCCACCAGTGTGCATTCAGGCCTTACTTCGATACAGCAGGACGCGAACGGCAGTTTCTCGTCCGCTCGCTCCCTCCGGAAATAACGTCGACTCCGCTCGAGACTATTTTCCGAGTGACTGGCCACGGCTCGGCAACTGGTAACCCAATACGGCTTGTTCGACTTTTTGAAAGATCGCGCGAGACCACGCTGCCGCCCGCCTCCGGAGGCTCCAACGGTTTCTCGAACTTCACGTCGACTCTGAACACGCAGGAGAAAATAGGTAAAGCTCGTCAAGAAAACTGGAATGTCAAGAAATTTTCTGAAATGATTCAGGGTTGAAGGATCCTTTTCCGCTTTTGAATGTTTGCAAATATTGGAAGGAGGGAATGGGGGCGGATTCAGGGTCGCGGAGACCACGACCGGATCCGGCTCAATCGTATCAACAACTCCATGGCGTGTAAAGCGTCTCTAACTCTGTTGTGACCATGGTGTCTGTTCTGGCTGTGACTGTCTGCTCGAGCTGTGCGAAGGCGGTTCCGCTAATTTCACGACTATTTAGACGACGGCCGGCCACAAAGAGCGACTTGTCTGTTTCATAATTGATCACTGTCGGAACGGTCGATAAACGTATTAACCGACCGCGAAACGAAAGATAGAATGAGACAGGGAGGGAGAAAGCAACAGAAATCGCATCATCAAAGCTCATTGCAGATCGCCACAAAGGTGACTACGCCCCTAACAGAAGATGGCCGACCAGGGTAGCGAGAAAATTTGCTGCAGAGAACCTTAGGCTCGACTGTGTTGTTCTCAACCAATACCGTTTTCAGTTTATACCGATCGGCGAGAAGCATGTCTCGAATTCGAGTCTCCAGGCGGCATTCCAGTGGCGAGAACTCGAAGGAAATTAGGAACGCTGCCCGGACTGAACTAAAGAGTCAGAGACGAGAAATCCCAAATAAACCAGAATGACGGAGCGAACTGGAGAGACAGCTCAGTTAGGGCTCAGGGCAATTCACTCGGCCGGTGAAGCGAGCAGTATGAGGAGGGAAGTGAAGAAGACGGCTACGAGAGAAGCACCTCCACGCTACCGACGAAACTATGTACATGAGTATGGATCACGCCGTCTTCAAAAAAGAATCTCGTCCGAAATAATGAGCGCGTTGCTGTTCTGGCCGGCAACAGCGAAACAAACCACGTGGAACGATCAAGTTCCCGAGCATCCGAATTATTAACGTCCTGAATTCCGACTTCGAGGCACTTAAACTCCAGTCATGGTTTCCTCTCCGTTCTCTGAAGAGTCACGTCCGTTCAACGATGAGTCTGTCGGTTCATCGGTGCTCGGTTCCGTCCATCTTCGTTGGGAGACGGAAACAGCGCGTGAATTCTTTGTTGTTGCTTCTGCCACCGCAGTTGTTGTCAGATGCGGGACGCAATAATTATTACGTGCTACGTGAATCCTTATCTTTCAGTTGCCGTCGCCGCTGACGATGTTTGCTTTGGAGTCGCGTTTGCTCATTGGTAGAATCGGAGATAAGGTCGGATGATTTAGTAGTGAGCAGAGAAAGAGACGACTGGTGACGTTCCGCGCGCACTGGATTGTCCACAAACGAGATGACGGGCGGAGCTCGGAACATGTGCTCGTTAGATTTTGCAGACACGAAAACACTTGGGATAGAACCGGAACGAGAACCGCCGACAAAGCTCTCTCGGATGCGGAGAACTGTTTGGGAGTTGAGCTTGCCGCTGGAGCCAGAAGTCTCGGAGATCAACAGGCGCGTGCTTCCGGCACAAGCCCGAAAATATTGGGAACTGCGGGAACAGTTCAAGGACGAGTGCACTACCGATGAGCCGGAGCAGCGTTTCTCAGATTTTCGTCGCTCGCGGGCGCTGGAAACCCGATTCCTGGAGCCTCTGATGTCCGGTTCCGAGTGTGATGTGCCGTCAGCTCAAGACTCCTCGATTCCGAGCTCGGTCTGAAGCTCAGACCGCTCGCGGACCACCAACGGAGGCTTCGTCTAGCTCAGGAGCGACTGATCCAGAGCGTCGGCCATGGGGATCGAAAGTTCTGAGTGAGCCTCGAGATAGCATCGATGTGACTCGACTCGGGTAACTCGCGGAGGGAAAAAGGGAACGTGAAAACAAGACCACCGCGAACAACGAAACAACCGACATCCAACCGAGAACTTCGTCCTTCGCCGATCTGTATCCCAGAGGTCCTGGTGATCACGAAGTGTCCACCCATCGGGACGAAACAGAGCAGCAACAAATTACTATTGTGTACGAAAAGACAATGTGCAAAGCAGGCGAAAGTCATCATGGAGGGAACAGAAAGTCTTTTCGGATGTGGCTCGCGAACGTTTACGTCTGCCCGCTTCTTGTTCTTCCCATTCGGCGGCGAATACGAGAACATCCGTCATCCTATCATATCCTTCTCTTCCCCGGTTTACGCGAGAAATGTCGCGAAAGTATCCATTCACGGAAAGCTATCTTTAGATTCAAACTCGGGTTGGAGTCGGGCTGAGAGAATGGAAGGTCTCTCTGAAGCGCGAATGGGGCTACACAAATTAGCCATATTCTGGAGCAGTACGCACATACCTGGAAATGGAGCTCGTTACACATTCAGTCGATATGCTCAAGAGCATTGTTGCGTCGGAGACCAGGACACGTCAGAGACTCTGCTTAGTTTGAGTTGCCTGCGGCCTGGACGCGGGGAAAGTAAAGCCCGCCTCCGAAGAACACAGATGCCGTCGCGAGGGCGAAGTATCCGATGATGAGCCGATATTTCATCAGCAACTTCGTCCTCATGACATCGACTGGCTCGTTTGATGATACGAAAGCTTATCTTGTTTGAAACTGAGCCTTCTGGATCCTGGTCAGGCCCTTGCAAGCTATAATTGTGATCTCGACTGGGTGGAGCTCATTTTCAACTTGCAGAGCGAATCCGCCCCTCCCCCCGATTTTTCCGACGATTCCGTTGAGGGATCTGGTTGGTTCTGCTATTCCCCACTCAGAGGAGTTAGCAAACGGGAAAAGCGATCTTTCGCAGTCGAGGGAGGCTTGCCCGGGAGAGCGTTCAAGAACCTCAGCCGGAGCGCTGTGCAGCTCATTGAAGAATGTTCGAACGCTCTCGCCAAGCCACTCGAATAATGTCAAACCCGCCAATGAATGATGGTAAGCCCAAATCGAATCCGTTATCGCCAACCTCATATATTAAAGCTCGCCCGCCTGCTCGAACGGGTGGCTGTAGAACGCATTCGCTCGCTAACCCTTCGGAGCTTCGACGCTGAGCCCCTGGAGACCACGGTTCGCAACGGATGAGCCGCGTACTCTTCTCAAAACACGTCTCTCCGGCTTCCAGTCACTCCTGAGTTGGTCAATCAACATCCGAGTGGTCAACGATGCCTGTCACGGTCGATCCAAGATGAGATTCCGACCTGATCCAGACGGCCCCGGCGTAACGAGGTGTCCTGGACACTGTGCCTTCTCCTTGGAATGCAGGATTCTCCTGATTCCTTCTCTTCCTATCCCTGAACCCGTCATTCTTAGTCACTAATCCTCGCGAACCAGGAGGATAACATTCAACTAGCGATCGAAAACCCGAGCGAAGGAAACTCAAAGGATGGCTTCAACCACACGGATGTCGTCTACGGACAGGAATTGCCATTTTCAGCAGACCTGCGAAATTCGAGAATGCGCGATGGAGTGATCATGCGGAATAGGATGTCGCAGAGCGAGGCGGACTGCACGCACTGCGTCAGTGGAAACTCATTGTTGTTATCGGGATCGTATTCTAAGTTTATGGGAAGCCGGCACGCTCGGTCACGTATTAGCGCATGGCGGCATTGCATAACTCCACCCACACACACTCACACAACCGACCGATGAGCTGAGCAGGCGGCGAGCGTAGCGGGTTCTGCTCCCTCGAAGCAAAAGTCGTTTCTCCCTCGAGTGCAATTTCGACACTCGCTCATTCACTCCCTTTCCCCTCCCCGCGGTTACAACTGCAGTCGAGACATAGCTACGCATTACTAATGACAATTAGCATCACTCGGAGACGGACTGACCAACTTCGAACCTCTAGAGAGATCAAGGGTAGCCATCGGCAATAAAGCTGAAATCACGTCAGCTCATGAACTCCCATCAGAGCAGGCGACTTCGGAGGCGGACCTCGCTCCAGAGTTTGGGCCAATCCAGCAGGACAGCACTTGCTTGGAGATCGAGCAACGCCCGGAAGGGAGCCGTTGAACTTTGCGAGCAATTTTTGCAGGATCAACCCAGGAGCAAAGAGACGCTGGAATCTTTGAAGAGAATTGGAACCTGCCGAGAAGCAGAACCAGCCCAGCGAAGCCGTCGGGCGCAACGCCCACTCGCTATCTCTTCCAGAGGTGTTTATGAACTGGGAACTAAAAACTTATCTCGATGCGGCAAGTGCTCTGAGCGGTGGATCTGGTGGGCGATGTTGATCCCGGCGGTGTCGGCAGCATTGATGATGATTTGCTTCATTAAAGGCTGCTTCGAGATAGGCTGCCGTCTGATACCCGGCGGGCTCTCCCTCCCGGCCCGCGTAGTGAGGAAAGACAGCAATTTATCTAGAATGTTCCAAATTGGATGATGACCACCCCAAGAAAACATCATAGGTTTCGGCGGGAGAAGCTCCGAGCTCTGCGAGGCCTTCCTCCGGTTCAACGGGTGGTCTTCCATTCGAAAACCTCAACATAGTCAACACCGTGAGCTGCATCGATCCCTCAGAGAGACCGTCCTTCTCCCGTCCCCGGACGGAAGTCGATGGAAAACAGCAGAAAGCACAGGAAGTCATGACTGTACTTAGGGAAATATGGCGGTCACGGAGAGGATAGTTCACCGGTAATCATCCGAGGTGATCCAGGGAAGAATCTCCGCTTATATCCTTCGCATACATATGTATATGTGCTCGAGAAAACTCGGAGGAGAACACGGAGGATTCCGCCGAACCTTTCCCTGTTCATCCAGTTCCCGACCTGTTTCAGGGCCATCCAAAGTCCGCGGTCTGAGGGAGAGGCGTCTACTGGAACTACAGTGAATCTTCGGAGTCCACCCCACCTCCCGGACGACTTCCCTTGAGGGCCATATATCGCAATTTATTAAAGACCCGTCTACCCTATCCACTCTGCTTACCCTGAGTGAAGTCGGCTACAAAAGTAGACAGGACACCTCAGGACGCTCTCTGGCTCTGTGAGTGCCGAGAACAGGCTTGGGTGAGTTCGAAAAAGAGCAAGAGGAGGATGTTGACCTACGATTCAATTCTTCAAGTTCTGAAACATGCGATATTTGAGTTTCTAGAGATATCTTGGAACAGCTGTTTTTTGTTTCCGGAGAATCCGGGTTAGGGGTCTGGGCAGCCGCGAAACCTTGGAATCACATTATCCTTTTGGTTAAGAGTGAATCCACGCTTTTCGGACGGAAAACGCTCGATAGAGTCAATTGACTGTGGACGAAGCATGTTCATGGAGTCACCAAGGACGTCGAAACTCGATCATCAATTTGTCGAGCGCAGAAATTTCCGAGGCGCTCATTTGAATCGTAAGTGTCGGAAAAATGAATTTGACTTGTGAAAAATGTTTCAGAGTCGGCGATCGAGCTGTCCCTTGCTCGCGTCATTTGTGAGGTGGGCTCGTGACTTGAGGATGAGAAAGAGCGGATGGCGAGGAATTCATCCATCCGGAGAAACGTTTTCGCCTCAATTGATTGTCTTCGTTGTGCCGGACGGCGTCGCCTCCGCCGCAAGCTAGACCGTTCTGGACGAAGATAATTTCTGTATTCGATTTTCGTTCCGTTTTCTCTGCCCTCAGAAAGAATAATTCCCTCGTTCGAGTGGCACCGCATTCGCTCAGCTGGGTTCCGGCTCTTTCGTCTCCAACGGCCGGTGGTGCCGACCGCGGCTCCGATGCAGACTCCACGATCGCCTCGGATCGGAAGCGTGGTCGACTTCCCCTCGTTGTTTCCAAAAACTGGGAATCTGAGCGTTTTGTCTCGTTCATTTTCGTACCGTGTAACGCGAGCATTGTTCCACGTTGGCTTCGACATTACAGCGTTGTAACGAGTTGCCGTCTCGGGGGCTGTAAACGCGGTGCTGACGGTGTAAATCCATCTCCAGCCAGACTAGCGTTGTCACAGAGTGTCTCCAGCGGAACACAGAGCCATCTCCGAATTCGGCAAGAAAACTGTGAGACCATGCGATGGAGCTCTCGGCGGTCGGTCGGGTGGACGGTCGACCGGGCGGCCGTCAGTCCGCCCAGCGAGAACAAGTGAGGCGTGATTCGCGCTCGAATCACGTGCATCACTCCTATCGGCTCGTCTCGCACTCTTTGCGCCAATCACTGTCACAGCGATGGATATGGATGATGCTTCTGAGGTCGGTCGGTCTGGGTGTCCGATGGGAAACTCGAAGATCCGCAAAGCCACCATGCAATGCCAACGTGATTCGTCGAGTGTGATTCGCTAATTTGCCAAACCTCAGCTGTCTTTCGGGTCGACGGGGATCAGAATCTCATGGATAGCATCGAGCGTTTTCGTCATGGCTCCCGGCCACCACCACCACTGCCAAGCTATCCTGTATACGTGGAGGGAGGACAGCTTCATTATATACATCTTTCACGAACGTTCAACTCTCCGTCGTCTGGGACACTGTGTCGAGAGAAATCCTTCAAACCCCCAATCGACGGGACTTGCAACCCGGGCTCGGACCTCATAGTTCTCAGAGTCTCCCGAGCGGAAAAACGAATCCGGGCTCGTTCGGAGAGTTTGCTCCGGCAGTTGTACCTCGATGTAAGTCAGCTTCCGAACGGAAATCTCGTCGCACGAGTTCGATGTGTCTTGGGTACATGAAAACGAATCGTACTCCAGTTCGGAGCAGAGTCCTGAATTTTGAGACATGCTCTGTGGAAGTCTCGAAACCCGGACCCAATCTAAACGGACATATCTGAATCCGTGAACTGTGCTTCGCATGGAGTGGAAGATGCACACTTTGAGAATTCGCGACACCGGCGTCGGGTCATTGGTGACTATCGTGCGGCGATGGAGTAGTCCTGCTATAATTGGATTCGAAAATAAATGGGGATCTCGTCGAGAGTTGGAGCCACATAGGATTCCACTCGACATCGAACGCGTGTCCACATCGACGAAAGGCTGATGCCAGGCTCTCCTCTTATGGCTGATTGAATGAACTGTCCCCCGGCCTGTCTCTCTTCTTCTCTCTCTTGAGCTTTTCTCCTCAGAAAGTCACTGAATCGTGAATCGCGGACCTGGGTTTGTGCGCTTCGTGGGGGATGTTCGTAACGAGAATCTGCAAACACTTGGTCTACGGAGGCTCTTCATAGACACACGCTCTCCTGTATCCAACTCGGTGTCCCCCCCCCCCCTGGATGGTCTGCATGCTCCTCCCGAGCTCACTCCGAGTCTCCCCCTTCCGCATCTTGTGGTTACTCTGACTCACGCCTGCTGCAACAACGAACTCTATTCTGGGCTCGAGTTTTCTTCCCCTTCGCGGTACTTCATATCGAAACCGAGAGTTGCCTGAAGTCCCACCGCGGAATCGCATCCGAAGCGGACGGAAACTCAATGATTCGAGTGTATTTTTTCATTGGGGCAATGAGTCGTTGTGGACCTGCATTCAGTCATTCATTATCTCGAAATACGAGGGCAGCGGTGCTTGGACACTTATTTGATTTGGGCTTGATCCACGGTCGGCTGACTCCGCTCGGGCGAACCGACTGAATGCCGAATCGGACGCGTGAAACACAGAACTTCACCGCTCAAACGTTTCACAATGATTTATGGTGATAGAATGCAGCTACGCCCACACGGCCGTGAATAATCCCTTCCGAACACTGTCGTGGTGCTATCGAGACGCTGAGCAAAACATCACTGGCAGCTAACGAGGACCAAGTGTGTGCTTTGACATGAGCACTGAAGTCACGATTTTGGCGTTGTTGGGTGAAACCGAAACGCTTGACCCGATTCCGGAGCCGGAATTCGGCTTCATGGAGCCGTTATCGAAGTCCAATTCGTCAGAAGCTCCCAATGATCCACGAACTCATTCCTTCTCCCGAACGGACATCCGAGGAGAGATTGTTGGCCACTCGATGAGGTTTGGGATCTCTGGCACTTTTCCGCAGCAGAGAAAGTTCGAGCCGAGGCTTCGTTCCATCGTCGGATGCTCGCACCGGAAGCTCAGGGAATCAACCTCGGCCCGAACCTTGACATGGGAATTCGCACGAGGGGAATCAAGCCTGGGCAGACGCAGAGATCGGAATTCCATAGAGAGGCGTTCGGGTGGAAAGGTCGCATGAAAGCTGCATATATCACATAAACATGCACGCGCATGCGCAGTCGTACGTAAATTCATACATATGTTCTACATTCATCCATGCGAGCCCCCGTCAGTTGGTCCCGGGCAGCGAGGCGGTAGGTGATTGGCTTTCTCGTGATGCTGCTTGACAAGTTGACATTTGGTTGAGACTTGTCATTTTTGAATCATATGTAAGTCGCTCTCCCCTCCGACATACTCTTCGCTCTTGTATTTCGACCCGCCACAACTCACTATCGCCGGGTGCTCTTTGTCAGGGGAACGGCTGGGGGGTTTAGCAGGTGACGGCGGAAAGCAGAAGAGGACACTTCGGAGGCCGATTCGGCGCTGGTTTCTTTTTTGAATGAAGAGTGTCTTGACAAGTGAGGAAATTACAATCTCGCAGGAGGGCGGATCTCGCCGCGGGCTCCCTGAGCCGCTGCCGACATTGCAGCGCTGCCAGGTGTTGTGCAAACCTGGGATGTTGTTGTGAGGGGCGGGCAGGTGGTTTGGGATAGCGTAATTTTCCCTTCAGTCAGGAACAATTACTAACCAGAGTGAATTCGTTTCCCGTTCGCGTGGAATCTACGAGGACAGCGATTGCCGTCGAGTCATCGCCGAACCCGGCCTTGGGGCGAAGACCAACCGCACAGGGGGAAGTCTTACAGAAATTTGGGGAGCTCGGGGTTTGAACCTCGTTGTTATACTGGTGCTCCGGCGGACACTGGAACGCTCTCTTCTTGGACCAGCTCGGCGAGGGTCGGCGAGCATTAGGTTGCTAAGCACGAACCCCATCTTCGATTGTGACGCCCACATCTGAGGTCACGGCCGCCATCGGCGTCGCGAAGATACTATCAACGGAGCCGACAATGCGAACTCGCATTACATCACGAAATAATGTGCAGCGGACTTCTTCAAATCTTCACCATCTTGCTGCGCGCCCGGCGGTTCCCATTCGGCACTAGCGGCCGCAAATGCGCCTTTTTCGCGACCAGGATGTTCTGTTGAACCTGTGATCTTTATCGCAACACGGGGCCTCGAGGTTTGTGATTTGTGGAGGTGCGTTTCAACTTTCGAAAGTGCTCACATCAATCGGTGGATCTTGACGGTGCTCCTCTTGAACTCAGAAGAAATTTTGATTTCCTCGAGTCCGCGAGGTTCCCGAACCGCGCATGGAGCCAAGAACGTGAGAGGAATTATGCCTTCAGTCAGAGAATATGCTGGAAATCGGACCTCAAATGGTCCCGAAAATTCCCACGATTGATAAGGAGGAGAGATCATTCCTCTCCTGATTCCGTCAGGAAACTCCATCCTTGCAGGATAACTGGGCCCCTCGCGCGCGAGTTCTCCCAGTTCCCATGGTCTTCCGCTCGCTGGACAGAGATCCTGCATCTTCTCTCGTGCACCGAGTGCTCTGGGTCGTTCGTCTTCCGAGAAGTATTGTATACTTTTGGCCGTGCCCTGAGATCATGGGATGCAGTGCTCTGTCTTACGGAATCAGTTTCAACGTTCTTCGTTTTCCCCGAATCGGAATCAATAGCACTGCGATGTCTCGCCTCAAGCCATCATACGGCCGGCCGTGCCATCGACAGCTCGTATAGTGGGCTTGAGCGGCGGAAAGCAAGCCCTATGTCATGGCACGGAATGCGCGTCCAGGTTGAGGCTTTTCAATAAATCGCCGACGACAGACGTTCGATGGCACATTTCTGCGAAAAAAAAAACACACACACACTCACTCGATCGCTCGCTCGCAGCATATTCCCTCCAAACAGAACGGAAGCAGCCGCGGACAGGAGGCCTGTGTATGCCACTTCACGATTTGACTCTTGAGCTCACTCGAACACTTCAAGGACCTTCATCTGATTATGACTGCTTAGCCGAAGAGGCGAAAGAGGAAAAACCCAGTTCTGCGCCGCTGACATGAAGTACAACGACGTCATGAAAACTCTGAGAACGATCTGGGTCTAGGACCCGTTGGACCGGCCAAAGAAGTCCGGTCTGTTCCGCTTTCGATTGCTACATTCAATGATGCAAATGCTCAAAGAGCCACATTTTCTCATCCGGCGAACAATGTCCGCCGGAAACCGCAGCCGGAAGAGCTCCAAAAGACCAGATGTTCCAGAAGCACGTATTCTTCCTGCGCGGCTTCAATTTCCCATATTGTGCGGTCGGTTTGAAGTCTTCCTCAGGTTTCTTCTCCTCGAAGCATTGCTCCCGAAAACCCTTCTTCCAGCGGTCGGTTCCCATCCCGTTCCGCTTGCTCCGGCGACTCTCGCCGATTCACCGCCGCTGAGCAAGATTTTCACAGAACCACGAGATTTTCACGAGACAGTCGGTTCGATCGGCCGTCATCAGCGAGATCAAGTGGTTTGTTTGCAAATATGTACATCTGACTGACAGTAGATACCAAGCACTTCAGAAAGTGAAGAACTTCTTCAGCAGCGGCGGAGCTCCGAGAAAGGAAGCCGCACCGACTCCCATTGAAGTATAGGAGAGAAAAAACGGGGGCCGCCTCCCTTTCTGACCAACCATCCATTCCTCCGTCGACGAAACGATTTCTGCCAAGACTCAGCCTTCAGTCAGCTGCTGCTCCGAACTCCGGACAGAATACCAATCAGCGGGCGGACCCGAACGAAGAATTCCCGCCATTTCCCGTCGATCTGTCGCTTCTGACCTTTCGCAGCCCCGCGCGACCTCGACTCGGAGGAGATCTTCTTTTCTCCGTACTTGGTTGGATTTCCACCTCGTGGACAGATGCGCTAGCCGGGAACGAGTGAGAAGGCAGTTATTCACGGCTTTTGTTAGCGACCACATCCGAAGCCGAACGACGGATTCTTTCGGATTTTCTGTTGCATCACTCTTTTCTCCACTCAGCGATGCAACGATGGACTAGCGGTGTTCGGAATTTCAATGTTTTCACACGGAGCGTCCACTTGAACGTTTCCGTATTCTCAAACCTTGCACTCGACTGAGGAGTGCCCGGATATACCCGAGTCATGCATCCATCCATTCAAAAAACTTGCCATTGATTCCTGTCTCGATCACTCCATCGATGAGAGCATCCATCCATCCATTCAGAAAACTTGACATTGATTCCTGTCTCGATCCATCAATCGATGAGAGCATCCATCCATCCATTCAGAAAACTTGCCATTGATTCCTGTCTCGATCCATCCATCGATGAGAGCATCCATCCATCCATTCAGAAAACAAATCCACCCATCAACCCTTCCGTCTAGTAATCCATCCATCCAGTGTTTCATTCATCCATCAATTCATTCCAATTATTCAAGGAGCAGTGACAAGAGTCTTCTGCCGCGTGGAATTTCATGCGGAACTCCCCAACAGCCCGGCGTTGGATCAGGATCCTCCAATCGAGAGCCCTCACTGCCGTTCAGGACGGATATTAGTTTGGGATCCGGTCAACCCGTAACGAACAGGACTTCAACACAGCATTAAAACGGAGTACTTGGAGTGAGCGGGCTACGAAAATTCCTAAGGCCCATTACGGGGTCGCTACGGGAGCAGAAGTCGTGCTCGCGTCGAGAGGTTTGTATCCGCTCTGATCGGTGCCCCCAACTCGTGACTCCTTTCGGTCAGGGGCTCCGTCCAGGTCGTGACGTCCTACAGCGAGAACGCAGCCACTCGCGAATGGACTGAGCCTTACCGAGAAACCGTCAATTGCTGAAGGCGCAAAACGTTCGTTTGTTCGGCATGCGGTCGTTCGTTCGTACCACCCGTTTTCTCAATGAAGCCACTTTCTATTGAACGCCGGCGGTTTCATCAACGGCGACATCGTCGAATCCGGGAGGGAGTTTACAAGCCGTCCGAGCAACGGCTCAATGGAAAGTTGGTTTGGTTGCTGGTTCATGCTTGCGGTTAATCGGAAAAGCACGAATATCGGATCGGAAATCATGAGAAATCACTCCTTCCCCGTTCGGTGGAGTACATTTCGTCTTCTTGATCTGAAAATGACACATCTCTCACCCTCTCTCTATCTTACGTCCATTGAGAACCCGTCAGCCACGATGTCATGTGAGGGGTGCTGTCGAAAGTTTGCATGTTACCGCGGTATCGAGGCTGTTCCACCGGTTGAGAGCTTGGACACGCTCATTTACGAATCTTCATCAGTAAAGATCGAACGATGACGCTCCCTCAATACCTCGTTCCAACGCGGGATTAGGCGTCTCTTTGGCCTGCGGCTGCGGCGGAGAGCGGCGTGATGAGAGAAAGAATGGGAAATCGGGAGGATCCGATGGGAAGGCCTGCGAAAGGGATTGGAGATCACGAGGTGAGATACGCGGCCTGCGAAAAATTCCACCACTGGTTGTTTCCCGACCAGAAGCGGAACGGGTCAAATTATACTGAGATTATTCCAAGTATATACAATATTCCTGAGTCAACTGGAGTCATTCGCGCCCTGCGATGGGTCGCGTCTTCAAAGATTCTCCAAGTTTTCGGGGCGAACGGATGGTCAACATTTCGCCTCCCCGAGCAACCTCGGAACCAAGTCGATAGCGGGGATCGGTCACACTTGCTCCCCGCAATCGAGGATCTTGATCCCGAGAGATCCCTCTGGAAGATTTCCTGGTGAAGAGTTATCTAAGCCTCGGTGGAAGGATGGAAAAATGGTAGACCACCTCGCTTCTTGACAAGTCTTTGAGGTCCGGTGACGGACCTGGTTCCATCCTCCAGTTGCTCATGAGGGTTGCTCATGGGAGGGCGTGCGTGTGCCTCGATGCGCTTACTTCATTTGAAAAATATTCGACTTCGACATGGTGGTCGTCCGTTCGCTTTCCGAGAGATGGTCCCCTTCATCGGCCCCGTCCGATGATCGGTCCGCGTGGATCCTCTTTGAAAAAATGACAATGACGCTGAAATTGGGTGTCACGCTTACCCCTACTTTTCTCTTCACCCCCTCCGCGAGCTTCTTCCCCTGTGCGATCTTCCACCTTTTCTGAGCTTCGGTCGTCGCTGGACGTCCCTGGTGCGGAACTCTTTGAAATCGTCAGCAAGTGCGGCCACAAACACCCGCTCAGTCGGAGCGAGCCGCTCACAAAGACTTCGCGCTCGGAACACCGGCGTAAATGGAAGATGGAAGCGATGAATAAATTGCAGATTAAATTCTGAAGATGCTCTGTGTGTTCGTCTGTGTTTTCGTGAGAGATCGGGATGTCGGAGCCGCTCAGGCAGGCGGGCGGGTGAAGTCTCTCGGATTTTCCTCGATTCAAAATTTATGCCGCCCTTTGATTTCTGTGAATCGTAGATTTCGATAGGTGCCACATTCTAGTACAACAACGGTGGCGGCTCTTCTTTCCTCGGCCCGTCTTTCACGCCGGCGGTCCATTTTCGGATTTCCTTCGACGAAGTTTTCGACGAACCCTTCGCGGCGGCCCAACACATGGTACCGAACACCAACCAGACACGAAACCAAACGACTTGCCAGCCACCGAGTGCTCTAGTCAGTTGGAGGAGTAGCGAAAGACCCAACCCTGCGACTAAAAAGGATCCGGCAGCCTCCAAACATCAGGGAATTCGGCCCAGTTGAGACAGAGGTACTGTCATCATGCAGCCGAACCCCAAAAACAGGAACCCTTCCCGCCTTACGTGCGTCGTTTTGGGCAAGACGGGCGATATTCACGCTGTGGGCTGAGCGTTCCGACTGCACGAAGTTCCGGAAACCTCATAGAAACCGGAGTCGCTTCCAGCATCTGCGCTCTTGGCGGAATTCCCGTGAACTCGATTGGATGCTTTCTCCGACCGAATTCGTTTTCCCGTGGTTGTTGACGCGAACTTTTTTAGTTTATTCGAGTTCTCCGAGCCAATTGAGTTTACAGCAGACGGTGCGTAGATGACGCTTTGGGAAACTCACTATTACACCTGATGAAGTGAAACTGAAGCTTTTTTGTGCTTCCGTTTTTCCACAAGGATTCGAATTGATGTCAGAAGAACGTTTCCGCGGAATGTGAGCTGTCCCACGCGGCGTGGTAACTCTGATTCTTGAGTGGGATTGGACGGTCTGTGGAATGGCTCCCAGTCGGAATCTCGTGACCACGAACCTCGAAGCGAGTGGCGGTTACCGAAAACATCGAAAGAATTATCGCTGCAGCTCGTTCGACTTCCTCTTGCGGCATTTTCAGATCCATTAGGAGTGAAGATTCGGTGGATGACGGCATGCATACGCAATCAGCCGGAGACGGGGAAGAACTGGGAGGAAAACTCGTGGTTCCAGTCCACAAGGGCGTCCGAAACCGTGACGGACCATATCGTACGTTCACGTTTACGACCAATTGAACACCATCGGCGGATTTTGATGATACGCCACTCTTGACGACTAACATTTGACCCTAGCGGCGGAGAATCGAACCGGAGATTGCATTGGAAGCGACCCCAGAAAAGAAAACGGAAAACAACGTTTTTTTCTATCCCGTCGTAGATCCCGATGATCGACGTTTCGTATTCGGCGCACAGATGATTTACGCTGGGCTTCATGAATTGCTGCAGTTCCCGAAAGGCAAAAAAACGGCTGTAATCAGAATCATGTTTCAGCGCGCTTGAATCTCTGGAGAATCAACGAAGTGACGATTTATCGATGAGCGGGGGTTCTGTCCCAACTCATCACAGCTCCTTGTCGAAGTCCCCAGCTCTTGGGAATCGTTTCCAATGGTCGGATGGGGTGTTCGCAGGAGAGGCTCGAAATATGTCACCCCGAGTGGAGAGAACGAATCGATGCGGCGCAACGAAGGGTCCGGCATTCAGATAGTTCTCGATTGGACGTCGGCGGTTCTCTCTGGCCCCATGCCAGTGGCTCGACTCACGTTACGGAAACTGGGTTCTACTCGAAGCATCTCGACGGCCTTCCTTGCGAAGAGTTCGGGGACCGTTGAAACGACTCTCCGAGGCGACGCTTGAGTTTCGTGATTGCGAAAGACTGTGCTCCGCGAAAGAGATCATCTTGTGAACTCGGTATCAACTTTCCAGAATTTCCGGGAATTGGGCCCTCATGCATGAGGGTTTTACGTCGATTCGGTTGCAGTGAATCTGGTTGATTTTGGAAGATGAATAATTTCGAGCAGGGTCAGAGTCGTTTCTGGAACAGTTCGGAGATACTCTCTCGAGATCCCGAGCTAGCCGCTGGGATGCCGTCGGGAATACTTCCCTGAATTTCGGAAGAAACCTCTGCGGACATCCGAAAATAATTGCATTCCCAGTTTGTGAGGCTTCCGGGAAGAAGGGGCTAGGCTTGGATATGCTCGCAGATCCTTCCGCTGGAGCCCGATTAAACTTGGCCGTCAGTTTGAACTTTTGGGAAACTCCGTGAAGACTTTTCATTATGCTCAATCTGAGGCCACCAACGGCAAAGTGTGACCAGATTCTCTTCCGAGCTGCCTTCGGCTATACTTTTGAGCGATTGGAACCATACTCCTCGGATTGATGCGGGAATTATTTCAAACGAAGTGTGAATTCGTTCCTTGGATACGTTGTGGGAACGCTCAAGCAAGGGCAGCATTGGACGAATTTCTCAAGGCGCTCAAGTTCATAATGAAACCGTTTTTCCTTTTTCGATTCTATTTCCGAATTTCGATAGCAGAATGAATATTGGGAACGAATCTGTCTACTCAGATATGATTGCGATGTCGCATCGGACATTGGTATGAATGGGTCGAAAAGCGAAACTTTTCCGCTCCCGAAGCCCCGAATAGGAAAGGATCCTATTGGGTCATGCGAGTGCTCTATTCGACAGAGAATAATAAACTTCGGCTCCACGAAAGAATGCACTCGGTTCGCTTTGAAGAATTCTGCCGCAATGGAGCATCGTGGCCGAAAAATCGTGCTCCCGGCTAATAGGCTGGTGAGATTACTTGTTGTTCCGATGCTGTGGTGGTATTGTTTCGAACGGTGCAAGACGGACGCTCGCTCCGTCGCTCATTCGCCGCATCCACCGAAAGCGTTGTTCTTTTCGCCAAATCCTCGAGGGGAGAACCTGTACGTATCCTGACTTCGGACAGTTGTCCGAACAGAACAGGAATCGTCAGTATCCGAGCGAAGAAGAGAAGCACCTGATAGGAAACGAGCTACGTCGTTATGCACGCGTCTCGGATCTCGTTGTAAACGCGCCAAATATTGCTTCGTCCCAAATTGAAAGAATCGTTACTAATTCTGTCGTCATTGTGTGGCGCCTCGTTGATGGAATTCCCGTCAGCGGAACCTCCGACGAGCCCGTTCAGTCATTTGTGACGAGGACAACCATCGGAACGTCTCGGGCGACCCGGAGAAGGGATCGACATGTTCAAAACTATGGGGCGATTCGAAACGGCGCAGTACTTCTCGAATTTCGTCCGTTTTCCATCCGGAATTCCCCCCGAAATCAGAGAGCGGAGCGGATCATAATCTCCCGTTCCGGAAGTAATCGTGAGCTTTCATCCACACAAGGACGACTTTTGCCGATGATCTTTTTTTGATGCGTCGAGCAATGTGCTTCCCACAGGTTAGCCATGAACGGCGGTTAGTTGGCGCCAGCAACGATTTTGTAGGGACTTCGCTGAAGGTTAACCAGTTGGAATTCTGAAACGATGAAGTCGTGACAGATGTGGACTTCGAAGACTATTACCCACTCCGTTTTGACCGCTTGTTCAAATACGAGCGACGCCATGATACCAGTGGAGCGGAGCGGTGGCAAAACGTTGGCGAAAACGGCGAACGGTTCCGACAGCGATGCGAGTCGCTCCCAGAAGTCTCACTTCATTAATCAATTCGCCACAAACTATGGAACTGTCTACACTTGTAATTATCTGTCTTTAGCTCCGGCAAACGTGTAATGCTCGGTCACTCGTTCGCCTGTCCAAACTTTCAGGTTTTATGAGCGCAGGGTGAGAAAATCACTCCGAACGTTGTAACACCACTTTCGACTGATGGATTCTTGGGCTGGCTGGGACTTGAAATCGAGGAGCCGATTCCGACGGCGGGATCGTAGAAACCAATCGTTCAGCGAGCCCGGCGGAAATTTCTGGGTTGGCGCTAATTTCCAAAATCGCATCCCAGGATATCCGGGAAGCGGGTTTCGGCATACGCTGGGACGACCCCGGAAGCTGGAAGAGCGGTCTCTACTCTACTTTTTTTTCGAAATTCGTTTCGGCTGACCACTTCATTAAGTCGAGCGGATTTGGTTTCTCGCAGCGGAGATGGAAGTGAGCCTTCACACAATCGACAGAGTTCTGTAATGTCTCCCGTTTGTCGACGTTGAGGTCTGTTAGCACACCGAGCTCCAAGGCGAATTCGTATGCTTCGCAGAACCGAGCAGAACTAGCGATGCTAAGTCACGAACACTGGAATATCGCGGCAGTCCTCGCCAAAAACGGTCGCCCTGTACGTTCTACCTTGTGTCCGAAGCTGCGTAAGCCACGCGGAAAAGCTCCAATGCTGTCCAAGCGACGTTCCGGTTATCGGACAGCTTTCCAGCGGGCCTGTTTTTGTGAGCCTTGAACCCCAACTTTCTCCGTGAAGAGATAACGACGAGGCGGGGAGCGGCATGTCGCTATTCGTTCACAGAGAGGCAATTTCTGATAACTGGCTATAATGAAGGTATGTCATCCGAGTAGTTGACGGAAGAACTCATTCGGAAAAGAGAGAGTGCCGGCGCCGGGTCCCATACATCTGCTTTCTCTCCTCTTGCTCAGTCGTCGCCCTCCCGTGTTGTCTGTTACAGTGTTGTATGTATTCGCCCGAAAAAATCTATACACACAAACAAACATCCTTCTGCGCACCGACCCAAACAAACCAAACACCGATTCAGCCGTCCAACCAACCCAGGCATAGTGGGTGCTTTCTGCGGCTGCGAAAGACGTCCGCCCACAGCGGCATAATTACCGGTTGGAGCTGGAACCCATCGCCGGTCGACAGAGAATGATTCTGGCCATCAGCAGAACTTCTTCGTTTTCCATTGTGCTGTACTCCGGTGACAGAATTCGATGCGGGCAGCTTCGGTGGCCAAGGGTCATGCGAAACGAACATCACGCAACCGACCGGGTGGGACCCTCGCCCGCGACAAGTGAATGAACGACGCACGAGACGGCCGGGCCACAGAGCAGAAACAAAATGGTAAACTTTGATAGTTTCACGTCGTTAGCGAGATCGACGGAACTGCGTCGCCACAACGATTTTTCGTCTGAAGATGTCGGTTCTGAATCGTCGGTTATATGAAGCCGTCTTTAGCCACTGCAATTAAGAGTGCACATTAATGATTTTCGAAAGCATCGAGTTACGGGTTAATGGGTGAAATTCGAGGCCTGCGAAGCTCCCTCCCGCTCAGGACTAGAAAGAACGAGCTGGCGAGAGCCCCAAAAGGCGGGGAGAGCGGATGAGTATCAGGAGCAGCTCGAGTCGTTCTCTCGGTAGGCACTGTGTACAAACCGCTTAGCCGTACATTAGGCGAGTCTCCCAAAGCACACACACACTTGAAATATCGCGTTGAAATTCTCCAGAAGGGCTTCTTTTGAAGCTTACGATTTCCCCAATAAAAATCAGAGCCGACCCGACCGTATTCGAGTGATCGAGTGAGGAGAGCTCCGAGAGGGGCCGTGATAGCGTTATGCATTAGCGACGAGAAGAGCCTCGTTCGACCATGGTGACTAATCCTCCGCGAAGTCATGTGTTTGACCAAATTGGACGAGCATCTGGACCACCGAGCGCCATTTCCTTCACTTTTTGTGTCGGTTTCACGCTCCAGTACCGTGCTCCAGTACCGGTGTCGTGGCTTCTTGACATCTATACAGAGTTCGACATCTCGGCAGGAGTATTGTTTCAGGATCTCCTCAGCGGTTCTCCTTACGCCACTTGCTTTGTGATAATGGAGAGGAGAAAGGGAACTGTCGGAGAGCGGAAAAACTCTCCTCGACGGTCCGCGAACCCTTCCAGGGAGAAATCAGTTAGAGATTCTTATTGTACTCCTCGGGAGAAGTACTGGGGGAAAAACGCGGATCGGAAGGGGGGACGGGGGGGGGGAGACAGGAACAGAAGACGGACAAAAATAATTCGCAAAGTCTGCGGTATCACTCAACTGCGGTCTCATGTACCTCGCGAACGTGGTGCGAACGTTCGGCTGCAAAAATCGCTGATTAATCTCGGGGGTTCCATTAAGAACCCAAAACAAACAAGGACAACCAAACAGAAGAGCCGGCTCCGAATCCGGCCTATGCCAGGCAAGGTGCACCCTATGCGTCAGAGGCCTGTGCTGTCATTCTCCTGTCAAAGTGAGAGATCGAGCGAGTGGAACACCAAGTGAGAGATATTGCTTCTGCTGCTCAGTTTGGATCATTTTAGCCATTTTCGGATTGGGTTTCCTTTCTCAGACGCCGCGATTCGCTATGTTGTGTTGGCGGATCCCATCCCGCAGCCCTACCCTCGCTCCAGACGACAGCACCCAAGCCTCGACGACGACGACGACGACGACGACGAATACTACTCAACCCGATTCGGGCGAAGCCATAAAAACAAATCGTTCGTAAAGAGTTCGCATCAATGGCGGAGCAGGTGTTTGCGGTCTGGTCGAGCAAACCTGGAACGCCAAACCTAGTGAAAATATTGCACTTCTGTCCGTGCATGGCCAGCCTCATTTTGAATGGATTGGCGGTCCGCAGATTACCAGCGACAGAAGGGCGTGTTATTGTTCCATTTTCCAGAGCGCGCGGACCAGTCACCCCGAGCTCCGCGAGCAAGCATGCTGCAAGCGTCGGATTGAAAGGAAATCCAATCGAAACAAAGCTCTTTTTCCCTCCTCTCTTGCGGTGCTTATGCTTGAACACTATGACGCGCTTCGTCGTATTCCCAATCAACAGAAACTGCCTCCGGATCGACCGTCGATGTTTTGATAAAGATGCTCCACTGAGGTGACTGCGATGCAGCGCGCCGAAAGCCAGGTTTCAATCAAGGCAGTGTTCGGCCCTACAGCTCAGTCAGGGTCGGGCTCCGAGATGCCGGCTTCGCCGAGTCGTTGGCTGTTCTTTGGGAGCGTCCATCTGCCGGTTGACTCATCCCAGCTCGAAGAACAGAGGATCCATCGGGTGTAGGTGGAGGCGCCAGGAAGGAACAGAAAGGAGAAGGAGCTTTCACGAAGTGTTGATCCGCGGTGAAGGATGTGATCGGGGGTTATCTTGAAGAATTGGTCAACGATACGAGTGAGATGCGCCCTTCGAGCGGATATCGGAGCTGTGCGGTGGGCTTGGCCAGTGTGTATATATATGTATAAAGTCCGACGATCGAGGCCGCGAGGTGAGTCCATCGCATACTCGGGGCGCGTTAATATCTGGCGCACGAAAACTCCCTCGAAGATCGATTGACTCTCGGACTCGGCACTTGACGCGAGAGTCCTCGACCCTTGGCTCGCTCGCTCGGTCAGCCAACCGGGAAGGGAGGTCGGATGGGCTGGCGTGCGGCTTAGGTTCCGTCCCTCCCGCAACAATGAAGCCAACCCGCGGGGAAAAAGGACCCGGCGGAAGGAGTGTTTATTCATTAAAAGTTCTCGTTCTCAGAGCTCGCCGGATCCGCGGAGGATTCGCGATAGAGAGAGCGAACGCGAAGTCTAGAGGAGGCTTACGAGACTTACGCCGAAGATTAGACCTCCAGATCAAGCCAACAAACTTCCGCTGACCCACTGGACTTCGGATCCGACGGCGAATCCTTGCAACTGTGCTCAATATCCAGAACGGATTCACCTTCGACCAATCCGTGGGAGCCTCTTGATCTCGGAATCGGAAGTTGCTCCAAACCTGATATTTCGACCACGAATATCGAAATCAGATGTCACAAATTTTACCCCCCAGCCCACCCCCTCCATCCGATCGCCCGGGGTCCGTGATGGCCGAGGTTCGAGCGTTGCGTCGCGGAGCCCGCCGTTCCTGACTCGATTGTACGTAGAGAAGCTCGCACGCTCATTCGCTTTGCCGTCGCTCTGATCCAGATGGCTCTCGGTATCAGGACAGGGTACTGGTCCTGAGGCGGCCTCCGAGTTTCCTTTCTCTTTTTTTGTTGTGTGTCCTCCGCTTGTAATCCCCGAACAAACATGGCCGAGGGACGCTGTCCCTCTGGTGATGTTCTTTCAATTTCTCCTGTTGGCTGGCTTCTAATCAGCTGATATTAATTCTTCGATACATAGCTTGCATAGGGAGGAGGGGACCGAACTCAGGGATCAGACTATCGGATGCGCGGACGGACGACAGGCGCACAGAGGGTCGTCGCGCTGTTTGAGCTCCGGATTTGTCCCCTCGGCGCGGGGAGGCCAGAGGAAAATAATGCCTCCTGTATCGAACATGTGAGTGATCCTGCAAATATCTTCCATGGCAGCACAACTCCCGGCGATTTCTCTAATGGAGCAATCATCGAAGTGCTCAGGGCGCAGCACCGCAGAGAAAACAGGGGTCGTGACCAGTCGGGGGTCAGCTCGGCTGCTTCCCGAATCCGTCCGGACTCCGGAGGAGTCAGGACCGCTCCTGTACCTCGGGAAACAGGAGAAGAACTGAAATCACGCGAAATGATCGCAAAGACTGACCACGAACGACCGCAACAGTCAAGGAACCCGTTCCGGCAGAAGACAACAGTTTTCCTCCCCACGTGACTTCGCGCGCGCTCTCGGTCCTTGGAAGGTCCGCCGCTGTCGGTCGTTCGGTTGGCTGACCGGTCAACCGGCTTTCCTTGGAAGGCAAATAACAACAGCACACTGGGACGTTGTCGCTGACGCAGGACGGAGAGGCCTTGCATCGGGAATCGCCGCAGGCCCGGGAAAACAATGTTAGACGAACGCTGTTCCCTTCTTGTTTTAGGACGGTGGCATGCAAATCCTGATATTGAATTCGATCAGGCCAAACACGGCAGGAACGAGTTTCAGGATAGGATGTGCTCGGACCCCGCATCCGGCGCCGCTGCCCGTCTCCGCTAAAGGTGTTGACACTCCAACTGCTGAGGTAAGTAAGCATCGACCCGCAGGGCGACCCATCCGGGAGCTCATATTCGGTATGGATAACGGTTCAGGGTGACAAGACGCACGCGGAGGCTCTCCACGCGTCCTCGGGTTTCCCTCGTTCCGTTCTCACCAAGCAAAGGTGGAGCCGAGCAATCGATTTCCCTTTTTGGATCGAGGCAAGAACCGGACGGCGTTCGTGTCAGCGTTCCTCCGAGACTCTTCGAGTCTGTCGCTTGGAGCACAAGGGGAACGGGCGCCGGGAGTCCAGTTTAGGAGCGGTACGTTGCTCAGCTGATGGCCGCGAGCTGCAACCGATGTTCATAGTCTTGGATCGGCGCCGAATTAAGTCGCGCCGGAATGATGGAACACGACAGATGAATTAGTTCTAAGGAAAACGTGTTGTTTTCCCTTCTTCGCCTAGCCGTCTGGGTAGCTATGAATAGAACGCGAGCGAATACTTCTCAGTTGGGGTACGAGGGTGCCTTTGGGTCATCAGGGACAGCAGAGGGGCAAAGCCTGAGGGGGGCGCATGGCAGGGAACACAATATGCGACACGGGAACGAGAGAGAGACCTACCGGCCGACTGACTGAGAGAGTGGCTGATGAAGATGGATCCGTCAAATTAGATTGTATATCAAGGCGAGAATTGAAGTGAAGACTTCTTGATTGATTATATGCTCATTCAGCGACAACATCTAAGTGGGCTTATATTAGTCACCGCGTCGGCGGCAGCCAACAACAACAGGTTCGAGCTCCGTTCAGATGTTCTACGAGTCCCTTGGCCGCGACCAGAAGGTCATTTCCGGTCGCTGAAACTTCCACGGGTTTGAATTATGTTCTGCACTCGTTCTTCCACAGGGGGAGGGGGGCGAGCGAGAACTGCCCTCCCCATTTTGGGGTTTTCCTGTCGAAAACTCCGACCGGTTGTTGGGATCTGGACGAAAGATCTGGACCAGCCTCTTCGGGAAGGATTGATGGCCGAGCTCTCGAAGTTTGGCTCGCCTCCGGCTTTTCCGGAAGAGGGTCTGGTGGATGGGAGTGAAACTTCGATACCGCTATGTGAGAATGATTTTTTCTGCTCCGTTCACTTCGTGAGAGATATGACGCCGCTCAGGGTGACCGCGGTGCCGGCGTCGTCGCAGAGGGTGGCAATTCAATAAATCAGAGCGCGAGGGAAGCGAGGATCTCACCTCGTATTAATCACTCAATACAGCATTCATCCCTTCCTGCGTGCCTTCCTCCTGGGTCGAAGTTCTCGATGACGGCAACCGTGGTCTCGGTCGTGCTGGAGGAATGATTCCCCTGGCGTCGGAACCACCAGGAAGTTCCTATCTCTAGCGTGATCGATGGATGATTCGGGCTCCTCTAACCCGTTTCCTCTGATTCACAGACTTTCACACTTCACTCACTGACTCGGTCGCGCGGACGCACGCTTGCTTGCACGCACGCCTGCACTCGAAGCTACCAGGCCAAGTGTTGCGTACACTCGGCTCGAACTTTTGCCCGGGCACGGATTCAACGTGTTCGATGGCGTGATCGGTTATCGGAGTGACAAAAAACGACGGGGCGGCGGGAGATCACGCTTCAGCTCAGAAGATCGACGTGGAGTTCTGTTTCTCTGTTCTTGTGGTGGAGCCACGATCTGCACGTGGGCATGATGCACTTCGTCGTACTTTCTGTAGAAAATTTCGTGTCCGGGAAGAAGGATCCGAGAGTCAGTTTCTGGTGTCCGGATCTACGGGAAACGGGTGAGCGCCCGCAAAATTCTTCGGAGCATCGAAATTCGGATAACCTCTTGTACATATGGACCCGGGCGGCGGACCTGCGATGGCATTGAACTTCGCGACTCAACGGCTTTCGAGACTGAAACAAACATTCTGACAGAACCGATTGATTAAGTGGCCAAGTGGAAAACGAAATTTTCTCGAAGCGACGCCGGCCGGGCGAACGATACGTCTCTCGCGAAGCCGGCTCAGCTGTTTGCGCACACGGCCCTGACCAACCCAACGGTCTTGTCATCCAGAAGTAAAGAACACCCACAGCTACGACTCGTGAGCCATCACGCTGTCTGTTGGAAGAAACGCTTCGAGGGGCTCGAGAGTTTTTTTTTTCTTCTTTCAAATATCATTTCTTGATCGGCGTAACGACACTGAACGTACATTTTCCGTTTCGGCTCACGGAACTCCAATTTTTGGGCTCTTCTCCAAAGTTCTGAAGCTGCGGCAGCCCACGTCATCGATGAAGACTCGCGAAAAATTCTTCTCGAAAAATGGAAAGCCCCGCAACGCGCTTGATGTTTGCTTCACCTTCCCAGACACGTGGGAATAGGAGAATCACTGCGTCCCCTGATTAAAACTCTGTCATGATCATGAGGGCACACTCGTCTCACAGCGGCTTCGGTACCGTGATCCAAGCGTTCCCGCTTTTGGCTCAAAGACCGAATGTCAAGGTCGCATAGCAGGAGATGATTTCCGATCTAACTCGAGGGCCGAACACTCCACAAATCCGTCCTATCAAGTCGAAACCGAGGAGTTCGTTTTCTGACCACATTCGGCGCCTCTTCCGTCAGATCCCCTTGCGCGAAGTTCTTGAGCTCGGGCCCAAGGTGCGAAAACAGGAGTTTGCACCGGTCAAAGATGTGGAGGAGAAGACGTGACGATATCCAATGTCACCTGATTTCCGGAGGGTTCTCGATAAGGACCAAACAGAATCTCTTCTCCTCCGGATTTCGGATCCGCTGATAGATAACATCTGGTCCTCGAGGCGCCTTCCAGAAGCGTCAGGATGGACCTGTCTGCGTCTCGGGTTGCACCGTGAAGCCGTTATTCAGGCGGCGATCGGAAACAAGTAATCGAAGAGTTCCGATGTTTCCCTTTAAATACCATCACAGTTTCATTCCACAGCGGATAATGTAATTTGAGGCAAGGACGAGTCTGAACTCGTTCGGCGATCACCGACGGCGACAACGCGGGGACGGCTCATTCGAATAGCCATTATAGACGGAGGGCACTTGGTTGGCGTGTTAAGATCGTCTTCAGTGGCGGCCGTCTATGTCTTCACGCTGTGAGGATTACTCGAACGCCATCTGGGGTTCCCACACGTTTTACGAGCTTCCAAAGGAGATTCAGGCAATCAACGGGCGGGTTTGGCGACCGCAACTGCAGAGCTGAGTGGATGACGGACAGAAACCACGACGACGGCATCAACGACGACACAACAACTCGAAGTACGCTGCATTCAAAACATTACAGTGTGTATGATATGCCCAAAGTGGCGGCTCGTCAAAATTTTGCTGTCAACGACGCTGTCCGCAATTAATAAAGCGCTAATTATTCTCGTTTTTCTCTCATTCGTTCGCCGCTCTTTTCTTTCTCGTGTCTGTCCCCTCACACAGCGACGCGGTGCTTGAATCAAAACATGGCATCTGACCACGCCGCCCGAGGAGATATGAAAAATGATGGGTCGTTATCCAGATTTCCAGGCTCTATTCTGCCGTGACATGATTTCCGAGAGAAGGAAACAACGTCGTTTTGAAAAATTAGAATAATTCCTCATTGCTCAAAAAATTAAGGGGACCCGGGTGATCTGTCTCTTGTTTTTGTGACTCAATTTTTCTTACTGAGGAATTCCTTGTTGAAACAAGAGCCACGTCTCACCGGAGGCTGTTTCCCCGTTCTGCTCGCTCGCAGGCTCGACTCAGCCCCGAGCAGCACGGATTCGAGCCTCGAAGATTTGTTTTTTGAGGTCAAACGAATTCGCATCGATGTCGACGATTTTCGCTCGATCGAACATGGTGGCGACGTGAGCGGGTAAGTATCTATGTTGTACTTCCCGTCAGAAGTGCTACTCGGCAGCGATACGGCTGTTGCGGGCCGGTTAACGGAGAAATTGCCAAACACAGCTAGCACAAAATTCGTGATCGTCCCGCGGCGGTAACGAAGGCGGCCGCCGCCGCCCGACCAGCGAGGAAACGGCGATCGGTCAGCCAGATATTCAGGACACAATGCATGTGTGTTTCACGGTAACCTCTGACATGGGCGTGCATCCATTCCTCGTTTCTCTTCCAGAAATGATTCCGCTTTCACTGCCGAGCTGCAGCTCTCACTTTTCGTCGACGATTTTCCATCATCCCGGCGGAGACGGAATCCCAGTGACTCCGAGAGTGAAGAATGAGCGCACTTATGGTGAGTGGGAGGATAATGACGAATCGGGATTCTCGAAGGTCCCATTCCGAGGCTTTTGAGACAGTGGAAGGGTGTGTTGGCTGTTTGTCCAGTGTAACTCTCGAGACTTGTGTGCTTTCCGTGAGAGTCACAGCGAAAATTTTCGCTGCGACGTAGAGCCTCATGGACATGAAATCGAAGGCTGTCACCTTGGACCAACTTGCGCATGATCCAAGAGTATGCGAACCGTCGAAGCCACCGCACGAGATCACGAGGAACCCTGGAGACTATTTATTTGCAGATTATGCATGACCCATATTCTATCTGTATCTTCGTAAGCTGTATAGAGTTGGACTACTCACGATGGGAGACATTCCTTGACTACGAATCTGCCAAACGGTGAACCCAATATTCCACGGAACCGGCGCGGGAACGAAATCGAGAGTGGACGGGAATTCGGCAGGACCGTCGGCCTTCAACCGGCGAGCTCGACCCCCGTGCCCCGTTTCCACATGTTCCGGCACAGGGGAATCTAGTTCAATGGCGGTTTGATCTGGGACCCAGCTATACGGGGAAGAGCGGAGGAGTTGCATAACCGGGGCGTTCGAGTCGGCGCTTTTCATGTGGGCCGTCTCAACTTCGTCCTTCCCCATTTTCAATGAAGGCCTTTTTCAGCCCTGCTTGCGCATTAGCGCTCCAGAAATGGTCCTGAGTAGATCCATCCACCGTGCTTCTCCTCTGGGAAAGCGGGAAACAGTGGGGGATGCATCCGCGTTCCGGACTCGTTCCGCGGATGCGCTCGGGAAGCGGCGAGTCGGGTCGTAGCGAATGCGGCGCGTAACACGGACAAATAGATTCGCATCTCTGTTCACTTGAGATGCGCCGCCGCCGCCGAGTCGTGAGTTTCGGATGTAGGCACTGAGTGAGAATCGTGAAATTTCTCCGTCTTGTGTTTTCTACTCTCCAAGTGTTTCATCTTCCGTGGCGCCTTAAACTATTTTCGGTCGTTCGTCCGGTTTGCGCCGGCTGGTTTGTTGGCCGGTTGTCGTTCATCGGGTGATGGAGGACCAGGTCTATTGACCACGAGCTGATTGAAGTCACTCGATTTGAGCTTAAGATTCGAGGGAAAACACTGTTTGCTAACGACGCCGCATTAATTTCCCACCGAGACTGAATCGCTCGTTTTCGCTTCCAACCGAAATCCATCATTTGTCAGTAAGCAACGACTCCATCGATCTCGATCTGCTGACAAAATCAGGACGGAAGGGACCGTGGTGCCCTCCTTGGTTCGCAGATTTTTGATCATTTGTAGCCGAATCTCCGCCGCTCTCAAGCGCGCTCGTTTTGTGATTTTTGAAACAGTTTTCAAGATATTTGCGTGCCCCGCTCGTCGGCACTCTGACCAAATAAGATCATCATCATAATCTGCCTCTAAAGTAGATTATCCTTTGGCGCCAGAGTTGTTCGGAGAAATGACATCGACAGCGAAGGTGGCAGGTGTATGTATGTGTTTTGTTCTCTTTCGATCGACGCAGCCGCCGTCTTCTTCGTCGTCGTCGTCGTCGTCGTCAAGTGAGTCACAGGGCGTTCCACACTTGGAGTGTGTGCACCACCCCAATCTGAGCGAATCTCCTTTTCCTTGTTCTTCTTCATCATATCTTCAAGCCAAACACATTTACCTCCGAATCCGTGACCTGAGGCCATGGGCGAATTTCGGCTACAACTCTCATCTGTCGGACTCGCGGAGCGAGCAAGGCGAAGAACAAACTCACTCCCGACGAGAATCGGCTGGGTGTGGTGTCTACTTTCTACAACACATCGTAGGCATTCAATGGCTCCTCGCGATAAAACCACGGAGTGGTCCAAGAACAATCCTTTTCACAAGCTGCCCGATCGAACATCCGTTCCGAATCGAATCCGTCCCTATGCGGTCGTACCCGTTGTACCTAGGAGCGGAAACCAGCGGGACAGGAAGATGACGTGGCAAAGAACAATTGTAGCATTGGGCCATTTTCCGAAACCTCTTTTCCGGAATCAACCGTCATTCCTCATTGCCTCACGAGTTGGGCCGATCGTCACACCTCCATGTGATCGTGCAACTCCTCATCCGCTCTGGCGCCTGGTTGGTACATAGTCATTCCCCCTCCGCCTTCCTCGATCCTCCTGCCCCATTGGGTGATTCTTGGTTCGCCTTTACGCATGCGGCCACTCGCGGCCGTGTGCCGACGGAGGTCGAGACAGACCAGCGTTGTCCGGACGATCGGCATGCGGGTACCTGCGAACGGCGAATTCGGCTCCTGTTGTCGCGTCACTTCCCGGCTGTGGTTAGCTCATGATCTGGTGAGAGCGATCGGTGCCGACTTCAGTCTCATGAGCGACCGCGAGCAGCTCGGTCAGAAGCCATACGGGTCCATGTGGTGAGCTTCCTCAATTTCGGAAACTGTTTTATTCACACTAAACAGCCCGGACCAAACTACCGGAAGCCGCTGATTGTACGCCGCATTTGAATAATTCAATAAAAAGGCGCCCGCTGAAAGCGGAGACGCTCGCGACGGGAGAGGCTCAGCGGAGTTCGTCTGAACGAAGCGAGTGTCACACCGACCCCTTCATCGAGCATCGACTTCGAATGAGTCCCGGATCGATTCGGAATATCGTTCGAGTTGGACGATGAGGAATGATTGCAGGACGAAAAAGTCTAGAAGGGTTGCGTTCCGCTTGCACTCCCAGGAATCGGTGGGAGTTCGAACAGCGGGCTTCCTTCCCCTGATCTCGCGTCTTTCCGAGGTTTGCACATTGTTAGCTGGTTGGAGTCGCGGACGCGGGTTACGATTCGCTGGCCGAGGAAACGAAAGTTTCCTTTTCTCAACCGGCAGCAACCATCCACGCATGACTGGTTTGTGTGCAATCTTCGCTAGATCTCTATTTGATTAACACTAGCGTATGCGAGCACGAAACCAAGCATCCTGAGACGCAGGTAACCCGGCCCGTCAGTCAGTCACTTGGACGGGTAGGGGAGAAGGGGTGGGGGGTTGGACGCCAGCCCGGCAAACTGAGTTGTATTCAGCGTTCTCTTCTGCTTCCTCCGCGACTACCCGCATTGCGGCTCCGCCAGCCAGCTGAAGATCGCTCCGATGTTGAGGCACCCCCGTTCGATGATAGGCAACGGATAGCGAAGATCGCTGCAAGAGAACGGTAGACCCGAAGCAAAAGTGAGAGAAGAGAACGTGAGCGTAACGAGACTTGATTCAGATTGTATCACTGGCCGTCAATGCATGAACTGCGAAACTCACATCCAGCCCCGGTTGCCCTACATTGCGATCTACTAGAAAACATCCTCTTCTCGGACATAATATGGATCCATCCGCTCCCCCTCGTTCCGAGCATTCGAGGACCTGGAGCTTGTGATGGGGAGTAAGCAACGTAGGTTCCTCCTTCATCGAGACCGCTTATTATCGACCCGGAACCGAGCTCCCGCCAAACGATCAAAGTGTTCCTCTTGTAGTACGAAACACGGTCGTAGATCGAAATCTCCTCCGCGAGAGTTAAATCGGGAATGAGGATTCCCTGGATGAGTTCGTCGAGACATTCTTTCGATGCGACCTGGTGAACAACGGCTCGTTTGGGGTTCGAGCTCGATGCGGTGACCACTCTCAACGGCTCGGAATCCCCTAGGCCCTGCGGCGTTCGAGTCCATGGAGATCCGGGTGGGAGACAAACTCTCCTCCCGCACATTTGTCGAGGGCTCGCGGACCGATCGAGAATCTCCATTTGCTATTCCCCGTGCAGCAGCGCTCCGTTACGTCGGCTGGTTTCGTGTTACCACAGGCTTTCCTCCTCCATCTGCATTTCGTTTCAGACGACGTTCGAATAGACAAGTGCACTATTTTCGGGCGGAGCGAGGGAGTGGGATAAAATACGGAGAAGGAGGGAAAAATAAAAACGACGCGGGAGAGATCCATCCGAGGATCGTTCACTCTACTCAGCTTTTCAGCCTCAGACCTGGTTGTCCTCCTTTTGTGATGCTCCTTTTTCTCCTGAGCTTGTCCCCGACAGCAGGGCCCTCTGCTCTAGCCAGCCGTTAAGCCCCTTCCGTTGGGGGAATCCCGACCCGCCCTCCCCATCTCCCTTCCTGAAAGAGTAGGAAAGAGCGCAAAAATCTCGCGAGGTCCTGCCATTTGTTCACTGCCTGGTCGGTTGGTTTGTTCGCTGCTGACTGATGTTCTGCTCCACCGGTATGAACATCGAAGTCGACAGAACGGCGGCAGCATCTGCTGCTTCCCCCGTGAACGTTTTGCGACGGGGCCCATTCCCATCGTTTCGACCGTTTTTGATCTGAAGCAAAAGGGAAACAAGCGAACATTCCGTCCGCTACCCTCCCTCACTTTCGATTGTGGATCTATCGCCTCACCCCACCGGTTACCAACAATTGAGATCGTTACGTCCGCGGATCACCGATGATTCGTTCGCAGCAGCGTTTGGGCCGCCGTTTTGCCCTTTTCGAATTTTTCCTCCAATTTAGTTCCTCCAAGTCGGTCGGCGTTGCTGGAACCTAATGTTCAGATTCCCGGGATTTCTCGTGAAATTCTCAGAAGCAGCGTCGATTCGTTGGGCTGTTCGCCCCGAGCCGCTTCCATAGAGTGATTCAGATCCCGAGGGTACGCGACGTGTTTTCCCCAGATAAGCAGCAGAACTCTCTGTCTGAAGAACGCAGTCGCTCAGATGGGGACACGGCGAAAGTGGTGGGACGGAAGGCTTACCCGACTACGGTCCCCAACCAAGCCACCCCCTCCCCCTTCTTCCCTCGGTTGGTTCGCTGGTTGTCCGACTGACTGGCGAACCGACTGGCTAAGCCTTGATTTGTTCATTGTGATGAGTTTAATCTGTTCTCGATGTACATCGCTTTCGTCATGGCTTTGATTCGCGGCCGATGTTCGGTCGGCGGACATTTAATCTGAGGAGGGAATCCCCCCAAGGGGAACCCGAGACAGGCCTGGAGCGAGTTGCCCCGCGTTGAACACACTGTCCGGACGCTCATCTCCCGGTAATTGAGGTTGAGGCCAGGAGGATTCGGAGGCAGGTGATGCTTCCCGGAAAGAGTCGAGAGAAACGTCAACTGGATGCCGGGCTGTAGCGATCGATCGCATTTTCCGAAGGTTCCAGCGCAGTCGTTGATTATTATCGTTGCTCGACCAGTGGAACGGTGGACGGGGTTGCCGATTGAAGGGGGTTGGATCAGGGCGCGTTCTCAAGTTTGCATCGGAGCTCGAATCGGCCACGGAGGGAAAGAGTTTCGACTGAGGACCATGACGAAAGCGCCTCGGGCACTTGAAGCCTTAAGTAGTTTGGGCTGATTGGTGCCGAGGCAATGTTTTTAATTGAACAATTTGCAAGTGGCTCGTGGTTCTGCCGAAAGGTGACTCATCGGCGATCCTGAATGGATCCCGAGATGGAAAAATGGTCTGGCAGCGTTCGCGTTGGAACTCCTGCCGCTGTGAAACCATGACGCGGTCCCCAGCGGTTCTCAAAGTTCGACCTTCGTTGATAATTGACGGCCTCTAGTCGGCCCGATGAATCATTGAATAGCTTCCATACGGGGAGACGAAACAAAATCGTCACAATCATCTCACCTGTCGTGCGCCGTTCGCCCTATCAACGACGCTACCGTATCACTCCCACCCACAGCGAAAACTCGACGCCCGCGCTTGCACGCGATCAACAGCCAAAACACGATTGCACGATGGCGCGTCGGAGGCGTCCCGTCCTGAAGGAATGTCCTTTGCAGATCGTGGGAAGGAGTCTCGAAATTTTTGTTGCCTGTCCAGTGCATCGAGATTATGGAGCGGGGCGTGCATGTGAGCAGCGGCACGTTTTGGGAAGCCGTGGGCAGGCTGCGATGAGGTCCGCCCAAAAGGTCCACGCTGTCGTTGCCAGAGTTTTTCCGGCAGCTTCCCGGGGCGAGGCTGGCCAGGCTTTGAGGACGCTTTTGTTTGTGTTCTTAACGGCGGTTGTGGCAGCACAAGTCAACGACATAAAACAGAATGACAAGAGCTGCTGGACAAGTGCTGTTCACATGAAGAGAGCGAGAAACGGGGATCGAGAGAACGGGAAAATCCTAGGAGAGCTCAGAAGCGAGGACAAAACATTTCTTTTGTTTGTGTGCGGGCATTAATCACAGGACGAAACACAAAGACTCAACAAGGGATTTCGGCGTGGCCTGGACTCGACACGAGAGGACGTGAAGAGTGAAGAGCATGTTAGTGCCAGATATCTCGCGAGGGATTCCGTTTCCACAGCGAGACAGTGGAGATCTCGGAAAACCTTGGCGTACCAGGGGGGGGGGGGGGGGGGGGGGGGGGGGGGAGGGGGGGCGAGCATATCGACTCCCGGGAGCACGCATTCGAACGAGTCTGTTCTGGCAGAGACTGACTCCAAGTTCAAACAAATGGCGCGCCAAAGCAAATCGCGCCAAACTGCTTGTGCGCCGAAAATGAGTGAGCGAAAACCAGATCACACATGACTGACGATGCAAAGCAGCACACGCCTGTGACTGCTGTCGTTGTCTGTGCACGCATTTGGTCATGCGCGAATTCCGTATCAATTCGATTCGGCCTCGCGAGCGTTGAGTCCAGCGCTTTTTCTTCCCCCGCACACACGGCTCGGGGTCAGAATGTTGTAGCCACACGATGCAGTCTTCCGAGGAATCTCTTCCGAAGCCTCTGATTGCTCAGCGCCAATTATGGACAGCGAGGAACTTGTCTCTGTTTGGAGGATTCGCAAGACTCTCCGCCGAGGGGAGCAGTTCGGGCAGTTGGAACGTTTTTATACCGACTTCCTTGTAATCGTTATGCAATAAGCGGGATCAGACGCGGGCGTCGCCTGGTTTACGTAAAAACGCTGCCGTACCACGTCATCCTGTTTCTCTCCACTCCTGGATAATCCTCGGTCATGATCCTGGACGGGGATCTCGGTTTTTTCTCAACTATGTAGTTTCCTGATCCTCGGCCAGATATCCGCCTCTCACATCCATCTCTCCCGGATGCCGGCGAGTCGGGGGCCACTCTGCAGAGATCCCTCAGTGTGTTCGCTTCCGACTGAATTCATTGCTGTCTCCCGGTGATCTCCACTCATTCAGCAGAAGCCAAGGTCCGACTTTCGCCCGTTATGTCGCTTCATAAGTTTGAAACATTCCCGTTGTCTCATCCTGTGTCGCTCCTTTCCTGTTCCCCTCCCGTCCTCCTCACTGTGCTCTTCGGTCGTTTGCAAACGCCACGCTCCATCTTTCGGAGTGCTATTACGCGATCGCGTATCCATACCAGTCCCCCACTCCGGTCCCGAGCTCGTGTGACGCGGGGCGATTTCTATGCTCGATTGGTTTCTTTTCGGAAAATGTCGGCGACGAGGGTCCCGAGCTCGGGGCGGAATCATCGCCGAAGACACGCACTCTCGTGGCTCCGCATTCGTGAGCGGCGAACCATTTTTCAAGGAATCCTCTCTCAAATCCTCAAGTAGTCGCCAGCATCGAGTTAAGCGGGACGCCATCGCCGAACCCTGAGTGGTATCCGCCACGGGTCGATGCGACGAGCGATTGGAGTGGGTGACACTCCTTTCCCGGCCATCGCATTGTCCGCCGAACCTGTTCCCAGCGTTGTCTCTCTCTCCCCGACGCAACGAAACACGACACCGCTGGAGGAGAACGGGCACTTAGGACGACGGACACCGGATCCGCGTTCTCCTTTCCACGAGAGGAGAAGGGTCCAATAGGAAACCTTGTTGCTGAGGTTCGCTCTACAGCGTGTCTCTGTCTTGTCAACCCTCTCCTGCTCTTCTTCGCAGTTTGATGAATCACAACCTCTCGTAGGGTAAGATTTAAGTCATTCTCGAGATCACAAATTTTTTAATTTTTTCCCCCAGTTTTTTCCTTCCTGCGCGCTCAAGCGAAGAGTTATGATGACAATGGAGGAGGACCTCGAGCCTCTTCCCGACGAATTTCGGTCGGTACGGAACCCCAGTCCCCTGGTTACTTTCTTTCAGGAGCACTCTCCAAGTGCTCCTCGCTCTCGATGAGGCTCACCCGGTGTTTCAGGAAGAGATGATATACGGAACTAAAAGCGTTCTCCTTCTCCTCTTGCTGCGAAGGCATAAAACTTGCGACGACGAGTGCGACCAAGCGGTGGAAAGTGGGGTGAGGTGACATTTTTTAGGAGAAGCCATTTTAACCCGGACGGGGGACCCCTCGACGCAAGTGAAAACGTGAGGGAGACTTCGAATGAACTTTTTCCCTTGATTCCCGCTATCTGTCCGTGAGACGACGGTGGTAATGAATGGTCATTAGCGTCGCGCGAATTTCAAACGAATCGCCCGCATTAGCTCTGCTTCAGCATTCCCGAATACTTCTTCAACTTCAGACTCAGCCACGTAGAGAGAAACCGAACGTTTGACCCCCGCTTCCAGTTGGACATGGGATGAAGTTGAGAGAGCGCGCGGGAAAAACTTGGGTTCCCTCTGGAGACTTTGATGGCTTGCGTAGGGGAGCCCTTCTCCCGACACTCGAACTTCCTCCTTCATCAGCTCGATCTCCCTGACCGATCGGTGCTGGAAACTTTTCCAGGGAAGAGGAGCTACGACTCCCACACTTCTTGAACTTTCGTCGACTCCACGGCTTCGCTGAAACAATCATTATGCTTATTTGTTGGCTTTTTCGGAACGGGTCCTGGGACCGTCTCAGTCTGATTTCGCGGCCACTAAAATTCCCGCGACGTTGCGGAAGCTACCTAGAGATCCCAAGAGACATCTGGGCGAAATGTTTGTCGTCCTTGGTTTGGTCCCCCTCTGGAGAGGGGGGCGACGGGTTTCCATCAATCACGGAACCAGAGCCCACGGAAGGGATGGAGAGGGCGGGATGGGCCGCATGCGCCGGGCGAGGCGGTGACGGGGACAGGCGTGCGTCCTCTTGAATTCAAGAGTCCTCCTTTTCTACTCAATTCCGGGTTGGTTTGGAACGGTCGCTTTGTTCCGAGACGCAACATTTTTCTTCGCAGTTTGTCGCCACAAAATTTTGCCACCGCCCGAAATTCCTCCGAAAGATTCACTGGGTCCCTCCGCAGTGTATTCACCAAGAGACCTAAGATTTACGACCGAAAACACAAAGGCTCAACGCAGTGCACGATCCGATGCAAACTCTGTTAGTATTTATCGCCGCGATCGCGCATACATTTGCCACATCTCCGACGTAGTGGCGGCCAAAATCACAATTGAGCGGACTCTCGGGGTTCGGACTCGAGTCCGCGCTCGCGCCCCGAGGTTTGTTTGTTTGTTTGGATTCGATTGAAAGTCGTTCGCAATTCTCCAAGGCAGGGAATCTGGTTTGCTCTCCGGAATCGGAAAGTCCATCCATGGCGCGAGATTCGAAAAGTTAATTCTGAACCACGAGAAGCAGGATCCTCAGCCTCGTCTTCCTCGCGAGAAGTCGTCACGAACCGGAGCGGAGGATCCAATGTACGGACCGAACAATGATTCGGGTGGAGACGACAGGCGTTATTGAGGACTGGCAGCGAACGTCTGAGCGACGTCTCCTGGGGAGGGTGGTTGGCTTGCTGGGTGGTGGTGAAGAGAGGAAGAAGAGGCGGAAGTGGTCCTTTCTTGAGATTCTTCCACTTCTCATTATTGTGGAGCTCATCAGGTCTCCTCGCAGTCGCTGACGCGGAATTTCTTCTTGGGAGCCTTTGTGCAAGCTTCCGTACCGGCGTGGAGTTTTGAATAAAATCTAATAAAGCGGGGCAGGGCCACTTTCATTTCTCATTTGTGGCGCTCTCCGTCAGCGAACCACCGACCGACGACGTTCGCATGGTGCTTGTGCCGCTGCTCCATTGAGTGAAGATCCATCCAGAAAGTTTCCACAAGGGGAAGATTAAGAGCGACACTTTGGATTATTAAGTTTTTCCCCTCGAATTTTTCTCCGTGTCTGAGCTCGTTCGGGGAAGAATATCGGTTTGGGGTGTAATTGGGCGCTCTTTGTTGTCGGAACGAATCAGCGTCCTCACGAAGTCTTCACATCGTAGTTCCTCTTCGGTGTTCTGCCGATTTCGACGAAACGAGTGCACGGCATGGATTCTCGAAAAGTTTCATGTCCTCGTCGGTGCACTTGCTTGACTGCTCGATCATGTGGGCTCCTTGACATTTTTTTTCCACAGAGATTTAGGAAAATTCGCAACGATATCAGAGAGAAGTTCGCGCAGAGAAGGCTGGTGCGGGTAGCAAGAGAGCCGTGGTAGGCGACTCTTCTCAGAAGTATCCCGAGTAGGATGGAACTTCAAGTCGACTCAAACTCCTCAGTCGTGTTCCCCAGTGATCGACTTCAAATGAGGATCAGGAAAAGGGACAGACGGATCGGGGAAATCGGAAGGGAAAATGTTCTCATCTCCTTCTGGCAGAACGTCGGGGAGTTCTTGAGCCGGAGACAGAAGCTTCCGCGCCCTCCCCATCGCTCCCCTCAGGCCCCACTCCGTGGAGGGTCACTTGTGGCTCGGATGCAGGAAGCAAACTCGATTACCCGTCTCACGCGGAACTCCTCAATCGTCTTTCGATTCTCTTCTTCTCCGCAGACCCGAAAACCACCCACTGCACGCACGGAAGAAGCTCCCGGGGAAAATTGCGCTCTAACCACAATCGATTCACGGGTGAATCGATCTCTAAACACGAAGGACGTGTCGTTGACGAGCGGCAAGGGGGAGGCGTCGGAGAGCGGAGTTGGGAGACGAGATGGAAATGAATGAGAAACAAAATCAGGGGGATCGGAATCCTCCACAACTCTAGGGCTGGCGTATCAACGTTCCGCCTGACGGATCTGCGTGGGTAACACGAACCCGCAGAGGGAGCCGAAGTGCGCAACAGAGGTCCAGCGGTGGAGACTATGGCGGTCGGCCGACAAGCGTCCGAGAGCACCGGAGGGGTCGAAGTGATGTCCTGTGACGTGAATTGTGGACAGATTCCGGTGACATCTCACCGGTTGTGAGTGCGGTGACAAGGACCACGCCTTTGACGCCCATTGTGCTGCTAAGTCCTATATTGGATTCGAATGAGCGCCGAGTAAGTGCATTCGTACCCACGACCGCTAACCTTGCTCCTGCCGGCTTCGTGGAACATCGTTCGACCTGGACCACGTTCTATCACTTTGATCGATTATGTCAGATCGAGTCCGAATCAAATCAACATTTTTTCCGAGATCGAAACTTGGTTTTCTCCAATTTTCCTGGGATAGTATTCAAGAACGTTTTCCTGGGCCCGAGGATGGGGCTTCAGACTCCAGAGTATCTCTCAACAGGTATTCAGAGAATGCTCGTTCCTTTCCAATGAGAAACGTACCCTGGACCCGGGAGGAGGGAAACACTCTCATCGCGGAACATCATTGCCCTGATAGAAACTTCACCGGATGATGGAAAATTGCTGTAGTTTTTCCGGCCCTCCCCGGTCCCCTGCGTGGCGTAACCATCTCCAAGATGGAATAGTCTAGTGCGTTGCACACCTGACTCGCTGGTTCGCTGCTGCCGACGAGTTCTCGAAAACAGGGTGGGCTCCATCTGCTTCGACATAAATCACTATCGGACTCAGACGCAAAACTCGTCTACTCGACGACCCACTTCCACTCATTAACGTGAAGAGCACTGCCGGTCGCGGGTGAACAAGTCAACGGGGTCGCCCCACCCAAGATACCGCAGCGGTTCGCGTGGACGTCTCCGGGAGAAACCGACTAACTGCGGGTGTACTCACTATTCGGGAGCCCCAGTTGCAAAAGTGGGCCTAGAGGACGACGCGAGGGTGAAGCGGTGGAAGGGGGGTAACTCGAGAGCGGGGTCGGCGAGGGAACGGGGGGCCGGAGAAGCTCCGGGGACGTGCGGAGGGTGGGGTGGTAAATTGGTAAGGGAGAAAGCGCTGGTAGTCAGATGGGCTGTTCAACTAACTTCAATGGATTGGAGACCCGTTTTGTTGATAAGAAACCGCCCGGTCGGTTCGTTTTCACCCGTTCGATCCTCTCTCTGAGCAATTCCTATTCCAGCTGGTAATTGAGCTTCAAATTCACAGCGATTTCCCTCTCCCCCGAAAGCTCGCTCTGGTCGCAATTCCTTGCGTCGGATTTCAGCTCCGTTCGTTGATTCGCGATTGGTTCGCTTCGCCAATTGCGTTCGGCTCCAGTCATTCGCTCCCAGGCCCAACAGCCCGGCTATCAGGCTCGCTAGGAGTTGCTAAGAGTGCAATCTCCACCTAGGGTGAAAAAGAGGATGGGAGAGATGAATTACCACGAGATTGCCAATTACCAGAGGAAAGTGGACGGAAAGTGAGAGGAAGCCGGAAGGAGAACTTCAGGGAAACCTTTTTCTCTGTCGAACATCAGATTCGAGTTCCCTCAGATTGCTGATAACGAACGCGCCCGAGCGAGTTGTCAATGACCGACTCTGGGCGATCTGCCGAGAAGTTCCAGTGATGGCATCTCCGGGAAGATTGTCAGCCTCCAAGGAGAGAGGAACTTGTTTCCTTCATTGGTTTTTCGCAGCGGCCGTTGCCGACCGAGAGATTTCACTGCAAGCGAACTCTCCTGGAGGCCGGTCGGGCTCGTCAATCTTTGGTTCGAACGAGCGCGCCAAATGGAACTCAGTCTCGTCTGCCATAACTTCTATGGTTCTTCACGTCTTCTGCTGGCGCCCCACTCGAGCAGAACGGTTCTCTGCTAATTCGATTATGAACGAGCGACACCCCGGACCTCTCGCCGAATACGCTCAGTCGCCTGGCAGCTCGACCTAGCCAGGGCTCCTTCCCTACTCCTCGAGCTCGTCCTGCGACGAAGAAGAAGAATAAATGGTAGGAGACGGAAAAGCGTCGAGTGTCAGCAAGTGATGATTAGTGAGCGTGAAGCCTCGTCTTGCCGAAACCGTTCGAGGGAACGCTCCGGCGGAATGGCGTTGGGAGCGAGCCTGAGAGTGAATGCGAGCGAGAGAACCGAGGGGAGACGTTCCCAATTAAGATCACGACACTCGTTTCGGTGTCGCCTGTCGACTCCGCTACGAGATGAAACATGACATCACTCACTGGGAATGGTAACGAGGCAGGGGTTCAGCAGCCGGGCTCTGGCACACCACCGCAAAATCGACGTCAGGGTGCAAGCGGATGAATGGCCTCGTGGTTGACGCGTCCAGCGTCGTGCGCGGAGATGAGTTTCGGCTGAGCGAAGCCCTCTAACGGGGAGCGAGCTAGATCCCGATCAATGGAGTGAGTTTTCTCAGTCCCGAATTCACGAAATCACTCCGTTCTACTCGTTCTCGTCGCTGCCCTCGTGGCTCCCAGCAAGCCCAGGCGCAACGATGACAACGACCGAGGGAAAAACGCAGCGACGTGATTAACGATGCACGAGTTAACGTGCCAAGAAGAAGAAGAGGCACACACACAAACTCGCCAGTGAGGACCATTCAACGGTAAACTCCTCAAGGCGTGCAAGCTGTAAAAACTTGCGAATTTACCATCCGCGTTCTCGCGGGCGCCTCCTCTCCCGGTTCACGGTTGATTGCTGCCTCCTTGCACTCAAGGACGAAGGCGCGACATCCTGGACTCACAGCATTACCTCCCACGAGGCGATGTTCGCGTGCTCTTTCCTGAGGAGGGATTTCGAGGCAATCGATGAGACCGGATTCAATAAGTCGGAAACTCCGAGGGAAACGGAAAAATCTCTGTATGGATCATCACGCACGGAGGAAGGTGCGAGGGAAGCTCGCGGACGAAGAATGCGTTGTTTAACATCAATAACGGAACCCGGAGTGAGAAAAGCCTGAAAGTGAGACTGAGAAAACTGTTCTCCTCAGATCTGTCATCGAAGCCCCCAACGTCTTTGATTTGATGAACGGAATGCGTGCGAGATCCATTTCGGAGCTCAGTCATCGCTCCAGCCGAGCGCCGATCTCTGATTCATCGGTCGCACTCCCGTTCCATCAACCGAGCGTCACTCGACAGATTCCCGCAGGTTTCATGTTCTTCTGCGAAGTCCGCTTTCCAAGGTACCGGGTCGACTGAGCGTATTCCCTCTAGCGCCCACACGCGAACTCCATGGGACAAACGAGAAATGATCGTACGAGGACTCATCTGCGGTTCAGCATGATCCCGGGCGGCGGGCTTGGCTTTCTGCTTCATCCCGGGAATTCGGGTAATGGAGTTTCGTCAAACGATTGAGCGCCAGCTTCGACCGAAGGCACGTGAGCTTACTCCAACGAGCAACGAGGGTCAATCGATGCGACCTCTGGGCGATTCGAAGGACTTGTCAACAGGATCTTTCTGACATCTCGCACCAAGTTATGGTTCCTGGATGGAGTCGGAGTTAATTTTTCGACGGACTCCTTCAATTTTGACCGGTATCTCCTGATTTCCTGGAAGAAACTAGGATTCCGAATCATCGAGATGCGCGGAAAGGGCTCTCGTTAAATCAGTGGTTTCCTAGATATTCCAGCCGAAAGATGATTCTTCCCTCCGTTGGAAGCAGGAGAGATGCTGAACATTGGGGAATCGATGAGTTCGAGGTGAATGAGCCTTTTCCGCGACTCTCAATGAGCCCTCGCTCCGGGCACACATGAGGGAGCTCATGTGGGGGAGAAAGAGAATCGCTGTCAGATCCGATAGCTTGATGAGTTGACAAAGTCGGGGTTCTATCTACGATGCGATGCGCCATTTTTACATTTTCCTTCAGAACGCTTTTTTACTGAAAAAAAATCGAAGAATCGATCGACGCGAAATGCTGTATGTTGATACACTTACCTCATTCGGGGTTTTCTCTGCGCGGCCATGATATGGATCAAACAGTCATCACATTCCTTGTTCCATCTTGATCTCCATACAAATCTTCTTCCGAGCCTTACCAACAGGAGGGATAGCAACATATATATTTTGCGAGCGTCTCATTGAGACTGTCCAAGTTTCATCCAAGAGATTCATTCGCAGGAGATTCAGGGGAAGACAACGCCCGGAAAAACTACATTTTCACATTTGAGTCAGCTTGTCTTCGTTCTTACTCGGACCCTTCTCGAAGGTCTGCAACGAATAAGATATTTCTGAATCAACATCTTGAGAGACACGGTTTTCCCTTGTGACGTCGGTTCCGGGAGGGAGCTGGAACATGATCGCGGATTTCGAACGCCTACGAGATGATGTCATCCAAATCGTGATTTGCTCGCTGGGAAGTCTCAGAGACCCGCGAGCCGACCAAGGCGAAGCTCTTCTGCGACTGAGACGAAGAGAACACGCATGTGGCCGTTTGCTGGTGTTGTTATCTGAGGAAGTATCGCATCAACATCGACGTGTGGCGTTTGCCAGATGGCGAAACGCGCGCCGTGCAGTCCCATTTTTTCTCGGACCCAAACAGGAGCATCCACGACAGCGGTCGCGACGACGAAGTGCCGCGCGAGCAAGATCGTCGCAGAATACTTCGACCCGAACAGCAGGAACACAAGATGTTACTAGAAACCAACAGTGCTCGCCTCATCGACGAGATAAGCAAGAGTTCGCTCGGTCGGTAAATCACCGAAATCCTTCAGAGTCGACGGGGAATCCGCCGGCGGGAAGTCGCGACGCCCGTGCGTCATCCTCCTCCACGTACCACGTGACAGAGCGTGGCTTCCGCGTAGTGCGGCGTGCCTCCCCTCGATGAGTCGCCGATTTTTCATTCGGCTGTCTCCGCGGGAGGACATTGTCACAGAAGGTCGATCGGCAACAGCGAGAAAATCTGTTCGATTTTTTGTCCGATGGAGAACGAGCGTTTTTCGTCCGATGTTCCGGCCGTGAGATGCGAGCGGGTTCTGCATACTCGCACATTGTTTGAATGGTCGCAGCACAAACACCGAGAAGTACGGGCCGCCCGTGTACGATTCATTTCCTGCTATCGAGTCGTTGAGTGCGCGCGGCTGCGGCATCCCCGCACCGTCAACCAGTGACCACGGGCAGCGGCCAGGGCTCCATGTCGCGCTCCCTCCGTGACGTCGGGGTTACGGCCAGGGAATAAGAGGATTCGACGGAGATAATTCGATCAAACGTTTCTCGCTCTTCGACCACCTCGATATCTACTGTGGAGTTCGCTGTGGAGTTCGGAGTGAACAATGATTTTATGGGCGGGTCGATAATTCCCAGTTCGGAGAGCCTTCATCTGGACTGGGATATATCAATAGTCGCAGAACGAGCTCGGGTCTAAGCAGCAGGCTAGAGAGTCATTGAAAACGTTCAAGTGAGTCTTAGCGACACGCGTGTTGCGTAACGTTCCTCGTGGGAGCACGCTGGCCAAGGACACGATTGAACAACAACACCATCGCCCGAGAACCCGTTGTGCGCCATCGCGGTGCGAACCTGACCCCCTGTGGGACAGTTGACCGTCCAATACCGTCACAGGCCCTGATGGAATATCTTGACTGATGGCCGGGGGGAAGGGATGCCGTCGAGCGCGAACCGGGCCACCCATGAGATGTATAATTTGCTGACGATGTATATTTCTTGGGTAACTGGACGAATGGCCCAATGAACGGGGTGCCAAACGATCAGATTCCTCAAAGAAGGAAAACTCCAACAGGCTTTTCCGAGATGCGCGTCCCCATAGAGGACGAGGTTTGAGGTTTTCGGAACAGCTCTAAAGACGAACCCCGCCGGCGCGACGCGATTCCATAGACCCGGAATTCTCCGAGGGAACTCGAACGCTACGAGATGTGCGTAGAAGCGTTTTCTCTGGTTTGCGAGCGTCGTTGACCTTGCTGATCCACCGGCGGCTTGAACTCTTGACTATCAGCGTTCGTAACCGAGCACGGCCCTGGCTCACGAATCAGGCGGATCGCGCCACTCGCTGCCGGAATCGTTCGCTTTGAACACTGTTCTTGCTGCTGTTTCCTAATATCGCTAATGGAATCCGCCCGAATTGGTAGTTCACCTGCGCGTCGAATCGTGGTCGGATCTTCTTGATCGGTTTGCGCTTCATGCTCCTAGACGAAGCAAAGGTGCCGTCCGTGATATCCGCGTCCTGACGCCCGATGATTTCATGAAGCATCCGCCACAACCAAATGTGATGCTGCAGGGTTTCAGCCTGTGCTGGACGCTCTCCTCAACGTTGAGAAGATTCCAAACCCTGGGCTCCCGCGCGTTCGACGATTCGCTGAGATGAGAGATGAACGCAATTTGAGGAGGTATTCGCGGACACCGCTGTTGAATCACACCGCGCTGAACTTCCGTCGGAGTTCGGAACTCAACGAGAGGCGTGACGGGAATCGAAGCAATCGATTCTGAGCAAAGCGAGAGAAAAATCACCAACACTTCAACTGAAATTATCGGACACGCTGGAAAACGCAATCTGATCACGAGATCTCAACGACGGCGTACGAGCGGCCAGCGTCAGCTTTCTGCCAGCGGCCGGATCGAGAGCGAGCGAGAAGTCGTGTCCGATGACTTGTGCCGATAGGGCATCCCTTGAATGCCGTGACAGCAAACTTGTCAAAAATCTAATCGAGCGGGCCTCGTGGCTCCGGTCGACCAAATGGAGGCTCCCACCCAACTAAGTTAGCGCGTCCTTCCTGCGGGTCGAAGTCTCTCGAACACGTCTCGGAAAATCCACGTCGCGCGGGAAAGCCCGAAAAATACCGGGACCGACTTCCGTTCCCCGCGGATCGTCAGCTGCGTGGGATTCCCTCCGCCGAACTCAACCGGATCGCGATTTTATTAAGACGTTGTTTGAGGCCGCGAGGGCTCTCTTCGGAGCCTCCGCCGCGCCACGGGTAACCTTCCTTAATGGTTTCGAGCATCTATTTGACAGCCATGTTCGATTTTATCTTCATCTGCGAAGGGCGTCAGGCAAGCAAAGCCTTCGTGAGCAACACATGACAAGAAGCTTCTCGCAACGTTGCGTGCGCCGCTAAGTGATTTGGGCATCCGAACATAGCTTAGCATCCGAAGCTTTAGCACCTCCTCGGACACAACCACTCACACTTTCTTACAAGGTCTGACGACCGGCCAGCGACCATTCCGATCGTTTGAAGCTCACGGAGCGATGAGGGGAAACGGTTTTCGGGGGAAAATAGGAGGAATTCGTCGGAGGGAACCGAATCGAGCGCAGCTGAATCTCCGGCGAGGGGGAACTCGAGGGCGGTTTGAGGTTTTACCACCTCGAGCCGGATCGGCGTCCTCCGGAATCGCGATTCGGAGCGTCCTCGTCGCGGGAAACCGGACGAGGAACGACGCGTTCAGCTCAGGCGCGGTCGGTTTTCTGATGATTCACTGACTGACTACTGCATCGAGCGACTGGAAAGCGGCGGCACTGATTACATCGTCTCCGTGCGCCCGAACGATGGAATCGACAAAGGAAGGATCCGGTTAAAAGGAGCTCGGCGGCGGCCGTGGAGGAGATTCGTTTTTCTGCCGCTGCTTCCAGGAGAGGTTTTGTCTCGTCGTTGCTCGGGACGCGGCACGGCTCGATCCTTGCGCTGCAGCAGCGACTCGTAGCGCGTCGCTGGCAATTTTCGGCAAATGTTCTGCTCACGACACGAGCAGAAAGATAAATCAGGATGGATCAGAATGGGAGGCCGCAATTAACTCTGAAAGGTGATGCCACCACCGCCGCCATCGAGCAAGACTTATGTAGGTACAGCCGTCAAGATCCAGTGAAATCGCAACACGAGTCACATTGAAGGAATTCCCAGCGATGACGAGTGAGTGCAGCCCAGTTTCTTTCTGCTCACGTTACCAGAAGCGGCATACTTTTCCATCGATGGTGTCATGGAAAAGAGGCAACGCGGTCTTGTGTCCGAAACTTCGGAATTTCCGTTCCTCTCAGAGGCCGGAGCCCGCACCGACTTTTCCGAACCGTCGAAGGGGACTCGGCGAGAACGAGAAAAATCGCTGCACGACGACTTTGGAGTGAGAGTTCCTTTTCCGCTACCGTGAGTGAACTCCAACAAATGTTGTTCATCATCCGAGGGAGTCGGTGGAGCGAAGTTTGTTCTTTCATACCGCGATTCCGATGATGATAAGGACGGGAGCCATTCCCACGATTAGTTGGCGACGCTGTATTAGCGGAGACGGTTACGTCACGTGGCTGAGCAGCTACGTTGGCTTAGCGGACGTCTGTGGGGATCGCATTCGCTGCGCAGGCTGTTAGATGAAATCCGGTGTCTTTTTTGGGGCCCTGCCCCGTCCTGCAATCTGGAAACCGTTACGGCTGCACAGAAAGCAGGTACTCCCGATTTCTTAGCCCAAGCACCCCGAGATCGAGGACGTTTTCGCGCTCAAAACCCTTTTCTGTTCCCATCCGGCCTCCCGTTGCCACTTCGTTCTCTGCTCTCCCAGCCACTCAGCCGGACGGTCCTCGGGGTTTTTGCTCTCCGGAGCTTTTCTGTTCGGCTGATGGTTTTGAAACCAAAGTGACCGCAAGCACTCAGTGTGACCCGCGCCTCCGGACAGAAAGGGAAAACTCAAAGCGGGACCATTTGCAATTCCTATTCGGGGAAGCGGTGAGACACATTTATGGGAGCTGCCGGCGGCTCCTGAAAAGCTTCCAAGGATCGGCTGCGTCCCGTCTGGCGAGCTGTGCCGTCGGTGCCGACCACTCGCACTCACCAATCGTCGCCATACAACAGAAGGTGCCACTAAATGTGCAAACAGCAAAAAGAGAATTGACCATTTTTCACCACCCACGAGGCATGGACTTCTAAAGACGAGGGCTTGACAAGTAATTGTGGGCCGAAGCTTTTGCGGCTGAGGCCCGACTCCGAGTTCCTCTGCCCCACCGTCCCAGACGGTGACGAGAGTAGAAGGGCACGCGGGGCGCGGAGGGGGGGGGATCAGTGAGCGTGGGGCGAGCGGGGAAATGGGCTAGCCCGCACCTTTCAATGGGCATCCTCATTGTCACGACTGCCGAGTTCGCCATCTTGATTTGATCGTTGTCGTCTGGGTGAGTATAGACTCCCCATACACGAACAAACGGGAGTCGGCTTTACAGCTTCGTGTCGTCGAGCAATATATGAAGTTTACACTGCCAACGAGAGCCCCGGACAACCCTACGAGGGGGAGGAGGGACGGCCGGAGCAAGAGTGGAGGGACTGAGTCACTCTAGAGTGCCGACACGTGAGTTCTGTTTTGGTAAGGGTGGGAACAAAAACGGAAAGGAAGAAGGAGGCAGAAAAAAAGAAGAGAAGAAACCGCTCTTCTTGCCCCGTCGACTTTCACGGGCGGAAGGGGGTGAGACGAGGGCAAAAACAAAGCTTTTGCTCCCCTGTTGAACCAGCTAGCCGACGAGCGAGCCGATGAATGAATAGCGTCCGAGGTTAATGAACTGAAGAAAACTAAGCGGGAATGAATGGAAGAGAGGCAGCAGACCGAACTCGAGGTTGAACCCGCCGGCGACCGAGCGCGGGGCTCGAGCTTGTACAGGGTGAAGTATTGATTTGATTCTTGAGGAGCTCCACTTGGTGTCTCCCTTGTGTTTTGAAGGGCAACTCTGGAGTTTATCGATATTTGCACCGCCGCTTGCCCGACTCGCTTGTCCTCCGCTCTCTTTTTTACTTCTTCTCCGAGGGGGGAACCCCGTGGCGCTCATCGAACAACAAGACAACATTTGAACTTCCTCACTCACCATACCGCGTTGCTCCTCACCCCACTTTCTGCTCCTCGGAATCGTACCACGCCCCTTACATTCTGTGGAAACTGTGCATGAGTATGTAGCAATTCGTCGTGCAGGTTTATCGCGCACGATTTCCAGACGGTCAGACGCTCAAATACGTGATCATGAGCAACGCGATCCGGGACCCACGGGAGTCTCAATGCACGAGGCGATTCCGGAGAGTACATTCTCACCGTTGGCTTCTCGGATGATTCGAGTTCGATTGTCAGTCGAACAAGGATCGTCCCTTGTCCACCCGAGCTGTGACTCGAGGAATCCAGCAGATCACGGCCACAGTGGATCGGCTGTGCCAATACGCTCCCTCAAAGAGCCAGCCGCCGAGAGGTTATGGACTTGACAACAAGAACGGGTTCGAGCGCCCAACGAATTGCTGCTTAGATAGCAGTCGGTCTTCGGAGCAGCGGGTTTGGTTGGCCGAAGATCGACTTGACTCGCATGAATTCAAATAGCTCGTGATGCTCGGGTATTATGCAAAGCTTTGATATTGGCACCCGATGAGATACAATCCTGATCGATTGCGGCATCCACTAGAAGCGCGCAAGCCACCCCTAGACCGGTAGACATGGCGTCTGCATTGTCAGGGGCGCGATATATGTGTTTCCGTGGACTCCTTCGCTCCAGCGATGGAACAATCCTCACAAAAGGATCCATGTCCGTGAAGCTCGCTCGGATCGTCGTCAGGAGTGTTGTTCCTTCATCGCGATCTTCTGGCGCCCACAGAAGAAGACTCTATCTCCGTATCCGAAACGGGCGAAAATCAGAAACTTATTCGTCTTATTGTGACCGATAACTGCCGCTGGGCGAGCAAATGCCAGAGGTCATGACTGCTCCAGTAGAATTTTTGTCATTGGATTTCTTCTCTGCCTCCATTCGATTTGAGCGGGCAACAGCAGCTCCGAAAATCCAATCGTTGGAGTTTTTCCGTTGTCTCGTTGTAAATCTTAGGATCGTTGTTTTCTTTTTCGCGGAAGACGTTTTGCTGGCCGCAGTGACATCTTCTGACAATTGGGCGTTTCGTGAAAAATCTCTTTACAACACTCGGTCTCCATCGGGCTCTGCTGCGCCTAATGAGGACCTCAGCCGGTTAGGCGGTCTTGCAGCATCCGACTCAGCTTCGATTGAGTCTAAGCTCGGCTCCGCTTCGGTGCGGGCCCTTCGAGTGCGGCTCAGGCCTACTTCATGGCGTCCAGAGGACCGGGACAGCATACGCCGAAAACCTTAGAGGCTGTTCGACGCCTATAAAACGCGAAGAGTCGAAGCTGGGAGCGCCGGAACCATGTGAGCCATTCATACATACATCGTGCGTCCCCATCTTTGTATTTTCTTCATATAGTCTCTCTTAAGACCGCCTCGGCGTGTTGACCGAAAGTTTATTTCTTTTGTGATTCGCTAGGGCTGTAAGGAGTCGGCTATCGGCACCAGTTCTCTCTTCCTCCCCGCATTCACTGAAACAATGGACTTGCCACGGAACAGCTGAAAGTAGAATTATGATGGCCACATGGGAACGAACGGCATAAAACACCACCGTGCCACAACTGGCTGAGCGCCGCGATGCTGTTGTTGGCGTCGCGGTCGCTTTCGCCACCCGAACGCGCGTTCGTTTCTCGGATACTACACGCCTAACCTTTAACGACTTGAGCACATGGCAATAGCTGGAAAACAACTCAACCATAAACAGACATAAGTCAACAAAGGCCGTGGTGCATTGTACCAGCTGTTTCTGTCGTAGAACTAGTCGCATACATCATATCCGATCTGGCCGGACCAGTTCTTTGGGGACAATGTAGAGTTCACGTTCGACCCGTGATCGATCGGATGAGCTCTAGAGCGAAGAACGGTTTCCTGTCTCGTCCTCCTGGAATCTCGCGGGGAGTTGAACGGGGAAAGTTCAGAACTCTTCAATGTTTTCCTCAAGCTCCGCCAGTGATCTTCACCTCCGTTCGTTCTATTTTTTCGCTGAGTTTCCTTCAGACCGGTGAATCCAACGGTTGAATTTTTGGTTTATGTCGATCTTTCAGGGTATTGCTCCACTGTTCTGTATTCAGGACCAACGGTCGACTCGAGTGCTTCAATATTCGAATTTCGACTCCCTATACCGATTCAACACCGGTCCTGGGAACTGTGGCCGTTGGAAACCACTGCCCGGTTCCTGCCACGATAAGTCTACGGTGAAGTCAAATAATTCGGTTGTGTCATGAACGGCTGAATCGAGACCTCCGGTCCGAGTATCAGCCTCCCACACGGCACGCTCGCTCGACGCGATTTGGCTGCGGTCGCGTTTCGGCGCTCGGTTGCGTTCCCGAAGCCACCGAGGAGTAGCCCCTTGGAATCCGTCATAAAGCGCCGATGATAGCTCCGATCTCAAAGGGATTCTGCCGTCTCTGATGTTCATTTTATGTGTTCTATAACACGGATAACCGGAGCAAAAAGGAACGAAACGAGCCGCGCCGCAGTTCAAGCGGCCAATCAAACCGCTGAAACAGGCTCCTAAGGTCGAATTTTATTGTGATGCCAGGACTAGTAGTTACACTTATAGCCATGTTAGAATCTGAGCGAGCAGCTCCCACGTTATCCGTCCAACTCCAGAGTGCAATTTTATAGCTTCTATTTCTGCTGAGTAATTTGATAAGGAGCGCAAACGGCGAACACCTCACTATGCCGACCATCGGGATCGGTACCCAGCCAAAGAGCGAATCTCGTTCCGCCCGCTTACCTGTCTTCCTTCAGATGTATCTGTTTATTTATATATTTAGATTTTTCGCCCTTTTTCAGATCCTTGACGGCGTCTTAACGAGCTGATAGCGGACGACATGGGTTACATTTATCTGCACACACACATTCACTCACTGACTTACGGAGCCCCGTATAAAATACAACTTAGTTATCTCATATGGCTTCTGCTCTTCGCTCGACCGCAACGTGCCCGGACCTGTTCGTCTATCGGCTTCGTTAGCTGACTGTCGCTTGAGCGTGCCGAACGTTCGGCAGGGCAGCGAACTGGATGCCCGGTCAATGCACAACTGAGTTCGAGTCCAAGCTCGGGGCGCCCCGCGCGAGACTCGGAGCTGAGGATTCAGCGATGTTCTGTGAAGAGATTGATTTCCTGTCGGTAAGCTAACCCACCGAGCCGACGACGGGATCGAGGGCAAGACTTATCAATTGTCATGCGGTCGGGGTTTCCCTTTGTAATGAGAGAGCTGAGCGACCGCGCGATCGGTTGATCGCCCGCTCGCCGTAGAAATGATCGGGGGACCACCGTCGTGGTTGCTTCGGTGATCAAGCCATTCTTTTCATCTGCGAGTGTACGAAAGTGGGTAAGAAAAGGTAAGCAAGCCGACGAACGGCCGGACGTGCGGCGTGAGAGCGAGGTTCTCGATGGTCGCTGTGCTCTTCGGAGCTGCCCATGTCAATTCGGTGATGCAATTCAATTTCGAAAATTCACGTTTTCGCCACAGAAATGGCAGAGATAGCCACTGCGTCAGCCGCTACATCAACAACATCGACCGCGGGACCGGGACAATATTCTGAAACGAAAAAACCGCCAAAATGTCGCTTCTTCGGTTGATCACGAACTCTTCACGAGCGATGAGGCCCAGGCGCCGGTCGTCTCGAAAGAAAAAACTATTCCGCCGCCACCACAACCACCGCCGCCACCGCTGGAGGATTCCGCGCGAATCAGACGTAAAGTCTTGGTTCGTCTGTCCTGTGAACGATGTGTCGAGAGGTACGGTCGCAGCTAGTGCAGTTTTGGCATGAGCCTAACCAGAGCGCACACTGAATAAAACAGCCGTAAATCGCAACGAGATCCCCGCGTGAAAGAAACAGCGGAGAACTCCGAGTGAACTTTTGTAGAATTTCGTCAGACATGAGGGAAGGAAATCAACACTCGGATCGAGAATGCAGATTTCGAGGGATTCTTCAAGATCATGCTCAACTCGCCCCCTCCTCCCATACTTTTTCCGCCGGATAGATCCTAATTTCCACATTCAGCTCTTGAATCCGAGTCCTGATACTTCTCTTGGTAAGAAGAAGGGAGCCCGGGAGGGGGGGCGGGGGCTGGAGTCGGTAATCGGGTGCATCGGTGCACATAGTTTCCTCGGATTCCCACCCTTGAGCCCGCGTGAACTTTACCGTGAACTGTGGCGAAGTTCAGCCCCGCCTCAGCCTGTCCGACGTCGTCAAATCAACATGCAGTGTCCCTTACGAGCAGCGAATACAGGCCATAGCTTCCATTTGAAATTGTTCCCTCCGTGGAGCTCGGTCAGCCACAACTGCGAAGTCGCTAACCAGCGACGGGACCGACCATTATGTGAACGATCTGCGTTGACGCACAGTGGCCAGTGCTTATCGTTGAATTGGTCATTCAGATGTCATCCGGTCCCTGTTATCCAGAAAGAAGAAGGATGATTCAGGCATTGTATTCATTGTTTCGGCAATCGGTTTCGAGTCCTTCAAGAGGGGCTCGTGTCCCCCGTGCGGTTATGCCCGTTGATTTGCTGTCCGTGCGCTCAATTCGCCCAGAGCTTCGTTTGTGTTGCTCTTGATAAACTTAATAGTTGGGGCGGTTCCCACGTTTAATCAATCAGATGTCATCTACTCTTTTCTGACCAAACTGCCAACCTGAGCGCTCACGGGGCCCTTACTGAATGCGCAGCACTGAAAACAGCCCTGGCATATGTATTTGAATGCAGCTCGTCTTCGCTCTTCGAGGGAGCGACGCGCGGTACCACGGCCAGCCAAACAGTCAGACAGCCAGGCCCACGAGAAATCCGTCGATGCTATCGGGGAGCCCGGCACGTCACTCCGGTTAACGCTATCTGATTTTATGTCATTCGAGAATAACCAGTGAAACAATTAAAGTTGCCAGATGTCAGATGAGCACTGCTGTTTGTGTATGCAAGCTGTGTCGCTCGACGCGCCCGTTCGCTGGCTCACTCCTTTGATTGTTTGTTGCCACTGTCGACCGGGTCCGACCACCGCGTCCTTACCAAGCCCCAGTCTCACGTGCATCTGTCATGCATGTCGCTGCGTTGATAGAAGTTCATGAGGTCATTACGGATTTCATCCCAGCTACCGGAGGCAATGAGCCGCTGGAAGGGCTGGCTGCGGCCGCGGAAAGATTCGCGATAATTCCGCGTTCCTTGGCTGCGCAGCACAATTCCGAAAATTTCACCCCTCCAGTTCGATCCTCCGCACGTCACCGCGGCCCTCTTCTCGAGAAGAGCCATCACTTTGGGTATGGGCCGCTGTAGCCGGGCCGAGCCCCGCGAAGTCGAACGTGGGAAAGGGGAATGGATTGAGCGTCCCCGGGATAGAGATCAGGACAATGTTCGAGTATTGATTTCAAATGCCGTGCGTGTCGATGGACGGGTAAGCGCAATAACGTCACAGGAACGAACATCTGAAAATTCGGCCCATTTCTAGGAAGTTTAGAACACTTCATCTGACCACGCTGGTATATTCCGAAGACTCAGAACCATTGTCGTGACGGTCGCTTTTGTGAGAAATCGGCCACAAATGCGGATGGAAGGCCCCTGAAACCCGCATGCGGCGTTCCAGAGTTCCGTTGGAGCCGATTCTCCTCAGCGCCGGTCGCACTTTTTCACTTTTGCGGCGTTTTTCACCGGCGTTTGTTGGCCTCCCTCTTCTTGAATGTTCAACATGAGTTTGTTCGTCACAGTCGACGGTTCGATGACAGTTCGAGTGGCGCGTAATTGTGGGCTGGCAAGTGATACTATCGCTGCCGGATGGACCACGAGCATCCAGCGGAGCATCATCGGCATCGCAAATTCCGTGAAACTTGCCGTCAACGGGCAGACAGCCAGAGTGAAAGTTTTGTCAACGTAACCTCTTTCTCTGAGCGCTCGCCCTGTTCGCCGACATTCTCCTTTTCTCTCTACGGACATCTTTCTCTGAGCTGTCTGTACCCGAACCACTACTACTTGCCCTGGACTTGGTCTCTGCCTATCCGAGGTCTATCGTATCAGATGCAGATGGAGGCCTCTCCAAGCTCGACTTCGTGTTCGAGGACCCGTATGAATGAACTTCCACTGAGCAGGCATCCATTGATGTCGGATCGGAGAAGCCGTTATCCATCTGATGACGATCCGTGGCCGTGGTCGCGCATGTTTTTCCCGATGCATCACCATTCGAGCTCTATCAGAGATCCTTCACTATTAATGCAGAACTTTAAGTGAATAACAGAGCACCATCACGTAGGCGTACGGAATGGCTTGATGATTGTCCAATCTGCGTTCTGAAAGTCGATTCGTTTGTTTGATGAAATACTCGACTTCCCCTTGAAAGACCACGCGGCGCGTGTGGTGTCCAGGGTTTGGTCGTTGCAACCGAAGGAAACATTGTAGCAGCGGGAAACAGGGGTGGCAATTCCGTCGGGTGTGACACGAACTATAATTTTCCAGATAAAAAAAAGGCATCACGTGTCCCTCAAGAGTCGATGTTCGACGAGTGACAATTTCCACAATTCTCTTGGGACAGACTATAGCGTGCGTCCCGTGCTCGCACTTGAAACGCGTCACGCCGAGCGGGAGGCGAGATAAATTCGGATTAGACGATCGGGCTGAAGAGGAGGGCTGAGGATCCCAATGCCAGAATGAGATGTCGCTTCTAAGTGATTCTTCCCCAGGTGGAGGAGCCAATGAAGGAACCAATAGGAGCACTGATGATGGTGAACGAGCCGGAAATATCCAGTCCCCAGCGCGGATGAGTGATGGGATGGATGGATGAATTGAGCTCCCATCATCAGAACCAGCAATAGATCTGCCTGATGATGAAATGGACCGATGAATGGCCGACGTTGGATAAGAGACGTATGATGGAAGAATAATGGATGAATGAGTCCCCGATGAGCGAATAGATGAAGCGCGAATGAGTGATGCGTGAGGGCGATTCCAGGGGGGCAATGAATGAGTCGATTGGAGATCTCACCGATTCAGCTAATGATCGCAAAATATGAGACGGAATACGATTGTTCCATTAATTAGCTGCGAATCGGAAAGTTGAGCTAACGGATGAATCGATTACTGCGCTGGACTCCGGAAGAGGCTCAACGAACGAAAAGTTGAAGGAAAAAGTACAACAGAGAAGGCCGAGAGCGGCCTTCGGAATAACCCTCGAGTGGCTTGAGCTGCGCTCCACAACTTCCGTTTCGAGCCAATCTCTCGTTCCAGAACATCACTCGTCCGAGAACGTTCGGAGGAACATTTCGAGCTGATCCTGCAGGAGAGATCCTGAACAGGATTGAAGATGATAAATCTGACTTGGAGGAGGTCATTCCATTCATGGTTGTCGTTCGGATGAACGTACCACGAACTCCGGTTGACGAGCAATATACTTTCAACGGAAATACTGGAGATTATATTCACGTACAATCCCTTTTGCGATAGATACCAATGCTTGGATGCCGCGCGGACCGTCAATCAGAATATGTACAGTGATTCGAGATTCCGGCGGTGGCGATTCCGTCGGCTGCCTGGACCGGCTGTGTGTGAGCTTTCTGTCGAGGTGCGCGGTGGTCCACTTACGCGGTCACTAGCGCCCGAAGCCACGTTCTGGTGTCGCCTCCAGTCTGGTAGTACATATTCTTCTGTCGAAGCCAGAACATATTTGTAGCGGCGGCATTGTCACCCGCATAGCGTGAGGCGACGCCTGGTACATGCACATCTTTCCGTTTCTTCTGCTGTCGCTGATGTTGTTACTGAACCAGATCGTCCTGCGACCGCATCAGTCACACCGCAGTCACTCTCAGTCACACGAATCATTGTCGAAATCATCGCTCGTGCTGTTATTTCTGATGTTGTTGCTCCGGCGGTCGGATCATCTCGGTGACAAACAGCTGAGAGCGATGAGACGGCCGAGATATTCGGCATGTCTCGCTGTTGTTCTGCTGGGGATGACAAAGCGCAGGATTTCGTGAGCAGATAAGACCTCGAATAAAATGTGAATACTAAATGAGTTCAGAACGGGTCTGGACTCTTGAAAGAGCTCTCAGACGATGAGGAAACCAGTCAGACACGAAATTCGAACCCCGGTTCCCCAGAGTGATCCAGCGCCTGTTCGATCCATAGCGATTCCTGCCGGCGTTCTTCCCTCGTGTGATCAGAGCTGCGTTTCAGTTTTCCCTGGGCTGCACGCGAAGCTCCGAAGTTTAGGCGTCGACGTCCTTCCATCTATTGCCCTGTACGAAGACAAGAAATTCCACGGTCGGTAGAGTTGCTGACGGTGGGCGAGAGGAAAGTGAGGGGAAACCCTCGATTGAAACCGGTGAAGTCGTTGCCACGGAAACGCCACCGACGCACCGCAGCGATTCCTCCTTAATCAATCAATCATCAATGTATTCTCCTTCGAGGATGTCGATGAGCGTTTCCTGATGTCTCGGGCGTCAGATCGATATTTGATTCCGTCCGTCGCCTCCCTTCGTCTCGATCCTCTCTTCTTTTTTGAAATCGCTAATGTGTTTCCCACTTACACTAAACGTTCGGAAGAACGAGTGACACATTTAGACACTGAACGTTGCTGTCATACCGGAATCGCAGAAAAGGCCACGGTTGATACTTGCATTGTTGCTGTCGATGTCGTCGCAGTGCCCACTGCCAGGACAGTTCAATCATCGATGCCATTCTGAACTTCGCGGAGGGACCGCAGCGCAACCGATCATCGTCCCGCCCGCCACTTGACCCACCTGCGCGTCGTTCAGCAGAGTCGTCAGTCAGCGATCCAGTCGGTCGAGCCGCGACTCTTCGCTTTCCCGCCTGAGGGATCCGTTCTCGCTCGTGCACGAACCCGGAGTGTTCGGGAACGTCGGGAGATATCTTGAGTAATTATTTGTTGCGAATCTTCCAGCTGGTGGGCCTGTCCCATCGGGCGGGCAGTATCCCATGCGGTGGGCACTCCTCGTGCCTCGAAATTCCAGCGGGCATGCTCCTTCGCCCATCAGGACATTCACGTGACTTGTTCGTCCGATTCGGCTCGTGTGGTGGATTTCTCCGCGCTGGCTTCGTTGCCAGCGCCATGTCTGATATGGGCAAACATGAATATTACCAGGGATGAGCGTTCGTCGCGGCATTCAAGACGAAAATCTGCGGCGTATTGCCGTTTCCATTGTCGCCTCGGATTACCCCGACTTCCGGCTGGCTGAACGCTTCCTTTGGACAGGAGACATGACCTACCATCCGGACTGTTCCATCACAAACCGATGTGGCTTCGCTACCGCACGCGGGTGCCTTCGTTTGCAGGACTCGTCTGAATGAGAATTTCGACGTCAACTCCAGAACGGAACAGAGGTCCGGGCCAAGAGTCTTCATCGGTTCTCGGAGCTTGCCTCGCTGGTGGCGATAGAGGCGCTGTTCACCCGCCTGGCAACCACAACGTAATCTTATCTGGACGTCCGATGGTGACGCCAAACATAACATCCGACAGGTCTCACCCGCTTGCTCGCCTGTGTCAAATCGCACTTGTAGCTATAAGTCATTTACCCACCGCGATGTCATGTGTGGTGTCTTGAATGGACAGCGCGCTGGGAACGCCGTCTAATTGCCATCGGAGTAACGAAACTTCTGTCCGTCTGCCTGACGAAATGGACATTTCAAATCTTCTGCCTACCAGCCAGCCTCACTGACCGTCCTTCGACAGAAACATAATTGGAATACACAGCTGAACCCTTCTGCGGTGGGCCACCCCGACTGCGGTGGCATTTTCGCCCAACCTCTAATTTTCCCCGGTTTCCATCCGGAGCTCGGGGTTCCCACAGCTCGGCTTCTCCGACGGGGCTTCTGTGTATCGTTTCCGAAACCGAATCACAGCTAACCGACGAACGGATTTTCAGCGAGAAGAAGACGAAGTGTTTCCTGGCTCAGTAGATCTCAGCTCTGTTCCGGGGAGGGTCCTGATTTCTGACCACCACTGCGCACTGGAGCTGGTTCTCGATGAGCAGGAGCCTGCGGGGATTCGGAGGGTGCTCGGGATGATGATTCCCTTGGTGGTTTTCGCTTCGTTGACTGAGGCCACAGCGTACGCGGGGCTTGTTGCGAGCCGCTTGGAGTGGCTATTGGGGGCTTATTTTTGGAGATTCCACTCTTCTGCTCCCCTGCTGCAAGCTTGCAAGTGGACAGGCCGGCGAGGGCTCGCAGGTCTTGCGAGCTACGGCGTCGTTCCAACAAGCAAGCATGCGTTGCATACCAGCCGTCCTCGAACAACAGCTCTCGAAATAGCCTCCCTTATACACGCACGACGCCTCGGGGTCTCTTCTGAAAAAGACCACGGGACATCAGTCGTTCGTCCCACAGGGACTCGCGGGAATAATGAGAGTTCGCCGAGGAAGAGTTCGCCGGCCTTTCCGAACCCGACGTCGAGTGACGTTTGATTCGAAACGGCGAACGCTCTTGAGAGGCTCGGGGCCGAGTTGAATCCAAAACGGGAGGGGCCGAGAGATGTGGCGTTGGAAATCAAAACGTTGCTGGTTCTTCTGGCGGCAAAAGAAGCGTCCGAACTTCGCGGGCAGCATCGGTGCTGGAATCCCCGGATTTCACAAGGAGACAGACAGACAGACGTCTATCGGGATCGATCCATGGATGCGGGGAAGCAAACAGCGGATCATCTGACTGACGAACTCACCGTGTTTTATGGCCACAGGTCTGAAATTCGCGAGAAATTCCATGCGGCTGAAACATCAGCTTATGGAGCGGTCACGGTGAAGTCAAAAAGGTTATCTCTTCTGCTGTGTTATTCTATTATCAAGGGTGCAGGAAAACAGACGGTAAAAAGCTGTCGCTTCTGGTAGGATCATCGTCAGTGTACCATTTGCTGAAATCTTGGGCGACACTGGGTGAGCGCTCCGGACTTGATCCAGATCATAACCTAGTTCTAATCTTCCCGGTCGCCTAAAAGCAATGATCATATTCTCAGGGATAGCTGACAGGAGCCGTAAATTCCAACTGGAAACCCCCGATTCTCTCGATCAGATTTTAGATACCCCAAGATCTGGCGCCTGAGGGACTACTTTTCCAAACATAAATTTACCCAGAATTCACGGTCATCGATGGCATTCTCAAGAACATTGGCATTCCTCCGAAACAGACTGAACGTTGCTGTATCGTGCAAAATCATCGGTTTTCGCATGCGTGCACGCAAGCAAAAGTCACAGTTATGTCTTTGGTCAGAAAGTAGTCCCTTATGCGCCAGGCTTTCGGGTGATTTCATCGCGCGCGAGAAACGAGGCCCGCCCGCCACACGGTTCTGACCTTAGAGTCTCACTCAGCTTCTCTGGGAGTCGCGGATTTCGGACTGATCTCGCCCAGAAACCAACGCCAACTGCACAAATGTAGAGCTCAGCGGATCGGTCCTCCACTCGGGTCGAATTCGAGCTGATCAAGACATTCGAGCATGACACCGGGCTGTGCAGACGCTCCGCAAGGCGGTGTCCGGAGCGTTTTCTCCCAAAGCTAATCTCGCCTTATCAGCCGAAACGAAATCCCCGCAGCAGAAAGCCGCTACAATTTATCGAACACTACGGAAAACGCTGCTGAGAATTAGAAGCGCACTTCAAGCGTAGGCCGCACCGGGCGAGTCCTGTTCGGATACTTCACCGTACAAGACTTTTGGTGAAATTTAGATTATCAGCCCGAAAGCTCCGCTGGACCGCTGTTAGCATTTGCTCAACGGTTCGGAACTTCCTCCTCCGTCGTTCTTGGGGTCACAGCCGATCCGCCCTCTTCTCTGTTTTTCCGATGCCCCGAGCGAAGAGCACCAACAGCCGAGTGCCATAGGATCCGAAATCTGAAACAAACCCGACGGCGGAGGCGTCATCGTCTTAAAACTCGCGGGCCATCCGAGCCGGTACCGTCGAGGTGGTGTCGAACTCATTTCGAGCGAAGCGAAGACCACACCGCGAGCGTTTGACAATAAACTTCCTTACTATCCGTCACTCGTAAGAAGATTCCATCCATTCGTTGGTTCGAAACTCTTCGAGCAGGTCTCGCGGAAGCCTTTGTGATACTGCGAGGAGGCCAACAGAGGAAGTGTCTAACAAGAATTCTCAAAAGGGGCACACGTTGGCGGAGGCGGAACGGCGCCTGGTTTTTAGAACTTCTTTTTGCTCGGGACTCCTTTTTTTTCAGTTCAAGCAATGCCCACTCGCCCGACGCGAGCAGGTTGACGAAGTATCCGCCGAGCGTCGGAGCCTGAAGCAGGCCTGCCGTTATCAGAGCCGTCCCCTCGAGGTGAAATGGAGAAAGAGACCTGAACACGAACATGAAATATCTTCTGTTCGGCCAGGTCGAGGAATTATGCGGAATGCAATATCTGAACGAAGACGAATGTCTTTCCTCTGCTAGTTCCCGAACAGGCGATGACATTTTTCTTCCTGGATTCGTGAAGGAGCTCGACCTGGTAATTCCGCATCGCAAAAAGTCTACTGCAACCTTGTAGCCGAGTTGAGCTCCAAGGCTTCTCTGGCCTCGAGAGGGAATCCTACGACCCGAAACGCAATATTACACTCGGCTTGGTCACTGACTCACCGTCTAGGCTTCAGGAATTATGGTAAACAACAGTGGCAATGTGTGATTTTGAGGTATAACCGCTCAAACATCACAAGAGTTCTCGCCGCCTTACGGTATCGAACTCGTGGCGCAATTTGATCTCTATGGTTGCGAGGTAGCGTCTTCGATTCTGGGTCTATCGCAGCACATGGACAAGTTCTCCTCCTCCTCCTATTAGCATTCGGCCAAACTTAGAGGTTTCGTGCACAATTTTGCACTGTAGCGGCTCGGCACGCGTTGGGTCCCGCACGAACCCTGTATAGAAATCGAGGAACTTTTTATTATTGTACGAACTCCAGATTTCGCTGTGGGTATGTTCGGCACAACAGAGAACAAACAAGGTGAGAGAGGTATTCGGGATCGCCGGAAACGGACAATCAAGACCTGAACGGAGACCGAACGGCCCTGGAATTTAGTCGGTTGAAGAACTCAGCACGTGGGAATTTTCGATGCCCGAAACCGGCGCGTCTTTCGAATCGGACCTTTTCACCCCTCCATCCATTCCTATGCTCCGAAAGAAGAAGATCCAGGACCCTCAGTTCTTACGCGATGCCATCACCTCGTGTGCTCCGCCACGAGCGTTGTCGTTGAGTATTAGCCACCTCGCTTAATAAGATTCGTGGCGAAAAATTATGAATTGCTGAATGCGGAAAGTTATCAGATGACGATATATTGTAATGATGCCTGCTCTGCGGGCAGCGCATACACACGGTGTGCGTTGCCGTGGGTTAATTGCAGCTCAGTATTCCCAGGCCCCTCAGGTAGTCGGCTCGTAGGACAACAGGTGAGACGGAACCGCGTACGAACACACCCAGTTTTCGCGTCGGCAAGCACAGTAGCCAAGACCGAAATTCCCGTCCGAATTCGAGGTTCACGAGCTGAGCTTTTCTATCCGGCCGCACCGAAAGCAGAACGATCCGTCCGTGGAGGACTGCCCGAGCAAGGCCCGGGACCTATTCCGAACAAACCCGCCGGCATCGCGTTCCTCGAGATCATCTCGAATCGCCCATCGATTACGACAGGCAAGGAGTTCCATCACGGAAACGGAAGCGAGCGCCGACGGCTGTGAGAGTTGGTGAGATCCAGTGGAGTTCGGGGCAAGAAAAAGAAACGGCACGGAGGGCGCACTTGTCCAGCTAGGTGTGCGCACGGGCGACCGTGTGTGATCGATGTCGTACGAGAGTAGTGAACGAGAAACGGGTTCCGCTAATAAAAAGCGAAAGGCCCATCTGGCGGCTTGACAACCTAATGGTTCGGCTGTCGCCGTGCCTAAAACGATCGACTAATGAAGCCGCTATGCCGTAGTGGCTGGAGGCACAATGAGCTGGACGAACTCGTCGAACGAGCCGACCGGCCAACGATCGAACGGACGCATGGACTGATATATTTCTTTCTGCTGTTTTATTGGGGACAGCTGTCTTGACTTGCCTGCCGGCAGCCACCACTCATTCCGACGTCCGCGATCAACCGATTTGCCCTGCCAGCTCGAACGACTCGCGATAAGTCTCTTGCGAGAGACCCTCACTCCCGGACTGGTCAAATGTGGGTTCCTGAATTGGGTCTTCCGGGGACCTGATATCGAGAACTTGAGAAACGCGCTCCCAACGACGATGGCGCAACATGGAGGCTTCCCGACGCGTTCGGAACAGGGAAGCGAATAAGAATGAAGAGTCAGTCGTTCCGTCCTCTGATAAAGCTGTTGGAGGGAAACTCCGTCGAAAGAACGGGTGACAGTCGCGTTGAAAAGAGAAACTGCCGCGACTGTTGCGGCCTCTGTGTGAAATGCTCCCGTCACGAGCATGAGTGACAGACCATTCAGAGCGCCCAACGAGGTTGTACGCAGTCCAGAACGTATTACTCTGAGGGAGAGACGTTCGGAGCGGGGGAAACCTTTCCACAGAGTTTTGCGGAGTGGAACCGGCGTGCCCTCCGCGGTGGTTGCCTGCACTGCACGATCCGCGAACGACATCAGCACGGTCTCGGGAAAAGAGCGCGAGGTGCTCGGAGACCGCGTTGCACTAAGAGATGCACACAGTGCAAACATACCACTCGCTCATGCTCGGTCGGCAACAGGACAATGGAGCACTTTTCCACACTTCCTGAGCTCAGGATCCGATCCGAGCGTATCCGTTCCGATGAGAGGACAACGGCCTGGCCTCCGGAAGTCGGACCGGACATCGGCTAATGGAGAGACTCTGGAAGGAAAGCGTCGAGTGTTTGGCGGAGCACTGGCGGCGCCGATTCGCTACATCCGCGATTCTGAGGAGACATTTTCTCGCAGTCGGATTGCAGCATTCACCTAGTCGAAGGCTTCGAGCTTCAGAACCGTCGATATTCCGAGCAAACCCGAGTTGAGCTTTCGCGGATTATCATCGATTCCTTCGGAGAACGTACTAAGGACCTGGAAATGAGACGCGATAGGATCCGATGGAAACGTTACTTGACATAATGAACTCTGTTCCATCGGAGCAAATCGGGACAGGAGCGTTCCAGATTTGATTAGGCGGACGATCCGATAATGCGGAGACTCAAGAGTACGTCTCCCGCTCACATGAGTTCAAGGCTGATTCAATCGCTCCAAATTGAACTGAGAGTTTCGGATCCGTTACAGCTCCGTCATACGTCGATCCCGAGAAGAAAGTTCAATTTAGATCACATTCAGACGACTGATGACAGTTCGGTCCGACGCGGTGACTTATTCGATGTAATACGGATGAGCCCTCTTGATTCATCCCGAAGGCAGCTTTTGATTGAGGGAACTACAACCGCAACGGACTTCTTCCGCAGCTCTAGGAGGGCAGCGAGCCGTTGAGCTTTGGCTGAGGAAACGCGAGAAATCTCAGAGTTTCTCATAGAATCGAACGCTGACACAGGTGAAGTGCCGCGCCCGAACTGCTGCCATAATTCGGAGATTTCTCGAGAGCATAAACTCAATGGAACTACTCCGATAAATCGCACCACATGAGTGAACGTTTACGTTGACTCACGTGGTGCTAGTTCGGGGTCTCGGTCTAGCACTATCCGATCAGCCGGACTTACTCAAACGAGGAAATCCGGGAGCCCGAATGCCGATCCGAAATGGTGAACCATCCGACTATGCGTCGGACTATCGAAAGATCTCAAGGCTATTCCACTGGCGTATTACAGGAGCCTCCTTATTTAGCACACTTTCGCGGAGGAACTGTTCGTCGCTGCGGTTCCTCCGCGGCGAGCACCGAACCGTTTAACTGGAACATCGGAGTTTTCTCTCTGTCTACGGTGGAAAAACACGCGCACAGACACTCGCATTCAGTTTCATGGATGGAATTTCAGAACGGCACTCGTATGTCGCGGTGATTGATGCGTACCGTTGTTCTGGGCACACTCGTTCCCCCAGCGTATATTGTTAGCGGAAAATTTTCCGAACTCGAGCGGGATGTTCCCGTTTTTCCAGTCGACTGGAGAAGCTCACGCTACGGCTGGCTGCGGCACCGAACTCGGCGCACAAGGATATGCGGAACCGATTGGAGCCGTCGGAGACCTTTCGGTCGTTTCATATTTCAGTCGTTCGAATCCCAGACGATTCGGCCCGCGCATCACTGCTCAGCTCCGATTGTTTGATTGGAGATTCAATCTGACTCTATCCGTGGCCAAGGATTCTCTCCGGGTCCGAACCTGGAGTTTTCCGAGCTCCTCCCCTCCTGGCAGCACTCGAGACGTCGTCGAAGACTCCGAGGACAGGAGCCCGAGCTTGCGGCGTTCCGCTGCCAGTCTGTTAACAGCCACAGATGACGATGGAGTTCGATATCGTTCCTGGAAGTTCCTAAAGAGCCTCCAGAGGTCCTCCCCTGAACCCGTCAGGCGCTCGAATCCGAGTCCGCAGCCCTACCGATCTGGCTGGTTCATTCGGATGTGTGTCTGTCCGATCATGACGACTGTTGAAATGTCTGTTCCCCCACGAACTAACGAGGTCATATATCTGGTTTTCAATCTTTTTGACGCCTGTCACAACGGACGAGGATGACAGCTTAGTGTGACGCGGACCTTTTTCACGCTTCGAGTTCCGGATTTCGAACCCTCTGAGCTCGGGAGCCATCGCTCGTCTGGGGCTGAACTTTCCGAAGTATCGGACCGGGGTCAGCGGGGCGCAACGAGCGGGCGAACGAGGCGAATCTATCAGCCGAATGAGAATCACTCGGAAACGTGTCTTGGAATTCATTGAGGAAATTTATGTCCGCCGTCTCCGGACATCAGTCACTGAAATCTGCCGGCGCTGCGGGCGAACCCTTTGTATCGGCTGTCCGGCCCATTCGGCGATTGACCTAGCGGCGTACCGGCGGCCAGTCGAACCGATGCCGATTTTCCGTACGTTTCCCGTGAGCATTGTTGTTCCTCGCGAAATCTGCTCGGAGCGAGACCTTTTTTTCTGCGGTGTGTGCAGCTGGTGGGCATCCAACTGACGAACCGTAAAGCGGGCGATTCATTCTAGCGTCGAATTCCCTCGAAGTCGGATTGCCCGTCGTCCGGTCCAAGTCTCGAAACAGCGCTTTTGTGCGAGTCATCTGAATTCAGAGTTGTTCCCAACAGACTCGTGAGTGGCAAGCTGAATACAACAACTCGAAGACAATATGAGACGCAATGACTTATGAGGTCTTAAACTCCTTCCTCGAAAGCACTGGACCGCGTTCGCATTCCACTCGGGTAAACAGACGCACACATACACAGACAAACATATTAAGACTCTTGAGGGGTTGGCGCTTTCGCTCGTTCGTTGGCTGCTCGTCCGTCCGACCGCTCTTCCGTTGCTTCCTCTTTGGTATACTTCGTCGTCGTTCTTACCGACTACGGGTCTGAGAAGCGCCGTCTTTTCCCAGGCGGTGTGGTCGAGGCGGGGGAATGCTCAAAAGTAGTCAAACGCTTCCCTCCCGAGAGCAGTTGCGCTGCGAAAGGTCTCCTAGGAGCTCAACCCCAATCCAGGCAGTACGTATGACATGTTCAGGATGCTCCCTACATCTGGTGTGTCGTAACTCAGGAGAGGAACAAACAGTTTGGCCGAAAAGTAAGTTGTGCCTCAGGACTGGGTCTTGTCTTCCACGGTACGGATCACGACCGCTCCTCGAGAACACGTACGGTGCTATGACGGAATCGTACCGAATCCACGTATGGAGATGGGAGAGACTCGCGTGCACAGGCACTCGGCTGTCAGGCATGACTAAAGTCACCCGACTTCATTCCCAAAGGACTTCATGGCTTGAACTTCGGATACAATGAATCCGTGCAGATGGGATCCGATACTCAAGATATATTGCGAGGGACTCCTCCTTCACGAGACTCGACAATGACATGTCGCGAACAGGTATTGACTCTGCGGAGGCAAGATGCCAAGTGGCAAACGTCGGCGCTGTTCGAGTTGGGTCACAAGGATGATGGAGGCAAAGGGATTTAAATGCTCAGGATCGTGAGTCCTGTTCGGGAGAGTCTCTTATATTTGCGTATTCGAATCGTTCCGAACCGTATTAAGGCACTCCGATATACGCTCTCCTTGCGGTTTGATCGGAAATTGTTGCATGGCGTGCGTAGCGGAATACGGCGGTTTTGTCCGTATCTTGAAGAACGAGCCCTGGTCAGTATTACGTAGCGCAGGCTGTACTCCGGCGATTCACGACCTGGGCAGCAACTGCAATAGGACGAGTCAAAGGCCGGACCTAGCTCTGCTTGCGTATCGCTTGCTCCGGAGAATTTCACTCTTTTCTCAAAACAAGAAAAATCGGGGACCATCTGGGATCTGGATCTGATCCGCGCGCTGCGTGCCGGAGTCGGATCCTCTGAGACAACAAAAATTCCGCTCCACGGAGGGATTTTCTCACACAACATCAACAGAGTGTATCATCCGATTTTCATCGAAGTGTACACAGAACTGCGTGGGGTCCGAAGCCGAAAAGCTCAATCGTCATCCTCGGTTTCTTCTCCACGAAACCACCCTCGCTGCAGAAGTTTGACAGTTTATCGTTCATCACCTTTGTTTTCTGGTCGCGCGTTCAAGTTCGACGTGTACCTCTATTCCGCTCGGTGCACAGTGCCTGCAGCGCAACTCCCAGAATCGGAACCAGAGGTCGGAGTTTGTCGTCGAGTTCATCACCGATCCATTTGGTTTCGTTTAATGCTTTGTGATGATTGAGTTGTTTGAGGAGCGGTCGATTCCTGCAGCGATATCAGCCGCTGGGATCCGGCGGCGTCCGCAAAGCTATTGTCGGCATTGCGTTTTCTCCGAGTCTGCGACCTTCGTTCCGTCATCTGGATAGAATGAGCTCGCAGACCAAGGAGTTGTAACCGAGTCGAGCGCTCCAATACACTGGATTGGAGACTTCCACCGCTTAGGGAAAAATTTTCTATGACCGATGTCATGGTCATGTGGTCAACGCGGTCTACGTTGCAAATGCAGTCTCGCATCCGCAGAGCCAGAGCGCAGGCCCAGAGGGGTGGGTCGAGCCCTGTCTCTGACGCTCTGGACCATTGCGTACGCTGTTACCCCGGGAGACGGTTCCGAAGATTCTTTGCTCTTCGGGCTTGTGCCGGACCCTCAAAATGGCGCGCATGCGTCTAGGGTGAGAGGCCGATAAACTAGGTCTAGAAACACGACGAGGACTGTCACACGTTGAGCACACGTCCGATTTCCGAACATGTTGACCAACGTCTCAACTCAATCGACCGAGCCATGGCTCAAGGCGCCCTCGAATCAGAAGAGCTTGAAGTTGGCATTGTGTGATGCTTCCCAAGAAAAGAGATCGGTCACCTCGACTACAGTGACTTTTCCTGGATGCCGAGCTGAGTTCAGACTCTGCAAGTAGTGTGAGCATTGTTACAAGACGACTTCGAGCGCTTCGTGGCGGCATTGATGTACGACTCGGGATGCACCGGAACGCTCGACTCGGCAGCGCTCACACTGGCCTATTAGCGCCGCTGAGTCAGGTGGGTGGGTGTTCGGCGGAGCTGGCGAGCGTACCAGACGCTCGGTCCATGAGCTCATTGGCCATCGACGGCTGCCTGCCTCAAATGCCCTACGACCGTGGTTGTATAGCGAGCGGGCGCGCGAGTGTCAAAATGAAGAATGCCCGATGGCGGATCTGCACGAAGGCACTCCCACATCGAGCCCGTAGCGCAGTTGTCGTACGCGACTTAATGACGTCCTGAAATTTATCCGTTCATTAAGCACTCGCCACGCGGCCGAATAGCTAGACGACGGCCAAGTTCCACGACGAAGAATAAAAGACGAACAACGACGGAGCGACCGAGAGAAAAGTATTTTGTTCGAAATGTTGGATTGACGCCGCCGTGTTTCCGATCGAAGTCGGTTCGCGTGGCCGCGCGGCCGACCGCCTCGAGAGCTCTAAGGCTGCTCCTCTGAACTCAGTCCGCGCCTCTGCCGAAACCCCGTCTATAATGGACCGGACGTGCGCGACCCGCAGAACAGGTGGTCAGGAGTGGGATGTGAGTGGAAACCGATGATAATTGGTAGGGCATCGCTGGTAACGTTCCTTCCAGAAAGCCGGAGGTGCTCGTGGACAACAAAGAGCCCAAAAAGCTTTTCTATCAATGGAACGCGATTCATTCGCCCGTTCCCTTCCGGCCCCTCATTGACTGGCTAGACTCTTAGAAGCCTCGAGTGTCTTCCTTCAAATATGTCCGTCCATCCATCCATCAAGCAATCCATCTACCCATCAATCAGCCAAGCTTTGTTCGTGGATTTCTTCGAGCAAAGCCTAGAAAACGCTGACCCGCGCCGTCGACCATGAAAGCCGAAGCTAACCTCATGCCGCAGATTGATATTCATTGTTCGATTATTTTATTGACGCCCGATGATGCGCTTTCGAAGATTCTCCTCCTTGGGTCCAATGACACAATCAACGACGCGTCTTTCGTTCTTCGACTCAAACTAAAAGTGAAAATGGAGGAAGCGAAACGGGAAGACGCCGAGTCAACCCACTTCGCGGCGGAACTACCGGCGAGAATTTCGATGCCCGGCTTCCATTCTATTGTTCCGAAACGAATTTCTGGATTCGCTGTTGCCGCTTCCGTCGATTAGAAACGGAGCAGCGCGCTCTGATCAATTTTGGACTTTTTTCCGCTCCTGATTCCGCGGCGGTGGTTCATCGCCGAAAGTTCGGACCGATCTTCCGGTGGCGATTCTCCCCGGTGCTCGCTTCAAGTTCCATTTTCCGGTGGCAACTTCATGCTCGTCCCCCGGTGTCGGCGTGCGGAACCTACGCACAACGTCCGACCGGGGTCTCGATTCGAGTCAACAGCAAGAGGATACTGGCTCAGCGAATCCAAGCCCGAGACAACTTCCTCTCGAGTTGTCGGATGGATGGATGCTCGGGAGGGCGGCCGGCCGGCTAGGTATTCTGGCGAAAAAAAAACAAACGTCGAGATTAGCCGCTGCTTTCCTCGGTGTGCCGAACTGACAGCCGTAACTATTTTAGAGATCGTTCGGGATCGTGGGGAACATAACGAGCAGAAAGATGACCTCCCGTGTTTTGATTCAGATTCCCCACAGCTGTCAATCAGTCCCGCCTGACGAGAACCACTTCCTATGGGCCGTTCTCTCGAGAGAGTCAGGCGAAAGCTCAGAACAAGAATTCCTCGGTGCGCTGTGGTCTCCAGAACTCATCATGTCAACCTGACGATCGTGTTGGGTTTTCTTCTTTCTCTCCTCGCGACGCGGCGCTCTCGCTTCCTTGGGCGGCCCGTAACTCTGCTCGCGATCGCGCACCGCTTTAACTAGATCTAGCTGACTTAGTTGAAAATGTACGGGAGGGCGGACATTCTTTCACTATCTTTAGTGTGCTGGGTGACACTTGTGACGGAAGCTATCGCAAACGCGAGATCGCGACTCGGATTCCTTGCTGTGAATTCAAGGTTCTTGGCGCGCTCTTCGAGCTTCTTGTGCTCTTGAGGTTTGCCCAGCTTGAGTGATTCGAGATTTCTCCCGAGAGTTCTCGAGGAGTCTGTAGAGACTTCCCTTCCGAATTCGAGACGTTTCAGAACGATGATGAATAAAATGTCGTGTTGGGCGAAGTACCAAAGATATGAGGTGTATCGATATATTCCTATTTTCCCTCATTCCCATTCCGACATCTCCCTTGTTTTCCTCCCGGATGTGTCTCATCGGCTTCGAGTTCCGCTCTCCCTTTCTCCAGCCGGAATTTTCACACAGAGCGATTTCGAAAGCTCAGGTGACGCCCCCGAGCTCACATCACCTGAAAGGTTCGAGCTAGAACCAGATGCCTAGCGGTGGTAGCACCGGTCGCCTAAGCATCAGCTCGGCATCACACGTAAATCAGGGAGCTTAGAGATCAAGCTCGAAGAAGCAAAATTGAAGACACACGGAGATTATCTGGTCCAGACTGGAGGGTCGCATAAGTCACACCGTAAACCAACAGGAGAGCTCGGGCCGGGAGAGATTAAAGTATCGGATACCCACTCCAGAGCGATCTCTTTATGGAAAACTCCGACGCCTTCTGAACTGCGTCGACGCGGCATACACGAAAACAACCAAGGCAATGGCCAAACAAAACCAAGTCGGAGCGGGAACCCCACAGAACCACTAATTCGAACTCGCGGGCAGGGTTTTCTCCACTCAGGAAGATGAAGCAGAAAGTGAATCAGTTTTCGCGGCTCCGGCTTGAGGACCGTCCATGAATACGAACGGTATGGACCACGGTCCATGTGGGACGGTCGCGTTGGGACGGTCCACGAAAGGGTTCATGAGCGAGATCCGTTGAGGGCGTCACTACCGTGAGTCACTAATTATTTTTCAAAGAATCATTTCGACGAACCACGGATGTTCTTGATGGCTGGGCGAAACGTGCGAACGAGGGCGAGATCTTTTGGTGAAAGAATGTCGATCTGTCCACATTCAACTGTCAGACGTCTGACCCCTTTTCGATGCAGGTGGAATCCGCGGGGGTTCACAGTCGATGTCTTCTTTGAATTCGCAGGTGGAGCCTCACGGAGGAATCGCGAATTGAGACGGATGCTCGTCGTGGGCTCGGAGGGGTCTATCACTCAAACGGAGAATGGTTTTGGCAAATTGTCGTATCCTGAAAGTTCCTGCGTCTTGGGAGGAAAACTGCGCATGCGCGATGCGGGAAATAATACTCGGAGATTCTCTAAACGAGGAGTCCCGAACGACGTCGGAAGCTGAAAGCCTCTTCGAAGCGTCTGGCATCGAGTTTCCGCTCTGCAAGCCCAATGATTTGGTTGAATGAATAATAATAGAATATTGTGAGACGTTCGGACTTGTCGATCTCAGGCACAGAGTTCTGTTACAAACGTTTCGACAAGTCGTGCATCGCTTGGAACCGAGCCATTTGCCGAGAAACTGCCCCAATCATGCAAAGCTCGATCAAACTGACTGGGACGATTTTATGCCGCGATTCGCAGCCTTGGATCCTGCGAAGGTTGTAAAGAGGTTTCTGCGTCACGAACGGCTTCTCAACGACCGACAGACAGGTCGTGACGGATGTCTGAAATCGTTATTTTGTCGTAAACTTTTCGGCTTCTGGCCACAGATGACAGAAGGGAAGGACTCAGACGGCCAGGAAGAAACGGCGGGCGGACGCCGGGGTAGACAAGGGAACAAGTTGAGCTGTACCTCGCTACCCAGCCCGTTGACTCAGACTCAGAATACGAGTCGAGGCGGGAACGTGTTTAGGAGGAGGGACGACAACTCCGTCGAACTTCTGATCCCCAGTCGGCCCGATGGGTCTCCAGAATTCCGCCCGGCAGCGTATTTTGAATCCCGGGCAGAATGAGCGGCCGCAATAATTTCCACTCAGACTACTGCGACGGCGGTCAGATGAACTCTCTTTTAGGGAATGTGAGCGTTTCACACACTGACATTTTACAACAGGGCAGCCGCGACTCACACAAGGAAAACCGAAGTCACGCATCTGGTAGATTCCTCTCCGAGCATCGGTCACGAACGTCTAACTTTCGCCGCGACGAACATTCTCGAGAGCAATAAGTGGGGGGGAAATTCAAATTAAAAGCCGGATGGAGAAAGCAGGAAATTACGAACTTGAGATTGTCTCCTCTGAATTGCAAAGTGTTCGTCTCACTCCCAGCTCGCAAACAGCAACGGAGCTTTGAGTGGATCGCACTCTCGCAGGTGAGACGTTTCACCTCCCGCACTTTCGCAAGATCATTCGTACTAACGAGATGGTCGAGCCGACAGCCGGATCTTCACCTTGCATGCAGATCTGCATGCGCGTCACTGCATCACTGTGTCAACCCCAACGTTGGCCTCAATACGGCGTATCAAGAGTACCCATCAAAGTCTTTCAAACGGTTTTCAGCTAGCTCACCAGTGAGGCATTGAAGTTGTACTTGCCTCGAACGGATCACAAGCGTCCCACGACAGTGCCACGCATCGCCCCGAGGGCTGTGACAAAGTCACAGGCTTCCATCAACCGCAACGGGCAGCTCCTCAACCTGGTCACGTGGAGTGTTAACAAATGACAATCGATCTACGTCAATGCCGCTTCATGCCTCGACTGCTTTCCATCCGAAGTTGACTCCAGAGGAAAACACGAATTTTCTGAGACTCGCAGGTTGAACCTCCGCGCTGTTCACAAGAGGGTAATCGCTCGCTTTTCGTGTTTCACTCGGAAGCGACGCGTCCTGAGGAGAAACGACGGATTCGTTTGCGATCCCAGAAGGTTGAAAGTTAACGAGGCCAGCGCCTTGCGTTTGGTGTGTATTTTTGGATTACTATGTGGTCGTCGTCGATGCTCTCCGCTGTGAGGCGAGTGCTTTCCGAAAGAAGTTTTGGAAACGAGATTCAGAGCCACCCTGTACATGTACAATAAATACATATTGATGGGTACCCGGAATCTATTTCCATTGAAATGACTGCGGCTCGGAAGCGCTGATATCGATCCGATCGTGGTGAACTCCTATCGCTCGCGAGGGATCAGAGTCCCATATCGATTACGTAATCCTGTCTCCGGAGCGGACGTGCCGTAGGTGAGCCACAACTCCTAAAAACGGTAATGCTCGCGTACGCGTACCCCACCCGAAGCGGATCGTTTGATCGGCTGTCCGTGCGACCATGCATTGAAAAGAAATAATTTTTATTCACTCCGAAAACGGAGCTGCGTGCGCCTGCTCGTCGAGCAACGTGCTCCCAGTCTATTGAGAGGAAGGCAGGGAGGGAGGCTTTATTGAGAAGAGGGCAATTCATGCAATAAACCCATTACCCGTTCATGAGCGTAGAATGGACCTGTCTATGCCAGTTCAACATTCCCTTTCGCGAAATTTGGACTACGAGCCGTTCCGGCGATCCATGCGCTCGAGTTCACCGGCCCGCGTTTCGGGAATACAAGTACATGAAGTGCTACTCGAATCGTGCGACGGTGGAATACTCGCGCTCGCATGATCTTCGGCTGATACCCTAATTTTGTGCGCGCGGTTCCTTTCCTCATCGATTCGGCGACGGCCGCGCCACCTCTAGTTCCAAACATTCGGATGCGGGACCGGGAAGCAAGAGATCCCAAACTCGGGCTCGACTCACCCCTACCCCGGTCCCTCCGGAACGGGAAGCTCCTCCAACTCAGGGACTTCGCGAGATGACTTGAAGCGTGCTCGAAGGTTATCTCGATCCGAGACCATGTTCTCAGGTAGCCGGGCTGATCGCTGTATTGTTTTATGACAGAGCGAATATTTTCCGACGGAGCAGCAGCCGTTGTACAGCTCCGCGAGCTCCAAAGTCCACTTAGCTGGTGGGGCACGTGTGCATACTTAATCTTACACGTTACAACATGGCTTAGCGGAGCTCGGAAATTGCTCCGAAATTCTTCAACGAGCCAACCCTCGACAATATCTAGCCGAACGCTCTACGGCGAGCTCCGTCGGCTCGTCTTCCTGTTCTTCCCCGTCCAAGAGAGGCAAGCCCGGATTCGTTCCCTGAGAGACCGTTGGGTGGACATGGTGCCTGTACAAAGGATTTTGCCGGAACCGCAACAGAGGACTGGAAGCTTCAGGTGCTGTTTTCTTTTTTGCCCAGATACACCAGGTTGACGACGAGCTGGTGTTTCTCTCTTTATGACCAAGGCTTGACGGGAGGAAAGTGAACGCTAGGAGTGCAAAGACGCCGCCCGACGAATTGCACAACGCGTGAGCCAACTTCCGCGAAGCTCCAATTAGAGTCCGACCATAAACCGATGCGGTCATCTTCTGATGAAGAAGAATGGGGAGAGAGGGAAGAATAGAGGTTCGGGACTGAGAGAAGAATGAGGCCGAAGGTGTTTCGGGACATTTTCGAGCCGATTGCAGGGGGTGGTTAGGCGGCGGATGCTTCTCTTGAACAACATGAGTTGAAACAATTCATTTTACTCTTCGGCCCCTCTACCCCTCCCGGACACAAACAAGAGCAGGGGGTACAGATGTCTTTGGAAGGGTGCTGTTTACAGTCCATAGACCCCTTTCTGGGCTTCGAGACAATTTGTCACCCCTCTTCTCAGCCGAATTCTTTGAACCCGGAATGGGTAGGCTTGCTGTAAGTCAAACTCCTCGAATTCGTTTGAGTTTCTGTCAAACCTCCTGCATCGTTCTTGGGTTCCCTTGATCCTCTCTATGAAAAAATTATATTCCATTCCCAGGGAAGCTCCGCTTCGTTCCCCGCAGCTCCGGCGATGGCTGCGTATCGAATACCTTCGAGGGATCCCGGTGAGAAACCTTGGCGTTATTTTTCATCTGATCCAGAGAAAGTTAATTTCAACAAAAGACAAATTGGGACGAGGTATCAAATGACCCAAGCGGTAACGCCGCGGGAGAACGAACGCGAATGATGATAAAAGGCTGACTAGAAAAAGATGAAATGAGAGAAAAGCAAGAACCGCAATTAATCTGTGAATTCTCTCTTTCCGTCAAATTACTTTGAGCCTACTTTAATATTTTCTGACCGCGCTGCCGTCAGTTGAGAAATCGCGCGCTCCGGTGTCTATCCGTTCGTTCGTTCTGTCCTTTTAAATTAACATCAAGGAGATAATTGTGCGCGATATAAGATGCATTAGTCCCCCGAGAGATAAAAACACGACGAGGGGGAATAAATCCAGAGGAGGCGCAGAGTTATGCATCTTGTATGCCCTTGATTAGCGAAAGTCAGTTTCGTTTCTCGCGCGTGAAACAGTTTCTACGTTTTTTTCCTCAATCCCTCCTCGAATAGTTCATTCAACTCTCCGTCCTTTTCCTCGTGATGAGCAACGAATGCCCGCGAAAGTCGATTCGTTACAGGAACTCTGCCTCCTTCTTCTCCTAGTTTAGAAGTTATCCTACATTCCCACTCCAGTTTTTCGAGCGAGCTCCTCCCTTCACGATATCCGAAGAGCTCATCCTTCGTATTTTCTGTTTTTCAAGGAGGTTTCCCCAATCAGGATCTCCAGTGAACTGAGGCACCCGTTGAGAAGAACTCGCTCGGAAAGTTTTCGGGCGTCGAGGGGTTTTTCGTCTGATGTGAACTCAGAACTCGTGTCCGAATCATCATGGCTGTTGTTGATGATGCGGCGGCAGCGTACGAGGACTCTGTCGTCGTCGTTTCATGGCGTGGGCTTTATCGAAGGAAAGTAGGCGCTTTTGTTATGTCGATCACTTTCAAACGGCCCTTTGTTGCTCTGAAATTCGTGAACGAAAACACGACCGGGTCCCTCTCGCGTAATGGCAGCAAGCGGTATCTGATGTTTCGATGCCTAACTCAGCTGCCGGCAGCGGGGCCGGCGGACTCACTGCGGTGTTTGACTGTCTGACTTCGCACGCTGAGCACTGCTTGCTGGTGGTATAATTCCACTCTGGGAGCACATGGGGGCACATTGATTCCTCCGACAACGAAAGTGGCTCTTCGTTTCGCTCCGGGCTTCCTGCTTTCGGAAGAGAGAAACGAGCGAGTCCAACAGCTTCCTCGCCGCCGCCGTCCTCGTGCGCACTCGGGCCGCAGGATTCCGGATGAAAGTTTCCCATGGCTTTGTCGGCTCGATCCGGATTCCAGCGATGATTCGCTCCTTCCAAGTTTCGCATCTCGCTGCCGAAGCCAGAAGAGATACCGCAGCGGATACAGAGCCGAGTCGTCGTCGTTTTTGTCGAACCGCGCAGCAGGACATCAGTGTTGTGTTGCGTTCGCGTAGGCGTACTTCACCGGAGCTGCGCCACGCCGCGAACGAACAGTTAACCACACTTCAGTTAAGAGCAGTTAGTGAGATTATGGATCGCCTACCAAATGGAACGGCGTCTGCTGTCAAGGGCGTTCCCGAGCGGTAACGCACGGAATCAAACGCGCGAGCGCATGTTGAGAAACGTCATGGCCTACAAGATTCACTTCGACAGCGTTCCGGCTCGGTTTTGCCGTAACTTGGTATGATTACGGCACTCGTATCATCGCCTGATAACGGAAATCGCTAGGGCCCTCGGAGGGTCCGCTCTTCACTCCGTCGGAAGTTCCTGAGGCGTCACAAAACGTTCAAGCATTCACAAACAGCCCAAATATCACGAGAGCTTCCGGAAGACCGACGATGAATGCCGGAACGCTTGGAATCTGAAGCGAGATGCTTCGAGCTGAGGCGATGCCCCCGACTGGGGGCCTGCCCGGGCGTGTCCTCGAGGACCGTGAAAACCGTTTGTGGAGTAAGGATCGAACCGACTGGTCACAGCGTGCCGCTCCCCACACGCGGGGGTTCGACCACGGCTCTCGGAAGGCGCTGACCGTGCCGGGCTCGATACAAACCACGCATGCATCGTGACATACACGTCTGACCGGAGCTATTAAAATGGATCGTATGCTGCTGTCATCATCGACGCTGCCTTTTCTGTAAGTGAGTCGTTAGGAGGCTCTGTCAAAGATCTTGTCTTTGCTATGGCCGAGCTCGGGAAGTTCTGTAACACCGGCACTAGTTGGGCGACATTCTGTTGCGCGGTATTCTCATAGTTAACGTTGTATGACGCCGTTTCGCTTGACCCTCTCATCATCACGAGCCTCGGCGACATTGTTGTCGCGAACGTCGTCATCATATTGATGGCTCGCTCCCATCGCTCCGGTCGATTTGCCCCAATAATGGAGGGGCATTTTTCCTTTCTGTTGTTCTCGGTTTTTGTCTTTCATCCCGTGATTCGCGCCGATATAAAATATAACAACGCTCGGGAACGGCTTCGGCGACATTGTTCTTGAACGCCGTCGTCGCCGCCGGCCGACTGACGGCGGCTTCGGACGAGCCGAATCACAAAATCTTCCCACAGATTTCTTCAACGATTTGTCGAATTCTCGTCCGTGGCCATCGCCGCGTCGTGGGCGTAAACTTTTGCAATTCCTCTCCTGGAGAACGCGATGAGCATTTTAATAAGCTTGACGAACGACTGCTCGAGTAACTCACCGACACGAAGCAGCCAACGACGGAAGAGCCGGACGGCGACGGCTGAACAGCGACACGCCAACACTCATTGCGCGCGTTGATTAATAACGACATGGTTTTCTCTCGTTTCGCTGCTTTTGTTCGGATTCCTGTACTTCATCCCCGCTCCATGTCTCTTCAGCTCACCGATCTCTCATTACGCCGTCGCGAACTAATAACAGTGCGAAATGATCATGGACGAAAACGCTTCTTGAACAGACTTGGAGAAATCCATGATCCTGGTAGAGATTCCAGGAGAAGTGACGCAACCGATGGAAGAATCGTCAGGAAGTTCCTGGTCTGAAGCAGCTTCAGCTTCTCAGGACTGATTGTGAGAGACACCCGTTCGCTTCCATTTCGACCGCCTTCCGCTCCGTTCGGAACTTGTGCCCTGGCTTTCCATCCTGCTCGCATCGTTTCTCTGGTCCCGGTTCCGAGACAATGGGTCTCTCCGAGTTTGGTCGAGATGCTTGTTGATGGGGCAGACAAACAAGCATATTCCAGAGCTCGCGGTCCAACTGTCAAAGACTTTTTGATTGTTTTCTCGCCTTTGCGCATGTTTTGCTCATTGCTGAAATCAAACGGGACTGAGTGGTCGAGGGGTCACAATGAGTGCATACTGAGAAACTGGCAGAAACTGAGTCCTCTCCGAAACGCGAGCGAATTCCCTCTCCAGCAAATTTAGGGAAATCCGTTTTATCGGCTCGATTCGAGGCTATGCTGCCCAGACCGATCGAACGGGTGGGAAGATCATACAGGCTGGCCGTTAACGAGCGGATGACGATATATTCCGGTAATGTTCACCAAAACCCGCCCGGATCGCATCCCATCCAACGGCAGCTGAGCGAATTTACAGGTCGGCACCAAAAGGTTCAATATCCATCCATCAATAATGAAACATCACACAGCGAGTGTTGCTAGAACAGTCTGAAAAAACTGCTCACTTGGAAAAGCTCTCCGCGTTCACGAAAACGGAGTGCGAAGCGCGGGTCCGAGTGAATGTCTAAAACATGACGTGAACGAAAGTCATAGTGATTCCATGGTTGAACCGCGGGACTGAGCTTTTTCCATGGTAGAAGCCGATGAGAGCGTCGGTGAAAAAAATTTGATGCCGCTCGACCCAGTGAGGAAAATGAATGACTTCATCGCTCGCAGCTCACCTTGAGCGAAGTCTGCGTTGCGCACAGCATACTTGATGATCATTCCGTCAATTCGATGTCGGTCTTTAGATCGCCCGCCATCTCTTGCGAACGAGTATTCCACTATGTCTAAGTGGCCGCGTGTTTATGGCTGCCCTTCGGCAGTGAGTGGGAGGACAGCGTGTTGAAATGACCGCTCGCTCGTTCGTTCCATTGAGAAACATACGGTACGCGGCGGTGCTTCACTCCAAAATGACCAGCGGTCAGTCCAACAAAAGAACTAATCACCACCGTGATTACGTGGCTTGCTGAGGGCGACCCGATCAGCTGAAAGAACAGAAAGCCGAGGATGGGACGGGAACCTCGATCGGGAGCTTTATCAATGGATGTGCCGGCAATTACGGTACGCGGCGTCGTTCTGACGGCCAAGGTCGCCGGCTGGAAGGCTAGTGCGATGGAGCCCAGAGTGTTGGAATCATCTCCCGACTTCGAATACTCGCCGTAACTACCGGTTCGCTATCCGCGCTCATCATCAACGACGCCGGAGGCGTCCATCCATCCAAGTCCGTCCGTCTTATTGTCCTGACGCTTCTCCGCATCCATCCATCTTTCCATTTATATATACATCTGCTCGAGTCCTTTGATCCATCGTCCCAAACGGCCATGATCGCGACAAATTCAACGGGAAGTACTCGCTTGAAATTCAGAACAGCTTCTGGTGTGCAGAGAACATCGCATGGCATCGCACCAAAACTCTACGTTGATGTTCGTATGATGTACGGCAGCGTCGCATCCTCTGAGATCTGATAATTCGATCTGGATCCATTGATCGCCCGTGGAGCGAGCTCTTCGCTTGATTCGATGGTTTGGAAGAACTTGCGATGAATTACGTTCGTCCGCCCTTCTGCAGCCAGCAGAGAGGATCGTGGCATGAAACTCTTTGGAACTTGATGAGGCACGGAAGCTCTCTCTCTCTCTCTCTCTCTCTCTCTAAATAGGATGTGGAACGGACGGGAATCTGGTCGGGAATCTGTCGGCGGCTAAGAAAAAATACAGATTCATACTCCATGAGTTGCGGGAAGTCTGAGCTCGACTCGAGAGGAATTAACTCTGGCTGGAACCGTATCGATTGTTGGCCGTCATATGTGCGGATGTTCCCTGAGTGTCCGGGAGCTCCGTGGAGGACCTGAAGCGGAGCGTGTGCTCGACATCGCGCTCCGTTAAGCGGCTTAACTCGACAAGCTGCGACGGGAGTCTACGTGAAGATTATACGACCGACGTCCAGAGACGGATGCGCGGACGTCCGAAGCTCGTGTGTCGTTCGCTGGTTGGTCTGCCAAGATGGTTAGTCAGAAGACGTTGACAATGACGCAAAAATAACTGAAAGGAGTTTCCACTCCGAGATCGATTCCATCTTATCCACCACGAGTAGTTGAGCGGCGCGGGGCAACATCATTTCATGTTCCGATTCAAACGCGCGGGAAGAAAAGGGGGGCCGTTGGGGGCGGGAACTGTTGGGCTCTGGAACTCAGTCGCCTGGCGGACCTGTCTTCGGTTCCTCTGACATTCCGTTAATGAATTCCGCGACGAGAACACCCGGAGCACCCATTCTGCCGGCGAGGGGTTCGAATCCCCGCGGATTCGCTCGGTTTCTGTTCGGACTTGGCGGCTAAAGAGTGGCTGCAGAAAGACAGTCCCCGAGAATCGCAGCTCGGGGAAAACGGGGGCGCGCAGTGATCAAAGGGGGCGGAGCGTAGGGATAAGTAACAACACTTTCACGCTAAGGAATTGCCTGTCAGTCGAATGTCCACACTTGAAACAAAGGGCTTTGCTTCGGATGAAGCGTAGGATTTGTAGCCGTCATTGCGTAACAGTAGGGCGCCACGGCTTGCTGGCTTTTCAGCGACCCGCCAGACAGGCTGACAATCACGGCGAACTGGCCGAGTCAGAACTCGGACCGCGGCTCCATCAGGGTCGGATCGAGGATTGGAGCCGCAGAGTATTTCAGGCTTGTTGCTCTTTCTCTTCTTCAGAGGAGTTTCTTTGTCGTTGCTTTGTTGGTTAATCCTGACTTGGAGGATCTCTGTCTACAACAGACTCGAGCATATCCGATAACGGCTCCACTCGGACATACAATACAAGAGTCGCTTCGGACTTCGGCTTCATATCGAGCATGTGGCCGGGTGGTCGCAAAGCATGCACGCTAAAAATGAGGAGCCGCTCTGTCTCTGGTCGTTCGATCAGGAAGCCGTCCGAGCGGCAGATTCTCGGCCGCATTGGATGTGTTCTGGCTCTGAGCCCTGGCCCGTTTCCACACGCTCGGCAAACACACCTTCGGTTGCTTCAGTGGTGGGAGTCTCGGTAGGAAAGTTCGGGCGAAATCGGATGAGCCTACCCGAGGCGATCGCCTGTCCCCGGGGTCTCTGATGTTGCCAACGCTGTTTCCGCGGAGTTGTTCAACGTGGAGCGGTGTAGACATGTGCTGAGGAGCATCGACATGATAGCGATATTAATCGGGGCGCGATATTAATACAGCGTAAATTATGCACCCACGTTACTAATAGTGCTGTCGGTGTTCGACACAGCAAGCAGGCGGGGGGCGGGCAGGGCAAGCGACCCACCAGACCGCAAAGGGCAATTAGTTTCTGGCTTTTATGAGCAAATTATTCCGCCATTATACACGAGCGACTTAACCTCGAGAACACGCGCATCCGACTCCATAGCTAAGTGGGGGGAAAAGATGAACGTTTACCCTGGAGTTCGATTGATCGGGCGATGCGTTCTTGGTCGGAAACGCTTCTAGGCCTTCAAGGTTTGAGTCGTAAGGATACCGCGTCATTCAGCCACGAGAGGAAGGTTGTGAAGGGTTTGCACCGTTCGTGAATTGGCTGCTCGGAAGCCGTCTCTAAACCCGGAGGCCGATCGATGCGCGGACGTCGGTCGACGCAGGGTGCTGACCCGGACGCCAGGTTGGATTCGGAGGCGGGCGTTGGGCCAAACTTGATTTGGCTTGATTCCAAGCACTGCCAATGAGGTGAGCAGATATTTACATAGCGAGTCGTTTTCATATGCTGATAGCGAACTCGATACCGATCGCGGACGATAGCGGGAAACCCTGGAGCGGAACCGCGCCGTTCCAAGGAGCGATCTCTGGCTACCGAGGAACGGGAATATGGTAACGCGGATTTGACTGATCTGCTCGATCTCGAGACGGGAACCACAGCAAACCTTCACGAAACGGACTCTCGACGGAGTTTGGCGTCGCGAGATCCCCTTCATTCGAAGACCACCTTTTGCCGAAAGGCTCGAAAAAGCGATGTCAACGGCCGCCCATGCCTTTCCACTCGCAGCTGGATCGAGACTTCGCAAATCTCGCGAGAAGATGCTGCCGAGAAGCAGTTTGTGAGCAGTTCGGAAGGAAATCCATAAATCGACGAGAGGTATTGGCGGGAGACCGGTCGTTCAGGACATCTGTCTCCGGGACGCGCGTCACGACTGCTTGGGAGGAATAATGGGAAACCGGGAGGCAGCGAGCGCTATGGGCGGCGTGAACGAAACGCTCGAAGGGGGAACCTGGCTGATTTTGTGCAACATTCTCGAGACCGTTCGAGCAAGTTGCGGGGGTGCCGAGTTTTCCGAGAAGCCTGGCGCGCCCCCAGCAGTGTGGGTGTCCTGTGCAATTGCATGCGACTCAAGTACGACTGGAGCGTTGGATGAAAGGCCACCATTAGCTCCCTGGCTGCTCCTCCTCGAAGAAACTCCTGGTTGACGCAGCAAGCTTCTCAATCAGCTCCATTACAGCCAATGTTAATTGGACTCCTTGCAGCCGACTATCCTGCAGGCTTCTCCCTCGTTCTGTTCCGGCCCCTTCGCCCGGCAACGAAGCCTTCCTGAGCCGCGATCCTGCGATGTATCCCGAGACGGGGCCCGAACGTATCCACGTGCACACGTCACTCAGTCGTTAGGAAACAATTCGGAGCGGAACATTTGTGTCTCCGTCCGCGGCTCATCCCAGCATGACTAGGGAACATTTGCTCGAACACATCCCAGCCTTGATGGTCTTCAGGAGTCACGGGTAACTGCCGACTCTAGTCAGTTTCGAACCCGGAGCATCGCAGCCAGCTCACCGTACAACACCGAAATCCAGATCTGGATGTCGTATTGACGGAAAACGGTCGGGCCCCTTCCTGGGAGTCCTGCCATCTCTGTTGTTCGATACTCGCCCCCTCCGAGAGCTTCGATTCCGCGGACTCCTGATCAATTTAAGGAATCTCACGACTGGGCCCTAGAAGCTTCGGAATTATGCCATCCAAGGCTCTTCAAGAAACCCCTGTGAACGGTACGACAGAGTTCTCGTTCCGAGCTCCGCTCCTGAGAGGCAAGAATTGATGCACCTGTACCGCCCCCCAACCACAAGTTTCGAGTCGTCTGTGATCTGGAACCGAAGAACCCGGATCTGTTGGTAACAAACCCCTTATCCTCCATCTTTGTCGTAAATGCTCCTTTCATTAGAGCCTTGATTTTAGGGCTCTTTCACGATCCAGTATGCGAGAACCCGTTTTGTATTACTTTTCTGTCCGTGAGGGCGCTTGACAACCGTTGCGATGACCCCACGGCGTTTGGAACCGTCTGCAGCTCCTCGGCCCGGCTGCCCAACGCCTCACGCGAGGCGGCGTTCAGTCGGAATTTCATGAGAGCCCAACTGATTGTTTCCAATACTCATCCAAATCGCAAGTATCGTCCTCGGCTGGCAAACGATACAGCCGAATATAAGCTCCCGAACATAAGCAGCGGTCCGTTGTGACCGAATCGATGCTGCGCGTGGGGTTTGACGACCTCTGTCCCGGAGTATCCGTATTAGAATATCCAGGTCAGCTGTAACACACCTTTCAGCTCAGAAGCTGAGAGAGAGCACGTCGTCGTTCGTTCGTCTAGACATGACGTATACCCTCTAATTGAATCTGTCCTGAGGTAACCCGTCTACCATTGGTCTCCTTGCTTAGATTGTGTGCTTTCCGATTTTCCGTCCCTTCCGGAGGATATCCGTTCTCAAGAGTGCGCTCGGAATAGATGGGAACCATGAGAACCATTCTCGAGACGAGAGTGCCAGCTGTGGAAATACCAACCGGTTGAGCCCGACCATCCCTTCGGCGACGGCATCGATACCACTATGCGGATCCACCCGTGTTGCACAGACCGCTACAGCTGCTCGGTCATCCTGTCGGCATTCCGTAGTGGCCACCGAGATGGCCCATCTCATCGGTTTCGATCAAGTCATCTGGATGGGACGATTGATTTTCTCCAAGGAGCACTTCGGAATGCCGTTCTCTTCAATCAATCGATGGTTGTCTTGCTCAACTCGAATATTTGATAGTTCATCATGTTCTTCCGGCCATAACATTCGGACTATACCGTGTATTTCCATCTGAGAAATTCGCCCGCCGCGACTTGGCTAAACAAAAAAAAAAGTGAGGAACGCCACTTTTCAACGTCTCGCACCAGCTTCATGGCCAAGTCATATGGCATCCATTCACGGGACTGTGAATGATCTAGCATGTGACCCCCCACAAAGCAGCCTGTTTATTTTTGTGTGAGCGTTTGTTTGTTCAAACGTACGTACGTTCTCCCGCTCGCCATACAGCCGACGGGGCTTCGTATGCAACGAAGGTAGTGAGAACGGTCAAAACGTGCGCGATTTATTGACAGCCGTCGTCGAGCTGTTACCGAAAGCAAGGCAAGCCGAGATATTCTTTTTCGACTCACCTTTTGGCGTTTTCAGCCGGACGCCGTTTTTAGGCCACGTACGTCGACGACGACTACGCCACCATCGCCGCTGCCACTGATAATCGTTCGTTCTTCGGAAGAGCGCAAAAATTCGATACAAAGTTCAGAGGTCAGCCGAAGGTGTCAGATTGGAGTTCCACGACTTTAATGGAATGAAATACACGGCCGAGACACCGTAGCACATTTACAGACGCCCGACTGAGTCCGAATCGAACGGTCAGGAGAGAATCACTGGCCGCAATAAAAAAAGGCATCGCCAGGGAAAACCGCCTCTCATAAACGACGCACCGGGTCGACGGCCTTCGAAGATCTCAACCCCTTCGTCGATCAGGACCTCCGGGTTCGGCTCTTCCCAAAATCTCAGGTCCTGGGAACGACGAAAATTCCCCAACACAAGCCGATGCCTCCAGGGGAAATTCACAGCACGTGCCGAGTTCTCAGAGCCGAAGACATTCAGCTGAAACCGATTCCGGCAGATTCCCTCCAAGATCTGACTAAGTACCACAGGATAGGAGGACCTGTGTCAAATGAAATACACTCGCCCAAGATACGGGCACTGTTTTCATTCATATGTGTGCGTGTATATACATGTATACTCATTTATCTCTTATGTACAATCATGCAAATAAAATACACACGTTCAAGTGTTTATCCTCGATTGATAGTTAAGACTCATTAAACGGAGAGGACTCGACGGGATGCGCAATCAGTTCCCTCTTTGCTCTCCTCATTTCCCGCCAATACCATGGGCATCGAGGAGTGGTCTACCTGCCAGGAATTCCGGGGGATGACTCTTTATCAATAGCTCCAATCAATGATGGAAATATTGCTCAGATCTTCATTGAGGCCAACAGATTAATCTCAGTGCAGGACCGTGGCTCCCATATCAGCGAGTCAGCCGACCAACGAGCAAAAGCACCGAACGACAGGCGAGCCGAAAGAACGACCCTGTGAACCCTGGCCTGTATCACCGTCGGCACAGAAATCCGTAGTGCATTCAAATGTCATCACCGATGTCCGTCAGCAAATAATTTTTATCCTCGCAAGCCGTTACCAGCTCGGCCGGCCGCGAGCTGTCCATCCTACCGTCGTCGACACGGCTCCGTTGCGCGACAAAAACTTCCCCCAGATCTCCGGCAACAACAAAACCGAGGAGGGAAATCATACCTCGCGAGAAGAGAGAGAAGCAAAACGGCGGAAAATGAGTCCGGTCACGCCTCACGACGAACACGAAACACAATTAGGAAGAGAAGCGGTCAATAAGTCGGACTTCATTGAGTGAGACTCACACCTGCATGACCTCAAAGACCGGAGCTCGCCTCCCACTCACCCTTTTTTCTCGGTTGGATTTCCGCGAAGCTCTTTGCTGACTCGACGTTCGTCCCCATCTCTCGCATTGGTTCACGCCCCGCGCGTATTTCCCGGGTCCCAGGAGAATCCAAAATAACCTCTATGAGTAGCTTCGTGGAGCGAATGGTATCACGTAGTGCTGTGGCCGTTATGAATTCGTCGAGCAATTTTCTAGGCAGAGGGCAAAACCGTCGTTGCCAGAGCTGTCGTTGGCTCGATCTTCTCCGCTCGAAATCGCCTGACCCGATGTCGAACTCTGTTCGTCACCGCTGTTTGCGCTCGTCGATGACGTCGTTGTCGATCCTGCCGAGGTTCGCGGGAGTAGGAGGATGCCGGAGTGACGCATTCCTAACATATCAGAGCATCGCAACCGAGCCTGGAGGCGAGCGACCGACGAACCCACCCACCCCCGTCATTCGTATCGTAACCCCCAATTAACGGCACCGTTTGTCCATCGGTCCATCGCTCTTCCTGAAGCTTTCGCGGCCGCCTGGTACCCCATCTGGGATTGGCTTCAAGGAATATCGGAGGATTTTGCTAATTCTCCAAGAGAGTAAGGCTCAACGGCGTCCCCTGAACTGATCCGGTTGGCGGGAGACCTGCCCCGGATTCCGTCGTTCCGGATCCCGGGCTCACAATCGAGAGGTTCGACCTCGCAACTGGAGGGAGAATTCTCGATCTGATATTCTCTGAAACCATTCGAGTTTTTCTCCTTGATTTTCGAGTTATATTCCAGTTCAATGCAGTGATGGCGCTCTGAAGTTTCTTGAATTCATCAATGGATCAGCTGCAACCAACACAAAGGAATGAATTGATGAATTCTATTCTCCGAGATTCTCGACTCAGTGAACCATTATCGAGCTTCGCTGATCGATTCCTGTTACGATTGATTTGGATACCCGATGCACTCCTGAGATTTTTTATGAATATGTTTCAAGTTCTCATGAACTTCTCGCACCCTATTCCTGTTGATACCCTCTCTGACGGGCCCTCTGAGAGTCGATGGATCGAGAGGTCTCCTGGAGGATTTCCCGGAGGATTCGGTCCGCACGTCGACGTCGCCTTGAACTGTCAGGTACCGAGGATTCCACTTTTTCCGTCTTCAAAAATGAGCATATCACACACGCAGACAGCGCCACTCCCTGGCACGTCATTAGACAAGCCACAGAAAAGGTCGTGACCCTCGCTCAACGTCGGCCAACGAGGGATTACAGCCAAAGGCGTGTGCGGGTACAGACCTAGCCGCCAGAAACCTGAACGTGCCTCGAGGATCTTCAAAACTCTCAACAGGGGTCTCGGAATCGAAGCAGCTTCGAGAGCCGGACGGCTAAACGGACCAACAAAAAATAAGATAGAGAGGGTTAGTTCTTGGGAGCGCCGGTGGAGGAGCACCGCTGTGCTCACAATCCTCACCCACGACTTCGGTGCGGGCGCCGATTTTGGCGGAAACAGACCAAGCCTACGACAAATTCATCGAATCCATCATCGGATAGCAGAACATGATCGACATGTTGACCAAAGCCCTCAGAAGACGGAGACAGAGTAGCGGGACACCTGGACGTCTCTGAAGTTTGCTGAGTTCGGTTCTGTTGACTCGGCGGCCCGAAACGACCGCTCTCCGACGCCACTCACCACTCGGAGAGCTGAACTCGCGAATTTCCCGTCGAGTTCGCGTTTCCGGGTCGGAGGAGATCCCCAGAAGCCTCAGAGCGGAACGAAGCCCTAATCCCGGACGCCATCGCAGCTTCATTGGAATCTCGACACGGGCGATTGAAAAAACGGCCGGATCGGGCTAACGAAAACGAAACTCGAAGAAGACTTCGATTGTCGTTTTCAGTCGTAACACTTCGTCACGCACACTTCGGTCGTAAACTTATACAACCGTTGTTTCTAGGAGCACCGGCAACATGCGCCATCGAGAGACGAGGACTAGCAGCCGAAGTCGAAGGACGGCGACCAATTAGTCGATCGGCGGATGAGGATGCAAGTGACAAACCGAGAAATTGTAAATCTGACGCGACGTTTGCCAGCGAGGTCCGTCGCTTGTTGTCGTCGGTCACGCACATGGAACATCTGCACGGGGCTGATTTACTAGCGGTCAGCACTGAGAGCGGACGGTTGAGCGCCGACGCTCGCTGACGAAAGAGAGAACGAACCTGTGAAGTCTCTCTGACGAAACTCGCGGGAGAGTCATCTTACTAGAGGCGAGCATCCACCGGGACGATGGTGAGCGATGAATCCTCGAACCGATTGAGTCGCCATGCCTACGGTTGGAGCGAGGATTCGCGAGTCCTAGCTCTGTCGTAGTGACGCTGTCACAAACGGGGGCTCGGAACAGGGGGCTCGAGCCCTCGGACGCGGTGGTTTCTTCGGTCCGAATTCTCTTCGGGCGTGAGCCGGAGAAGCACGCCCGAGAAGGCCGACGAAAATTGTAGACTTTCTTGCCGAGCCAAACAAACTCGGCTTTCTTCCAGATTGAATCCGTAACATCAAGCGGAAGATGCGAACCCGAGGCCAATCGACTGGACGTTCTGCTCTTTTCGGGTTATCCTCCGCTTTTATGATCGTCGTAAGGGGGTCTCCGTTCGCTGGGTTCAGTGGTCCCTCAGCGGCGGTCCGTCTCAGTTTCCCCGTCTCCGTTCCTCTCATCCTCCCCCTGGTTCTGTTGCCACAGCTAGAGTAAGTGGCCCGGCCGCGCTTCCCTCTCAGGTGGCTGCAAGCGAGGCTTTAGCTCCTCATGCTTTGAGGTAATCCCTGCAGCGCTGCTTCTAATTCCTGCCGTTTATGACCATTTAACAAGAGTCTTTATCCTCAAGGAGCTGCTGCTAGCGGCGGCGGTCTTATTTTTCTTACTGTTCTTCCCGTTCTCCTGAAATTCGTTCACTTCCTCTTGCTCGCCTTCGTTCTTCTCCCTAAAATCCCTCCCGCCATCTTTCCCCCGACTTAAGCCCGCAGTGTCTTGCAGTGGCAATTGAAACGACAATCCAAAAGACTTTCTCTCTTTTCGAGAGACATACTGTCCTCCACTCGTGTCATTCAGGTGTTGGCCGGAGAAACTGTTGCTGCTCCCGCTTGGAAATCGATGGCCTGCTGTCAGGTATAAGCGCAGGCCGAACGAGTGGAGTAACGTTTTGTTCAACTGCCAAGACGGAAATCCCCACTCCACCTTCCATTGTTTCAAGGACGAGTTTGAACCTGCGTTTCGAGAAAAGATCACGGGAGTTTCCCCCGAAAGCGGTTTCCGTGAAGTTAGTTTGCTACACTTCCACGGATCGCGGCGTGACCGAGAAACTTTTCTTAGCTCATGAGATCTCTCACGAACCGCTTTCCCGACAAGAAACCGAGCCGGGAGTCGAGGATATCTCGGCCCTGAAGCAGAGAAGCTACCCTACAAGAAATATCCCAGCAGGATCACTTTCGTACGCCGTCTCGATCTGTGACACTTCCTCCGGTCGGAGGGCGCTCCGCACATCCGGTTCCCATAGAACGGAGTGATGGTGACGAATAGTAGCGAGTCAGGAGGAGCGACAATCAGAGCGCTTTTTCTCCCTGAGAGTCCAACTCCAAAGAAGCAGGAATTCATCATTCGACGTTCGCCCGGTCCGAGCGGGCGGCTTTGGCAGATCGTTGAGTGGACGACGGCGTGGTGACGCGACGCCGACCATCCGCCGTCGCCGCCGTCGTCGTCGTCTTCAGCCACAATACGTAATGATGACGGATAGGTATACACAGAAAGAAAAACAGAGGGAGAGAGCGAAAATGGAGAAGCCCCCGGTGGATAGAAATCAGACGAACGCGCCAACAGATTCACAGAGTGACGCATAGACCGAATAGTGGTCGCAGCGATGAAAGCGCCGATACGTGGTGGGTCTCAGAAGACGGGACGTTGTCATTTAGAAATGAAATTGTATTTGTCCTGACGAGCGTCCAGATTACTTCGCCGTCGGCTGGCTTCGGCGGGGCGAGCCCCATGCTCAAGACGCCCCGAACGCGCTACCTTCGGCTTTCGAGAACCTCAACCTCCGTGAGCTTGCGCATGACTGACGACCACACTTGCGCAATTGGGTAGAGAGCTGCGAGTGGTTTCGGATTCGATTTCGCGCGGATTCCGTGAAGAACTTCTGAGACACTTTCGGCGCTTCGCTTTGTCCGGGCTTCGTTTCCGTTGAGGTCGTCGTGGTGGCGAACTTGTTCGACTCGGACAACTCTGCCGGCACTTCTGTGGTTTCGGCTCGCTGCCGCTGTGGCTACTGTTGTCGACGCCGCCACCGTCGGTGAGGACAATTGCTGTCGTTGCTTGAAAACTAAAGTTGCTGCTTCAGGGAAACATTTGGTTACTTTGCTGTTCTCGGCTTGCCCAGTGGACCTGCGGAGCGATGACTGGATGGCGGTCCGGTTGGATTCGTCGACTGAATTGTCGGCGGCAACTGTAATTTTGTTTGGAGCCCTCAATTTTTCTTTCGGTCCGCGCTGTCTCAAAGTGAGAAGAGGCTATTCATGATTCGAAAGCGCTACAGCGATATCAAACGACAAGTGCAAAACAAACTTCGTCAGAGTCCTCTTCCCCACGGCCCGAATCGTTGTCAGTGTCCGCGGCCGAACGCTCTCATCTAATTTTCGCAGTTTCTCGGCATCGAAGCGACCGCTCACTTGGAACCACGTCGACGCTCGCAAACGCGATTTGGCTCAACGGCCTTCCCTGCACGATGTACCGGAATACGAGGGCTCGCGTGTATGAGTACGTAGGAGCAGGTAGGAGTGCGCGTGCAATACACGCGGCGTATACTACGACGACGACGACCCAGAAGTGGCTTCGGTGTCATAGGTTCTGATAGAAGCTCGGTGTAGCCACGCCCAAAACGTGAGATGCTTTAATTGCCGTCAGTTACCCTCGATCGGGCTGCATGGGGTGTTCGAGCACGATGCCAAGCCCCTATCAGGCTAATGTACCCTGCCGGGTATGTTCACTGGCCAGGTTGGTCGGGCAGAGGTTGGTGAGCACACTCGTTCACTCGACCTTCGCCATCATTTACAATCACGGGATGCACAACCGGCGTCCACAGTTTTTTCCGCGGGGGTTGGGGGAGGGGTGGAGGAGGGCGAGAATTGGCACCATCGAGGACGAACACTTTCCGAGAGAAAAACTGCGCTGACCGGAAGATGGAGCTTGCGCGTGGGTCGACCGAACACGGAAGAAGCCTTGTTTTTTTTTGTGATTTCAGAACGAGGGACGAGAGACCTCTAACAAGCTCTATGAATCAAGCCGGATCGACCTTGGGACGACCAGATGAGATTTACGCCCGTGCATGACGTCTACACGACTTTGTTTTATGGCCGCGATTTCGAACCCCTGCCCCTCACTCGCGGTCGAGCCCACGTCGGAGACCGCTTCCTGATGACGCTGCATTCTACTGCATCCCGGGCAGGTGGCAACCAAATACAAACAGCCGACCGCGATCCGAAAAGGATGCGCTATCGAAGTACAAACGGATAGTCAAGGATGACTGGGCGGCCATTCCGGAAACGGGGCGAAGTGACTATTCGCGGTCGTTTCGATAAGTGATCACAAAGCGTCGGAGGAGAGTATCGTCGAAGTGAATGAGGCGTACCGCACGGCCTTCAGTTGCGCGCCGAAAGAGTGCCGCGTGCGCACGCACATTCGGTGGCTCCTTGTACAAGTGGTACCCTTCCAGCTATAACCAGGCTGTAATTATATCGAGATTGTTCGCGATTGCCTGCGATAAGGTTATTTATTATAATGAAGCGTGCGAGCGAGCAAGGAGAAAAAGTTTCACTTGCAGGGGAGCACCTATCGGACCGACCAGCGAGTCTCTCAACCGTCTTGCGAAAAGCTTGTTCGCCCGGCTGCAGCAGCACGTACGCCTTCCGCGTCTGATTTACGACGATACCAAGGAACCTATCTAGATATGCTAATGTGAATTGAGGTCGTTGCTGAACTCAACAGTCGAGAACATGAATTCCCTCCCACGACTACGAACGGCGAACTCTCCGAATGCCCTCGGCCCGTCCGTTCCTCCAACCGCCCAAACCCCCCTTCCGCCAAACCCAGGGGACGCAGAAAAATGTAGGAAGTAAGAGATGGGGGAAGTTGATGTGACCAGCGGAGCGGAAAACTCCGCGAGAGACACTGGTTGTGTTGAAAGACATTTGTACTGGAATCACGTCGGCGTCGGCTCATTTTCGCGGAGTCGTACAATGCCTGCAATAGTTAACGAGAGAGCTGTTGACCACAATGGCTGCTTGCAGCTCTATCCAACTGCCGGGCCGGCCTTCTCCCCGCCTCGCAAACGGCCAGTGGTCAAGGGCTCAAGAGACTCGGACGCAGAAAGAGTACCATAGTTCACAAGTCCTGAGGGCTCCTAGCGAGGCGAGCTCGCTGACTGACTAACTGCCCGCCCGCCCGCCCGCTTGTCTGACTCCCTAGCAAGCAGGCCGTGCCGTAAATGAGCGAAAGTTGCTCCAACAAGCCCCAGAACGAGGGGCAGGGACTCCTAATGACTCCCCTGGGCCACCAGGGCGACCAGATCTGTGCGAAAACACTCACATTGATGCTCGCCCTCCGTAGCGGGCGATGCCGGGAACTGTGCGAGAACTACTCGTTGTGACCAGCTCAGAAAGTACAGAACTGTCAGCATCCGTTTCCTCCGGTGATCGAGCCTCAAGCGCAGCTTCCTATCGGATCGTCGGACGGCGGCCTCGATACGAACATAATCTACAGGAACCGAGTTTCGTTCTTCGTCAACATCATCAATGGAACCAAGCGGTTGAAACGGGACCAGGTCCAGTTTTCAACGACCCCAACTCCGGGACAATGATCCTGAGGGTCTGTCGAACGAGCGGGAGCCTCGTTCAAGCCTCAGACTGAAACTTGATCCTGACGTCTGCTTCGTTCGAGGAATCTCGAGATGCTGCTAATTGTCCGCACCGAGCGTAGTGATGTCGACGACGACCGAGGCGCCCAGAGCTGCAGAAGAGGAGTTTGGAGGTTGGGTAAATTTTTAATCAGCAATCCGGAGAGTTTCCTGTGTTCCATTAAAAAAGGCAAAAAAAAAGGACGCTGCGACAAGAAATTTCAGGGTGGTGTGACTTTGTAATAAGAGGACCGAAGTGAGAGAACGGCCCAGGACTCCTGACGCTTCCGTTGTGACAACTCAATCAGGACAGGATCGCGAGCACTCGGGGTCGTTTATGGGAGAGCGAACGGAATGCAGAGAAACTCGCTATGGCGGCTCTAGCGACCAAACGAATCCGGAGCGGAATCATTTCCGTTGTCGGTGCGGACAGGAGCCATAGAGGAACGAGATGAAATGAGAAGCATTCGATGGTTGGCGCAAGTGGCCACAGAACGAGTTCAGGATCTTGTTTTCGCTGGAGTGACGCGGCTCCGATGAGGTGTGATTATTCCACCTACAGCGCATCACCCAGTGCCAGAGCGGAGAAATCGCGTTCGATATTATAGTCCACGAAGATGGACTGGTCAGATCGTGGCCGCCCATGGAGCCGCGTAGACCTGAACCGATTGGCACACTAGCGCGCGGTTCAGCAACGGCGGATGTCTCAGCGGACTCCCGCGAACCCTCGCCTCCGTGGGGCCTGGTACAGCTATTGGACACGAATTGTGGGCTCCTTGTCAACCGGTGACAGATTTGCAGAAGGTCTGGATCGATGACCTTCCGCTCTTGACCGCTCGACTCTCTTTCGCAGCTTTGGCTCGATGCTTGATGCGCGGAGTGCACAGAGTTACCGCTCTGTTGAATTGGAATGAATATCTCATGCAGCGTCGAGAGCACCGGATATTCCTCTCGGAGTGTTTGGGCAGCTCGCAGATGACGTCATTTAGTACAAGTTTCAGGGCGCTCCCCCGCGGAATCTCCCCGCGCTGCGTGATTGCACACGCAGCACGCAGAACGTGCGCCGGGGCTGCTTAGCATAGCGATTAACAGCCGCGAGCTCGGGCGAAAGCACGGGCCGACTTCAAGTCTTTTTGCTCCTGCCGCTCGACGTATCACGTTAAAACGAGTTTGGGTGTATAATTAGAGCAACATGGAGCCAGCCTGGAGCCCTCTCGCGAAGCACCCCAAAGTATTGAGTGAGAGAGCAGCACATGGAACCCACATACAGCAGCGTTTTGCTGTCGCTCGAGATACTTACAATATAAGAAGGCCTAGTTCGGCGGTTCCAGCTGGTAGAACCATTACGCCGACAACGGCGACAACGGGAGATCACATAAGCTTCCCTCAACCGAATACAATAGCTCCGAGAGACACAAATCACGCAGCCGTCTCAAATGCGACAGCGTTTCAGGCGTGAAGAGAACCTCTCTCGGAGAGACTTTTCCAAAGAGTAGCTCCAGTTTGGAGCGCGCAGGCCAGTTTGGGCATGTTCGTACAGGTTCCAACTGCATCCACGTCATCGCCACCACAGCCCATCTGCTTCGTGGTGTTCCACTCCGGGAAAACTAGTGGACTTGGAACTGTTTTTAGCGTGTTTCTCAAGTGGCCACGGTAGCGTTGGAGTCAGGTTTGGTCAGTTGTGCTCGATGAATTACGCCGGTGAGCGTCTTGCGCGGGATTCGGATAGCAGTGGACGGGCTCTCTTACGAACTCTCGGAAGTCGTGAACTCATTTTTCGAGACGAGAAGCCCCTTCCAGGACGAAGAACTTCCGTCGCCGACTGATCATTCACTTGGGGCGCGTTTCGGCTGCTCGCAGAGAGGCAGACAATCTTGCAGAAAGATTCATCGAGCCACTTTTGGTCTAAATCTCTCCCCAGTCGAACAGGAGCATGAACCGGGGGCTGGGCATCTAGACTTGGAAACGGGAAGCAGGGAAAAGCAGAGCGGGGCGAATTTGTTCACCGGGAAAAGGCTTAAGGGAATCTTCAAGTGCTTCAGAAGCGGAAATAACAACAGCGGAAACGTACGAAGAATGGAACGGGAAGCTTCAGCGGCAGCTTCCATATTTTCCAAAATCCACGACGAAGCTATTAAAGACTTTGGGAGGAAACGAGAATGGAGCAGACGAATGAGCGAGGAGAGGAGAACAAAAGAGAAGAACGTCCGAAAACGGGCGGAAGAAAACACTCCGGAAAGGACGGCAGTGTCGGCCCCCTGCTCCACGCAGAAGATAAGGTGGGGCCGTGAAGGTTTCTCTCAAATCCTCTACACAGTCCTCTTCGAAAACTCTCTCACTTACGCTTCCCCTCACTAACGTGCTCCCGCGCCTCCTTATTCCGCCATTTATTCGAGTTTCTTTCCACCAACTCAGCACCGAACTGAAGCGAGGGGAATTTCGGAATCTCCGTCGACGACGCAGACTCGGAAAACTCATTGAGGAAGAACAGGAGCATCCGGACCTTGTTGGAGCGCAAAAAGAAGGTTCATTCCCGGAAAACGTTTTGGTTGTCCAAAACGCCAACAGCTCCACTCGAGGATTACGAAAGACAGCGAATTCTAGCGGAGATTTTGGAGAAGAGCGAAAGAAGCGCGATTCAGAACGAATGATGATTATCTCGGGGGAAAATATAGCCGCGATGGTGGAAGCCCATGTTGAGCTCCTATAGTTTTCAATGACCTGGAACTTTTGAGCTGAGAGGTTAAGCTCTGTTGTAGCTCCGCAGCGGCGAACAGAATTTTCGCTCCACGATTTCTTTTTTTTCCTTGCTTTTTCTTCTTTCATGAAACCGGCCGCCCGTCCGTCAATCCATCCATCCGTACCCTCTCATTCTTCTAGCTCCTTTCAGCTCCAGACAATCTATTGGTCATCGTATCCATTCATCAAGCGATCCGCGAAGCATTCACGTGAGATGACATGTTGGAAGGCAACAGAGAAGACCCACCGCCGACTCCAGCAACTAGCAAAGCCGCGGAAGCGTCTTAAATCAATTCACACTTGTGCAACGGCCCTGGCTGTCGTCTCGCGGCCTTCGGTCTGCCCGTAATAATAATCTGTGATGCCTCTTGCTCCGCGTATGTTGTGTACAGGCGCCGCATTCAGGTCTTGGATGCGAACAGGGTACCAAAACAGAGCCCGTTGCGGCCGATGAAAACCTCAAGGTTCCAGACTCTTTGGGCGGCCCATTCCAGCTGCTGGATAGCGCATCACAAAAAGGACAAATCCTTCCTCCGTCGACCGGTGCGTCGCGATCGGACCGATCGGGAGCATCCGCTGTATTTCCTGAACGTATCCCACTTGGAAGCTTTCCGACAATGGAGGATATCGAATGAGAAGTTTCACGGTTCGGACCGTATTGTGTTCGGACAGAACTGAAACGGAGCGAAGAGTTTCACATCGGAAGCTTTCGATGAATCATCACGGTGCCAGAAGCTGCTGGGAGCAGCGACTAACTCCACTACCGCCGGCTCTTCCCATCATTTCAAAGGAGTTCTGACGATGTGATGACACTAATCCGGCTCTAGTTTGTATGATGATAGGCCCGTGGTCGTGTAGGCGGTCGATGGCAGCTTCGGCTGATGCGTGTCTCGCGAGGAGCTTCCTGCGCGTCGATCAGATCAATTCGGCGTGACAATTGTTTCAAGTGAAGATTAAGGGTGATGATCTTCGAGCATCGGTTTCCAGCGAAACGTGATCGGGGGATTCTTCAGAGCTCCAGTTACCCTGTGGCAGCTATTCTGGTTCCGAGATCTTAAGACGAGGTCAACGCCGGCGATTGAGCAGGATACGAAAACGCCGGGTTCTGACTCGTGTAGCGAAAGAAAGTGAGCCTGAACAAAAGTGAAGTTGATGACAGCACAGACTCGACTAATTCGAATGCGTGATCCCTGACTGCCTTGAGGGCTCGTGGAGAATGGTGATCCGACATCCGTAACCTGGAATTAAACGTTGCAGCTTTCGCTCCCCTCCCACAATCATCGTCGAACGACAGCGCGTTGACGTCGCGGGCGTTGCTGCACGAAACCACGGCTGCCAAATGACACAACCTGTTTCGCGAAGACGATCATCCCATCGGACTGTGCTTCATTATGACCGAGACTTTAATGAACGATTGACACACTCTACGATCGAGAGCTCCGGTTGAAGCCGCAGCCGGTGTTTCCGGAAGAAACGTTCCAGGTCGCCGTCTGGTACGGGATTCTGGGCAAGAGGATGCTGCTTCGATCCTAGAGAGGGCAGACGATATGAGAGAGAAAAACGAACGAGAAATGAGCCAATGGTCGAATGAGGAGCTCGACGATGAGAACGTTGCCTGTGATGATAGCCGAGCGGTCCCCGCCCGCTCGTCCACCCGCCCGCGCGACCCGTTGTCAACAAATCTGTCACTCATCTTGGTGAGTCGGCGATGAAAAAAGAGAAAAATGGAAGAAACTTCGGGAATCGGAAGGGCAGAGCCGGAAACAGTTCTGCGGAACTTGGCTTCCACACAGAGTTTCGCTTCCTCGTTCCTAAGCCCGGCAGGTCCGCCAGTTTTCGATCATGGGCGAAACCTGCTGCTCGGTCGTGATGCTCATGAGTTAGTTTTTGCGCTTTCTGAGTCTCTAAATTGGAAATTTTTCCGAAGCCGTCCATCTGCTCGGGAACGGGGCTCCGTCACGGCCCCACGAATAAATTCATCAGAGAGAAAAATTAGAGGAGACCATGCGTGTTCGCCTCGCCGAGCAATATTGGATCATATTGGAGTAGACACAAACGAAAGGATATCATCCGTCGGATTGTCAATCTTGCTTAGCCGGCTGTTGAAGATTGCCAGTCGGTTTATTAATCGACGATACACTCTCGTAACTCCCATTTCTTCCTCTCATTTTCCCCGACTGTTCGGCGATGTCATCGATATAAACAAGCGGTGTTCCTCGAGAGACCGAGAGGGACGGACACTCGAACCACCACGCGCTTGCGTGCAGGAAACGAAGCAACCCACGTAATTAAAAGTGTTCGACGAAGCCATGGATAGTTTGTCAACATCAACGACGACTTTTAGGACATCAACCGAGGAGGAACAGTCCCTCGGTGGCTGTAGTTGGCAGCAACAACGAGAACAAGACCACTCGTTCGGCATCGTCTCGAGTAAACAGAACGGTACTCGGAAACGATTTCAGTAATTTCGGATGACGATTCCCTTGCCTCCTGATTGGCTTGTTTGCTGCTGTCTGAGAGATGACAATATCCCGAACTCTTCGCTTACGAGGGCTTTTTCGGGTTCCTGGCAAGATGTATCGCCTCATCAGCTCTCTCGGGGGAGTCTAAGCTAATCGGAGACGATGAAAGCTCTCGAGATCATGTCACGAGTCGAGTCCGGTGTTCATGAAGTCTTTCGACGACAATGCTTTCGGTGCAAGCGCCGTCTTAGCTGTAGAGGTTCGCTTGATGGCCCCACGGTCCGGACGGCCCCACGAGGTATGTTGCCCAGCTCAATGAACTCCATTTTCGCGATGCAATCAGGAGCTGAGGATGAGAACGAGAGCGTTCCCCATTATCTAGAGGACGAGGACCCACTGATCCTTCTCGAAGCCAGGAGGTGTTTCCCGGGAGGGTAGGGGAGGAACGCGCTCGCGATTGACGTTCCTGGACCCGGGGATTTGCGTCCCATCTGGGGGTCCAAGCGACCGTCAGGTCAGAAAAGTTGCTCGTGTCTCCAACTGCCGAGTTCGGCTGCTCGTAGACGGTGGGAAAGAATTCAGAGAGGTTCAGACGGAAACTCCAATATCTGTATTTAATAAAAATAGTGGCGACCGGGCGGAGGAGATGGCAGGCGGGGGAACGGCGAGCAAATCCAAAACTGGCTTCAAACTCGGTCGATACCTAATAACGCGGAAAATGGGAGGAACTTGGGAGACGATAATCGGGGGACGGGGAGGGAGAGAGAGAGAGAGCACGGAAACACCAAGACGCCAAAAAAATGTATTCGGAGCTTGGTCGACGCAGATCCCCGACCGGCGGCTCTTTCCAACGCTAGGCTTCAGTTTTGAGTCTGATTGTCGATAAGGCGAGTCTTCATCGATTCTGAATGCTGTATCGCGCCCGCAGACGACAATCTGGAGGAACTGAGTAGGAACCGGAGCTGCAGAGGAGAGAGAGAAGAGGAGAAAATCGATTCAAGTCATTCAGGAAATTCATCGCCCCGTCCGGGAACGGACCGCGGAGGAATCTAATGATGTCACGATGAATCTTCCGCTGCGAAACATCAAATCGATGATGTTTCGGGTGATGGAGGTGAGTTCAACGATAAGAATAGACTACGACGATTCCCGAAACGATACCACTGATGATGACAACCGCGATAGAAGTGCCCGATGATGAACAGAACTGATCGTGAATTTTGAACCGTCAGCGATCGCCAATAGTTTCTTCTGTTTATCGAAGTCTTCGGATCTTTTGAGTTCGCGACATCGCACTTGAGCTACGACCAAACCCATCGGGCCAGCTTCGTGGAGCTTCACCCGGCGTTTTCTCCTCCCCTCCCCCATAGCGTTCCGCCCCTTTCGCGATTCCCCCATCTTGGTTTCCCTTCAACCGACTCCCCCGTTGTGTATTCCCGTTTCCGTTTCCCTCCCCGTCCCAACCGGCTTCCCCGGTCTCAATCATCCGCTATTTATCTATCAATCCATCTATCTACCCCGGACGAGCGTTCTTTTCCATAACTCTGAAAACTCACGCGATCCGGGTGGGGTGGCGTGGAGCTTGCATTGAAAAAAGAGCCATGGAGGGAACGGAGGGGCCGAGTAGAAAAGGCAGCGAATCGAACGAACAACGGAAACGGAGAAACTGCTCCAGGGAATCCGATCTTCATTGTTGCGCATGAGAGTCCAAAGGAAACGACAACGGCGGTGACGATGGCGTCAATGAAAGACCCTCGCTCCCACTGTACCTAGCTCTCGTTTCGAGCGAGGCTGGGGTTTTCTTTTCGAGAGTTGGATCGAAGTTGGGGAGCTGTGGAGTGCGATCCCGTAGTTCCTGGTTCCCGAAGTTCATGCGCGCTCGTGCACCCTGGGAGCGGGCGCTGGAAGAAGTACAACAACCACAACGGTCGAAGCTCGGGCTAATAGTCTACAGGACGGGCAGACGAGAAAAATTGCCCATCTTGAACCTAATAAATAGTTCAAGGAAGAAACGACAACGCTGTTCAACCACTTCACGCTAAAGAGGGCTTTATTTTTTGCTAAGTGGCCCAAAATTAAACCACTTATGGGGCTACCGTCTCAAGCTGCCGTCTCGATTCCTCTCTTTCGCTCTCTCTCCGGGTCGACTTATTTTTCGCGTACGTGTTTTGTCGTTGACGTCCTCTGTCGTCGTGGTTACGGATCCTGCACCCCGCTATCGATACGGCGAGCAGCCGGCCGGCGTCAATGAATACGCGCATATCTCTAAGATTGATCTCACTCATGCCCCTCCACCTAACAGGCTGGCGACCCGCTTGGGCTACTGACGCTCCGTTGGGTCATGTGATCGAGCTCTCAGCCGCAACGATCAGGATGATACACTTTTCGATCAGAGAGATTCTGAATCGCGTGTAACCATCACGTAGCCGAGGAGCCGAAGCCATCGCTGACCAACCGTGTTTTGTAGAAAAAAGAGAATCGGAGGAGAATCGGGAAAGAGCTCGAGCAGCTATTCGGAGGAAATTCCGATCTGGTAGTCTCACCCTAGTCGCATGATCATGCACCGATCAAAATCTCTGAGAGGAAAACACACTCCCCTCTCCTGACCACCCGTTGAAAAAATGCCGGGCCTTGGATCAGAGCCCGGATGACCGATCCCGTCCGTCATGTCTTTTTACAACAACCGTCGGAGGAACTCAACTCAGTCTTTTCTTCGGGTAACGAGGCGTTCGATCAGAAATCGCACCACGAGTCTACTCGGAAAAACAACTCTTCCGAATTTCAGCAGGAGCGAGAGACTCGTTTCAGGAATTTTCCGCTTCCGAACAATCGACAGCACTGAACAGTCCGACGACACTGCCGTTGGTCACCAAGACCGGTCATTTGAAACCAGAGGGCTTTCCGAGAAGAAACTCTGCTTCTAACCCCTCATTAAATCTGTGGATGTGGAACAAAATGAGTTCTGCCGGAGCCGATCTGCTGTTGCCGCCGACCCGCCACCCGCCCCACCGGGCAACAAACGAACGACGAACAAAAATTGCCGCAGCGCATCAGACGATAGCGCTTTGTCTTCTTCGTTTCCTTTTTTTTTTGTTGTTATTTCTGTCGTTACTCCCGTGAGCGTTCGTCCAACGATCCGGCGTGTTACCCTTCCATCGTCCTTTGCCGTCCCTCATGGGTCCCCATCGGTTCGTGAGGCCGTTTGTATATTTTTCAATCTATTCCATTACGATTCGGCCTCACCGGATGATCGAGTCTTCGTTCGCCTTCTTGAATTCACTGGAGTCGATTTCATTCCGCCGGAAAATTTCTCTTCGTGCGATAATGCTCTGTCCATCCATCTGCTCGGCGAGACGCGGATTGTGTGACGTCGACGCTCGCACGAAATTTCCTGCTGCTTCCGAATTCGGACCATTCAGCGAACTGCATGCGGCATTTTCTCTGTTTTTCCTTCCGATTTCTCCCCCGAAATTTTTCCCCCGATTCGCAGGCAAAGTGGAGAATGACACTCGGATACGCGGCTCGAAAAGCCTGATAGTACGAAGCGTTGTGGAGATCATTTCTGGAAGCTCTTGGAAGCTTCAAGTAACGGAATATTGAACTAACGATCCTCGGCGATGCAATACGGGCGGAGAACGAGTGCACGTTCCCGTAACATTCTCGCTCGTGCATTTGAGAAGCGTTGTGATCATAAACTCTCTGACGGATGCCTGAAGAGAGTCGGCTCCGAGTATCCGCTATTCGAACCGCTCTGTTCGGAGCGAGCTGTCGACATGCAATTTTTCCTATTTCCTTTCCAGAACTAATCACGTCGTGTGTTGTGGAGTAGCCAGCCATTTGCTCCCTCCGCAATTATTTGAATTGGACGCAAATCAGAAATATTTATGTTTGTGTGAGAGCGAACATTTCTTTCCGTCTTGCTGAGTGTGTGTGCCCGTGAGCCTTTCCATTTCGATGCCTGCACGTATTTATCCTTTACAGATGAAGCAATTAGCAACCGATGGTTCAGCGCACGACGATCGCGAGTACGAGGCTCGGCTGCTCTGGAACTTCTGGCGATCTGATCGGCTCATTGAATTCCGGACTCTGACTCCTTCCTTCCCGGACCTATACCATCTTTATCGAGAAACTCCGCAACCAGAGAAACTTCAGCTTGAACTCACAGACCACGACCATGTCGAGCACGAACGCTGATGACCATGTGTCGAATCCCGACGATTCCGTTTACTCCAATGGATATGACGATTGCACCAAGGGAGCTTGGGCCAATCGGGTATCAGCATCCATCCAATGAAACAATTGGGTTCAGAGGTTAATTCAGCGAAGAATGTCTATTATAGATCGCATATAAAGTATCCGATTGCGATTGGAGGAGAGATTCGAAGTGTCACCAGTTAAATTATGAAATGTAGTCACAAATGGAGAAGAATCAAACAAACCGCACGCAGCGAGTGCTCATTGAAAGTTTAGCCTCGTTTCCAAGAGCGATGTATAATTGACTTCACTACTAAACTCGAGCGATGTTTCGGCTTCTGGAAAAATTCATCGTTGACCTCCGACCGGGGAATCCGCTATTTGAGTTTCTAGAGTCCGCTACGACGAAAATTCGTTGGAAAAAAGTTTCACGCAGCCATTTGATGTCCGTTACGATGGGTTCTAGACCTTGTGGATCTTTCGATCCGGTTGTCGGTCCGCGGGTGAAGGCACCGATGCTGTGCCTGACTACCAGCATGATAGCTCCGCGTACGATGCAGTTGGATTAGTCAACGTTCGCTCGTTTGTTCGAATTGAACTGAATAGAAAATAGAATCAAGCCAAACGACTCCGGGACACGGTAGCCGGCGAATGAGTGGAACGGTAAATAACTACTCCGATGTTCAATAATGAAGGCGGAGGCGATTGAAAACGAATTTCTGCGAATATTTGCCGCTGCACGACGTAGCCGCGGCGCTAAGCAAACAACGAACTGTTTGTGAGTCTTCGTTGCCCTACCGAGCGGCTTCGTTTCTGAGTGACAGATCTTCCGAGTTGCGATACCACGGGATACCTGACAGCCCGACCCTCAGTGGCGAGGGCCGCACGACAAACAACGAGGCAACAAGCTGGCCGTCTTCGCGTGTTCCGAGATACCCTTTCAGCCATCTGTTTGTTTGTATCCGCCAGCCACAAGCTCGAAGATCAACGACAACGAATGAAAACTGGGAACAAAGTGTGTGTTGTTATGCTGCGGTCATGCCAACAAACAACGTGGGCTCGAGACCCAATGTGGGTTAATGAACATCTGACTGACGGACGGAAAGACGGCTCACGCGCTCTTGCCTTTTCTGTTCTCCTTCTGTTGTCGCGGCTTTCCTGCGGGGCTCCGAGTTGCACGCGAGCTTTATCCCTCCAGTTGAATATTCCCGAATCAATGTCACGCCGAGTCCCATCTCCCCGAAGCGCTGAATCAGAAACTGGATTTCCATCCAAAGAATCGGGAGAAATCTCAACTCGATTCCGGATTCCTACGGATTCTCACTATGGAGCTCCAGGATATTTGAGAATACGTCGCCCAAGTGCTCCGATCTGATCCTGGGCACAGTTCGTAATATTCGCAGCGTGCCATGGATATTTGTCCTCTTGCGGCGGCTGAGCCAATCTTCAAGCACATGCCGACGCCAAGAACCCCACGGGAGTTGCGGCTCGGCGAGGGTCGAAGGTCACTTGAGGTCCAAATGAAGTCCATTACGTATAACTCGCCTTCGTTATACATGAACCTAACTCTCTCCTTCTTCTCTTTGTCTGTTCCCTGTCTACTACGGTTGCTGCTCTGCAAGCTGCGGAGGCGCCCAGTGGACAGGACAGCGATCTGGAGCCCCCGCCATCTTGGTGCGATGATTTCCTCATCGCCTTTTTTTTTCATTTCTTTCGCCCCCTAAATATTGCGACGCCGACTCGAGCTGCGAAATCCAGTTTCTGATTTCTCACCTCGGCTCTCCCGGTTCTGCCCGAAGGCTCCTTCTAGAATACGGCCGCACGCGGCGGGCTACCGCGGCCGCGGTGAAAAACGATTTACCGGGTGTTCGTCGTGTGAAAACGAAATCAAAGGAATGGATTGAAGATTGTCCCATTGGTGCCAAAGGTCAGCCGAGCCACATGTTGGAAATAACGAGGAAAAACTTTGTCGCGCTGGTAGATAACGACACCCGAAAAGACGAGGGCTGCATGGAGAAAAAAAGGAACGAGGTTGGTATGATGCCGGTTCCTTCGACATTCGACAAAACCTCGCAATAACCCTGATGTCGACGTTGACGTTCTGGACTCTTGCAGCATGAGATATTGAGAATCAATGAGAGAACGATATTAGATATCGTGTGATTTCGATGAAGTTCAAGAAGGCGCTCTCGACAAGGCGTACGGGAATTGGACACGCTGGAAATTTCAGAAACGGGGAATCGGGAAAAATGTCACAGAACGCAAACGGACAGGATTTCAAGGAGATCTGTGGTCTATTCCGACGAGAGAAAAAAGGGGAGAATGAGGGAATGAGACGAGCAAACTGGCCTGTTTGAAAAGAAGCCGCGGAACGATGCAGGGCAGAGGAGGAAATATCGAAGCAGTTGGATATGGCTGGAATAGATTGGTTGATTGAATGCGATAACTATCATCAAACTTCCCTCTCCCCTCAATCTCATGAACTTGGGGAATCAGAGAGCGAAGTTTTCCAGCGCGGAAAGAATCACATCAAAGGGATGACAGAAACGATGCCATAGCCAAGCGTGTTGCAAACGGAAGACGCTGCGTAATGTAAACATCGAGTTTTGTTGTTGCGTCTTCGGCTTGGCGTCGATTGCCGAGCCGTAGTCTATCCTCCTTCGGGATTCGTTTGCGCTCACTTCAATTTTTCCCCTGCATAGAGCGCTGGGTGTCGGCGTCCGTGTGTGACTATCGTATGGTTTCAATGTCCGAGAGGTTGTATCTATTTTTTGTCGTTATTCTTGACGTCATTGTGGCCTGTCGAAACAGACGGTTTGGAAAGACAACGGGAGGCAGAGGGGAAACGACGGCTACGCCAGAGGGAAAAACCCGTAGCGTCCAAAGTTGCTCTTGTGGCTCCCGACGGATGGTCAACAATTTTCGTTTTCGCTTCGAATATCGTGGCTAGCGCTCGTCCGGCGCGCAGGCTGCCTCTCAGATAGCCAAATGTATTATGAAGGGATGAATTGAATGAAAGAAATGAGAAGAAAAAAGTCAACGGTGAGTGCTGCACGAATATACCCTCCCGACGGAAGAGTTCCGTGGCGTGGTAGTGGGAAAAGAAGACGATGAAACCACCGAAGTTCTCGTGTTGCGACCCGGGGATGATTCTGCCTCATCGCCGTGACAGCCGGCGCTGGAGTTTGGAGAACGACACGACGGTCTATTCTTGCTGTTCACCCTTTCTTTCCCTCGTTTTTCTGAGGAGCCGAGGTGAGCGAATGGACTTTTCAAGAGCTGCAGGCCTTGGATTGACCACTGATGTGACCGCCGAAACTTTCGGAAATACGGAGAGGGGAAATCCTAGAAGAAAAACTCACTTCAAATGGACGTCGTTCCGTTGCTGACGAATTGTTAAACAAAACTCTGGATTCGTGGAGGCTCTGAAGTGAGGTCCGCAGGCCATCATCCGAAAAGTCAAAAACGGCTCGGAACATTGGGAAGCTGACTCGAAAAGCCCGGACTCATTTCAGATGTCGACGAATCGATACGTTACCTGAGCTTGAAGTGATCGACCTTCGAACGATCTATCTTTACGACCGTTCGTCGATTCATCCATCCATACATCTCCTCGTCGATCCCGGGGTGATTGATCAGAGTTCGATCCATAGTCGACCAGTCGGTCGGAGCCAATTAGAGCTTATGCTTCGTTCACGACGGCGATTAGCGTTATCATCTGCTCGAGCCGGAGTCGCACACAACTCGGCCGTGCGCATGATTCTCCAGCGCTCCTCCGATTTTTTCCATGACCATTCGGTGAACCCCTTGTTTATCGGTTTCCATTCATTTTTGCCTTTTTCAATTCGTTCGTTCCGTCATGTGATCTCGTGTTGTTTTTGTGGAGTCCATGCGGCAGGCAGAAACGGCGTCGGGTTGAGCGAGCGGGATTGAGGAAAAAAGCAATCGAAAATTTATCAAAAACAACCGGCGAAACAGTCGATTGGAAGCCGCGGCAGCAGCAGCAGCATAACGAGGAAGAGTGGCCACCCCCATCACGACCTACAGACAATCTTCAGGCCCCTTGTTCACGACTCAGAGGTGTGATATGTGGCTGCCGAGGTGAGGTGCTGGTAAATGTTCGGTCGTCCAGCGCCACCCTCACAACATGACTTCTGCGTCAATTGCTTTGCTGGACCAGAACGCGATTTTCGATCGAGAGGCCAAGACCATTCGTGAAGAAGGATTATGCTGAAGTTTCATCCTGCGTTTTCATGCAGCACTCAGTCAGTCGATCCGCCGGATGCAGCTCCACACTTTAGTGCTAAGTTCGCTCGTTGAACTTACTTGAAGTTCACCTTCGATCATTTCCTGGGACAGAAAACAGTCAACGAGCGCCAGCGTTACGGCACGAGAAACCAGGATTTTTTCCAATAAAATGAATAGATTCCGTCGAAACTGAATTGAAAGAGCTTGATCTCAATACTCACGACTATTTACGGCCGCGACCATGTCAGGGAGAGCGCCGTAATGTCCGGGAGACAAGGGACTACTTTTCTTTACTGGAAACATGACTGGAACTTTTGCTCGTGCACGCATGTGGATCTCGATAATTTTGCAGGATGTAGAACTGTTCCGTCTATTACAGTGAAATGCCAGATCTTGAAAATTCCATAGATCATTCTGAATTCATGGTATGTTTATAGTTTAAAAAGAAGCCCCTTCTTCACGGTATTGTATGTATATGAAAGGGAGATCGAGAAATACAAGAAAACGACAACGCTCGAGAAGAGTTGAAAGTTGGCAGACAACTAGAATGTACAGTCGAGTTTGATGATTGCAATCAGATCTTCCGCGGAGAACGTTCTCTTTCCGTCGTCTTTTGCTTCGCTTAAGGACCTTCCCGTCGGTTTCTTGTGTCTCCATTCCTCCTCTCCCGCGGATTCGCGCGCCAGCCGCGGCCCAGAGTAAAGCTCACTCCTGCGCCATGAGCTTAAAAAAAAGCATGAGCTTAAAAGGACCATTTAGAGCCTGTGTGCCCATCATCCTGCAAAGAGAGAAGGGGCCGGAAAGTAAGTTCCGATCCATGTTAGTACGAATCCAAGAAATCCGAATGAGTATTTTCTTGGTCGAATCGGACTGGTTCCAAAAGAGCCGTGGTCGGTGACTTACGGCCGCCGACGTCAACGCCTCAACGTCAGGCTCCGATGGGGGGTTCGCCGGAGCAATCCGCAGGTCCATTGGAGGAGGGATGCTCGCTTTGCTCGATTGTTGAACGTTCCTGGTGGGCTGTGCACGGGATAGAGCCGTCAGCAGACGTGTGGGAGGTGAGGTGAAGCGAGGTGCCCCGTGGTATTCGGCGGTCGTTGCGTATACATCGTACATTCGTTTGCTTCGGCAGAGCAGCTCGTGATCACGACACTGACCCGGATCGAGTCAAAGGTCAGCTCTTCGTTGGCCAGACGGCCGAGCCCGAAGAAAGCCGAACGATTTGCGGAACGGTGCAGCGGCGACCGGATCGAGTTTCGCTCGAGTCCCAATGAGTCCTCGACGTGGTGACTTCCGTCAGACTGATCCCTTCTGACGGAAAGCCTCACCGGGACCTTGGTCTTCATGGGACTGGAAACGCCGTTGAAACCCGGATCGGGAACAATTTTTCTAGGCGTCGAGACCGCTGGATCCTCTGAAGATGCACCCTCTCGAGGATCATCGATATTTCTTCTGCTGCGTCTAATCGGCATTTCTTGTTAGTGAGTTACGCGAACGCTCGTGGAAGACGGAGAACTTCGTGAGATCTTCTAATTATAGTCGAGCAAGCCACAGTTGCGTACCCCAAACGTGGCCGAACGTCAGAAAATCCGTAGCCAACGGGATCCAGGACAGGCGAGTTGACTCCGCTAAACACCATAACCACCAGCATCCCCGCCGCCACTACCGACTTCGTTCGGGTTAATGAAGGTTCGAAGCAACCGCCGGCCACGCTTTGAGGTTTCGACTCAGGTGCGCTCAAGCTACCGGACCAGGAGTTTTCGGAGCCTGTTCGGGGCTTACATGAACCTGGATTGCATCGAGGCATGGGTACAAGCTGAAGCATCGCAACCTTCCGTGATGAGTTTGTGGCCCGTTCCGCTTTTTCCTCCATTCAGGCATTGGATTTCATTCGAGCGCTTTTTGGGACACGGCGCGGGTTCACGAATTTACGTCGGGTGATCCATTCCGGCGTCGTATTCCCTCTGCGGCGATCCAGAACGATTCAGGCTTCTTGACGGATTCCGGTGAGACTCACCGAAAGCTTCCCCCGAGAAAGATGAGACACGAGTCTTCACGAGGCATCGAGTCGAGTTCGCACTTCTCAGTGCGCCATTATGCGCTGGAATCGCCTCAGAGGAGAATCCGGTGAAGAGGAAATAAAACCGATAAGGGTCGGAGTAGAGGAACCGGCCGGATACTGGACTTGAATATTCCCGCGGAGGTAAAATCGATCCCAGTTTTGTTCTGATTTGTTCCAGAAATAATGACTTTGACATTCTGCCCGAAAATATTGTGGAGATCGGGGGAGTTGTGGAGGGGACGGGGGGGGGGGGGGGGGGGGGGTATAGGGAAATCTGAGTGGGCGTTCCGACCTCTCGGATCAATCGGGTACGGAGCGCTTGCGGCAAAAGTCAAGCGCTGGGTGGTTCGCTGGAGCGACAATTTAATGAGCTCACTGAAAAGGCTTATCTGTAGAGCAGCTCGGAGCACAGTTTTCCGTTTGCTTATGTGTGTTTGTTTGGGCGGACGGGAGGAGGGACGTCAACTGGGCTACCTACTTTGCGGCGTTATCTTCCACCAGACTTTGCATTGTCATGGTCTGAAAGTACAGAGCTCAGCGGGCTGCGAGAGCGCAGCACCGTGCGAACTACGAGAGAGCACGAGCTCGTATCCAACAGGCAAGCGGCTGCGAGCAAGCATGCGTGCAAGGTTCTGTAAACACTGTCGACTCTGATAACGCCTAGATGAATAGATAGGTGAGGAATATATAGATTCGGAGATAACCAAGTAGATATGGAGACTGGCTCGTTCTGTATCTGACCATCGTTGATATCTCTGGCGTCGTGCCATAAGCCAGCACACAAACAATGGCTTATACTCCCTTGATTGATGGTCCTCGATCGTGGAGCCACAGGACGCATCAGGTTCCTCGAGCTCCAAAGTTTCGCTGATCGAAACTTTCCGTTAAAGTTTCAACCGGAAGGAAACCAACATCGTAAGGAGTCAACAACTATTTTCAGAGGGAAGAAGCGACCTCGGAAGATTGAATCCATCGTCGAACGAACTAATAACCCGCCATGGGTAAAACTCTGAGTCATTGTGTACGCGGCGCAGGAAGAACCGGTCCTCCTATGCAGGAGGGAACGGTCCAGAATCGAATTAACACAGTCTCGGGCGGAAGTTTGTTTGTTTTGACCACCGGAGAATTCACTCTGTGAGGTTGGAAACCCTTATCTGGGAACCGCAGAAGTTCCCTCGAGAGTTCCAAGGCAGCGTTATGACTAGCAACTTGCGGCAAGAGACGTACAGACGCCGATCTTGTTGAGAAACAGCTGCCCCGCTAACATCATGACGATCGGATCGGTCGGTGATACGAGCTAATGACAGATCCCAGATCAGCAACCCCCAACTCGGGAACAGCACTTGCGTGAGCTCCGGACGGAGATTCCTCTCTCAGGGAGCCGTAGATGACGCTTCCATTGCTCATTCGAAACCGAGAATTCCGCGACACCGGTTCCAGGCCGCTGCCGGGTCTGCCCAATCGCTCGCTCCCTCTGTCAGTTCCTCCGCGTCCGTGTATCGGATAACCAACCGTAGCGGAGTAGATGTGGAGTGATCTGCTTGCCAACTCGATGAGCTCGTCCATCAAGATCCCGATCCAATGCTCAATTAGGTTTCACGTACGATTAGCCTCCACTGCTATGGAGCCGAGCCGTTCTCTCTCCGTTCCTCTGCCTCTCGGTAGTTTGCTTCGCCGATCGTGCGGTGGTTGTGGCACCGACCCGGAGGTGGCTTACCCTCGGAGAGCGGTCGCGCCGGACTCAAAGCTCTCTTCTCAACCTGACTCATTCGGCTGTCATTCTAAGACTCCCAACGCACACAAGAAGCAAAAGAGGGAAAATGTAGATAAAGTTCCCTAATCTGCACCCCTATGAAAAATCGCTCGAGTCCTTATCGATCCCACCGGCGAACGAATGGCCATTGATGCTTTCGATCGCCCCCCGAATGTGTTTTGAGACTTTTTGATTTTTTCCTCGAGCATTCCATCCAGACAAATCTGATCGGGCTCCCCGCTATTTTGAGCTCGGGCATCCAGTCCGACGCAGCGAAACTCGTACAAGAGCCTCAGCGCGAAAATCTCCTAAAGTCCATCGTGCGGTTTCATGATAATGTGAACGATGAACGAATATGCCGTTCCCTCTCCCGTTTTTGAAAGACTCCCGTTTTTCGGGATTTTTCGCCCTCTCGGGAAGCGGACCTTTTTCGTTCGGGCCATCGGTTTGCATCGGCCCGTCTTTCGAGTCTCTTCTCGGATATCTCCTCGCTGATCCCTCTCCGCCCCAACCGAATGAATAGCGAGCTCCCACATGGCTGGTCGACCACGAGAGCTACTATGTTTATTAATGTAGTTGTATGTGAGTCATAATTGTAGTAATTGCTGAGCGCCTTTGGTGCTTCCTCCTCCAACTGATGACTGGCTGGCGGGATGGCTGGCTGGCTGGCTGACTGGTTGGTTTCAGACGGGATTGTGAGGCCTGGTTGGGGTAAGCAGCGGTCTCTTCTCCACCCTGGGCGATGCCGGGGGTGGCGGTACAACCGTTGCGAAGTATCGGATTTCTTCGAGGGGTGAAACTGAGTTTTTTGCCCGGACCGGTTGGTGTCGAGCGGCCGAAAAAATCTGCCCTCAAAGCAGAGATGCATCGACAGAGCAAAACTCCATCAACTCCGAAGTTATCAACTTCGAGGCGAGCCGACTTGACGAGCTCCAACCTCATCGCTAACGATGCAAACCACAAACAAAACCGCGATCTGTTCCCGCAGCTCGGGCGCTCTTCGAACGTTTCTGAGCAGTTTCCCCCAGCTTGCAGAGTTTGCATCAGCGGACCAGGACGGATTCCCTTTCGCGCCTTGACACGAAACCCGGAGAATGTTCCAAACGTAGTTCGCCCGCTCTTGGCGATCGCGAGGGACTTTGTTCCGCATGGAGGCTATCAGGCGCATTCTGCTGAAACCCCCTCCGAGAGAGTTTAACGAACGATCTCACGTTCCAACCCTTGTCTGATTCGAACCCACACATCAGAAAGATCTCCCTCGATCGCATGGCTCCAAAACAACCGGCAGCTCTCGTTGATGATGGTCGAGTATTTTGCGACACTCACCAAGGACCATACTTGATATGTCGTCGAGCACCCACGAGAACCGATGGTCCGGCGGAGGCCGGATCGGGAGAGGACGCTCGACAAAAGATGGAAGCGTGTGTTCTGATTGTTCAACATTGCTGCTGATCTCCGTTTGATGAGCTCGCGAGGAGATCTGCACCGGCAGCGACGGCAGCAATACCAGTAAGGAACGAACGGGAGCAGCAAAAAGGATGACTCAGGAGAAGTCAGACTGTTGAGAGCCATGGACGACGACATCGGGCAAAAGCTACAATTTGCGAAGACAGGGGGAACAGACATCTCAAGTTTGAGTGCCCACCGCGCTTCCTCCGCAGCTTAGCAAGGCTTAACGTTCTATAGCGGAATTCATGCTCGCTGCTTTTATGGAAAAGCTACTTAGAGTCGTCCGGCTCTCGAATAGAGCTTTTTCGAGACCCGGGCGATTCCCGATAAACGCTCGGCTGCGTCTACCGCGCAACGCAACTCGAGTCTGAGAAAGAGCGAAGAAACGAATCGGAGAGCCTCTCGAGTTTCTGATGCGAACTCCACTCGAAATCGAGCGCCTGGAACCTTACGGGAATCAATCAATGGTTGAACCTGCTCAATGAAATTTGCGTCAGTCGTTTTTTTTTCCCGCGGACCAAACACGAGAAAGAAGCAACACACGCATAGAACATCAGCGCTTCCGCAATTTTCCAACGACTGAGAGGAGTCCAAGAGAGGAAACTGGGGAGTTCGTATCGTCTCAGAGTACCCGAGGCGCTACTCGGGGTCCAAGCAGAGTTCAGCCACGTTGCTTCCTCGATGTTCTTGAATGAGAGATACTCCCCCCACCTTGTGAGGAATTCACAGGGTGTTGCCGCGATCAGCTTTTCGGAAATTTCTTGGAAACCACGAAAACGTAATATTTGAACTCAAAACGATACATTAGATCGAATCTAGACCCACGCTGACTCCGCCAGTTTTCGATCGAATCTAGACCACGCTGACTCCGCCAGTTTTCGAGAATCCGATACGCGATTCTCCGACTCTCAAGAAAAATCGCAGATTGAGAGATTATCGATTTTTTTTTCGTTGCAAAAACGGTCACAGGGTTCGTCCTTGCGTAGAACTGATTCTGGAATGCATGAGCTGGACGACCATGACACCCACCATCGCACCCACCACCCATGAGCGCTCTGAATCTTGAGGAATCGATCGAATCTCTCCCACCCTTTTGGAGCTTGAATGACAAAAATAATGATTCTCCGCAATCAATCTGTCGAAAAGTACCGCGTTCAGGTGGATGAGTCTTCTGCACCCAGTCATGTGCCCTCCTAATATTATGAATTCGGAAGGACCCTCCCGCTGAGGAAATTCATGTGAGGTTCTGGAATTTCAGAAGCGTATGTGGTTCTGAGCCAGCCTCTAGTGTACCTTCCCGGATTCTTGTCCGTGACTTTGCTCCTGTAGCACGCGTCCTTCCCGAGAACAGTCGTGGGTTGCGAACACCCGATAAACGATCCCGTCTCAGGAGCGAGTACGATTGCGCGAATTAGGAACAGTGTTTGGCGGGGGTCGGCAACCTTTGGCGGCTTCCAGCCCGGATGCTCAGACCAGGGCCTCCCGCGGCATTTATCGGGAGAAATACACGACTCCAGAACGAACTGTTCCGACTCGTTCTGAGGATTGAACAGAGCTTTCCTTCGATGATGGCGCGGCTCAAAGAGGAAGTCCCCTTCCCCGGCCCGGAATGTCGTATCAGGACGAAGGGTTCAGAGTTCGATCGCTTGAATCCTGTCCGAGGATGGTCACGCCTCGTTTGAGCCGAAACGTTGGCTCTGATCGAAACTCCGGGTGAAATCGCACAGTTCGGTAAACGGCATGGAGAAAATCTGGCAAGTTCAAAACTGTGTGATCATTTTGTGGAGAGACTTCTGCTGGGAATGGCGCTTTGCGGAAGAACGCGGAGAGATCCTTCCGCGTCGCTAATTGCTATCCGCCGTTCGATCGCGACGGCGATCGACCGATTCGGAGCATCGATGCTGTAGTTGTCCGGAGTGGGTTCCGTGCGGGAATTTCCAGCATCGTTCCCAGCCGTGAGCCGACCACGACGAAACGGTTTTCCGACGGTTTTTTCTTGGCTCGCTTCTGTTGTCTCGCGAACGGAAGGACATGAAACCAGAAACAAACTGGTCCCACGATGCTCCGGCTCGATCAGGACTGGATTCCGCTGGAGCTGGGGAATAAAGAACAACAAAACACACAGAATGGGACGTGCATAGGTCGTCAATGTTCCGACGCGAGCGAAGACGACCAGGTCTCGAAGATTGTCTTCACGCCTTCCATTCTCCACTCGGTTTTGTTTTTCCCTGCTCGTCCACCGACGGAGCTTTTCACAATTTTATTATTACTACGACGTCGACGATGTCGTTGAATTGAGACAACTTCAGTAAATGGGGTCTTTCGGAGCGGCTCCGTGAAAACACAGCCCGAGACAACTCTACAAGAGAATCGTCGTCGTCGTTTCGTTTTTCACTATCCATTGTTTCTGCGGCCGTTCCGTCCGCTCGGCGTTTAGCTCGGCATCACGAGTGACCCCATCGATGTGATCGGATTTTTTTTTCTCTCCTTCTATTTCTCCTGTTCTAAACTCTCTAAAAACCACCCATTGTCTATGTAACCTCCTCTTTATACTATTGACTGCTGTTCTCGATTCGAAGCCACTGTTGTTGCCGAAGTTCTCGTTGCTGAATGATCGCAGCGAATGGGAAGCCGGTCGTCCGGCGGATCAATCGGATAGTCGTCGGGCCGACAGCATCCGAGCTATCCTCTATCTAAATGAAGAATTGTTGCATGAGTTGCAGCCGGTCTAAATTTGTTCGATTTTGAACGAACTGAAGCCTGCGCACAGGGCGCATCATCTATATCGGGGGAACACGCCAACGCGAGAGCTCGGGATAGGTGCTCGAACTCTCCGCAGCGAACAGAGAGTTCGAACACGCTCTCGGATTCCGAGTTTCTGGACCATGGCCCCGTTGGATGGACCGGCGGCGTTGCGAACAATCATATTTTTGTTTGCCCAGTTCTCCACGCGCTCCATCCGCACCGGGGTCCGAAATTTCCCCGATCGATCCGCGGATGAACTCCAAGGTACTCCAAATGATTTCCCCCGACGACCCAGAATTCGTCATCGAACCCGGTTCTCCCTGGGCAGGCTCAAGGTGCGCGCATGCGACTTTTCCTGGAAGTGACGTCTGGTTCTTAGCGGGCGTGATTCGCGATGACTCGGTGGCAAACGTCGCGACTTGACTCCGCCTCAGGACTCGACTAGCCCGAAGTAGATCTTATACCGTTGAAGCGGCTTTGAGATTCACAACGTGTTTAGAGAGCTGGCGTGTCCGACCGCTGTATTTCAGGCTTAAGATCATTGTTTACGGCGACGTTATGAACGACATCTCCATCTGGCCACTGAGGGGCCCTGAATTGGTTCCGATGTGTTCTTTCTTTTTTCTTTCTTCAATCCCGGCTCAAAGCTCACTTCCACCGGTTGTGAATATAGTTTCCGATCACGATTGTGCCGACACTTACTTCATAGTGAGCATATTCCACTGGGTGACCGCGTATTTTCCTAGCTTGACGAAAAAGCTTTCAGATGGCACTCAAACCGCGGCATGGAGCGCGAAATGAAGAAGTGACCAGAGAACTCTCACACATGTAATTTAGTGCACACCTCGTCCAACGTTCAACAGCAGCAGCAGAAGTAGAAGAAGCAACAAAGGGAACAGCTGAAGAGGCAAACGAAAATGGGCTCGACGAGAAGCAGCCAACCACCCAGTCGAGTCATCTATATAATCTAATGAAGCGAGAGTCTCCCTCTTGACTTCGTTTTGAACGGAAAATGAACATCGACGAATGTCGAGAAACTCGCTCGGGGGAAGGGCGCCGGAGGAGCGAGTTGGAGAAACGGAACAGAGAGGAAGACTGCTGGAGCGTCAAGGAAGAGAGGGGCTTGGACTCGGGTCTCGCGCGACTCGAACTCCAGGAACACACCACGACTTTGTCGCACACTTTAATGCTGAATCTGATCCTCCCGGGATGCTCTGTTGGCTGATTTGCTTCGTCTTGGGATTCGGAATTTTCATCTGTTGCTCTCTGCAGGTGACAAATTACGGACTTCGCTCACAGAACTAAGCTCGCCAAACTGAGTCAGGGGCGGACGAGAGTTGCCACCACATAATTGAAGGGTGGAGGGAGCAGCTCGCGACCGTTAGAGCGATTTTCGGCTGTCTTCCCTAAAAACGCTACATAGCTCCTTCTTTCACTCACGACCCGCGACCTGACTATGCGGATACATCCCTAGGGACCAGATTAGCTCGGAAGCTCACAAACGAGCCCTATAACTTTTTCCGGAAGTTCCTCGCGGGGAAGACCCCTCAATCCCGACGAAGCTCCCCGAGCGGTGAATGTGCAGAACGAGTTCACACTGGGGGGAATCCCGCTATGTTTCTGGCAGCCGGATCCGCGCCTCGTGGACCGCTTTCGGGCGAATGGAACCCTTTGGCGGAGACCGCCGGAGAAACACTTTCAAACGATCAAACTTTTAATTCCTTCCATTCGCATCATAATCTCGTAGGGTTTCCGACTTTACAACACCGACGGAGGGAGACGGTCGCCAGACAATAAACATTCTGTTTTAATGCTCTCACGAACAAACAAACAAACACGGCCCAAGCTCGCCTGCTCAGAGGGTTTCTAGCAAACGAATCCTCAAAAACTTCCCGGTTCGTGACGTGATGCGCAGGGAATTCTCACCCTCTATTAGGGTCGACGGACCAGGGGAGAGCACTTCTCGGGGACGTGGATCTCCTGATCATCAGCGAGAGGGTCATTGGCGGTCGCGGCGGAAATCCTGAAGAACTGTCTCCTTCAAGCTCTTTCGTCGATATCTTCGCTTCTGTTCCGATGCTTCACTCCACAGCCTCCAGTCGGTGGACGTTCGAGACTCCCCGCTCCTTCTCTGAGAAGCAATCCAACGCTTTGCAGTCCCCGGGGAGAGCGGATGCTGTTGAGTTTTTCATTAAACTCGAATACGCTACGTCTTCCGTGCGGTCATCAAATCTTCGGAAGGTTCGGCCTCCTGGGCGTCCTAAATGTGTCGAATGGGTTTCAGTTTATTGGAAGGACTGATTGGTTTTTTGTAGCAGCGAGCGACACGCAAAGTCCTCATGAGGAAACGAGTCTCTCCTCGGCTGGAAAAAAGGCGCCACTCCTTTAACAAGGAGACCCGAAACCGTATTTGTCCGAGCCTCCGAACTCAGCGTCCGGGACGCGACCCCGGAGCTCGGAACCCGGCATCCCTTTTTGACATGGAACGATCAGTCGGGAGTGATTCGCATAGGATTGCGAATTCGTCCTCAAAGATTCGGTTTTTTCCCCCGTTTCACTCCTAGTGGCCCCTGAATCGGGAATCTGATAACGTTACCAGGCTGGCCGCGGTCAAGGCACCGAGATGTTTCCTTAGCTCCCAGGAGTCTCGGGACCGTTGTAAATTGTGGTTTCTTTCTACTCTGGACGAATGCGTCGCGTTCATCTCGGCCACCTCTCGTTGTGTTCATATATCTGTCGCTTCATCTCTAGCCCCAGCTCCCGGGTATAACTTCGCGGTATAACTGCTCACCGAGTCGTCTGGCTGTTATATGAGGTGGGCTCGTCTCTTGCGCGCTCGCCCGGCTCGACCATCTATCGGAGACGTGATGCCAATCCGAAGCAGCCTCCGAATGAGCGGCGGCCGCCGCCGCCACCGCCCTCGTCATTTCAGTACCTATCGAATCGGCGAGCTCGAAAGAGATTGGCTGCTTTCGGCCCGACTGCCAGCGGTGCAACAATCCGTCAGTCAGATCAGCTGATTCGGTCATCCGGATATAAGGTGGAACTGTCTCGCCCGTTCATTTCGACCATTCCGTGAGGGTTAATGAGCAGCTCAGGTCGATAAGGGGCGGGGAGGAATCCGCCACCCGTCAGCTCGCTGTTACCATCCGCTGATTCACATGATAATACTTCGTTTCCTGGATTGGCCTACTCCTTCCGGGGTTCGACCCTCGGAGCTCGACAACCCGGAGAAGGCTCAAGGCGACGAGAACTCTGAGACGACATCGAAACTCCGAGTCTTTTTCCCAGGACCCCTGTCTGTTCTTCTGCGGTTCAGAACGCAGAACAGATTTCTGTAATTGGTTTTCCGTCTTCTCTGTCGGATGCAGGCTCGAGCCGGGCACCCGTTTCAAAACGAGGCGGATCGCGGTGCTCGTCGGAACGCTGCAATCGCAAACTCAGGATTGTTGTGCCGTCCGCGACATCGCTGAATCCGGGGAATTCGAGAAAAGCGGCTCATGTGGAAATCGGGGACCGTCTTCGATACGGACGGGAACCACGACCGCGGGAGCCGAAGAATCGGTGAGCGTCACGTAGAAGCATACAATTGATGTGAAACGTTCCGGTTCGCGCGCAACGATCCATCTCGTCGTGCGCTGTCGATGCCTGAGTTATCAGGACACTGTTGTTCTTCTAGGGCGAACGATGGCGCGAGGCCCTACGAGGATACAATCAGGGAAAATGCGGGTGGGAAAGAAGACTCGACGGAAGCCTGTTCAGGAGTGTGGGCATGGCGTGCTCCGAAGCATCGCCCCGGGTGACGTATAGTCTGGCTGGAAACGCTCCAATCATGTTGGCGGTCCCGCGCACGACGAGATGAGTAATCGCCGGCCTTTCGTCTTGAACAACTCTGCCTTTTGTCGGGCCAACTAGGCGCGCGACGAGGTCCGCGACGGCGAGACAAATCACCGACACCCGAGCCCCCGGTTCCTGCTCCACGCCAAGACTCCATCCTCACTCGTTACCCTTTCCACTTCACGCTTCCACTCCCACTGTTCTTGGAGGCATTATGAGCGAGGTGTCCACGGAACTCCGGGCTGAACTCGGATGGAATCGGGGGACAAGTGTTCCGATCGGGGATAGCGCAAGGTGCCCTCGGTTCGACTCCCGATTGGCACTGCCCAGGGCGCACATCAGTCACCGTGGGGAGCGTAGCTGGAGTCAGGGTCGTCGAGGCATCGCCTGGCGGTATCGTCTTCTAATTCAACAGCGCACGTTACTACAAAACCAAATATAACCAACCTTACCCAACCCGCTCCGCACGGATAGCCTATCGCTGTAACGGGACGCCAGCGCATCCACTCTTCACGAGGCTCCCATCGTCCCGCGGCAAAGCTCAACTGGTTAGATCGTTAGTGGTGATGGTGGGGTTAGCCATGTTCACAGTGACGTACCCACAACACCAACTGAGATAGTTTCCGAGCGAGGAACCACATCCTGAACACACAAGGGGTAAGGGTTACGAGATCGGCCCACGGACGTAAGAAGGATGAATAATAATGAATGAACGGCGGATAGATGCTGATTGATGGAGAGTTACACGACAGGACGACGCGTTGCCTAGAGGAAACCGAGCTGGCGTGCAATAGAGCAAAACCCCCATGAGTTAGCGAGCAAGCGAGTGCGCGTGCGGGTAAGCAGACGACGGGGCAAGCGGACGAGCGAGGAATTTAATAGGAGGTAACAATGCGATCCAGCTGTTTTTCGCGGCGGAGAAGTCCAAAATCAAACTCCGCTCTCTGTCACATTACACGAACGCTGATGCGGCGCTGTTGGTAAGGAGAGGAAAAGGGCACTCCCCCTTTCCCTTCTGAGGTGATATTCCCTAATCCGCAGAAATTATGATGACTGACTGTGGGTCAAACATATCTTCTTTCCCAAATCTACTACAAGCCCCGATCAACTCGGATTCAACACTGTTTCAGAGTGGGGGAGTTCGGATGACTCGAACACCGACAGGCTTGGGGATCATCAGCGTTCACCGAATCGGTCACGGTCGGAACGGTTGTCCAAAAATTGCGCCAAGAGTGGCGGAGGAGGCGTCGGGAGAGACAGAGACAGACGACAAAGATTTATCCGTCGGAGAGATTATCATTTTAGACGTTGTCTGGTCTGGCGCTAAGCACCAAGAGCAGTTTTGCATATTGCACACTTTTTAAATTTCCTCCCTTGCTCCGCTCCTGACTTCTGCTCTTCTTTGCCCCTCTTTCCGACAGCGTTTCATGCCTGATCATCATGACTGGCGTCTCCCGCCCCTGCAGCTCTTCCTCGAATTCCTCTCACTGGATTCCCCTCTTGCCAAACTCTCCCATTTCAAGTCCGACCAGCTCTCGGTGACGCAGAGCCAGGCACACCCTCTGAAGAAGTTTGCTCCTTCTCTTTTTTTTTTATCTTTCGAGCAGACTCGTCAGCTGGTGACCACGTGCAGTTGACATACGACGGCGAGGCGATGATTCCTCGGACAGGGGTGGCGAGCATTGGGGCGCGAAGACGTATGTAAATACGTAGATTTCGGATCTTATGGGGAGAGGCGTTTCTCGAGATAGTTCGCTCTTATGGCTACTTCATTCATAGAAGAAAACGACCGAAGCCTCCGAAGATTCCTCCGTGCGATTGGCATATGCAAAGTTTATCCAGAACTGCATCGGTGTGCCTCGTCTTGACTCTCTCGCGTTCGAGGTTCGGGCTGTGTGCCCGAGAAGCTCTCACCAATATCGAGCGAACATGTGCTTCCTCAGTCTCACGAACGGCCGGCCACCTGACGTTGAATGAGTCCTGCTAGTGAGGCCGCTAACTTAGCGGAATTTCGGCTCGCATAGATAAATGTTCGGGCGGGATAAATGAAGCCATGCGCGGGAAGTTATTCTGGCTCCTCAGTCTGGGAGGCTCAAGGCTATACAGGAATGAGAGAATTCAGGAGTTTGATGTGATCTTGCTGGTGTTTTTTCTTGCGAAACAAGTCGTCTCGGTGAGGATAATCATCAGTCGCCGTTCCTTCTCCGCGAGTTCCCCTCCCGCTCATCATTGTCATCGTCGCGGTTTTCTCGCCCTTCAGTTCCTTTCATCTCCTCGACTTCAGCCACACTCATCGGCCCACGAAGTTGTGCAGTCACGCAACGTGCGGGGCCTTGCCGACGATCCGTCACAAGTTGGACAAAGACAGTGGACGAAAGAGAAACGACAACACTGGACGAGAGTGGAGATGACCACCCGACCGACCGATGGGTGGAAGAACCGAACGAAAGAGCGACCAGGTGGCCATTATAATGTCGAATCGATGTATGACGTTGCTTGCGTAGTTAGCGAAGTGACAAGTTGCGAACCGATCAGGACACGAATAACATAAGTGACTTTTTGTTCCTACAGAGGTGGAGTGGGGCTCGTATAGAGGCCATCGCTGACCTAGTCAGTCACTCTGAGTGACTGGCCTCGCCGGCCCGGTTGGGGAGTGTCCACTACGCACTTCAGACTTGTTGGGACTTGCGGGTGGAGTTGAGATTTCGGCGCTTGGTACTTGTTCCTCCTCCTCCGACAGCCAAAGCTTTCTACGTCTCTCGCCGCCAAAGACTGTGTCGTCCTGGGGTCAGTTCCAGGAGCCTTCGTCATATCCGCAGAGTTTTCTCTCCCTGAAATTCAAACTTCCCGCGTTATCCGACTCACGCAATCGATCAGGAGCCAAACTCCATCCATTCAGAGGAGTCCGATGGTTCTGGTGTTCATCGAGTGGTGTGTCGTGCTACGTGGTAGCCAAGTTGTTGAAGAGAGTCTTCGGAGGAAGTGATCCATCGAAATTTATTCAGGAGTCCCTCTTGCCTTTGTTCGTTTCATCACCGGCAGTCTAATGAGCTTGACGATAACATTGATCGCTGAGCAGGAGGGGAGGAGGTGGAGAGGAGGTTAGGGGTAAAAGGGCGACTAGGTCTCAATGCAGCAAAGTAGCAGATAAGACGAAAGAAGAAAGTAAGAGGAATATTCAAGGAAAATCGTCCATCTTCATTGGTGGGGTGACGCGGTTGAATCAGATCAGACCACCTCGGCGCCGTTCAACTTAGATAAGATCCGTTTACGTTGCGCGAGAACAATCCCTGGCCTGCCTTTCTTCATCTCCGTCTCCCCACCGGCAATACTGAAGGAAACCGAGCGGACAGAATGACAGTCGATAGAAGCGGACCATGAAAGAACCGGCGGAGGAATGCTACCCGCTCGGGCAGATGATGCACACCTTCCCGGGGTAGCACTTGACATTGGCTAGCGGTGAGTTGTGCGATGGGCAGGTGGGAAGGGGAAGTTGAACTTTGTGAACCTTGGTTCGTCTTTTTCCTAATTCCGAATTCACCCCTCAGGAATCACCAGCAGCAAGTGCTCCACTGCGTCGGAGGCATGGCAGGTGATCCCTGAAAGGCTTCACGACTACAAGTCCTGGACCAGATGCAAATAAATGCATTAAAAGCCGATACAATATGCATTTTAGATTGGCAGCCAACGAAGCGCTGCCAACCTGGCTGGCATTGTGAGGTGCCTTATCCCGGAGCGACTGCACTGCGCATTTCGTTGAGGAACTTCTGTGTATATAGTAGCACAGAGAGCGGATTACACAAGGTAGATTCGACACTTCTCTTTCGTAATGCATTAACCCGATTCCCTCGCTCCGGGTCTCTCGTAACAGCACAGACTTCGCATCGAGGGGGGCGGGGCGTTGCCAGTTGCTCAAGACGGAACGCTTTGCTCAAGTCTCGTAGAAAAATCCCGAAGCGAGTGTGCCCAACAATTGTGTCAAGCATCGGAACCGTTCCGCGAGCGTCTAAATATGACTCGAAACCTTGTTTTGAGAGGTGCTCTCCTATTGTGCTGTGGACGATGGTTTATCTCCCAGCTTTCCGGTTGGCTCACTGCGGAACAATGGCTTTGAAGACCTAAACAGAGACCGTTGCAAGCTCTCAGCTAACAAAAAAACAAACCATTAGCTGTGCTTCGTAGACATTTGTGCCCGCTGGCCGCACGCGCGTTCCTCGCGTGCTTGTGCGTGCATCGTTCTCGATGAATAGCTCAGCAGGGCTCTCGGTTGGGGGAGAGCGCATTGTCTCAGCGATGAGTTCCAAGTTGCGAGTGATGTGAATGCCGGTCCTCTATTGAAGTCCCGCTCTCATATTGATGACAGCGGCCCGCGTCGTTGAGCATGCGCGTGCTTGCCGTCCTGGGAGACAGGCTCGACGCAGCTTGGAAGCCATGACGCTACTTAGCAGCGATTAAAACCGATCGAACGGATGATGGAGAACGTTGTCTGACGTGATGGTGCTCTATGGAGCATGGCGTCCCTCGCGACCGACGAGACTTATGCGCGCCATTCTCCATCACAACAAGCTGCTACGGCATTGACGCCGACGACACCCGGAGCAACTTTCGAAGACGGCTCGACGCCGATCGATCGATCCCTGACTCCAATCTGAGCTGCAGTCGTCTCAATCGAATCACCCTCAAACTTTCTGGGTTCTGTTCATCGAGATTTCGAGAATTCGGCTCGATCGATCACTCGCTCTTCCGATTGGGGACAGGATGGAGGTCGATTCGAAAATCTGTTCCCGATTGTTCCTTTCGACACATTCTGTCCTCGAATGCATTCGCGAACATGGAATGACACGGATTTTCTCATGTTGAGTTCGGGTCTCGATGCCAGCTGCGGCCCCTCTCTCAAGCCTGGTGGAGACCCGTTGAGCCTCCCTGTGGTAACGACACGGGGGTCTGGGGGAGCTTCTTCATGTCCTCTTCTCATAAATCCGCGTCGGAATTCGACATTCGTACCTCACCGGCAAGAAGTGTTCGCAAACATTGAATATGGGCGTATTGAACACAGTACTCAGCCCTTTAAAGAACTCATCCGAGATTCCTCCGAGCGAGCGGAGCAAAAATTACTGATCAGCTTTTATCTAGAGCCTCACGCGCATTCTTCCTCTTCCGCTGTTGCTCTCGTTGGCAACGTCGATGTGTTAATTCAGGAAACGACGATCCAAAACATCAATAAGCTCGCCTAGCGCACGAACGCCAATCAGACTCGAACGCGAGCCTCTCTTGTGCCGCTTTCAGATTTCCAACCCCTAACTCCCTCGTTTATCCGCCTTTTCCTCATCGATGCCTCTCGATCCCCGCCCATTACCATTGCTCGGCAGTCCCGTCTCCCACAGCCCGCGAAGCCCTTGGTTCCCAAAGCATTCGCCTTCATCGCCTGCCGACGGCCGCGATCCAGTGATGATCACCGCAGGCAGTGCTCATCACGCGCTCCTGATAGCCGCACGTTTCAGCATCCATGCTTGGAAGAGCCTTTCCTTTGGGAAGACGTCTGAAAAGGGTAAACACGGAGCCGCGTTGATGTCCCGATACCTTTGAGCAGATCCTGTTTGTTGATTCTGTCCATGTCTGACGGACTGCACAGGAGCGTGCAGCGGTACCTGTTCTCGAGAAGACTTCGATTCTCAGGACGTCGTTGATACAAGAGGACAAACGCGCTCCCCCCCTCCGAGCACACCGTGCTTCTGCTCGCTGATTCGAGCGGAACTCCCCGGGGAAACCCAGAACCGGTCGGAATCCGACGGGATTCCGCGGAAAATCAGCAAGTTTCCGATGCTACAGTATTATCAGAGGATTTCACTGCAAGGCAGTTCTCGCAGGAGGAGTTGTTGGAGGCGGAGCGGAGCCGAGCACCGAGCGTTCCGTGGAGTCGAAGGGGAGGTAGGAGAACGAAGTTCAACGGAGGGAGCGATGCTGGGGGAGGATCACGCACTAGTGTTGATGTGCCGAACGGGGGGTAAACCGGGTGAGCGAGCTGGCAGGGTAAAAAAGGCTAATTTAAAACGACGACGCCCTGCGATCTCAACGCTCCCAAAATATTCGGCGCACTGGTCCGAGCCCCGCAAAGCGTCCTCAGCATTCACACAGACACCCATCACCTGATAAGAGTCATCATTCCTGCGATGCACGCCGGACTCGACACTGACTGAAGTTCGCATGAACTGAGCCGAAAGCTTGCTGCTATTGAGTTTCTTTGGACCGCGCTGACTGCTTGGCCATCCCGTCGGGGATACTTCGATCGTGGGGGACATTTCTCTGTGTGATCTTCAAAGGTCTCTGTCCGTGACATGCGCTCAGGCATGAGCGTAACTGGAAAAACTTCCCCGTAATCGAATCGAATCTGAACAAGCCCTCGATCCTCCGGCGCCGAGTCAAGCTTCGCGTGCTGCCCAATGACTGCAGATCTCCGTCATGTATGTAGATCGGGACAATTCGCGCTCTATGCGACAGTCGTTCCGCGTTGTTTAGTCATCTGCCTGTCGATGGGGTTTTACGAAGACGTTTAACGAAGTTACTCGATGCCGCCTCCTCGATCACAGCCGCTCTGTTCTTGGCTCCGGAGGAGAACTCCGTAATCAGGCCCGAGGCGACGTTGCGAGCCATAAGCGAGTTAGAGCCCACGCTACATTGCACGAGGGAGGAGGCGCATCAGCTCGACATATTAGCGTGCATTTCGACGAACACCTGTCCGCTCTTCTATTTTGCAACTCGCAGTTGAGGTTTATTCTCGTCGAATACAATCGACGGTAATGCGGACACCGCTTCTTCTCCAAGATGTTCCTGGAACGTGCGGGGTCGAAGTCTCCAACAGCGGAGACTGCGATGATCAATACGTTCGACCGGTATCGCGTTATATTCAAAGTTCACGTTTTCCAGCCGCAGATAAAGGATACAGCGTCGCCGGTATCGGGAACCGAGCTCCGCCGACAGAGACAGATGCGAAGGGAAAAGAGGACACACGTAGGACATGCATCGAACAACCAATCTTCGGGGAGTGTCCTGTTTCGGGAAAGCTTATCAGCGGTCCCGCTGGACTCGACTGCGATCTTTTTGTCCGGCGCTCTCCTGCTTCTGCGTCTCGGCGGGACTCTGGACTCTACTTGGCGGCGACCGTGTGTCGCTTCGGGGTGATGTATGTTCAAACGCGCGTGCGTCGGGAACCGGAAGAAGTGGAAGCGAAAACGAAACTAGAGGAGAGTCGAGATCTTCAAGATGGCGTGCGATTCGCCATCGGCTTCAGATGCACAGCTCATACCGACTCGGTCATAGATGACGACGACCAGCAGGATGGAGTCCGTTGTGCTCGCGGTATCGACGACGATGATAGTGCGACGTCAGCAGTGGCGTACTCTGGCCACTCAGACATAGCTGCTGCTATTTGTTCATAGAGCTGTCCGATATCCCTGTTGACGCCCTCCGAGAGCACGCGACTCAAAGGAATAACACTCTGCTTTCCTCGAATCCTCGGAGATCTCAGCGAGAACTTCCGCCGAGAGATGATGAGGCACAACCGATGTTTCTTGCATGATAGTTATTTTCTGCTTTATTGATCGTTGGTTCTGGCGATGACGTCGTAAATGATCAACGAGACCTTCTGGAAGGCAGTTCCGTTCTTCGTTGGCGGAGAACAATCGTTCCGAACCAACTGCACGAAATGCCTCAGTCTCTCGCTGCGATGCGGAGGAATCAAAGACCAAGCAGAACGACGATTAATGGATTGACCGACGACCGAGATTTCGCGGGACACAACAAATAATCCGCTGAAGCGCTCACAGACGAGAGTGGGAGCCACGAGCCGCAAACAGAACTAAATACATTACAGACCACTCCTTTTTTTCTTGGTGATGGTCATTAACGTCTGCCAACGCGATTCCGATCTATGAAAGTGGATCCAGCCGACGTATCGCCCGTCCGGCCGCCTGTTCAATTCGATTCTCGATTGACGATATCTCCATTGACGCTTCTTCGCGAGGAGATTTCTATCCCGCTCGACAAGAGCTACGGCGGTTGCTCCGGAGTTCAGACCGCGTCAACGAAGGAAGGGTGATCTTCAGCGGACCCAATCTCCAACTTGAAGGAACTTAAATATCCTCGGAATTCCCCCAGTGCCTGGAAACCACGAGGTGTTTTTGTGTAGATGAGACTCGACGCGACATTTGCTCCTCAACAGATCGTTGTTCTGAGCCGATTGCTGAGGAGAACGTCAGGAGAACTGCTGAAACAACCTCACATCGCATTCTATCGCAAACAAGCGGAGCGGAAGACCGTCCCCTAATTGTTTGAAATGAAGGCTTGAACAAAAACCCCGCTCACTTGCTGCTGAGTACCTTTCGCGTGCCAGTGCCAGTCCGATGTGTGATTCGAGTCGCTCGAGTCGCGAAATTAAATCGAGCCAAACGAATTTCTAATCCAATACAATGTTGCCTCAAGTTCTCAGTGGCCTTGCCATTGTGCGGGCGCACTGAGTCGTGTTTCAGCCGGTAGAGCTTCGATGGCTGGCTCGATCGTCGTACGCCCGAATTCAGGAACAGGACAAGCAGAGCGACGAATACACACACGGAGAGCATACAGTTGGTCGTGGAGTGTGTGCGCGCGCTGCTCGTAGCAGTAGTTGTGTGAACTAAGCTAGCTTCAATCCGGTTACTTCCGATCGAGTGCATCCGTTGATCCTGGGCACACTCCTACAAACCATGGATGGTTCTCTTTTAAGCGACAGACAGCTCCGGCATCTAAGCAAGCTCGAACCAACCGTGTAATTTGTGCCGCATCTCCCTCTTCCTCGAGATATGGGAGGAGACGGCCAGGAGGAGGTTATGGCTGGACTCCTCTGTGATCCCCTGCACTCGGTTCCCTCATCTGGCTCCGGCCCGCTCGCTCGCTCGCTCGCGCATGGTCGCATACTTTTCTCTCAAACACAGAGCAAAACACGAACGCCGAGAGGATGATGTGTTGTCATAAGGGCTGGGAATGAAACTGAAGGAGAGGCGTTACGTTCAGGAAGAATCAAAGATCGATTATGAAGCCTATGCTACTGCTGAGTTGTCGGGCTTTGTGATATCCAGGCGTGAAATCAGTCGAATGGAGATCGTTAACAACAACATCTCGAAGCTCTCATTGATCTCTCAGCGGGTGTAGAAACATTCAGCACTCGAGCAGGGATAGAATTTCAGATGCTCGCCTCCTGCGTAATGTGATGCACGTTATGAGACATGGCGAATGTACAACAATGCCGTCGGCTAGGCCGGACGAATCGCTGATTATAACTCCGATGCCGCAGTCTCGCTTTGGCGCCCACAAGCACCCTTGAGATTCTTGTTTACCCTACGGGAGATAATCCACCAGCGGCAAAGGTTTCCTTCATTGTTGTCCCAGCGAATATTCGCCTTCATCGCTGGCGAATATTCTCGAGACTCCGGCACAGCTGCTGCCGGCTCCTTTGGCGAGGTTTTTGAATCTGTGTTGCAGAACGCTAGGCAAGAGAGAAAAAATCAGCCTTTGCCGAGGGACGAACCGAGACGGATCGTTCGCGGCTCCATCGAGCTCGTCAAGCTCCACTCCCTTCATGAACTTTAAACTCTTGAAGTCGACCCGTGCTCGTCAGCTTCGCCCGAACTCTGCCAGTACCCCGTAATCATGATTAATTCATTCGTCAAGTCTCCGAAGCATTCCTCCTGAGAGTAGCGGTTGGAATTATATGCTGAGTGGTGGATTCCTCAAATTATGAACAACGGAAAATGAAGGAAAGATGAAATGCAAAACGACTACGAAGTGAAATAGTGGAATTCGGTGACAAGAATGCGTGGATGAGCCGGATGGGGGACTGGAACGGTGATCGGAGTGAGCGAGGGTCAGGTACATGTTCGAGACCTATCGCTGAGGCTCTCCACTCGAACATGGTCTGCGCCATTTTCGGGCTTGTGCCGGAGGTTCACGCCGGGGGGAGACTCGAAAAATGACTCTCACCGGATAATCGTAGAAGACATCGAGTCGAATCGAAACGCCAAGCTTTCGAGACAAGGCCTCCATGACTGACCGGGGCCCCGCGATTGGTTCGGTGCTTCCGAAAGTACTTCAAGTCAGAGATCCTTGTTGAGGACCGAGTCCGCGGATGCGGCGCTTCGGCTCAGACCTGATTCGCCGAGAGCCCTGTGGAACACATGCATATAAGCTCCAGACCTTCATAAACATTCATACGCGGATCCGTCTATAGATCCTCCAACAACAACTTCGAGCATCCCGGAGAGGGCCAGTCGGAGAACAGTCGTCAGCTGGATTAGGTTCTGGGTTCGTAGTCAGTGTTTTGATGCGAATAACGACATTATATGTAGAGCAGCAACACGCTGTGCGGCTAAGCCTTTCACAATGTCGAGCTTTCTTCCATTTATGCTCAGTCTGCTTTCTTCCTCCTCGTCGTCGTCCGTCGCTGCTGTTTGCGGAACGCATCGGTGCAGCTGATCGCGAATGCATTCGCCGAAAATCAGAATTCAGCCGCCGCGCGCAGATCTAGGCGATCTTGAGTGCGTTAACAGGACGAGGAGCCAGGTCGGCGACCGGTTCAAGAGGATGATCGGCTCGATGATAGAGATCGGGGCGGGCGGCCAGACGGGAGAGAGCTCTCTGAGAGGAAATATGGAGGTAGCGTTGGACGGCTTTGTGTTTTCTGCGCGGCTCCCGTTGGTTTCGGAGCGCACCATTGTACCATCGGCACAGTAGCGCTTCAGCGACGGGAAGCTGAAAGAGGGTGTTTCCGTTGGCTTCGAGAGAACCTTACGAGATGAGCTATGTGAAAAACTCTCCGGGGGAGCCCAGCCAGCTCAGTGGATTAGCCGAAACACACTGGAGGTGTAAAGTTCTCGTCGTGTTTTGCGAAGACGGAAACGATTCCCGAGTGCCACTGGGTAGCGGAGTGGATTTGGGTCCTAAGAGCCCCCGAACCCCCGGTAGACAAGCAGCATACGTGGCATGCACTGTCGCACAGGTTCGTAGTCAGGGCGTTGTAATCCCAGGGACGTGACACGACCATCAACGCCTCGACTCGTCTTCAGTATCGAGGGTAGCATGACGAATTCCCGCAAAAAATTCGACTGAAAACGCCCGTTGCTCACGAAATTCCCGGCCTCATACATCGGATTGAGTTGAACCGCTCCGACAATCGCGGGTCGAAAGAAGCTATTCAGGATACTGAGATCGCGTATCTCTCCGCGGCGAAAGTAAGGAATCATTGAAAAAGCCACACGTCGCATCGCTCCCTGGCCAACTGGTTGCTCGGTTCGGCTGTCGAGCTGCCTGTCGACTGTTGATTGTCCATTAATAAATGATATCGTTTAGATAAACAGACGGCGACTGCCGCCACAGGGAGACACTGCGGTCCTCGCTGATAGATGTGTTCTTGATAGAGAGGGACCGCTCAGTTAACTGCTAGAATCTACAGCAGCGGCAACATACCGCAGGGAGGCGAATCCAACAGCGAAAACGCCATGACACGCTAAGCCCCAAGGTGCGAATTGAACTCACGTACCCTGTCACGCGCCCTGAAACTCCGCGCGAATGTTGGTCGATAGCTCGGACGTAACGCAAGTTGCGTCAGCGTGCGATTTGGATCCGGATCGAATTGTGCTGCGTTGAGATGGGGTGGGGAGGTGAGAGGGGAATAAAGGAAGGAAGGGGGCGGGGAGTGAAGAACGGCGACGCGAACTCGAAGTGCGGAAGAGGCATGAGTTGATCGATGTCAGAGTTGCTCGAGCATCACCGTGTGCGCAGCAGCCGGCGTCGGTACAGTTTCTGCCACAGCCGATAAGTGACTACAACATGCTTGCTACATGAATTCATGTGCCATCACCTGTAACTGACTTTTTGACGGGTGTGGTGAGCCGCAAAATGGCCGATGAAGGAAGCCTTTAGACTAAATGTGGTGGCGGACAACGATACGCGACTTGGGTGAACCTGGCGGGGAGAACGCCGAGATAGGTAGGGAGGGAGCGGAGCCTCCGTCCTCCTCACAATGAAGTCGGAGCCTCGTTTGAGGTTTTGTGTGACACATGTTACAACGATGCCTAGCTGTAATGTATTCGCTTTAGTCCAGTTCACTGCACATCCTCTGTGTTCCGTGTTCACTCATTCGGTCTGTCGGTCCCTGACTTGACTCCGCTGGTCGGTCGGTCGGTCCGTCCGTCCCAGACACTTTTCGCCCCGTTCGCCGACTGGCGCCGATCCAAGTTGACATTTCACTCGCGCTCGCGGAGTTAGAACACTCCTCGAACCTTATCGGAAATACAGCCGAGTTTCCGGGGGGGGGGGGGCGTTCTCGAATGCAAGAGCTGGTCTCATGGAGCACCGTGGTTCAACTATCCTCACACAAAAATCAATGTTTCTGAACGAGAACCTTCGAACTCGATGATGGACCACCGAGTACCGCTATCTCACAAGTTTCTCGGATTAGCAAGTTCGATCTGGTGGTCAATCTGGGTTGTTGAAAGCAAGCACGAACGTATCTCACCCCATGGAGATGGTCCGATGAGTGAAGCGTCAAGTGGGCCACCCACTGGCCGCGCGGCGTGAACTTACGGTCGATGAGATTAGCTGGAATATACGAAGACATATTTTTCTCAGCGTTTCCGCGGCGTAAACCTCCCGCGATGAGAAATCGTAAAAATACCGTTGGAGCAGAAAGCGAACTTGACGGCCGTATGAAACACAATCCTGAACCTTTTAACCCGCCGCTCCACTTCGATCGCTTAGCGGGAACCGACGCTTACAGAGGAAAAGTAGAAACTTCAAGAGGACTGAGCCGCATTGCAGGGAAGGGGAGTCAGCTGAGGACCATGAGCCGGGGACCGAGATCTCTCACGTTATCGGAATATCCGACCGCTTTTAGCCTAGCACGCCCAGACGTGCTCGAACGTGCCAAACCTGATTCCTTCTTCCAGGCTCTGGGGATAAAACACAGTTCCGAAGGAGCATAGGGAATAATCCTTAAGAGTGTGAACGCGGATAGAGCTTGAACAAGATCTAGAATCAGCGAGTGCCAATGTTTATTCAGATGAAGTGCCCGTCCTTCTGCTGCTTCGCGCGAGTATCGTTCCTCGTTAATTCCACAGGAGGAAACAGATGGAAAAGAAGGAAAACGGAGCCGACGATTTTCCGCGACAGCGCTCTAGCAGAGATCAAGGAGCTTGCGAATGCGCATTCGGACATTTATATCCTTCTAGCGCTCTTTAACGCACAACATGGTGAGGTGTCATCCGATCAGAGAAAATAATGGGAATTAATGACGCCGGGGACGCTGTATTCCGTCTTGCAAGGCAAACGGAGATTGATCGAAGCGTGCGCATGGCCAGCGGTTCGTCCGTGATGCAGCCCAGCCGGCCCTCGGTCAAACTAGAAGTGACTCAGCCAGTTGTCTATCAGGCGCTCCGACAGTCAGACGTTGGTGGATCCGCGGGCATAACCTCTGCCACCGCTTGGACGCTATTTTGTTCCAAAAACGGCAGCTGAACTCGTCCACCCTCATCGCTCACTGAGCCCTGATTTCCGGGCTTTCCCGAATCTCTGATTTGGTATGGCAAATCGGGGCGATTATCATGCTTCTCGATGGGTCTGAACAGTATAAGCGAGTTAGTCATCTGGAGAAACGCTCGCTTGAAGCGCACTTCTGTCTTCTGAACCCGCGCTCTCTCAAAACCGAGGCAGAATGCCCAAACGGTGACGAGGCTGGGCGCGATTCGGATGAGGAACGGTCGGAAAATCGTTTAGCGGTCTAGAATAACTTAGTTTCGCATTTTGTTCCCCGTCCTCTCATTTCCTCCCATCCCGCTTTGGCCACAGAAGGGGAGTTCACTGCATATTACATGATATGTCATGTGAGCACACGGCGTCGTCAAGACTGATCGTGGGAACGAGCAAGGTTCGGGAAATTGCACCGAATCTCAAAAAATAACAGAAAGAATGAACGACGACGACGACGAAGCTCGCCCAAATGCACTGCAGAACAACCTCTTGTCTCAAGACGCGGCTCTGTCCATAATGAGCCATTCTGGAAGCTTGTTTGGATAAGATCTATCCGGCCGTCTTCTGCTCCCGCTGCAGTCTGGTGGAATATGTTCCGGATTACACAACGCAGTTCACAGGAGCTCGTTAGCCGCTGTCGCCGCCATCTCTGTGCAGCAAGGAGCACCGGACGGGCTGGCGTTTGGCGGCGGGCGGACGGCCGGGCTGGATCAGTACGGAGTCATCTGTCGACGTTCCTGGAAGGAACATCTGGCAGAGTCCAGCCCGCGTTGAAAATGCTTGCCCGTCTGCTCGTAGGCTCCGATAGCCTCGCTATCATTAGGAAGAATCGAAACAACTCGAACACAGGAGCGTCGGCCCCGGAAACTGATGCGTCTGCGAATTGGATCGCGTTCTCGTTCCATGTAATGCTCAGTATCCTGTTGTCCGTGGAGTTGTGCAATTTGATCTGAATGAAGTTTACCGTGAGTTTTCCCGACAGCCACGAATGCCTCCGAAACACGCCCAAACTCTCCAGAGCCCAAGGTTTTGGCTGTATTGCACTAAGTTTCTCGGAGTTCCCCACAGTTACGGAGATTCCCCAAGATTCCGAGAAGTATGGCTGAAGACCCGCCCAGTTCCCATGTTTCTCTTTCTGTGAGGAAACGGAGCGTTTAGTCCCGAGGAGATACACTTTGCGGGAAAACAAAGGGTCCGCGCTGTCGCAGTATCCAGTATCAGTGGCGACCGTGCACAGGGAACAAACCGCGTGTCTGTTGGACACTCGCTCGCTCATTCATTCGCCGGACTGTCGGGCTGTTTTGAGAGTTTGTTAGGCGTCCCGAGTCAGACCGCGAGAATGAATTGCGTTCTCACGTCGTACGCGCGGCGCGTTTTTCAGCCAGGCCGACCGACCGTGCGTTCGTCAGCAGTGCTCATCACGGAGAACGAAGGGCTGAGCACACGGTAGCCAACAGCGCTCACTCGCCGACCTGCTCGACAGCCAACGACGGAGTCATCCGGCCTCAACGCTGTCACCTGGCTAGGATTCCCACGCCGAATGTCTCACGACAGATTTCCTACGTACTTCTGGTAGCATAGTCGGCAATGCCACAGACTACGACACTACGATTTCGAGTCAGCAGCTAATCATTTAGTCTTCGAACGCGTGCACAGAACATGAAGCTCTATCCTAACAGACAAGCTACTCCGAATCAGCTCCTTTGTTCTCGTCGAGGAGAGCGGGAGCCTCGGGAGTCGTTTCAGATTTTCCGTTTCTATGTGTGTTTGACCGCTCTCGATTCTCTGCTTCGCAAGCAGCAGAAAACAGAAGTTTCGTCACGAGAATGAGATCATCAAATTGAGAGCGAGTTGCCGACGAGGGCATCCCCACTTTCTCTCATACAGATTCGTAGTACACCAGGGCTCTGGCGTTGGGCGTCCCGCGGCGTTTTCTTTTCATGACGAACTCTCCTCTATTTTCGCGCGCGTCCCAAATGACGGCTACCTGACCTAACGAACGACGACTAGAGACGCCGCCAGTGCCACTGCTCGAATGACCGCGATGAGGCCGGAGCTCGGGCTCCAGCACAAAAGAGACCTTCTTTATGATTCTTTCGAAGCCTGGTGAATCGGATTCGAGTTCTCCTTCTTAAAAAATCAACAGGTTGTAAATCATCACCCATTGAGTGCATCGCGGGTCGAGTACAAACACCGGTTTCCTGGGTTCAACCCTTTAGGTTCGTTAGTGGTGAGCAGTTCCGATCTCCCGTCGACGTCCACCTCGGCGCTCCCGCCGCCGAGTTCAACCCTTCAGGAATTCCCCACGCTAAAAAACAACTCCATCTCGAATTAAAACCACACGTGGCGGTTTGGAGTGTTTTTTTTTCTCGTGACGTTTCAGTAGTTTTTTGCGGAGCGTTCCTCGAAGGGACGACTCGTCTCTTGTGAGAACGGGGGAACGCGGTTTGGACCGAAGGAGTTTTGTAGAAATTTAGCCTTGTTGCAGAAAAATCCCGGCCAGAACACGGTCTCCATTAGGCAGAATCTTCCTTTTTCTTTCTCGGTTGGATCGCTCTCCTCTCGTCCGCTATGATCCCATCCACGACAGCATCCGCCACAATGCAACGCGCAGAGAAATCCGACAGAAGTCGACGAATTGTCCCCTTGAGAAAAAGCATCGATGCGTGATCAGGGCCATGCGATGCCGTTGAGATGGAATGAAAGCTCGCGCTCCGAGTCATCTCCGGGTCTCTTGAAGTCATTTCGCGGACCGCAACAATTCACAACAACATCCCCATTCTTCAGCCGCTTGAGAGCATCCATTTCGGAAAGATGTCTACGTCTTCCACTCGATGTCGACTTTCAACTCTCATCTATTCTTACTGGCTTTTACCCGGTTTCTCAGATCAGTGACTTCCTTGAAGGAATTGCCTTTCACTTCAAAACCGAATCGCTGTTCAGACCTCGAGAAGGTTTGATGATCCAGCAGCACATCAGATCCTTCCAACGAGAGGATGTAGGAACGGTGGAAAAGCGTCGAGGAGGAACGCAAAATCGCGGAAGGTGAACCGGGAAATCATCTTTCGAATTGGATTTTTCAATCACGTGTGCGTTCTACCAAACGAAACCAGCACCATGAGTAGAGAAACAAACCTAAAAGCAGACGAAAATTGAACGAGTCCACGGAAAGGTTGGAAGTCTTAATCGATGCGTTGTGGATGAGGTGTGTCGCCTGATGCGTTTCGAATTATCCTCGATTCCTGTTACTTCTTGAAAACCCTCATACGAAGGCTGTGATCGATGCTCTGAGCGATTGATTGATCGCTTGGCGGTTGGGTCTGGTTATGGTCGTCGATTAGGTGAGACTGGAATGCGTGCCAGAACGTGTTCGAAGCCTCTTCGGATGCTTGTTCCTACACTCCAAGCTCCCCTGTTCTCCGCCCCCTGCCCTCCCAGAACCCCCGAAACCTCCCACACGTTCTGACGCGAATAACGAGCAATTAGTAGGAAGAGGCATGAGCTGACCCCGGGACCGGCCGACTTTTCAACTGTTTACTTCGTAGAAAGCCCTTCTGACAGTCGTCAACGGATTCTGCCGGTCTCTCAACCCCTTAGCGGCATCTTTTGAGAGTGTTTTTTTCTTCTTCTCCTTCTTTCCGTGTTTTTTCTCTCTCGATTCATTCCGTTCTCTGTCCGACAGTCTCCGCGAGAAAGAGGGTCTTACGACCAATGCAGCCACTCGGCAAGGCTTTCTTTTTGAAGGAATCTCCACTTCCGAGCATAACCGCAATCGTCGAGTCACCGCAGAAACGAAAGAGTTCGACTCGGGTTCGATTCGCGGGCGAGTGCTCGAGATTCGGTCGCAGATCGGCACTCTCGATTAGGATTCGTTCCACCCATCCCTTCCGGTGCTGCAACTGAGCGAAGCGACCGACGCGAGTCCGCTTCCGGATTTTCCGAGCCAGACTGAGCGCATGAAATCTCGCCACGGATTCCGTGACCGCCAAACATCCGGTCGGGAGGTTTCCCCGAATACGACTTGCGTCTGTCTGTGTGTAGTGCCTCAAGCCAACCGGTTCAGCGGGGCGGTCGCCGAGCTTGCGGAACCGCTGCGGCCGTCGGTCGTTGCGGTTCGGTTAGCTGACCCTCGGCAGAAGAAGAATTAAATTTTTAATTTGTTTTCCCTGCTTCTTTGAAGCTCAATCGGGCCCAGCTGTCGTCGTGGTCTGAGGCGGGCGGGGCCGGCGATACGGGAAGCGGGCGAGAGAGCGCGAACACGATCGAGATCCAGGGGAACGGTTGAGGGCTGTCAAAAACCGCGGAACAGGAGTTCTGGCAGCGAGCGCAGGTCCGACGAGAAACCGCAGGGCGAAACTGGAAACCCATCCAGATCTCGAGTGCTTCTACCGCACGACGAAGAGAAATGGAGAATTTCGCTTGTGGTCAGATGGATCGGTGTGGTCAGTGCGCGTGAACGTTCGACTGTTTAGGGTTCTCGAGAAAAGAACCTGTGGTCAGCTGGAAGTGGCTCCACGGATTCCGGGATCGGAATCGAGCCCAACTGGGCTTCTCGGGAACGTTTCTGGTTTCCAATGCGCCAATCGGTCGCCGCGGCGACCGGAGGAATGCTCTTCTTTCGTCACGAGCGAGATGCGGATTTCGATAGAAACTCCCGAGAGAAAAAATGGAATTCTGAATGACGTGAGCCGAATTTAGACGGTGTTTTTTGCTCGACTCGAAACGCATGCGTACGCGTCATTCCTGTCCATGAATAGCTTTCCTTGCATTCGAGAATGACAATGTTAACTATCATCGGATCTCGATTGTTCGGACTCGCCGGCTTCATTATCGTGCTGGCGGCGGCTGTTGCTGTTGTTGCCGCTGCTGCCCGAAGAGAGCTTCCTCGAGTGGTATCTAAGGAGAAATTTAAATTCACAACGAGCTCCGAAGGCGAACGCTTAGACGAGCGAACGAGCCAACCGGCAGACGAACAGTAAGACGCGAATTTCACTGTTTGGTCGACTCATGTGCGACTGCGAATGCGTTTTGCCTGTTGACATATGCAGATGTGATGACGACCAACGAGCGTCGGACGTGCGGCGCGCTCAGGCTCCGTCTAACAACAACGAATACGGATATCTAGCGGTGGGAACTCGAGGTTTCGGTTCGTCTATGTTTGTTTGTTTGTGTCTGCGTGCGTGTGCTAGCGTCCCGATCTGTTTAAGTGTCAAGCGTCATCAAATGTCTTCATGAAACACTCTACCGTTTCGAGCGAGGCGTTCGGATACTTTTCCATGAATGAGCCGTCGTCGCCGTCCGAGATTTGCATATTCTCACTGATGGTTGCGCATACTTCACCGTTCATGGAGTCACCGTTTAGCAAGGGTTCCGTGGGCCTAGGGACTCGCCGGGTCCAAGCCGGGAGGCTCCCGAGTCCCTGGGAACGAGAATCCCGGAGAGCTGGGGGAACCGAGGGGGTGAGGTCAGAGGGAGGGGCTGGGAACGGGGCCTGGGAGAGGAAAATGGGGGGGGGGAGCTGAAGAGAGGAGCTTCGCAATGCTGTTTTTTCTCCAGTGGCGGCTCCTCGTCCTCCCTCCGACGCCGATTAACATTCTCTGGATGCCTGGGAAGTCAGGCCGTGGAGTCGAGAACATGGCGTCGCATGTTTCCAGACATCAACACGCGGGAAGGCGAACCGGGATACCGATGAGAACCGGGGACTCCATGAAAACACGAGCCTCTCCCAACAGTCGATGGGGAGAAGATTCATAGGCTGATATACGCCATGAGCGCACTCCATAGTTCGGGTCGATAAACTCTGTTTCATGACATTTGTGTCAAGGACGGAATATGGGGGAGAAATCGTGTGACTGTTCCCCCCCGCGCCCTAAATACGGAAACGCTCCTGGAAGAGCGGATGAATCTATGGGGTGCTCCAAGTTTTCAGTTTTGATTTCGCTCCCCATCCCAGTTGAAAGCAGTTCTCGTCACTCTCAGGAGCTCACTTCTGAAGATGAAGTGCAGTGAATCCGAAGTTTTCTCTTTGCGGTCGCTGGGAGACTGAACTTCTTGCTATATCGGACGGTGAGAACTTCATAATGACTGCACTGATAGCGATGATGTCGTCGACTCGGAGGGCAGGGGCTATATCCATCACAGCTGATATCGTAGCCAATCATTCCAGTCAATGGATGCGGCTGCAAGTGTGCAGGTGAAACTTTCTCGAGCGGAGACAACCGCGACGATTCGACCCGCTCTTGAACCCCGCTTCGCCATCTTGGCACCTCATGATGCTTCTCGCGATGGCAGATGCGTCGTTACTTCGTTCTCAGCTGCCTCTCTCTCGATCGAAGAAAAATCTCACCCACTCGCTCGTGGGTTCCGTTGTTTTATCAGTGACAAATGTCATTATCGATCGAGCGAGAAAGGACGGAGCACGCGCATCTCCGTTCCTTTCCCATCATCGCAAACACCCCGGATTTCATGCCCATCTCCATGAGCCCGATCAAGCTCATGAAGTTCAGCCCCGACACTGTCTGCGCTGGCTCCGCAGCAGATACGGAGAAGTTTGCGGAACAGAAATTCGCGACGGGAGCGTCGGCCCATCGCGCTTGGTTGCGCAATGAGACTGTTATCTGCTTATCATCGCTTGTGGTACGGCTTGTTAACCCCTTTGTGACGCCCCCGAGGCATCCATACATACAAACATTCATTCCTCGCTGCGAAGCCAGACGATAGGTACAGACAAACATCGGAGCCCTCAGTTTCATCCGACTCCCCCGTTCGAGTTCGTTCGTCACATAGACGACAGCTCGCATACAGACAAGTCACGAGCTTATCTACGGCGGAGTCGCATTCGAACTTTCATCAGACTGTATCTGATCGCACTCGATCCGGAGTTTCTGCCTCAGTTTTTTGGACAGGTCCAATCAATGTCGTCGGAATCCCGCCGCTCCCTTTGCTGGTGGTCCGACTTTGTGGATTATGTCGATGCGAATCGTTGTTGCCGAGTCTCAGCATGAACGTTCGAGAGCCCCTCGAGCCAAGACACACGGAGAAATTCGAGGGCGCTCCGAAGTGCGCAGGAAGAAGCGGACATCAATCATTCAGGCAGAATCATCGAGTGATTGACCCGGTATGGATGGATGAATGAGTTGGTGGACAAATGAACGGACTGAAAAACTGATTGACTCGTGCATGGACGGGCCGAGGGAGAAATAACCTCTGGATTGATGGATGGAAGGAGAGGCTTGTGGACACATTGATTGATTGATTGGCTATTCGACCGATCAAGTCGCTTTTGTCCTCGAAGATTCCGTTCAGACAGCCCCAGCCTTTCCAGATCGTTCAGCTTTGAGGGCTACGGACTCCTACGAGAGCACAAGGCACGAATCTATCCGCCGGGTTCATTCGATCGGAGATATCATCCGTACGGGGATATGGTCACGGCACATCGATGAAAGCCCAAAAAGTTTCAAAAATTAGCGAAAAGTCTCCCGGCTCCGTCATCGAATCAAACCGAGGGCGTAGTCAGTTTGAGGACAGTCGGAACGAGCGGACAGATATCTTCGAATTCTCGAAGATTCGGAACCTAAGAGAATCTCCGTGGGCCACCCCAACCGACCAACGACGCTCGACTGTAATCAATGTGGGCAGATGCTCCCGAGGGTGACTTCCCAACCGGGGTGGTGGGTGCTGCTGTCCGCATTGTGCTCGGCTTCAAGCTCCCTGAGCAGCGGGTAGTCAGCCGGTCGGGCAGTGGAGCGGCTATTGTCACTGAGTGAGGATCCTCTCCGGATTATGAGCGACCTGCATTCCACTGTGTTTGTCTTCTGTTGCACTTTTTTCGCTGTTCCCCTCTCTGTCTGTCTCCTTTCTTGCTCGCTGTTGCCTTTTGCATTCGATGCTCGCTCGCTCGCTGGAGACACGGTGCGGTCCGGCCTCTCTCTCGCACTCTGGCGCCGACGAAGTGCAGAAGTTACAATGACTGCTCTCAAATGAATTGGTTCCTTATGGATCAGGCATACTTAGCCGATATTATCACAAGCTTCGCATGGACACAATGCAGAGAATAACATGCGCTCTTCTACGCCGTGCTACACCAAGGGGCCCCACGGCTTCTCAATGAGGTATGGACCTTGTCCGTAGTCCCAGTGGCGGCTTCGATGTTTCCTGGCCTGGACGGATCGGGTCGACTGCCGAGCCGGCTGCGCAGTCCGCTCTCAATCGAGGCTGTCGGTATGCTCCTCACGAAGCTCCGATGAGCTCAGCAAAGCTGTTCGACGTGATCAGGCTCGACGATTCGAGGACGACATGCAGAACAAACGTCTCAATGTTCGGTCGTGAAGATTACCTTCTGAATGAATGCGCTCCGATCAGTCAGCGATTCCAAAAAGTCAACTTCGGGCGCGGAGCGACGAGTTCCATGAGGAGCGTTCGGAAGGTCGGCGATCGCGAGAGCAATCTCTTCGAGCGAGACGGAGGCGCTCGGAAACGTTTCGTCACTTCTTGTTCAACAGACGAGGTTTTCCTCGTCCGAAACTCCCAGCAGGGATGATTCTCCGCGGAGAAAAAGTCACCGCTGGGCCGTCTGGGGCGAGCTCTTTGGAGGTGTGCTTGTTCTTTATTTTCGTGGCGAGCGGAGCAAGTGAATTTTGCTGTGGGTTCTTCTGAAATTCAGCTCCCTCCAGTGCAAATAATTCACGTCTTGTCTCAGGAGGCCACGCCGTCTCTTCGGGAGCGCTCTCGCAACGGTCCTGCAACGCTCCGGAGAACCTGGGACCATGGGCACTGTCTGCCGATAGGCGTCCTACCCCGCGCTCAGGAGTCCCAATAACCGCTAGGAGGCTACATCAAGTGCGCGATCGAAATTTCAACACGAAACTTCAGGCCGGAATCAGGCCGGTTCAAATCTTGATTGAGAGTCTCCGCGAACTTGTTGGCTTGACGAGCTCGTCGATTGGCCGCGCCATCTTCGAAACTGCTGCTGGTCCTTGATTTTGAGGGGAAAAGAATACGAGTCGAACGTTTGGAGTGCTTCAAGACTGTGCCGGCATCCTTCTCCTTGGTGGGTTCTCATAAAGGAAGGATCGTATCGAGCGTCGTGCTCTGAACGGCGCCGTCTCGGATCCGTAAGAGCTTCCAACTGTTCTAAAAAAAGGGTCCTTCTCCTCTGTCCGAGCTCACCTACCGTCGCGACGGTTGACACTCGAACGACTCCAGAGCGCGAAACGATTGTATTACCTCCGGTTGTTTCCTATTTTTCCGAACGGTTTCCGGCAGACAAAGCCCAGAGGGTATGCGTTTCTGATTCCGGCGCCAGGTCCACCGTCTTAGACGAGACGGTTCTAGAGAATGGAACTTTTTGAGGGTAAAAAACATTTTTGAGACCCGATATCCCGACCCAGCGGGGTGAGCATCAAAAACTTCGCCGTCGAAATCGGCCTCGAATCCGAAGTACTGAACCGGGCCTAGTGTTGGTTTCAATCATCTCGGACGAGCCGAATGGATCAGAGAGTCGTCAACGGATAGAGCCGAATTTTTTTATGCCAGAAAAAGTCTGTGAAAAGCTTTCTCGACTTCCTCCACCGGAGCCGAGAATGATGTCGTATGTTTTTTATTTGATGGGCAAAATCAACGATTTCGACCAGCGCCCGATCTCGGAGCCGCTTCGAGGCACAATTCCACGTACTCCAAGGTGATTCTTGAGAAATCACAACTCTTCAACAAGCGACCACCAACCGCCGTCGATGCGAGCGTCGGGCCTCACCCAACCACGAACGAATGCTGACGGACCGGTCGCAGCGAACCGCTCCGACGAATCGACGGGAGGGAGCTGGCGCTAAGAGGACCAAGCAGCCATCTGGCTTGATGTGGGGAAGAGGCTTTGGGAGAGGATGGCTCGTAGACCCTCTCTCCATCTGCTAAACTCCTCGCTGAACAGTACGCTGTCTCTCAGATCAGAGTCGTTGTTCGTCGAGAGGAGACACGCTCGTCCGTGTCGCTGTGAGAATCTGTCACACGCGTATTTCTGTACAGCATTGATCGGATATCTTGTTTGTTAATCGGCGTTAACCTTAACGGTTGTTCAGCCCAACGTTCCGCCAGATCCACATTGACTTTGTGCGCTTTTTGGATAAAAACTGATAAACCTTCATCACGAAACCCACCACCATACTAGGATTAATCCTCGCTCATCAAGTGTACAAGTGTGCTTCAAGCTAAAATTGTGCGTGCATGGAACATCGCCTGCGGTTGTCGGAGCCTGTGCTGGTAGGTGTTCTATAGTTGTCAGATGTCGTTGCGGGTCGAGGGCATGACTGGGACCGGAGGCGAGCGAGGATGGAAAAGACGAGTTCTGATCGAAAGTTTCGATATTTCGATCGAAAATCTCAATTCCCTCGTTTCGGGAACGGCTCAAAACTACTTCGGGGAAACACCCCAAAAACTCCAGTCTTGCTTTCAAGTGAGGCCGGAAATCGGGAGGAATGCGATGGAAGTTATGCAGGAGTCAGAGTTGATCGATTTTTGCGAACGACTTTCTTCTCCGACAACCCGATCGAGGCTCGCGGAAACTTTGTGCAAGTCCGATAGCCGATTCTTGTTTTTTTTTTTCTTTCCTCTTGCTATTATTTCGAGGTGCCTCGGGCGCTCTCGTTGTGTTGTGCGTCGAGCGATTGTGTTCCGCGAGGTTTTGGTGATTCTGGCCGGATCGGCGCTGCCTGGGCTGCTCGGAGCAGGCCGACAGATCTTTTTCGTATCTCCCCCTCGACTCGGTGTGTGAATGTCGCTGAAAGAGAGAAGAAAAAAGTGCCCGTTTCAAATTTCGCTCTCGTGGGGTTGAAGGTAATGATGTGGGAAGTCTTCTGCGTGACCGATGATAAAACTGTGTTGTTTTTTTCGTTCGTTCGAACCATGTCTGCCCGATGCTCCACGCGATCTTCGTCTCCGTTAGATTGATCTCAGTTTTCCACTTTGTGGACAAGGAACGCGAGTCGGATGTACACATGGACAATCAATCGTACGAAGTGCATCGTGTGAGAGATGCGCTCCGGAGGAATTCAGCTGGCGGAACAACGGGATGGATATCTATGGGCGAGGAAAAACCACTGGATTCTCAAGAGCTCGGTTAGCCGTCCAAGCCAAGCGAGAATGAGGTTTTTATGACAGCTGGCCGGATATTCGCGGATTCGGTTCAGATTCGATTCAGAGTGGGTGAAGGATAAAAGTAGGCGACTCAATTTTGCCGGCGGTACCTCGATTCCGCCCTGGCTTGACCAATCGTTGCCGACAAGCATGTTGTGTTCGAAGGGTGGAAAACAAAGATCCCGGTGAGAGGTCTTTTTCCTTATTATTCGAAATGGACTCGCGCAAAATCGAACGAGCGGTTCCCGGGGAGTTCTTATACATCTTACCCCTGAGAGGAGGTCGATTGAATTTTCTCAATAGCGCTCTTGCAATGAATAAATTTCCGGGGATATCCTTCACGTGTACGCGCGGGGGCGTTATGCTCAGGAGCGTTCGGGCAAAAGCCGAAAAACGTGACGAAACTTCGTGGTACATGAAACTCTCCGGACTCAATTTTTTGTCCAGAAGTCTCTCGCAAACTCCAGGTTTCTTCGGCTCACCCATTTCCCTATGGAAAAAATAGTTTGCGCCTCCGTTTAGATAAATAGCGGGTATAAATTATTTCAATAATAAATTGCCCAGAGAAAAAGACAGATCCCCGTCGAGCCTCGCGCCGCTCAGAGACGGCTGGTTGTTCACGATACGATGCCGTTTATTTCCCAGCGAACGTCGATCCCGTCTAGTGCAGTCTAGTTGAGTCGATCCGACGGAGTCAGTACACAAGATCGCAACAGTGGTTGGTCGTGACAAAAGTATTTCTGTGTCTGGGCAGTCAGTCAGTCAGTACTCACTCCGGCCGGCACGGCGGCGGCGCCGTAATCGTGCAGTGAGCAAACGACCGAAAAGAGAGAAGTCAACGTCATGTCGTGATTGTTGTGAGAAGGCCCGATCAACCTAGATACCGACCCGCGAACCCGCCAGCGACGCAAACCGCGGGCCGAGTCGACCAGAAAAGACGAACAACTTTCCGGCTTGCGATCCCGCGACTCGATTCCGCCGCCGTTAGTTTCGTTGTGAATGTCGAGTGTGTTTCCGTTGTCAAGCCCACCTGACCGCAGTTCCGCCGAGCAACAACAACAAACGTTGTGCTTAGGCTGGAAAACTTATGTCAGGATATCGACGATCATCGCGTTTCTTGACTCATTGCAGCACTGGCTGAGACTTCCAAACTGTGTTTGGGCACTCTCGAGCATTTCCGTCCCGTTTTTTTTCCATACATGTTGCCCGATCATGATGATTGACGATCATGATGAGAATTTTCGAGGACAGGGAAGATTCGCGTTGAATGTAGTCAATTCGAGGAGGATCACGATTGCTTTCGGCGTGAAATACCACTCGGATCGTTGCGGTGGCTTTCCTTTGCCAACGAAGACGATTCGCCACATTGCGCCGTCTTTCGACAGTGCCGGTGATGTTGCTGCCGCTACAGTCATTCCTCGAATCGACCAAACACTCTCAGATTGTTTCGAGATCCTCGAAGTGATACCCAGCTTTCTCGAAATACACTTACACTCGTATATTTGCATTCCGAGTTTCACATCCACAAAAGGCGATCGGAATCTATTGTCGCCGAGTCGTACGAAGATCCACCTCGTCGGCATTCGGAGTGCAGTGAGGTTTCGACATTGGGTTTGCTTCGAGCGTATATTTCCAAGGGGACGCGCAGTCCGGCTCGAACGACGTGCATTTGCGTTCCGCATCGGAACGTCTGCATTTCCCATCGGGAACTTTATGGATCCGATTCGGAATCGGTCTCGGTTCTCGTCCGAAACATGTAGAGGGATAACGAAACCAATTTTCCTCTCTGGAAAACCGCCACGACGATAAGTGCTCTCGTTTGGCCAGCGTTACACGTTTTCGTGCCTGGCGTGATGTTCATGTATGATCTTTGTGTATGAAGCCGGGAAAAGTTTGTGTATGGAGAAGAAGAGAGGTTTTCGTCGCCACAAGAATTATTTCGGGCGATCATTTTCTCTTCTTGTTTCTGCATCGTCGTCGTGATCATAATTGGAGCTTTTCTGTCGGTCCGAGCCGAGAACGGTTTTGCGGCCAAGCGTCCGACCGTCCGAGCAACCAACCACGGACTGACCAACAAGCTACAAGCATGAACATCATACAAACATTAGCCATTGTGCCAACAACTTACCAGCTGGATCGTTGGACGATATCCCCGACGTTTAACGACGAAACCCGGTCTTCCGGCGAACGACAGGCGTTCAGTATCGCGGCGTGGTCGTGGGTTACTCATGGCTGGTTAGTCGATTGACCGAATGCGTTTGTTGGCCAAAGGTTCAATTCAAAAAACCCAACCGACGACAAACCGACGGAACCTTTGTTCTCCCGTTTTCCAGCGGAGCAGCCAGCATCGAAGAAAAATGGAAGAGAACAAACTTTGCAGAAGTGTGGATGGGCGGCCACGGCGGTGGTACTTGAGATTTGGAAATTTGTTCTTTCGTTCGTTTTCCGTTTCCTCCTCTCCGCGCTTTCCAAGGAGGCGGACTTGCTCTCAAAGCGACATTCTCCGAGCTCGTTCTTTCTTTCCGTTCTCTATTTGTTTTCCTGTCGCTCCCCTCCCTCAAGTTCTTATCTCTCTGGTATTTCTTCCCCTCCCCTACACCCATCGTACAACCGACGCGAAGAGAGCGGAGAGAGAGAATTCTCCGTTTTTTCCATTTTGGACCGTCTAATTGAAAAAGCCAACATCTCGTACTCTGCTGCCGTTGCGCCTAAGTGATATTTCCTGACTTTCGGAGGACGTTTTCCTCTCCACTCCCTGATTTCCCTTCCCTCTCTCTGCACTACCTTATCTTTCGAATTCACTTCGGATGAGCGGCCTCTTTAGCTCGCGGGTGTTTGCGCTTCAAATTTCGAGATTTAAACCGGTCTCCTCTCCAGCTTCTTCTCAGCCCTCCACAATGCCTCTGGCTTCCAGTCCGGTCTCGATATGTTTTTCACGTTTCCGCGCGAATTCCGGTCTTCATCGATGAGTCGAACATCCTATGAGCCCTGTGAACTGTCCCACAGAACCCGAGAAACCCCGTTATCGCCACGCTTATGATGATTGAGAGTTTGACGTTCGATCGGACGATCCGAGATTAAAAATATGGCGGCACCTTAGCGCCGCTTCTCAGACAGAAACGAAGCGCCAGCAACAATGAAGAAAACTTTCGAGTTCTCGGGCCTCCGTTCCGTCAAAGTCGTTTCTTAATCAGATCTGCTAAATGCTCCTAGGATTCTCCAGTCAGCCGGTTGCATCCTCACGGTTCGGCTAACCTTCATCATTGGCATATTCGATTGATAGTCTTATACGTTTCTCATGTGCTCGGCTGTTGTGGTTCGCTGAAGAATATGTCCCTCCGCTGTTTTTTTCTGAGGGGTACTTCGACGGCGACTCGGGTCGAAGTTGCCGCCGGTGACGGCAGACCGACCAGCCAGCCAGCCGACGAGAGGTCAGGGCCTCTACTGAAGGCACATCACAAACGCCGGTTCCTGCTGGCGATAGGAAAGTAGAGAAAAATTGCGAGAAGAAGAGCCACTGTTTGTAGTCGATCCAATTGAGTCGCATTCGGACAGGTTCCGCTCCAAATATTATTAGCGCTGACTTTGCCTGAGCCGCCGTATTCTCTGCTCAAGTCGTCGAAACCTCTCCCGTCTCCGCTTGGGTCCGAGAGGAAATCGGTAGGAATCCAGTTGGGGCAAGGACTCCCGATTAGCATTGTGAGACTTCCGATCCGACTCCTCGCTCTCCCCATATGGTTGCCAGTTCCCTCCGGATTACCTAGATCCCTCATTCTTCTGAATTCGATACCCAACTGGTAGGAATCATCGGCAGGAGAAACGGGGCTGATTCGCGACAGCGAGTGCTCGAGTGGAAACGTGTGTTGTTGAGAGTGGTTGATTCTTCCCCGAAATAACATTTTTCCACCAAACGTTTTCTTTGCCCTCTGCTTCTCCTCCACCATCCTCCTTTCCTCGTTACCATGCTCTCTGACTTCTCTTCCTCTGCCGTAGATGAAACGTCTGACAACGTTGTGACAGCGACTTGTCGCAGCTTTCCGAGGCGGTTGTGTTTATCAAACTGTCGTCCTCTTCCTTCGTTACTCTTTTTTTGTTTTCCACCATTCTGTATGGTTCCTTTTTTCCGCTTCATTTTCAACGAACGCTGCTGGTTCGCTTGAGAGGATGGAGAAAAAATCCACGGGGCTGTGGAAGAAGAGCTCAAGACAGGGAAGGGGGACAGTTCGGTGGAAACAACAAAAAATCCGATTCGCGTCGGTGTTTTCCACCGTTTGAACGGATGAATTTGGCGATGTTTTCTCTATCGATCAGAATCTCGGTTCCGACCCCGTCTAACGAAGATCTCTTCCTTTCAGTCAAGTGCACGGTGATCGCAACCTTCGCGCCATGCGGAGTAGAGGTTAGTACCGGGACCAATCACAAGGTGGAAGTGTCAAGAGGAGTTTGAGCATCTGATGATTGTTGTAAAAGTGTTGCGGCTACTGTTTTCGCCATTCTTCGGAGTTTCTCTTGTTTTTCAATTGGTTGCCATTGTTCGTCTTGGAGGACTTTTCCTTCGAAGAGCACCAACTGTACAACAACAACAACGTCGGCTACCGCGGCGGCAGCAGAAACCTCGACGATGATACGATCCGACTTTGGCTCACGTCTGCACGATGGCAGCAGCGTTTGTAGCTTACGGTTTTGAATAGAAGAACAGTTGAACGCATTCGCTGTTTTCTTTTTCTAACAAGGACGGAACATGACGATCAGAATCGTTGACTCGTTCTCCGCTGCTGAGGAGAGCTTTTACTTTCTCGCCTTCCCGCCGTCCGTGGTGGAAAACACCGAGTAGCGTTGGGAAATTTTCGTCTCGTCGACGAAGTCAAGGAAACAACTAATCTTCATGCTCCGCGGAATTCATCCTCCCGACGGTGGTGATCATCGGGTGATGATCGTTTCTGATCTTGAATCCATGACCACCGTTCTACTCCCTGTTAGTCGTAGTGAGCTTTAATGGGATCGACACAAAGGCACTGACACATTCCTCAGTTGTCTCCTCCGTGTGTACTTAAACCTCTTCCAAATCTTCTCTCCCCTTCGATCTGTTTCTTCGTTTCTCTCAACGCCGCTCGCTCGCACACAAAGTGTGTTTGTAAGTGTGTGTGTGTGTGTGTTTGCTATCAAACCATCTTTGAAGTTCGAAAAGATTTATGGCTCTCTGCCTCGGATGACGATGCCGTTTCTAATGATGTCACAGGCCTCCCTCACGACGTTGAGGGTTATCTCTCGTGGTTGGCTTGCTCGGCTGCCTGGTCGTTCGTTCGCGCTCGCTCGCTCGGCCGGGCGTTTTTTCGGCGCTGCGCCGTCTCCGTTCGTTACTCCGATGTTGCTCCTTGTCGATGGTAAGCCGGCCGCAGCCATTTTGCTTGACTTCGGAATCTTATCTGCTGTGACTTCCCGCGAGTCTGTGGCGTGTTTTTTTCTCATACGGTTTTCTCTTGGCTCTCGCTCGCGCATATGCCCGACAGGACAGAAGAAAAATTGAGACGCCGCGCTCTCTCCCGTCTCATAATAAACGCCGACCAGCCAGAGGAACATCGCTCGAGTCCGTGTCCAATGAGGACGTGGAGGAATTTCACGCCGAAAGATCGACAATTCACATTAGGAGGACTCGGGGCGTCTTCAGCTCGGAACGGGATAACTCTGTGTGCGGTGAGGGCGTCACGCTCGTGTTCGTCTGAACGAAACGGAACGAAATTTACGTCGTGCGACTGTCGGCCTGACTGACTTAATTGGCTCCGGTCAGAAGCTGTTCTGGACAACTGCGAAGTCAGTCGGCCGGTGCGTCCGTCGGAGTTTCTTGTCGGTCGAGCTGGGGTTAAGACTGCCGGTGCCGAATTCCAGATTTTGTTTTCGGTTTTGTTTTACGCGATTTGTGCTCCTTCGGTCGTTGGAGTTCCCGCCGCCGCCTTCCTCACGTCTTCTTCGTCGTCGTCGTCGACGTCGCTGTTCGTCTGCCGGGCGCAGCAAGAGACGGCACCAGCGGCATCAACAAAAAAAAACGTAGGTCATGGTGGTGGCGATCAGGGGTGAAACGACTCATGGGAACGGCGCCTCTCTTCGTGCTGTTTGTATGAGTAGTTGGGGCAGTTCACCATCTATATTGCTGGTCGTCCGAGCTTCCCGAGGATATACCCGGTCAGGTAGCCCCAACCCCTGGCAATTACGAGACAAAGACACGCTCTCTGAAAGCCTCTCACCGAGAGAGAAGAAGAAAACAGGCTCATTGCCGTCTCCGGGGCCGAATGAAAATGAGGTTCGGTTTCCCGGCACCGAATTCCGAAATGATCTCGTTGGTTGATGCGTTCGACCTCTACCCTTCGCTGGGGTTGGAGACGATCGAAGCGAATCTGACGCGGACTCAATCAGCTCGCACTTTGCCTCCGGAGAACGTCTGAACCGAACACTTTCCACGTATCCGAACGGATAGCCTCGCGCCGAGGCTTTTGGAACCGTGAAAACCGTTAAATTTCTCAACGGCGGATTTCCGGATGCTCGCTATGATCCCCGGAATCCGTCGATTTGGATCCGGGGGGACTCCATCGATGCACAAAATTGCTGTTGAAGGATAAATTATCGCTCAACAATGGAATTTTCGCGGCGGGCTCTGTCTAAGCAGCGGCGTTTACTGAGCGAGCTAGTTAGCTAGGTCAGCGACGACGAAAAAAACGGCGAAGTCGCGAACAGAGGCCTCCGAGTCGTGAGTCAAAATTCAATTGATTACCATCCGCGATCTGTTGATGAGTCTACAAGGGACGCGCTTGTGCTGGCTGTTTGTCCGGTCGGACGGTCGGTTCGCCTGCCGTTCGCTTTTTTTTCGGCCGCCGCAACGACCGCCACAACAACAATGGACGTCTTCAAACCGAAGAGCGGGCTGAGGTCTTCTGACAGAACGACGGACACTACTTCTGACCGAGTCAGCTGGTCTTTCGTTCGGTTCGGTTGCGCTGCCAACCGACAAGCGATCCGAAGCGGACCGAAGGCAACGAACAACTAGAATTATGGCATCCATCGCTGTTTTCGTCTGGTCGTCGGCGCAGACAAATGGATACTTTGAGAGATACATGAAAATCGTCCGGTAGATCGGCGGATAAATGTACGGATTAGGAAGGAAAGTCGGCGACGATCGGTGGGGGCGGGTGCCAGTCCCCGGAAAAAAAAAACTTTATGTGAACCATTCCGAAACGGGACTGGATGAGAAGAGGAAGAAAGAAAACTGCCGTTTCATTCAGTTCCCGTGAACGCGCCGGATAAATGAGTGAATCGAGCCGGCGGACGAAAAAGTCGAGGAGTGTTCGGCTGGAAAGGCGTTCATGTTTTTGCCGTAGATCGTGATCGCTACACAGACTGAAACGACGACGACGACGGCGGTGGCGATGAGAACCAAATCCCTTCCGTTCTCAAAGTGGTCCGATGATCCAAGCGGAAACTAAACTCTCCCATCACGCGCCGTCTCGACGGCGCCGAAGGCAACAAACAACACTCGAGCCACGCAAACTTGAGATCAAACACAAACGTGTTACGCTTTCGATTTCACTTTTTCGGCTCGTCAGTACAGGCTGCAAGCGGGAGTTGCGCCAGAACTGTGATCTGCAGACCCTGATGAGCTCTCGTCCGCTGAGACACAGACCGCGCCGGAGACCTCCGGGTTTTTCCGAGCTCTCCGCGCGGAATCGTTTCGGTATCGGAGTCGTGGTCGAGTCGGTCAGCGAGCTGTTGTTTCGAAGGTCGATTTCGTTGAGAAGCCGTAAACGACAGTCGGATTTAAATCGCTAACGGAATGCGCGTCTCGAGTGCCTACCTTACTCACTGAAGAATGCGATTAATCCGACCATTCGAGAATCGTCATCGCGCATTTTGATGCCCCTCGAAAGAGAGGTGGCGAGGGAAGGAATCAAAACGGTCGAAGATTCGATCAGAAAAAAGTGAAAATCCCATCGCCCTCATGAGCGATGGGCGAAGCGCAGGACAAGGGTAGTGCCTGCGAAGCGGCGGCGTAACCCTTCGGGACGGCGGGGCCTCTGTCTTCTATGTCGCGGCTACCGTAGCCGAAGGCGGCCGTTACATAACGCGACAGAAGTCCACCATCGCAGACCACAAATGGCATTTTCTCTCTTCGTCATCATCGTCGTTCTTTGGTTTCTTCTGCAAAACTACTTCGTCTTCGTCTGTGGCTGCTAATAGTCTGTCATCAGCGATGCAGCAGCAGAAGCAAAGCTCTCGCACTTGTGCAGCCTTTCGTCGCGTCTTCGCGGTTTCCGTGAGGGACCTCACCGGCTTTCTTCACTGAACTTCGCTCGGTGGTGCTTGGCCGCTCCGTTGGTCAGTCAGTCGGCTCGCTCTCACGATTAGAGAACTCGACGACGTCAAAACGGTCACAAGTGATGGTGGCATTGCGGGACAACTATTAACAATAGACTCGCTCACTGACAGCTTGCCAAGCCTCTTTGGTCGAACGTCGGTCACAGGGTCCTCCAGCTTTCCTCGGCCAGGCTCAGATTCCCTGATATTCGGCGGAACTGTTTCCGGACGGTTCGGACCCCCGCCCAGTGTGTTCGTGACGCCCCGCTGTCGCGATTTCGCAATCTGCGCACGTTGGGCCCACGCCGCATGCGACTCGTCGACGTTCTTGATGTTCGGAACGAAATTAAAACACGTAAGGGTTCCTTTCATTTCTTCCCTCGCTCGTAGCCGATCAACCGAGACTTGTTCCGAGGAAAGGCGTCGACATGCGACTTGTTCAATACAGAACCTAGTTCTTATTGGGAGGCGGGGAGCTAATCTTTCTCGTAGAGTTTCGGTTTCCCCCTCTCTCCCCCTCTCCCTCTGTTCCGCAAAATCCTTCGTTCCTGGTTTTCGTCGTCGCGCGGGGGTTCGGTTGGTCGAAACGTCGCATTCGCTGAAATGAACATCGAACAAAGGAGATTTGAAAGGGATCTAATTTCTGCTTCCGCCGTCTTCGCCGTCGGTGGAACAAGTTGTCACAGCGCTTTTGACGACGACGAGAACCTACGTGACAAATGGCGTTGGAGAATGGTTACGATTCTCCGTCGAGTTTTCTGCCTGGTCGGTCGTCACCCCTCCCCTGTCTCGTCGGAACCCCTCCGAAGCGCCCTCCAGATGCCTCCTGGAGTCGACGAAGTTTCCCATCGGATGGGAACATCTTTCCAGCTCGAGCCTCGATGAAGATCTTTTTCCTAGAGTACCGGCAGAACTATTTCGGCTCGTCAAGAGTACTTCAAGGCAGCGGGACGAGGGAGCACGGAGCGTTTCGATCTCGAGCTCAAACGAGAACAGAAGTAGCGAAATAAGGGATTCGAACTAGCAATGACTCGCTGTCTCCACAGTTAGCGGAAAGGAGGGAGCCGTGAAAACAGGAAAAGATCCGGACATGCGTGGTGATTTTAGTCACCACAGGGAATATGCCCAAGCTCACGTAGGGAATGTATGCAAACAAAGCTGGAAAAAAGTTCTCTCGGCGTTTTTCCAGCCACGAGTCGTTCGATGCGAGGCCAGCGGTGCCATCAGTAGCGTCATCCGTTCTTATGAACAGTATCAGAGTCCATTATCTTGCCACGTGGTGTTTTTGGCGGCAGCGGGGGTTAGTCTTAGGTGTTCTGACCATCGGTCTTGCCGCAGCTGCGGCCACCGCTGCTGCATGCAGGCAAGGAACGCGGGTGTTGACGCGAGAGCGAGTTCCGACCAGAACGGGTGAATAACACTCGGGAACCACTGCCAAACGGTGGGGAACAGACGAGGTGGTCGGAAAAAGTGGTGGAAATAGTAGAACGCAGCCGAGCGGAAAACGCGCAGAGGTCGGTATTGATCATTCCTGGTTGGTTTCAACGCGGGACGTGATTCATACTTCTTGTGTGACTCTCGGCAGCTTTTCAGGAAGGAAGCTAACGGAGCCATGGCCCTTCTAGTGATGGGGGACGCTTGGCTGATTTTGAGCCTTAAGGTGGCTCACTCACTCGGCCACTCGAGACTTTGTGCCGAATCAGCTCCGAGCCCACACCCAGGGTTGCTGGTGGCTGGTTGTCATTTCGAGTGGCACATTCTTTTCACATGTTCTTTGCATGTGCTTGCTGCTCTCGCGGCGACCAAAGTCCAAGCCCCAGCCGGGTGAGTCCTCTACTGGGTTCGCGCGCCTGAGAAGCTGCTTCTTGTGTCGCAATGAGCGTCACCGGCAGAAGGAAAAAAAGAACTAATCCACTTGGGTTGAGCTGGCCGTCTGGCCGGCCGGTCGGCCGCCTGCCTGTTGTGCGCGGCTGAAGGACGTTGCGAACAGAGAGACGTGGTGTTGCCTGCGCCGGCTCGGATTGCGCTATCAAGTGCGACGCTCGTTCCCTCTCGAGGGTTGGGCTGGGCACAGAGACAGAGGAACGTAAGATCGGGTCCATTAGACCGCTCCCGAGCCCTGGACGTGCTTACGGAAGCCCGTTGCCTCTGTCGATACGGCGCGTGAGGGCTTTCGGCGAAGACGACATCAACGACGACACCGCGGTCGATGGCGGAATAAGGACGCGTGTACCGACGCGGGTTCTGGAGCGATCGCGCAACCGCACTTGAGCGATAGACGACAACGACGGAGCACTACCAGACGCTGCACTTGAAAGATGCCGGCACGCCCATCGAGTATCCCGCGCACTGCCATCGGCAGTGCTCGCCGCAAGGCTCGTTATTCATAATTTTCGGTCACTATCACTGCTGTCCGCGCAGAAATCTCAATCCCACGTCCGGAAGAAGGAATGCACCGGCAATTGGTGATTGAGTGTACTGTGGAGGGGATCAGAGGGACGAGAAACCGCAACGAAAAAGGGAGGAGGACGCCGCGGAAAGAAAATTCGAAGATACGATTGACCTTCGGAAGCTCCGGGTCCTTGTTTAGGGGTGGGGGGGGGGGGGGGGGGGGGGATTCGTTCTGGCTCGTCGGTTCTGCCTAATTTGTGACTCCTGACAAAGCCGGGAGTCTGGACGGCTTCAGCGGACGCCTCATCGAGTGCTGCTGATCATCACAGGGATCCGGCTGAGAGTCGTGACCTGTGGGGTTGGAGGCGCCGGCCAGGCATCCGACCGCTCGACCAGCGGGGCTCTGGTTAACATCAGTGTGGGCGTCTTCTTTTTTTCGTTGCTCCTTCTCTGTTGAACAGCCTCGCTGTCGGCTCCGAGACGCGGAGGCTTGGTTAACCAATCGTGCGATCGTCGAATCGAAGTCTGCTGTGTTCATTGAATTGACCAGTGAATCAGTCGGACAGTCAGTTCGCGAACACCTGACCAGTAGAGCTCAACCGAGCATTCCGTTTACTGGAAGGGTTCGAGGGACCGATCCCCGCCCTCGCTCCGCTGACGGTCTGATGGCTCGATCAACGGAGTGTCGGCCTGGACGATGCGTGTGTCCTAGCGCTTAAAGAGTGCGGAAGAGGCTCAGAATGTATCCGAATTTCTAGAGAGAAGAAAAAACAGGGAAATAGAAAGACGAGTCGTCGAGAGCCGGAAGTCGCGGATTTGCTCCGAGCGGTGCACACTCGCCCAGACAGCCGCTGTTGGTCTTTCGTTCATTCTTCGGATTGCTCTGTCCACTTTCGTTCGATTCTATCAAGAACGCTGGAAACGGGATCGGTCGGTGTGAGTTCTTTTTCCCGAAAGGAGAACGAGATGAAAGTGAATACCAACGGACCGGCGCGTCCGTTATGCGCGTTATGAGGCGAGACCACCCAGCAAGGCAAAAACGCGTGAAAACACCTCGATCACCAACACCAAACAGAAACAAAACAGGGCTGATTCGGGCTTTCTTTTCGGGAAACGAATGGGTTTTGAAAAGGCTGCGGCAGTGGTTTGTCCCGACTGGTTCTAGTGAGTGTTCGCGGACGAGTTCGTGACTATTCGCTGCTCTTCCATTCTCGGTCCTCGTATGGACTAGTTCTCACACTCACAAACCCACACACCGCGTCCTCAACAGCTCGCGAGTCGACTGATAGATGAATGGATGGATGGTTGGCAGAGTGGGCCAGCAGAGAGACAGCGGCGGAAACAGACTACCTCGACCGGACTATCCTCTCTGTCTCTCTCAATTCGCACCTCTCCTCCTCTCCCCCTTTCGGTTCTCCCCTCTCTCTCGCGTCGGCACACGTTGACTCCCGTCTGGGTCTCGTTCTCTCTCTTTCCAGGATGATTCCCCGATCTCTCTCCCTCGATATACCGCGTTCGGTCGCGGCACATTCTCGTCCTCACCAGATATTCCTTCGTCGGCGGTTTTCCGGGAACTCTTGCCGAACGGTCCACGAAATTTCCGAATGCGGGCTCGAGAAGCTCTGGTGAACCGTCTTTCCTACCAATCTTGTAGGAAGTCTGTTGCTATCGCGAACCGAGGAAACTCACAGGCGTATCTCAGACTACAACGAAAAGCGATGATCGTCGTGTAGTGTCGAACGCACTGTTCCACAAGACGAGCTTTGCCGGGCGGCGGCGGGTCTCGGCCGGCGCTGCGGGACACTTACTTGTCATCTTGACAAATATTCCTGCCAGCTGTGTGCGACTACGGTTTCCTCTGCCGTTTTTCTCTTTCTTGATTTCAACTCGCTCTGTTTGCTTCTTCTCATTGGTCTTCTTCCCGCTGCTGCCGGCGATACTTTATTGCGATGCAGTGCGGTACTGAAACGCCTCCGCCACGGCACAGAATCACGTCCGATATGATCGTCTGAACGTCAGACGCTGCCGCAGTGATCAGAAGAGGACGAAGCAGAAGAACGGGTTCGGCGGTCTGGCTCGGCCCTCGTCCGGCTGCTAGAGTCAATTGCTTAATTGTTAAATCGCACCGTGCGCCAGATGCGGCGATCGGCGGCGTTTACGAAAATTTTGTCTCAATTTTTGGTCAAGCCGCTTCGCCGTCGTCTTCAGCGTCTTCGTCTTCTCGTGAGATTTTGACGGCACTTCGCTCGTCGGGTTCTTCGATTGCATCGTGGATATCGCCAGCCTGAGTCGTCTGGTCAGGGAAGGCGTCGCGAAAAAGATCTCCAGTTCGTCTTCTTCCGATGAGCGATTCGACGAAGTTGTAAACGGCTCTGTGCGTATTCGAGGAGCTCGTGATCGATCGCAGGGGACACTTTTACTCTCGGCAGTAAATTCCTCCGCGACACATCACAGTCAGAACGAGCGTCGGTCAGGCGAGCAAACCACCGGCGATAGCCTCAGAACGCCCAACAACGAACCAACTATAAGATCTAAACAATCTGTGGATGTCCGGCGACCGCGGCTGCGAAAGCGCCGTGTCAGGAAAACAGCGAATTGTTTGCGGCTCCGACCGTTCCGGACGTTAATGAGTTCTAATTGAGTTTATAGAGGCTCGTTCGGGATGAAATTCTTTTTTCTTCGGAACCTGCTCCGAATCTATATTCCGCGAGAATGATCAAGGTTCATTGCCGGGCCCAAAGGGCCTCACCTTAGCATTGTTGGCACCACCACCGCCGCCGCTGCGGCTGCCGCCACGGCCAACGACAACAACAACAGCTGAAGAATAGACGTTCAGTTTCATGCGATCGCGTGAGGGGAATTCAAGAGAGAGAGAGAGAGAGAGAGAGAGAGAGAGGAAACGTCAGGATTTCTTTCCATTCCGTTCGATTGATGCTTCAGAGCGCCGTGTGGTGCGGGCCCGATGTTTACAGGGTTCACTCTCAAAGTTCAAACAAAAAGTCTACCTCCCACTCAGCGGCAGTCTACGTTAAATAACCAACCCGACCAAGTGGTCGGGCGTAGTCCAGTCGAAGTTTGGAGCGTCGACTCGCGGAGCGGCCAGGCGCGCTGCGATCGTCAGGCCGGTCGATCGGCAGCTCACTCAGTGCAACAAGAATCCGAGACGTTCGTCCGACTTCAACGGGTGGAGCGCTAAGAGGGTCCGGGCGTTTCCTCGATGGCATGCCGCTTCGGAGAAGTGCGGCGCTCAGCCATATTCGAAAGGAAGCGAAAACAAAAACCGAATTCTCCGCCGAGCTCCGCTCTGTTCCAGCCTCGAACGCATCATTCCGACTTGATCGGAGCGGTCTCGACTGATCGAGTCGGGGAATCGAGGAACCGAGGATTATCGTCTAGGGAAAAATTCATTCATCCATTCATCCGACCGTTGAGTCCACATGCCTCTGTGTGGTTCATTCAGAACGGGGGAAAATTTCGCGCAGAGCCAGCGGTTGTTTGTGTTCGTGATTTGTTTTGAATGGAATTTTTCGGGTTCGGTTGACGGAATGCCAACGCTAACTCGACAGTGAGGAATGGAGGGTTCGGGGTGTTCTCCCTCTCTCTCTCTCTCTCTAATTCTTCGCGCATCGAAGATACATCCACCGTGGTATTCCGTGGAGGGACAAAGAGAGGCAGCTAACACTGAAGGAACGCGGACCTTCGACGAGCCCGTAATGGATGCCACACCTCGTGGGGGTGTTCATCGTTGTCGATCCGTCCGTTCCTTCCTCCCTTCGTTCTCATAAAACACGGCGAGAACAGGACGTCTGTTAGCAGTTCGCCAATCTTGGCGGCGTGATGCAGTAATTGCGTCCACCGACAGAATACAGCCATTAGAACAGGATCAACTCTGGCTGCCTCGCTCGCAAGAGACACTCGGTGGTCGTTTGTTCGACTGTTTGTTCAGAAAGACCGACCGACCGAGCGACCGACTTCACAACGATGTTGAGTATGTAGAGTACTCCAGAAACCCGAAGTGCAACCAACGCTGAGGTTCGCGTCGCGATACTAAAAGCCGTTCCATGTTCAGACCACCGGTGTCAAGGCGCCATCAGGAGCGACCGATCATTGACTACTAATAAAAACGAATGAAACAATCAAGAATTCTGTCTGTTCAAGCGTTCGAAAGAATCCAGGCGAATCCACAGAGCAAACTAAAATGGAACGGAAGACCACCGCCGGAGGAATAAAATTTGAGTAGCTAAGATAACGTTTCTGATTCCGCTTTTCTGGTGGTAGCGCGTTTCGAGAGACCACCTTCGAAGTGAAAGGGAGCTGGCTATCGGAAATAGGTCTTCTACTGCTGTTGGTCTTCTATTCGCGAATTTACGATCACATCTCTTCCTGTCTCGTCGCCTCGCTTGCTTTTTCCTCCGCTACATTCCCATCCGTCTCTCCATCGTTTTGTGGAGCGGTTTCCGCCAGAGCAATCAAAGTCCAACGGAATTTATTCGATGCGTTTTCTCTCGGCCTGCTTTGTGCAACGGCGCTCAGGTGTATCTCACCTGCTCCGACTGTGTCCCGAATGTGAGCGCTAGACCCTAACGGTCGTGTTTTTTTCTCCGATTCCAGACTGAACGGTCCCGATGCTGAGCGTGTAGGAGGCATTCAAAGCAGAGTCCATCATCATCATGGACCGAAGTGTCGTGGTCACCACTGCGTTGTTGGCGGCAATCGCATGTACGGCCGTTCAATGCCGTTACGTGAGCGCCGAAGACTGCGATTGGCAGACGTTATCGAGCGGGGCGCCCGAGCTCGCGATGACGTGCAGATTCACGTCGTTGAGGGCCGGGCCGGACGCGACCAACTTCTCGCTCATCCATCCGGACACGACGCGGGCGATGAGCGTCGTTTGCGACGCCCTGTTCACCGAGAGTCGACTCGCGAACGGGACTTTCGAGACACTGCGGCACCTGCGGAGTCTGCACATCGAACGCTGCAAGCTGAGCGAGCTACCCGAGTTCGCGTTCGCGGGTCTCGACGATCTCAAAAACCTCACCGTCCGGACGTACAACGGCGAGTGGGGCGCCATCTCCCTGGCTCTCTCGCCCGGAGCTCTTCGCTTCCTCAAGAACCTCGAGCGATTGGACCTCGCGCACAACAATATCATCACCTTCCCCCGGGCTCCGTTCTGTCAGCTGGAGTCACTGAAGTCGCTCAACCTAACCCATAATTCTCTGGCTGACATGAACAACATGGGCTTCAATGACGACTGCCAACTGAACGGGCTCCTGGAGCTGGACCTGTCCGACAACAACCTGAGGTACATCGACGACCGAGCGTTCGAGAACCTCGGCAACCTCAAGAAGCTCTACTTGCAGCGGAACCAGCTCGCGCAGCTCGTCGAGACCGCCCTGTCGGGTCTCTCCAGGCTCCAGGTCCTCGACATGTCCAACAACAGGCTGAACACCCTGCCGCCGAAGGTCCTGCAGGGCTCCGGCGACCTCAAGGAACTCTACCTGCAGAACAACAGCATCGGGCTGCTGTCGCCGGCGACTTTCCGCGGTCTGCAGCAGCTCGTCGTGCTCAACTTGAGCGACAACCAAATTTCGAGCGAGTGGATCGCCCCCGAAACTTTCGCCGACCTGATTCGACTCGTCGTGCTGCATCTGAGTAGCAACAGGCTCCGGCATATCAATGCCACCGCCTTTGCTACCCAATACAGCCTTCAGATTCTCCACTTGGACGGGAATCAGATCGAAACGATCGACGACAATGCGTTCGCGGCTCTCTACAACTTGCACACGCTGATCCTGAGCGGCAACCGCCTCAAGAACCTCGACGCCTACACGTTCAACGGGCTCTACGTGCTCAGCAATTTGGCTCTCGACTCGAACCTCCTCGAGGAACTTCACCCGGACACCTTCCGCAACTGCAGCAGCCTCCAAGACCTCGAGCTGTCCGACAATCAGCTGAGCCAGATCCCGCGCGGCCTGCAGCACCTGCGCTTCCTGCGCGCGCTCGACCTGTCGGGCAACCTCATCGACGACGTCAGCAACCTGACCAGCGCCAACCTGACCAACCTGCACAGTTTGAGCTTGTCGAAGAACCGCATCGGCAACATGACGCGGGGCACGTTCGCCAAGTTCCGCTCGCTGAGACGACTCGATCTGTCGAGGAACCAGATCGCCGGCCTCGAGCACGGCATCTTCGACGACGCGCCCGCCCTCAACACCATACAGCTGCAGGACAACCTCCTGCGCGACATCAACGGCCTGTTCATGAACCTGGGTCATCTGAGGTTACTGAATGTGTCTCGCAACGCTATCACGTGGTTCGACTACGCCCTCGTGCCTCCGGCGCTGAAGCACCTCGATCTGCACTCGAACGAAATCGAGGCGCTCGGCAACTACTTCGAAATGGAGGGCACCCTGCACCTGAAAATCCTCGACGCCTCGTACAACAAGCTGCGCGAAATCAACGCGGCCTCACTCCCGCACCGCGTCGAGAGCGTCGCCCTATCGAACAACCTCGTCAGCGTGATCCATCCGTTCACGTTCATGAACAAGGCCAACCTGACCAAGGTCGACCTCACCTACAACCGGCTGCAGAACATCGACATCAACGCTCTCCGGCTCAAAACCACCCAGGACCTGAGCCGGCTGCCGGAGTTCCGCATCGCCGACAACCCGTTCTTCTGCGACTGCGCGATGGAGTGGATGCAGAAAATCAACGAACTTGACGAATCGAGGCAGTACCCCAGAATCGCCGACCTGGACCGCCTCGAGTGTCAACTGCCGTTTTCTCGCCGTAGGACGAAAGTCCCACTTCTGCAGGCCAACTCGTCCGACTTCCTGTGCAAGTACAAGAGCCACTGCTTCGCCCTGTGCCACTGCTGCGAGTTCGACGCTTGCGACTGCGAAATGACCTGCCCGGACAGCTGCACCTGCTACGCGGACTCCACCTGGAACAGCAATGTGGTCGACTGCAGCTTCTCCAACCTGAACGTCATACCGGTCAGAGTGCCGATGGACGTCACCGAGCTCTACCTCGACGGTAACGACATGCCTCACCTCGCGAGCCACTCGTTCATCGGCCGCAAGCAGCTGAGGGTCGTCTACCTGAACAACAGCAACGTCCAAGCGATCCGCAACCGGACGTTCACCGGGTTGGCGAACCTTCAGGCGCTCCATCTCGACCACAACAAGATCACCGCCCTTCACGGATTCGAATTCGAGAACCTCACCACGCTGCGGGAGCTCTACCTCTCCCACAACCGGCTGGGCTCGATCAGCAACCGAACCTTCTCCCAGCTCCGATCTCTCCGGGTGCTCCACCTGGACAACAACTACATCGTCGAGTTCCAAGTGTGGTCGCTGAGCCAGAACTCCCCGCTCGCCGAGCTCCGGCTCGGCCACAATCCCTGGAGCTGTGACTGCCGTTTCATGGAGTCGTTCTACGACTGGGCGCAGATGTTCGGCGCCAACGCCCTCCAGGACGCCAGCGTCACGAGATGCAGGCGGAACGACACGCTGGGGCCGCCGTTGACACTTTTCAACGCCACCGCCTGCTCGTACAACCGGTCCAACTACGGCGGTGGCCACAAGCTGCCCTCGGACTCGAAGTACCTCGGCAAGGTGTTCAACGACATGCAGCTCGAGATGCTGCCGATAGTGGGCGTGGCAACCGCGGCGGTCGTTCTGTTTTCCATCGTCGTGGCCTTGGTCGTCGTCGTCGCCTACCGCAAGGACTTCCGCGTTTGGGTTTACGCCCGCTACGGGGTCAGACTGTTCGAGCGCCGCCGGGAGGAACCCGAGAAGCTCTTCGACGCCTTCATCTCCTACTGCAAGAAGGACGAATCTTTCGTGGCGCAACTGCTCGCTCCCGAGCTCGAGTGTGGCGGAAGTACAGCTCCCTACCGGCTATGCCTCCGCTACCGGGACCTCCCGATGTCGGGCTACGTCGCCGAGGCGATCACCGAGGCGATCGAGTGCAGCCGGCGGTCGATCGTCGTCCTGTCCGAGCAGTTCCTCCGCTCGGAGTGGTGTCGCTTCGAGCTGAAGGCGGCCGCCCGCGACGCCCAGATCCGGGGGACGGGCGGCGCCTCGCTGGTTGTTATCGTCGTCGACAAGGGCGCCATGCGTCTCCTGGACGCGGAAGCCCGGCTGAGCTTGCGCAAAGCCCCCATCATCCACTGGGGGGAGAAACGGTTCTGGGAAAAGCTCCGCTACGCCCTTCCGGACGCACAGGCGTCAACCCGAAAGCAGCAGGTCACGTGGCCACATGGCTTGCCTGCGGACGCGACGATGAACCGCTACAATGTAGTCAACTCGGCTGTCAAACTCGTTTAGTGCCTTTCACGATGTTTGTAAAGAGAAACACAGAAAACACAGCGCGAATGCAAACACACGAAACGCTGTGTTTCTAGTGACACTTGCTAGGACTTGTAGGAGTGAGAACACGAGCAGGATTGAAAAACACACACACACACCCTTACACCTTTTACAAGGTATGCCAGTGGGTCTTCGGAGGTATGTTGCCAAATACTGAGCAGTTGCCCGCCGTTCTCGCCGGTGCACTGTATGTACATACAGAGGTTGACCGAGAGTCAACCACCCGTTTCCTTCCCTCGCCCCTCATATATCCCCTCTTGCCCCAGGATGAGGTGGATACCTGGACGATGACGATGAGCGTAGATTGTAACTTATTACCGAGCGTGAAAGACAGAACACGAATACGTCTGAGGTTTGTATAGTTAGTTCCTGCATTGTAAAAAGAAAGTTGTCCACGACGACTAGTAGAGATGATGGTTCCCATTGACGTCTCCGCCATAGTCTAAGTCAATCCTTGAAGCCCCCGCATCTCGGACTCCCTCTTCCTTCTCGTTCTTCTCTTCCTCCTCTCCACTCATGCATACAGCCATCTCATCCTCTCCACTCCTTGCTCCTCGCCTTCGCCACTGATTCCTAGACGCCCGTTCGTGGAAAACGCTCTAGACTCCTTCCGAGTGTCGTCCTGACCACTCCTTCGATTCCGAGCGAGAAACAGGACTCCCTTCCTAACCGACCCGCCCTGGAGTTCCTGGTCCACCATGTGAGAGATCGAAAGCTCTCAGACAATCCGACCAGAAAGAAGCCGGGGAAATGATGAATGCTATGAAGAGAAAAGAAACTTGGATTGTTTTTCTGCGGAGGATGGATGCAAACAACAAACGAATCGCGTAGCTGCAAGAGCGGAAGAAACTGTACCATATGTACATAGATTATTATTTTTCCACGGGAGGGAAGGAATGCGACCAGGGCTGTTGCCCACACAACGGATTGTGCACTCGGCAAATCTCGGCTGTGCGTCGAACTGTGGAGGATTCTTTTTCTACGAATCTTTATTTATTGAGCCGTGAAACTGAATGGAATTCTTGAACATTGTATGCAAGTGGGAGCCAACCCCGTCCCGTTCGACAGGACACGAGACGAGCCCGGAGTCGAGCATCGGAACCCAGCATTGTGTGGGCTGTGCAAAAGATGAGCGATTGTGATGCAGACTCTGGCCGAATCGGGAAACTTTCTGAATTTAGGGGTTCCTCGATCGGTAGATCGGGTAGAGTTGTCGAAATTCGCTGAGGACCCCAGGGGCTCCCGCCGTAGTGAAGCCAGTGTCTGCAAGAAAGCTGTTGATTAGTGATGTGTGTAGAAATTTATATTGCCGCAACACCGGGATGATGACGGCGGCGGTGGCGGCTGGAAAAGATGTAAGCGTAGACCTGAGTAAGGAATGATCGATCCGAGCGCTTTTTCAACGCTCACAATGTATATTCACTTTGTACAAGCTGTGATACTACGACAAACAACCTTAACAACAACAAATACAACAAGCCGAAAACGTCGACGAGGTCGGGCTGATGATCCGACCCCTGAACAAAAGCGGAGAAGACGAAGAAAAAACTGTGTAAATAGAAGACGAAGAAGAAATAAAATCGTTCAAACATTCAAATCAAAATCATGTTCTTTCTTAGCTGGTCGGGTGTGCATGAGAATCAGATCGAGGTCGCCTCTCACAGAAGAGCGTGCCATGAATCCACAGAGGCAGATACTCGGGTATGTCTATCCGATTGATTGCCGTTGTTCACCGACGATGACGAGGGTCTCCTTGTAGTCGAATCCGAGCATCCAGGGTCCCAAAAACCCCGATCCCCGACTGGCGGGGCTCCGCGCGAGCAGAAGTTTCGGAATCACGTCACGAACGTGTCACGATCCGTCCCATCACTGATCTACAGATAAACACCCATAGGTGGTGAGTTAGCGCACGCATCAGCGAGGAATCTGAAAAGTGTCCCGAGCGCGACACCTTTCCTCTGCCACCCTTTCCTGCCTTTCCGACCTCGCGTCCGATCAAAGGGCGCTCGAGGTCAGGACCTGGAATTCGATTTCGCACGCTGGCGCCAATCTCTTGAAAACTCCGGTCCTTCATCTCCCAACGGGAACGGATCTTCCAGCGGATCCCGATCTGGTGCGACGCACAAGGTCATGGTCTGGTCTGAAGGGTTGGGTCGCGGGACACTTGGTGCGTTTCTGAAAAGAAGGAAAAATTGGTTTCAGCAGAACGGCCCGTTGGCACGGACAATGGCGCTCGCTTGACGGCCGAGCTGCCCGCGGACAGACAGAATGCGAATCTGTCAAGATTTGTGCCACAATCGCTGCTATCCGACGGAGGTGCTCAACGTTCCAGAAGAGTCAGACGTCCACCAGAAGTGCGCTGCCGCTGGATGACGTGCAGATGAAGTTGAGGCTGGGAATTGTCATCCGCCGGGTGCGTGTCCAAGTTCTGGATGCGCCGCATCCTCTCAGGGCGAAGACCGTCGTCAGTGATTTCGGATTCCGGGAGACGTTCAGTCTCTCTCCCGTACCCGCTTCGGATTTCCGAGCCAGAGCTTTGATGTCGTCGATCGATCGTTATCCATGTTTCTAGATCGTTCGCCAACAGCGCGCGCTCCACCGACTCTCGGAGTCGAATCGCTTCACGTTGGTGGCGCGCTCGTTCACAGGATCCCGCTCGGAGTCGGCATCCCGCGATTCCACTCGTTTCCAGCCCCCCCCCCCCCCCCCCCCCCCCCACCAGTGAACGTGAACATTGAACCTCCCCTCCCCGAGGTTGTCACTCCACCAAGCGGGGTAGTTTTTCCGGCACAACTCCGGAGTTTCGGTTTCTCCCGCAGGAACATCTCATCCAGACTTTTGCCTGGTACAATTCTCGGTCAGGAAGTTTTGGATTCCAGCGATGCATCCGATCATCCATCGACACAGAAGGACAGCTTGTGAGAGACCCAATCGGAGAGGAACAGGAGTGGGCTGTCCGCAAGATGTCCCCGATTGAGTCATGACTCCTTTGTTGTCACCAGCAGCAGCAGCACAGCTTATTCAGTCCGTCCACCCAGTCATTATCTTGTTCAGGAGAATGCGTGACTCGCAACAGCAGCGCAAAGCGAAGAGAATGTCCCCTCCTCCTGTCTGTCCGCTCTGCTCGATGACTACTCATATACGCAGCGGTCGCCGGGTAGCTCGTGGGGAGCAGCAGTCCTCCGGAACATTGGAGAGAGTGCGGAGGCTTTCTAATCTGGGAAGCAGGTATCTATTGAACAGGACGCTGACGAATGCATTCCAGGATGGAGTTTCCGAAGACCCTCGAAGAAGAGTAAGCTTGGAGTGCAAAAATCGAAAACGCCACCGCCGAGGCTCGCGCGAGGCCCAAACTTAGGTGAGAAGTACTCAAGTTCTATCGAGCTCCGTTTCTTCCCTGATCGCATGGAACTCATCGGTACCCGTCAATCGGACTTGAGTCTCGGAAGTTCCCCTCATTCCTTTGGTTGAGCGCATAGACTCAACAAGACTCTTCGGACCCGGAGAGCACGCAAAATCTCAACAATTCGATCCGGAAGCCGAACAGGTGATTGTTTTGAATTTCTCTCTCGAGGGAGAGAAGATAACCGTCGAAGGACCGGAGTCTCCAACCAGCCGTACCCAGGGACGTTTCCCCGTCGAAGATAAATCTGGACGAATAGATCAGCACGGCACCGCAGTAGAATCGAGCGGGTCGAGCCAGCGTCATCTGGCAACAGTGGGAAAACCTGAGAATCTAGTTTGATTTGGGTTCACAGTTGAACTAGAAGCAAGAGAGAACGTTTTGGATCGTTTCACAGCTGAGAATCGTGTGTCTCGATCATCACATGCATGCGGGAAACGTGCGCAGGGATGGAGTCTGATCATGAGGGTCGTCATTGGTTGGTGAAGACGATAGCTTCGAGCCACTAGCATAGTCTTCCTGCCGCGAATGGCACCCGGTCCAGATGGACCTCGCCGGTGACCGCAGCCACCACAGCAGCAGCACAACCCGAACGCAGCAGATATCACTCCGATGCGACAGCTCGCTTACTGGTTTTCGGAGCGTCTATCTCGCGTCCAAAAAACAGACCGGTATCTTTTACAACGATTCTGGTCGGGAGAGAATATCGCCACGGAACGCTCGAAATGTCAGAACTGACTTTGCAGCTTCCATAAACAACAGCCGCGAGCCCTGGTTGATCCGGAGACGCCGGGATCACCGCTCGGAGCCACCGCCGTATCCGTGGCGGCGGCAACGGAGCATTTTCGCTTTGATTCTCTGGTTTATTTCGCGTATTCATGTTTCTCTTGGGAACTCATCGAACCGCGATCTTACCTCTAATCTAGCGCCGATAAGTCAAACGGTCTTCTACTCGGCGATGCACCGTGCAGTCACCGGAATAGCCGGCTCTACACCGGCCTCGCATGTTGGCAAACAACAAAAAGTAGAAGCTTTCGGACACATGGTCTACAGAGGGCTTCCGTTGTTCCGTGAGCCGGGCGAGCTCCGGAACTCTCCTTTGAGAGCTTCTTGAGATCACTTGATAGGTTCGTTCAAGGCTTGCCGTGATCATGTTTTCCATTCTGTTCATTAATGGGTTTTTTACCTTGATTCTTGCTCGAATCGTTGCTTCATTGGGCCTTTGATCTCTGGCGGCCACGACGGTTGCGGCGGAACAAACCCAACCGAACGTTCACTCGTTGACTGGGAGAGCGAGCACCCAAGAGAGGTGGCCGAGCTGATTGGAGGACTGATCCCTGACTCGTTTGACAGCTCCTCACACGCCACCGTCCGTTGGGCGTCCGTGGGGAATCAGCGCCCACGTTTAGGGGAGACATATTGGAAACGAAACCAGCAGCGATTCGAGTGACATTTTCCTGACGCGACACTCTGCCGTCGGACTCTGACGTCGGACTTCCTGCGTTCCACGAGGGAACGTTGACGCGCCCATCGATCCTGTTTCCAGAATTGTTCGGGCAACGAAGACGTATACGAGGAGAACCACCATCACGAGTGGGATCTCTGTCCATGCGTCTTCGACAGAATTTGAACAGATGTGACCGACCTATCGCCGAAGTTGGGATTCCCTGTCGCCATGATTGGATTCGGAACTGCGGAAAGTCCAGAAAAGCACAGGTTCATCCCAACCGGGGGCTCTAACCATGGACAAGGAATGTGGAGTAAAGCAGAGGAAGAATCGGTAGCCGTCACTGTGTGTGTAGCTCACTTCTTTTTCTTCTACTTTTCATAAAGACCTCCCTATCATCGAGGAAAATCATTTCAGGAGAATTTGCCAAACTCACTCCGTCGCAGCGAAAGTTGGGGTTACGTCGGGTTTCAAGTTAGGGCAGCGTCCGTGAAGCACTTTCCTCAATCGTGGCATCGGGGCGATTCCAAAACCCAATATCGAGACCCTCTGCTTAGGTTAGATAGGACGACAGCGAGGGTCTTTTCGGAATTCTGGTCGGGAGATTTTCAATTTCGGAGGAAATCGTGAACGACCGGGTGGAAGAAAAAAACCGAGCTGTCAGCAACCCACTGAGAGTGGAGCGCTTTTCCAGCGTTTGTCACCCCATTGAGACTTCAAAATCGCCTTTGCCGTCATCGCCGTCGTCGACGTATCTCTTCGACGAACGTTGCTTTCGAGAGATTTCGTGGTGTTCGAACTCCAGTTCGCCGGGCTGCCTGCCATCTGGCTGGTTGTTCTCCCGGATTCTCTTCTCCAGGAAGCTTTCTGATTCCTTTCGTTCTCTGATAGCGGCCCCAATCAGCGTTCGGCATCATTGACTCTTTTTCTCCGTTTTCTTCCTCTTCGATGTTGTCGGCTGTTGTTGTTGTCGTCGTCGTTCCTTCCACTAGATTCCCTCCTCTGTCTGACTCGCTCGCTAGCTGTGGACGGTTCGGCCGTCATCGCTCGCTCTGAATCCATGGCGAGGATATGACTGCCGGCGAACACGGCAAAACTACGGCGAAATCGTCCGGATGGAGACAACGGAGCAGACGACGACAACGCAAACTTCATCGCGGTCATTTCTTTGACCGATGATCGACACCGAGGATAATCACAATGCTCCATGGTCCGCCATTGTTGCACAGGAAGAGAGAGGGAGAGCAACTATTGTATTTCCCGTTATTGTGGCGTTCGGCATGCATTCGAGACAGCGGCAGTGACGATCAAACTCGGCGTATCGCGAGCATCGGGAGCAGCGTCAGCCGCCACCGCTCAGACGCTAACGAGTCATAACAAAAGTAGCGGCGGTTACGCCGACAGAACCCACAATTTGGTCGTCGACCGGCGATTACTCCGCAGCGTTGACAGAACCGCAATCGTCCACAGTTATGAAATTGGTCGCGCCGCTTGGCATTGACGGGAGTGTCCGGCTCGATGGGATGACATCTGAGTTCCACGGAACAACTCTCGTGGTGAGTATGTGAGCCGGGACGGAGTCCACGGAGATCGAAAACCCGGAAACGAGGCGTAAGGGCGGAGCGCATCGAACGCAGCGATTCACGAATGTTCCGAAGAGACGTGATTACACACCGAGGGGTGACCGATGATGATAACGATATTCATAATGGAGCCCAAGGGACCAAATGGAAATCTTTCAGAGAGCCATGGCGGGTAGTCGTTACGGTCTTCGCATCAGTACCTCTCAACACTGGAAGTTCAGGAGGGAACCTCCGCGGCATCACGGTAGTGTGGGAGTCTTCACGCTGGAAACAATACCTTCATCACTTCCACGACAAAACTCTGGTTGACCAAACGCTGGCCCAGGATTGATCGGGCGGGATTGATCGGAGTGAGACAGCACGGCCACACATCTGTTGCTGTTTTCCGCCGTTGCTTGATTCATCGCAGGTCGTAAAGAGCCCATATCGGTTTCTTCCAGACAGCGTTGTCTTTGAACAGCGTTTTAGCTCGGGACTCGATGCGTCTCCCGGTGTCCCCCGCCGCCGGTTCTTCGGAATCTCCGATGACAGTTGTGTATTTATTGCTATTTATAAGACATAACAGAAAAGTCGAGGGAGAAGAAGAAGTTCACCTAACGAGCTATGAGTCTAATCAGAGGCCTTGGAGAGGCACCGTCACCAGCGCCGCTGCCGTCACCGATCTCCACGGACGGTGTAGAGCGGGAACGATAGCGAATGAGCAACGTCAGGCAAACAGACATTCCAGCAAAGTACTGAACGATGCTTTTCGACTCTCTCAGGCCTCTGACAACATTTGTCTTTCCATTACTCCGGTCTCCCTTATATCGGATACACAGGGGCCGAATACTTCCCAGTTGAACTAGAGCCACGGAACGCTGTCATTCTGATTCCAACAGGGCTTGATGAGGGACTTCGTCGGGTTACGTTTAGCGTAAACTACTCATCAAATCGGAGGAGGGTCTCGCGGCAGTTCCCCTCCTGAGTTTGTAGGAGGCATTTTACCTCCTCTTTTTATGTAAGCCTAATAGCGGGTCATGGCGACAGCAATAAGGAACAGAGCAGTCTCGGCCCTTGTGGGCCGATTGGCCGCTTTCGGATAGAGCCCTCGTATCTGGACGGAACCTTCTCAAAAGCGAATAGGCTTAGCCCTCGATGCAAGATGCTTTCATCGGGCCGAGCTCGCTCTCATGAGTCCTCACGCTTGCGACACGCAGGGGGTATGATTCAGGTCATCTAGTTTCTGAGACGGCTTCTCTCTAGCGCATCATCCCGACAACGAAAACCAGCGTTCATTCAGCAGAGCTTCAACCGAACGCAATAACGGTCGTCTGATTCGGAGAACTCCAGCAAACACTCCGAGATATGTTTCCGCTGGCTCCTCCGGTCCCTCGAAAAGTGCCCCCGCGACTTGTCGCACGGAGGCTGGATAAGGAAGCCAGGTCGGCCTCGCAGACCTGAGGCATGCGAGATGCATGCGCACAAGCCCGAAAAATACGGTTTTGTGCTTCACAACTCTGGAGCTCATCCGCTGGCGATTCCCTCCCGATGAAATCAGCAGAAACGGTCTGCGATCCTGGTTCACGAGACACGTGCCAGGGACTCGGGGAAGATGAAGAGGGCGAAATGGTCCAGAACAGCGAGGGCAGGTCAGACTACGAGGAGGCCTGAGGCAAACACGAGGACGGAAGAGTCATACATTGAACACGGGAACCAGGCGACGCCAGACGGCTGCGTCATCGAATACTGAAAGGCCGAGACGCCCGTCTATATGTCGGTTGGCTGTACATATTTTCCGATTCGATTCCATGATCCAGATCCGTGAGCGGCTCGCAGCGTTGCAGAAACTCTCCAGTAACCTCACCTGAAGATGCGTCTCGCGAGGTCGCATTGCGCAGCGGATATCTTCGCTTCATCAGCGACGGATGAGCTCAGTCAGAACCGTTCGCTCGTAGCGGAAGTGTCTGCTCCCGTACTCCTGGCCAAGTCCCGGCGTCGCCTACGTGTTGTTTGTCTGGGGACCGCGGAAACGGGAAGGAATCCCCTGCGTCGTATCGGCAGCGCGGCTCCGGGCTTGAGGCAGAGCGAACAGTGCTGAGGGTCCGATGTATTCGGGACAGAACAGAAATGAACACTCGCGGGAACTCTGACGTGGCATTCGACGATCATTTATCAAAACCCGGGGCGACAACTTGTCAATTGTAACCCGTAGAAGGCCTTCACTGGGAACAGCCGATAGGCTCTCTGAAGACCTGCACTCACGAGGACGTAAATACGTGCGTAAGCCCAACTGATGATGCGTGTGATGAATATTCACGTCGAGGATCCTCCGGGGACTGTCAATAATGCGGGACCTTTACCGTTAATGGAGACTTCTGAGAAGACGTTGGAAAACGTGGCAGATCCAGCGATGGGAAAGAGGCCGGGCATGGGACCACACGGGTCTCCTCAATCCAGACGTCTCCGAGCTACCAATAACGTACTCGTATGTCACCTCACCGCACTCACTCGAAACTGATTTTTTGATAAAGACATCGCTAGCCTTTCCTTCAGCCTCATCGATCGCCCCTTTCCCTTCAGTCGTGAGTTTTGCGGTCTCACCAATTATTGACCCCATGAACTCCATGTTGGAGGGAGAAAGTTCCATTGAAGCCTCGACTTCATTGAGGCGGTCTTGGAAATGATGGAAACAGAGAAATTCTGAGTGTCGGACGGGAACTATCATTTTCCAGTTTGTTAGCACTCCCGGAACACCTACTCGACCTGCCGGTGGGGACCCAGTACCCGGAAACGCAGAAAATCCAGTTCAGAGGTCCGAGCAGAAGAGGACTTTCCGCGATGCCGCCGGCCGGTTTCGTTAACCGGTTGCAGTAGATATCCCTCTGTTTGCTGACTCAAACTCCTTTGTGTGTGTTTCCACATATCTTGTTCAGACAAGTGGCTGCCCTATGTCTGCAAGTGTCTTGCAGCGGAGTCTCGCGGAGGAGAAACATCCAATTCGATACAACGTCGCTACATTTCACTACGAGGGTGTTATCGACAGCGAAGAGGGAAAAAGTCGAGCATGTTGTTGCCAACCGTGCCTCCCGTCATCGCGTGGACGGGCTCGATCCTTCAACAGCTGTGTTGGAACACCACCCCCCCCCCCTCCCCTTGTTTGGTTTGTGTGAGTGAGCGACTTGTGCGTGTATATGTAGTGCTTGCTGGCCGACTATTACAACAGTCATTTCCTATCACGTTTCGTGCGGACTAAGCGTGTTGTCATCGGTTGGAGACGCAGCTGGCCCTGTGTCCCGTAATGATACTCGCAATGGCACTGACGAGCCTCGTTTAATTGTCGCCGAGAGTGGGATTTGATATTCTACGCCCGAAGAACGACTCGCTGGATCCGGGATGTTCGACCACATGCTCCGTCGAACAGCCATAAATCTCGCTGAAAGTCGTCGTCCGAACGATCTTCTGCCTCATTCCGCTCGAACTTCCGAGCTTCCGCTCTCTCTCTCGTCCGTGTTTCATGGAAAAATAACTTCGAATTCGGGAAGCGGGTTCCAGCCGACCATCGAACGAGGGAAAGTGATGCTTAGCAGTTTCCAATCGAGTCCTGACACTGGATTCCACGGAGCGAGGTCTCTGAATGGCTCAGAATCGCTCTCTGAGAGTTCCGGTGTCCTGCAGATCCGTTTCCGGGCCGTCATTTGGAACATTGAACGGCGCAATATCGGTGACCTCTTTTACGGAAAGAGAACGAACTCGGCTGTGCCGCCGCTCTGCCCCATCAGCTGGGAACTCGAGTTTTGATCTTGTGAGGGCTATCGAATTGTTCGACTGCATAGAACGTGTTAACTGCCCACCCCTTGATGTGATCCTACTGCACGTTGATCCAGCCGTTAGCATATCGCGTGCGCGGAGCTAGTGCACGCACTCCGGTGCTACAGCGGTTACGCATCAGTGGATTCTGTGCTCAGGGCAGGAAGTCATGTCGAGCAGACTGGTTAACGGTTTAGCGCCCAGCGCTGTGCGATGTTGAATCGTTGTTTGAAAATTCGCTTCCCTACTCGTTCGGCGACGGCGGACCGGGTGCGAGGCTCTTCGGCTTGTCACGAGCTCAAAAATTGAAACAGGCCCAAAGAGTTGGAAATCCCGGAACGATCTGAGCCGCGAAGTCGGAGGACGCTATGACCATCGCACGCTTGTATTTATCGAGGGGTACATTGAGGGGGGATCGTAGAAACATTTCCTGAAGTTTGTCACGCTCGTTCAATCGAGCGAATATCGGCCCTCCACTCAGGAGTCGTTTTGTTTAGTTGAACTTGACCCACCACGATTCAGATAAAAATCATATATCATACAGATCCTCATCTGTCGTGAGCTATTTATGGAGCGTGGTGTCCTCCCTTCACTTCGAAACTGTGAACTCCACAGCTGGAGTCGGCACTCCGCCCTAACTCAACGACTCCGACACCTGGTTCAGAACTTCGTCAAATCGCTCGGTCCTGGACTCTACGAAGATCGCACTCCCTTGAACATGGGAGTTTCTGTCGTTCGCCATTTTTCCACTCTGACATTTGATGTTTCCTATTTTTCTTTCTTCATTGTCGGGAGTTGGAGTAAATCCCTTCGGACCCCGGGGATAGAACCCATTGGTCCGTCAACCCGGAAAATTTGTGTCACCACCGAGACCTCCCTTCTCCACGCCGGTGACCGCTAGGTACTCGAGAGGTTTTCCGACTTCGAGTTCCGAATCGCACTCGATACTGGAATCAGGTACTCGACTGCAACCGGCAGCCGTCTTGAGGTGCGAGATAGCTCCTCGGCAGGAACCTTGACGTGAGCGTGGTTCTCTGACTCCTTCGATTCCGGAACCGAGCGCTGCGGCACTGTTCATGGATTCTCGCAACGCCATGATTTCGGTGTCGGGGAAGATGAAAACTTCCCGAATATCCGGGCTGAAGTTATTGGCGCCTCCCGAATCTTGACTCCGGGAGAATCGCTGAGCTGTAATCATAAGTACCTCTCCTCCAGAAGGTGAGAAGGGAGGGCGCGAACTGGCCACGGCTTGTTCCCAGATTCAAAACTCACACTGGAAACTCGACCTCAGATGACTATTTTGCCTTATACCCTATGATACATCTGATCCTGAATGTTTGGATGGAGCGGGCTGGGGCGTACTAGTGTTCATTTATCGCCGCGAATGCGTTCGCCGTACCAGACTTGCAACGAAGACGAAGCCGATTCAGCGCTAATTGCTATCTCACTCACACTAACCAACCGAGCCAACAGGCGCATCGTTCTAATAATAAGGGCGATGATGATAATCAATGCAGTTAGAGGGGAGCTCCGGCACGGTCAGAGGATGGGACGCGCAGTCGAGTGAATTGGAATTCTCAATGAGTTTGTCCGGATGGGACTTCCGAACGACTCGTCCTTCGGCAAATGTAGCTTTTTATAGCCCGGACTATTACGCCCAAACTAACTCACGAACTCGCAGGCCCACCCCCGACGGTAATAAATCGACTCCGACCATCGGGTGGAATCCGACTGTTGACTCGGCTCGAGAACCACTCCCAGAACTGCAGCATTTCTTTTCGAATACAATTCCCACCCGCTCCATTCAGAATGACGGCGACGGTTTCACAAGTTTTTCGTTCTCGTTGTTCGCCTTTTTCCCGGAGCCTCCGTTCCCTTCGCGAGTCCTGCCATCAAAAAATATTTGGCAAGATGTCATTTTTGCGGTGAGGGCATGAAACCGTTCGACTCGCGAATCCCCATCCACGACAAGAGCCCTCACGTAGTTCCCTTCGACGAGAATCGTCGTTCCCGTGGTTTCGATATCGAGCATCTCTCTCGTCGGGATGGTTGTCAAGCCGCCCTCTAACCAAGCATTGTAGGGGGGCGGGGAGGGGGTTAGCCTCGGAAAAATTGCAAACTCCCCCAGAAACTTTCATTTCGGGTAGACACTCTGCAGCTCTCACTATTTGCTGCGCGCGGTTGAAAATCACCGCTGGCATCCGAAGTGTCCGTCCGGAACTGAGGAATTTCTGAGCTGCGTTCGCGCAGCGGGCAAAACGATGCAACACGCTCTACGAATTCAATCTGCTGGAAGTCATCATGGCTGGGTGGCCCGCTCACCCGCCAGCTGGACGACCGACCAACCGGCCGACCGGCCGTTCCGGCAATTAGGGCCATGACAGCAGGACTCATGAGGAAACAGGGGCAGAAGAATCAATTCCGAATGAACTGCAGGCAACCTCGTCTGTGCACCACTGGTCCCCGCAACGACCGGAACCTCGGTTCGAGCGTTGGGAGCTCGCATTCCACGGCCAGTTTCGATGAGATCCCGGCTTCGCTGAACGAAGCTCCCAGCTAGCAGGATCAAACCTCTTCTGAGGAGGACGCTCTGTCTCACACGAGGAGCTGGATCAACGGGTTTGCATTGACGGAAAATCGTCGCTCAACCAGTGGCTCCAGCTCTCTGCGGGCAAATGCAGGAGACACGAGCAGGAATGAGTTTCTCTTGCCTCGTCAAGGCCGAAACTCGCATCGGCCAGCGGGAAGCGCTCAGCTCTGGCTAATAGCCGTGGTGCGAATCGATGGGAGAGGGAAAAAATTGTATCAGGGAAAATCCCACGGAGAGCTCTTCGAGACAACAAGGAATAACGCCGGTATGGAAAGCGGGGAAGGGGAATGTCGGGAAGTACGAGTACACCTCTGTATTTGACGAGAAACATCGAGGAAGGCCATGGTCGGTGTGTTCAAGTTCGTTTTCTCCTCAAGTTCGAGGAGGTGTATTTTCCATGCCTGCTTGCCACGTTGCTCCTGCTTTCCACCCTCTGCACTTTGTTCATGGGGAGACAAAGCGTCGCGGAGACGCATATATTTGTTAATTTGAGGTCTTCCAGGATCTCTTGGTGGAAGAGCTATACTCCGGTCGAGTCGAGCTTGTTGCCAGTGGCCTAATGACAGCTAGGGGGTGTTGTTGCTGTTGCCTCTTTCGCAGAACGCGTCCCGGTGCGAGAGCCGTGAATAATTCCGAATTCTGCGCGGGTATTCCCCGGATCTCTTGATATCCGTCTCCACGACAGCCGAGCACACTGAGCAGCGGAACTACACCCTGTTCTCCCGTGTTCCCGAGCCATGCCGCCCCTCACCCCGAGTTTCCTCGACCGAGCGAGTTGAGGGAACGGTTAGACTTCCCGCGCTGTTCCCGGGCGGAACGAGCGGTTGCAGCTGCATGCGACAAACCGAAACTTACTGGCGTATGTTTTCAGCCTCCTCGCCGGATGAGGGGGGGGGGGGGGGGGGGGGCAGGACAGAACAAGCCTGACGGACACGCGTAGACGTCCACAGGAACAAGATCTGATGCATTCAAGACTCGGCCGGAAGAAGCGGTCAAGAAAATAGCACACACAGGGTTCTCTTTGAGGAGCGGTTCGATGTTTGTTTCCTGCGCTGAACTGTTCCGTCCAGCCGGTGAGCCGCGGCTCGAATGGGCTGAGGTTCACAATTGAACGATGTCAACGTCCAGGTATTGAAGTACCGATAATCATGCAAACCAGATGTTCCTGTTTGGTGCCCGACGTGCCCAGTGGATTTCCTGATTGGGTGACTCTTCGCTCGGCCCGGGACCACACGGTCCGTGACCTATATGTATAGTATTTAATGAGGTCTCTTCGAGTCGCATGCAGGGTGGCAAGTTCGGCAAAGGGACACTGTGAGACGGTCAGTGACCATCGAGGTCCGGGTGTTATCCACGCGTGAGATTGAAGGAGCCCGTTCGCTTTTACCCCCGTCAGTCCCCCCTCCCCGCCGCCCCGGCTGCCTGGCTGACTGCAAGGCGCCAAACATCGAGTGAGGACAAGGAAGGCTTCTTGCTGAAGGCTGCTTTGAATTTCAAGTGGGATCACGCGTGTGGCATCTGCGCCGAGTACAACACTTCGGCCCCCGTCACCCCTGTGTTTGCTCCCTCCGGGTTCTGCCCCGTCTGTGCGTCTCGGCCGGTATACAGGATCAGCAACTCCAGACACGACCCCGCCAGGCCTCCTCCTTATCAAGTGGAGCAATTTAAAACCGATGCACCATCATGGACCACTTGCCCCCACCCTGGATGCAGATCTGCTGGTGGACTCTGCGCGTCCAACCCTTCACCGCCTCCCCCCCCCCCCCACTCTCTCGCTTCCCTCCCAACCCCCCAACGAATTCCCTAAAACCTCCTCGGGTATCTCATCTTCCCGATAACGCGAGTTTTTCTGCTTTTCCGAGCATTTCTCGCTCGAACCCACCGTTTTCCACTCCGAAACGCACATCCTCGAGTCGGGGACACCTCGGGCTTTGGTGCTTTCATTCTCCTGATGGCGGTCTCGCAACAGTATCTTCACGCGCCGATGCACTGTCACCGTAAGCTGATATAATGCGGTTAACTTGGGCACAGTGGTCTTACTCGAGCATTATCTCACCGTTGTTCTTTCAGCCGAGCGCAGGAGTTCATCCAAGGAGAATCCGCTCGACGACGATAAGATGCATTCACTCGCTTGCACACAAACGCGCGGGAATTAATCTGGATGTCTGTCGTCTTTATTGAAGGTTCTGCACGGGGTTAGCCAGCTCAACAGAAAAGAGTGGGGGCCGAGCGAGCGAACGCGCTCGCATCTGGAAGAGGAAGGCGTATCCCGGACGGCGAACTATTCTGATAGACAACGAGGAAGTTAACAGCGATGACTGAGGCCGGAGACCCGGTCGGGGATCCCCGAGAGATTCGGCGCCCGCCGAGCCAAGCGAGGAACCTGCCTGCCCTCCCGCTCGCTTCCTGGCTCCTTGGTCGTCTAGTCGCATTATCAGCATCAGCCCCAGGAGGAGCGCAAACAGCGAAAGTCGAAAAGGTAGGAACTCCGTCGCGAATCCTCTGAGGGCACGGCGGTGAATTGGTGCAATCCTCCGGCATACAGGGGGGGGGGGGGCGGGGGCTGAATCATGGAGGACGCGACGCGATTGTTCTTGGATTCGCGCAAACCACGCAGAATCGATGATCGTCGAGTCGTTGGCTGCTGCTGACACTTTTGGTCGGTAGGAACCCGGATGCGGTTCCCGGCCCGTCGCGGGATCCTGAATCGTTCGATAGATAGCACGGAAGCAGTCCGCGATGAAGGGCAAGCTCAGAGACCGTTCTCCCGCGCTCGAAAGTACCCTCCGAGTGCTGAACTTGCTCCTTCTCAGGCATCCGATGACTGGACCGAACGGAGGTGTTTTAGTTATCGGACGATATTCTCTTCCCCGCAGCTCCGATTTCCCTTGGAGCCGTGCTTCTCGCTCTTCTGACGTATCTTTTAACGTCGAGAGCCTCGGGGAGTTATTTGCTCAGCATGTGTAAGAACTTCTTTCTCTTCGTGTCTCCTAATAGACCTTCGAACACCTTCGCTTTGCCATTAAGTGTAACGCCAAGTCAGTCTCAGGAGAGCCGCTCCGACCGGCTCCCACGTTCCCGTGGCCTGGAGCTCTTGCGTCCCGTAGGACTAACGCGGAAGCTTTGCACACGGCTCCGCTGTAAGGGTCACTCTCGAAGATCACTTAGAACCTTCCTCTGGTGTGCTCACGTCCTCAGCTGGCTGGCCCGCAAGTTCGTGCAGTTTTCCCTCTCCCCTCACTCCACCCGCAGAGCGCTTTCTCGGATTACTCCGGAACCAGAAAGGCTTGTGACGGGCTCCGATAGAACGCTTCGGTTTCACCGAAGCTGGAGGAGAGCCTATCGCAGGACACAAAGTCTCGTCGAGTTCCCGAGCATCCTCGTCGACGCAGATCCAGATTTCATTCTTTCGGCTCCTGATGTGGAATGAGTTTTCGAAGCCGGAACGAGTCTCATGATCTGAGGCCGTCCAGCAGTCGCAGCGAGCGAAAGCAACACGTGACCCGGTCGCAGTGCCTCTGTGGAAGGACAGAACCAAAAACTTCAGAACCTCCGAAGAATACTTCTGCTACCGAAGAGGACCCGGTATTCTTCTGCAGCGTCACACTCTTCCTCTAACCCTCACGAAATCGAAAGAGAGACCGGTCGCCAGACTGAGTAGTTGTCTCCAATGGCCGCCAGGCCGAGTGAATGGCCGGAGCCGGTACCGACCAGGACGCATGAGACTTGTGTCCGTAGCTCTATTCGAAAGTCGTGCAGAATCTCACGGAACAACAAGCCAATGGCACACATTCCTGGCGACACCTTACAATCCAGCCGGGTGGTCCTCGGTGTCGCCCGGCCGAAACTCAGCGGCGCTCGTCCGCGGGGAGAGAGCAGAAACGAGAAACCGGAGAGACGAGTTCAACCTCGCTCCTCGTCGTCAGACAAAAGTCCCGTGGCCGCTGATAAGCAGGCGCGATAACGGGAACAATCGACAAAGGCCGCGGAAATCATGCGATCGAGACCGGTCCCTCCCTCAGTGGGCGCCGATGGATCGAGGACCTGGAAGACTCCTGCCTTGCACTAGAGCGGGATTCGGAAGAACAACACGGCCGTCGAGTTGAGAGCAGTCGGATCCCTCTCCCCAGAGCGAGGGGGAATTCCGTTGGAGACTCTGAAATAGATCCAACGCAACGATGGAAAATTGAATCGAGTTAAAAACTTCTAGTCGAATGAACGGAAACGGTTCTCAATCGCGATCAGAGACGATTTCGACTTTGTTGACATTCATAATTACACGGTGGCTTCCGAGTCGCGTGCTCACAACTCCTCCGTTTCGGACGTTTTTCGAACATGGCTGAATGGAGATCATAGGAGAAAGATATTGATTTCCAACCGGAATCCCTGTTTATACTGCAGTCGCTCCGTGGAGATGACGGCCGTTGTTTGCTCCTAATTAGCCAGGGCACATAACGTGACCAATGTGGTCAAACGAGATCGCCTGCTTTGGGCCGGGCGTTGAAGCTGCGGACTCGCTTGAACTCTGGAACCGGTGACTCTAATCCATCGCTCCGAGGTCGGTAGGATTCCTCAGTCATGGATTGCGGGATTCTTTCTCGCGAACGAAGCTTAAGCTATCGCTTGTCGTTGCCCGGTCACGGCGGCGTTGTCTCGATGCTTGCCCTGCTCTCTGCAAGTGGCGCCTGCACGAGAACCCAGCCGAGACACGCTTTTTGGCACGTTCTACATGTTGGAGTGATTTGAGAATCCCGATCTTCAACTACAACTCACAACGCGTGTGCACCAGACCGCATAGTACAGTTCCACGAGAGAGCGACTGCGAAAATGCGATATGATGCAGCGAGAACATAATGTTGCAATGAGGTGACATTATGATTCCTCCTGAACCATGTTATGTTTGATTGTGACATCGATGAAGGCGATTTCGTGGAAATTCGAGCTCACCAGAGACCATCGGGTGACACGAAACGCTGCTGAGCTCGGAGACCCGATGCAGGAGATTGCGAGCTCCATTAACGGCGAGCGGAATTTTTTGCACATGTGCTCTCCAAACACAACTTGAGAAGTCAATCGAGCGCGATGAGGGTTTCGACAGAGGAGTCTTTCAGCGGTGATAGACCGACGGCGGCGGTCTCTGAGATGACCAGATGCCGAGTCAGCAGCTCGTAGCCGAGGAATTCGAAAGGTGTCGTAGGGACGATGCTCATTGCGATGAGAAATCTTCATGGAATGTCTGCAATGGCTGGCGACCTTGCGCCACCGAACTCGACCGTCCTGCAGTCCTGAGATGCATGCAACAGAGTCCTGCGCAACAACTCATTACCGATTCATAGCGTAGGATCTCCAGACGATCCCGTTTCCGGGAGCCGCTTTCTCCGTCCGCTCGGGATATAAAAACCGTCTGAACATCAGCGGCTGCGAGCGCTTCCTCGAGATGAACCACGCTGATGTGAGGGAACGGAACTCCGAGCTCACGCTCAAGGGCTGTTATTTTCGTTCTGGACTTTCAGTCGGAAATCTGTGCCTGCTCCGCTGAACAAGAGCGGATGTTTCTCCAGACCTTGACGGTACCTTCTCGTAGTCATTTGACCTCTTCGGTTTGCACCCGAATTCAATCGGAATCCGAGTCCACAGATTGAGATTTATTGTTTGCTCGATAAGGACAGGATCCGCGGGAGCTGGAACGAAGCTCATTTGCGAAGCGCGATGACAAGAATCTGCGTCTCGAGGCAGAAACTTTTACGACTGCAATTTAGTCCAGAGAACCGGAGCCGGCCCCGAACTGCGGAGAAATAGAGCGATTCTTCCGATAAATAAATGATTTACACATAGATGAGCTCGATCTGAGACCCCTGCCTAACCGATCCTCGGAGCTGAAGCCCGGTCGAGGTTATAACCTCCGCGACATTCGTCAACCGATGAACCCAAACAGAGATCGGGCCGAGATAACCCTCGGATCCGAATCCCGTGATCTTTTGCCTTCTGTGTTTTGATGGCTCGGACCCGTTCTAACTTTTCTTCCTATTCTGTTGCCTCTTGTCATCGGAGACGATATATCGGACTGAAGGCAAAACAGCGAAGCGTTTCAGGCGATGAAAATTTCACGCTATCGGTTGCTGATAGCCAACTGAACGACACTTGCTGTGACGATCTCTCAAAAACGGAATCACAAAAGATCGGCAGTCACAAACAAACAAACAGACAGAAGCACGCATCAGGAAATTCGAATCTCTGGTGAAGCCGGAGATCCCTGGTGACGAATCTTGGGATTTTTCGACTATGATACTGATAAACGTGCGCGAACAACTAAGGGTGGCAAACCTTCCACCATTGGTCAATATTTGATCGATCTAAACAGAGGCGCATGAGACTGCGCATCGCGCTGTCTCATCTCGACTCATCGCGCGGGAGAAGTGTCCCCCGATTCCGAAATTCGGTCGACCGACTGAACGCTCAGTGTAAAAACGCGCACTCCGCGGCAACACCTCAAGTGTAACCATGACTCGGAGTCGTCATGTGAAAAAAGTGAAGAGGAAAAGCAAAAACTAGGGGAGAAAACAGCAGCGCGATTGTAAAGCTCATCCTAAGAGAATTCGCGGTCCAACGCAAACTCGCCGTGACAACTCTTCGTTGTAATTTAAAAAATGACGAAGAAATTTTGAGGTGTGGCGGAACAATGTGTGCTTCTGCGAAGTTCAGGCAGAAGAGCGTACGTTACGACTACCCAGCCGTAGTTCTTCTGTACTTGAATAATAAAACTTTTTCTCCCTTCAGCTGACCCCTTCTGGAACTCGCGAACCGAGAGGCCGAATGCTGATTCGGGCGAAAGATCTGATGAATCCTGCCAGCGTTCGCCTCTTGATCCGGCGATCACCGCGTCGGCTGCCTTCCTCTCCTTCTCTTATGCGTGGATGCGTTTTCGGTCTCCTGATTCCCGATTTCCTCGCGCGAGTTCAGTTTTGGCACAATACAGCATCAAATTCCAGAAGAGTGTCGTTCTCGATCGTTTGTAGGACGGCGTGACTCCAGAACAGGGAGGAAAGCGTGAGGTCGATCGGAATAAGTTCATTTTAGTGCATCCGGCCACGACCAGGAGACCATGAACTCTCAGATTGGTGGTTCTCATGTTTGTTTCTGTTATTTTTCATTTTGCTTGGCGTCGACGTTTTCCGTGACAACAACGAAAAAAATGGTTTTAGTCATTCTGCAAGCCAGTCAAAGAAAGAACCATAATTAGAAATGAAGAGAAAAATTCTCAGCGTTTCATCATTGAAGCCCGACTCTCTCGTTACGCGCACCGCGCGAATTTCCGTTGTCCGTCTGCTCGGCCTGAAGAAACAACACTGGGAACTCTTTTCCCGCCGTCATGATTAACACATCTAAAGCCTGTGGCGACGGGTGGCTCCTTAGACGGGCGGACGGACATTCGGTGGGGCCGACACTTCCAGACATGGCCGCTGGTTAGGAGACAATTTTCACTCCGATTGGGCTGAAACGGTATATTTTACGAGTGTCATAACTACATAAAGAACAGTTATCTCGGAGATCAGTGCCCCAATGCTCTCTGGAGTGCTACGATGATACGTATCGTATAACCGAGGGAGTCGGTATTCTCTTCGCCCCGAGGAGAACTTCTCCGACGTCGTTCTCCAAAATGGCCGGAACGACCGCCTGTACGTTACGCTCACCCTCGGACCCATGTTTACCATCAGAGCAACTAGAAAGCTGACGCTCCCGACATCGCCAACGAAATCGACAACGAGGTGTCACTGACATCATTATCGCAGCAGTACGCTTCATCGGACAACTTCACCCGTTGTCTGTCGACATTGTTGTTGCGTCCAGATAGTACAATGGCGGCAACGCGTCGTGTCTGTTGTTACTCAATCCTCAGCTGCCCCTGGTTAGACGGTGGCGGCGGCGACAGCGCTGTTGTTCGGAACAATCATGGAGAAAATAAGTTGAATGAGTTCCGTTTTTTGTTTGAACCGTCTGTATGATCCGTCGATGAGCGGATTAACCATTGACTTATTGTCCCAGGGCGCACTTGTCGCGAGAACAGCGTTCCGATCATGATTCGCTTCCGAGAATTTTCCAAATGAGATTCGAGCCCCGCGCGAGTCCGGAATCTCGTTTCGACAAAGCTACGAATCGGGTTAGATTGAGGTTGTTTCCAAACTGAATTCATACCAAGTCGAAACAGTTCGGAAGAGGAACCAAACCTGTTCGATTCGATCGCGTCTAGTCATTCAGCGGCCTTAATACCAAACGTGGTGTTTGCCAAGATAACAAAACACTGTCGCGAAATCTCCTGAAATCGTTTCAGCCCAAGCTCCGTGAGCTAGGTGTGTAGCTCAAGGAGCGTGCATGCGTGCGAAAAATCCGGCGATAGTCAAGGGCGCGTCTTCTCACACCTAATAGATGAGTCATCGAATGGCGTCAGCGGGGAGGAAATTACGAGGAGAGAGAGAGAGGGAGAGATAGAAACATTGAAGCCGTCTTCGGCCCGCGGATGCACCGGAACCTTTATCGGGGAACACAATGAGTTTGAAACGAAGGGATTCTGCCGATGTTCATCGATGAGAAGAGCAAACTTCGACCTGGATTGTGCACCACAGCTCTTGGAACCAATCGGGGATCCATTCTGTTATCCCCCATCCATCCAGAAGTCGACCGTTGCCCGAAAAGTGGGAGAGGAGGTCTGAGGAAGACGATGTTGAAACTCCAAGGGAGTTCGTTGGGAAATCAGCCAATCCTTCCCTCATTGGTACGGTGCGAAACGGATTCCTGCCTCTACCGCATTCGGGAGATCCCACGTTTACACTGAGGGAGCACCTTGAAAAGAGCTCGCCAGGAATCTCCTCCCGTTCGATGTTGTTGCTGAATAAATTGACTGACGCCCGCTGATGGGTCCCAACACCAAGGGATTCCACTGGTCCACCGAAGTGTTCGCTATGTGCTGCGGAATAATGCCCAAGACGCGTCGAAAAGCCAAGGAGCGAACGTGATCCACGCCCAAAAGTACGCCCGTGATGATTGATCCGTCGAACATTCATTCGGTGTCCCATGTTTCGGTTCATCGTTGGGAATCCTTCACAGCCATCGCGCCTTGAGATCAGGGTGCTCAGCGTCCCCCGCCCGCCCGCCCGCCGGGAAGTTTCGTCTGCCACCACAGTCATGGTCGCGGCGTGCTTTACAAGCATCGCAGACAACTGTCGGTAAGCCGCGCTGATATTAGAACGCGTATAACCTATAATTTGGAGTCATTAGACGACAGAAGACGTTACGGACGGACGGAGTCGACGGATGGATGAATAGACGTTGATTGTTGGTGACAGCATCGGCAAGCGTGGTTTATTGCATAAACTTCGGCTTCACACTCCATTGTGTTTGGATTGTTTGCCGTGCTGGCTAGCTGTCATCAATCAACGAGAACGACACTTCCTAATGTTTCCTAACGCAGGTGAGAGCCTCAGGCCGCAATCCCAAAAAGCGGTTCGGAATCTCGTGAAACCCTACGGTGCTCCAATCACATACCGGTTGTAAATTACAGGTGTGAACTAACGAAATAGAATACGCATCAAACTCACTTGCCGCGACTGAAGGAACAGTCTCGCAATCCTACGCGGAACGTCCTTGACTGCTGCACGATATCGCACCAATTGCTCGAAAGTTCGCTGATGATGACGATCCGCCTTCAGGGATCAGAGTTGGTTGGGGAAAAATGAAGCCGATGACGTTTCTCCCGAGTGAATCGACTTCTTCTCGCGAAAAAGTAACATTAGAGGAGATTTGATCCCCGGAAAGCATTCCCGAACTTCGGAATGGGAGGTCTGGCGGGCGAGTCCCGTCGGTACCTAGAATCCTGTGCTCTCAGAGCGCATGATGTCGCTATTATGGAAACGACGGAACCCTACCTTTCGGCATTCCCTTGGACCTCTTTGTTTTACAGAGCCGTGCCAATTTCGACCTCGAAGCGGGGAAGGTGGCAGACGAGCTCGGGAATGAAAAACTTGACCATTTTGAATCAACCCGGAGTGTAATATCCATGGAGCTCTACGTCTGAAGAGGAAATGCGAGTTGCAACCTGCCAATAGGCTCAACCCTCGTCGCCCACCACGGCTCAGCTCTCTGTTTGGATACGGATTACTTGAAGTAGTGCGTGCGGATACGTATCGGCGACGCCCGATTCTGTATGCCCGCGTGTTTGAGTTTCTCACGGATGGATTTTTGGAGCGAGCTCAAAGTGAGGCTCTATTGTGTGAGAATCGTGTGTCAACATCGCAAAACACCATCCGCGGCGCAAAGGGTGAACCGGACCTTCTATCTCTCTCCATTCTTTCTTCTCGCTACAGGACAACGCTGTCAACCGCTCGAACGCGAGTCATATAGGCCGCGACTTCTCGAACTCGGAGGTGTTTCATAAGAATGCCGTTTCTCTCGAGTTGATCTCCATCTTTGTTGGCGCTGGCGAGAATGAGGCCGAGCAACGCCTGAAATATGACCATCTCCCGCAACAAAGACTCCTCAAGAGCTTTGTGTCGGACGCCTCTGGTCTTAAAAATGATTCTTTCATAGATTCGGTTCCAGCTTCGCGCTCGTTGCCAAACCTCGAGAGACAACGGCGAGCCGCAGCCTAGACCCGGTGACAGTACAGCCAAACATGCACCGGGTGTGTGTTTTTGTCAACGATGGTGACGATGATGAGCCCGTAGTGAGCCGATGGCGGAGCTCAGTGCTCCTGCCCGAACTTTTTCTACGAATGCGTTCCGTTCGGAAGACCTGAAAGTTCGTCTGAGCTCCGAAAACGGAATCTCGTATCGAGCTCGATGGATCCGCAATTGACATCGCCTCCAAAGCTGGCAGTGTCGTGTCCTCGACCGGGGTCAAACCAGATGGAACTTTCGTTCTTTCCCGCTCCGATGCCGGAATTGCCAACGACAGTGATGCGATCGTTCTCTCTCTCCAATCGCTCTTCCAACGGAACACATGACTCATCCAAGATTGTTCAAGAGCCCGCGTCCTCAGGTCCGAACAAGGACCGCGGAGGGATACGAACACTCCTTCCTGACGTATTTGTGACAGTTGGAATTGCAGTCATGGTAGATAGCTTGCTGAAGCGGGTACTGCAAGGTTTTTGCGGATAACTGTTACAGAATTGTGTTTTTCATTTTTAAAGCGCTGTTACATTTTGACAACTGCGGGATAGCTATTCCCGAGAAATGCAGTCCTTGTTCGTTCCGAAAAATACGCCCCGAGGCAGCCGATTCTCAGGAATAGATCAGTGATATTCGATACGATATCAGCCTGGTTTTTCGGAGTTCTTCGGGAGCGCAGACCCGCCCATTGGGGGTTTTGAGCTCATATTAGCCACTCGGCCAGCCACTGGTCAGGATCCCACAGCAAGGCATCGGAATGGGCGAACCTCTGAGTCCCCGACATACTTTCGGAAGCGAGTCTGCTGAACCCGATGTGGGAGTTTCAAGGATTCAACAGCGCCTCGGAACTTTCCAGGAAGTGTCTCTCCTTCCTCATATGTAACGTATAACTCGAGCAGAGCTGTTCTCAGGCTGGGAGCTTCCGAAGCAAGATAAGAGCTGTCAGGAGTTTTGTCCTTTTTCATGTATCGACGGCACAGTTGAATGCTTGGGTGCTGACTTCAATTGTGGTCGCCGCTGCTTTGATAGATTCACGGATCCAAGGCCAGTGCCGCGCCCTGTCGATACAGGAAATAAATTATTAGAAAATTAAATAGCAGCTACCTCCCTGGTCTTATATGTGTACGAACTGTCGGTCCACGATCCCTGGCCCTCCAGCCAGTCAGTCAGTCGACGATCTGTGTTAGTGCCCCTCCCACGAGTCGATTCATGCTTGGATGTCGGTTCTGTGTCCGGGCATTTGTATCCTTTTTTCTCTTCTGGTACTGCTGCTTCGTCGATCCGAGTCGCTGTCAAGCCATTCGCATGCCGGCCGGACTCGTACGCGACTACTTACAGTAGACTTCAAGGATTGCGGACGGAAGGATACGAGCGCCGCATCCCGCTGAAGAACAAAACGTGAGACGCGCTGCTCGCTCGGTACACTTCAAAGATGAATGAGAAGTATTAGAAAATGATAAATGCCGCACGCCACCCGGCGCCTCGATGACGCTCCTTGAAGTTGATTGCAGTTTTCCGCCACGCCGAAAATTCTCAGCTTCCCTCTCTTAGAATTCCGGGGCCTGACGTTTTTTTTTCTTTTTCATTCGAATTCAGATCCCGAAATCTGACCACCTGTGGGGCGTGACCGCACGCGAACCGCGCTCCCGTCGTCGTTGCTGGAAGGAATCAGTCCCTTCGCGAGGTCCGCGAGTTCGCGGGAGGAAGAGAGCTCATGGATCTCAATGCAACGCCTCTCACAAATCCGATTCAGGAGATCGAGTCTCAACAACTCAGCAGGAAGCGCTGTTCCTGATCAGCTCCCAAGTTAGCCGCGATTCTGGTTGGATTGTTTCCGAGCGGGATCCCGAGCGCATCCTTGAACGTTCGCGAGATACTTTTTGCAAATCTATTTCTTCGTTTCTCCCGCATACCACGCACAATGGAGCTACGATAAAAATCGATACAAGCTCTTCTGTTTCTGTGGTTCTGGTGTTTTATGAGTGAAATTCACAGAAGAAAACCGAAGCTACGCTGCAAACTACCGTTACCATATATCGTTCGCTCGTGGACGATTCGGAAACACGAACAATGTGTGTCTATTTTTTCCTCGCTTTCTAGAGGCGCTGTGACCGACTTCGCGAGACTCGGTGCCAACAAACGAGCGATCGAGGAAGAACTGATAGTGTAACCGATGCGAAGCAATTTGGAAGTGTTCGGGGGAATTTCGGAAAACTAGAGGAAAACCGAGCTCTTTTTTTTTGCACCGGGGAGGGCTGTTCGGCGGGGAGCGCGGGCGAGATCTGACCGAATGAATCTGCATCGGGAAAACGGCACCCGGCGAGCTGAGGGAGGAAAGGATCGAGCGATAACCGAGAAGAGAATCGATTGAGAACATTTTCTGCGAGAGGAGCCGCTTCGAGCGGGGGAATCGGGTGCGCCACGCGTCCGGCATCTTACTTTTTTCAATTCTAGAGCGCCTCGCGCAAGATACGGCAGGTTGACTGTTCTCCTCGAGCGGAGCGCCCAAGTCGTCAGGTAGTCATCGCTGCGTGAGTTGAAAACTCGAGGTCCTTATGAATGGTTGATAATTGTCGGAGACACGATAAGGCACGCAACTCCGCTCGTGGTCCATGGCCTCTCGCTAATAATAATGACGTGAACGACGGTTCGTCGGGCTGGCTCCGGTCGCCCGGTCCGGCGAGCGAAAGAGCGAGCGGGCGTCGGGATCCCGTTGTCGACAAAATGCAAATGAGTTTCGAAACCGACGACGTCAACCGGATGGGCCACTTGGAGCGATGCGATGGGTGACGCCCAGATGAATTTCATAGCGTATCTTTTCAGCGTGCCCCTCAATGGACGAATCCGAAGCCGTTTGTTTTCGTTGGCGCGGCCACAACAACAACAGCTCGTCGAGAGTCGTTACTTGGCGGTCGGCGTTCGGACGCAAACACCACCGCCGACTCGGAGCTCTTCTGGGAAGTCCCCTCTGGTTCACGATCGTCATTAATTCAATCGAGGAGTCCTGACCTTGCCACATTCTTCTCCAGAACCTGGGGGAAAAGACGACTTCGATACCAGAACTGCATTCTGTAGCGTTCCAGGGGCGGGGGCCAGGGGTCATGTCTTCGGCCCTTTCCCAAAATCTTCCGTTCGTCACCGAGTACCGCCCCCATCCTAATCTCAGTGAGAAGTATCAACCAGGAGTATCCTCCCTGCTTTGGTTTCCACGGTTTTACCTCGTCGAATGATGTATCCGGATGCTTTGAAGATTCTCGCCGCGCACTACTTTTCTTCTAACAGCTCATAACGTTCTCCTTGGATGCGACGTTTCAACGAAGCTCTCGTCGAGTAGGAAATTGGTCTCGATGAGTCCTCGGTATTCCACCGGGATGGGAATCCATTTTTTGGTGTTAGACCCCAGCAGCTTCCGATCTTTCCCAGGACGTGCTTTCGGATCGTAGCTCTCAGAGCTGAACATTCAATCGGTTATTACCTGGTGCGATGACAACAGTGACGACCGTTTCGAGAGAAGAAAAAACGGTCGAAGCGAAAGCAGAGCGGCTCGCTAAACACTCAGCCGCCGATTGTACTGGAAAAGCAATTGTTTCGGCTCTGTTCTGGCCGGTAGTGATAACAATGATGCCGCCGTCGACAGTTCAGAGAATTCCTTCGAACGCTAAAGATGAAAAATCGTTCCGACCTTCCCCGGATCGGAGAAACAGACCGACTCTCGGATCGACCGCAAGAAACACTGGTTCGATGCTCTGCTGGCTGCGCTCCTAGAATATTTCTTTCTAATAGCGAACGTCGCGAGCCAGAGAGGCGAATTGCACAGCAACACGACATTCCCGTCGTCGCTTTTTTTTGCACAAAAAACTCCTTAACGACAAGATCCATATTTACTCATGAGGTCGTGGGTGGGGCTGCGTGGCCTTCGCTGTTCTGCCAGGCCGAAAACCCAGGACTATGAAGAAGCGTTAGGGACGAGGCGATGAGGAGGAGCCACTTGTGAATGGAAAGCGTTCAGTCCTAAATGACATTCTCTCCGAAAAGAGTGGACTTCAAAGGGTGGGCCCGAGCCCTCGTCATCACAGTTGGCCACCGAGGGGGCCCGAAAACAGAAAACCCCTCCTCCTCCTTCACCATCAATCCTCTTTCCAACGAATTTTTGAACGCATGGGACTCGCCGCCAGCTCGGTGGCGAGTTCGTCCTCTTCGGCTCTGAAGACCTCAAATTAGCGGTACAACAATTTTATGGAGCCATATAGGGCCGCTGTTCGAACGGGACACAGACATCGCCTAGGATATCCGGAAATGAGGAGACGACGGGCGGTTGGTTGCGCGATATCGGCGGCCGAACGGAGAAATTATTCCATGAACTGAATTTTATATCGTTCTCTGTGCAGCTCCTATTTTTATGGGGAACCACATCTCGTAAAGGAGCCATCCATGGATGACTACACTCATTTTAAGACTCCAAGACAGCTTTAATTCCTCCGTCTACAACGCTTTCCCCGGCTCCTATCCGAACTCGGACCGACGTCCTGTCTCAGACACACTCGGTTCGTCGAGAATTGCGTCTCGACCTCGCCTGAAGAAGGGATGCGGCGATGAGAGGAGACGACGACGAGTTACCAGCGATCTCGATGACGTCGTATCGATGCTTCGGGGACAAGGGTCGCTGTTTTCGGCTCGGAACCGGGACAGGTGAGTTTCCCGGGTTTGTCCTCTCGGGAAGCGCTTGCAATGGCGCGACGGCGTGCAGTAAATGTATTTATGAGCGGATGGCTCGGCTGCCGGTTACGTGACTCGCTACGGCGACTAATTTGTGGTCTGTGGAGATGATTCCAGGAAAGCATTTCCTGCGACTAGTTCGCTCGCTGGGCGCCCGGCTCGAAGGCCGGCGAACTGTTCCATTACGCCCAACCATGCTCTCTCGCTCCGACGACATAAACTCTACCGAACGAAAGTTGTCGCCGTCGTTGTTGTTGTGGTTGCAAACATCTGCCTGTCTCGTACAGTAAGTCGGCGAAACAGTCAGTCGAGCCGCAGTCCGCTGGCTGACAGCGGATGAATCGGTCGCGAGCCCCGGCGCGCTGCACGAGGAAATGCGTCCGTTGAACGCACTATACAGCCGAGCAGAGTGATAGAGTTTGTAGATCCTATGAGCGCCTCTTCCACTTTCGATTGAAAATCGCACACGTGATAGTTCCCAAGAACGAAGGAGCTTCCGGAGTCCCCAATGGCCTCCCTCGGATTCATCCTGCCGTACGGAGAGTTCCCACTTTCACTCCCGTTTATAACTTAGGGAGTTCTCAATCAATCAATCAACTTAGGGAGTTAATCTATATATTGAAGCGCGATGCTAGCGCCACCGGCCGATCAATATATAAAAATCCAGGATCTGTTTGTTTGTTTGTCCATGTGTTGGTCCTCAATGTATTCCTCCGAAATTGATCGGATCGATGTGGAACCAACGGCATGTTGGAGGGCGGTTCACAAGGAGGGACATAGGCAACCCATCTTCTTCTCGGAATCTAGGGAGGTGATTCCGAGGTCGATCTGACCACATTGGAATGCAGGTACGTCATTCTGGGATCGATTTCGGCACACTTCTGAGAAGTCTAGGTGAGTGATTACGGGGTCGATCTGACAATACTTTTGAGAGACAACATGCGCGGATTAGCCGAGTAAGAAGATAGTTTTGGAGTGGTGCTGACCCAATGAAAAGGGAGGGAAGTCCCTCCGTGGCAGAAACTGCCAGATTGTGTTTGCTCACATGTATGACCAGGATACAGATCTAAACCATGAGGCGCACTGCCCCGATATTATGCTAGCGAGAATCCGTGGTCACTCTTCAAGGTGTTATGACACTGCACAGCAGTCCGTCTGTCAGCAGTAGACTCCCGAAGCAAGGGAGGGGCCGACCAGCGTACTCGGCCGAAGGCCGGCTAGTAAGAATACTAAGAGAAGGAGTACTTCCGTTTTCCCTTCATTTTGCCTCCAGCTCTTACAACCTTTTATATATTAGGCGCGAGTGTTTCAGCAGACATTTTTCCAACCCAGCCCTCCTGGATGTCTACGTATTTCGTAACCTTGTTTAATTGTTTGCGGGTGGGGGGCATGACGTAACAGGGGTTTTTCCTGGCAACCCCTCATACGGGACGGGTTTTGTCGAATCCAGAATTCATTTTGGAAGCTCTGGTCAGTAGTATGTTAACATGGGCCAGAGTGCGACCTCAGTTTGATTGAATGCGTGGCTTCTTACACCACGGGTTGTTCTCCCCTGTTGTACTTTTGCGGACAAAGACTTCAGTGACACGTTTCGCTCCCGAAGTCCAATCCGAGCTTTTTTCTCCTCTCCTCGGTGAGCTCGGGAGTCCGAGAAGTGGTCGACCACGTGATCAGAACGCACGCTGGCTCCCAGCCTCTCTGGGTATCTCAGCTGGATCTGAGTGCTCCTGGATTCAAACGACGACCAGCCGTTCGACAAGGTCGTCAGGAACTCTCGCCCTGGAGATCCAAAGTGCCCTTTTGCCCGCCTCTCGCTGCGATTCCTCGAGTTCCCTCGTCGGCGTTATGTGTGCTCACAACCAAGAATACGTTCGCGTTTGTTAGTTCGAGGAGTGCTGCTGATCTCCTCTGGACTCTAGGGCTTTCGAAGCCCCAGTGAGGCGTAACATGCACATGATCCTGGGTGTTGAGATACCTGCTGGAATCCGAAAGCGCACCGCCCAAATACTCATAGTTTCGAGCTGTGGCTCTCCGAGTCGTTCCCAGAACGAGATGACGATGGTAACAAGATCGAGAATTGGCCTCAAGAGGAGGTCCGCGACGGAAAAATCCCGGACAATCACTCCGTTAGGTAACTTCCCGCTGGAAACGATTCTTCGCCGCCGAAGCTTTCCGTCACCGGACTTCGCACCGGAAAATTCCTTCCCTCAGAAATCTTCCGCCTCTGAACCCTCTCTGGCGGCATTTTCTGGCCACGATACGTCAGAATCATCCGCGGACGTTCCCGAGAGCCGGATTGAAGACTCTCAAGGAGACGCCCGGATTCAGCGCTCTCGTGATGAATAGTCTCTTGGCGAAGAACCTGAGTAGGGTATCTTGGCAATTTGAGAGGCGAGCAGTGTTCGATTGCAGCGCCCTTTTGAGGACGGAAAATTTAATACGCATATGAATCGATCCCCGGGGACCGGCAGACAATTTTTTCATCGTCTCCTCCGCCGTCGCCTCCTCCGCACTGAGTTTCTTACCGACGGGAGATGTTATGCGTGTCTCGAAGCCGGTGTGTAGCTACCAACAGCAGATAACGGATCACCTTGGCGGACCGAGAAAGTTGATCCTATTCCTCGTGTGTGTGTGCGTTCTTCGTCTCGAGCTTTCAGGGGTTTTGTGGAAGAAGTTGCGAATCTCAGAGACTTGCGGGGAAATCGCAACTCTCGTGGGGCGAAAAGGGGGAGAATCACGCAGCTGGGGGAGGGTGGATGCGGGCTACCAAGCAGGGAACTCGAAGATTCCGCGCGCCTAGGTCTCTACAAAGTTTCAAAACTCCTCGAAGGGGCGGAGGACAGGAACGAGTTTGAGACACGATGTTTGGGAACTCGGTCGAGACTTCTCGGGACATATATGTGACCAAAGCTCTCCCTAATTGAAATCGATTGGGGGAGTCAGGTGGAAGGGTTGGGAGCCTCCGAAGGTGACCGGAGGTCTTGAGCGAGCGAGCTTCGCGAGAATCTGGCTCTGAAAGGCCCCTGTGGGGGGTGTATGGGGGAGGCAGTGGAGTAGAAAAAAAGAAGCATTTGCTCTCAGTTGGAGTGCAATGCTCGCGAAATATTCACCCGGTGACGCCGTGATTGTAGTCTTCCTCCCCCTCTCCCAGAAGCTAAAGTGCGTCTCAGACCTCAAGAGAATAGGCTTGAGTACGCCGATAGGGATGGAGACGTTTGCTTCCGAGACACCTTCCTGTGTTTCGTCTGCCCGCTCTTCACCAAGTGGCCCTGTGTCTCCGCTGGCCATACTTGGTCCTGGAAAGCCTCGATACTCCCGGCGATTTTTCTCCGGCCTCCTTCCTAAGGAATCCACGTCGAGGAATTTTTAGGAGGTTTGAGGAGCTCGTCAGAGCTAACCTCGTTACGCAATTAGTGAGACACGGATCCGCACAGTCGTCGGCGATCTGACTTACGTGGCAGCGCGTTTTTACCTGAGCGGAAACTTGATCTGACTCTCCAATCCTTCATCCGATTCTCCTGGTTTCCCCCTTCCCCGTTTCCCCATGTTCCCCCTCTTCCATCTCACCGTAATCTCCTCGATCCTCCCGACGACTCCTCATTATCGTCCACGATAGCGGCCGAATCTTCCGGTGAAGATTGAAGTCGGCCGTCGTGTCGGGTCGTCGGCACCGCGAAATTTGTCTCGTCCCGGAATTCCTCCCCGCGAACACCTTCAAAATGGCGTCGTCCGTTCATGGAATCCCTAACAGCCGTTGTTAACTTGGGGGGAACAGTATCTGTCTCATGGTGAGTGCAGCTGTTGTCCGAAACGAACGGGGCGACGAGAGTTCGACGGGAGCCAGAGCCACCAGTATTTCAGGTGAAGGAATCGCCCGTGACTATTTTTTGTTTGGTCTCTTAAAAACAGGCGCAAGACCGTTCATGTGTCCTATTTCAGGGTAGAGCGGCGGGAGAAATATAACCCTGCGACTGGAAATTATTGCTCGCTTCAACTTCAGGGGGCAATTTCGGAGTTCGGTTGACCTCTCCGTAGGCTGTGGGAGACCAAAAGAAGACCTCTGATGAGGTGCCGCTCTCTCGGGCTGGCCGCTAAGAATAAGGCAAACTCAGAAGCAGTCTCGGCTGGGCTCCTGGGAGCTCTCGCTCCCTGGGTTTGATAGAACTTGTCCCGAATCGGATGGTTGTCGATGACTGTCGAACGGTGAACACATTCCTGTATATCCGAACCAACGCCCCGGGGGAAGTTTGCGACGCTTGGAGCAGGAGCGCCCTGCCCAGAAAGCCCGGGATAGGTTCCCCTCGACCTTTCCCACTCATCCCTCGTGGGTTTCGCTCCCTTCAATAGAGCGACATCAGGTCCGTGCGCGTTGCTTCTCGTGCGATCGATACTGTTCATGGGAAGGCACAAAGAAGCGGCCGCGTTCAGGGACTGGTCAGCATGTTACTTCGCTGTAATATTCATCAGGAAACCAAAGTGGCAGGAACCAGTGGTCGGGGCAGCTATCTGCCTACCCACCTATTAGGCCTCAAGACGGCCGTCGCCGCCTCGGTTGCGTCAGGCAAAAGACTCACTGAAGCGACGAATGCACGACGGGCCGAAGGCTAGGTGGACAGACACGCAGACGGGTAACGGACGTACGCTTCAACGAAGGGAACAACGACCCGCCGCTGGTTAAGAATGGACCAGCACTAATGGCCGCCTCCAAACAGCCGGGTTTGCTTACGAGCTAACAAAACCCGAGTATATTTTGCTGTTAGCTCACTCGACCTGTGCTGTGGTAAGCTCGCTAATAAATGCTTCCAGGGCGAGGCTCGTGCGGTCTTCGAATGCGCGGCGCCAGCGTTGATCAGGACAACAGCATCGGGATAGACTGGGGAAACAGGTGGAGGCAACAAACCAGCTGCAGGACGGGTCTCTGGTGGGAACCAGTCTGAAACTCGGTTGTTCCCCCGCACGATCGCCGGGAGTGCACGCCGAATTTTCTGTTCTCCACCCCCCGAAAATATTCCTCTCTCCTCGCGTCTCCTCCACGACAAACTTATCAGTGACCGGACCCGTCGGGAACGTGGTAAAGTGATCCTCGATCGAACTCCAAGATTCGAGCTCGGTCGGCCAAGCCCAGAAGTTTCCATTCAGCGGATGCGCGCTGGAGGGTGCAAAGACACGCGAGGCGACTAGTTTTGCGACTTGTTTCGCCATTTCTCTCCTTCCACCATTCGCAACCCAATTTTCCCCGCTGCTGTTTATGCTCATGAATGTGTTTCTCTGTGAGCGTGTTCGTGTGTGAGTGCCTGAGGTTGTCTCCGCATCTGCACGAGGCATCAGCTATGAAGAATTATAGGAAACGCGTGAGGCAGTCATTTGGCTCTTCGGAGCGGAGTTTCCGAACTGCGCGACCATGATCCGGCGCTTTTTCCGTTTCTCGGACGTTCCGCTGTCGGGTTCAGTCCGTCGAGCGAAAATCGAGAAAACAAGCGAAGAGCGCGCGAGTGGTGGCTTGTTTGGCAAAACTATCTATAATTCATCTAGCCATGAGCGTCGGCCTTGCCGATTTCTCATTTAAACGACGCAATAAAATTTAATTATACTTCGCCGTCGGCTGACCAGCTGGGTGGCACACACTGGGTGACACTCGCACTACGCACAAACTCGCCAGCGATAGGAGTCGTTCATCTCCTCTGTTCATATCTGACACTGCTCCGCTGTTTTCCCTCAGGTGCTCAATCGAGACGTGATCCGTCCTACCAATTGTCACCGCAGAAACAGGCTCGACTTCTTGAACTGAATTCCGATTGCCGTCCTGACCGCGGCCCGGAGCTGAAGACTGTGCAAATGCGGAAATGTTTCTCAGGGTGGCCGCTGCCTGCGCTTGCCCTTTTCCCTCGGAAAGTGATAGTATTTCGAGCACCACGGCAAGAAAGTCATCGACGGTAGAGAATGGGGGTCAGGGCTCTCTGCCCAGCGACGCTCTATCCCCATTTCAAGCGCACGTAGGTACTTGAATACACCTCAACCAGAGCTGCCTGTTCCAGAATACCATCGGTACTACGTGAAACCCAGTCTGACGGTCGCCGACATCGCGTTCTTCAATCGGTGGTACGGTGTCGCAAACCCACGCGACGCATCGTTTATATGATCGGCTCGCAGAAAAGTTCTCACTCATGACAGGAACGATGTAACGGGGTGGGAACCTTGAACAGAGTTGACTCCGGTCCTCGCTTCGCGACCCGTCTCCCGGCACACAGAGAACCCCGATCTGGCTGTATGATCGGCGGAATAGCTCAAAACAGCTTCTGATTCATGTGAGGCATCCGATGAAAGTTGGAGCACTTGGGAGCTCCCTGGAAACGATTGTAGTTCCCGGTATGGGAGGTATGAGCACGTATCTCGAGGCTTTCCCTGGCACGCATGACACGCCGAGGGTTCGAGCCCTGCTGACGGCTGACATCCCGCGATACTCCAACCGGGCTTCGGAACACACGGATCCAACGGACCGAGGAGTGGGAAACGGCTGAACTACGAACCTGTTTACCATGTTTACCTGAAGCCAACGCCGATTCGGCCATACAAGCGATCTGCGGAGCATTTTTGAACGCGCGGCGAAGCCAGCTGAAACGAGATCCTCGATTGAATGCGAGAGTCATCGCGAGCCAGCTCGGATGGGACCAATGCGGGCGTCGTGCAACGGCTAGCTTCCGCACGTGGAGGCAACAAGACACCGATACGTCGCTCGCCGCGAATCGTGCATCCCGTTGTTCGAAGGACTTTCGTTCCCTCGTGGCTCGCTTGAACGTGAATAGATCTGGTGGTTTCCAGTTTTCGGTTCCTCCCCGTCGGTTGAGTGCACTATCGCGTTCGAGCTGGACTTTGCGTTTCCGGCTCCCATCAGCGGCTTCGGCGTCGACCGCGGAGGTAATCATTGTTTCTTAAAGACATTTTCACTGGCTTGATGAGCGGATGTGGTGACATGCTATGCAGATCCGACCGTTGCGTCGGGAATACATGAAGATGGATTCTTGGATTCCCTCACTACGTTCTCAAAACCGACATTTTGGGCGGGATGGAGTGGTGATAGTTCTCGGAACGCATCAAACCAACGGCGAGAATCCCGCCAGCGAGCGAGTCATGCGACCAGTCGAAGAGTCTCAGCCTGGTTCCAGCCGCCAGAGGGTTTCGGCGCAAACGGACTCAGATTCCAGCTGCGGAGTTTCTTCTTTCGGCTTCGAACCTTCGGAGTCCCCAGATTTACAGAACCCGGTATGCCAAATACGTTTCTTGTGTTGCTTCCGTAAACACCACAAAGCTGTATCCAGCGACGTTCCGCAGCTGAGGGATTTCCTCGGTCTTTTTTCGCCACGGAATTCCCTGGCTTCGGTGCGGGACCAAGTTCGGTAACCAGCCGCCGCGCCGTGAAGTGGAGGCGTGGGAAGTTCTCCGCGAATTTTCAAAATTTTCGCTTCCGATTCGGGAGCAGCTTCCTGCCCGGGTCTCGCGCTGCAACTCTCTTTGAACGGTCCTTGTTACTATCTCGGCTCAGATGAGATGGATCTAGCTGTAACTCACACCTCTGGATCCGATTCTGGCAAAACTTTCAGTGGAGTCGTGTTCACCCGGAAAGATATATAATCCTCGTCGTTTACATAGAATCCCGCTGCATCTTCGGAGTAATTCATGAAGTTTTCGCAAGAGCTTGACGCCACTTCGCTGAAACGATGAAGAACTTGGTTAGCGGCCGGGATCGCTCTAGCACGGTTTCGCATGCACTCTGCCCTCCGCCGAGCTGACGGGACGCCATTTTGTTTTTGGAACAGGAAAGCAGAGTATAGAAGGCTGCAGATGTCTGTTGTCATCGGTTTCTTGTTTCAGAGCGCTCTCTCAACGGAGAGGCCATCCATCTCAGATACGGTCACTCGTGTGAGGGTCACAGCTCGATTCCGCTCGGAAAACCGCGCATGCCGACCGATGCACGCGTGTTGAGAAAACCTGCACTTTCCTGCATGCTGTGCATCCGTCCCACGGGGAACATGCGTTCTCCCCACATCCGAAATTGAGCAGGTGGTGATGACGCTCTTGTGGAACCGAATTTTCGATGAATTCACCGGGAAAATATTCTCCTTGGCCGCAGAACAGAAGCCTTGAACCCCATTCTATGTGGACAGCGGTGGAGCAAAGCCTCTCAAATTAACTTTCACTGGACTTTCTATACGAAGTGCTGATCTGGCCGGTTGAATAAAAAATCTCGTCGCGAATCGTTATTTTGGATGATCGTGCGATCCGCTGCAGCTCTTTTGTGAATCGTTCGTGCCGTTGAGAGAGTAGCTGCGGTGCAGGCTGTAGACAAAGCCGTATAGAAGAAGAAGACGACAAAGCGAGAACTTGAGGGTTTTAGATCCGAGATTATTCACTTGTGAACCATGCGACTCGATCCAGGAACTGTTCAACGGGACAATATAATCTGAAATTTGTGTAAAAACACCTCACAGAAAGAGGAGAGGCGAGAAGACGGCACTATGGCGCGGGTTTCCTCCCGGTCAATCTTCGGTTTTCCTGAAGCGGCGTTGAGGAAAGCGTTCGGCTCCAGCAAACGATCAGCGGTCGAAAATCCCGTGGGACTTTTCTGCTCGATTTCTAATCTCGCTCATCGGAGTTTGGGTGTTTTTTTCCTCGACCGAAGGAGTTGCGAGGCAAGTAGGATTCATCAGACAGAAGGAGCATCCGAATGGAGACCTCCGAGAGAAGGGAGTCGTTGTGGCTTGTTGTCACAGTGGTTGTTCGTGGTGAAGCGACGTCTTTGGGTCTCCTGTTCCTCTTCACAATTAGCCGGATCATTATTCATCATTGTGTACTTCATTGATGGTGTCGCGAACGAGACAGAAGGCCGACGTGTACGATTATCAGCGGTCGAAGAAGACGAGCCCTGGAAGACAGGTTTCAGGAAATCCGTTAAGAGGTTGTTCTCTTCTATTGTGCTTTGGCAGACGAACGATAACATCGCTCAATAGAACGGAACGCTCGCTGTGATAACAAAGGATCCCTGAATGATTCGCTCTTCCATCTCCCGATGAATTTCTTCGTTCCAGAACTGCTCAACGGACACGAGTCGACGGATATGCCTCCATGCAATCGCGCTGGTCCAGAATATCTCGAGCTGAGTCTCTCGTTGTGGGTGTTCCTTCGGCAGAAGCACTCTCCTCGGAGCATGATTCAACTAATTCACCGTATTCCTCCTCGTTGGAGCACACCTTCCACTGAACGGGCCTATCTGAACGAGACCCTATAACTGGCTCGAGAAAGGAAGCGGACAGCAAACGGTACGTGAACTGGGTCTGATTGAGGGACACCCTCTGGTGGTCGGGCGGGCTTTTCGGTTGGAAACCGTAGGAGAATAGGGGGGAATCCAGATCGGAACGAGTGCTCGGCGTCATGCACGTGCAAGCGATTTCTGATGCAAGCGGCCGAAAGCCCTGAAATCCCTTTGTTGTCCATGGAAGTTGTCCCCTGCGCTCAACTGAGATGAGGACTGCGAACGGAATCGCTTAAAGAATATCAGCTTAACGGATCTCAATCTAAATTCGGCTGTTATGAACGTGGAGCCGTCTCTCTCCGTTTGGGTAATGTATTCGCATCTCAGAGTTGGGTGACCTATCGATCCGCTTCATAGCCTCGTGAGGGCGGCCTTGGAACTCGAATCCGGGATGATCTATGGTTCCGATCCTGACTGAAATCTTCACTAACGAACATTGAAAAAGTAGACCGCCGTCGCAGGGTTCGAGGCTGTATTGATACGGACAACGTATTCAAGCGGTGCACACTGTGGTCTCGCCTCTGATCATATCTGATTGACTCGAGAATTTCGGAACTATCTGGACATGTCTTCTTAGAACAGCAGTCGGAACTATCTGGACATGTCTTCTTCAGTGCGGTTGACTTTTGAGACTTCGTCATCAGCGGATTTCTCACCGCGAGTCATGTGGTCCATATATTACAGTCCACGAGAAGTCCAAGAAGCGTGTTCCCCGTTGGTAAATTTGGAGCTCGCTTCCGACTACCGAGATGGTCGCAGCGTTTCCATCATCCGCTGCCATGATTCGCCATGGTCTTCATAGCTCCAAGCTGGTGGGTCCTGAGTCTCGGAAGATGAGACATCATGTTGTTCGCTTGCGAGTTGAGATGCGTAATGGTTGCACGCTGTGATACAGTCCGCGGGGAAGTGTGATCTGAATAGCATCGAATTCTCGGGAATATTCTGTTCCCTGCGTCCACCGTCACAATGGGAATCTTTCCTGCAGGCTGGGCATACCCACGGAACATCGATTCTACCCATTGATCTGATACAGTCATCATCCACATTCAACCAAATCAGATGTTCTCCGCTTCGACTGCTTTCCGTTCTCATGAGCTCCATCCATTCTCCCGAAGATTTTTGCGAGTTTCACCCGTTGTGGAACCGTTGAGGTAATCCGTCCGCGGGTACGAGCCTATTCCAGGACAATCCACGACAATTCTCAGCCGCTAGAAAGTCGTCGGTGGTACGGTTCGGTGAGCTTGGCGTGGTATCGCGCGAGAATACCTGCGAGCATTGTTCTCCCTCAGAGCCACGCACACGATCGCATTAACATTCGTAATACCTCGGAATATTTTGCAGAGTTGCGAACTTTTTCCGCGAGCAACAGCCTCATTGGCAAAGTCCCACGCTTGCTCAAAACCGCAGGCCCGCGGCAGAATTCGCCGAGTCCGGCGTGGGCCGACCACGGACCGGTGGGCAGCATCGCAGGAGCGTGATGCATCGCCATGGCTACTGGAAGGCAATAACGACGAGCGTGATTTCCAGCGCCGCCTCCTTATTGGATTATGTCCAGTTCATCATATCAAGCCCATCATGCGCGTCATATCAGCTCGAGCACGGCATTTCTCATACCACCGAAATGGTTCCTCCACGGAACCTATTCCGTCGCTGCACTCCACCCGGGAGGCCGCTAATGGAGCGTCATTAGTTTTCGGCTTCCCGGCCCACGAAGACCTTCAAAAATCCGCTGCCCGCGCGACCCTGAGGGAAAAAGGAAACGGCATCATGAGGGACGAGCTTTTGCTCGATCACAGTTCCAAACAGCGGTCGGCGATTTCCCAGTCGGAAGATCCTGCTACGCGGTCGGGCACGGAACGAGATCGACCACCTCGCGGCGAAACGAGCGGCAATTATTCGGACGGCTGTTCTCGGTAGTGAGTTTCCCGTCCGAGCCGCTTCGGTGCGAAGCCATTCCAGCAAACGCGTGGCTGTCGTTGCAAACGGTCTCCACTCGGGGGCTATCTGGCCGGAGCGAATCAGGTGGGGAGCGATTGGGGAAGTTTAGCAAAATTTTTGGGCTCGAATCCATTGCCGCAAGTTGATATTGCCAGGCCGCGATCAATGATGGCTCTCGGATGATGGCCCAACGATTCAATGATCCCGCCAGTCATTACGATCGCCGCCGATTCTCGTAACGGTCGTAGTCAGGACCAAGTCTGTTCGTTTTGTCAGATAGATTGTTTCGCTTCAGGAGCAGAGCTCCGCTGATGATTGTGAGGGATTTGACAGTCGCATGACAAGGATTTCTACTCTGGAGAAGGTAATTAGTGCGTACATTGAGATCTATGTGGCGGGCTCGATGGCGCCAAAAGCTCTCGCGGCGATCCGCGCGACGTGATTGTACAACGAGGGGAGGGGCGCAAGTCTGCGCATTGGTCGCGAAAAGTGCTTGCCTCCGACACGATTTCGTCGCTGGCAGGTGAACCCTTCTCCTTGAATGCAGCGAGATCCATCGTCAAATTTTTCACAGATGTGTTGCTGATGTACCTCCTGGCTCTTTCCCGAGACGAAACCGGGAAGGGGATCTTCGGAGTTTGAAGAATAGTTCGCTGAGTTGGCTCGAGTTTCTAATAGACGAGAAAGCTTCCGGAGGGTCGATAGATTATAAAACCGGCATGCCATTTAGCTGGAGCAGGGAAGCCAAACCGAGGTTCCAGCTAAGTCCATAGTTCTTAACGATCACAGGCTTCATGAGGAAGGAAAGAGGAATTTCGCTCCCAGTTTCCGTCATGCGCCAATCCTGTCTTCTCGATCTCGGAGTAGAAGAATCGAGAGAAAATACAAATGCGTTTCGAATTATCCGGATCTGAACCCGAAGAAGGAGTCTACCTTGAGAAGAATGTCCGAGCTTCGCACTTTGTGAGCTTTGGCTTACGACCAGGTTCCGTTAGAAAGGATCTGCCAAAGTGTGCTGCCAGGGACAAATTTTCAAAAACAATCGGAACTCCAAGAAAATGCCGCCGAGACCACATTGAGTTCCTCCTATCGAAGATGAATGGCGTGTGAACCCAAGGAAAGGTTCGAGTGTGCGTCCCCAGTTCAGCGCCCCCGCCCCCCCTCAAATACGAAATGAGCAACACGGGAGAAAGCGGGGCACTTGAGAAGCGTGTGGCGTGTGGCCCACTCTGCAGGCCCCTTATCGCGAAGGTTTCCAGTTTGACATTCTCCGCCACGTGCGTTCTCTTCGGCCTGAGCGGCTGTCATCTGTGACTTCATCACGTGATTTCGTCGGTTGGTTACCGTCTTCATGCGGATCAGCTCGCGATCTAAGCTGTCTGTGAACTGGCTCGTTGTTCTTCCCAGCTCGAAATCCACGCTTCCTACACACATAGATGATCAATTCGGAATTCAATAGTCTGAGGGATTTACGACAGCCTGCCTGGTCTCAGGTCGATTCGTCCAGGGAAATGAACTTGTGGTCGATTCGAGATTGATAAACCTGTTTACGCAGTGTCCTTAGAGTATGTTTTATGCTGCTATTGAACTGCTCGCGAGATCTATTTCAGATGCTGCATTCGAATGCGGTTTATTTCGGGCACCGGACGCGGCCGAGATTCATCGTTCAGAGAGTTATCTGAGTTATTTAACGAAGTTGTCCTTAGCCCGGAGTTTGATTGTCGCGATGACGCGGCATCGATCCAATGACTGATTGAATCCGCCACGATGACCTCGGGAGCAGTGGCGGATCCAGGGGGTCGATTTTTTCCAAGCGACATACAGAGTGGCCCCTTCAACTGGAGACTCTCCTTTGTTGATTCTGTCACGGTTCGGAAGCCGCCGAAAGTTCGGTAACAGCGTAGGCTAGCTCATTTTTCGAGTCGAAAACTAATTTTTCCAGTTATGACCACCAAGAGCAAGGGGGAAAAGTCGGAAATTATATCAAGAATCTACGACCGTCCCCCTTGAGTCACTCCTGGATCCGCCACGGCTCGAAACCTGTAGCGCACCCGAGTCTCGCGATGCGACATCTCGAAGAAAGAGAGGACGCGGCAATTTCAAATCCTCCTCGCCCACAACATGCGCGATTCTCACGGCCCTCATTCATTTCAGCTTGGACGAGAGTCTTCGTTGACTCGGCAGGCTCAAAATCCTCGACAGGAACATAAATAGGATAAATATAGGAGAAGTGACGTCATGTCTGGGTATCAGAGAGTTCCGACCCGGATCGCAGGAAACGGGTCTTTACCCGAAGGCACATCGTCTCTATTCCGAGAAGTCTCAGAAGGCGAACGAGAACGGAGGTGTGTGTGGTTAGACGAAACGGAACCAGTTGCGATTCAATGCGGGTCGCGGAGTGCAGCATATCCAGTTTCAACTTTTGAAAATCCTTCTTTGAAATCCGAGCCTGCTCGAACGCAAAGCCACGGCAACCGAACGGTCAGAGCAATCCGAATGACGATGCCGCTGAGATCCTGGCAGAGCCCAAGATTCCAACGACGGTCTCTCGATCCGTCTAGATGTCTCGGTTCTCTTGAAGATCTTGTTGATGACGATGGAAGACAAGCAGATGCGATTTGAAGCTAAAGAGCTTCGACATGTAGGATGTAGGCATCGCAGCGGTTCCGGAACCGCAAGGATCCGCAAGATTCTGCGGTTCAGGAACCGCGAGGAACCGCAAGATCTCGCGGTTCCAGAACCGCAAGAAGCCGCGCGGAAAAAGCTTTCATGTAGCGCCCTTATCAGCGAGCCGAGACTTTCACCGTGCACTGCCTTGGTAGAGCTCAGTTCGAATGGTAGAATGGGGGCCGAAACTTCAGTGAAAGTTCAGAAGTATCATTTGAAGCCACCGCCAGGCAGACACCCACTCCCTGAGGAGCTTGCCACGATGACGATGCTACTCCATTGCTCACCAGGGCCATGCCTCAGAGGAACGAGAGCGCCAAATTTTCAAAATCACCATGATCTCTGCTCCGTCTCACGGATCGTTGCACGAATCGTCAAAAATGTCTCTCTGAGCTCGCTCTTGTGATCCGGTTTCGTCCGAGAGAACCCCGTTCTCTATCACGAGGAATCTTTCCCACTCTACGGGACGCAACGATGAGTGGTTTTGCTGAAGTGGTGCACCCAAAAATTTGGGTCTGGAAATGGTTTTTGAAACGTGGCGTACAAGCCAAATGCACAGTCTGTTCCAGCGTGGGCATTTGAAAGGAGCTAGAATGTTCGAGACATTTCACACGTTTTCGCACGATAGGATGCTCCAGCTAACTGACTCTCAGCAGCTGGGGGAAACGGAAAATATAGCTCTGACCGTAGCTGCATTTGCGTTCGGAGTTCCGAACCCAGTAAGTAATTGTTTTCGTATCTCGAAACTCAGGAATGAAATACAGGAAGATCGGCGATCGCTTTGAGCGAACATTTGAGGACACAGCATGGATTGAACGAAAATAGTCCACTGCCAACTCGTGACTCATCATCGACGGATCGAGCGACAAATTCTGAGCGAGCCCTTATCATTTCGGCCGTTGGCCGCGGTTCTTCGCGGTTCTCACTTGCGGTTCTGGGACCGCGGTTCTCACTTGCGGTTCTGGGATTGCGGTTCTCACTTGCGGTTCTCAGAGAACCGAGAACCGTGGTTCTAAAAATTTGCGGATCCTCGCGATGCCTATAAGGATGACGAATGGGATTGAGAGTTCTCCGCGGCGATTCGAACCACGCGCAACACTTCTGAGTCCCCGCGAAAAAGTTACTGATGTCAAAGATGATGATGACTCACTTTCCTGGAATGTACGAATGCCCTCTCGGGGCTCGTTCCCAAGTCAGACATTAGCCAGCAGTGCTTTCTAACATCGGTTTTTCCAGCATGGCGTTGGGAAATACTCGAGCGACGGATGCCCGTGAGTTCGCAGCGATTCGAGGCGGCGACTCGCAGACCAGGTTCACGACTTTTTAGTCCGGTCGAAAGCGAACGAGCTCCCATTCGGAATCGGACCCGAACGCCTCAACGGTGTTTACCGTCTCCGGGAGTCTAGCTCAAGTCACTCTCGGTCTCCGCGATTTCGAAACAGCGGCCTCACCCACCGCTGGACGGCTCTCGTTGTCGAACCCGATCTTATTTCTAAAGTTTTGGGTTGGTGTTCGCATTCTCTGTCGTTGTGTTCCTCCGGCAGTGAATGTCAGCAATCGCAGAGTGGATTTCCGTCGCGTTCCGCTCTGGCTTGGCTGCGGTCACAATGTCTCGGCTAAAGCTCTCCAAGAGCGCCGAATGTCAACCGCTATCTGGTCGTTTCTCCCGCTCAAGGTTCGAAGGGAGTCACAATTACTCTAAGCCATCGGACATTTGACCCGAGCGTTAATAGCGGACGGCTTCCGCGGCGTTGGTGGTGGCTGACGTTAGCTCCAGAAGAAAAACCGTCGAATGAATACACGGCATCGGAACGAGGGCAGGCAACCATTCAGGCAACCGAAACGACGGCGCCGAGATCATTTGTCTAATGTTCTGACGGCCCGTTCGTTGCCGGACTTTCAGCTCAGAGACTGAAGTGCCCCGCCGCACTGGAGAAAACGACTTTGACCATCGATGCTTGTTGGTCGATCGAACGCACTGACTGACTGACGGGGCATGCCAAACAGCATCGCGGCCGCGGAGCAGACTTTCAGTGGCAATCGCTTGGTCTGCCTCCGAGTCGGTCGGTGGGTCGGCCGTTCGCTCACTCAACAATAGAAATTTCCGAAAACCCTCGAAAGACCACTGAAAAGGGAAGCACTGGCTCACAGTTCACATTTGACACAAAAAGCGGTCACTCGTTGCCGCTTTCCTGCGTTCGACCTGACGGCCGGCACGCTATGATGCCTCGAGAGATATCGAGCTCGGCGTTGGGACACTCGCATTCCTCACTCCGGCCATCGCAAGTCTTCCTGAAAATTCGCATGTGATTTTCAATTCCAACCGACCAATCTCCTCCCAACCCAAAATGCGCACGGTGTGGATTTGAGAATGGCACAAGAAAACCGATCGAGCTCACGGCGAATGAACTTCACTGAGAGCACTAGCTAAGCTTCGCTTGTCATCCAAACGTTCAAGATTCGACTTCAGAAGGAGTGAGCGTGTTTTGATTGATTCGGTTTCGGGGAATAAGACAGAGATGAGGAGCTGGGGGCAGGAGGTGAATCTATTAAAACAGACCGATCACAAACACCGTCACTCGCCACGCTGATCGAACAATCATCAAGTATCTGAAACTAACAGGATTTCTTGATCGATTCTGCAGGGAGAAAAGCCGAGAGGAAGGCGATGAAGCAGTTCAGGAGCTGGAGAAATGCTTTCAGCGCTCGTCTTGAGGACTCGCACCTGTTCTGGTAACGAGGAAGTCACTCAAGAGAGATGAAATCGCCGGACGAACACCATCTACCCGCCTCAGGCAGCTTGATGACTCAGGTCGCCTGCTTTCGGCCTACTGTTTTGGAGGGTCATCCAGCGAGAGTCCGAAGCGAATATACATCAGGGAAACCGTTCCAGAAGCATGAGCCCCGAATTTCGAGCCCTCGCTTCCGGCTGCAGCTGACGACAGGGATGATGTAGACGCCGTTGATGAGAATCCGTTCTCAGGCCTTCTTGGTTGGAAGTATTCTGAATTCTCATTTGAGACCTCCGCTCCTCTTTGCCTGGTTGGCCTTTGAAGCACAAGATATGTGCATCGATTTTCAATCTTTCTTCCATGGCGACCACCTACAGCACGAGTTCAGGCCCCCCTCTAATTCTGCTGGTTCTGAACTGGCTCGAATTTTGCAAAGGTCTCGGGAGACGAAAATCTGCCATTTTGACGGTTTTTCTCCGCAAGAGAATCAGATAACCGAAGCAGTGATTTTCCCTTATACCCCCTTCCAATGAAGACTCGACGCATCGAGCCTTGATGGTAAGAAGATTTTTTAATAGCGCTGTCGCGGTTCGGAGGTAAACGGATAGCATTATGATTGAACTTTCTCCAATGCATCAACTCAGGGATCTGCGAGTTGACGAATGCCCTTCAGGTCTCTCGGAAGTGCAATCCAGAACGTCCGATCCGGTTTGTACTCTGTTCTCCCGTATGTGCTTGCATCAGGCAAACAGTGGGAGCCCAACTCCTCTGCTCCCATTCTCTCTTCCGCAGTTATCTTACTCTCTCTTAGAGACTGCTGGCTGCTTCGATCTTCCATGTCCCACCTGTCTGCTAGTTTGTCCACGTTGTCGTTCTCCCTCTCCTCCAGCGACTATCGAGAGAGTAGACTTGCGGCTAAGACATCTGAGTGGCTACCCGTGTTCTCTGGAGCTCAAGGACACGCAATGCACACTGCATGTTGCAGCAAACGAGTTACCAGCAAGGAGACGCCCGAACTGCAAGGAGAAAACTCTCGGCGGTCGGGGCGGCGGCAACGGGAATCCCCATGAGGGCCCTCAGGGAGACCTCCACAACGGCTGTCGAGCAACTCCTCCATGGCTTGCGAGTCCAAGGCCCGCATGTGGTGGGGCCCTTCAGCGACGGGGCCAGAGGGAGAGGGGGGGGGGGGGGGAACTTCCGCGGCTGGAAGGAAAGAGTGAGCGTCGGTTGGTGTACCGAAGAACTGAATAGGGGCAACAACAGCAAAGGAACCGAAAAGCGAACAGTGAAAGGGAGATAGAGAGAGAGAGAGAGAAAGAGAGAAATGAGGCAATGTTTGTTCTGTTGGAATACAAGAAGAGGTTCGATTTCCCAGGTCTTCCCTGTCTTGCTGTATTTCCCGAAATCTAGCATCGGATATTCGATCGTTTCCCGTTGCGTTTCTATGCCTTCTCATTTCGGGGATCCGAAGCGCCTTCCGTCGGTACATTCCGGAGATTCCGGGGTCAAAATACGCTCAGGATCCGTTGAAAGAAGCCCGTTTCCGATTTTTCCTATTTTTGTGTTCATTTAAGTGCACTCTCGAGCTTCCGAGTACGGAGCACACACGTACGCGTGCGCCTGGATCTCAACAGCTTCTCCCGAGTCTCGTTGAGGATGTACCTCGGAGCTCAGGCCCCGAGCTCAGGGCCGAGGAACTCTTTGCTTGGCACACAGAACTTTCTCAAATGGATCAGATGCGTAGCGACGGAACATAGGTCGCCTCCGATTCGAATAACAGCACCTTGGAATTGGTAGACAACGCGTGGTAAGTGAAGCTGGAGTTGTCCGGCTTTCATGGCCGCACGATTGACTGGGGAGCGGGTTACGATGCGGCCGGCGGGAGGGAGGACGGTCGGGCTTTGGGAACGAAACAAGAGCAAAGATTCTTTGACATTTGTATCAACCTCCGGCTCCGAATGAATGATTGACTTAGGAGGGGCACAGAAGCAGGGCGGCCCTATCGGCGACGTCCGTTTCGTTGTGTAGACGTTGCGCTGCTCTCGTCCAAAGGCATCAGATTCATCAAAAAATCGATTCCGACAACCGACCGAGCGACCGTGTGGCACAAATCGTAGGGCGCCGTTCCAAACGTCGATCTGCGACCGGCATTCGAACACGATGCGGCACAGTAGTCGGATAACGATCATCAGATGCTCGGTCTCTCTTTCTGTTTAGCCCTCTCCTCCCCTTATTGACTGACATTGGAAACTATTATTGTAGATCGTGGCGGGGATCCAATGAAGACTTCATTAGATCACCTATGCATGGTCGTCCATCATGCACTGATCCGATGTGATCGATATCCTCGATATTCTAGAATCCAGATCAGTCCGATACTTTGAACACTTGGATCCGAAAGGTTTTCTGGGATCCTCCGATGTTAAACGGTCACTTCAAACGAACCGGGTGATTCGAAGACTTCAACTCCTCGTGATCCAAAGACGACCGGAAAGAACTTTCAGGCTACATCTGGAGCCGACGGCGACACGAATCAGAACTCGGACCTTTCTGTCTCGGCTCATTGAGAACCGATAGTTTGCCCGATTGTATCCAAACAAGGGGCGATTCTAGCGGCCCACATTGGATTCGTTCGTTTTGGAGTCTCGTCAACATCCATTGTGAGGGTATAAGGCGGGTAATTCGTCCCGATACTTTCAATACCCCTCCAACGTTACACGCGATTAGCAGCGCGACTGAAGGCCTGATTTGCTTTTTGATCGGAACGGGAAACCCAACCGGCAAACTCGGTTTGTATGAACGCAGCCTCACGGGGGTGATTGAAAACTTCCACTTCCTCTTATCCCACTTCAACGGAGGGCTGATCTCCATAGCGAGAAGGGCAGATTCATCCTGCTCAATGAACGAGCTGACTGACCCTGGAAACAGCTCCTTGGATTTCGAAGCAACATGGAATCCGTTCCGGACAGCTCTTCTGAGAGAAGGACGATCGGGGACCCTACCTGATCCTTCGTTCACATCCAGGAAGATTACCAGAACTGGCAAGGGCAGTGTTTGCGTCTCGCCGCCGGCGTCAAGGGTACTCGATTCAGGTTCAGGAACGACAGCTTACTTGGACGTGGTGTCAATCGGACAGCCCCCATGCCAGTCGTCTTCATGGAGATCCGAAACCGCAATTGCCTGAAACTTCCGAAATAGATACTTTTTCAGATTTACATCCTCATGGTTGACTCGCATTGATATTTTTTCCCACGACGTGTTCGAGACCCGGAGTGACTTCCCTTCGCCTCGCCTGCGACTGCTTCCTCGAGGGAACCAGTTTCGTTCTTGGCGGAATCCGGGGATTTCATAAACACAAACTATAGGTAGGATATCGAGAAATCCACCGGACCGATCTCCCATTACAGTTTCTTGCGAGAGTGGCTCTGGGGGATGAGCCACTCTGGATTTCGGCTCTCAATCAAGTGGACAGCGTTCGCACAGGATTGATCTACCGGGTCCTCCATTCACATTAAGAAGGAATTCTGGCAAAGCACCCGATGAAAAGTGAGCAGGAGGCCACTGAGAACCGAAAGCGCAGGCGAAGATGAGGGATCTCTAAGCGAATCGTTACGACGGAGAATATTCCAAATACTAATGAGATATCTTTCATCTCGAGCGACATTTCCAGGAAGATGACCAACAATAACATTCGGTCGGAATCAGGATTATCTTCATTCCCCAGGACGATTGTTCGGAATGCCTCGTTATCTCAGAGCCCCAGGCGATCCCGGATCTCCGCTCCAGTTCGATCTTCGGGATTCCACGCAGAAATTATCAGAAAGGAGTCGAAATCCCGGACGCCGAAATCGAACGACCTCCGAAATCGATGGCTATCTTCTGGCCGCAGCGGATCGTTATGGCCTGGCGGTTTACAATCCAAAACTGTCTTCATCATCTTTACCCGAAAGTCATGATCATCCATCGATTGCTTATCCAGGATAGAGCAAGTCATCTTAGACTAGTGACCGGACCGTCTGGATTCTATCCTGTCATAGCACGTTCCAAACGTTGATGTTTGTACTTCTTCATTTTCGCGTCACTCTCGCCCCGATAGAAGACTTCGTGGAAGGGGGGATCCATCAAGACCGTAGACCGCTCGAAGCAGATCGTCACAAAAAGCTAGTTAATATGGTAATCACAATATCGATATACGCTCGGGGCGCAGCAGCAGGAGAATGCAGCCTGAATATGATAATCCACTTAGGGTCAGGACGCCCTGAGTCAAAGGGCACAGACGGAACTAAATGCTCATGGACAGCGCCGCGCTGTTCTTATCGCCGTCGCCGGAGTCTTGCCTAGTCAGACTCGCTCCTCCGATCGCTCCCTGGTCGTAAGTGCCATGCGGTGCGCGACAGTCGTGACGACACATGCACGTTCATACGTGCATAATGCATGAGCAGTTGGCGGCCTACGGCTATGCCCACTCGCGTGATTCCGTGCGAATCCTGCCGACAGACGACATCCTCCAGCCCGGTTGTCGCAACACGCTCAGACTATGTCGAAAGATGAATCTTTCGGCCGTTTTGCTCTTGCAGAGCAAAACTCTCACCGCTGTAGAGATTTCTCGCTGTAGCTCAACGAGATCGGCATCCGGGAGATCCTTTGATCCTGGCGAAATGGAGCCCAAGGTTTTCCGTCGCTCTTCTGCGCTTATGGTCTATTATAGGATGTGTTTTTCGCAATAAATGCAGCAGCCTCCCTATGTTGCTTTTCAACGATTGGATTCCAATGATGGAACACCTGCTTTCCCTCACGGGCGAAGACGAAGAAATGTAGCTTCGTAATTCCGCCGCGTTCCGAGAATCTCGATGGCCTTTCGAAATACTTCCTGATCCACGAACACGAAATCATTACATTTCGCGGGCGGAGGAAGAAAAGAGGCTCCCTCATATTATACACGGAATCGCTCGAACGGAAATTCCACGGAATTCATCGAACGGAGACGCGCGGCCTCGTGTGCCGAGGAAGCGTATGATGAATGATGGGACAAATCCAACTAATTGATGCGTTTGAGTCCGGAATGAATGGAAGATTATAGATTTTTCATTACCATGACATACTGTTGATTGATTCGATGATGAAAGGGATACAACAGATGAATATGTTTGAGCCGGGAAATAGTTCCGGATTATCCTTTTCTCGCCACACAGGATCATCAGGAGCATGCCGCTCTTAAAACAGGGTCTCACTGTGGAAAGCAGGCGACTCAAAAATCATAATGAGTGGAACTCGGATTCTTGATCATTTTACATGATTTTTCGCAAAAATTTCAGCATAGCAAGATTCTCTTTAGCCGCTCTCAAATGTATCTTACAAGGAGCTACGCAGGGCTCCTTCGAGGTTTCCGTGAATCAGCACCCGGGACCATGACTGTCAACAAGATTGATCGAGGAGCTTGTGGTCGAGCTTGTGGACAAGAAGCAGGAGTCCCTTCTAACCCATGACAGAGATTGAGAAACGAACGTGGGGCTTGAATGCGTCCTCGAATACGGCTGCAACGAGTGCAGAGATCAAAGCGGGAGGAATGTTCGAGAGGACCCGCAAACATTGAACTCCTGCAATCGACCCTGCAAAGCAGGTTGCTCCTTGATCCCCCGCGCTGTCCTCGAACCGACTGCCTCTGTCGTGGCTCCTGGAATTATCTGAGAGGGCGGAAACGTCAAGTTCGTTTCCAGAGTCAAAAGCACCAGCAGGGAGTCAAATGGTTCTGACCGAGCTGATAATGAGATTTGCAGCAGCGGAGGAAACGGGCGACTTTGGCCTACATCGCTCAGATCTTTGGACGCCGTCGACGTTTCTCTCCACTTTTCCCGAGCTGGAGGGGAACGGAACGACACCAGCGACTACCGATCCGACAACGCCTCAAACAACGACGTAAACTTCGATCGCGGAAATGATGTAGACGGGTGGGTCCGCCGCGCGGTGAAAGCGGCCCGAAAAAATGTCTACCTTCAAACGACCTCTAAAGATGCGCTCGACTGATTTCGAGGTCACCACTGGGGAAGGAAGAGGAAAAAAATGTTCCTGAACGTTCTCAGCGCACAGACCTACAAATGGTCGTCGCCTTGCGCAGCCATCCATCCACCGAACCACCTTTCCGGGTCCCGAGCGGGGCTTTTCAACTCCTCGGGAGAGCTGGGCGCCCGGCCGAAACCGGCGCGAAGCAGCGCCGCAGCCGTCCAGGTCTTATTGAGAAAAGCTTATATAAATGATGGAAGGAGAGCTCGAAAGGATCCGATAAAAGCGATCCACAGATCGACTTCAGTAGACTTTCAGGAAATTTCCCTCGATGTCCGGACTGTGGGCTCCGGACCCGCTCCAGGACGAAGGTGCAGCTGATAAGCGACTGGGACGACGACTGTAGCGGAACGATGAATTCCGAATCGATGAACGGGCGGGCGGGCGAGCGGAACGGAATCCTCAGTTCGATAAATATTGACGCGAAGAAGGAAGCCCTGCTTCTGTCAGAATTCCGGCAAGGAGAGGCGGAGCCGAAATGATTGTTCACGGCGGGGCCTCCGTTCGAAGCAGAGGAGGCTCGAGATTCGGAGCCTTCTGACCTATCTCCGTACTTGGACTCGGCCGATGGACGCATCCTTCGCTGAGAGGAGAACGAATGCCACTTGCTGGTGGGATTGGCAAGGGGCCTGCGGGCAGCTCTGGAATTCGTTTGATATGAGAAGGCGTTCCACAGATATAGAAACAGTAGAAGTTGGGGCATTCCTCAAAATATTTCCCGATCGCGTCTGATATACCCTATAAGCAACGAAAGGCCTCGAGGTCCGCCCCGAGGCTTTTCCCCTCGCTTGCGAGTGGCCGTCGTCGCCGACAAAGGCGCGGCGCCGGCTGCTGCTCCCATTGAAGCACATGGCCCACATATTGGCATTCGGCTCGAGGATTGGAAATGACGGGGAAGAATGGATTTGTGTGTGAGCGCCCAGGATCTATATACCATATTGAGGTCACCAGAGCAATACAGAGGAGTTTAAACATTGTTATTCGAGGAGCTTTGAAAGAGTAATTTCGTGGAGGCGACGGGTTCCTCTGTGGGCCAGGCTCCGATCACACGTTTGTCGCCCTGATGGGGAAGCCGAGAGGGGGGGACCCGCCCTGTCAGGTCCTGTTCTCTCTCCTGAACGCCCCCCTTCCCGCTGAGCTCCCCTCTCTTCCAGGCCGGAGGGGGGGGGGAATCCGACGATTCGTTGCACTGTTCGCTCGGTTTCGCTCTCATTTGCGCAGCTCCCGACCGTCAACCTTCTGAACATCCGTGCCAAATGCAGACCTCGTTCCTCCAGGAGATACCGATGTCCTCCCAGTCCTCCTTTCTCCTCCTCAGTCGTATTTCTCCACTATCGACAGCGCGCGCAGAGATCCAGTCTTGGCCTATGCGGATAGAACAGGGTAATCCACTTGAGGAGGAAATCTAGTGGAAGAAAGCGCCGTGTCGACTGCTCTCATCGCTCTGTCATGAGGCGCCGAGGTCGTTCAACTCTGGAACGCTCATCGGGGTTTCGCACGAGTCTGCGCCGAGTACGTGCGCGCTGCCCTCCGCATCGCGGAACGACCTGGTGCATTTGTTTCATCCAGCGCAAGAATCGATATTGTGCTGTCGGGGGCGACGAACATCGGAGACGGGAACCGAGGGATGAGTTGACGAGAGCCAGGGCTTTCGGGAAGCCATGGGGAAACGAGTGGGCGGGGAAGGAGCAAACGCTGCAGCTTCGAGTCCCGGTTCGGGGGAGTTTTGCTCCTGCTGCTGGTCGCGCCAGCGGAGTGGGGAGGGGGCAACAAGGAGAACGAGGGATTCAGGAGTAACTCACTCAGAGGGGCGGCGGAGGAAAGCGAGAGGGGCGTCGGAGGGGATAACGGGGTCGGTCGGTGACTCACGGCGGTGGGGCTCACTCGCTCAGACCGGAAACTTCTTGTTGCGTGAACCACTTCCGGTCGGCCGCTCAGCTGGCCGGCTCCCGGACACTCCGAAACGACTCGAGGAATATTACTACAGCGTATCTCTCAAGATATCGAGCGGAAGCTCCTCTGGCCAGCACACCGGTCACCCTGAATTTCGTTTCGTGTAGCTGAAGGAAGGATTAGGAGGAATTCACTCGGAGTTTGGGCTTCTCGAAGGAGTTTACGAGCAGGGCGACTGAGGCCGGAGTTCATCAAGCAACGTTGAGCGGTGACGTCGTCCAATTTCGACGGAGGCCGCGGTATCCCAGCTGGGAGGTCGGAGCCGAACAGGCAATCGAACCTTCCGAAGAACTCGGTCATTGACCTCCAAACTGACGGGTGAGAAGAGGCCAAGCGGGAGACAAATGAACGAAGAGATGGAAGGCCGTAATATAGACGAGACGCTATAAAGGGAGCGTCGCAAGAAGAGAGTGCTGATCTGAGCTTCATAAAACTGGACTCTCCGCTCCACATTGGACCGACGCCGGTCAGACTCCAATCGTTACCTGTACTTGCAAGTGAGTCGAGGCAAATGGTTATCTTCTTTGTGGTTGCGATTATGTTGCTGAAGCTGCGATCCGGTGCTCGGGAATACGGTGCGGATTTTTACTCCGCAGCATATTTCCCGAGCTCGTCTTTCTAGCTCTTCGGTTGATTCCGAGCATCGTTTCCCTCACAAGTCCACGGAGGGCAAGTTTTTTCGGAACCAATCTGCGAAATGAAATGAACAAGCGATTTACGGGGAAGTCCGGCTCCTGATTGATCCAGGCGAAATATTTTCGACCAGATAAAGGGCTTTCCGAGCTCGGTCGAGGCACTTCAAGAGTCGTGAAGTGTTATTGGACGTAAGCCCCCAGGACTCAGAGAACTCGTGAACTGCGTCACAGCTCCGCAAATCATTGCGGAAATACAGTACGTGATGGATAGTCCGATCGACGGGCCACCTGTCTAACTTTTGATTCCTCGAAGGGGCGTCTGCCCATCCGAGAGTGCCCGGTCGATTAGAAAGTATCGTTCCCACACAGCCTTCGTGATTGAAGGCCGTGAGCTACTTATTCAATCCTCCAACTATCGGAAGGAGACTGTTCGTGGAATGAGAAATGCTTCTTGAGCATGACTTTCACAGTACTGAGCCTTGCGCTCGGGTCGACGAGTCCATGCAATCCTCGTAGAGTCTTATTGCATCGGTGTCGGGAGATTCTGATATTCTCCATCAAGAGTTACTTGTCCAGTGCCAGCGTTTTAGCTCGTGATATTCAGTCGAGCGATTCCCCCTGTGAGAATGAAGTGAACCGTTCTAGCCGGAGCTGAGCCGGATAGTTGAATTATCAGTCTCGTCTAGTCGGGCACCCACCATCAGGAGAAAGTGCTCGGAATTCGCAGAGAATGAACTTGCGGTCTAGTTCGTGTTCACGACTTTAATCCTCGAAAGGTTGCTGGAACGATGAGGGGGAGATTTCAGGAAATTTCTGATCGAAATCGTTTGATTCGCCTTCCGGTTGCAATCGCATTTCCGAGATGCAACCCTGATTCGCGACCGTTGACAAAAGTCACAGCTCGGAATCGGATATCACTTGCTCCGTGTGACGTGTTGAGGATAGCTCCCGGGAAGTTCATGAGTAGGGCTGGGAGTTTGGCGCGGCATTCACGGTCGTGCCACCGCCGTGCATTCCGTGCCACGTGCGTGAGTTCCGCAACTTCCCCGCAGAATGCACGGATTCTTGAATATCTCCCGCAGTCAGATCGATCACGAGGTAAACCTCGCATTCGGGAAGCTTCGTGAGCTCTTCGCTGCCAGCTATCACAGTAACTCAACATCTCAGGGTATCAGTCATTCGACGTGAGTGTAGAAAATGAATATCGGTGGAGAATTTCGAATTTACTCTTGTTGCATTCAATCTCCAATATCGTCGTGCCGGTTTTGCCACCCCCGGTAGCGAAATACTTCAGAAGCCTGGCTCCCCTTCTCGTTCCTGTAGGTCGAAAGTCGGAAGCTACAACGCCTTGCAGGACTCACGGAGGCCGTGGATCTCGGCCGTGAATTCACCGTAATTTCCCGGTTACAGGCCGGGAGCTCGAAAACCCAGAAGCTCGGAGAAAAATGCCGGGAACTCGAAAGCCCGGGAGCTCGAAACCCTTCTCCCTCAAATTAGGTTCCGTTCGATCCCAACGAACCTTCTATGCAGAGACTTCGAGTTCCCGAATAGGACAGCGAACATACTCGAAGGGCCATCAAAGCGGATTTGGATACCGATTGTATCTTGATATCCCTGGGTCGCACTAGGAGATATGTGTGGTACCAATCGCGAAAACCTCGTGATACTCTTTTCTCGTATCAGCTCCTCCAGTCTCTGCCCAGAAGGTTCGTTGTGTTCAAATCGGACCCGATTTGGGGGAAAGAGTTTTCGAGCTCCCTGGATTTTTTTCCAAGCTGCCGGGTTTTCGAGCTCCCGGTTGCACACCGAATTCCCCCGTGCCAAACTTCCAGCCCTATTCATGAGAGATTCATTCAGAGCGTTCCAGTCCTCTCTGACACCCGAAAGTTTCCTTTGTTCGCGTGGGGCATCGAAGACAGGTTGCATGCGTAGCGTCACCGCTCCTGGAACTGCACCAACAACTGATTAGCGGAAAGGGAGAAGCGTCTGGAGAAAGGAGGAAGAAAAACTGAAGAGGCGCGAAACTTGTTCATCAGGAAAGGCCCGAAAAGGAACTGATAGATCGGAAGAGAGACCGACCGACGTACTTCGCTTTCATCGAGGAACAGAAGGGGTCATCTTGAGTTCGCCTCAGAGCGGATTTAACGGGAAATTAATGGAATAATCGATTCAAACTTCTCTTCTTGTGCCGTCGGTCCGTATCGGTTCGCCTCCTTTTTCGAAACCGATGACGAAGATCTTCCCTCTCACTTTGTCTCAAGCACCATTCGAGCGCTCTCAGCCGATTCGTTGTCTTAATAGAACTCTCTCGGAGCAGGCTTGCAGTCGCCTTCCTGGCGACAGCAGCCTGGACCGAGCACGGCGTTGAAATGAAAGTGCCGACATTTTAGGAAGTTCCATCGAGCGAATAAGCTTCTCGAGATACTCTGACTCTGACGACAGTACTTGGAAGAGTTTCAAAGCCGAGAAATTCAGCGTGGTCTCGGCCGCCTACCCGAGACCTGATATCAAAATGATATGATTTAATCTCGCTGTTGCTTCGCCGTAGAATTCTACGACTTCGGCGACGGAGCTTAGCCCGTCGCCCCCGTCTTCGATCAGGCTGGGTTCCGAGCACCTCGGAAGGTCACGCTATCCCCGGAGCTGGTTCCGACTTCCGTGAGCTGGCGTCCGGGGCTCCGACAATGATTCCGAACGGACAGAGTCTCAAAGTACTCCTGAGACGATCGAGGAGTTCCGACTCCGCCGTCCAATATTCTAAATTCCAGAGAAGCTCCACGCAGAGACGCGGGACTCAAAGCCAGTGACCTAGCCAGGGACCATCGGGAGGCATCGCCCCAAAACGAGCATCGGCGGCACGGTAGCTCATCTGTCGAATAAGTTCGTCAGCGTATTTGAAGAACAGACATCTGATTCGAGCTGGTAGACAAAAAAAAAAAACGATATATGGCCCCCACCGACAATGTCGAAGCAGCCGCCCGCTCAACCGTCGGTCGCCCCACCGCAATCCCGACCGCAGGCTCGGCGTATTAATGATTGTAATAGAAAATCAATGCGAGATGCCAAACGTGGTCGATCTTCGTTCCCGACATTGCGCCTGCTCGGGGCTCTCTGTCGACCGGCGGAATCGAGAGCAGAAAATCGAGCGACCGGAGTATCATCGGACGATGCGATTGGAAAACGTGTTTGGCGGAAACAGTTCGGCGGAAACCAACGTGTCGGGAGTATCAAACGGATTCTGGAAGAATGAACCCTCCTCATCCGCGGCGCCTCGGATCGACGCCTGCTCCTTTCAGTCGCCGGCTCCGCATCTGTGTGTTGTAAAGCAAGCCACCAGACAGACCAACAAGACTGCGGCGACAGTCTCGGAGTTATAACGAAGCGGAGCTCTTTTCCCCGCCGATCGCTAATTCAACGCAACAGTAGCGCTCGACGACGCCGCGGAGCTCGGGGGTTGTGTCGAAAGGGGGAGAGATGGAGTTCCTCCACTGTTTCGCAGTGAGTGCAGAATGCAGATCTCGCTGCAACTGTGAGAACTTTTTGGCTGTAATGAGAGCCGAGGGGGCGCGGGGGGAAGGCTCGCTGGCTCGCTCCTCCACGCGCTTGATCCGTGCGCGTTGCGTCCGGGAGGCACGGCGGAGAACCGAACAGGGTAGCCAAGGGGTACTCGGTGATAAAAGTTGCCATTGATGCCACCAACACGACCAGTAGCAGAAGCTGTTTAGCGGTTCACTGAGGAAACTCCGAGTTATTGACAGCACGCGGACGAGCGTCATAGATGGGCCTACGAGGGACGGGACGTAGTAACGGCTCAAAAACTCGATCAGATTGCCGGGAGCGTTGCACGAGTTTATAGCTAGAAAGGAATAAGCACACATGGGGGACTCCTCTCAAAGTGGTGCGGTGCGACGCCGATTCCCCCTCCCCGCACCCCGAGGCCCTGTCTGCCCCCGATGCGCCCCCACCCCCTCCGCCCAACGTTGATTTCCTGTGTGGTTATGCGCCCATCCCTCTCCGACTGATATCATCCGGGGGGCTCTCTCCCCCTCCCCTTCTCCTCTCCCCCTCCGTTCCCCTTCACGTCACTGCTACCGAAACCATTCCCTCCCCCTCGCCCCGGTCCTCCCCCATCTCCCTCATTTCCCTCATCACACCACTTTCCCCCGGAACTAAGTTCAATCAAGGGACAATCCGAACCGCATTGTATCGAACTAGCTGCGCCTCGAGTCAGAGCATCGGAATCCCTCTCTGGCTTCCTCGATTATCGACCCTCACTGAGATCCATCAATCCATCGATTTACCCGTTTACCCATCCATTTCCATCCTCGGAGAATATTCCGAGGAGATCGGACGAACTCGGTCCGATCAACAGGGAACGACGGAAAATGAACAGGTAGCGAATATTTTGATCACGTCCTTCTTGAGCCGGGGCGCATGACGGCGACGACACCAGATGCGCGAGCTTTACCCGTTATTTGGATAGTAGCCAGCCAGCAAGTAGACAACTGGTTGCTGAATCCTAGTCCCTGGTTGAGCAAAGCTACGCCCCTCAACGAGTACCACATGACGGCGCACGGTAGCTACGGTTAGATTCGTTTTCGAGTCATCGTTACTACGTACAGCCCCGAACGACATCTGTGGGATGCCGAAGGCTTCTTCTGCTTCGTGTCTCCTCTCCTTCCCCTCGGGTCCCCGTCGTCGTTGCCGCCACCGCCGCCACCGCTGCTGTGTGTCTCGACGCCCTAATTGAGGGTCTGATTCATTTGACCGATGGCCGCACACCGAAGATGGGCACCGCATCCGCTCATTCCGTGGCTTCTTTCACTCGGGGCTAGGATCGTTCGGCACAACTGCGACAACCAATTGAGCAACGTGTAAATATGTGACAGGTGGCCGATACACTTGGTCCAGCCTCCCTGCAAACAATCCGCCTTGTTGATGTTCGAGGAACGGAATTGAGCGTTTCCGTTGGACGCACCACTGCTGCATTCTCAAACACAAAAGAGGGAGCCGAGGAGGCGATGGACACCGAGGTCGAGAGGAGCTCCCCCTCCTTAAGGGGGAGTCCGGGAAGAAATTCTGACCTGGAGGCCTCATGGTTTGCGAACTCCATCCTATCTCGTCCATGGGCGTCCTGGGAGTTTCCGGGCCGGACGGAAAACTGCCGGAATCCAGGAGGAGGGATGATACTACCCCCCCCCCCCCCCCCCCCCCCCCAACGCTCTTGTACAAGAGAAGCAGCACGATATCAGGGTACGCCCATCTCGGAGCGAGGGAGTCGAAAGCCACGGATTCCGAAGCCTGTTGGTCGCTGGAATCATATTCAGGATGGAGTCGCAAGCAAGGAAGTCCGCCTTTTGGGCTCAGGAGTTTCGTCATCAGTCACTGTCCTGCATGCCCGAGCTCGGGCTTTGCTCGTGTTTCGCTGTTGTGCGTTGGCACTAATTGGCCGCTTTCAGCCTTTCCGAAGAGAGTGACGACCTTGCAAAAGACTTCGACGGCTGCACTCCTGGCACACTCGTACCGCCCGTACAACGCACGGGTACAGGGCGACGTTCCGTTGTGCGCGGAGCTCGATTAGAGGCAACACGAGCTGCAGGAGCCGGGAGGAGCAGGAGGATGACTGGGAGCTCCAGGCCGAGCGGCGGGAAGAGATCAGGAGCGGGGAATGGAGCATGTAGTGATCTATCACAATTAACTGGAATCTAATTTGGATTCTTTCGATACCCGGCCTTGGACGTCCTCTCTATTCGTTCCCTGTTCTGTCGTCTTCCGCCTCCGGATCTCACTCCTCCCGCTCTGCTCGCTTCAGATAGAGGCTGGAGACGACTCGCAGTCTGAGCCGGGCCTGTTCGCCCTGATAACCAAAATTAACAAGGCCTGTTGCAACGTCCGAGCAAACAGTACGAGCAAGCAACGAGTCTGTTGACGAGTAGCTGCAGTACGGCAAGACGCGGGAGCTGAGAGAGCGAGCGAGGGAGCGAGCTAGTCATTTCTACTGAGTCGTCGAGACGAATGCATGCTGTTCAGCAGCTCCATTCGTGTTCACAAAGAAAACTAGTGAGCGAATTAGAGCATTAACAAACGAGGACAAGCGCGCTCGGTCTTTCAGGCTCTGGCCTGAGTCCGGCCGTCTCCGCGTCGGCCCCTCTCCCCGTCGCGCGTCAGCCGCGCGCGTATTCCCTTGTACTTGAAATATCTCATCGTTGCGATTCGTGTTCAGTCGACCGGTATTGCCGGGTAATCACTGCCGTAGAATCTGGCGGAGCCGTACAAACATGCGTTTCATTGATAACCTCAATCTGTATGTACATGCTAGATTCACCGATAAGCTGCTCCCTAGCCAGCCACGATTCCGCCGTAAGTCTATCTTCTCGATGCGGTCGAATTATTCGTTCCGAAGATGCTTCGGCTCCGGGTCAGATTCACAAGGAGAACGAATGCGCGCCAAATAGGACGCGCGCCCGAGACCGCTCCGGTAACCTTCCGCGTGTCTGACGATGGAACCTTCAGATTTTCACGTCTTTTGTAACGATTCGACTTCCGGATGAAGGCCAGCAAACATTTCTATCGTCGATCGGCACTGACGTTTCAGAACGATTCAGAGGGAAAAGGCGAACTGATCGTTCTCGGCTGGTTCGTGGAGGCCATAACTGCGCCGATATCGGAGAGAGAAGATATCACGATGACAACTTCCGAGTGAGTGCTCCGCGCTTCGGAAATTCCATCAGATCACCCTCTTCGAGGCAGGGTAGTCGACTGAGGATGCCGTTCCTCGGGGATGTCGTAGAGAATTCCGTTTGAATAGATACGTGAATCGAGAAAGAAGCTCCTGCCTGGGTCGTGCGTAAATGCATTTTTCCCCCTATGGCTCTCCTATCTTATCCCATTCTTTCTATTCTTTCGCGCTCGCAGCTCCTTTTGTGAACCATGCGGTCTACCCTTTGTGAGTTGTTCAAGAAAAAAAAGGAGTTATTCATTAGTTATTCTATGACTATCATTATTGGTATATTAAGTTGTTCATTAGCTAGACCTCACCTGATTCGCTCGCAGCGGGGTTGGATGAGGCGATTCGAGTCCCAGCTTTCCGTAACGCTGAATAAGTATCGCCTGGATCCCGTCAGAGAAATCAAGCCAGCACAGAGCTCCAAGCAAGAGGAGCGCTAATTTTTCTCTCCCATTTTGCTGCGGGACAGAACGGGAGGGAATCATGCGAAGTTGCATTCCAATACCCTGGGAGCTGGAGGTTAACTTGCGAGACTGCTCTGGGACCTTTGTGCGCGTCTCAAGTTTCGCTTTTGATAGCAGATTCAATCCGGCCGGATTTCGCTCCATTTTCCTCGATCCGAGGGCGAGGTCAATGAATATGGAGGCCTCTCCCAAAGCCCGGTATCCAATTTCGCTGCGCAAAGATCCGCGATTCCGGCAGCACAAGTCAGTCGACCGCGTTGTCGCGGTTTCATACTGCATCAGTACCCATCCAATCGAACTGAATGAATTCCCGACGAGAATTCCATCAGTCAACAGTACGACTGTACTCCAGCCGATATGCAGGTCAACATTGATCGACATCCCTCCGTCGAACGAGATCCGAGAAAACCTCGTTCGTTCCCAGGATGACAATTCATTTCGCGGAACGATTTCAGGAGTTGCTCGCCGGAACGGGAAGTACAGGCGCTCTATACTATCCTTGTTCGTGAAAACACCGAGCAGGCTGCTAAATGACAGGCAATTAGCACGCGCATGGAGTCACATTGAACCGTTGTTTCTCTGTCGCTCAGGCGTCCTGTCACACGAGGAGACAGTCGACTACACACGAAAAGTACCCGCGATAGCCAGCAAGAGAAAGATGTTCGCCGGGGCCGGCACGCAACATTAGTCTAGCCGCTCGATCGGAAGGATACATTAAGGACAGCAGAAGCATCAGGAGTCGCGCAGGACAACAAAAACGACGACGACGACAACGACAGCAGCAGCATGTCCCCCGAATGTGCTGTGAAATCATTAGAGAGTTCCCTAGCATGTTCAGCTGTCCGCGCAGCTCCTGGTTGGTCCGTGTCATCTCCAAATGTGTCCCGACGTGATAACGTGACACGCTCAGAACGTGACCGAATGACACTCCTCGGGGCACGCCCGCACGCATTGGGATCGCGGAGACGGCCCTGAAGTCTGAGTGGGGGAGGCCGAGCCCTCGACTTTAGTGCCGCCGTTCAAGAATCGCGATGGTCACCTTCCCCCAGCCAAACCCACTCCCTCCACTCACCCCCTTCCGTTTCCCCAAAGGCCTTTCCGCTGGAATGAAAGCCAGCTTTGTGCACCGGTTCGTCGGGAAGTGTCGTTCCGAAGCTCCTCTCGGCTTCCAGGGCCATTTGGACGGATAGAAGGGCATCCGTCTGTATTAGGAGGCAAGCGGCCCACACGCTACGCAACGTAAGGGAATCCGCCGAGCTCGGGATTGATGTTGCGGTTACTGGAGCCGCCATGAAGAAGCATCCGAGCAAGGCCTAAGCCTTCGGCATTGAGGATTCGCCGAGGACAAACACGGGAAGGACACGCAGACTGCAGGAGGCCAACCCTAAAAAAGGATTTCCACGGGATCAGCCTCTGTTTGCTGTTACCTCATTGGCCGGCCCACGCGAATACACCGCCAGACATCCCCTCCTGGCTTCTCCCCCTATCCTCTTCGTGCTTCCAACCCTGTCCTCGTGAGATTCCCATCACCCTTGGAGTTGTCCCTTTTCGCCCCTCCCCCTCCTCGTGCTTATTATATCTCGGATTCCACGAACCCCCGCGTCGAGCACGGTCCGATGTCCAGCCGCGTAAAAGCTCATGGAGACACTAGCCTCAACCAAAGATGTTCCCTCTCACCCACTTTTTAAAGCATGATCTGTTCCGTAAGTTCGTTGTTAAGACTACAGCGCTGACCGATAGGCACTCTCCCGCTTTGACCGTTGCGTTTGAAGTCATTGCACTCAGAGCCTCCCATGATGAAATCACTGAGTCATCCTATCATGAGGCGTGGTGATGAGAGTGTCGACACCGATGATTCGTGGGCGGACTAGCTAACCTTCAACGTCACTTGGAGAGCGCTTCGCCTCTGCCGCAATACATTCTATCGGCCCGCTGGTGTCCTGCTGCGGCGCTCGTTCTCGAGCCTTCCGATCGAACTGGAACCCGGGATTGGGGAAACAACTACAAAAGTGATGCGTTTCCGGCTTCGAGAACGAATCCGGAATCCGGAGAATGATCCGGATCTGAATTTCCTGACCGTTCAAACCGTTCTGACCCTGGGTCATTGTCGCCATCCTCCCATCGTTCAAGGTCCACGCACGCAGAGGTAGCGCTCGAGATGGGGGAGACCCAGGCTCGAGTTTGCTGAAAGGATTCTTCTGGAAAATATTATTCGACATCGGATGGATGGATGGGTATTTATTGTTCATCTCCTCTCTATCTTTAGACTTCACGTATATTGAAGGAGACCCTAACTAAGGGGCAGTGGTGTGGCTGATCCAGTTTCGAGTTTTCTTCCCCGCCATCCCTCTCCGCCAAGCCTCGTCGAGCTTGGTTTTGATGGTTCCGTCTACATTTTTGTGTAGGCCGTCCACGACACCCAAATGATGTTTCTCAGCTTTCTGATGATGTCAACTTCCTTTTTTGCCTCCTAGGCTTCGAAGGTTAACCAACCCAGTTCTCCGCCTATGAATTTAGTGGCGATATTAGAGTTCGGTTGTCCCGATGCCCATTCCCCAGATTCCCGCTGTATGGTTTCGAGCTTTCTCCTTGTTTTCGCAGTTATGGACGTGCCGGGAGTACATAATTTCTGGGAAGCACGTGAAGTCTAGATATTACGGAATGAAACTTTCGAGGGAGCAATACTTTTTAGAAATTCGAGTTTGCTGAGTACGGAAAGTACGGATAGTGCAGAAAATAGTATCGACAGCTTCTTCGTTTCTGTCGACGAGTTTGGTAAACGGACCCCGGCCACTACAAACAGGAGAGCACGGGACGTACTCGTTTGGTGGGGGAGATGGAGCGTTTCCCCAAAACGCCTGTATTTTTCCCATTCGCTTTGCAGAGGCCGGGCTGCTCAATTTACTTTTTTGAATAAGCTCAGTTTTTGACGAGCTTCATGATTGTGAAGAGGAAACAAGGGGTCATAAAGTTAGTTTCACCGCTAAATCTCGATTTTCGACCATCCCAGTAAAACTGTCGGTGTTGCCAAGCCGCTCGTTGGATCAGGACGTACTTGAAGCTCACCAAGTTCCGCGGATTTCGAGTATCTTATCATCTTTCTGCACCCTCTGGAAGCGGGGTTATGAGCTGTCAGAAAATACCGAAACTCATCTCTGGCCCCGACTCTGCCGGCAAGCCCTCGAACGCGACACGGTTCCGTGGTCAGTTGCGAGCCACTTGACGTGGAGGAGTCCCATTTCATGTTTGTGACTTCTTGTTGTAGGACGTTGCGCTCGGTAAGGTCGTCTGCAATTTTCCTGATGGGAGCTATCGATCCACCGAGAAAGTGCGAGGTTGTGCCTCAAGGAAATCGGATGACCTTGACCATACTCACACTCTCACTCGAATCTGAGTTACGGCTTGACCCGGCAGCTCAGACAATATCGTTTCGACAGTGTGAGTTTCTTTCATTAAATTCCCGTCGAAATTCCAGAACGGGGCACCTTCTTTGTTTCCCGGCTGAACTTCTCAGCCAGCCCTCAGAAGTGTCCTGGGATCACCTTTCGGTATTGCTTCAGTAACACTCCCTATCGCCTCGCAAATCCCGTTGCGGGCGGTGGGCTTGGGTCTTAAGATGGTTCAGATTTAATTCTGATACAAATTGAATCCTCTTTTTACCACATAAGAAATTTTTGTTGTCGGCCGGGGATCGAACCCGCGATTGCTAGCTTAGCGTGGCACCTAAGGCGTTGGTTTATGCCACACGGCCAACGAGCCGAGCTAGAACGGGGCACCTGGCACTTCGGAAAATACGAGAGAGCAAAGCTCCTTGATTTGGCATCGGCATAGGTCAGGGGTCTAGAACCTGCCTCCTTTGATTGGCTGCAAGCGGGGGCAACCTCGGTGTCGCGAGATGGGCTGCCAGGGATCTGAATAGTCGGGTGTTCTCAGAAACACAGGGGGACAAGCGGAGATGTGAGCGAGAGAATCCTCACAATTTATTCCTTCTGGAATATGGAGGAGGTGGAGTCTAAATACGAAATTCCGGGATCGATCTGACCATACTTTCTTGGAGTCCAAGGAGGTGATTAAGGAGTCTATCCGACCATAACAACACGTTAAAATCAAGCGAATTAGAAGATAGTTTCAGGAATGATGCAGAACCAATGAACGGCCGGCTGCTATATCATAAGGAGAATCTGACAAAATGTAAGGTTAACACAAAATATGGGACAGATGTGTGGGTAAGATGGGTGATATGATGAATTCGGGGAAGGAAGTTTGTCAAGAATGACAAGCTGCAGGGCGCGTATATTCGTGGAACGATATTTGTGGTACGAGCGACCCTCACGTCATCGCAGCCGATGAAGTTCAGAACAACCGTGTTGATGAGTAGCTCCTGTTGAGTCACAGTCGGTCGAGGCTGGAGGGGCACACGATGGCTAAATCTGAACTGTGACGAGACTCTTTCGCCGCGATGGCGCTTTTTACGCCACGGCCGACACGTGTCGACTCAGCTGAGCGGAATCAATCGTCCACGCGAGCCTGACAAAGGCAAACGAGTGGCAACTATTATATGCGTAAACTCAGAATCGGATCCGGCTCTCCATGTTAGATAGAGGCACGTGAGAGCCTTTGAGCGGACGCGCTCTCGAGAAGGGGAGTCATCCCGACTCCATGATTTCCTGAAGTGATCCCAGTCTCTCCAGTTCACCACTGAGAAATTATTCTGAACGGTACAACTCATCCTGAAATTTTCTGAAGGTCGCGAGAAACGTACTTTGGTGCGCGCATCGACCTTGGAAATAAGGATCCGGAGTCTGCTGCGTTTGATAGCCCACAGGGCCCTCGGAACACCAGGACGTTAAAGAGCTCGGTTGTCAGTGTGGAGGGAAAAGTGACCGAAACCGAAGAAAACAATCTCAGCCACCCTATGCGAATGCTTGGTGGAATTATTCTTGCTCCGTCTGTGAGCGCTCAAATGATCAACAGAGCAAGAGGCAGAGGAATCTGAGATCATATCTAATAGGTATGAGTGGAAAACACGGAATTCCAGATGTCTTTGAACGCGACCATCATGACTAGGGGTCTCTGTCTGTCCTCCCGTTGTCGGGAAACAGGACCTCGAAATTGAGACGCGTCGAGTGAGCCCGGTAGGCTAGTTATCTTCTCTTATTTCGTCTTCCATCTCTGGAAACATTCTTCGAGAAACGGAAACTGTCTCACTAATGGAAAGTTTGCACGGCACCTCTTTTCGACTCGGATTCTAAGGATTGGCTCCATGTGGGGCAACCGTGGCTCTTATTGCTTCACACCAAACCGGCCTGCCTAACAGTCAGCTTGTGAGCGACACAGCGTGTTCGCTCTGTCACTCGCCCACATTGACCTCACAATGGGGACAGTCACAGAGGAATTCCACCCGACCCGGTCGTGATTGGAAATGCCAGACGTACCGAGCGCGTCCTGCAAGGCCCCTGCCGAGCACCCGTGGGTTCCTGGCGGGCAGCCGGCGACAGAGCTCCGACCACCGTTCCCTCTACACACAATAAGCTGCAAGACAAAACAGCCACCACCGCGGAATGAAAGCACAAATAAGGCGGACAGAACTTTTGACCGACAGCACAGCATCGAGTCCGAGCCGCCGGTTCTCGTCCGCTTTCAGTGCCTTGCCTACCGTCGGCGACGACAGGCGACCTGGACTATTTTTGCATTTGAAACTGTGAATGAGACTTCCCGCGGAAAGTTCCGTTCGATTACTTATTCCTTTCCTCTGATTACGCAGGGCTTCGTGGTCGCTCGAATCAAGAGGAGCGAAATGTCTCCGTCGGAGCTAAAAGAGCATCACAGAGTCCTCATTCTATGTTTCTTCCTCTTTCGCGCCCTTCCCCTCCATTTCTCTCGGTTTCCCTTTCCCACAGTTTCCGCACTCTCCTCTCTCGGTTTCTCTCTAACCAAACTCCCTTCCCCATAGTTTTCCTCTCCTTCTTCCCTATTTTCCTGCGTCCACTTCATGAAATGCTGACGGGTGGGGTGCGCGAGGAGATGAAAAACTGATATATCTCCCCCACATGCTTCTAGAATATAGTTCAAGAAACGCGACGGAGAATCTGAGGTGCGATCCCGTGGAGCCTCTTTAAGTCACAGCGAGTCAGTAGTTAAGTCGGGAGCGAAACGCGCCGCTTGTTTACTTCACGGAAACATGCAAAGCCTCGGGGCTGTTGACCGTATTCAAATAATGATCTCTGAAGACGCACTGAAGGAGGATGGAAAAATCCGAGAACCCTGCAAACAGGATGACTCTCGTCCCAAGACAAACAATCGAACGACAACATCTCGTTCAGGACGGAATGCAATGGAGCGATGTCTTTCCGTTTGAGGAACTTCTTTCCACAGAATTCCCGCCTGAATTCATTCCAGATCTCCTCGAAATTCTCTCAAAGGGCCCTGGAATGAATCCAATGTCCTCCAAGTTGTTTCCAGAACATGGATACTCTGTCATAAATACTCGAGTTTGAATCCCCCACCTGAGCACCGTGTTTTCAGGCTTCACAGAGCCGGCAAGATCGCGGATGCCACGCCGATCGGCAGCGACGGCTCGTGTAGTGGCGCCGGATACACGCCGAGTCGATAAATACGTTTTACGACTGTTGCACTCATCTGGTGAGCGACTTCCTCGAAAAAAGGGGTCTCTATTCAACGGTTCACGTTTCTGCATTCTGGGTTATAATCAAATACTTCTTGTCGTGCGACCGCCGGAGTTTACTCTTTGTAGATTCCGCAGAAAATGAAGGTTTCGTGAAACGTGGCGAGATTGTTGTCTCACATCTGACTCGGCTGACTGAAATAGACCGCCATTGCCGATGTGAGGGGCGGAGAAAAGTAAACCCATGAAGGCTCAAGGTTGTTCCATCCAAGGCCTGCCAGGTTGACCATGCGAGCCAGACGATCGGACCTAAACCCTTCCAGCCAATCCCCGACTCCGCCCCCCCCCCCTCCCCTGCGGCCCGATTCAGAGTACCAACGGGCCGAGGAAAACCTCACGGAGGTGCAGCGAGTCCGGTGCAAAAAGGATAAAATCTGGCGGACTCTGGGCTTGTAGGCTCTTGCGCGCGCTTTCGCAGCCCGCTCTGATAAGGACGAACGGGCGGTAACATTTACCGATAGAACGGCCTCGCTTTTCTCCATTACGAGATCAATTCATCACCCGGTTTGGCTTACGTTGACTTTAATTGAATGTCTGTGCCATAATATTCGTCCACCTTACTTCCACTTTTCTGCTTGAGTCGCCTCCGCACGACTTCATCGAAATCCCGAGCTTTGCAGAATATTGGATCCTCTGGCGGCGAGAATACCCGTGGAAGCCGTATGCCCCGGACGTTTCTCCCCTCAGCAACAGAACACTTCGTCGACGAATCGCCTACCCGCCCCGCTCTGAATAACTCACGAGCGAAAGCGGAAAAGACGTTCTCCCCAGTTGGAAGAACGCCTTTCGCCGACTCAAACACCGTCGGAATCGCCGCGAGCTCACCGGATGACGTTTCCGAGAGTTTTCAGCGGAGCGAAGCTCCCTTTCAGAACAGTGTTGTAACCCCGCGAACGCCAGAAGCGAACAGCGCCAGGCCATACTCTGAAGCTCGTCCGTGGATCGTGAAATAGAAATTCACACGGGCGCTTCGAGGCGACCCAGCGTCCTCCCGAGCTGAAATTGAAAACGGAGAGTTGTCTAGATGAGAGTTGTCTGAGCAAACGTGACAGGAAAACACAGACTTGACGGTCTAGCCAGCTCCCACACAACAAGGCGGCGCCGGGTCCAAACCCTTTGACGGGCCGCCCGCCCGCCTGAGTTGTCGCGTAGTTTTCGTCGTGGATTCCGTACCGGTCGCTGGTGGCGTAGGAGACCTCCCCACCCGGTCGGAACCTAACCCATCATAAAAAACAACTCTGTCGTCCGCCCGACCGGCCAGCCTCCCACTCACGATCTGGGTGGTGCTCTCCGGACAATATTTACTCTCTAGTCCGCCGAAAGCGTCGGCTCGGAAGAGACCGACGCTGGGTGGCCGGAACCGAAATGTCACAGAATACTTCTTCGCCCTAACCCTGTTCGAAACGGTGAGAAACCGTCGCGAACGGTTAAGTACACCGAAAAATGTTCGTAAGGGACTTTGTCACAGAATCGAAGAGCAGAATTTTACGGCGTGCGGCGCATGACGAGACCGGGTGGCCAGGTTGTGCTGACTGCACGGAGTTTCGGTTTCATGGTCTACGTGTACAACACTCTGAGCATGTCAATCCTGTCTCAACAGAGCCTCCGCTCACCTACGAATCTCGGTCTTCGGCCGGGCCGACTCCGCCGCCGCTCCGAGTCGTCCATCTCCTCCCGAAAAGCAAACTGCGCTTCTGTTTTGTTAGGGGTCCGATTTGTGTTGTGAGCATGTGCGTAGGGGTGCACTCAGGCCTCTCTGGCCTTCTTCGGTTGTCGTAGCACATGTGCGATGCTGCTGCGGCGGCGGCGCCTTCTCCCATAATGTCCACAATCCCACAGGTGGAACCGGAGCACCTTTCCTCGGAATGAAAACTGCTGTTTTAGAACAACGCTCTATTACAGCCGTCATCCATCTCTGTAGCGTGCCTCCGAATGAGCCCCCTGCATAGAAAGGCAAGTTCAGAGCTGTTAAAAGCTCGTGTTCGATGAAAGTCTCGGACAACACGAGGAATCGGGGGATTGAAAAAAATGGGAACCGACGAACTCATCGAAATCCTTCGTCATCGTGGGAAGGATTCGGATTTCCGGCGAACACTACCGTAGGCTCTATGATCCATACCTCAAGTTCAGGGACCGCGATTGCCGCGACGCTTTCAACTTCTGAAGACGCTCGACAAACGGAACGATAGAATCGTCTAGACTCCATTCTAGACGCTTTTCCGTGGGTGAGAAAACTTCATCAGGGAGTTAATTTGGTCAACGCGAGCTGGCGAAGGTCGCCCGGGCTGCGGGCGCAAGAACAGCAGCAGCAGTGCATATAAATCACTGGAAGTGTGTGGCAAATGAGGAATGAACTCCCATAAGGGGTCGTTAGCACATGTCAACCAGCCGTCTAGTCATCCAGCCTGGAACGAGCCGACGGCGCCGGTACTGTATGGAGTTCGTGCTCTCATAACCATGCGGGCTTTGGCGACGACGCCGACTCCGCTTAGGAAAACTTGTTTCGAATATCGTTCTGGAAACAATGTTACACCAACGGGGGTCGACATTCCCATAGTTGTGGAATGCGGCCGTGAATATTTCCAAGATTTGCTTCAAGCGTCTGGAGAGTCATCTCCGAATGAAAATCGTTGGCGTGCGGCTCGAGAAGCCTTTGACCGACCGTTTCCTCAACTTCGTTTGTGATGTACCCTTTTCGCTGATGAACGAACGCTGACTTCATGCGCATCTCGATGAATCAGGAATCTCGCGACGGAGATCTGACGGAGAGGCCCAGTGCTTGACGCAGTCAATAAATTAATGAGAATTTCTCCCACCGCCCGAGGGAACAAGGTGAATTACTCGTAGATCTATGAGATCGTACCCAGCCGCAAAACCGGGATCAACATTCAATCGCTGACACTCTAGTTAAAAACTACCGATAGAAAGTCCATAGGAAAAATGGGCGCGCTCTCGCGGGCTGCAAACGAATCATCCTGAATCAGCTTCCAAGACCAAGATATCTTTGTTCATGGAGGTCAAGTCTCCCAGGATACATGCAAAGTACTTTTCGGAGCCTGGGAATTTCCCCCGGACCGATAGCGGTTGCTGTCGGCTCTCAGCTGCGGCCTCCGATTCTGTCCGTATACGCAGGAACCGCGGATTCTGGCATTGTCCGGGAAGTGCATTGGCGAACGAGAGCTCCGACCCTCCGTTTGCGCTCTTACGCGAAATGGTTCTCGGAATTGAATACAACGCTCTTTCCCTGGAAACCGTAGTCTGATCCATCTCAGATTCGATGGCTCGAGAATCTAGACGCTCGAAAAGAGGAAACAGCTTCCTCCGAGTGCTGACGACCAGGTAGTGAGAGAACGATATCTCAATCATTGTTTTTGTCTATCTCCGCTACCCATCGTGATGTGGCGGGATCATTTTAAAACTCATTTGGAGGACGAGGAAAAAACTTCCCCAGTCAGACGGCGTTGTCGCTAACAGTGTTATCCAACAGCCGGAAGATGGATGCGAACAGAGAAAAATAGAAGCGCTGAAAGTTACAAAGTTCGGAAATACTGAATGGAAACAGCGCTCGAGGAGTGGAGCCGGCTCTCCGCAGATCGGTTATCGGATCAGTTTTGGTTCTCGCTCCAATTTATGCTAATTCTTGGTGATTTCCTTCCTACAGAAAGATCAAAAAGTCATAAAGGGACTGATCCGGCCCCATTGTAGAGCGGTCCGATGCCTCGGATAATTCACTTTACCCAGCGATAATGTTTGACGCCCCTCGCTTCCTCCAGAATCTGTTGTCGCGGTTTTCGAAGGGACAGCTGGATGACACGAGCAAAAGAGGGGCACTAACCGGTCCGAAACGTTGAGCAAACGTGGGCTATGGCAGCGAGGGACCTTCTCCTGGACGCACCCAGGAACTCGTCTCCCTGCGTCATCCATTCATTGCTCTCGGATCACATACTTCAGTTCAAGAGAAATGTTCGGAGGAAACTCCCTTGCTCTCGCGTTTTCACTCTAAAACCCGCTTCAATATTTTTGACGGTGTGACACCTCTGCTCTTCGAGTTTTTTTCCACCGAGCCACTACTGGGGGCGTAGCCGCTTTCAAAACATTCTCACACATCAACGCTCAGTTCAGAGGCGTCTCCCAGTGAGAGCGGCATTCGTCTCACAGCGGCTCTGTTTCGTGGAACATTCGTACCTCCCACAGCCTAAACGTTCGATCCGTTCATTAACCTTACCAGATGTAACCCACTCTTCCTTTCTGCACAGCGCAAACGGAATCTCTCGGTACTACCAATGAGTTTCTCGCTCCATTTCATGGAGAATCATCACTTCGCGAGAAACCGCAATCGAAACCACGAGCTGCCATGTTTCGAATAGGCCCTCCAGCGGATCGGCAAGATATTCGCGGATCCGGATCCGCAAGACCAGCGCACATTTAATCGTGAAATTCCATGAGGAAATGGTCGTAGGGCAAACACGAATTACCTGTCTTTTGTTGTGGTTATCGCCTGTGGTTCCGTAGCCCGCTGGTGTCTGCCGTACACGGTATTTCTAAGTCTTTGAACAAGGAACTCACCATTTTCCGAGCTGGTGGCGGTAAGGGCCGCCTCCTGAAATCGTGCCAACAGATTTTGGAGTCCATACCGCTGACCTCCGTTCAGCCCGAACGGGACTTCAGCATCTTTGGAAAGATCCTCGGCGAAAACCGCGTGAGCCTCAAACCAGAAAGTTTGAACGATATTTTCATGCTCCGGAGAGTGTTTGAATCGGCAAGAAGGACGCCATCGAAATCCACCGATGATCCGAGCGAGAATTTGTGGATGAGATATTCGTAATGATAGGATACAGCCCTCTCAAGAGTTCCCTAACTCGGTTTTTGATGTACATAGTTCATTGTATGTTTGTTCTTTCACAGTGAATTGAACAATGCGTTCATTTTGCGAGTTGCCACATGGATACAAGAGCTCATTAGGTATGTACTTGGTTTTTCTTCTCTCACTGCTCCCCCATATCAAATTATGAGAAGAAGATGCACTGAATCAAGGAAGGCGTGTTGCGAGTCTATTTGGTAGCAATGAGCTGGGAACAGTTTGAGTCGACTGTGAAACTTTGCGGATCCGTTCTGCAGAAAGCCTAGTTTCGAAGCGGTTTTCGTCACGAGCGCCATGCTCGGGAAAACTATCAGGAGGTTTGACTTGTCTCTAATCGACTTGATTCGGACTTTTCCGCCTTGTTGTGTTTCTCTGAGCACAGTTCATCCAGCTGATAGCTGGGTTTTTGAGGTCATCGGAACCACGATGATAGTCAACAGAAGGAGACGGAGGGAGAAAGCGAGAAGAAAGTCATCAGATCACCGGATATCGAATGCTGGCTATGGGGGTTCCCCGGATTAATAGCGCCGCGCTGTCTCCGTTAATTTCGCGAAGCTACGCGGGAAGAAGACGAGAGGAAGGAAAAAACCTCTGTTAGCTGTTCGGATCCTACGTCCAATTACCACACATAGCGATTTTGGGAATGATGGCAATGGCCACCTGCCCGGCATGATGGAGGTAAGACCGGTCATAAACATAAAAACGCAGGAGAGGAAAAAAAGGGGCAACGCGGAAATTAAATGTCCGAAGTACTGTTGATAACGAGATCAGAAACCTTCAGTGTCGAGCCGAGAAACAATCACTCAACAGCGAGGAAGCGCGGAGAGTGGACCAGCAGGTTGATTTTGGATCTGAATTTGTCCAAATGCGCGTTTGGAAACGGACCCTCCAGAAATACGCTCAAAGAGGCCATATCCGGCGGCGGTTCCCGAGTCGGAGTGGTGCCGCAAGAGCTCTGTCTTGGAGTACGCAGATGAAATACGCTGGTATGATTTTGTATCGATTATAATTTGATGACCGAATCACAGGGCGACGCAGGATTTCGATTGCCGTCGATAGCTAATTATTTCGACAGCCGTCCTGATCATACTCCTTAACGCGAAGTTGTGCCCTGTTATGAGAGCACTGCTGCACCCCTTTCCTCGCCTAACTCCCGCTCGCTAGAGTGGATCAAATCCTTTTTCCGAATGAGGGCTCAAGCGGCCGACTGTGAAAGCTTATCTTGTAACCCGAGCTCGATGTCCGTTGTAAGCACGACGCCTCCCGGGATGCACACCATGCAATATGTACCGAACAATCTGTGCACGTCAACGCAAAGTACACGCGCCATTAACGCCGCAGCCTTGACTGAAATTCGAAAAGCAAGATCACCATACCAGGCATGGAGTTCCGATACGGCCTCATTCGGTCCATAATTGCGGCGGATCTCGTCGAAGTGGAAAATAGAACCTATCTCCTAAATATTCTCTCCGACAGACTGACAGTTTTCCGGGCGAACGCTGTGGGGGCTTTTTGATGAGCATTTTTTGTGACAGACTCACGTCGGGGCGTCTTGAGCATCCACCTTGTCGATGGCGCGCAGAACAACCTGCATGGAGAGAATACTTCTGAGACGACCATAGTTTCATACTTTTGTGCGTTTGCGGGTTCAGCTTCAAAGTTTTCTCTGTGTGCTGAAACAGTTAACCGATAGGAGAGTGATGAAAACGCCAGGGCATGATACCGTGGTATCTTATTCGATGAGAATGAGACAAACAAATATTCGAAATGAAACTATTTTTGATATAAAGTCCCTATTTCCGTTGCGTCTCGGCCCATCGAAACGGGGATTCTGAACATTTGATCCAGTATTTGTCCTCCTTGCCTCAGAAGCCTTGTCCGAAAATCCGACGTTCTGATTCAACCGGCCTTCCCATTTCTGGCTTATATGTGGGGTTTGAATCAGGACCGTCCGCTGGCCGTTCCAGGTCCTTGACTCGTCTCCTAATCGACCATTGTTGAGTACTCTCGCTAATGTGAACAGATGCGTCCTCCTGTTGGAAAGTCGCGTCCACTTCCCGAAATCTCCGAAGAAACGGCAACAAACGAGAGTTTGGCACTCCATGATATTTCGAGAAATCTAATTCTCCCACTTTGGGCATCCACTTTGCCCACGGCTCCGAAACAGCATCAGCACATGGACGGTCCTCCACCGAAATCGTGACGCAAGAAAAACAATGGCGCTTTCCTGTAATCTCTCCAGTGGAAATTGAATCCATGAGGACCTTTCAAAGAGAATCTCTTTTCCTCGATCAGAACTCCTCAGGAAGGAAGGAGACTAGTTCAGCCGAACTGAGCTGTGAGGAAGCGTTCCCCACTGAATGCTTCAACTCGTCTAAGAGAATCCAAGTCTCGTTCCATGTTATATTTCGCCACTCGCAACCGGTTATCGGTGTGGCGAGCTTTTCGAGTCGGCACAAATCTCACCCTCGCCGACTGGAGGTGTTCTCGCTCTATTTTATCATGTCGTGTGCGCCCAGAGGTCACAACAAGGTCTGAGTCCTCCTTTGTTTGACGACCAGAGTTGACTGAGCTGAACGCCGCCCGACAGATTCGTCTTACCTCAGCTGGCGGATGTGTGTACTCCACTAGGAGCGTCTCGTTCTCATTGTTACGATCCAGATCCTTAAGATGAGTCGACACGACTAAATGAAAGCGACGAAGTGTGGCTGAAATCCCCTGATGTTTCAACCGGCGAATTGAATTGACTCCGATCTCTGATAGCCCGGCCGGGATGGCGTGTTCGCCCTAAATGTATTGTGAACACGCCGACTGAAACCGCGGTTTCCACTCAAGTTCACATTTTCGCCGTTTGCTTTCGATAGCAGTCTCGAATCCCGGGCTTTCCTCCTGGGTTCCAAACTCGAGGTTCGAACTACAATGGATTCCTGCTGGAGCTAATATCGCGCCTGAAGGGGGGAGCGGACCTGGCCGAATTCGATCGAAAATCTGCTCACATGGATGAGGAACCTTCGTGGTGGTGTTCGGCCTGAAACACTGGTGAGCACGTTTCGCTTCCCCAGAACCCGAAGATTCCCTGCTTCACCTGGTTCAAGGATCAAGGTCGCGACCAAGCAGCTGAGGGAAATCACCACACCCGTTAGCGGAGGTGGCCTTCTTCTCCATCAACTCGTTAACGATGGGCTCGAAGTGTGTTCACCCATAAAGATTGTCATCTACGGCGACGGTGACGGCGGAGTCAATCGGTTCCTCGGGCGCTCTAACCAAGCGAGAGCTGAGGCGAAGGACTGTCCGCGGACCCATCGTCAGATCGACCAACAGATCCGCTCAACTAGCGACCCCTGACCCTTCATGAGACGACCAGCGGATGATCATCATCGTCGTGAGTTCCGTGAGTTTCCGTTAGACGTCCTTCGATTGTGGCGTGCTCAGAATCATCAGGTCGATGAACACACAACCGTTCACTCATACACTCTCAACCAAACACGTTCTTGATGGTGTTATTTTTCTCCTGTCGAACCATTCCTGCTGCTGCTGTTGCTCCTTCCGAGTCGGACGGCGTCTTTCCGCCCACAATAAAACGGCCTCGCCCTTGGGAGAAGCTTCGTGAGGCCCCATCTTGCACCTCCAGGCCCTCGCGTTCTGGCTTGACGTTGGACATGAGCGTAACAAGCCGACGTCCGATTGACGGCAATCAGATACGGAAACAGAGTATCCTGTTTTACGGTGTGGGGCAGGTTCAGGAGTACAGATTGTTTTTCCGACCGAAATAAGCTCGCGGTCAAAGCCAGTTATTTTGCATTCCATTCGTTTCTGGCCGTTTTTGCCGGGAAGAGGATTTCTCCCGCGCGGGAGCCGTCCCCCGGGACAGGCGGAAAGAGGTCCGCCCTCCGAATCCGCGGGAGTTCGGGGAAAGGGAACGGTGGGGACAGAGGAGGAAGGTCTCGACTCTTTCCATGCTACAATAGGATTCCAGAGAGCGGAGCTCTGCCCTGTGGCTTAGCACCGTTGATGACAATTTTGACGTTGGAACGCGTTTAGCTTCGCCGGATGGCGTGGTGCGAGGTGAAACTCTTGATTTCCACACAGGTTTCCGCCTCCCACGCATGAGTTACGGAAAACGACGTGGGGAACGAAGTTGAAGAGGCTTCTTGGGTTCCGAGAAAGAATCCAACCCGCGCCCAGTCATATTTGCGTCAAGAACCATGATCGTGCTCGTCGCACTAGCCAAATATTTACCAGCATCGATCGGCCTTCAAGGTATCTGAAATTCCAGCGAGGTAGTCTGCCCGCGGTCCGTCGTGGATCGACGCCACTGATACAGCATTTTCGACCATCCTCGAGTTTATCTACATCGCTACTTGGCACAAAGAGCCACGACAGAGCCGAGAGACTTGAGCACGATGCTCGGAGCGTCGGGTCGGCCTACAGAGGAACAAAAAACACGGGCCTGCCCTCCGAGTATTGATTCGTGTCGGATTGCAAACGGAAGCAGGGAGGCGAACCCAACTTCAGTGGCTCGCAAGCCGTGATTGCACGAATCGATTTTAAACAGAACTACCAAGAGTCGCAGATTACAGCTTTGTTCTTCAGAGACCGACTCCGTTCCCGGATTTCGGAGCCCGAGCAGCACCACACCAGACCCTGTCAGTGAGGCATCTGTCAACTGTTGATGCGGGGCGGGGGGTCCGCGAACCCTCAATTTTAAAACTTTCAATGGCTTTCGCGAAAGATCCTTAAGGAGTCCGAGGGAACGGCTGGAGGAACGTCCTGGGTAAGCACTGATCGCAATGCTGGATTTCGGAGGGACGACAGCAGAACGAGTCCTGAGCTCGTCCGCATGAGGGATCCGCTGCAGAGTCGAAGCAGAAAACGCGGATCGTGCTCTGATCGGGCCAACTCGGGCGGGGCATACCGTCACGGCTCGGTCAGAATTTTTCGCGGAACTCGTCCAAAGTTCGGATCGGCTCCAGAGCAGAGTAGTCCACCTGACGCAGGTTGAGCACGAAAAGAACGAGTTAAGCGGGTCGGTGAACGGCGAACGCGGGGTGGCCGGGGCGGCGGTTGGTAAGGGAGGGAGAAAGTGCCACGGGAAAAGTGGAATAGTGTTCCGTCCCTGAGCCTTCAAGGCCTGAACGTTCACAAACGCTTGTTACACCAGCTGGCTCGGGAATAAGGCAAACTGACCGGTGGCTGAGCAGATGTTGGCGTCTTGCCTCAGGGTTACAGAGGATGGGCGCAGGAAAAGAGCCCAAGTTTAAAACTCGTTTTTCAGGAGGCCCTCCTGAGCGAACTTTCAAAGCCAGATCCTCAAGCCGCAATAAATCTGCTTGTCTGTTGCACTTCGTGCTCGCAGACCGGTGAGATGGCCGACTCGCGTCTCCCCCCTTTCGAGAGGACGTGTCCCAAATTTGTTTATTCCGCTCTGTTCCGAGCCAACCTAGAACCTGTCAAGTATATATCGGAGTGCTTTCCTGATAGAGCTTCCAGTCGTTATCGAGTTGTGATTCGACTCGATTTCGAAAGATTCGTGCAAGTCCACACTTCGAGAGTCCTTTCTCGTATTTTCCTGGAGTCGGAAGCATTCTTGAGGGGGGGAGGGAGGGTCAGAGAGGCATTGATGGGAAAGGGCCAATCGAGGTGAGGTGGAAGGAGAGGAAACGAAAATGATGGTAAGCAAGAATAGTCCAAATGCAAGAGCAAATGAACGGAGAAGGGATCGAACAGAGGGAGATGGAAGATTCGAACGTCGCAGTCAAATGCATCTCCGAGAATTTTATTAGCAGCGAAGACCATCAAGTTTATTCCCACGTATGGAAATGTCAGCGCGCACCTGTTCGTCAACATCCGAAAGTTCGCCGAGACCGTGGCAACGCCGGAAGGCAGCCGGGTATGGGCTCCGGAATCCGTTAGATCAATCCAATCGCCGTCGGAAACATATCGTCGCTCTCAACGTGTCCATCGGCCTGAACCGGTTCGACTTCCACTTTTACTCGCCCTCCGAATGTCCGAAGATCGGAACGAGGTCGGCCGCAGACTATTCGGGACTCAGTTCGGATTAATCGGTGGCTACTTGACCTGATCGCACAAACTTCCACCCGCTGTTAAGATGAGACTCGCAGCTGAGAATAGGTTGCCAAGGTCTTCCGTAGAAGTGATTTTCCGACGCGTGCGGAAGTTGCGAGCTCTGTTATTGCTCGAAACTCGTCGGAACAAGAGAGAAACACAATCGAGCACGTGAAAATCGATCAGAACACTCATGGAGCGTCTGAAACCAGCGAGAAAACAACGTGATGTGAAGGAGTTGAGTGCGTTTGATGATACGAATCCTGCTTCTGCCGAGAACTTATTCTGAGGTTCAGTGTTTGCCCTCGGTGCAATCAACATCCAGCGGTCGGTTGATCATAGGGGAGTCGCTGGTTTCGGTCTCATACTGAAGCCGATATTCGTGCAAACTTTGTTCTTGTTCTCTCGAATAACTTCGCTCGGCGACTGCAGACGCTCCTCGGGGTTTTATTCAGAATATTGATTGCATCGTCGTGGGGATCCGCGAGCGCCTGCCTCGGGAGAGCCTCGACTGCGCATCAGAGGTTGCGAAAGTTCCAATCACGCGCACGACGTCGGGTTGTGCTCGAACTCAGGGGGTAAGCTCGAGCTCTTGAAACGGTTCACTTTGCGGATAACTTTCCGAGGTTTGTGTAAGATCTCGAGTCTTTTTTTAGGACATTACTGCCCGTTTATGAGTCTACTGCGAGTGTGGTTCTGTCGCGAAGAATTTGCTCACAGTGAAAATATGCACGGCGGAAGAGGAATCGCGATTTTGAATTCCTACGTAAATCCCTCGCTCTTTCTAGTCTCGTCAAGGAATCTCAGAATGAGGATTCGATCGATGAACAGTGACGTCTGTTTTGCGAGTCGAGGTGACGCAAAATAGAGCGTGGGGCGAGTTCGTGTTAGACTGCTCTTGAAATAAATCGTTCAACATCTCGATATCCAGGGAAAGCTCCGCAGAAGGATTGAGGGGAGCTGCGTTAATGGGACCGAAACCGAAGAACTGGTACTTATTCTAATCGAAGACTCCGAGAGTTTTTCCATCCCGCAGAAACGAGCTCAGTATGATTTCGGCGTCGAAAGGGTAGCCAAATGGGGAGGGGTAAGAGGGTCATGGCTCAGGCAAGCTTCGTTTTCTGGTCAATCTATATGCCCCGTGATGGTCTTGTTAGGTTTTTTCTCTTCTGTACCAAATTGACCGGAGCCACATAACAATCCAGCCGAAGTTTGGTCGCGATGCCTTGTTTGAGACCCCACGCGAGGTCTACGGGGGGTCAGCTTGTGAGGCGAGGGGGCCCGTTCGGCGACGTTTTGTTGAAAACTTAATCGCATTTGGGTGATTCTCGAATCGGCCGTCTCTGACGAGACCGAGAACACCGGCGTCATCGACGATGGTGGCGTGATACGCATTAGGCTCCGAAAGGGATTTGCGAGCAGACTCCCGACCACGGCGTTTCACCTGATGACCAGCTGCGACATCTTATTTTCTTGTCGACATACTCGCGAATCGAGCGGTAGCAGCGCCGAATTTCATGTACGAGCTTGCTCGATGTCCACGAAGAAGGAATCTCAAGGATCGCGCCTCTGAAAATTCCTCCAGTTTCTTTCTCTTTTATCTCAACTTCCGAACCGAATCGTCATTCCCACCCTAGTTCCTCATGAAATTTACGAACATGCGACAAGAAATGGAGATCATGCGCTTGGCAAGGTAGAAAACGTCTCCGATAAAGACGCTGCCGGAACACGTTAGAAAGAAGAACCACAGTCGTTGTTTTCCACCGAGTCGAGGAATGTTTTTCTGACGCTTCGAATTATCGAAATAATCTCGTGGCTTGTTTTCCGTGGCTCGCTCTGGAGGACCTCCCGCACGATGACTGCCGTGCGACATAATCTGGTTAATTTCTGAATTTCGAATAATCTGATCCGGCTGGTGCTGGGTAACCCTGTTCCGATTCAGAGTGGGGCGGTGACCCGTCGGGAAAAAGCATGGTCAGATGGCGTCCGGAGTCGACACACGAATCTTCGATCTATTCCAAGTAAGCTCTTGGACGGAATCCGCGCCAAACAAAGTCAACGGATCGTGGACGGGAGATGAGTCAGTGTGGGAAGTTTTGCTGGTACAAGGAATTCCAATACCAAGGTTGTATCCGATGAAAATCTCGGATCGAACTGTCGGCGGAAAACGAATCCCTGTCCGAACATGAGACTCGTGAACTTGGAAACATGTCGAAAGCCAACTAAACAATCAAGAGTAGACTTCATTTCCCGTTTGACAGGTAACGGAAAATAATTTGCGTGAGAGAAAAATGGCGAGAATTCAGGCATCCTGGGGCATGTTCCGCGGAAAGAACTCTCGTTATTTTTTGAACGTTGAAAATTTCCGTTATCTTTCAAACGGGTAACTAAATCGTTCGGAAAGCGATGCAGTACCACAACTCACGTCATGCCATGCAGTGATCAGGATGCCGAGAAGTCTGAGAAACCGAATGGGAGTCCAGCGCAGAAACGTGGAGTGGGGAAGTACCAATCTTACGGTTGCGACGGTGTTCATCGAAAGAGAACTTGGCTCCAGCTCATACGATGCAGGGAGGACTCCGAATGAAGTGATGTTCTTCGCGAGGATGAGGCGAATGAACATGGCGGGATAGCAAACGCTTGTCATCAAGGCCGCTGAGATGAGCAATAAAAACGTCAGGGCAATGGAGAGACCCGGAGAGTTGGTATTGCGATTCGACAAGCGTAGCAACCAAATGATCGGGAGAAAATCGGTGGAAGCAGCATAGGTAACATTTTCTCTAAGTGAAACATGGAGTGGCAAATAAATTGGACTCTAAAACTGGAGCTTATTCAAAGTCCGAGTCCGCATTCAGTACGTATCGTCAGTACAAAGAGCCAGTGAGGCTCATTAGGAGGCCGTGCGATATTTCTCGGGACAGGAGGCTCTCGGCGCCAAGACCCTGCCAACGGAATCAAGTGTCGGAGATGTGAATCGATTAAAACGGACAGAAACATCTTCTTCGGGGACGAAGAAGCAACATTCTTGGTTGAGAGTTCCCATCCGTCATTGGAGTTTCAGTCAACAATGTTCAGAGAGTTCTTTGGAGGACATACCGAGTGGCCAGGAATTAGTGAACTTCAAAACTTGGCAATGAGGAAGTACTACTACACGGAGCATCGTGGTGACGATGTGCGCAATTGAAGATCCCAAAGCTAATGCTGCAGTTCAGGCAAGCCTGTCGCTGAGTCTGGTCCGCACGATGAGCTGGCTCGGAATCCCGCTTTAGAGGGCTTCCAGAGTGTTTCCCCGGAACCATTCTCCCCTCATGGCGATTTTCCCCACTGGGTGCACGAGAAATTCAGCGTCGTCTCGCCTGATCCGCGGAACTCCCGCAGTCACCATGAGTGATTGCGGATTCTGGAGATTCAAGCGATTGAATACATTCTTCGATCGTTTCATCGATTGGAAGTCCGTGCGATGGCGAACATACATATTGTCGTTGGAGAACAGAATACTTGGGGCTTGATCAGCCAGATGACGGCAACGTTGCAGTCATTCACACTCGTTACCTCTGGTCAGTAGCAGGCCGAGTTCAGCGAATCGATTCGTTCCTGAGGCCAAGGTCACGAGCGATTCTCTGCGTGGGCCCTCGGGATTCCCGTGGATGTCTGTTGATTTATTTTGAACGTCATTCTGCTGAAATAATTCGCTTGTTCTTCATTCGGGCGATAGATCGACGGATCGCCGCCAACTCCATAGTCCTCGATGACACAGCGATACTCACAGCACGGTCGAAAAAACGTTCACGCTGGATACGCTAGCCTCGCAAGAGCACGTGGGATACCTGAAAGGGAAACTCATGACTGTATAACAAAGATCACAATGAATTCAACGCACATAAATTATAGTAGATCCATTCGGAGAGAACGTATAGGTCTTAGGATCACTTGCTCGATTTGGATGGCTGAGCAGGGGAGATCCAAGGAAGCCGTTTTCAGAAGAGGAGACAATTTTCTCCGGAGAGATCTGCCCCGGACTCTCCGACGAGTCTCCCGGTCCAGGCAACTCTCGCTCCTCCATGCCGCCTGGACCGAATGCAATGTTTCAATTCTCTCTATACGGACTCGGAGATCTCTTAGTGGTCTGATGAAGGAAAGTAATCTTTAAGGAGATCGCGGATCAAAATTGTCTCAAACCTATTCTCGCCGAATGATGGGAGGCGAGCAGATTGGTGTATGAGGGCGGATGAGAAACGCTCGCGCCTCAGAAAAGTGTACGTAAGCTAAAGGGGTTAGTGGAGCACCTTTTTTGTCTTGCTTTCCCCAAGCTGCTACGTCGCACTCAGATGTCACTTCCTGTCATGGACTCTTTTTGCTCTCCGAAGTTGCCTCTCCTCTTTCCCCTGATTCTTCGTTCACTTCCCGCACTGTTTACCCTTCACCTTCGGCTTATCTGCCCCGTCCTCCTTAACTCTTCTCCATCTTTTGTTAACCCCTCGTCGTTTGGAGGACAGTTTAGCAGCTCTTTGAGACCTCGGATGGCTTCATCTATCCCTCTGTTCCCAACTCATCTTCCTCTGAAGTGGTCTCCGAACTTCGAGAATTTCAGCCGATTGTACCTTCCCCGACGCAAGTCGCTCACGGAAATACGATTTTCTCCCACATGGTGGCCCCCGGAACGAAAGAAGGAGAGGATTAGGGGTTCCACTCTTCGTTTGTTTCCTGGCTTCCTCTAAATCCAACTCCCGACGAAGAAGGGAGCTTGGAAATCGGGAGATCGAACTAGCGAGAAGAGGCCGAGGGGAAGTTCAGGTTCATGGGAAGTTCTTGCCGGGGAAAAAGTCGAAAACGGCGACAGAAGACCGCCCCCAGTGAATGCGATCGTTATCGATTCATTCGCAAGTTCTTCCAATCGGCTTGACGTCCCAGTTCCACAGACCCCGATTCAGAATGGTACGTTCCAAACTGGCGGTTCTGGAGCTGGTTTCTGCCGCACTCGGTTGGGAGACTGATCACAATACCCGCTTTCTGAATCGGGTGTCTTCCGATGTTGGAGCTCGCTACAACACATGCTCTTCTGGAAAATGGAATTCATGGGAGTTACCAGGCTCTCACACAGAGTCAGTCATCGAAAAGCCTCAACAGTGTCTTCCTCTAGCTGATCTAACCGCTGAGGTGGCTGAGCGATTCGCGCGAAAAGTATCACCTTCGCAAAGCCAGCCGCGCTGTCTCAAACGAGAATTCGTCCATCCGTCCAGGGTTTCGGTCGTTCCCGGGCGCATGCCGGAGGCACGAGTCGAGGTGAAACCCCAAGACCTATGCGGACGGACGGAATCCGCATAACGCTCAATCTGTGAGCGTTTAGGCTCTACTCACGAGTGTTCCGGGCACACAACTGCTCAGGCAGATGGCGGCCGTGGAGCATCATGCCCGCAACGGAGCCCGGGTGAGCTCAGGGAACACTGGTGTTTTGTCAAAACTCAACCGCGGAACACCGAAAAGTCGGTTTCGAAACGCGGCCCGGAAACAACTAAGCGGTCGAACTGGTCCCCCGAACCAGCAGCGCAAGCTCGGAACACTTGGGCTCGCTATCCTCGATAGTTCTCATTTCTTTTAACACCAACCGAATGACCACGTCGAGTTGTCTGACTCCGGGCATGGGTTGAAGTCTGGAGTGCTGGAAACACCAACTTCATCGACTTCGCTCGTTAAAAGAATGATTCAATTTCCGCGCAAAGAGAAGACTCGAACAGAAGTGAAGGAAGGAAACAACGAGGATTCGAGCGGGTCGACACTTGCAGCTCATCTCATCGATTGACTCAATTCTTTGAGCCGCAGAATCCGAATGAAAATCCAGTTGTGACCGCTGGCGCGTTTGGATTTCCCACCGTCGCGTTTTGGATACTGACGCTAGTAGTTGTAGCCCGCGCATCTTCTGTGGAGGCTCATTCTGATTTCCTGAAGATTTTCTCACCGTCCGTCCCGCCGCCAACGGAAAAGCGATTGAGAGCTTCATCAAAGAATTCTCTCCACAAATAATCTATCGATAATCTGTTTACGATAGCTTGGCGCCGAACCGCTCCGAGACCTGAATGTCGGTGCTCAGGGTCGATTACTGTGTTTTCGGAACTTTCAACCAACGGCACCGACGTGTCCATTATTGGAATATTCCCGACCTCACGACCGAAACACACAAAACACGAGAATGAGTTAGGGGACTTCTCGATGTTTCCACCAATCCGAAAACGGTTTTTGCTCACCTGGAGGCGCCCCGGGAGCCGAGAAGCTTCAGTAGTGGACTGTAACTGGACAAAAACTGTCGATGAAGGAAAATCGAGAAGCTATCGGAGCGAGCTCGGGTTTGTTCCACTGGAAAAGATTTCCCCGATTCGCTACCGTGCCCATTTATCTCTGATGGGTCGGTGGGCATCGCGTGGTCGACCCATTTAGACAGCAGGCCACTGCGATCGCGTTACCCTTCGGCCGCGTTGTCGGCGTCGATAAGAAGCCGTTTTAGTTTGAGGCTCATTATGCTTCGTCGATGATGTCGGCGGTATTACGACGACGAGATTCCCTCCGAAGCGACGGATTCACGATTCTTCGCCGACATCGACGTTCACGTGAAAAAAGAAGGCCAGAGACGAGAAGAATGAGTTGGAGAAAAGTGGTCAACGAATAGAAAGTCCTCTATCGGACGATTCCCGCAAGTACTGGTGCGGTTCAGCTGTTACTTTCAAGGTTGTCCTCGTCGTTGAACTTCGTTGGATTTCGTAACCACACCTCCTCTACTTCGGCTCCTTACTGCCGGTATAATCGTTGCGACCCCGCTAGCCAGCCTACACCGCCGCGCACAGGGGGTTAACTCGGGCTGGGAGCCTCTGGAGAAGAAGCCGCGAAGATTTCCGTCGTTCGTTTTGTGGTTGGGTGGGACACTTACTGAAATGTACTGAATTCCGGCCGTTGTGGCGAGAATCACGGCCATCATCAGCGTGGTCGTCGTCGTACCGATCGCCGTCGTTGCCACCGTTGATATTGATACGCTCCGATGTTATCTTCGGTGGAAATGACTGTGGCTCCAATTTGACGATTTCTGCGTTGAATGGTGTTTTGTGGCTTCTTTCGTTCTGGCACTTCACGGCAAGTCGATGAGTAAATACAGATGAAATTGAGTCATACATCAGTAGATTTGCTTCCATTGGCTTCAGAGAGCGTCGGAGAATTATGGAGAAGTTGACATCGAATCGATTCCTTGTTCGATCCGAAGCACCGGGATTCTTCAGTCTGGATTCAGAAGCGGCAGAACGAATCCTCGCTTCAACTGTTGACTTCTGGAATCTTCTCGAGGCTCTCCCACGGAGCTGTGTCCGAGCCCCTCTTCCTGGATAGATTCGACTGTTCCGATCTGCGAGATATCATCCATGTGTGTGAAACATATCGAAACGTGAGCCCTCTTGAGCATGATTCCGATAGTGGATATCTAAACAAGAACGCGGACGGAAAGCGATCTCTTGGATGGAAGGTATTGATGGGGGAGAGAAGCAGTAACGATTTTGGAAAGGAATGAATTGTGCATCATCGTCTTCAATTCTGGGATGATTCCTTCCCTTTGGCCCGGGCTGCAATTTGTGACTCACCGACGAAACACCCTCAGCACCAGATCCGACGAAAGGGCGGTATCCGACTGAGATGCAACATTTAGGAGAGAACCTCGAGACACGCGACCTCCGAATGTAACGATGCAAACTACACGCATGAAGAGCTCCTAGAAAGAATGAACCTGTGGAACATGGACCGATTCCCGCGACGTTCCTTTCTTCTCCCTGGGAGCTCTGAGATGGACAAGCCTAAATCACTCAAACGAGCCGGTTTTCGAACATGCTGAAAAATCGGCCAACACCAAGTCGTACCGGAGCTATATCCTCACCTATTCTCCCTGCCTGCCCTTCGGACCGCTGTCGGGGAATGGGTCCAATTCCGGAAACATCGACGATTTTGAACTCGGGAGAGCAGGCTCAAAGTGGCAGTGGGATGAATTCCCAAGATTCTTAGGTACGCTGATTAGTGGGACGCGCTTCTGTTTGAGCCGTCAAAAACTTGGTCAAACTCGGATTCTCGTCGCACGCTTTGTCATTGCCGAAAGAATCTGCTCGTGCCAAGTCTGTTGAAGGCTCTTCGGGTGCGTCGGACGGCGGTCATTGTTTCAGCGCCTGATTATTGGTCCCTTTCTGAGAGACAAGGAGCCAACCCTTTTTTCCTTGGCCCATTTTCCAGGCCGCCTATTGTCCCAGCGTTCGTTGAGAACGGACAAACACTAATTACTCTGTGATGAATTTTTGAATGGGGCCTCGAGCCACCGGTGCTCCCGCCTCGTTCGTGGCTCAGGCGGGGAACAAGGAGGGTGAATGAGCCAAAGGTGCGCGAACGGTAGGAAGACGTGCGGGGTGCGGAAGGTGCCCGGTCAGAAAGTCTTTTCTCCAGCGTTCTTTGTTCGGCGTCGTTGACAGTGGCGGCGTCCACGTTTCCGCGCTGCAAATCCCCCCGCACTCCCTCTGAATCTAAGGAGTCAGATCCAGGAATTCCCATTCGTTATCGATATTGTTGGACCTTTTGTTCAACCGAGCGCGACCTTTTGGAGGGGATTATTAGAGAGCTTCTCGGAAAAATTGACGGCTTCCTCGTGGAAATCCCCGCACTCCGCTTTCCCATCCTCTTCACGAAGTCCCCGAAGGCACTTGAACTTTCGATTCTCCTGTTCTTCCCGAGAGTGTCCAGGAGAGTTTCGGGAGGGAAGAAACGGAATATGTATGGACTTCCAGGACCGAGCTCTGTTTTTTTTAGAGAAAAGCACAGATTTTCACAACTCCGTTTTGAAAGCGTTCGCGAGAACGTTCGGAAGGAACATCCTCGTTTCCTCAATCCGAAAAGTGCGGAGGGACATTGAAGAGCGGCTGAGGCTTCAGACGGCGTTGGCTCTTGGCCATCGCTCGCAACGGACGTCGCAGCGCATAAGGAGCCTCGTTCTCGGGGCAATTACGCAATTCGCCTTTCATCATTGACGCTCCAATCCTTCCGCTGACCGCTTCAAGTAGTGTCATCCATCATTGGGTCGCCATCGAGCAAGACATGAAGGGTAGATTGAACGGACGGCCGGGGGAGCAAACGTAGAAGAACGACTTCGACAGAATGAGAGGAATAGGAAAATTCGGGGGAGCGCGGGGAAGAGGAGCGAGAACAGGAAACATTGTGAGGAGGAGAAGGGAAAGAGGAGCCAGGGGAAGGAAGCCGAGTGAACGGAGGAGTATAAAAAAAGCAAATCCAATTCCGGCTTGCGTTTCGTGCGACCGCGCTTTTTTGCTCCTCAGGCCGCCGTCTTTCGGTTGGTCACTTGTGTCAATATAGTCTTTCGTCGTTCTTATTCCTTTTCCGCGTTTCCTTGTTCTCCTCTCCCGCCATTCCAGCCCCGGTCCCCTCCCCCGTTATTCGGCCCTCTCTCAAATCGCACTCCCTCCCCTCAAGTATCCCAGTTGTCATCCTCTTCCTCCTCGTCTTCTTCCTTATCTTCATCTAACATTTCCCTGACTTTTGCCCCTGACCTCGCCCGCAGTTTTCTCTCCTGATCCACTCTCCTCTTTATTTTCATTCTTTGCGTCCGTTTCCTTACCTATCTAGCTCTCCGTCCTTCTCGTCTCCTTCTTATTCCTTCCCTTTTTCTCCCCGTTTTCGGTCTCTCTAGGTTTCTCTCGCTCTCTTCTCATTCGGCGTTCCTTGTCCCGGAACCGTCATCCGTGTTTCATCACCCTCTCACTCCGTTCGTATTTTCCTTTCTCTTTGCTGTTTCTCGTGGATTTTCCGGGGAGAATACGGGAGGGGGAGTAAGAAGGGGGAGAGGAAATTGGAATTCCACCTGGACGGGACGCCACCGCCATTGTTGCCAGAGTCGCAGCTTCTAACAACGAGATACAGCAACTGGCGTAGCGTGCGGCAAATTTCGCTCTAGACAAACACAAACTCGAACGGAGACGGGCACGACGACACTCGCAGACCAAAACTAAATAGAACGAATGTGAACCGACAGCCGGAGAAGCCTTTCTGGGAGAACGGAACAAAAGGAGTCACATACCGAACGACCTCGATTTTCCTGGCGTCCGTGATCCACTTGTTCTTCGCCTCTTCCATCTCGATTGTTCCGCGGTTTCTGTCAACGGGTTGGAGCTGGTATGTTCAGAATAGAGCGACTTTTGAAGGAATAAACCGATTGGGAAGGACTGATTATTTCTGGTCTCAGTTCTGACCGACGGATTTCCGGACATATCTCGCTCATGGCGCCAGATCATGCTTTCTGAAATCCTCGGGGAATTTTCGCGAGCTCCCGTCGGTGCAGGGGGTATCGAGCAAGTCGTGTCTTGCCTCGGCAACCTTGCCGTACTCGATTGCGTCGGCATCGTTGCAGCTGACGTCGATCCCTAGGGAAATGCTTCGTGTCATCAAGCAAGGCGCCGTCCCTTTTCCGTCAGGAGAGACCCACCCTGGACCCAACGTGTTCCTATCTGGACCTGCAGACGCTCTAACATTAATGGAGACCGTTCTGCGCTCTCACGCTCCTCCTCCCGTGTTCCCTGACTCTCCCACCCCCCTCTTTCCCAAGTTAGTTTTCCTTCATCTGGCCCAATATCTCTCCGGTCCATTCGCGCCTCCCCTTGCCTGTTCTTCCGTTCCATCTACTGCATCTTCTTCCATCCGCCGCTTCCGACTCTCGTCACAAAGTCCTCACCACTTGCATGTTCGTTCCTCTTTCTCCCATCTTTCGCCTCGTTTTCCAGTCCAAACTGCTCGAAACCGCCCTCCAAGGTCGCCCGCTTGATTCCTCGCTCACTCTCTGGTGCCCGCTCCTCATCCTTGTTTCCGCGCCGTCCTGTTCCGAAGAGTGGTATGATAGCTCAGCTAGGAGTTGTCGAAGTCTTCGGAAGCTTCGCTCGTCCCATCCTCCCCGAGATAGTCCAATACGTGTGGGAAAGAACGATAGAAGAACCGGGAATGAGGAGGTGCTCGAACGAAATTCAGGAGAACAAAAAGAGACAGCGACAGGTGGTGGAGACGAGACAAGAATTGCGGCGAACAGAAATTCTTAGGCTTCATCTTTCATCAAAGAAAAACCAACAAAAACGTCAAAGGGAGCTCGGTTTAAGAGGATAGCTCGGAGGAGGAAGACCTAGGCGGAAAAATACGAAGAGAAGCCTTTGAACAGCGACCACGTACTCCTCCTTTGCGTCTATCGGAGCAGTTCACGTCACCTCGCGGGGTTCTCCTGACTCCGTGTTCTCTGTCGTCCTTGGACTTCGTTCGGGGATGCTCTTGAAACCGGGTCAATCGCTGTAGGGTACGGAATTATATGAGCCCTCACAGAGAGTGTATAAAATAAGTTGCATCTCGCTATCCGAGTTCAGATTGGATGAAATTCACCGCAGATGCATCGGAAATCACTCAAACAAAATTCGTTGGAGGAATGAATGGCTGTTCGCAATAGAAACGCAGCTGCTCGCATGTTTTCCGTTGCCATTGCACGCTCTCTTCCTTCATCCTCCCCTCTCGTCGCATATCCCCCCCCCCCCCGCCGCTAGGCTCCTCCATCTTTCCTCGTTTTCCTAATGAAATCTCTCCGGCGCCGTCGTTCGTCGTGCTCGACTACCGACTCGAACGCGCGTGCCCGCGAGGATCTTCATCTGGAAGCTTTCCCTTTGAATTGAAGAATCGAGTCTCTCGCGATAAGCTTTTCAACTTTCGGAATTCAATTTTTTAGGAACAGCCATTCCCGAAGGAAAGCTTGTCGAGCCGCGTCAGCGCGCATCTACAGCGCCGCGCGGAACGGCTAGATGCCGTTTATTGGAGCCCCAAACGTTGCTCCCCGCCTCAAACATCGAAATGTGCAAATGGAAGTTTCAATGGAGTCTGTCGATTTTACGAATCGCGTTGCCTCCAGTCGAATCGAGAAAGAACCGTGTCCAGCCATCCGCCAACCGTTCATTCAGCCAGCAACGCACCCATTCATCCTTCGGTGGACTCGCGGAAGAGATATTTTTCTGAAATCCAGACAGATTGGCGGCGATAGAATGAGAAATGGCGAGAAGGCCGCTTGCCGACCTGACGAGCTCGAGTCGGTCTCGGAGACGCCTCGTCGACACATTCACGGTTTCTCCCCGACCTGGAGAAAAGAGCATTCCTACAAAAGGCATTGCGGGCTGGATCTGATAAAGTTTTCGAATATTCGAAACTTGGCTTGATGATCCAATTAGAAGAGCCCTCCGTCGCGTAGTGCGAGAGAGCGGGAGCGGGGTATGCTAAGCCGCTTCTTTCGATCCCATGCTTTCTATTCCACTATCCATTCGAGTCTATCATTGGTTTGGCCGTTTCCGACTTGCCAACTTGCTTCACTAAATTTGCAATCGTCGAAAAACCTTCCCGAGCCAGCGGCGGCCGAGGAGGAACACTCATCGCAAAGGCTGTCTCCTGCAATACACTTCCTGCTGCGCGTGTGCAAATTGTGCGGCTCTCTGCATTTTTTCGCATGTTTGTCTTATCGCTCCAAGATTGCGGCGGACAGTATTCGGAAGTCCGCAGAAACTGTATTGAATCGAGAGATGCAGACACGCAGGTTCTTCGTGAGGTTGAGACAACGGAAATTAAAAGATTGGTGCACCGAAGCAGTTCGAGGGAAAGATCGCAAAATATTTTCATACTTCGTCGATTTTGTAGGGAGGAACGTCGAGACGTTCCGAGTTCGTGCGACAAAGGGACAGATTTGGACTGACGTCGGGGAGATTTGCTTGATCTTAAGAACTGAGCAAAACGTATGCGAAGAGAACGACGACACTTAACACTCTTTCATCCTCAGGGTCCCGACGAAGTACGATCTGGCTGAATGCGATCAACTCCTCGAAGTCAATGAGAGGCGCGCCTCTCAATGAAACTTGACTTTTTTCTCTCAGTCTACTGTTTTGCGTGTGTTCCCTTCTGACTTGAGCAAAGTGCTCGCACAGCCGTATTTTTTATGCACATAACGTACCATTCTACTCATCGTGTTGCACAAAAACCCCGCTTTGGCGAGTCCGAACCTTCGGATATTGAAGGCTATACGGTATGACGCTTCTGAACGAGTCAGTCCTATGCAAGAACCACAACACGGAGTGAGTTTTTCCTTCGGAAGGCGTCTCATCACAGAATTTGAGTGAGGCTCGATATTTTCGTGCAGAATATACGAGTGGAATTCGGACGATTCGGGTCAGCGTGAGACACGAAAGACTGGTAGAGCGTGCCGGAGATTTGTGATGTGCTCCTCCGCCCACGGCCGTCAGAGGTCATGATTCTTATTCGTTCGCCCTGATGCAACGTTGCCGTGTTTGCTCGAGCTTTCTCGCCAGAATGCAAAACGCCTCCGCCGACGTGGACGCGGTGGTACGAATTTTACGTTCCTCTCTTTCTGTTGGCGTTCTGCAGTGCTTGCCTCCTGCGAGACTGAAAAGAAGAAATCAAAAGGAACGGGACCCAGTATAGCAGAGAGTGAATGATACTCCCAGGTTGCTGTTGGGACCGCAGCCAAATGCGAAAGCATAACTCTCCCATTGTTGTTGTAGCGCTATGATTTAGAGCCCACCGATACCGCATAGCTTGCTGATATTGAGGAGTTTCCCTCAATCTACCCAAGGAGTAAGTCGCCGGCTCTTACTGATGCTCGATAATCACGCCACGTTTATCTAGACGATGCACCTTTTCCACCACTGGCAGGCTCATTCCCCCTTCCCTCCTGCTGTTCTCAATCCTTCCTTTGTGGTATTTTCTGTTTTCCCCTCATTTATATCCCTGGCGCGATCCTCAAATCACTTTCGTTCTCGGTGGCCGTGAGTGACCAACGAGGAGTCGACAGGAGAACGAGGAAGGAACGCAAGCAACGAGTCGGGAGGGATGAAGAGAATGGACAGAGAGGACGTCTATCGGCTGGACGATCGGGCAAGACACCTAGGAGAAGCCCGAGGAGGAGGAATGAGAGAAAAGGAAAGCGGCGAACGGATAAACGAGCAAGCGGAGAGCGACGGAGGCGTTTGGGATTACCAGCCCGGCGTACGTGACTTGAAACAAAGGGCATGGAGAAGAAACTCGGGGTTGGAGCGAATGGCTGGAAGATAATGTAAATGTCTTCAGGATTATCAGAAGGCAAAGAACGACGAGGAAAGAAGAGTGCGGAAGGGGAAAACAGAGTTAAGGCGGAAAAGGACAACATCGGAGAATGACGGTGGTGAGGAAAAGGAGCGGACGGAGAAAGAGAGGGAGCGTCGATGGGAAGGAGGTGAGAAGGGAAGGAGAGGACAGGAATGACCGGATAGAAAATGTTGAGGTAAAAAACAAACGTTGAAGAACACTGAAAAACGTCACGGAGAAGGTGGAAACACGGAGAGGAAGAGCAAGGTAGCTCGAAACGATTCCCGGCTTTCTCTTCCGGATACCTCTCCCGCCCTCGAAGCAGCATGCGAGGAATGTTCTCTCCCGGGCATCGGGTACTTGCGTCTCACCCGCGCTGTATCGAACCGAGGAACTAACGGAAGGGCGAACATGCTGAAATTAGAGCTTATTTACGACAACTTCATATATAATTTATGACCGGACCCTGTGTGTATGCAGTTTATGTGAACGAGCACTCTCGCTCTCACAACTGGCTTCGTGATATATGTATGTATGTCCGCTTCCGTTCCCCGCGCCCAGTGCGTCTCTTTGCCAGCCGACGAGGAACCAGGGCGTTTGCTTGACTAGCCGAGCAGGCATTGTTCGAGTCAGGTGAGCGGGGGGGGGGGGGGGGGGAGGCTCCCTAGGAGCTTGCCCGTCACTTCGGGGAGGGATATCCAGACGAACGGGGCCTACCTTCCGCGTGGAAGTTCGTTCAACCGTTCTGATCAGATCTCTCGACGGCACAGCGGAAGGCTGACTGGAGTCTTTGCGGGATCGGATTTCGGTAAGATACATTCCGCAGCATCGAGATTGATTTCTTACTCGGTCCTCTCCTCAAAGAGATTATTTGTCGAAAGACGCTCTCCTCGAGGCTAGTTTTTCTTGTACCCTGAAATCTCCGAATCAATGGACGGCCGAGACGTTTGGGAGGAAACGCGCGCAAGCGATGTTCAACAGGTTCCGAGCGTTCAACCACCTGAGTGCATCGATGGACTCGAGCGCCGTCGAGGGTGGGTTCAAGAGAATCCCCCCTCCTTGAAAAACTATGAAAGGCGCCCTAGTGCGAACGTTCCAACTTGCGTGATGTGGCTTGTCCTCGAAGCCGCTGCGTCGCAACCACGTAGAGATTTAGCGCACTGGGTTCGACTCTTTGAGGCTTCGATTCATATTTTGCGAGAGAATCATTCTCGCATCCGACCGATTCCGCGTTCGCTGGCCGGAAACGCCGCACAAATAACACGAGTGGAGATTCAGGCCATGCGATGTGCACGGATAGGTTGTTAGCATGTCGTTAACGCCTGTGCATGATTCGACGCGCGCATATTCCACTCGCAGACGGTGCGGCAACGCACTGTTCCCAGAAAACTGTCAGAGAAGGAAAAAATCGAGCCATGCCTGCCCACCTCTGACGTGAGGAGGTCAGTCACGGAATCGGTCAGGGAGGCGCCACACCCAGAGGAATGAGTTGATAAGGCATCCCGAATCGGGAACGCGGGATCGCGAGGATAACGCGTGGTGGACTTCAGCAGCCGCGGAGGATTCTTTCCATCCGAGTCGAGAAGGATTTCGGCAACTTTCGGATAGCCTCGAATCATTCACGAATGACGCGTGCACGTTGCCGAGTAATTGTCTCCGAGAACGCCTTGCCGGATCGCGTTTATTCACTCCGTTCGCTGTAGGATCGGACGGGATCCCGCAGCTGGAACGGTTGCGATTCGAGCGATCGATGATTAGTTGGGGGGCAGCCTCTTACCGCTGTCCCGGGAGCTTCTTTCGCACTTCTGTATCGAACCTGAATGTCGCCTACACTTCCTCTGCTCAACGGGACTTACAGGAGAACTTGTGCGAGAATTTTGACTCTCGATGTGCAGAACTGGGTTTCGAACACCGCTTTGAATGACTGGCGATTTTGACCCCGGGAATTCACTCGGATAGTAGCACAGGTGATCTTCGTGAAACTTCTCATGTGGCCTCTGAGCCGCTCGTGACTGGATGGCTTCCAAGAATGATTAGTGGTCCCCATGACCGACTCATTAATCAAACGGGACGTTCCTCTCACCGTCAGAGCGTTTAAAAACTCAGCTCTTTAGAGTCTGCTATACTCGGAGTGAGAGGAAGTTTGCAAGGTGAACGGTAGGATTGAAACCTGGTGCTCTCCTTCAGATCTCCGGCTCGCAGACCTCTCCGTATGAAATTACAATATCGGTCGTATCTACGAAGACAGCTCAAGAATGAGTAGAATTGCGGCATGGGATCCCAGATCTCGTAGGGTTTGCGAGCTCCATCCACCATGTCCGGGATAACGGTCTTGAGGTTCCCCGTGGAACTCGCGCAGCCAGGATCCGCGGTCCGACACTCCCCCTGAGAGTTCATTCTTCGATTTCAGCCTCTTTTCCGACCCATCGACAGTTTCTGTGAACCTTCAGATAACCAACCACAATGAAGCTTATTTAGACGAGAATCGACGATGCTGCGCGGAACTCGATGAATCTCAGATTCAAACGCGGTCATGAAAGGAATCCGTCTTGAGCGTTCCGTGACTCGGCTCGTCTCAGCTCCCCCCGGCCACTTTGCTCTGAGTTCTCGGGTCTGCGCCATCCGGGGAGCATTCAACAAGATCAGTCAGTTATGCAATAATACGTGACTGTCCGTAGGCATCCTGACTGAGGCACAGAAAGCGGCGGCCATCGACTTCAACTTCAATGGGGACGCTCCGATCGGGCACACGCCTCGCTGGAGACATTGTGCCTCCTCGAGTGAATGGGCGAAAGCGTGAATCGGGCACGCAACTTCACCGACTGGTCAACTCCCTGTCGGCGAGCTTTCGACTCGGAGTTATATTCAGATCCCGTTTCGGTTCGTTCTCCTGTCGATTCCACAGGACAGCTCATCCAGTGCGATGGGTTCAGTCGTGTCTGCAGATGAGTCGCTTCGGCGGTGGAGCAGACGGACAACTTCCCTGACCGGCCAGGGGGCATTTGTAGTTGTCTACGGCATCCAAAGATGAGATCATGTCAAATGTGCCTGCCAGCGGCATTATCTTATCTCCCCACCTATAGCCCGCCAGCTCTCTCTTCGAAGCGACGACCCAGCAACGACGACCCCTCAGGGCTCGAATTACATTTTCCTTGCCTGCTCGACCGCTGCCCGTTACACCGGGACCCGCCAGACGGGACACAGACGAGAGAGAAAAGAGAACCATTATTTGTTGATCTCTATCAGTCCGGCCATGATTAGAAAGACACCGACCGGTCGCGAGGCGCGAACGCTCCGGCCGATTCCCCGATGGCCCTCGCGTACACCACAGCATGGACAACGAAATCGACATGGCCAACGAAATCTGCGCAAACAGAATTACCATCATCGACAGCAACAGAAGCACCTATGACGAGGATGCAATTGTGGCAAGGACGGCGTACAGCTTCATCCATTCGTAGGTTCTTCAGTTGAAGGTACGACACGTCTGTTTGCCGATCGCCGCAGATATATTTCATTGTAACAGGGTGTCCGATCATCGGAAAGTACCCGGAACTCACTCAGCTCAGAGAGACCCGAGGTTGAAGGCGAAGCCACCGACAATTCGGGACACGTTGTTGGGTAATGTCATCGATGGCGTCCACATGGCGGACACATTTCTCCGCTCGCTCCGCTGTCGGCAATAATTGAAGAGCCAAGCTCCGTAACGTCGCAACTCCGTCAGTCGCTCGCATCGCGCGTTCTCAGAATGAGTCGTCCGGAAACTCATTCGTTTGGTCGCGGACACAAACCGGAATCCTGCTCCTACCGCCCTCGTTCAGGATCTGGGAGGAGTTTGAAGAGGCTGGATGAAAAACCGGGTTGCTGTGCGCTCATCGCAGTCGCGACGGGATCCGCAAGGATTCCGATTTTATCTTGAAAGGAACTTCACAGGATTCGTGGATCGGAGCTTTCCCCACAGATTCCTAGATGCTGACTGTCGCAACTCATCATAGCCCTCCTAAGGTGACTTGAAAGGTCTTAGTGATTTCAGTCTAAGTCTCCCTGCCCATTTTTCAAACCACACTTCCTGCAAACACAGGAGCTTCATGATCCTGAACTATGGGTTCATAGTCATGGGAACCCAGCGAACGCTTCCTCAACCACCAAAGCCACGCTGTGCTCCTGAGCTCTTCCATTCCTTGCCGAACGTTTTCTCCGGAGCAAGAATGATGAGTTGACGGACGAACCGTGACCGGACAGAACGTTTCCGTTTCGCGTCCTCGTCACAAAAACGCTCCCAGTGAGCTCGTATCGTTCCGAGCATTCCATTGCAATTTCAGGGAATGATGGTCACGATTGTGTTCCAATTCCAGACCGGATCGATGCTCCGCGTGCCAACTCCGATGCCGTCACGAGAGTCCCTCCTCGTCGGGGGCAATGTCGTGCTTTTTGAATCCAACTCGCGGGGACGTTTGTGGAACGTCCTGGAGGCCGGAGTTGCTGGCGGCCTACGCCATCCGATCCGCTCCAGATCTCAGATGAACTGATTGTCTGATTCTCACTTGATTGAGATCCTGGAGCTGTCAATGGTGTCAGAAGTGAGGAACGATCACAGTTGCAAGTAGTTCATCAGCCGGGACGAACTCGCTGATGAATTCGAGATCGCGTGTAGGGAATCGCAGAACGGTCCGATCGATTCGAGAGGGTATACTGCGAGGGGCCCGAAGAGATGAGAGCGGTGACCGAATGACTCGTAGAACGGACGTCGAAGGGAAACAGGAGATGAAAAATCCCACCCCGGTGCCGAACACGACGAGCTCTGTGTTGCCATTGCAACCGGTTACAAGCGGCGAGGCGGGGATGATGATCTTGTATTCTCCGTTGTACCCTGGGAGTCACAAATGATCTGGTCCGGATCTCGAAGAGCGGAGGGAGGAAACTCTGTTATTGGGCCGATGCGCGGCTGCCGCCATCACGGCCCCTGCTGCACACTTACACACTTTCGCACAGCACATAGTACATACAACAACAATAACACCGTCGACACCGCTTCGGGCTGTGCGACATACGACGTCCAATTTCCTTCGTCTTCTGTCCCGCGAGCTCATCTGTCGTCCGCCGGCTGAGTTGCTTAACTTCGCGACACCCCCACCAATCTCCGGAAGATCGTCTCAACGTCGCAAGACGAGGGAGGCTTGAAACCCGTTGGTTCCAAAGATCAGCCCAGGATTCGAGAGAGATTCGCTCGAGCTCGGGAATTGATCCCGAAGCCAACGCATCTTCTGGTGTGTCAGACGCTCTGATGTCTCGAAGAGTTGCAGTGCTGCCTTCTTGGCACTTGGCCGATGCGGGGCCCGAGCCCAAACTGCTCTTCCAAATGCGTTCACAGATTCCGACACGGCGGGGAACAAGGCGAGGCAGCCCAATTCGATTTCTGTGCAATTTCTCCGAAAGCGGTCCGTGGAGTGTTGCTCAGAATGACATCATGTTGGGTTGAACGCATGCGAAATTTCCGGTGCGAGAGCTTCGCTCTGCGCGCCAAGGCCCCGGATCCGAAACCTCGATTTCGCGTGGAACGGCTCACCCGTATATCTCGTATCCCAGATCACGGGAAATCACGGCGCCGTAAGTGGACCACAGTGAGGGGCGTCGGACTCCCGAGCGTTTTTTGAAAACTCCCGCCTCCGTCAGGTTCACGGAGCATTCATCGCCTCGACACTCACAGACGGCGTTCCGCTCCACAAACGCTTGCAAGATGTCGGTGACCCTAAAAACCCACGATACGGGAAAGTTTCTTGCGTACTCTCAAACAACAATTACGGCCCGCCAGCGAACGGTGTCGAGTCGAGAGCGGGAGGAAACGCCGAAAGGGTTAGGGAAAAAACGGACTTTGAATGCTTAATTAGTCGGCGTCTCGTGAATTATTGAGATCGGCAAGCAGAACTGTAACGGAACCCCGCTGATCCTCGACATAACGACGCATTGTGGCGCAGAGAGAACCGCAGTCAGGAAACGACAGAGAAACGAGGCGAGGGAGAAATAACAGCGAGTTGTGGCCACCGATTCAACGCATCAATCTTTATTACGGGGATCTTCTCGCAATGTGCTCCTGGTGTCTGCTTACAATGACGGTGGCGGTTGTGATGGTGTTGTTGTTGTTGTTAATTTATGAAGGCGTTCTATATGCGCTCGTGGTCCTCGACCGGAAGCTACAGTTTTGCAAGTCAGGCACTTTTGGCGAGGCGACCAGCGAGCCAGACACCCTCTAATTTAGTCAGCCGATCCTTATTCGAGTCGCGACATCCGCGGCGATGATTTCCGAGAGTGAAAAAGCTCGGAAGTTTTTGCAAAGGTACCAGAAAGAAAAAGCTCCTCGACTTTCTCCGCGGATCGTTCTGTCGATGGAGACGGTAGTGAAAATCCTCCGAGACGTCGTGACGTCCTGCTCCCCGAAAACTCGAAGAACTCCATTACTGAAACAGAACGACGCCCACTGGGCCCACTCTTCAATCGCTCAAATCAATCGGAGGCGCCCAATTCATCCTCTTGATCAGGAAAGTCTCTGAGCTCAGTCGTAGGTTACGTGTCCGCACTCTGCGCACTCTTTTGAGGAGAGCTCGAAAATGACGAAGTGCGAAGCCGGCACGCGACTGCCTGCCGATCGATACCTTCGTTAGGATTATTCTCGTGAGTAGCTAGGGTGCAGCATTCCATCGTTGCATAACGTGATCGTTCTCAGGATCGTAGGGCAAAAGGTCACTCATTCACCTGAGCCTGCTACAGCGGAAACTCAAATCAATTCTGTCCACTGCCCCTCTCTAGTGACGGATCTAGGAACGACTCAAGGGGGACCGGTCGTGGATTTTTGTTGCAACTTGTGAATTTTCCTCCTTTGCTTCCAGAAGTCATACCTCGGATGATTGAGTTCCGAAAATTTTCCGTTTGGAAAATATCGAACTCGGAGGGTCTTCCAGACCGTGAAAGAATCGAGTGTCGCAAATCTATTCCCGCCAAAACTCCCACCATGCCCGGGCAATAATTCGCTCGGAGTTTCAACTCAATGTTTCCCGTCCTGACAATCCGTAACATTTCCATCGCAGAGGACTGTAGAATCTCTCACAACGAAGTCGGATCAATGACTTTACACTGGGAGCAGACTTCAACGTACAAGTCGGCTTTCTTCTGTCTCGCTTTCTCGGATAGGATTGAATCGCTTGATAGGAACTCCGGCTCTGCTCTCGGTGCTGACTTATCGATCTGGCTCCGTGAGAATCGACTGTCTAGTCTTCTGGGGTCAATATGAGACCGAAAAGTACCGTAAGTGTCGACTCTAGACTCCTCAAATGACATAGAAAACACCGAGCGTTCACTTCGATTCGAGATTTCTGTGTTAGTATAGAGGCGACTTGCCTCTTCTGCCTTTCACGTGCTCCTTCACCCCAGGATCGGATCTAGTTCGGCCGGGTCATGGTTCCCGGAAGCGAAAAAGAATAGTCTCTAGTTGAAGTCCGACAAATGGCTACGGTCCCGACCGGGCACGTTCGTTTGTCGAGTTTTCATCATCGATCCGTTGTCGTGATTTCTTCTCACGCAAGCAACAATAGTCAGAACTATTCTCTATTCCCTGGTTCTCATGAAGCGACCGCGTTGCTCGGCTAGATTGGTTGCTGGTCAGCGAATCGGTCTCCCGTCGGTAACCGACTGACAGATACACGCGGGAGGTGTATTATCCTCGATGGTATATTCATGCAAATCCTTCAATAATCTTTTTATTCCGGTTCGTTGTCGTTGCAGTTGCTGTTGCTGCTACTGTTGAGTGAGTCGGCTGAGCTGAGGGAGTCGGGGAAACGAGCTGAGCTAAGTAAAGGCAAGCGAGGCGAGCTACCAACCACTTGCTAACGGATATGCTCCGTCGAGAGATAGTTTGTGAGCAAAAGGAAACGTCGATGTCAGCAGATATTCATTAGGTCGTGCTCTCGTCATCGACTCCGAACTTCTCGAGGCTCATCTCCTGAAGCGGATCGTTCCTCGCGAAGTTACTCATCATCTTGAAGGTGATCTCAGACTCTCGAAGATGACTGAGGTCGATGCCAGTCGCCATCTTGATGATGCCGATGGGGGATATGAGTTTTTGCTTGATGCTCGTGAGGAAGCATCGCGGTGTCATGCGCCGTGCTGCTTCGTTCAAGGCACAAAACCAGGTGGATGCAAGCCTTTCTGAACATGCTACACCTGAAAACCCCGTGATCAGCATCCGAATCCGGAAGTAACCGGCCTTCTGGAATAAATCCTTACTCAGCTCAGCGAGGACGACGCTTCCCGCCAGCACGATGCATGCACCGAAACTTCGTTCCCCGTTCTTCGTCGTTTTCAACTGCAACTTCAATCTGACAAGATAAGCCACGGGCTCTTGTGGGCGAGCCAACAACGAGGGATACAAGTGACATGGAGATCGAGGGGGAAACAACGGGTATTTTCATCAAATCAGGAAGGGAGAGGGAAGGAAGGAAGTGGGGAAGTCAGGCTGAGTTAAGGGTTGCCCTCGCGTGTATCTTGCGCGTGTGCGTTTGGAGGATAATTTCGCAGATGAATCGTGCCTGGGGGTCGGTCGACTGCGCTGACGGGCGCTCCGCTCCCCGTAGAAAATATTTCATCGGGGCAGCAGACTCACTGGCTCTCTCCTCGTGTGCCCGCTCCCTTCGGACGTGTCCTGGATCTCGCGTTTCCCCGTTTCTTCCCTCCCCTGCTCCTCTCCGTCGTCCTCCCTCCTCTCCCGAAATTTCCTGGTCCTTCAACATGCCTTCCTGAGCTTTTCTCGGTTTTCTTCTGAGATCCTCCATGATCCCCCGTGCACACTCTCTTGAGTCGGCAGCGGCGGTATCGGCCGCGTCGTTTGTTTGTTGCAAAATTGCAAAGAACAATAGGAAGTGGAAACGCTCGTCGGCTACAGAGTGGGACACGAGCGGCGGGGGAAAACTGGGACTCTCCCGTCTCCGTCGGCCCCGCCAGTGCGAGCAGCACTAAATTATGAAGCTCCCTTCTTTAACTAAAACACACACACAGACGCAGCAGGCGGCGTTGCGGCGATCGCGCGGGGCGCCAGAGGCAGCAAGAGGATGAATCGGCGAAGTTCGTTCGCCGGAGTCGGAACACGGCATCCGCCTGTTCTCTCGTCCCCTTATTGCTGTTACGTTCTGAGGAGAACGTCTGATGCACTCAATCCCGTCAAGTTGTCCCCTCGGCCACGAAGGCGATGATTAACATCGCTCGAGCAACCGCCCTCCGCCATTCTCGATTGGGAGGCTCGCTCGCAGCTGAGCGATTATTCTGAGGCAGGTTCTGAAACATCCGTCGCTCGTGTCCTCTGTTTCTGAGAGTTCTCCCCCGGCCGCGATGTATACTATGACAAGACGCATCACTTCGCCGAATCTGTTTAGTCCTCTGAAGAACGACAATGACAGTCTCTGCGTTCGGGACTTCTTCGAGGAAGGTTCTTGGAATTCTGGAAGAACTCATCTCCTTATTCTGCGAGGCCGTGTTTGAGAATCGAGGAAAGTACGGCTGAGGTACACTGCCGGAAGGGAGCCTGTCCTTCCTCGAGATTCCTCTTGACTACTCCCAAGATGATGATTCTCTCTGCCGAGTGTCTCGCTCTGGGGCCGAGTCTGTGGAAAGATCAAGAGCTCCGAACGTTTAAACTCAATACGTGCGGGACCATGCCATTCCTCGATGTGATTTTCGCCCAATTCTTCGTAAACAATGATGGTCGAGTCGTTTGACAAGATACTACGTCGGGAACGAATCACTTTCACGTCTTTCATGAGAAAGCAAAGATAATCGTATTCAGGCTTCATCAACCCGGTGCATGCCTATTTGATTTGTTTAACATACTGCTTTTGCGATTATCTGCGGGGTCGGATCTGAATTCATCCCCATGGACGTTTCAACGGGAGTTTGGGTGACCACGAAAACCGTTGGTGTTGAGCGAGTTCAGATTGTGGAGTTCAGGGGCGGGGAAATAGTAGCTAGTGGGCGCATTTCCGCGATTGAAAAGTTGGTGCGGACTTAGCAGTGCGGAGTCTGTTCTGTATTCGAGATGTTTGCTCCAGAATATGCGTAATGTATGACCTTCACCCGCATGAATTTCTCAATGAGATGATGATCTCATGGGGAGAGAGTGAAAACGACAACAGGTGGTCGGCGGGACGTGGAAGGTTGCCGCCACCTTGGAAAGACATTGCGGCAATCCATCCATGTCTCTCAACGCTCGTCCGTACCATTGCGAACGGTGGCCCGGCACATGCGCGGCGAGTAAAATAGGAGCGAGATCGCATGTCGCAAGTGTCAAGTTTCGCCTGGCCCGAAATAACCGCACATGGAGACTCCTCCTTGAGGGCTATCCGCAGAAAGGAGGACTTCGTGATCGAGTTCTTTGAACTGCCATCCTTGTCGCTTAAGTTCACAATGATCTTGCCGCTCATGCACTGGACCCATATGCGCCTCATCTGACATTGCTTCCGTTTCGGAACTGGATTGGACATTCAGAGAGATTCGGGCGACCACTAATCTGCTCTATTCAGTCATCAACGTCTCGGAACTTTGCGAATTCTCACCTAAATATCGGATTGGAAACAGCTCTTCTGATGTACTTATTCGAATCGTGAACGAACAAGCTTCGCAGACACTGGACCAACTTTGTCGCGGAACGGTCCTCGTTGAGCCTGTGTCGATCGAACGATGGGTCTATGAATAGAGGTATCATGTTCTGGCGACGTTTCCGTGATGCTGTTTCAAATCATATTGCAATAAATGCAGCCGATCCGCAATTATTGCCCAAACACGCCCGGCTCGCATCCATCCCTCAATGTGTCTACTTGTCTTTTGCCGGCGTTCACTAGAAGCCTGCAACTCTAACGCTCCCCATCAGAGAATTGTGCACGGTTTCCCGGAGATTTCTCAGTCACCCTCTCGACTCGATTCTGAGAAGGATGAGGTTTCTCTCCGTTTGGTGAAGTTCTTCAGGCTCCCTTCGCAGAACGCGATTCGAACCACGTCCCCTTATGCGAGTTCGCTCTGAAACACTTCTTAGAATGCTGGCTCAAGGGACCGCCGTAGATCTCGGATTCTGGCCGAGGGGATCCAGCTGCTGCGCTGCCACAATATTCGGAGCCCGACGGGCAACGCAAATGATTCACGCGAAGATTTCACATCCGTTCACCGCTCTCTCGTAGCTTCAACCACTACGCACAGCGCATCGATGTGCTCTCTATCTTCGATCCGGTCGGTTCGGCTGCCAGCGAACCATGGTCATCATCTCACAGATGGCGCTCGGAATCCCGGGAAGATACGGCTCGACTTCCACATGAACGAAAAGTCCGAATCCTTCGGCGAGACGCCCCACCGCGATGTTGCTTGATTCCAACTTCAGGTGGATTGTGAATCTTGCTGCTCGTTTCAGCCATCATCAGCTGATTGGAAACCTTCGGGATCCGTGTTGCAGTCCCTGATAAAAAATGAAACTAGGGTTCAAAATCACCCCAGACCGCGAGCTCAAAAGAAGTTCGCTCCTGTGTTGGGTTATTCGAAACGAATTCCGCGTGATGATGACTAGAGCTCAGAAGTTCAGACATTATTCAATAATCATCATCCATCAATCCATGAACTCACGGGTGCATGAATGGGTAGATTGATGAATTATGCATCATTGACATGAGAACTGATGAACTCAGCCTTTAGAGACTCATCTCCCCATATGGATAGATGGAAGGTACAAAATGAAGAATGCCTGAACTTGCAGGCTCTGATGATGACATTGCAGCAGGATAACTTCGCTGTGTAACAATGTACGAATGTGGAGCACTCCTTAGCATTCCAAGCTTCATTGGGCGTTCTCGGTCGAGTCGTCCTAGTGGACACGTCAAGGTCCGTAGAACTACGATAGCGATGAGTCCAGGTGATTTTCCGGAATCATTCCATTGATCGTCTTAGGTTGATCCATTGCTATGGAGAAAAAGTTTCGGAAAAACGCCACCGCTTGGAACCTGACGGTGAGGCGACGGTGAGAGTATCGAACACAGAACCCACGCTCCCAGCCCCCGCTTGCAGTAAATCTCCTCGTGAGCTCCGAACCCCTTGAATGCTGCGAATTTTAAGACAAGGACAGCGACCGGAGAAACTCTGTGGAAGATCCAGCCGAGTTCCTGCCCGACCAGTTCGACCTCGACCTCCAAGAAAGTGGCGAGTACTTCGTCACGTTTGTGGGAAAACTCCGACAAGTGCCCACCGGATCCAGCGTTGATTGAAAAAATAGGAGAGACGTAATCCACCTTGAAGTCTCTTCAGTCTCCGCAGCCGAAATACTGCGGAGACCCAATCGACAAAACGAAATGGAAACAGAATGGCGGTAATGAGAACTCTTTGCATTTCACGAAGTATCGGTCGACGACAAGCGAGTCACAGCCGTATCATCATCAAAACGATTGACGAACATCAAGCACAGACAGTCATAGACAGTCGCATCCGTAAGCACCGGTGATAACGTCATTTCATCGGGAAATATTCAGAAGACAACGACTGAGCGACGGAGGAGTTGCCGGAGACGAGGGAACGGAACGAATGCTACGCTGATGAAGCTTCCATGCAAATCAGAAGTTTCCAACCGACGAGTAACGATCCATGTCGCCTCTTCGGTCGAGCCAGCGGCGGAAGTGTGCGAGTTCTGTACCCTCTGTGCCTTTGAGCACAGGAAACTCCAGGTTGACGATTCCCTCTCGCCATTTCCGGATGCCTAGAAGACGGTTTGGTCGCGTCAGATTTCACACGGCTCTCGTTCGTGTTCCACTCTGCTTGCAAGCAAGATAAAACGTCAGCGGTAGACTGGAGAGTCTGGAGGAGGGTTCGAACCTACCGCTTGCTCTTTCCTCGATGTCCTGGGCTGCTGTGGCTCCTTTTTTTCCACCCAGAAACCACAGATAAGCTGACAGCTAGAACGGGATTTGATTACCAGAGAATAATTGTCGCGGAAATCGTGGGAGGCTTGACCGCAAGCGTTGACTCCGCGATTTTCTTATCGATTTTCGCTCCTTTCGACTTTTCTCCCGTTGTCTGTTCAATTTTTGCCTCGAGTTTCCGAAAACAGAGCCATGACACCACAGAAACCGACGCTGTGGGTAGCGATGAAAATTCAGACCCATGGCTTGTCATGGAAGCTTTGGGTGTTGATTTTCAGAGCTGCTAGAGACGACTCTTGATAAACCGCCCAGCATTTGCAGGATCGTTGTAAAACAATTAATCTATCCGTCTCTCCGAATGAGCGTTCGTCTGTCTCCCTTCCACCGTCTGTGCGTGGAGCGAGCGTATTTAAATTCAGATTTCACACGGAGGAACACCCACTATTCGAAGCCCCGAACCCTTTTGTGAGAGGGTGTGGTATCGGGGATGGGTCTCTTAATGTTTCCTCTTCTTTCTGCGTCTGCTTGTACGCGACTGCTGTCCGGTACGCTCGATTCGTGGAGTTTCCGATGCCCATTCCCGACGACGGCTGCCAGAAGGGTCGTTTAGCGGCCGCGCGCGCGTCTGCGAAAGCTACGCGATGGAAAGAGCTCACTCGTTTTTTTTGTTCTAATTTTCGATCGTTCGTGTTGACGATGCAATCAGTGAAATACTGGACTCTGTCGATGACTGAGCGATAAGCAAACAAACCGAAGGAGGGAACCTCGACAGGAACGATCCGCACCAATATTTATTGCACCCTCCGGCACCCACCATGAGATCTGAGTTCCGATTTCGACGGGAGCTGATCAACACAAAAAAACACTCTTGCGCCAGATGCTCTCCAATGACTTCCAGCTCGGGCGATGGACTCCGGTTCTTCCATACAAGAAACCCCGAAGTCTTGCGGGGCAGTGACGTTTCGTTTTTCAAAGGCTCCATTTCGAGGGGCAAGTTTCTCGAAGGCCCGGAGGGAGAGCTCCTTATCTGATCGGCAGGGTCAACAGAAATATACGAATCACCCTTTGGGTCAACACAGACTCGACAGGGTTGAAGAGAGATATTTTGTTGTTTCTTTTTGGACAAATTCAGGCAGGTAACGCTCATCCATGGATGGGGCTTATATGGTCGAAACTCAAACTGCCAAGGTTTTTCACCGCAGGAGCCAAAATGGCCAGGTTGACTTGGAATGGTAGCAATCTGACACACAAAGAGCTCGGAGGAAGCGGAGTTGGAAAACAGTGGAAGTCTCTGGGAATTTCCGGTGACGGGGGCGACCATCAATATTGCGCAATTGTTGATCAAGCAGAACAGCAGGGATCGCTGAAATGTCGGGATGAGAATAGTGAAAGGGCTGGCACTTGCGATGTAGTGTTTCCGATCATCGGCTCCTAACTCAAGGCTAAAATGTATCCAAAGTTCAACGCAATGAGAATCCATGGCCCGCCGAGCCAGGAGTGTTGCGAGAGAACTCGTTTCGCTACGTTGTACACTCCCGCTCGTCTTATCGCTCCCAACAAACCCTTCCAGAACAACTTACGGCAATCCGGACCCGGCAGGTACCGGAAGCATAGGAACAAAACACACAAACTCCCTAGAATCGAAACCTGACTCATCAATCGAGAGTTCCCGCCCATTGGGGAGGATGAAAATTCGATTATCATCAGTTTGAATTTAGCTGTCATTCAAAGCATCAAAACATTGTAGAGCTTCAGCAGAAACAAATGTATCGCATCTCAGGGTTCACTTATCCTCCTCTTGGCGAGCATGTTTGCTTCCAATCCTGGAATTGAGCGATTGTGGGTCTTCGTCCCAGATTGACGAGCGGGTGAGAGGCAAGCAAGAGCTGGGTGGTGATGAGTAGAACTGAAACAAAATCGCGGGAACCGCAATTTTCGGCCTTCTCAGCGATTATCGGCCAACGCCGCGATTTCTGTCGTTCCCGGCTTTCACTGCGATGACCGAGGACGCTCGAATCACTGCAGTAGTTCCTGAGTTCCTCTTCTGGCATATTCCCTGCTTCGACGAAGCAGACTTGGCGAAGGCGGAACTCAGAATGTTATTTAACTCCATCGAGGGCTTCACTTGCCTCAGTCAGCCCGCGGACTACTGGCTTGCCTCAGCCCAACGCTTCACGAAACTTTCTCGAATAGCGCTGATTTGCTCTAGCGTTCCAGTCCTTTATTTGAACGCCGGTATGCTCTGGAGCTTGGATACAAATCGAGCTCAACGCAAATCTACATTATAATATTCTAAGTGAAACCTGTTCTGGTTTTCCGAGCTTGACGAATTCCCAGGTTGTGATAGGACCTTCCTAGTATTTCAAGGTGCTCATGTTGTGTTCAAATGAAGAAAATAGTGTGTTTCTGCGTCGTTGCACCATGTACCCAGTTTTGATCGAACTCGCTGCGAGACTCACACGAGCGATTTACTTAGTTCCCGCGATTTCCCGATTCGTTACCGCGACTCAGCCGCGATGTTCGCGTTTTTCGAGCGTGGCAAATTTGCGGCCCCAATGATGAGTGATAGCAGACAAGCTGCCTCAGAGGCTCGTAAGGAGTCTATTTTTTGAGACCTGGAATTCGGAGTGGCCAGTTCCCATAGTTTTAGATTCCGAGATTTCCACAGGAATCTGCATGTTTCAAAATATCTGTAAGAAACTCTTCTCCAGAATCGATTCAAAGTCATCCGGGTCGGAGTTCCGGAACGATTCTCGCAATCACATCGAAGAAATTCATTGTTACCATTTTTTGGGAAGTGTTCTTGTGATTTCGTCGGTGAGGCAGAGATCAAACTGCGGCACTCAGGTTCTCGAGTTAGATTCCCGAGGAGCCTGAGGTCAGAGATGTAGGAGTTAACCTTCGGATAGACTCCGCGAGCGGATGGGATATGAGCAAGGTCGTCGGGGTATGTTTTCCCATCCACCGACACTAGTCTGAGATGGGAGTCATTTAACGAGAATGAATGGATCTCGAGCAGCGGCGCGGCGAGACCCCGCGTCGTCCGGCGACGGATCCAAGTTCACTCCGAAACGCTACGAAGATCGAGAGTTTACAATGGCTCGAAGGTGCTTTGATTAATGAATTACATACGCTGTTATAATTAAGCTTGGCACAACCGAAAGTCAGGCCGGGACGACTGGTTGGCACGGTGCCTCGACCGGCGAGCAGTTCACATCGAATCCGCTTCTTTTGCGACCATTACTCACGATCTGCTGCCGCACGCAATAGGCCGACTCAAGTGACGCTGGATTTCATATTCTGTGGAGATTTCGAGCGTGACTCATTGATTTCACGTTTGCTGCGGCAAAGTCCGGTCCAGTGATACGAACGATGGAAATTCATCTTGGTTTCATATCAATTCAAAAACTTAGACGCTCGGTTCCCGGAGAGACCGACGAACGAACCATCGATTCATCGGGCCCAGCGTTGGTACACATTGCGGGAGATTTCTCATTCACTGCTCCAGTTTTCGCTCAAACGTGTGTTTTGATGTTGGTTCAGTGCCGGGCGACGTCGGTCGTTCCGCAAATGATCGATTCTGACGAAACAGAAAACAAAGACATGAGCCCGAATCAGCTGCACCAAGAGAAAATTACGAAATGACACAGCGACAGAAACAGAACTTCTTCTCCGCTCCGATTACGCTGGCGCGTGGCGTCCTAGTCCGGGGTGACTTGAACTGTGGCAGATGTGTGCGACGGCCGCCTCACTGCGGCCGCGCATCTGCTCATGAATCCATAGAGCTCGAGAGGTGAACCTTCCCCGCGGACGTTCTCATCTGGGGCGAATGAGGTGATTCTGACTTCGGTTGACAATGAGTGGATGGCTTTGTTCAAGTCATCACAATGACACAGAGAGAAACCGCGCGAGGCATCACAAACTCGATTTAACTCACATAGCTCGATGTGCTGTATCCCCGAATTCCTCCTCTCGAAGTCCAGTTCGTTCATCCAACTCACAATGTGGATTCGTGGAAGAATGTGATTGGTCTACGCGGCGTTCGTTATAAGTTTGGTTCGTTATGCGGAGCCGTGTCTTCCCGGGGTAGCACGCCAGGTCGCGAGATATCTCGATCGATGCATGTAACGAAACGTTCGGTACATCGAATTGAATGGTCCGTGGAAGGAATCGGCCGTCTTCTCCCGCGGCTCTTTCGGCGTCCTTCCAGAAATAACACAGGGGAATTTGAGGCTGCCACGAGGGAGTAGCCAATACGTCCGACTTCGGTCAGATCCCGCCAGGTGTGGTAACACGTTGGTGTGGAGGAGGATTACGCGAGGTCGGATTGTCCGGCGTGCGACCTCTCATCATTGTGTGCGGACGAATGAAGGTTGCGGCCGCATCTCTACGTCAGAACAAGCCGCAGATCAGCATTCGATAGAGCCGTACGTGGATGCTCACACAGATCGGTGGGCCTGTACGTCAACACCTCCGAACGAAGCATTTGTAGGAGCCGAGAATGGCCGAAAAGGGCAGAGACGGAGCCGACCTCTCGCAAGTGCGGGCCGACCGCCGTCCTCATATCCGTCGCCGTCGCTAGAAGCCTTTGGGGAGCTCACCAGCCTAGACAATAGTGGAAGGCTACGGGGGCCGAGGCGCGGGTCCCTGGCGGCCATTCCAAGGTCCACCCGGCCGACGCGTCGGTCTGCTCTCCTCGTCGGATGAATAGAGCCTTGCAGAGCCCGTGGAAAGGAGGTGGGGAGTCCTGTAAGATAGGACCCTGCCCCTTCGAGGCCTCGGAGCCTGCGTATGCTTTGAGGAGCTGCGTCTGTGCTCGTCCCTGAATGAGAGCTCATTTCGCTCACATGGGGGGAATCGCCCCCCTTCGTGCCCCGCCTTAAGGATCACGACGGTTGAACACAGGGCTCGGCGGCATAGGGGGGGGGGGGGATAGGACATCGGCGAAACTCCTGAACTGAGGCAGAGCTCGATACACGTCAACTTGTCGGAGCCAATCATGGATTGCACGAGAAGCAAGATTCCGGAGGCAGCCGGGGAGAAGAAGCTCGAAGATGGGGAAAAATGTTGCGTCCAGCGCGCCGCCACCCGATGCCAACCCTGCCTTCCAGTTGCGAGAAAAAACCGGTAGCAGAAGCTCTTCCGCACGGTTCGGCATCCCGTGCGGGGAAGTGGGGAGCTTCGAGCAACGGCCATTTCCCTTCCCTGGATGCCAGATTCCGCCACGCGTTCAATCCGTGCCGAGAGTTGCTCGGGCTCTGGCCTCCCGCTCGAGGCGGCGCAAATCCGAATATGCGAGCGATGTGAGCACTGCGCTCGGTCATCTCAGCGGCCGTTTCCTCAGAAACGCACACCGAGTCCAACTGGGGAAGAAACTCACCAAAACGAGGGAACGCCTACAGCCATGATCTTGAAGGCTGAGCTATCGAACGCAAAACTATCTTTCCTGACCCGTGATCTTTTTTCATTCTTGCAGCACTTCTGTTCGGTCTTCCGGTATGCCCTCAGGAATCGAACGTCGTTGACCGTAATCTGAAGATTCTTCCGTTGGAACGAATCAGGCGATTCACCTTTTTTCGGATCTCTTAGCGCGGGAGGACTGCGCTCATGGCGAATCGAACTGTTCGGCTGGGGAAGTTCAGGGAGGAGATTCCAAATCAGACGGCTGGCGTCCACGGGAGGTTTCCGACGAAGATCGGTTGAACTCAAGCGGCGACGAGCCGGCGAACAGAGGGAGTTAAGGAAACAGTGACTAATCGAGCCCCGCCGTTCGAGCACTACTTCGCTCGATGCCCGCAGATCGTATCGATCAGAAAAAAGCTTCGCCCCGCAGCAAGCGGAGTGAGCGATTCGAAAAGCATGCAGGTGAACTGAAACACAGAAGTCCAAAGCACACAACAGAACCTTCAAAGGGCATCGGAGGGATCGCTTCCCTACTGCGCAGCTCGCGCGAGATTAAGCGCTCGATTAAGAGCTTTGTTGGATAAGGTTGCTCTCCCTGTGACATTTTCTCTCCTCGAACCAGCGGAGCTCGGGGATAAAAAGTTGGATCAGCGCTCGGATCTTGATCGAAACCCGGCTGAGAAATTTGTCAGACGCTTCTCTAGGACGGTCACGCAGGACTTCCGTCTGGTTTCAGCCGTCGAGAAACTTCAGATCGTCGTTGGATCGGACGGAGTGATCTTCCCATTTTCAGCGATGAGATCGATCAGGCAATCGGTGACGACACTGTGGTCGACCTCACTGTTCGTCCCCGAAAAATCGGGGGATTTCCCTTCCCCAATTCACTAATCGGTGCGACGCGGACCTCTGGACTCTCTTCGCATAGAGTCGCGCGGGTCGTCGAAGTCAGAAACGGCTTCTACTGAGATTCAAGCCATTCGGATGCGTGAAAAGTCGGTGGCACAGCGCGGAGAACAACAGGAGCCCCCGGGCGACGAGTCCTTCAAGCTTTCCGCTCAGTTTGATAAACGCGGGGAACGAATGCGGAAAATCGTTCGACGCCGACGATGCACCTGAACTTCTCGGGGGTTCTGCTCAGTCAATCTGCTGCGCGGTCGCGCCCGGGACAACGATCCCGTGGATGCACGGATCTCGCCTTTCATGCGTTTTGTGAGCCACCGGTTTGTCTTTCCAGCTATCTGTTTATCTATCTGTTCGGTGCGTTCTTTCGCGGTAAGTGGCGTCGTCGGCCTACGGATGAGCATTGAGGTGCAAATGAGCCGTCTGTCCGCCGGCCGGGAGCGGGTTGCTGAGCGAAGCCGAACCGGAGCTGCATCGGAACAGAGCAAAATTAGCCATCGGCAGTGTTATGCAGATCTTCTGCTCCCATTGTTGAGGCCGACGCGTGGCTTACTCGCGCGCACGCCACCGTTACCCCTGAAGCCGTTGGTCGCTGGTCAGCGCGTCATCGCTGGAAGCGAACGCGAGCGGACTCCAGGTCTGAATCTCCCAGCAAAAGAAGCAACCCTCAGCAAGGTTTTCAGCGCCCGACAGGAAAGGCAGCTCATTAAGGGGTTTTCCAGATCTTGAGCAGGAAGAAGAGCAGGAAAACGTTTTTTCAACAAACGGCCGTTCAGGACTGCCAATATGAGTTATTTAGTCCTCGGTCCCGCACGGGAGACCACGAATTCCTCGGAGTAGGCTGGAGGATGTGGAGAGAAATAAGTATTCTTCTGAAAGCAGTTTGAGTCGTTCTATCTAGCGTCGATCATGAAGTGATCGGTACCGTACGCGAACTCTGGAGTTTTCGGTTCGCTGTTTTCGATTTCATGTCCCTCCGCGGTACGAACCCGTCTCTCTCGATCCGAGCGTGTTCGAGACAAAAGGAACGAAAAAACCCTGAACCAACCACGAACTGACAGAGAGGGGAAGAATGAGTCAACTTCAGTTTGAAATGACGTTCGATTAGTGAGGAACGTTGTGATTGGAAGCGGGTTGCACTCCTCGAGCGAATCTCTCCATTTTTCCGAGTTCCCCTCTTGACGCCACTTCGCCACAATTCGCTCCCGAGTTCCGGCTCTCCTCCTCGCTAGCATCGATATTTTCTAAGAGAAGAGTTCCCGAACGAAACCACGAGCCGTGTCATGTCCGGGGAGGGGGGTGTCGGATGCGGGGAAGGCGCGCTCACGATCATGTGCCCACCGCCGCATGGGACAAACCGGAAATCGAAACTCGAAGAAGCACGTGGATTCGGTTCATTCGGAGCTCATTCAGAGCCAGGAAAACATTTTGAGACAAGAAAGCTGCGATCTTCTCGTGATTCTGCGGGCTGTTTTCTCGTTTATGGGGCAGGAGATCGGTCTTCCAATCGGGCCTGTTTTGGGAAATGTTGGACATCGGAACGAACTGCTCGGATTCAAGTTGGAAGCGAACTGGTGGCCGTGTTGACACTGTTGTATGAGTGATACAATGAACAGCTCAGTCGACAATTAATCAGGAGGAAGACTTGAGGCTGCTTGCGGGATAATTAGACGATAAATCAGGGCAAAACATCTTGCTCGGACTTTTGTCTCTGGTCAGCGGCTTGGCTCCGCGTGCTCTGAGTCCCGAGTGACGCCTGCTCGAAAAGCAGCCAGTCGGCCTGCCCGCCAGCGCCTCTGTGTGGATGAGTTCCACCACAATGAGCGAGCATATATGCGTTCTCGCACAATGACAAATGTCGCGAATGTTCCGTGGGAATTTATTCTGTCAACTGTGGTGCTCGCGTTCGTCGCCTGAAAAGTCCCCGGACCACCCCGAGGCCGGGACACGCGTTCCACGAGCCACCGAGGGAATCGTCGAAGAGAAAAAATCGAGGCTCTTGGCGAATTCAGGATGAATATGAATAGGAGAAATTGGGATAAAATTAAAAATATTTAGAAAGAAAACCAACTCGCCGAAGAAGAGCGGAGCACGTTGATTGTGGGAAAGGACACACACGAAGCGTGACATGTCGGCGCAGGCTCGCTCGGAAACCGAGCGAGTTTCGCAAGAGAAGCGGCTTCTCACAATACAGCGAAAACTAACAGAAAAAAAAAGAGAAGAGAGAACGGATCCGAGTCATCACCATGTGAATCAAAAGTGGAGCCGCGTCGGTTTCGGTGTTTTCTAGTCGTCATGATGGATGGATGGTTGTCCGCTCGGCTGACGTTTTGTGACGATTAATAATTTTTGCTCAATTTCGTTTCGCCGTAATTCACTTATTACACTTGAAGACGTCAACATGACGGATCCCAAAGGCCGCCTAGTCGGCCAGCGACTTCACGTCCGAATTTTCTCCCGCGACGGCTGACCGGTCGCCATCATTGGATGGGAACCGCGACGAGACATGAGAACATCCTTGCTCTGGGATTTCTCTTTCACCGTCCTGAGCCGCTGTTAATGGTCACCGTTTGCCAACGCGCCCTTTTTGTTTCCGCTCACCTCGGGGGAGACGGAACGATTCCGGGACCCGAGTTGGAGGGCCGCCCCGAGGAGCTTCCCACGGAATGCCAACTCACGAAGAATTTCCCGAGAACCCGCGGTCTCTGCGCACCGGTCCAAACGAGGTCTGGACCCTCTAGATCGGCCTACCGAATGAGGTCAGCGCTTCCCCTGATCGTGACAGCGGAGTGATCCCTCGGCCGGATTCAAAACTCCCGGAGCAACCGGCATGGGGGTTTCGCCGCAACCGACAAAAAGCTCCCTCAAATATGAGCGGACAAAAAGTCAACCGACGGAAGAGAAGCCGGCGCAGACGACGCCTTCCCGCTCCCAGACAGGCTCCGGTGCTAAGCGACAAATCTAGCGGAAGACGGTACGTAATAACGTTCCGTTCCTTCTCTCGGTCTGTCCTGTCGTCGGCGGCCACCGCGGCTGCAATCGCCTTAACCGCCCTTGCAGCAGGCAGGATTTGGAACGAGAAGCCGGGCCGAAAACAGGAAAAGCAGCTCAGAGACATTCGCTGGGAGCTCGGAGCTGAGCTCCGAAGCTGGAAAAGGCGAAAGTCGGGCCTCGAAGCAAATATTCAATGATGAAATCTCCCCGGTCTAGCGCTTCTCTTTCAGCACAAAGAACCTCTGGCAGGCTTCTCACTTTTTGTTCCTCGGTAGGTGGTTCGAGAGCCCGAGGAAAAGACGGACAGTCGGTCGGGAACTCCAGGGGTCCACCACTGAGGGGCGAACCGGGGCCTCAGCAAATGGTGCTCCGTGTGAGTTGGAGGGCTGGCGGAGGGGGGGGGGGGCGGAGTTGACGACAGCTCGCCGTTCCTCGCTCTTTGAACTGAAAAGACAATATCACACGGACACGACGGCGGTGACTCAACGCCGGGGGAAGAGCTCGGAGAAGGAAAGGAATTTGTGGTCGGCACTTTTTTCTTGATTGAAGGCACCTTGCGCTGTCCCTGCAGTCACTTCAACTGCGAGCCAGTCGGTCAGTCAGTGAGTCAAGCAACAGAGAGGACGAGGGCTCGCTCGCCGTGAAGGAGCCGCTCTTTCCGCTCGCAGCTCCATTCATGAAGAAGGGCCTATTCGTCTTCTGGACTCGGGAGATGACGATGACAGTTCTCGTCTTCAAAGCCTCCCTCATCGGAGGTCAGTACAACCGTGATTCTCGGGATCACCTGACCTGGGCTCGTGATGGCGTCAGAGATTCGAATCAGAACTTTCACGTCGCGGTTCGAATAACGGTCTGGAACTAATTTTTGTCAACGGGAAGGTGGGGTCAGAACACGGTCGGACGAGCCGGATCATGATCACAGACTTCAGGGGAGCTTCCCGGTCCCGGTTGAGCCTTTCCCCCCGAGCGGAAGCTAGCTCAGCTCATGCACGCATCAGCTTGCTTCGGCGGAGTGCATCGCCTGTGCGAGTCGCAAGGCGCGCGTTCCTCCTCGGGCTGAGCTCACAAAGTCTCTCGTCGATACAGCGGTGGGGTACCAGTTATCCGAATTCCAGTTGCCCGGATCCAAATTACCCTCTCTCACCGCTGAATCCTCATGCGCTGGAGCTCCATGTATGTACATGGCGAGTTGCGCGCATATGGAACATCGAGAGTTCAACTCAGCTAATTCTGCCTCTCCCTGGAGAATGACGAGTTGAACTGCTAGAAGGAGTGGCTGTTGAGTGATAGGGAGAGTCTCTTGTTTCCCATGTCGGTTCGATCGTAACACAAGAATGGCAGTTTGCGATCGTGCATGAAGATTTCAATATTTCTGCTTGGAGCATGTTCGCCGTAAGCTCCAACGAGTCTTCGGTGTGCCTCTGTCGCATTCTTCTTCGAGTTGAACAAGACGAGCGCAACTTTCCGTCAGATGGGCTTTTTACACAAACGTCGACATGTTCAGCGGTTCACCAAATTCCGGGAAAGATTCGAAGCTCTCACTTGCTGATGCAAATGGCGCGCACGAGAGCCGCACAGCACTATCGCGTCAACTCTGCTGGTGGGGCACTGCGCGCGCTTTTCGGGAAATCCGGTCTCACACCGAAGGACCGCCCGTGGGCTTCTATGATTCTCAAGCCATATCTGTATTTCGCACGTACGATTCGAGGGTCGAGACTTGTGGAAACACACTGTACACCGGGCTGTACCTCACTGCAGGAATAGGAGGAATCGCATCAGAGGAGTGGATATGTCTTGCAGTCCGTTTCTATGCTTCTCCTAGTGATTCGTCGAGAATATAGACTCCCGAGCGTGAGGATTCGGCGGTGAGAGGGTAATTCAGAGTTGAGTTATTGGGATTCGGGTGACTGGGATAGGACGGATCCAGCTGGAGATCCCAGGCCGAACGGATGATCATTATTCCAGGACGGCGTCATGGAAGCAGTGGCGTAGCGAGCCTTCATGATGCCCAGGGCGGATTTGATGCGCCCCTCCCTCTTTTTTTGGGGTCTGATAAGGTGGATGCGTTCAATGCGCACTGAATGTATCTTTGTATGTCCTCAAACATAAAATATGATCGTCTGGAATGGAGATCTTCGGAGAAATGGAGAAAACTTGCGCGAGCTGACCCGAATGCAAGCAACTAGAATATTAAATGAGCTACTGGATTACGTATTCTTGAAGGGTTATTTCCTCCGCTCCTGGACCTGCGAATCTTCTATTGACTCCTCGAAGTTGATCTCATCCGTGATGGACATCTCGATAGATGGGACAGCGAGGTTTGTCAACTTCGTTGGCTCGATCTCTGGTCCGAGGCAGAATTTCGACGAAGAGAACTCAACGTTGCCTCTCGGTCAGGAAGGAGGACGAAAATTATACCATGGTTCGTCAAGAGGGTAACGGACTTCGCCCCCACTCTGAAAATTCCAAGAAAATATTTACCTGGAAGAGCTAAGAAACCCTAATGTGATAGACATGGACAGGCATTCTGATGCCCCTAACGACCCGATGCCCGGGACAGACCGGCCCCCGTCTCGCTACGCTACTGCATGGAAGCATCTCGAAACATCTTGCTCGCTATGAGGAATCATCCCTGCCTGGCTCAGCAAGTTGGTGAGGTACTTCTGAATTGGATGATCAAAACGCACGGGGATGGTCTAGAGACTCGAGTTCGTACACTTCGTACGTGAGCTCCGTGGCCAGTGAGCTCTCCAAGTGGTTCTGTCTCATTCAATCCCTGGAATACCGTCGGTTCGAAGGTTGACATCTTCCTGGTGCTCCCCTCATTCCCCATGGGAAAAGAGCGAATCCCTCATCCCAGCCGCGTCCAGTCGAGATCGGCAAACCCAGGAAGGAAAACGCCACTCCACTCGTGACGATTACGTTCACATCGTTTTCATTCATTTCGCACTTGGAGTTACAACAACAGACGAATACAAGGGATCGAGTCGGCTCGAGTTTTCGGTTCGAAGTCCGACGGCCGCCAGGGTGGACGATACGCGAACCCTCTGTACTAGATAATAAGGGCACGTCGCATACGTAGTACGTGTGCATCGGTTGATGCTCCTTGATCGTCGATCTGAAGTGGGTCCAACCGTATCCACCTTCTCAGAGACTGTGACCACTGATATCCTGGGTTGAGATCAACATGTGTTCATAGTTCACTAATTCAACTCGAGATCAATGAGCAGACGAAACCATATGATATTGCGTACATTGTCCTTCGTATGCAAAGAGAATCTTGGAAGCGGCAGATAATGTGGATGGGGGTGATCAACTTGGCAAACTGCACTGATCGTCTTTTTTGCTCTGAATGCAGATGATCGCGCGATAGATGGGGACAAGCGTCACAAGGTTCATGATAAACAGGTCCATCGATGTTTCGAGTGCACCGACCCTGCCCAGGCGATCCGGCACGCAGTACGGGGGTCGGCGGGGATCCAGTACGCTGCCCCATACCTGGGGCGACTTCCGTTGATCCAAACACGTCCACATTTCCAGGACATTCGGGACTGATTATTATCGCCAATGAGGTCAAACCACCATTATTTCCCGTCGCAACAGTGACTGCTTCCTGTACGACGCAGGAAGAAAACTCGAGCGACGTGAAAACGAAACGAGGCTCCCAACCGTGAACTGGGAGATTCCAAATCGTTCCTGAGATCCGAAGCCTCTCACTCTTCTCCCTTGGTCCCCTCATGTCATGGGCCAGCGGGAATCGCAAGGGCATGCCCTGGGGTAAGCCACGGGAATCGCTCCCCTGCTGGATGTCTCATTGCCGAGGGTCCCAGAACAGGGGCGTCCAGGAAGAAAGTGCGGCAGGCGGAATGATAGAAGAGGAATTCGAGGCTGCGCGGCGCCCTTCAGTGCACCCGATTTCCGGAGTCAGATGCCATCACATACGTTCGCGTGGAAGAGCCACGCGTTCAATCAGGGGAGAGAACGGAGCGACTGCGCGAGGCTCCGACTACTCCGACCCTTCGAGTTGGTCGCAGGTGCGGTTGGCAAAATCCACGAGTCTGTGATTCTTGGACTCTTCGGATTCAGCGGACTCAAGGGTTGAAGTCCGAATCCGGGTACGGACGCAAAATCTCGGATACGGGTTCAAGTTTCAGAATCGATTTCCATACTCTCCCAGGAGTAGGTGCTTCTGTCCCGTTTTGTGTCGGACTTTCCCGGACTCATTCTGTCCGGACACATTCTGGCTCACGAAGCTGTGACAATCCGAACTTCAGTCTGGCAATTCGACTATATTGTGACCTCGCCCCTTCGAATATTTCTCGATCGTGATCAGCACAACGACGTGTTCCACGCGAATTCCGAGACATGAATCTGGCTTCAAGTTCAGGATTCGGCGCCCTGATATGGGCTGATGGACTCGCGAGTCCGGGTCTGCGACCCCTTGTCGTAGGTAACTCAACCTATTGGATTCAACCCTCTTTTGGACTACTCATAAAAACGTATTCCGCCAAATGTTAAAGGATACAAAGTCTAATGGTTGATGGTGGAACGCCGGGCCTACTGCACGGAAATGAAACGACAAAACAGGAGGACGTCAAGCTGAGACGGGAGGAGGACGGCGGACCCGAAGCGGTTGACGGAACCTGAGAAGGATTGCCATCGAGGGTATGGCCAAGTCAGGAATGATTACTGTTCTTGCTGCTGCCGTCGGTGGATTGAGTAATGATTCATCGGCGTCGAGTTTTCTCAGCTGGCCGAGGGACGCGGCCAACATTTCGAAGCAACTCCGAACAAAGGAGACTAAAAACGAGGCCGAAAAAAACCCACCGGGCAGGAACAGGATGGAGTGCGGGGAGCTGGAGGGAAAGCAGCAGAGAAGAACTCTGGGACGGAGAGGAGGAGAATGAGATAGAGAACAACGGACCAAGATATAATTTGTGATACTTAGCCCTGAACAATTTTTAGGCGTTCCGGGTAGGTCGGCTTCTGAGACCCCCGAGCTTTCGGGATCGGGTTCTTCCCGCCGCTTCCGAAGTGATCGATTGCGAGTTACACCGGGCAGCCGACCGACCAACAAAGAGACCAACCAGTCAACATGGAGCGGTGGTCCCTCCTCAACTGAAAAACTCGAGGATGAGGATGGACCGCTTCTATTAATCAGAGTCAAAGTCGAATCAAGCCGCCGGACTCAATCCGATCGCCGGACCGACTTGAGACGACTGCTGTCTCGGCGGGCTTTGCGAGTCAAGGAGACATTGATCGGCTGCTCGTGCGCGTCACCAACAGATAAGGGCCGTCCTTGGGGGCGTGACGTCCAAGGCCTCCGAGCGCTTTTGTCTTCCGCCTTGAACTCTGTCTGCCGTCACTCGGCAGGGGCAGCAGCTTATTTTCGTTTATCCGCGCATAAAAACTTCTCCATGTGGATAGGTTTCGCTCGACGTCGAGCGTGATCTAGCTCCAATCATCGCTCCGAGCGGAGAGAATAATTCGGAGAAGATCAATTCGACTCAATGGTCACAAGTATAGTCCGCTGTTCGAAGTGTATCAACACCTCCAGGAGACGATGTTCGCGACCGGAAGTCGCTATAACACATCGCAGTTCGTGACCTCCGGTAGGATATTCTCGGACTGGGAGTTCATGCGGGATCCTTGCGATGCTCGCTATATTCTGGTCACTTCGCTACTTCGGCAGATCGTAAAATTATGATGGTGAGTGAGCGTAAGGTTCTCGAACATTATTGGGCTGGGCTCGAGAGGAATCGCTTTCTCGGCTTCGTCCCGTTCTTTTCACACGCTTTCGACATCTTATCTGGAACACGGGTGGTAACGAGCTCAGAAACACACATTTCCACACGAACGCTGCTCGGCCGATGATGATGAAAATCATCACCTCAGCCAGCTCGCGATAGTAGATTGTCGAATACACGTGTCAGATTATGCATGAACCACATACATTCGCTTACTTTCCGCAGAGTACGCCGTTCGTTCCGGCGTCGGATACTTGCGAGCTGTCGCTCCCGTGAGTCGCAACAGCTCGCAAGTCGATAGGCGAAGCGAGTCGCGATCCGTTCTGGAACTATCACTCGAAACCCACAGATGAACTTGCCCGCACTTGCCCAAACTCGACATCCGGACCGATCCGGATTCACACATCCAAAACATTCGTTTGCCTGGCTCATTCGAACTCGCTCGTTCGCGACCGTGACATGAGAACGCTCCGTGCTCAACTGCTCGTGGCTCACCCCCCGTTTGAGGTCGAATCACGGAGATAGTTCGGCATCGGTGTCGCTTTGCTTCCTTATCGCAGCAGTTTCCTGTCGTTCATTCGCGCGTTGGCTCTCAATAAACTCGAGTGAGTGGAGGGAGCGATGTGGAGCAGGAATGAAAGAGCGGGATCTCATGACTCGAGCCCGGGGTTGGAAACAGGATCTTTGTCGGTGGTGGCAAAAGCGGCAACGGATATTCCTCCTTTTCAGACGTTCGCTACATCGTAAAGAGGTTATTCAGGCGAGCGTTCTGAGTGGCCGAAGTCGGTTCGTCGAAGGGGGTCCGCATTGAGATGGGGCGTGCTGGTGAGATTCGAGTTCAGGGATACGGGAAAAGGTTACGGCGGGCCACGAGTTCCGCCGCAGGAAGAGGTTCAAAGAGGAACATGGGGAGAATGCGGCGGCTGCGGCTGAGCCAGCGGCGTTGGCGGCAATGTGAATGGCCGCATAGGGAACACGATTCAGGAAGAACAAGCGGCGAACAGCAATGCAGAAGAAGGCGGAAAAAACACTACGATGGAAAAAGGCAAAACACAGGCCGAAGCACACGATAGACGGAGAGAGGAGGAAACGGGCAGAATGGACGGTGGGAAACTCGGCGGGAGATTGAGCGGGCTGGCAGGAAGACGGAGGAGGAGAAGGAGGAGGGATATTCCTCCGGGGCCCATAAGCGCTAAACACCCATCGAGCAGGCCCGCCTAAGATATGGGAAGTAGTGCGGAGGTTATCGCGTACCATGGACCGACTCGAGAACCCTCCAGGGTAAAGCGGCGCATAGTTGGAACTAAGGGCGCATGGACCGTCGAAGGAACGAGCGCATGGATAGACGTAAAGATCGACGTAGACGCGTATCAAGGGACAGGGAGCCGTAGTAAAGACCAACGAATATTCCGTGCAAACAAATAATAGGCCTCTGTTTTGCCGAGAGCACCCGTGCAGTAAAATGGTGGGATAAATCTTCCATATCTCCCCTTACGCACCCCATTCCCTAGCCCGATCCAGTCTCTTTCATTTTCTTCTTCAGTTTCTCTCTTCCTCTGAGCGTACCTATCGCTCTCGTTCTATCACCGTGGTTTCCCCGAATTCTCTCTCTCTCACTCTCTCATTCTGTCTCCTTGCCCCATCCTCTCGCACGCCCTCTCCCCTTCGTCCGACCTCGTCGTTCGGATGAGGTTTCTCTCTATCATATTCTCTGTCTATCCGCTCTTGAGGTTCCCTGCCCGGAATTTTCGGAAACTCCATTCAGATTCGTTTAGCATCTTGTCTGCCGTAGCAAAAGCGTTCTCCCTCGGCCGGAGCTGCTCCCAGATTGCGTTGCATTCATAACAGGAAAATGAGAGACAGAAGCCGGGAAGAGATCGCGCGGAGCCCGCGAGAAGAAATGCGGCCGGAGTAGAAAGTGAACAAACACACCGAATGGAACAATCAGACCCCAAGGAGGATTTGTAGCGAGTTTTTGGAGCTCAACTGCGGAGCACAAGGGATCACGAAGCAACCGTTCCGACCGTACTCGGAGCTACAGCGGAGCCGCCAGTAGAAGAGGCAATCCTAAACGAAGCAGACAACCGGATAACCGAAGACGCCTCGATGGAACATGACAGCGGGGCTCTGTTGCTCTCGAGAAGTTGGCCCCAAATCGCCGAGTTCGATTCCTGGGGCGGCGAGGTTCGACTTTATATCTCCATGTTACTGTGGCTGACGTTCCGAGTCCTTCGGCTGCGGGAATATTCTGTCCTCGGATTTTTGCTCTCGGAGCCGTGTCGCGACTGTAAGCAAGAACCATCGGAGCGTGGGAAGGGAAACGTGACTCCTTGGAATGGGCTGGTCTTCCAGAAAGAAACAGAACGCACAAGAGGATGACACAGTATCGTTCGGATGGGCGTTTTTGCACATTCCTGTGAAGTCCGAACCGAGTCGTGGGCCGGTAGCTAGAATGATCGGGATCACCTCCCATAATATGTCAGTTGACATCACCGAGAACAGCTCATTCAATCTCTAAGTGATATCAGAATGGAAGGAAGACGAGTCGTGGTTGGAGCTCGGAACTCGAGGCGCTGGAAGCTGTCGACGAAAACGGCTCCCAAGGCTTCATCAACGGCCATTCAAGATGACACAAGAAGAAGCAGCGGAGACCCGTCAGCAGCATTTCGCGTCGTGAAAATGGTTTCCCCTTATCGGAGCGATGATATATCTGACACGGTACCGTCTGCCAACTCTTTCGAATCCCTATCACCTAGCAATACGGTTTTTTTTTTAAAACACCAGAAGCTCGATTCTGTCTTAACACATCGACGAACTTCCTTTCCATTGTGTCTGCTTCTGGTTGGAAAGTAAAGGAGAGAGAGCGCCCACTCGAATTTCGGGGTGTCTTTGGCTTTCGGGTCTCTGGAAAGTGTTGAATTGCAGACGCGTTTGGTTCTCGCAACGGGGTTGAGAAATAATCGGGAAGGACGCGGCCATCTCGAGGAGAACTTGGAAGCGTCCTCCATCCGGACCGGTGCCTACCTAGACGGACAGATTGTTTTCACGGAGGGGAAGTGAGAGAACTGAAAGATAGAACAGACCTCTCAGCCGGATGAGCTCGTCGCGCACCCTCTTGGAAAGCGAAGACGTCGCAAGGGCACAGATTGCAACGAAGCAAACGTTTCCACTGATTCTGTGATATTATCCGATCCATCGTGAATCGCTCGAGTCAAGGCGCACTCGTGTCATCTTCAGCCGAAAAGCGGCGATGAGACCGACAGTGCACCGGCTCCGAGGTTTGTTTCTGTAAACCCCCGTCAAGTCATTCTCTCTCTCCCCCCCCCCCCTGTCCCTCTCCATTTGGAATCGCCGTCTGCGTATCTTTCCCTAGAGCGCGGCGCCGCCGTTGAAATCGATATCGTAAACGGTGTTACGAGATGCTGATAGATGTCTTTCCTGTTCTCTCGACGACGTCAGTTCGACTGAATTGAGTCTGAGACTGGAGAAAAACCGTCCTCGACAAGAAAAGGAGGAGTAGAATCTTCTTGTATGGAGTGGAACAGAGTTGGACACATGACAGGCCATCTCTTTATCGTGTGGGCGGGCGACCGTCGTCTACCGATCTTGGAGAACGTACACGAAAGAGCAGGAAAACGACGTTGGGAACGGGCGCGGCAGACTTGAGAACGGGTTGGACGAGAAGACGTTGACGGAGCAGATTCTGTTGAGACGTCAGTAGAGAAAGATGACCGTTCCCCCCAGTCCGGAGAATCGTTTGATGGACTACGTGTACCACTACGCGAGCTGTTTGGTCTTCCCGGAAAATGCGGGTGGCGCGATTATCTTGGTTCCAACCGAGGGTCCATCAGGAAATTGAGAGGGGAGGGGGGCTTATGTGGGGGGGGGGGGAGAGTTATGAGGCTACATGTGAATGATCGTCACTATCACGCCGGGCCCCCGCACACATGTGGGAGAACGGCCTCATACGAGTCGGCGTTTGAAGTGCCTCTAAACAATTGACGAGGGCTTGGTCGGCAACTGTTCGAGAATTTGATTCCGGGCCTCCAGAACGGCTGCTGCTCAGGTGACCTGGGAGAATTCGATTCGAACTCAATTAGGCGCGCATCGACCTACGGTGTCCACGGCAAACAAGAGGACACGAAGTCCGGAGCGATTGTCCGTTTCGTCGGGGAACGGGAATACAGCTCCATGCTCAAACGCAACGGGTTCAGATGGCCCACTTGTTAGGGCTCTCAGAGGACCTCGGTCGGGGCCAGGGGGACCGTTAGCCCTTAATTCAACCGGGGTCAAGTTTGTTACCAGTTGTTGGTCCGTTTGTTGCTGGTTAGTCTATTTGCCGATCGGTTTGTATTGCCGCTGCCTCTTGTGCTTATTTTGCAACTGCCGGCGGGCGGGCGGCCATCCTCGGAGGCCCGCCCGACAGACCTTTTTGCGTGAGCTCGGCGGCAGCCCGGACCGCCGCCGGCCTTGCGAACTCATCAGAGGCTGTACAACAAGGCTCTGTCAATTGCAGTTGCCAGCACCTGCTGTTTCTTCCGGTTCGGCCTCCTACTCGAAGATGGACGCCGGATCAGAATAATTTGACTCAGGGGTGCCGAGGAGCCCTTCCAATTCTGCACACCATTCTGAGGAGCTTCTGGTGGAATTACAGGCGTGTCTTGTCAGGAAAGAAGTTCTGCAGATAGTTGACGCTCCCAGAACACCTTCGTCGTATTTTGCGAATCTCTGAGGATGAGTTAGTTCGGTCCTATGAGTTTGTTCAGTGGTGGTATAGCTGGTTGACTGAGAAACTATCTCAAGACGAATCGATCGATGCGGAGTGCAGTAGGGAAAATATCCAAAGATCTTCGATTCCAGGGGAAAAGATCGGGAGCGCGCCCCGTAGACTTCCCTCAACTCGGGAGGGCAGAATGAGTCGGGAAAAAATACAATTGTCTGTCTGCTCCACTGCTCAGTTTGTAGGGCGATAAATTTGGGCTGGAAGTTTGGGCTGCTATGCAGCGTACCCGGATATCGTCCGGAGCGTTTCAACAACGGAGCTTGGGTTGAAGTTTAATCGAATCTAGCTTCTCCTGTTACTCTCGAATAACCGCAGTGCGAGGGGCCTCTCGGGAGGACTGATTCTTCAGGTGATTACGGATTGTGCCAAAAATTTTCGCCTGTTGTCCATGGAAACGATTCCCGACCATGTTTTCATTGGTATCCTTCAGAACGGTTGAAATCGAGCTGGGTCGTTCAGGTCCCGGGTTCAGATATCCGACTGCGTGAATTCTCTAGCTCAAGGATTCGTCGATTCTACGCACAAAAACTCAATTCTCCTCCATCCGTGTGACATCTAAATATTGACCCTGTATATTGAATATACTGCAATGATGAATGAACGCTGATGGCTCCCTGCATCTCTCCGCCGCTGTGCCCTGTCTGACATTGCAGCGGTGCATCTGCGAGCTCTCGGCTTTTCTGAGCGATCGTTGTTTGGTAACTGCCCCCGCTCGGAATTGTGTTTGCTTAATCCCAGCCTATTGCGTATCCTCCCTCCCTGCATAAATGATGGATAATTTTACACGCCGGCGCCCTCCCGATGCGGGCTTCGATGCTCAGTTGGACCAATGGTTACAGAAGCTATGTTCCGGAGTTTTATGGTCAATTCGAGCAACAGCAACAACGGTTCCGTGAGCTCGGCGACCTGCACCGAGAGATCTCGGTGAGTCATGAGTCAATTTATCGAGTCGAGTTCGAGGCGAACTTCTCCGCGGTTTCGCCGTGAACTTGAAGAGTTCCTTTTAGCTTCGGCCTCCCGAGTCCATACTCAATATCCTGAGCGAGCTGGGTCTGGTGTCAGAGAAACGACAACAGTCCACGGAGAACAGAAGAAAGAAAAAGTCGTAATAGAGAACGGAGGATTCGGCTGAAACAATACCGGTAACATTTTCTCATCTCCCTCATACTGCCGGCTGGAGGGTCGGTCGGCCTTTTTATTGACATGGGATCAGCTACATAAGCGGCGGCAACGGCGGCGGAAGAGACCATGAACTCAGCGGCGGATCCAAGTCTCTTGGGGACGACCGAGTCCTCCAGCGCCTCCGCAGACTCTGCGTGGGTGTAAAGCTCGAAGCGCTTTTAAGTTCGAGACGCGCAGCTTAAAAGCGACGCCAAGCAGCTAGTGTTCGACGACGACAAGCTCTAAAAGCTTCTTGCCAGCGACCCGCCGCGTCTCCTTGCACGTTCACCCCCAGCGAAACCCACCCAGAGCTTCGGAGAGTTCTGACAATCACACACAGAGCAGTCAGGTGGCCGCAGGCCGCGTGTTTCTGCGATCGTAGGTCATGTCATCGATTTCCCCGGAACGAGAGAAGGAATTGATGGAGGCGTTTGATCTCTTTCAAGAACGTCGCCCGAATATCCAAGTCTCGTGGATACCTCAATCTCCGACAGAGCTTCCCGATTTTTCCATTCAACCTGTTAGGTTCCCGAGTCGAAGCCGGTGCTCCCACAACTGCAGTCAACGCTCGACCGCGCGATTTCCGTTCCGCAACGACGCTCTCCGAATGCGACTTTCGCGCCATATTCCCAGGAACGCGTTCCCGGGGACCGTTCCTCAAAACTTGGGGCGGGTTTCGAACTCCGAGAACCGGTCCTCCAGGAATGGAACCGTCTCTCGAGAATTTGACCCAGTTCTGCCACCCGGGCTCGAGGGGAGGGATTATTTTTCGAATTGGGGCCCGCGTCCTCCAAAAGTCAGAAACTGGGGTCGGAGTCCGTTCCGTGTGTGGTGTCGCGGTCGATTTCAGTGAATCACTCACGATGAGCCGAAAGTTCTACCTGCTGCAACGAACGGAAGCAAGAGCTGGATGAGTGCCTTCAAACGGTTCCGAGTTTGGTGACTGAGTCCGAGTGACGGAGAATTTTGGTAACTCGGTGAACGGGAAGGAGCTACGTCGAGCACGGGAGTTATTAGGTATTGAAAGACGGCTGGCTCTGACCAGTGTGGGGAGCTGTTTCTGCAGCCGTGGCACTTGCTAAATTTAGCGGGAAGGCGAGCTAAGGTTTGTGACAGTAGAGCCGCAGCGAACAGCAAGCTGCTCGCAATACAAGAGTTGCGAGGTAGGTTTGCCGACTGCCGGTCGGCCAATAATGAGTTCCTCAAGACCCTCCACCAGCGTCCTGGTCAACTGAAGTGGCGCCAAGGGCTGCAACATCAGAATCGTCCGAACGAAAGGCTCTGATAGAAGGTTCTCTACTGCACGGCGAACGAATAGACTTGGGAACTGCAGGAGATCGGCTCCGAGCTGTCGGCTCCGAGCTAAAGTAACTGCGAGGACCCTGGGGACCGCCGAGGGTTTCTAGGATAGTTGCTGTTCGTCCGTCGGCGTTAGAAGAAGAGCCTGCCAGCGTGTTCCGTTGTCTGAGTTGGCGAGGGGGGCGTGCGGATACGTCTCAGCTCGAGGAGCTTGTCTCGAAAGGCCCGGAAGTCGCGAGCTTTCTCGCATCGATCGAGGTGAGTGGCGGCCTGATTCGCGGCGATACCTCGGATTTTCAGGCACTGCGGTCGGGTCCACGTCCCCGATGAGTTTGCGGAAAATCACGCCGGGATCGACCCCTCTCTTCGGAGCACGCGATGTTTGCGCGGAATTCACCCAATGCCGAAGCGCGTCGGGATCCGCACTTGAGATCGTCTTCGATTTCGCCGGATCTTAGGGGTACGCCGCGGGCGTTTCTGCGAGGGACGGAGAACGTGGGTCCTCGGGAGCGATTGCGGTAACGAATTGCCCCGGACGCCTCGCGAGATCTCCCTGAGGTGGCTTTGAAGGAACTTTCAGCGAGCCTCGAGGGAAGTTCCCTTGGGGAGGGGAAGGGGGGGGGGGGGGGGAGCGTGGGACGACAGGAGATTCGGGGCGATAGGTGGATGCGGGAGGGAGAACGGGGGAGAGGCTCACCGAGGAAAAGCTTAATCGAAGCCAACTGAGAGTAGGCAAATAATAATTACAGGGATCGTTGGAGCGAGAACGCTCTCGATCGGGAATGACTTCGTGACCTTCGGACGATAGAGTTAAGCTTCGAAGAATCGAAGCCGACCTACCCAACCGATCGAGCACGACTGCCGGGAGAGTAAGGAGGGAAAAGGAAAGGACCGCGTCTGCTTGTATTTCCCAGATAACGAACACCTATTACACTCGCGGGAACAAACCACTGGCGAGCTCAAGCTCGGGAGCTTCCATCAGGAAGTCGGGACTTGATCAATCTTGAGAGGCGGTTCAGGGAGTTTTCGAATAATCGTTCACGATTTGCGCCTGTCCCATTTCATCCCAGAGACAATGCAGTCTCGCACGAGGCGACAAGAAGAAAAAAAAGGATCGTGACCATTCGAACTTGTCCTGGGTGCGGTTCCGAAAGTCTACACCCGGAGGCAGAGGAGAACGTTTCAGCGGGTTCAATCTGAGAGGCTGACCGCAGCTTCGTTCAGCTTCATATTCACACTGGCAAGAAAAAGTCTGCGCGAGAGGTACAGAGCCATCTGGGCTTCCGGCTGTGTCGCCGGTGAGGACTTCGAATCATTCGCTCGCCGAGGCCAGACGAACACACGGAGGAACTAACAGGAAGCGGAGACGTGTTTCAAACCCTGATTTATCATCGAGTCGCTGTAACGGGTTGATGTTTTGGATTTGGTTGTGAATTTCGTCGGAATGAAAACGTAAGGGCTATCGCCCTGATAAACCACGGAGGCTCCATAGCACACTGACGACGTTGGTTAGTTTCTCGGCCAATCGCCCGCGGCTCGAGATGAGGGCAGCATTTTCCGACACCGCTCCGGGCGGCGCACACAATAGTTACGTCCCTGGTCACAAGCTTTGAATCATTTCAACAATCGAACCGAGCTGCCGTTCATCATATGCAAAGAATGGGCCCATCTGATCCTCGTGCCTGGCCTCGATATTTATAGGCCTGAGGAAACGGTATGAATCGATCAAAAGAAGCTCCCTCCAAAAGATGAGCAGCTGTAGGGAAACGAAATGAAGCATGAAAGGTTCTTCAAGGGATTCTGTTCTTTATAGCCCCGTTCAGTTCGCTGTCCTCGAAAATGCTAAGCGAGCATTCCACATGAACGATCTCATTTCGGACATCACAGCAATCTTGTTTGTCAGGACTCAACTCTCTGTAAGATGTGGGGAAACGCGCGCTGTATGACATGAAATGCATGCACAGCAAGATTTCCCGAATCTGGAAAGGTGGGAAGATATCGAAGAGGACGCCGATGAAGAACCGAGGAGTCCCACCTCATGAATGATGTCCCTGAGCTCTGGTATTCCATCCGCGATGTTGGGGCGAGAACTCCGACCCGATCCAGAACGAGTGTGTTTCGAGGATATTCTGAGGTAAAGTTCTCGAAGAAGTTCGTTCGTCCAACTACACGCGGGCGTTTCAGCGTTGACGTCTGTGCTCGGGCTGAGTCTTGAGACGCCTTCGGAGGGAGTGATCCTGGAGCTGGCTCACGATTTTGAACCGTGGGCTGAGCTTGCCTGATCATGAAGTTCTCCCACGTTGTAAGCGGTCGCGTCTTGAGCGGGACAGGATGAGTGCTCGGGTACTGAGGATATCAGCAGCTGCGACAGGCGCATGCACGATAAGAGTGTACCAGCTGTTCCGAGGGAAGGCCCGGGAAATAAATATTCCAAGCGAAGCGATGTAAATCCATCCCAGAAGAATCACGACAGCATCACCCATCAGACGCGATGCTCCGCTCGTTGCTTCTGAAAGGAACTCTCCGGGATCCGTCACGACGCGGGAGAAATCCTCCCTGTTCGAGCTTCATTTGAACTGGAGCGAAGGTCGGAGAGCGTACTGTCACGATGCGGCCCGACCAAGCGGGTTCCGCCGTATGAAATGCACGTCGAATCATTCTCCCTGCACGAGCGCAGTCTTCGTCGTCGCTGCGCAGATTTCAAGATAAGCCGCCAATGAACCAGGTCGAGAGATTCAAGATCGTGGTTCATATCCAGGTTCCCTGTGCGAGAATTCCGGAAGAACTCGCTTCCTTCCGATTCTCTGAGAAGTACGCTCCCGATCTTGCCCGAAATCAATTTTCCACATGGAATTCTCGACACATGGTTCGTGGAACTCTCAATGAGCCCTAATCCGTAAAGTCGTTCCCGCGGTTGTCGATTCCGCCCGGCGTAAATCCCGACAGCTCGTGGTTCGAGACCCCTCGACGGTCGAATCTTCCGAGTCGTGAGACATCGCGGCCTTACTGCTGCTCTGCCAGAAAATTTTCGGAGAACCTCGTGCCAAAAAGCAAACGGAATCACTCAAGCTCTCGCTCGCTCAGAGAAAACCCGGCTCAAGCCTCTTGAAATATCATATTCCGAATACTTCCGCTTCGTGCGAATGTTCCAGATTTTGGCTCGTCTCAAATGCATCCATTCGCGTCAATTCTCAGAAGCACGCATCGTATTGCTTCCAGCTCGGTCACTTTGAGCCTAGACAAGAGAACTCTGAGATCCACGTCGGATTCAAAGCCCGGAAAAATGCTGGAACATTGGGAGCCGCTCCTCAAGCACGTCCTCAAGTTCATCTGTTGAACGGATGAATGGACACATTGAAACCCCAGATCCTGGTATGGCAAGTTCTAGGGGCTCCGCAGGTGCTCGCTCCCGAACGAGCGGCAAGCAGCTGACTGGCCGCTTTTCGAGACAAGCCGAGCACCCGCTGTCATCGTGACCCAGATGTTTGGGGAGGAACGATCTCATCGCCGGCATCGGGAAAACAAGCGATGTAGGAGCGAGAGTTTTGGATGGGAGAGAGGTGATTCCGGACAGGACGATGTCATGCATACTCGAGTTCCCGTTCGGGAACCGTGACGGTCGAGGGCGATCGAGCTACAACTCACCTCAGCTCTACTAGCTCAGTTGTTTTTCTGTTGAGTGAAGGAGTTCAAGGCCGGTCGTAAATTCGACCGTTCCGCGTCGAACAAACGCGAAAAGCGCGCGTCCGGCTCTCGGAGACGCGAGCGATACTGCGAGATCCACCGATAAGGTGCAGCCCGGACGATTTCGTCAGAATGGCGACGACCACGACGAAGGAGAAGAACGACCGACGAACGAATAATGTCCTGGGTAACAGGTGGAGGGAATTTTCGAGCGTTGACCTCAAGCCTTTGGTTTGTGTGAAGCATCGCGTTATCAATACTCACCATCGGGCTCCGTGGGCACTGCGCTCGTTCGTCGGTGAATGCGGTGGCGATGTAGAGCACAATGTAGTGACTGCCGACAGGCGGCGGTTATGGGAGACGTGTGAGACGGGGGGAAGAAATTCAGCGCACCATCAAACCGAGCGGCTGAGCGTTGGGCGACTCCCTGTCCGCTCTCGGTAACTTTTCGACATCAGGAGTCCGCAGGCCCAGTCGAAATCAGTTTCAAGTTCAGGGTTCGGGGCCTCCAAAGGACCAGGAAAAGAATGAGCCCCGAGCTCTGGATGACAGCTCCAGGGCAGGGTTGTGGGAGGATCGGGGGAGGTAGATTTGACAAGTCGGCGCTATTGACGATCCGTCGCGATCTCGAACTTGTGTTTGGAGAACGAGGTCGCGATTCGTGTCTGGCGAGAACGAGATTCGAGCGCAAACACTCGCATCCTCCAGCGAAATATTTCGCTGGATCGCTGATCAAGATCGACTCGCTCAACAAATGACCGTGGATATCCGAATCGAGGAGAGTCTCCATTCCGCGAACAATTTCTACTCGATGACACTTTTCGTGAATGAACGGATATCCACCAGGCGGGCGGCCCCACCGATGTCGGAATTTCTGTTGGAAAAATGGAAAAAACGAATCAACCTGAGGCGTCTCGAATCTATCACAACCGTTTCCCGCTCAAGACAAAACCGACGCGACTATAGAAAGCTCCCGGAAAGCCATTGGGCGAAGGTCAAGGAGAACGGACATGGGAACCAATCACCGTCTGGGCTTCCCGCTGTCTTTAGGTCGTCCCTCGAGTCCCGAACCTCGCGCACGGCAACCTCGATTCTGTGATGCTTAGCGAAGCTTCGAGCTGACTGGATAGGAACGGATCCAAGTCCAGGCAACGGTTGATTCGACCTTGGAAGCTCTTCTCGGTCGAGACAGATACGAGAAAGTACCAACCGCGTCACAGCCCTCGGCGAGGGGAATTTTGTTTCGTTCGCCGTCCCTTCGGCCGCTCAGTGGGATCGACAACGCCACGGGCAGAAGCAGCCGCCTCGACATTCATATTCAAATGTTCGCCAGAGCTGCAAACTTCTCCGTCCTCGCCTGATTCACAAACCTCGACAACGACTCCCAGCCGGGAAACTCTCTCCCACGGCGGGAATGGCAACGCCGAATCTCCGTCAGCGTTTTGTCGTGTACATTTCCTCCTCCTCATACTCAGCAAACGAATCCGCCAAATCCATTTTGGGGAGTGCAAGGACCAAACTCGTATATTTTGAACGAAGCACACAACGCACCGGAAGCTCGAATCGGTTTGGGTTTCTGGTCCATCGGAGGCACAGAGAGGGTTTGGGCGCCGGTCGGAAGATAATGGAAAACGTGGAACGAGGACAACCCTCCTCCTAGAGCTCGTGATAAACTTCCGATTCGTCCCTCGATGGAACTCTGGCGATGTTTGTGGTATGCATGTAGCTATGGCAGTGTTTCGGCTACTCCTTGGAACTGATTTGCTTCAATGTCAATGCTAAGAGAACCAGGGGCCCGACGCGGAGGCCTTCGAGACGCCCATGGAAACGGTCAGGTATGGCCGAACCCCGCTATCCCGGCACCAGGGCTGGTAAGTCCGAATCGACCCATGCGAACAACTCCTTTGTCTCGCCCACACCTGAGCCACCGGACTCGGTCCGTCAGACAGCGTGAACGTTGCGGTCTCATCGGAGACAGGACGCAACGTAGTTCACTTTCGATGTTCGAATGAATGCCGAGAAATTCCGATCTAGATCCTGCTGGGAACGATTGATAAGAATGGCGACGATGGTATGAGAGGCGAAATCCTGCAAAGTCCTGCGACAGGATCACCTGCTGCCGCAAAAGTTTTCCTATACCTATAACCCGAACGGGCCTGTTCCTAGATCGTCCGTGTGGTTCGCATCCCAAAGATCTAGGCTCATGTCTTGGTCAGAATCGTCCCGATTCACGGCGGCACACTTTCATAGAAGGCCACTCAGTCCTACGAACCGGTGCACAGATCTCGTGCCTCTGGGAGTTACTTGTTTCGCGGATCCATGCTCATTGATTATTTTCCCGTTGCCAACTGATAAGTGATCAATAATTCAGAATCGCAACATGATTCTCAGAACGTTGTGGCAAACGAGTCTATTTGTTGGAAATGTGAGTCTCCTTCGAGCTGTTCTCAGCCCCGAAACGGTTTCTACAAACTTTGGCGACTTCGAGCGGGCAGATATGCACACGGCCTGGCACAAGTTGAAACTGGTCATCGCTGCTGCAGACCGTGGTTCTCCGAGAGGGAAGATCCTCCTCCTCGATATATCCATGCGTGGAGACGGGAAGATCTCATTTTCCCTTGCGTTTCGCTCCGCTCCTCCATCACAATGCTGTCTCTAGTCAGGATTCCACGTGTGGTCAGCTGATTGTCGATGACCGCGTGACTCGATCTGATCATCCGTATCGTCCGCGTTTGGCGATTCATTTGTCAGATCTGGTCAAGACCGAAGCCGGGCCACGGAATGAGCTCAACAGAACCGCACGTTCCGACCAGAAGGACCAGGGCCCTTCCAGAAGTTGGGAGGTCGTTCCAAACGAGCGATATCTCCTTAGAAGTTGAGGCTGACTCCGAGACTATCTGGCGAGCGTAAGATTGTCTTGCTCCTCTAAACTTACCCGACTGCGAGAGTCGACCACCGAGGGATCCGGCGTTCGAGCGATTTCCAGTAGAAGCGACGCCGGCGATTTCAGCTAAGAGCCGGTGTCGGATCCAGAGTGGAGGAACTCGTGGCTCGGGAGCTCAAATTATCCTGTATTGCAGGAGAGGCAACACGCAGAACAGGTGTTGGACCCCATCGATCCAAAAGCTGCTGGAGCCGAGAACCCTTCTGTCGATTTCCCGGGACCGTCAGAATAGTTTTCCTGATCGTTGAAGAATTCCGAAAATGGAGAACGAAAAGGAGTCGAAGTTATCCTCATTTTGCCTCGGTCCGCAGTCAGTTTAATCTAGCGCACTTCCAAGCGGCGAACTCGGAGATCGCTCCGAGTTTTTTGAGACCCCAGGGCCCTCTCCCTCGGAGGCTCAGATCAGGTCGTTCGGTTCGCCTGGAGTCGGTGACATCTTGGTCGAAGATGTGTGATGAATAGCGCCTGGAGTTTTTTTTTCCGGGAAGATCCCTTATTTGCGAATGACCAATCCCAGGCGATTCATTGAATCACTTCAAAAATCACCCGAACTTCCAGGTTCCGGTAGTTAAGGTGGAAGCCAATCATCAGCCTCGGCCAACACAACGAGCCCGACGTAGCCGTATGCGCGGCCACAAATTCGCGAAGTCGGACAGGCGCCGTTGCTGGGAGAGCCGCCGACGTCGTGAGTCTATTCGATGTTCTCTATCTGAACACATTCGTCAACGATCCATCGATCATCGGAAGAACAACAATAGAGATAACAACGCTAGCGAAGAGAAATACTGTCGTGGCGGGATGCTTAATGATTTGAGACAAATATATCAGGTATGGCGCCTAATGATCGCTAACTAGCGCAGCCTGCGACATAAATCACTTTCGCGAGATAGATAGAAAAAGAGGAGAATATCACGATGGATTAATAAGCAAAAAACTGACAAATCGTAGCGACCGCGCAGATAACGCCGATACCGGCGGTACCGCCGGTTCAGCCCACTCTGGCAAAGTGTGTCCGCGGCCAGAGGAGAATACAATAAGTTGGGGACGAACGCTGGGAAGGAGGACGACGATTTTCCTTTGGCGCAGTTGGATAGTCGCACGAAAGCTTCTTGCAACCCGTTATCGATGACGGCCTCGCAGGTGGGCGTCAGGTGGGCACTTGCCTCGCGGTCACTGGTGGTCGGAGGCCACGGAAGACGTGAGCTGAATGCCACTCTTTGATCCCTAAGTCAACGTCTGACGCCTGCCAAGGAGGCTAACGGTTCCGAATCCTGAGGACAACACACTCGATCTCATCAGCCGAGGTGAGGAGGCTTCCACATCTCTTTCCAACATTGAAGGCCCAATTTCCCGACGTTTCGGAAACGTACCTCCAGCGCCGAATCATTCGCGCGATGAATGACTCATGCGTTGCCGAGTCGGAACATCTTTTCCCCGATCGTTGGAAATTCCGTTGGAATCTTCCCCCAGTGAAGGGGGCGCGCCCTCCCCACTTTCTCTTGGAGGAGACGGATATATTTGACGTTGTTAGAGCCGTCGACCGCCACGAAGATTCCCATGTTTCGGAGAATGTCAGCACGAGCTCTGACTATGTGAGAGGAGTCTGCAACGTCGGGTTGCGCTCCTCCGTGAAGCAGAGCCATCCTCAAGGACATGCTGGGGAATCATGAGAAATTCGGTAAAAACACTCCGCCGCACCGAACACTGACGATGGTTGTTTTCAACTCGATCCCAGAGTAATTGTATTTGCCTATCGAATTCGCACGTCGCTTCAACAGCTTGCGCCTCCTCTCTCGCTTGTAGAAGGAAAGGAGGAGGTTGGTAAGGAGTCTCCGTTCAGGCATGAGGTCGGTCAACAGAAGATCGGAGAGACCAAACGGGACTCACCATCTGTGGCACTGTCCCGCGGCTGGAGGTAAACAACACAACAAAGGCAACAACAAGCGCGAAACTTTCTCCTCTTGTATCAGGGTTCGAACTCAGTGGGTGAGAATGAGCTCTTCCACCGTTCTCTGAAGCGACCTTTTTGCATGATCGATCTTTGCTCGACTCCGAGCGGTCGACAGATACTCCGGTACTGGACTCGATTCGGCTATGCGCCGCTAGTGGTTTCCTCCGTCCGAAAAGCAATCGCATTCACTCAGTCAGTTGCGCGAGCAGACGCACAGCGGAGATATTTCTCGAAAAAGTTTGAGGGAGGAGTCCTGAACAGCGGGGAGCTCGAGTATCATGAGTCGTTCCAGCCCTTGCTCGAGTTTTCTGTATTGAATCGATCAGGCAGGATGAGAGGAAAACAAGTGTCGGGTCGAGCAAGCTTCGATCATCGCTCCTGTCAGAAGGAAAACCGAGGTCGGAGGAGTTTCAAGGTTGGTCGTAAAACTCGCCCTCGAGCTCGTGTCCCTGGGCTTGTTAGTTCAGCCTTCACGCCATCGGTTCATGTCAGAACCTAAAAAAAAAAGAGTTCGTGAGGAACGCGCGTTACGATATCGAGTCACAATTCCCAGGAAGGGAAGAGGGAAACCAAGTTATCATCACGAACGGCTGGGCTCGATGTCCGAGCACAGGTGATTGTTGATGGACAGCGTTCCGGTGAGGTTTTTCTGCTGAATTACGGAAACGAAGTCTTGTCTTCCGGCTCGTTCGCGACTCATCACGAACAACAGGGAGCGAATCGATCCTCGCCCTTCCTTCGAAACTTTTGCAGAAAAGAGCCGAAAACGGGATTTCACTTACATGTGCGCGATCCGTCGGGAGTATCGCGAATCGAGATCCGCAAGCTCATCCGCCAGTTCGGCCACATCGTGCAGATGTTCCCTCAGACATCTTGGCTGCAACAGATAGAACGGGCCCAGCACACGGAGAAGCCGCCGCCCGTTGCGGGTCCGGGACTCCGCTGATGCAGATATTTTTAGAGCGCAACTTCATCATCATCGACTTGAACCGAATGAGAATATGCTTCAGTCAGCCACATTAGCTTAGTTTATGGGCTCGTCGTACTCGGTTCAGTGAGTTGTGCACCGCACTTTCACGATGTGTCCGTCGACGAGTTCTGAAGCGACTCTGCGGATCCCTCGACGGAACGAGAGGTAATTATTCCGAGATTCAAACTCCCAAGCGAATCCAGTGCTCAACCCCCGACAGCGGACCCGGTGCAGCGTTCTTCGCTGCGGAGCCGCGACCTCGGCGCCTCCGAATCGTGAGCGTGAACTGTAGAGCGTGAACCCGAGAGCCCGCTCTTTCCGGGTTATCGAGGCTCCTGTGAAATTCAAGGAGTCGAGGTGAATGTGACAAAGCGATTCAGACCGCCGACCGGCGCCTCAGAGCGGTGGGGCTTCGAGCAGATTGGAGGAAATTCTGGAGGACCGATCAGGACCGCTGTTCTGCGGGGAAGATCTTGCCATTATTCATAACTGAATGATTCAGAACGTTGCCTGATAGAATATCTCGTCGGAAAATTAACCGCCACCGAGCACTTCTCGGCGAGGGGAGAAGCGAGAGGTTTCTCTCTATGCCAGTCGGCAGAGATCATCCCGGAGCTCAGCCCCAAGGCTGGCGGTTCCTACCTGGGATCATTGGAGGCACTTCAGAATCGGCGCACTTGGGAAACGGAAGCTTTCCAGAACTCTTGGAGAGGTCCGTGATCACGTGAACCTATTTCACAACGTTCCTTGAAGACGGTTCCGAGTCCGGTTCGATCTGGGAGATCTCCACTGTGGAACGCGAGGCTATCTCTCTCTTCGATTCTGATCGTTCGGTCGTGTTTCAAGTATTTCCTCTATCGAACTGTTGCATTCGGAAGCAGTCCCGAACACGGAGCGAATTATTCACGGAGTCCTTTTTGACAGGCGCGCTTATCCCTTGTGACATCCGCGTTTGCGAGAATATGGCAAACAGAACAACAACAAGCAAACTATTCTGCCCACAGTCGGCAGACATGCGCGGACGATGTTTCGAAACCGAGTCCTCGAATATTCATTTTTATGGAACGTTGGCATCGCTCCATCTCCGAGCTCGCGCGTGGGGACCGAGCTCGCGCGTGGGGACCGAGCACTCACTCCTGGAGTCCTGAATGTCCAGCTACCGACAAAGATCGATGACGTCTCTGTTGGAAGTTTTTCCGGAACTGGCAATCTTTCAAATGACTCGGGATGTTGTGGGCCGATATTCGTACAGGCAGACTGGCTGGGGGAGAGGCTCCGATAGTCGATGGCTTTATCGTAAAATGTGAACCGCCCAGACGATATTCTGGTAGTTTTACAACCGGAAGCCGAAATCCGGCATATCTGTTCCTTTTGCCGACTTCCTGTGAGTCTCGCTCGTCAGGAATGAATATGGATGGTCTCCGCGAGAATCGGTGGGGAGCCTGGGGTGGTGGGGTGGGTTGATGTTGTGATAAGAGAGCGAGAGAGGGACGGACCAGCCTTGAAGAGTGATTCATTTTAGTGGCATCTTCCGTTTTGTGAACTAATTCCACTTCCGGTTCCGCTATTCCCAACCCGCCCCCTCTGTCTAATGGTCGGGGACCCCCTTCCCGACTCTTCAATACTCGCCCCCCCCCCTCTCTGCTCTGACGCCGTTGAGCGTGTTAGTCAATGGCGCCATTGGATGTCAACTCGAATCCTAACTATTGGAGTCGACGGGAGCGTGGTTTCGGGAGGTCCCCCACAGGCAGGCCGGTGATAGACGCTCCGTTCCAGCGTCCCGATCAATTCAACTTGAATGCACCTAAACCGATTTCGATTGATTCCCGCGGAGCACGTCGTGTGATGAATCGTCGTCGGTGGCTGTGGAGAGCTCGATCCCGGTCCAACGCCCCGAGTCTCGCTGGAATTAGAGATCCCGTGAATCCCGTCTCCTCCGACTAGGATGGCGTCCGATGCGCTCATCGCCGCGCGCAAACGGCGTGACTGCGAAGATAAAACGATCAAGCGGAACATTGAGAGTGAAAACTCATCGCATGTGGAGGTTGACTGTTTAGCTTGAATCTCGCTTTCCTGAACGAGAAGATCGCGGAGTGACATCCGGGAGATTTTTTCTTCATTCTCGCAGATCGAGTACTATCAGCACCTGAGGAGCTTCCATGGTTCGACTCGAGGAAGATGTTCCCCTACGGAGAAGGGGCTGCTGCCGTGAGATGATCATTCGAGTTGAGGTCGAGTTGCGCGGAATCCCCGCTGAGCAGGATGGAGGGAATAGTGGAAACACGGATCACGAAAACAGTGTTGCCGCCACGGGACGTTGGCTCTTCGTTTGACGGCCCTTCCCTCGGTCCGCCTTCGTATCAACGTTTTTTCGGGTAGCGGCCAGAATCTCGTATTTACGTCGCACAGGGTTCCCGCCTATTTCAGGTTCAAAAACGGGAATACTGGCTTGCAGCACGTCGAATAAGACGGCGGAGTGCTCAAGCTCAGGTTCAATTATTGCCCCGGCTGGATGGCGCCCTAGCCCCCCCCCCCCCCCTCCCGCCTTCAATGTTCACGAGCTTTCTCAATTATTCGTCATGGATACCATCGCGTGTTGCATCGCGGCTCGGAGCACTTGCAAATTAGCTCAGGAGCCATATTAGCGCTGCGTCTGGAGCGGAAGGGAAGACAACTCGCCGAGAGTACGTGATGGACGCCGCTCCGACGGAGTTCAGAGCACTTATTCATTCTCTCTTTCTTTCTGTCCACTGTGCCAATCAAGTGCTCCGTCAGGTTCGGAAGCCGGGGAACTGGGTTCAACTCGTGAAACAGACGCTCACGGCGCTCTCGAAGCGGCTCGCGGGCAGAGCCGACTTCACTGATACCGTCAACTCGGTTCGAAACTTTGTCCTAGTTTCGAAATGCGGGATCTATTCAATTTCCGAGAACAATGGGGGGCTCCCTTTATTTTTCGCACCTTCCCGACGCCAACCAACTGTGATAGCTACTCTTTGTTCTCATTGTGTGCAAGCTGGAGCTATCATCGCGGGAAGCACTACTTTCGGCTGCTGAAGGCTTCGCATAGAGTTTCACCCGGAGTCTCAGAACCGGGATGAAGCAGCGGATGGAACCTCGCTCGCTCGGCTTTCGCCTGATCTGACCTGGAGACGACATCAGTCAGGGAGGATGCAGCTCACCAGAACTCGAGGAACTTGATGTGCCTTCACAGTTTCGTGAACTTTCTGAAGCCACCGATCAATCCTAGAGCTGCGGTCGACTCAAGAGCTCAGCACGTTTTCGGATAGGCTTAAAGGACGGAAGTCCTCGATTCCTCGCACATGCGAATTCCGTAGTTCCTGCCCATCGAGCTGTTTCCGAACTCTCTCTCTCTCGTGTGCGCTCGCGGAAAACGAGGGGGAATTCTCCTCGCCGAGCCGGACGGCCTTCGGAGTCCAACTTTTGGAGGCAAACGTCCGCCAAAACTGTTGCACAGAGCTGGTCAACACCGGTTCCTCTCGTCTTCACCTCGAGTTTAAGATACCCCATGACATGATACCTTTATCAGCGAAAATATGCCTGATTGGACATTGCGGCTTGCAGCACACGTGTCAATGGATACACACATCGACGATGTGGGGGTTGAGGACCTGAGCGGTTCGGTCGATGCCTGCGGATCGGGCTCTCACCCTGAGCACTTGGACCGTGGTCACCACTTTCTCCTTCCCGCGATCTCCTTCCATGACACCCAGAGCTCCGACACGATAATTCGGCCCGCCCCGAGGAGAAATACCGGGAGTTTTGGCCAGGAGAAGTCAAATAGAGGCGGGTCATTAGCAAATACGGTATTTTATTATGTACACAGCGTTATTCTGTTGAAACACATTTCGAGGATTCATGCACTAGCGCGCATGTCAGTGATTCACGGACAGGCTTCGCGGTCGGTCGCCTCGCCGGTTCGCTGCCGACAATCAGCGGTTCGAGGATGTCTTTTCCTGTTTTAAAATCAGTTATTTATTTACATCGGGCCCTGGACAGTCATCTCATTCCTGCGGCTACTGGCGTCTCCCACTCGCTCGGAACTTTGCACCGTTTCACCGATCGCGGCGCATTTTCGTTCGGAGACTGGGTTCAGCGTAACTGACGCCAGGCTTCCGCCGCGACTTGCGTCGAGAATCTGTCAAGGTTTCTTCGCCCGACGTAAAAGTGTCTCTCGACATCCTCGAAGAACTCGCTCGAAGGCTGATGCTGGACAAGGCTTCCTTCGGTTGTCCAGAGCCGACCCGGACTCGTTTTGGTGAAGGCGGGTCTGGAAAGGGCACGGGAAGTTTGATGAGCTTCGATCCTGATCACGGAGGAGCTTCGCTCTCGCTGACGAATTTTAGGAGAAGGTACGGGAATCCCCATTCCTCGTTCGATCCCCTTCTCCATCTCGAGAGACAGAGAGAGGAACGAGTCCGAATGAGTCACTGCGTGGGGAGCGCGTCCGACGTTTTTCTGGCCAACTTGGGCAATATTCTCCCGTCCATCTCGGGACCCAGAGGCCGAACACGCGAATCGACGGGAAACTCACCCAGATCGTCTCCGGTGAGAGTGGCGGAGTTTTCGTTCGACTGTCGGCCTGCTTCGCGGGGAGCCTCGATTTTCGAACTCTGCCGTTGAGACCGCTTGCGACCTGTCGGAATAGAACTCGGAATGAATCAAACCTCTTCACGTCAACCTCCGTTTCGGAGGAATGCAAATGAACTAACCAGCAGGCGCCGCAGATGCTTTCTTCTTGACAAAAGTTCTCCTTGAGGCCGGTTGCTTCGGGGAGGCTTCGAGATCTCTGGGACGGTTGGTCAGCTTCGGCGTCCCGTCACCCTGTCGCAAAATTTGGAAATCGGTCAAATAACTTCCGCGCTGAGTTTAGCGGCATTCGGCGCTTGCTCAGTCGAGAGGCTTCCCTCTCTCTCTCCCTCGCTCTCTGAGCCAGGGAGGACAAGGAAACTCCCCGACGTTCCACAAGCGGGACCCGGGAAGCGACGTTGGTGCCGCATCACTCACCTCGTCCTCGAGGCTCCTTCCGAGCTCGTCCGCCGCCTGCTGACGAATCCTCGTGTTTCTGACTCTCTCCACAAAAGGTGAACTGACGGAGGCTTTCGAGAAGGTCGCTCTCGGTTGCGCACGGTCTCCGACATCGGCGTCATCCTGCACTGAGCTGAACCGCACGCTCTTCGGAAGAGCACTGGAAAACTGCGGCGAGGACTTCCTCGCGCTCGCCAAATTCGGTTTTCTCCGACGACAATCGACATTTTTCACCACGGTTGGCTCCACAGCGGGGGACTCGGCCACTATGATTGAGACCTCCGGAGGAGTCGTCGGGGGGTTTTGGACCTGCAACATCCTCGAGATTCAGCACGAGGGATTCCGGTGCATCACGATATCCTCAGGAGGATCAGCCCCGAGTGGATCCTGTCGGACATGAACATGGCTCCGGGCGTCGCGGAGAAGCTCACTGACCTTGTTCACGGCTGGAGTGCTGGTGGGAAGGCCGGATTCTTTTTCGCACAAAACTGGTGAGGGGAACTGGGTGGTGGCTAACAATGAGCTGGTCGAGGGGGAAATCGCGATGGACATGGATGCTTTCGGTAGGGGGGGTGCGCCGGGGCTGCCGATTCGGGGGAGACGGAGGAACGAGGGGGACCTGGAGTGAATTCGTTCACGCGTGGGTCGTAAACTAAGTTAAAACGACGGAATAAGTAAAAGCGGAGGGGTTAGCGATTTTCACCTTTCAAGCGGACGAAGAGCGTTCGCGTTCGCCCAAATTTGCGCCACATTAATTGCGGTCGGGGATTTCTCGTGGATTTGCGGCAGCTCAACGCTCGGAAGTTTTGTCTCGGTCACCGTCCTTTCGAAACACCCGGTCAGATCTTCATCGGATTTGCCGGCAGTCTGAAAGAAGATTAACCTCACTCGGAACGCTTCCTCGCAAACTGACACCAAAGCATCGGAACTTTGAGCACGTACGGGTCGCGAAAGGTCTTTATCCTCAAGATTCATCTCTCCATCGACTCGCATGGTCATGGTTTCGCGGCCGGACTCCGCTCCGGAGACTGCAAAGAGGGTTTCGAGTCGCATTTCCTTGATCATGACAGAAGAAGAGACAGATAGGTCGACGCTGCTTCCTTTCGCCGACAAATTTACGAGAGAATCCACGACTTGCGTTCTCAGACAACCGAAACAAAGAAACCAACCGAAAATCGGGGGACCCGAAGGTATCGCCACGTAAGTCGCCCGCCTCGCGGACGACCTGGGGTGCGAGTCCGAAGGTTTCTCTCGCCACAGTTCAGTCCGTTTTTCGAACGAATCGTTATCGGAGTTCTTCGAGCTGCTCGCAGATTTTCTGATTGATAGTGCATCCAGCGAAATCTGCAAAATTCCGAACTGAGAACGAAGGACTCTAACCGTACGTCAGAGCTCCGCTCGAACAAGAGGAGCCGTAGATGAATTCAGGGAACGAGTCCCGGGCTGCGGTGGAATTGATCGGGAGAGAACAGAGCCGATGGGGGCGGGGCCGATCTCGACCAGTAAATACGGAACGGAACTCGCTCGAGGGAATTACTTTCTCTCTAAGGGTCAAGAACGAAAAACGGACTCGAGTCACCTTATTCTGAGTTCGTTCCAGGTTTCCGCGAGGTATCCCTATAGAGCTGCGTCGACTGCTGCGGCGCTGGGGGACAGCGGGGGTTTCCAAACATTGTGTCGGCGCTTTCACGAACGTGGACCTCGCCCTCAGCGGACTGTTCACCGTGAGGTTTTCTTCGTTTTCGGTCGTCCGTTCCAGAATGGTTTCTATTTCGCCTTCTTCGTCGAAGCGACGATGCTCTCTCGGAGGGGCCTCTTTGACTATCGGGCTCCGCGGCGCCTCCTTTGCGTCGTTCTGCGAGATGCCGAAGGGAATCTTCGTCTCAGTAGTTTTTCGTTGCTCTAGCCCCCTTCTCGAGAACCCGAGCTGCAGCCCTGCGGTCATTGCTCGCGCAAACGAGGATCTCGACTTCGGTGTCTCACCTGTATGGGCTCGAACATGAAACTTTCCTCTCCAATCAGAAATTTGCGAAGACTCTCAGCATCCGAGAAACAATTGACCATGGTCTCGATCTGTCCCAGGGCATCGTATGCGAGCTCCAAATGCTTCTTCATGCCTTGTACAGAAGGAATGCCTAGAGACAACAAAAACTTCTGAGGAACTCAGCTCAGATGATAAATATCGAGCTCCCACGAGGAATTCGCCGAGCTCATGGGCGCTCAAGAATTATGATGGATCACGAGCCCTGGAATCCCACAAACCGACAAAAAAAAAAATGTTCCAGAGAAGCGGCTATAATGATTCATTGAGTGACGGACGGTGACTCACTTTGGCCCATTTTCAACAAAAAGCGATCGAACATAACTGAAAACTCCCGATTGGATTTCTCTGCGACGCGCAGAGCTGCATTCTCTCTGATGAATTCCTCGTTCAATGTTCGATATCGTTCAGCCTGCACTGCGAGAGCTCTACATCGAGCCGACACACATCGCCCTTGCGAGGGAACCTGCTGAGCAAAGAACGGTTTCACGGAACAGCCCGACAGAAGCTCTGCCTCAACGCTCCACAAGGATATTAAGCCTGAGGAGATGTCTTCGATCCAGTTCAATGGGTCGATTGAATAGTTCTGTGAACGTCTAGATCGATGAGCTTAACACGAAATGCGGAATAAAAGGAGTGGCTTCGCGAGTTGAAGGAAACGTTCGGAGCCTAGTTGAGAATGCTACACCGGAGAGCAAATGTCAGCGATGAATGTGTCGGTATTCCGGAAAAAAACATGAGCACAGCTAAACGTACGCACTTTTTGGAAGAGATTGCGATTTTTGAGGAGCCCATAGCTCTTCAAACGGGGCCTCTTCCCGGGACCCATGACGTCGTCTCCACGACAAGATCCTGATAAGGGAATTGAAAAAAAACAACATTTTAGAACTTTGGCTCTCTTCTATTTCGCGCAGCGTTACACGATGCGATGCCAGAAAAATAAACGGTGGTCGAACGACAACAACGGCTGACTCAAGCCAATCAAGAAAGCCCAGAGCGCTGGTTGTGATTGTTGTCCAGAACAACCGATTCCATGAACCCGAGAAGTGCTCCTACTGTCATTTTCATTCCGGTGCTCTCAACGGTTTTGTCGGGATGTATTGAGTCGTTGTGCCAAACCAAGTCGGTGTTCTGGTACATACTTGGGGGAGCCTCGCCGAATCGTCTGAATCCCCTGTCGCAACGTCTGGGGAAGATCGACCACCAAAAGTGATTGCAATCAGTCACATCGGATTCAGACCACTTCAATCGGAATCTTGGGGAGATCACTGCTTTGAACGAGTCCGCTGAGTCTGGATGCCCGGTAACGAAGCCGCCGCGCCACCAAGCAAAGAGCAGACGACAGTGGTTTGGCGCGAGATTCGAAAACGGGCAATGATATTTCAGGAGAACTTGAACTTTGTAAAGGACTGCACTTAGCAGAAGCAGTGATTAAACACCGTCGGGAACCGCAGCCTGGCTCTGGGACGGTCTCGGAAACAGCTGAGCGTTGATACTATCAGAGACAAGGGCACGATATCGAAATATAGTAGATCGACCTCAGCGTCCAAGTACTTATCAGTCATTTTCCAGAATCGGAATCACGGCACTTCAATCCCTCGCTCGAAGCCTGTTGGTGGTTCACATTGTCTCTGTGAGCTCAGGCAGCTAATGTTTCCCACTCGATTCATCCAGCCAAAATTGGCTCTCGGTGGAGGATCACATGATTCTACGAGCCATTTCGAGTGCCGGTCCATGCTTCTGGCAGGACTCATTGACTTTTGGGACGCTTAATGTTCGAGGCTCTTTCGGAGAACCATCGGAGGATGGCCTGGAAGCCCTTGGCCTCTCGAACATTTCCGAAAACGATGCAAAAACCTTCACCGGACCGAGGGATCTCACCAGAGCTTCCAGAATCCTGCGGAGGGATCTCGAAACGGCTCGAGCCCGTTCAGAAAGTAATGTTTTCGCCTTCCAGCAGCTCAAGACGCCCCAAACTGAAGTGATGACTGCCTGTAGTGTAGTGGAGATATGCGCGGGCGTCTGGCTGAAGACCCCAGAAGTCGCGGGGGTCCCAACTTAAGACTCAGTCCGAACCTTATGCGAGCATTATTCAGTGTAATCCTATGGCCAACTCCTAATGGGCGCTTTCGGCTTTCGTGGAACCTGCAATATTTCATGAAACGTTCAACCACGAGGAAATTCAAAGCTTGAGCGGCTCTGTCCACGCAAAAAGGCTCCCTTCGGTAGGATTGAGGTATCCGGAATTCCGCGAAACTCGCCCTACACTACAGCCTTTCTCTTCATGAGATAATGCACTCCCCTACAATGGTATAGCGAACTCCCATGTTTTCGCGATTTTCATCCAGAAAGTACTCTGATCTCTCCAAGCTCGTGGTGTGATTACGAGAAGCTCTCAAAATGATTTTCAGGCAATGGATGGCGTGATGGCGGCTTTTCTCGAAATCGAAAAAGCGAGTTTCAGCCGAGTCGAGAGTATAACCGGTTCCATCGCTCGGTCGTCAATCTTTACCAGAGGTCCATCGATGCGGCTCGGATTTATTTTCCTCTTTTTGGCGTCGACTCCAATCATTGTGTTCTCACAGAATCGGAGGTCCAGACCATGGCTCAGAAAGGTGGAGGTGGCGTGGACAAGTATCGGATATCATGAAAAGGCCGATCTGGTCTTCATGAACAATCGATTGAGCAGTCGAGGTTACATTGAAGTCTGGGAAGGTCGACTGGGGAAGCACGCTGGAAAGATTTCCGACCAAATTTTCATTTCTCCACAGGATAATGGGACAGTTCAAACAGCCACGTTCGCGAAACAATACATCGAGGACGATGCGATTGGAGTTCAGGATTGCTTGAACGTTCGCCCTATCCGAATAGCTCGTGGGGCAGAGTTTCACGTGCCGTTTCCCGCGGCGGAAGACAAATTCAGACAGCCGCGGAAGTCGAGGGAGCCCTCTTAGCGGAACGGGAAGCGCTCCTCCGAAAATCGGTCCGGGTCCTGCATGAATCGTCACCAAATCGAATTGATCTCGGTTCTAGAAATGAGGAAGGTTCGACAGAGCAGTGAAAGCTCAGTTGGATGTAGTTTTAGTGAGAAAAAATAGTTTCTGGTGAAATGAATATGTTTAGAGAAAAGCGACCAAGGTGTACTTTTGACACACCTCAAAATCATTTATTCGTATTCAAAACAACGAGCTCAAGAGCAGGAATTCCAGGGGATCGCAGACCTACTCGAGTGGCAACTACGAAACAGAGGTGACCGAAGTCATCAGACGACACTCTTTGTCCATGATCAGCAGTCCCCTGAAACTCATCACACACCACTTCGAGATCAACGCTGTCGGCAACATCTCGGTTCATGCGCCCTGGAGCCTGGTCGTTCTCTCGATAGGGAGACGAAGCGTCCCTCACGGGGATAATGAGTTCTCGATCGCATTTTGTCGACTTGAGTTGATCCGGAAATTGCTCTTTGACCACGACAAACCGATCCTCAGTCGTCCTCACGGCCCGTTCTTCCCTTTCATTTCCCTCCCACCCTCGACTCCTCTCTCCGAACCAGACAGCTTGCTATTTCTCTGGGTGCGCGAGGTAATCAGGTTGATTTTTTTCCTTATGTCTGCTTGGCCTGTCCATCCTCCTAAGGATGGTCCCGACGGCCGGTTGTTCGTCCGGTCGGTCTATTTTTTGTGGTCGTCCGAGATTACCAACAGAGCTCCTTCCTAATAGACGACGTACACCCCACCTAAAATGAGGGCGTTTTTGTGGCTCCATGACAAATATAGGAGCGACGGCTGCTGGACGACAGCGGTGGCGGCGGCGGCACAACAGCTCGCCGGGGGCCGCCGGCGGGTTGCATGGTCGGACGAGCGGGAGGGCCACGCAAGAGAAGGGAGCGACGAATCATCTAATTACGGCCATCTTATCATCTTCACAATCAGAGAAATAAGCCCCGGGGTGATGCTCGCTCCATGATAAGGTATTTCCGACGTACGAATGGAAAGGAGGCTCCCAAACAGTACGCCATCCCCGCAGTCTGCTGCCCTTTCCCTCGCCCACCCTTCTCACCCCCCACTTCCCTCGGGGCTCCCCTCCGCAAAACCGTGTCGAGTGGCCTTCATATGCGAACGAATGAGCGGTTGCTGCAATCGAAGAATATTCCTCCAGGCGAGTTATGCATTCGCCTGTCGGATCCGTAGTCATTTCGAATTCGATTACAAAAACCTCCACCTCGACGATAACAGGCTTTGTGAACGAACAAAGACGAACCGAGTCGGATACTCGGCCGACCTGAAGAATTCCGACGAATATTTCTGACTCGATCCGAGTCTTGCAGCGTTTGGTTGCGGTGCCAGGCGAGCCTCGGCACTCGTGCGGAGTTCTCTCTGACTTCCACTGACGAGCAGGAGTCGCTCGACAGTGTCGTGACGGCAAACTTTGAGATAGGAACACGGAATCCCGAAGTTAAACTTTCCTCTCTTGTGCCGTTTTATAATGGACCGCGGCTTCATTAGCATTGACGGTGTAGCATGTCGTTCCTTCGGTTGGTCGACAGTTGTCGAGATGCAGCTTGGTAACAAGTCCACCGAAGACTTGTTTCGCAGCGCCGCGCCTCGCGTCAGAAACTTGGCAAAGCTCACGAGCGGTCGGAGGCAAAAATCGTTCTGGTCCTCGCTCGATTGCATGCGGTGTGCTTCCGATGAGAAGGAAGGAAACAAAGTAGAAGTTTCGCGGCTCTCACTCGTCTCTCGAGATCCTCCCCGAACGAGCAAAACGAAAACAGCAACCGTGAGTCAACACGCGATACATGGAATAGTTGATGTTGATGGAAAAGGTGTCCGAAGCAAATATTTGAGCTGCAAGATGGCCTCTCATCACAAGTTACTGCCAGCCAGCCCAGCAAGCTATATTTCCGCGTTCCAATTTCGGCCCGGACGAAACTAGCTGAACAAACATCGTGCTCGATCCACACGATGCGTCCTCCCTCGCTTTGCTCCTTCTTCTGTCTTCCGCTTTCGGAAGGTCTTATATGTACCATCGCTCTGGAGAAACACGGGCTATTTTAACTTCGCGACAGAGCACTGGACGGCCGAATTTAGTTTCCCAATCAGCAGCTGGTTGTCTCGGAGCGGACGATCAGCAGATGAGAGAAAATCATCCCTGGAAACTGGCCACCTCACGGGTTATATCGGGATTCGGGGTGTTTCGGATTCCGGGTATTCACCTCTCCTCCGCTGAATCGATTCGGAAATCCTTCTATTCCCTGGAATCATCCCGTTTGCTCTAGATCAGTGGTTCTCAAACTCCACTGACCCATCGACCCCCTGGGCGACTTCGTTGAAGTTTATGGACTGCCGTCCCCCAAGGGGTCGACCGTCGACCCTTAATTCACCTACGTGGACGCCAAGAAGTATGTTCAAATCCACCCCGGCATCACCTCTGTAAACCGGAGATCGGCCATCGACCCCGTGGGGGTCGACCGTCGACCCCCAGGGGTCAATATCGACCACTTTGAGAACCACCGCCTCTAGATGAAAGCTGATCTTGTCCCGAGATCCGTAATTTTCCTGACTGGCGTCTGTGTCCGCATAAATGTTACGGTTCGAATTCGTTAGCCACTCTCCAAAGTCAGCGAGAAGATGCAGAAGACGGCAGATCGGATGCAAGGGGACCCGCAACGTTGTGCGTACGATGAGTCCTCAGAACTCCCTCCATATTTGTCTAGCGCGCTCCCGTCATTCTGGGGCCCAGAAAAGTGTCCTTCTTCTTCTCAGAACACGATTCCCCGCATTCTCTCTCTTTTTTTCGGCTCTACATCGGGATGAGCGATTTCTCTAAACACAGCTCATTGAAGTCCTCTCGGAACCTCAAGAGAGAACTCTCCGGATCGACATGTTTGAAACTTCGGATGGGAAGGATTTCCGATCCTCCAGGAGCGAAGAAACATCTACACAGCGAGGGATTACCTCATCCGATCGAGAACTGTTCAGATCGAGGAGCTCGCAGTCTCCATGAGCAACAGGTTGACCATACTGTTGACTTGTTCTTGGCGCGCTCGAGCCGGCAGTGCTCTCGGGAGGAGAAATCGCAGCAGCTCCTTGACGGATCCACTTTTCCACCCAAAAAGTTTCTTCTCTCAAGTTTCGCCTTTCACGAGCGTCTTCGCCCGTGTCCCTCGTTTCGGAAACTTCCCGGGCTCCTCTGGGAACCGTCTCGACGGTACAACCCTTGCGAAAGGGAAAACTGATAGGTGCGGATACATACGGAGACGGAAGGGAGACGACTTGCGGGAAAAATACCGCCGAATGCGCGGACAAACCCGCACCACCGGTCCACCCGAACTCCATATCGCCTGAGAAGCGACTCGTGGGGAAGGATAGGAGCCTTAAAGGTCGAGGATTTGAATGCTCGCGCACAGAGTCTCATGCAGATATTGGAGTTGGATGGCTGCATTAAAAAATGTCGTCGTTCCTTCGCGTCGAGCTTTGTTTGGAACGCGAGCATGGGGGAGGAAAGACGAGGAGGAAATGGAGAGAAGGTGGGGAGAGCTAGAAGGAGAAGGGACTTAGCCTGGAGGAGCGATCGGAGTTTGAGCCACAGCTGGGAGGGAATGTGCTTGACTTCCCGTTGAACTCACGACGCCTCTTCCCCCGACTCCGTAGCGGGAGCGACTACTTCATACTTTTCCCTCGCCTCAGATTTTCTCTCACAACAATATCAGGCAATTTCCATTTCTTCGACGTCCCGCCGCGTCAGACAATCCCTCCAGAGTCGGTTCCGATAGGAGATGAGTTTTCTCTCAGTGTGGGCTTCTTGGAAAATGGAAGTTTTGTCGTTCGAGCTGCTTCAACGTACTTTGGCTCAGAGCGCGAAATCCAATGTTTTGGGCGAATCAGCCGAATAAGTCTTGCGTTGTCTCACCAGAGCCAGATCGCGACCCTATGTCGAACGAACACCACAATCCTTCCGAACTCTACAATCAACTGACCTTGATGAACTCCGGAACCTGGTCTAATCAGACACTTCTCGACACTCGACAAGGGTGGCCGAGACGGACTCGTCGAGTGACGCTTCGAAAGAGGATTGAGGTTCTACCGCATTCTTCGTATTGTCCGAAAGCGCCTCGAACGGCAGGTGAACTTGGCCGGAGAGTTCGAGTTTCAGTTCGTCGCAGTGACAGATCTCGGAAGCCTCGCCCACCACTTCATTGCCTCAGATGGGTTTCGGCGGGGGAATGGGGGCGATGCGCGACAGTTGCGCCTCAGCCGGCACCTGCTGATCTATGTCACGAACTCCGGTTCCGAAATGGCGAGCACGTTGCATTGCCGCTGGATAGCACAACTCATCTCCGAGATGATATCGGCTCATTCATGTACAACACGTATGCCCCCATATCACTCGCGACATCGTACCGAGTTTGGCAGAGCACGGAAGTTCGCATGCTGGCGCTCCCCCCGAGGATCTTGGACCTCAACGAGGATCAGCACCGAACGGGAATCGAGCGGGAGGCACGGTTCAGCCTGAACGGAGGATGCGATATGCTCCGCTCATCCACCGGAATCGAAGAATCCTGTTTCATTGGGGATCTGCTTTAAGGGCTGATGTCAGCGCCGGTCCCAGTTTCCCTGACATCGAGTTAGACGAAGTAGCAATGGACGGCGAAATTAGAGATCGCCACTGGCAACTCTTCGTAGCGGAAAAACCGTCTCCGATAGCGGAGGACAGGGCGAGAATTTTCGACGAAGATGGGGAAGAAAATTTGGAGGAACAGAGGAACTTCCGCGCTTCAGTTTCCCGGACCGTGGATGCGCCTGACTCGGTGTCTCTCCTTCTCTCGGAGCGCGAGGTTTTATCATGTTCGGCCTTTCCGCCTGAACAGAGACGCGTCGTCAGCAGGGGTTCCTCCTTCCGGGGCGCCGTGGTTGGTGCGACCGTCGCGGAAATGTGCGCCAACATGTCGCGAGATCGGCAATTTCGCCCAATTCGGCTCTCAAATTTCCCCAGCAGTTGAGACAAAGGATGAAATGAGAGCAGAGGGAGTCCTGAGTGATCGGCTGAACTTCGCCGGTCACGTGACTTCCCGAGTTCAGATCTTCTGCTCCCGAGGCGAACCAAACCCGCGGACGGGGAGCGTTGCGCCCACACCGGTTTCCCAGGTGGGAGGATGAGCAGTATTCCCACACATCGCGTGCTTTTCAGAACATTCGCCGATCGGACGCTGTCCTCCAGGCGTTGGAATTTCGAATTCCATCAAAGCTCGAGGTTCTGTCGGGGTTTGTGATGAAGAACCGATATTTGCCCCAGGTTGGTCATGACCTCATTGCGCTTCGTGGGTTTGGGCAAGAGAGGATGGGACATTTTCTGGGTGAAGATCCGGCGAAATGCCGCCGGATGAATCGAGAGCTCCTTCGCAACAGGAACCTATCTTTTTCCAGAACTCTCCGCCGTACCGACAGAGAGTAATCCCGGACAGTACGACATTCCGGACCTCGCTGCGTCGATCTAATTCAACGCCGGTAAATGTGGACCGCCGGATGAGTATTTAGCTGCCGCCACATCGTCGTTGGATGTGTTTGTGGAAAGCTCTGCTCCACGTTCCAACATTGAAGGGGAATAGAAGAAGCTAGTTGCCGGTATTTCCCGCCCAGCGGATCTCGTGAACGAGGAGTCTTGATGGGCGAAGCGAGAATACTCGCGATGTTGAGCTCAAGTGGCAGGAGACTGAACTCCCGGTGCAATGTGGAATACACCCCTCTGTGGTTGCTAACGATCTGGATCTGCGTGTCGTTCTACGCCTACGGTGAAATGTTCTGCTACGTCGTGCTTTCGAGAGAAGGTGTTAACTTTGAATTCAGAACACACAAGCTGCTCTTCGGCCTTCAGTTGTCGACGCTATTGTATGGTTTACCTGCAGCGGCGCTCCTGTTCCCATCAAGACGGAAACGCGACCTCTCGGCGAGCAAACGACTGTTCTTCTGCAAATGGTGTCATGATGTCATCGATGGGAACACGGTGCACTGCCTCATGTGCCAAACCTGCATTCCGAAGCACTACACCCATTCGGTGCTTTTCAACACTTGCATCGGGCAGGAGAACATCGTCGAGTTCCTCCAGTTTTTCCTCTTTTTCGCTTTGAGCCAGGGCTACGCGTTCAAAACCGTGCTCCAAGATTTCCTTGCGGTTGACGCGAGCCATCTGTCGCCGCTCGCGGTGGCGTATTACCTCGCGGTGACCCTCGCTGTGCTGGTTGTGATGATTTTCCACTTCTGTAAAACCCTCTTCTACCTAGCGTTCGACATGGCACCCGGAAAAGCGTCCCCACCTTGCTCTGATTCTATTGTCCGGGGGAGACCGTTGGAGAATCTCCGCGCATGGCTCGGGCCGTACTGGGTGTTCGCGCTATTCGTTCCGGCTTTTCCCTTCCGTAGGAATTGCCCCGAATGGAGCCGACTCTGGTACATTTTCGCGAGGTGCTGCCCGAGGCTTCGCAGGAGCGTGAACCGTGGTTTGCCGACCACATACTACTGAGCTGAAATAAAATTAATGAATTTTCGTTTCGACCTCCTCGGTGGAATCATCGTGATTCGTAGCGGGGGCTCCGTGAACGGGGAACGACGCGACCACCTCAGTGAGGTGACGGAATTTCCGACGACCGCTTCACATTCCAAAATTGCCGATGATGGGAATCTCCATAAAATCCAGCGTTTTCTTCGTAATTTCGGAAGTGGGAGGGACTTCGGTCGATAAGTCCCGAAGCGGGAGGATTCCACGCGTTTGGGGAGAATCGATTTTTGAAAGCGGGAATGGTTTCTTGCATCGAGAGTCCGTTTGTGTATAATGTATGCATCGCAAATGGGATCGAATACTGATTCGACATGAAGATGCTAATTCATTACGGGCTCGAGTCCAAGGGAAATCACGCAGGCGGCAACGACATCATGAATGAGAGCGTCCTGCGAATCGAAGTTCACGTCCAGGTCGCCAGCCTACTTCCGGAGGCTTGAGACGCAAAGCGGATAGTTCAGGAAGATCTCAAAGACGATCACCACTGTTCGACCTTGCCTAACACACAAAAATGTCATTGTGCTCTCATTTTCAGCCACGTGAGTTGCTCCAGACACTCCAAACTCGAGATCCGGATGTCTGTCCTCCTACATCGGTCGAACGAGGATTGAATCGAGGACAGCGCTGATCCGTCAAGCGTCGGCTTGAAAAATCCCGAATTCCAAATATTGTTCGCATCTCTCCGACTCTGAGTTCGAACTCCAACGAGTAACATGGACAGGTCTTTAAACCCGTACTCGTATCTCTGTTGTAACTCTGCGATATTCTCTGCTCTGTATCTCGTAAACTGGATTCGCTAGCCGTGGGCCCCGAAAAATCACACCTAAATGTTTGAGTATAACTCGGGGCTTCCAAGCCATTGCACGGAGGACGCCCTCCAAAGACGTCTTTTGGAGTGGACCTTGCGAAATTGACGACAGAGCTGAGTTGGATGCATTCATGACTTCGGTGTGGAGGAATTCGGCGGAGTAGCTCGAGTTTCTCGAGCGCCGGGCCTTTCGAAAAAACTGACCATGATCTCAGTCCCGTTCGGGGTTCGGAAAACGAAGACTCACTCTCTTTCCCAGGGCTCGAAAATTCGGCATGCAGGATTCCGATCCGCGTTGGGGAGGGATCCCGGGCGAACAGTGGAGAGTGGGGGGGGGGATCTCGTAACGAGCAAAGGTCATCCGGGAATAAACTCGAACTGCTAGGTAGAGAAACCAATCCTCAAGAAGCAGGCTCCCTCGAGGACTGCCAGTGGCGTCCTGAGGGGAAAGAGGGGGGGGGGGCGGCAGCGAGCCTGCGCGTTGCTGGATGAGGGAAGTGTTTGAGCCATACCGGAAGGTATCGCAGGGTTTTATCCTTGTGACTCATCCGAGATACGCTGTGCTGTCTTCGTCGCGAAACCTTGAAGATTCCTCACCCCGAACCCCGGTGACGATTCCAGTCTGTGGCTGCGCCAATTTCCAGTCGTCCCAGTTGATCGGAGGTGAAGCTCCTCGAGGAAAATGGGGTATGCGCTTTTCGAGCTCGGAACGAGGAGTTCTATAGAGGTCTGAGAGGAGCCCACACTGTCGGGGTGCCTCCTTGAATTCGCTGAGAGTCATCTTTCCTTCTCCTCGGCCCCTGGCAATATGGAAGACAACGAACCAATTCGTCGGCGAGTCGCAGACTCTGGATGATTCTCGCAATGGCTTTGCTCTTGACAAATGCTGGAGGCGGCAGCGGTGGCGCAGTGAAGCACCACGATATACGATCCTGTGTTGAATAAAGAGGGAGTCGAGACAAAAGCAGCAGACGACTGGCCGAGGGTGCCGCGTTGAGATCCACCTGTCGAGAGGGAAAAATAGAGACCTCCCCGCTGTGAATGGAAATTGACAACTCGGAACGGAATTGCTTCCCTTCTCCACGCTCCGGGAGCCCACGACGGAGGAGCCCGCCGCGATGGGCTCTGTGCGATTTTGAGCCCCAGACGTAAATTGATCCCACGTGCGGTTCCGGATAGACTTTTGGTTCCGCTGTGTTGACAGAAGGGAGCTGGAAACCCGAGCGGGAGATCTGACAGGGGAGCGACAGGGCCACGAACCTAGGCTATCCCGCGCAGAACTCCTTCTGTAGGCAAGACAAATTGAAAATTGAGAAAGACAAACACGGCAAAGAAGAACTACTTCCTTCACTTGCTGCTCGGGTGAAGGAGTGGCTGCTGACTAGCCGTTCGGATAGGAGTATCTCCCGAGGAGCCTCCGCAGCGTCGAATCGGGGGGCTACTCTCCGAGTGGTTTGGGCAGGCGGTTCTTCCTCGATGGACTCGCGCTCCGGATCACGTTGCGTTCTTTCACGTGTGAACTCAGGCGTATATGTTCATGGAAGGAAGGAGAATGAAGGATGAATCCGCAACTCCTCGCGGAACTGGATTTCAGTTTTAGAAAGATCCGAACATTCATCTGACAAACCACGAGGACTTTCCTCGATTTTCCGACAGGAATCAGGCTCACTCGCGGCATCATGCCCGAGAACGCGACAATCTGTCTGATGAAACGACTGCGCTGTCGATTCCGCCTAACCCTCCTCCGAATTCCCTCCTCAATTGTTTTTCGCTTCCTCGTGATCAGCGTGTCCGTCGATTTGGGCGCGAGTCGATCTGAGCGCGATGCTGATTCGAGCGCAGGATAGGTCAGAGCGCGGTTGAGTCGAGCCTGGTCGATTCGATCTCAACGAATTCACCAGCGCTGCTGTCAGAGTGAAGTATTAGATAGAGGGAGAGAGTTTTCCGTTACCTAGCGTACTACCTCTGCTTGTCGGGTTAGAATTATCCCGAAGGAATATGGCCGTCGAGGGCAGACTTCCCGCCGGACGGAAATTCGCGTTCAGGAGTGACGGTGAGCGCTGTGGTTTCATGAATACGATGTTCATGTCTTCGATTAAAATGCTCTCCCGAAAATGTATCTATCCTCCACATAAGACTCCGAAGAGGGAGCTCATGAGCCGCTCCTCATTCCTGCAGAATGCAAGTGCCCAGCCGAATATGTGCTTGAGAGGCGGAATAATCGTAAAAGCAGGAGGTTCCCAACTTCGAGCGGCTGCGAATATTTGTCTTGTGGCGTTCCCTCCGTAGTTCATCGCCAAGCATTCGCCATGCAGAGAGCGCGCTCGAATCGATGCCGCGCTCAAATGGAGTAGCAGCCACGTGATGAAATCTTACAACCCGTTGCGAGTGAAAGCGCGTGACGGGGCTAGTCTGTGCAATGAGCTCCTAACAGATTGAAATGGTTGGCAAGTTGAAGCAGCAATCGCCGTGATCAGGAGTGTTTGGTGTTTTTAATGAGTGACGGTCCCTGGGAGCTCGGCCTAGCACGTGTCCAACGTCCACCTGGCGGTCTCTCTGAATGGCTGCTGCGAGTCTCGCGGTCGAGCACGCTTCTGATATGCAAGGGTCTCAAACCTCGATGAAATCGAATTTAGCGGAGCTCACCCCAGGTTACAGAACAGGGCGGCAGGGCATGGCAGGCAACCTGCCTGAAAGGCTCGTTCGCAGTTCTGCTCCGATGTCAGCGATACTAATCACGCGCAAAGGAATGATGACCACCATCGGCTTCTGGTCCTGTTGACCACATGTTGGCAGGATGATAGCACAGAGAACAAACGAAGGAGAAAGTCAGATATGAGTCGGATCTCCCCGTTGATACAGTCTTCGCTTTGATGCGAACCGTGGCGCTCTCATCCGCTGCTGAGAACCACTAACATGGAAGTCGAAGTTCGCTATCGTGAAGTGGAACAAGACTGTTACTGGAGGGACTCGGGGTCAGAATCGGGGGTTCCCGAACTCTCCGAAGCTTGCGCCGAGCTCATGGGATCGATAAGCCATGCCCCTTCGGGGAATAGTCATAGAGAGCTCTCGTGTTAAATGATTGATTCGAACAAGTTCTCAAATTGGATCATTGGAAACGCGTGTGCGATGGAACTGCAATCTTACACATTTTCCGCGCAGCTCTCCGACTCACTCCGCCCAAGCAATTTCATTCCCGCTCGAACTAAACTTCAATCATTATATTATGGAGAAAGTACAGATAAACGTCGTTTCATTATTTGTGATGATAATGGATGTATACACTGCGGGAATTTCAACCGATTCCGACTAGATTAGAAGCCTCAGGTGAGGTGCCGCTGACCGCCGCATTGTTGCCTTCCTGGAAGCACCTTTCCAGAATTGCCTTCATGAAAAATTTTCTAAAGTTCAGAAGAGCTCGTTATACAGAGCTGTATTAGCCATCGTGAACAACAGGGCGGTTCCCAGCATTGATTTCGCTCTAGAGACTCAATCACAGCTCGCATTCGCTCGAGCCATGATTTCCTCCCGCCGCGAAATCTTGCACACGGAACGTTGCCGGTTCCCGAGTCTGAGCCGCGGATGTTTCTATTGAGAGAAGTTGCTTTTCGACGGTTCGCCGACGTGAATCGTTCATGCGTTGCCGGATACAGAGGATGTGGCCTCTCCCGTATGATCTTCGGCCTGCAGCTCTGAAACTAATACGTATCTGACGAAAGGGAATATAATGGCGAAAGTTCCTCATCTCGAGCCCCTCTACCCAATCGGGCACTTTTCAAGAAGATCCAACGACCTTTTGATTTCCCGGAATTCCGAGAGCGTCAGGGGATGTCCCTCGTCTCCGTGAGCGCGATAAAACTGTCCTGGATTATCACTTCTGAGCGCACCAATTGAGAATCTGGAAAGGCATCGGATTCAACCCCAGGTCGAGTTACTTGGAATTCTTGGAAAGCCGCCCGGTTCCGAATCTCCTCGTCGAGTGACTAATATTCCCTCTCCGAAAAACTCATCAACATGTCTGCGAACACGAACTATGGGTCGGAAGCAATCCATTGAGTCGATTTTGGAAGTCAGTCTCCAAGACACAGAAGACCGGGCGTATGTTCTTCCGGGTTCGGACTCTCCGATCGAGACCCTTTGATTCGCTTGTTGGATCGTTTTGTATTTGATTTAGCCAGACGAGGAAATCGTCGATGACTCCGCCGCTCTGTCAAAGCATCGAGCGCTTGATTCGATCAGCCAGGAATCGGAGAGTCGGGAGCAGCGAGAAAAATCATCCGATTCGGGGAGGCTCAGATCATATATGTAGTCCGAGTGTGTGAGTCCGCAGAGAAGGGAGCAGCCTAACTGCATTTGTATTGAGAGCAGCCCGCTGTCCGACCGACCGACCGGCCATTCAGTCAGCAAGCCGGCCTGAGCGGATGAACGAACAGCGAGCCCAGTGGCTGGGAGGCCCGACCACATCGGATTACCACCCGGATTCAGTTAGGCGAGCTAATCAGGGAGGTCAGTCGCGGCCATAAAGATCGCGGGGGCGAATCGAACGATGGATCGCAACAGCAAAGACTTCGGGGCTTCTGAGCCAGCCACCCTTCGAAGTCCACCCACGAGTCCACCTAGAGCCCTGACCGCGCGGTGAGTTCGAGCGCTAAGAAGACTCCCAGCGTGCCGTTGCCCCAACAATGTTCGGCCCACAGTGCTCGATCGGGGTTTTGGTCCTGGGCTTGCGACCCAGGAGGAGGCTGGCCAGCCCGTGCCTGCGCGATGGAGTTTGATTGCAGGCCGCTGTCTCGCAACCCCCGCGACCGGTGCTGTAAACTCGCATCGTTCCGACAGATTGATGATCGTGCTGAATCTATCACTGCACGGACAAAACAATGACGGGAACGGAACGTCCCCCCCTTCGATGAGCGCGTCTCGTTCGGACGGCGGCTGTTTGTCCTCTCGGCAAACACACGGCTGAGCGTCCTCCGATGCATCGGACGGGACCATTCTGATGAATAGAAGATATGATGGATACCCACCCTGGCGACGTCTTCGTCGTTTGGGGCAATCGTCTCCGCTGGATTCAGCATCGATCATGGAACCACCCCACCGCATCTTGCAATTACTTTAGGCTCAGATCACGTCGCACTGAGATAAATAAGGCCACAGCGGGCAAATGGACATGGCAAGCGACTCGCCACGCGAACAGGAGGAGGGCGAGTTTGCCTTCGTACCGTCCTAGCCTGAAGCTTATATTCCGGTCGTGTTTCGCTATGTACTTCGTGACCGCTGGTCGTAAACGAAGCGTGCATCTTGTTCCAGCCTGAGGAAACTTCCCGATTTATGTTCACTGCGTTCGCCGAGACATGGTTTGCATCCTTGAGGGAGCTCCTCTAATGATAACTAGTGAGTTTAACTTCGAGGAAGTAACGCGATATTCGGCGCGCTCGGCGAACGAAAAGGCAACAGGAACAGGGAGGGTGTTCCGGGAGGGACTCTCGCTTCCAGCAGCTGGAGACGCGGACCGTTCCCGTGCGCTTTGCCTCCCGACTCATGTCCTGGGCTCACGTCGCATCGGGTGGGAGGCGAATATCCCGCCGTGGCCGTGAAATCCCAAACCAGTACCGCGCATGCGTCAGGATGAAACGATGCGGGGTACTGGTTTGAGATTTCGGGTATTTGGAATCGGTCCAACTCTCGGTTGCTCTCATCCGTCCGACGATCTGGAATTTCCACGGGAGGACGAGGCGCAGGAGAAAAAAGGCTCGGGGCTTCTTGTCGGCTGTTTGCTGTGCGCAGGTGGGGGGAATGGACAAACTCCGGGGCGAGCAAATGTGTTCGCTAGACGAGTCGAGCGGTCAGCTCAACAGCCTCTATGGCGGCGGCGGACACGACGACGAGAGGCGGAAAAGTGCCACGACTGCCAAGCTAGCTGAAAACCCCCCACGAAAGTCGATGAAAGCCACGAAATGCAATTGTTCCGGCCAAATAAAGACTTCCCGAGTCCCAGCCGTCCCTCAACATAGTTCGTCCAGCTCCCTTCGGCTGTCTGCCCCTCCCCTCGCCCCGACCAGTCGCCGAACCCTCCTTTTCCACTCCCACTCTTCGTTGCCCATAGCACCGCAAGCGGGTTGGGACCGGGGCCACAAGAAACAAGAAGCCGTGCGGACCCGTAGCGACGCTGGCTCTGATTTGTAGAGAGGGCTCCGGATATTTGGCGGAGGTACGGCAAGCAATGCTTGCTGTTCATGACAAGCGAAGATTGGCGAGAACGACGTCGACAATGCTGGCAAGTCGGATTCTGTCGAGGAAGCGAGCCGAAACCGGTGTTGAACCCTTCAAAAGTGCATCCGATGAATAGTCGGGCGGGTTCCCCGGTCATGAAGAATGAAGCGAGCCATAGCGGATCCTCGTCCTCGGAGAAGACCTGGAATCTTCGATCTCAGGTCCAGTTGGCGCAATGGGAGATTCAAGTGTTCCCGGGAACCAGATTATTTTTCAGAGTTGTGTGTCTGCAGAGGATACGGGACGGAACCAGTGCTTTCGGCCTGATTATAGATATCGAAATGTGGTGTAACCTTGGAGAACACGAAATAAAGTCAGAGTCGGCGAATAATTCGCGTCGTCTGGGAACAAAACTGATTAGAATGCCATTCCTAGTTGAGTTCCACCTTCCGAGGTCGAGATCGGCGTTACGGGCCGCGACATGCTTTCAGGATCTGCGGTCCGGTTCTTCCCGAATGTCGGGAGTCACAGAGTCCGAGTTTTGGAACTCCCGGCAGCTCTCCCTTACCAAATGAGTGAGATTTCCAGGAGCCGGTCGGTGGTTGAGAGTCGCTGGGATCTTCAGAATTTTTTTCCGAGGAGAGAACTCCCAACGGAAAAGCATCGGTCACGGTTCTGGGCTGGACGCAGTCGCAGTTGTGAACATGGCCATGGTTCATCTGCTGTGAATTACGGTGCGACGTCCGAGCTTTGTCACCGAGTGACGACCGACTGCGTCGCGGACAACGGGGGAAAGACCTGTGGCGAGCGCCAACATCCGACGCGGCTTTTCAATTCGTTGTCTCTAAGACAAGACGACGAAAAAAACTCCCAAAGTCTTCTCTCCTGTTCATGGGGGTGGAAGGTGGGGTCGGAGACGACGAGGAAAACCTATCTGCGCGTCTTCGTGTGTGGTTCGGGGCTTAGCGAACCGGAGGAGCCGGGGAGAGATTCCTCAAGAGCACAGCCAGGAACCCAGACTCACACACGGCGCCCACAAGAAACGTTGGATCTTAGACTCCAGCTCACGGGACCGAGGTGTTCTGCGCACTAGGTTTCCGAGGGTGACACGGCTGTGACACGCCGACGAGATCTCGTCCTGATTTCGTCTGAGTCGCGTTGGAATTAGCTTCTTGCGCGATTACGTCGAGGACATGTGACGTCGGTGCGGGGAAGAAAACAACAAAAATCCTCGCTCAGTTCTCCCGACAGCGCGGGTTTCAATCCCGCGAGTCGGCTGCGACGGATTACACTCACCGAAGCGGGAGATTCGGACGTCGTTCTTCTCCTTCTCTTCGGAACGTGTTCGTCGTCACGAAATTGGGAAGAGCGAGCGGATTGCTTCCAAAAGACATTCTGAAGTTCCCCCAAGTCTCCGAGCGGGAGTTCTTGGGCAAAAATCGTTCTTGGTCGCGGGCTCCTTGCACGTTGTGCCGTGAGAGTTCGGTCCGGACGCTTCTGCAAAAAATCCAGCGACCGTTCCTCTCCTTCCTCCCATGGTCCATAAACACGCTTCGTCGGGCGAAGACACAGTCGCTAACTCGATGTGGATGTAGGGATCGATTGGGAAATCAATGCTCGCCCTCCTGCCAGCCTCCCGCCAACCCGCCCGGTGCCTGCTTTGCATTATTTCTCGTCTATTGGCAAAGGATGCAAACCCTCCCCACCACGGCAATCGATTCGCTGACTGGGCGGGGGGAGGGGAGCCCTTCGGCATCCGTCAAGACGAGGATATGCAGGAGCTTGGCTCTGATGGAGGGAGTTCTCGGGTCGGATATTTGAAAGCCGAGGCGGAGAAAGGGACGGGGAAATCAAGGAAGAACAGTCCGATGTCGCCGGATTGAGGCTCCATACTAAATTCGCTGAGAAGTGAATGCGCGCGCGTCTGATCGAATGGATTTGAACTTCACGGGATTCTCACGCGAATCGCTCAGAATCTCCCAGGCTGTGGCCCGGAAGTCGTCCTACCGGAAGTGTGTCTCGAGTTGGATGTTCGTCTTCCAAAAACGAAACACCTAAAGTGAAGTGAGTTTTGGACTCGCATTCCGAGCCAGGCGGCCCGGAACGGCGGGGACCCTTGTTAGACGAGCAGACCGATGTGCGCATCTGCAGGCCAGGCAATGCAGCCCAACTCGTTGGACTATCTGGGAGTAGGCGCTCGTCCCCGCGAACAAACAAAAGAGAAGTAGAGGAAGAGTAGGAGAACAAGAAGCCAACCAACGAGCCGCCAAGGGGTGCGCCGGCCCTGGTGAGCGTAGATTGCAACTCTTTGCCAGTCTTCGGCCCAACCGCCCGACTCCGCGCTTTCCTCTGCTGGCGGAGAGTGGGAAAAGTTAATTTCCCTTCACAATAACCCTCAGCGCTGCTCGCCCCCCCCCCTCCCCCGGGGTAGAAGGACAAGTGGGTTGGTTGCCTGCTCGCCGGGCCCAACTCGAACGTTTTCGTCGTCGACTACATATGTTTACACGAGACTACGCCTACCGGCTCGACGGCAGGTTGGCCGACTTCTACAGTTAGGGGGAGACAAGCAGGTCGACGGAGATCCAGTCTGACTGGCGTAGAGAGCTACAAGAAGCTTCCCAAACACCCAGCCTACAAACTACCGCCTACAGTTCAGCCTACGAACCTCCCGTGTAGTCTGCTTTCGAAAGAGCTCCGCGCAGCGGAAGTTCCTCGCTCCATTGTGCTTCCATCCGACAGCTGCAGATCACCGCTCGACTCTGATGTGACTCGGTGTCTCCCATTCAATTCCTAGAGTCGTGTTCTGCCTTTTCCGGTTCCCGGAGTCTCGAGGCCGTCTCCATGACAGGTCGGGGCGGCTGTTGTTCTCTGCGCGAACTGGCGCGAGTTCACAGAAGCCCCGATTCGGAGCTTCGTTTCTCCGGGACGGTCACGGTATGACTGCCACGTTACAGTCGTGAGGACGGTTGCTGAAACCGCCAACTCTCGACCGTGAAGGGCCGTGGGCTGGAATTCCTGGATCACAATCAACATGAGTGGCGGAGGAAACTGAACGAGGCCGCCGCCTCGGAGCCTCAGAGGCCGAGTTCAGCTTCTGTTGTGAGAAATCACCCTTTCGAATCCTCCAATCTCAGACCGCAATGCGTCGATCCATGCGAGATAAGGCCCTGAATGAGTTCGGGGCTTCGAGTCAGAACTAATCGAGAGGTTTGTCTCCCAGGTCCTCACTCGGTTGATTCGTCTACGGTTTCTGGAAATTTCCCGGTGCTTCGGATCAACTTTTCGGGATCGGAGCTCCGGTGACCCACTGCTGATCGCTTCAAATGACCCCGATTACAATCCTGATGCTGCGCCGTCACTCCACCAGGAAACGCGTGCGAGTCCGAGCCGCAGTCGGCCGGAACCCAGAGCACACGTGAAAATTGTCCATTTTCGTTCTAAGGATTCCGTGCAGGTCCGGCTCCCGGGGTTGACGGATTGCAGCTGTCCAACAGCAGATGTTTCTTCTCCCAGGGTTCTTGAGTGTAGTCAGCATCTGTGAGTAGGCCCAGTAAGTAATGGCGGAAGCCAATCGAGCCGGCCGCGAATCCGCTCCCTCGTCGGAGTCTTCTTGGATGTTAGCGGCTCGGGTGGCGGCCAAGGAGGATAATGTGGGGATCGGCGAACAAGGCGAAGCGAGCATCATAGAATCGGATTCGATGACGAACGAACGGGAGGGCGGCGCAGGGAGATCCGCCGGCTGCCAGGGGTTTCGAGAGATGCATGAGGGGGGCTATCGGGAAACTCTTCACAAGACCTTCACTACAGGAGGCCCTCTCCCACGGAAATCGTTATCAGCCATTGCAGTGACCCCTCCCCTCCAGGGTAGGGCCCCGCGGAGGCGTTTTTCCCACCAAAGAACCCAGACACCAGGGTCCATCACGTGGCTATTCCCAATCGTCTTCCTGTGCGATTCCTCGCGGACAAAGCTTCTGGGGGCATTGTTTCAACGTCGCTCATGAGTCCCGATATCGAGGGGAGCGCCGGGGTGGAGCGAAACGCATCGGAGGGAATCCGTGAGCAACCTCGGTTCGCTCATTTATTGGTTTTGTGCATCGTTGAAAACTCCTCATCTCCCGAAAGGACGACGTGTCAGGAAGTCGCACAGCGCGTAAATCCATACCTCAGGGGAAGCCCGTGGAAGTTTAGGATCGTCAGATCGTCGATTCAACATCTGTCGTTCAGTCGCAAAGCTCGAGAAGCCAACAGCTCGAAGAGTTTCCTCGAGAATCTTGGAGCTACGGACTCGACTGATGCAGGCGGCATCCAATCGTTCCCTAGAAGAAACGACATCCCACATCATCGAGGAGAGGGGGTGAAACACTATCACAGGACAAACATCCACGCAAAATCACGAGCAGGCTTCGTCGATGGACATTTTGACTGAACGTACTCTCGGAAGAACAACGGTGAGCTAACGATAGAAGATGGACCTCCGGAAAGTGTCCGAACGCTGTGCGGAGTCGTTCAGTCTCGGACGATGTGCCGCCTCCCATGAGGTTTCGGGTGCGACGCCTGCCGCTGATTTCTCACCGTGCGATTCCCCACCGGTAGCGCATTTGTCCAAACATGGGCGGCCCGCATGGCTCAGCCAAATGGCAAAAGCCTCCGAACATGTGCTGCGCGTAATGTATGAGAGATGCCTGTCGTATACATTGCTCCAAGCTGACATTTCGTCCGTCCGAAAGGGTTCGGAACACGACGACATTTCCATAAAAACAGCCAGGAGCGTGCCGGCACCTTTTCTTCTCGTCCACCATCTGTTGCGAGATGCCGGCTCTGAGTCGGCGCGGCTTCGACGACGCCGGGCCCGGGCTCTACCGAAGTTGCCTCGGGGTCGCTTGAAGAGGGTTGCGCTTCCTAGCCGGCCGGAGACGACGTCCGCTCCGTGGGGTTAATGTGTCGACACCAACAGTTGACAATTTTTCTTCCAGGAAAGAGCCATACGAGCTTTTTGCGTTTCCCAAACCTTCGGACAGCCTTCCTCCTGGAGTGTTCCGGTCGCGTCGGGAGTTCCCACATGGCCGCGGATGCTGAACGCCAGGTCATGGGGGTAGACGTGGAATGTCGCATTTGAGCTGAGGTCTCGTCACGGGTCCAGCAAAGCGAACACATAAAAGCTCAACGGCTTTCAGTTAGTCTGTCGATCACCCGGTCTGTCGGACGGTTGCTCCAAGCGCGGTCTCAGCCGCCGAACCGACAAAGCTGAAACGACCGAAGCTGACAGACCCATTGACATGTTATAGTAGTAGTGGTACCATTGTAGGAGTAGTGAACGTAATCGAATTTCGCGTCCTGCTTCGCGCATCGAACGACCGGTCAAGCCTCCCCACCCAGCGACGGCGTTCTTCCCTCAAACAGACGCGTCCTGGGAGCAACTTCGTGGGGCTTGTGGTGGGCTGAGAGAGGTGCTCCACCTGCAGTTACGTTGGGCGGTCCCGGAACGGACAACTGGTTCGTTGACCTGTTTGTTGTTTCGCCTCGCCGTTGACTTCAGGCCTTCTTCGCAAACGGTTGAAGTTCTTCGGGAGTACAAGCTCGGAATGGGAGACGTGCGTTCCCACCCTCTCCGATCGAGATGTGGCGAACGGTAATTTCCGTTTGGTCTTATCCCCGATCCGATCTGTATCCTCCCTTCGACCCGGCAGCCGGCCGACCTCTTGTCCCGCCGAAATCCCAATCAGCCGGGCAGCGGTCGCCGCTGGTCGGCTGTCAACAAGATCCGGCGATATTAGAGTGAGATTCTCTTCGGGTTTCAAAAACAGCGGAAATTAGCTTCTGGCCTGCAGCGTGATTTGAATTTGCTGTCGAAGCCCGCTGTGGCATCGCGCTCCCTGACCTCAGGAGCGAGAGCCATGGCAAACGCGTGGTCACCTCGTCCCGAATATGTCCCCGACACACGTCGGAGAGTTCTTCGGTTCCCGGAGCAAGTTCCAGCTCTGTCACCGTGCGAGCCGAAACCCCGCCCGGAACTGAACTTCATGGTGTACATGTTCCGCATTTCGGGCGCGTTTTGGAGCGACAACAGAGGATGCCTCAAGTGGTGGTTCGTTGTCGTTTCCTACGTTCTCTTCGTTCAGCAATTCTGCTACGAGCTCGTAGTTCTCATGGGTTTGGTGGGAACCGAAAGGTTCAAGGCCGGGAACTTCAGCGGCAAGTTCCTCCGTCTCGGGAACTTGCTCCACATCCTCACAACGCTCCTCTCGGTCAACACGATCCTCGCTCGAGAGGAAGAACTCCGCAGAGACATCGTGCAGCACTCGCGCGACGGTCGTCGATCTCCAGGATACTTCTCGTTCGTTTTCGCGCAGGACCTGGTCCTACTTCTCGCGAATGCGGCTCACCTTGCCGCTGTAGCGGACCTCTCTTCGGTGTGGAGGCTCCTCTTTCAGATCAACTACCTTCTATCAACGACGTACGTTTCCTCCCACATGCAGTGCGTTTTTCCTTGGCTGGTGGTCACGTGCATCTCTGTCGCCGATCGCGAAATTCGCTGCATCAACGAGCAGCTCGAAACACGCCGTGGCGCTCGAACCCCACTCATACGAAGGTTCCGGATCGTGGTCGACCGGTGCGGCGCGAACTCGTCAAGAATCGCTGCCACAGCTCACATCCATATCCTGCTCCGCGTTTGCTTCCGCATCATGGTGTTCTCGATGATCGTCCTCCCGTGCTTTCACGACCCGTCTCGATTCGCAGTCCCCGGCTACACTGTTCCGTCGTTGCTCGCGTACCTGACCTATGTTGTGTTATCGAACATCGGGACGCTTTGGTTAATGAGCGCGGCGGCGGAGAAAATGCAGTCGTCGTGCCGACAAACTCGGAAACTGATCCGACTCATGCGGCTCGAGGAGACCACGGACGAGGAGGATCTCATTTGCGCTCTGGACCTCGCGTCTGGAGCTCCCGGACTCCGCGTTCCGGGATTGGGAATCATCGGATACAGAGTGAGTTCACGTCTGGGTCGTTCTGCGTCGACCGCGCTGCTGTTCGTTGATTGGTTCACAACTGAACCGCGAGTCTTTCCTTCGCAGGTGATGCTTTCGCTCGTCGGTACGATCGCCAGCTGGATGGTAGTCTGTTACCAGATGTCGTACTCCGATATGGCTTGCCATCTCCCGGCGATGAACACAACGATGGTAGCAAACGGAACAGCGAAGTCTCCTTAGACGGCATTTGTTTTCCAGCGAAATTTCCGTGCATACGTCCGTTCTTCCGTCCGTTCTCCCAATTATGTAAATGTCTCGTTGCGAAGCATGCGCTCGCAGCGTTGTTACGAAGTGAGAGTTACCGAGCGGCTTTCATTAGAGACGGCATCTTTTTGCCCGCGTGGAGACGGCGCCCCATGCTGCGACATTCAAAACCAGCTCGGGAGAAAATTCTCACGTGCAAGAACCGCCGTGAACGTTGCATTCGCGTTATTCGCAGTCGGCCTTCTCGCAGCGCCTCATGAGGTGTGAATCAAATAGACGGAAATTTCCCCGTCCTCCGTTTTCCCGCGGCAGAATAGAGACACGGTAGTAAACTTCGCACGTCAATTTTCCGTTCTTCAGCGACGTCATTCGGGAGAGAGGCTTTTGCGAAAGAGTTCCAATGAACGGTCTATCGAAGCGAGGCGTTCGTGTGAACTCGACGCCATAGGTACTATTCGTCACTGTTTGGCCTTGTCCCAGACATCGACACCTGATGTCCCTCCATATCGCGGAATGTCTCGTGGAGAGATCAGACGTCTTTCATGCCCCATGCATCAAGGTAGATCCGGTAGCAAAGAGGACCCGTGTTGAAAATGAGGCCTGTTTCTTGTAGTCTATGCAGCCGTAAAGTAAAAGGAGCCCGTTGGGCGACACCTCATCTGGAAAATAGATGCTGAATTGACCGATGAAAGTTTGTCGAGACAATGGAGTGATCCGCGGCCCAAACACAACTGCGAAAAAAGTGATAAGCTAACCTGCGAATACATTGGAAACGAATAGCCTCTCGCTCCTCCGGGGTGGGATCACGAGTTTGGAAAAAAGAAACACGGAATGGGCATGCATGCAGATTCCTCGCAGTTTCCACATTTCCTAACATCCAGCGCTAACCTTCAACGAGGAGTCGAAGCCTTTGAGGATTATTTTGACGCGTTAACTACCTGCCTATGCCCATGAAGTGGTCTAGTTTTTGACCTGGGAAGGCGCACTTCCTTCCGATAAGCTGTAACTCCATCATTCACGTTCGAAATGTTAGAAAGTCAAGCTCAGCGAACGGTTCCTCACAATTAGCGATGAGGTGTATCCAACAGCAGCGACTCCGTTGCAGTTTGAGGTTGGTCGCGGCTCAATTGCTTGAGCATTTCGCAGACAATCCCGCGGATTCTGGAAAGCGGGTCGTTAGAGCGAAAATGGCCAGCGGTTCAGAAGCTGCCGATCTTGGGATCCTCTACTTCAGGTAGTCCCCGTCGCCGGCGGGCACGAAATTTAATTTCCGCTCTTAGAATCAGCACCTAGGCTTCCTCAAGCTCTAGAAGTTGAGAAACGAAGCGGCGGTCTCGATGACACTATTCCCCATCGTCGCCATACTTGTATTCAATTCCTCGTTTCCTGTTTGGCCTTTAATCCACTGAGAGCCGATCCTCAAACGCGGCGAAAACTTCCGGTACCTTCGAGTGGTAGCATTCACGAAGATCCATCACGTGCTCGGATCAGTTCCACGCAAGATTCCCCTGCCGTCATGCTCGAGGGACGAATTCCTCACCGAGATCGGATCTGAGACTGATGAGATCAACCCAAGGGATGTTCTTCGCGGTGAATTGAGTGTGCGATTCACACCACGTGTGTATGTTCGAATTGATTGACGCGTGGCCGCGGAAGTGCCCATCTTCTTACGGGGAGGTCTACCCCTGCGGACCAAAATGAAATATTCAGTCGAAGACTCTGCGCAATAACACCGAAATAACATCTGAGCTAAAAACGACTACGATGGGATTTCAGTGAGACGCACGCTCGACCGAAGCCCCAGTCGGCAAAACCAAGAGGAGGAGGGAACTCCGAGGACGACGAAACATCCGGTACCGGACGAGCAGTTCGCGGTTTTCCGAAAGCACCCGACCAGTTTGAGAGTTCGCGTCTCTCCGCGTTGCCGACCACCCACTGATACAGGCACGGCCAGTCGTTCGGAGTCGGAGGGCGCCGACCGCTCGGAAAGATGAGTGAATAACGTAGTTTCCTGTGGACCGGCAGAGACACGAGAGCGCGCGCGGGTCAGATTGAATCAATTCTCATGCGATACCGGATCTCGCATCGGCGAAAGGCGATCCGGGGCCGAGGCTATCCACCCGATTGGCTTCGGAAAGGAAGAGTCCCGAAGAAACACGAAGTGCTCACTCAGCATTTCTGATTCTTCCCACTTGCTCCGTCCCTCCTGAGACTGTGGCTCTCACGAGTCCGCCTGTCTCCGACGCAGCGAACTGTTGCTCCTCCGCATTCAAACGTCACGATTTCCCCACCTTTCTCCTCGAACGCAGTTCGCCGATGGCGTGTCGGGTTCTGGGAGACAGACGAAAACCAGAAGAACAGGATCATAGGATGGATGGCCCCCACGAAAATGTGAGACCGCGTTATGGAATGCCCTGACCCCGAAGCGTGGGAAAATATGGCTGGAACATTCTGGTCGCAAAATGTCAGCCATCCCGCGAGAGTGACAACTTTACAACGCGGCCTGACGTCCGACGGAGTGTTGGCCGATGGAGCGGGAGCGCGTTCGCATGCGGATCACGTCCGCGGCTCATCGCCTGCTGTGCGGGCTTCTCACCTCGTGTGAGAGTTTGACGTTCTTTGCAAGAGATTCTGAAGTGAGCTTCGGAACGGACGAGGCGACGGGCTGAGGGAGGGACCGACCGACCGACTGACTGACAGTCAGTGCAGCCGGCCGATAGAACGCCGAGCCGAGGGACCGAGCGGCGGACAGAACGATCGACACGCGGACCCACGATCGTCCGCTTGTGGTGAAACGCTGCTCCAAGGGACACTCGGAGCGTCCGCTGAGCGAAATGCTCCGGATGTCGGTGTGTACTTTGTTCTCGTTTGTTGTTTCGTGTTCGTTAGGTTTGGGTCTCGGCGAGAGGTGAGTTCATATCGCGCAGTGCTTCGCCCTATCCCGAGCTCCACAGGCGTAGACTCCTGGAATAGCAGACCATGTGTGGAGTCAGAGAACGAGAAAGACACTGGTGCAACCTGAAACCGAGCGAAAGAACGAAAAAATGTCGCATTGCCATGAGAGCATGCGCTCAAACGAATGATCAAATGATCATCAGATAGGATGACATGTACTTCGTAGTACTCTTGTCCCATTGAACTCAAAAGTAGCTGTGGAACCCTCCTCTGACTCTTTCGGTCGCGTCGGTTGCATTCAAACTGTGATCACGGAATGAAGTCGTTCACAGACTTCATGGAACTCCTTCCGAGTTCATTCCGTCAAATAGGATTGTGCCTCCGTCATTCATACCGGGCTGAGCTATCGAGACTGGCCCACTTCTCTCCCTGAATCAACACCGTCTGATTTCCAACTCCCAAACCCTCGGAGCTTCGGAACGTATTCCGTCAAGCTTCGGAGACGTTGCTCCCCGATGATGGGATCTTGTAGTGCTTGTTCATGGTTTCTTGGGTTCGAGTCATTGTTTGTTTCTGTGGTTCCCGCCAGTTTCACCTTGAACCCTATCTTCAAATCGATATTTCCGGCCGAATACTATTCGTCGGATCCGCCGAGGAGCGCAGATGGCTCAGCTGCGAAAATTTTCGTCGCTTTCCACATAATGGACATAGACGAAATCTCCGAGAGCAAAATGGTAAGCCGTTCATTGCTACGAATTCGAGTCATTGAATGTTTGGAATGGACCGGAGCTCCAGGTACCCCCACCCCCACTAGGCACAAAAGATCCAACGCTGTCGGCCTCCAGAGCTCCGAAAGTGCACAAGCCCGAATGGTGACCATGGAGACCGTCCTCGATGTGAGAGAGGACGGAGCGGTCCTATTACCCCCTCCTCGATGAAGAATACGAGACTCTGCGATTCTGTCGAGGATGAATTCGATCGCCGAAGGAATTTGCCCCCGTTCTTGGAGCTCGATTGTCGCAAAGCTCAAGGGAGAAACCCGTTCGAGATATCCTCCAGGGCTTCTACCACGGGAAATTCATCAGGCTTTCCCCTCGACCCGTCCCATCCACCGAGTTAGCTCCATTTCGAGACGGCCCCACAACCGAACAGCCAAACTGAACGTCAATTGAGTTCCTCGACAGGGCTTTCGTCTTCATCTGTTCGTAATTGACATGTGGAAAGATGACAGGCTGACTCTCGAAGCCCTCCTCGACAATTCCACGGTGAGGATTGTTCCCGAGGAGATCTACTCGAAAATCTGGAAGCCCGACATCATTTTCGTCAACTCGAAGAGCGGCTATTTGTTCAAGCAGTCGGTGACGAATAAATTCGTGAAGATCCTCGACGACGGTCACCTCTATCGGACTACAAGGTAACGATGACGCACAGGAACTCGGTCGAGAAAGTATCGATGAAGTATCGTGTGATGGGTTTATTTTGTCAACCACGGTGGCAGCGATAATCATCGTCGTCATTCATACCAGTGTCATGACTTCGATTCGGGAGGGTTCCAGGGTGGCTTCTCAGGCAGCGCATATTTCACGTGGCGTGCCTCGGTTTTCCTCTCCTCAGCGCGGGGGTGATGAATCGCCGCGCTGTAATTTATGCCGTCCATCTAACTCGCCGCGTGGACTGTTACAAACGACCGCCGTTGTCGTTTGTGCTTCCCAAAGATGAACTTCACGACATGCGTCGACGGAAGCTGAAGCGCCGCCGAGGCGACGATGACGCATCACCTAACGAATTTCCATAGATATCTCTTCCAGGTGGACTGCCTCATGAAGCTCCAAAAATACCCGATGGACAAGCAGAACTGTTTCTTAAAGGTCGGCCTGCGTAAGTAATCGAGAGTCGCGAGGACCTCCTCACGGCGATCGTTCCGCTTAGCTTCGGAGGGCCCGTTTGAACTTTGCCGGCCGCGGAACTCGCTTTGAACTACATGAAACGCTAAGCAAATGTAGTGTTCACTAAATCTAAACCATAAACAACTCCTTAACACTGCCGCCACTCAGACGGGCCTCGGACGCGGTTTCACGGACCTCGAGGCACGCAAGAATCCCGAGTATTTCCAGTTCATAAAACATCGGGACGCCTGCGGTTACAGTGTCAACGCCGTCGAGTGATGCCACCCTGCATTGGATGGACGATCCCATTTCGCCACATCGTAACGTATCGCTTCGCCTCGTGGAAACTAACGCGCCTCTACAGTTCGACATCGCGCAGCCGAAGCCCCACAAGACGACCGAGCAGTGGATCTTCAGCGAATGCGATTATCTGTACGCGAACTTCACCTTCACGAGGAGAATCACGGCGAGGTTCGGTCATCGCTCCGTTGAAATTCAATCGAGTAGAGGGAAATGTAATCTAGAAAGAAAAAACAGGGTCAGTGCAACCCGAGGCTGAGCTCAGGGGCGGGAATGCGGAGAAGAGCAGGGGAAAAAACGTGATCGGTCGTTATGAGTGACAACTTCCTCGTAGATACTTCCTCACTCCGCTGTCTCCCGTCTTCGTAAAAGCCTCTCCGTCGTATTTCCTGCCCCTCTCCCCGGTTCCCTCGCTCCAATTCTCCCCTCTCCAGCTGATTCGCACCCCAGTCGTAGCTCATAGTAGAGAACATTTTTTGCCGGAACGCACTCCAACGGATCCGATATTGCCGATCTCGGACTCTGACTTCTAATGAGCGCGACAGGGAGGTTAATCCATCGTTGAAGCTTGTATTTTATAGTCTTGGTCGCGGATCTGTGCGGATCCTATTCCCGATGCACGCATCTCAACGGAACTCGCGCATAATTAGATTGTCAACTGGACAATGTAGCGACGGGACATCCGGGCGCTCTGCTCGACAGGTGCAGTTTAGCACATCTGTGTTGACGCTGTGTCGAGTGGCAGCGGCCGGCTGGATTCCCACGACCAACGCCGAGGTCTGCCATTTGTGGTCTTACCCCCGAATCGGACTCTGGAACTCCTGTCAGAACTCCACCGGTCCAAAAGGTTTGCCACGGAATCCTCCCGGCACCCCCGCAGGGTGGCGATACGTCCTTATCTCGATGAACACAAAGTCGGCCGAGACCCGTCTCCAGTCGACTAAAATATAATTCATTCCGAGCGGTCGTTTAGACGAAACGTTCGTACATTAATAGTCGGTGGTCTCGGTCCATAAGTCGATGCAATGTGGCGTGACCCACCCATCGAGTCTTGCCGTCATGGTTGAGTCGTCTGTCAAAACTTTTTTCCATGACATGTCGAAAGCCTCAAGAAAGCTGGCAGCGGGAGCAGCGGCGTTGGTCGCAGCGACGACGTTTCAGAATTTTGTTGCCCAAAACTCTGAACTATTGTGGCCGCGTCATGTTCCATTGATGTCTATCCGCGTACAAAGTTCCTATCTATTGAGGAAGAAGAGGGATGTTTCGAGAAGAGGGGGATCTCGTCCGCCTCTCGGACGATGAGGCCGAGCCCGTCCAGTACATCCTCCGGGACCCAGAGCTCCCCTGCGAAACGAAGGCTGAAGTTATCTAGCTCAGCCTGGCTCGAACCTCGGAGGAGAAGCCCTTCACGGCGAACACTGACATGAGTACACCGTAAGCCTCGAGAAAGGTTGTTGTTAACCCCTGGATTCTGCTTCCAGCCTCCTGAATACGTACATCCCCACCGGTATCGTAGTCATCATGTCCTGGGGATCGTTCTGGCTCGACGTGAACGCGGCTCCCGCGAGAACCGCCATCGGTGTCACATCGGTACTGACAACGGTGACGCAGATCGTTCAGTCTCGGAATTCCACGCCATCGGTCGATTATCTCAAAGCAGTGGATGTTTGGCTGTTCATTTGCTTGCTGATGGTCTTCCTCGCCAACCTCGAATACCCCATAGCATACAACGTCGAGAAGTTCTACACTTTGGTGCGTGGCTCGGATTTTCTCGGGTTTGTCTTCCCCTCGAAAAATAGACTCTCAGCGACTCTAACCGAGAAACCGTCTCGGCCGTGAATTCTGAAAATTTCTCTGGGAATTTCCCAGAACCGATATTCTCAGCCCGACAAGTACAAGGATCCGAAAGGTCGCCGAATGACTGTGGCGCAAACTCTCTTCAGATACACGAATATCATAGATAAGGTGAATCAACTTTCCGCTGTCTGATTTTTTTCGGGCGATATAATAGAGATCGACCCCTACCTCATAGTACAGGAGAATACAGGAGCAACCAGCAAATCTGAAAGCTTCGTATGAACGATGTTCGGGGATCACTCCTACGTCGCTTCCAGGTATCAAGAATCTTGTTCCCGACCGCATTCCTCTTGTTCATCATCGTCTACTGGGCCACATATCTCTCTATCAGTGAGTGAGGTTCGCCGGGACACACATTGACTACAATAAATGAAAAATCTTATTCTTCAGCACCCTCGGAAGTTATCAATCGATTTTGGGGTCACAAGACTTGATGCAGTTTCCCTTTCGAGGAATACACACCGCGGACTCGTTTCCTGGCATAACAACTGCCAGAGTTGGGCGTGTGATCCATTAGAATTGTGGCGAGAGCAAATCCTGTTCCTCAAAAATATTTCTGAATATACTGATACACTGAATACACAAAAAGATGCTTTCCCGAGCTCGAAAGAATGAGCAATCATGGCGAACCAACTACTTGGGGATGAGAATGCAGACTTTCGCCGAGCTGAAGCGACGATAAATGAACCAAACATTCACGTTGCGCTCGCTTCAGATTCGCTTCTCATCAGAGAGGACAGCGAGGTCGACCCTTTCTTTCCCCCAAACCCTCGGGTTCCGGGGTTACCGTGCGTGGTCCAATTTTCAAGAAAAACAGCGGAGGTTAGAGTCCAGTGCTACGAGGATTCGGATTCCACCTTCATCTCGGGACAACGGAATAACGTGACCCAGAAAATGCGTTCGCGGTCGACGGAGCTGAGGTGTGTAGTATCGCGCAGCCACGAAACACGGCTCGCGCGGAACGACACTGATTTAATGTAACGGCAGATTTCATTACGGAACCGAATTCAGCGCCGGGGCTTATCAAGAACCGCTCCCTCCCTGAAGGTGGCGACGACGGAAATCACTGCGGAAATGACCGTGATCAAGGCCGGAATCTAAGCCGGGGAAATATGACGTTGGCGCAGGAGTCCCGGCTCTCGTTGAATGGTGAATACCACAGCCAGGGCCCCACCGCCGGCCTCGCTGCGCCACCGATTCGCAGAAGTGCTCGATTTATGACCTCTTCTACATTCTTACGTGAGATTATGGAGGGATAAGCTACGCTCCCGTCGGAGCGGAGGGAGTCTTCGACGATATCCCCGAAAGAGTCCGGCCGGGAGGGGTCGTCGTCGCCGCCGTCGAGTAACGATCGTAGAGCACAGCGCTCGCAACGGAAGTCCTTCGTCTGGAGTACGGCCGATTTGTCATAGGGGAAATGAACCGTTGTCCTCCATCTTCCTCCCTGAACCTGTCCGTCAGAGCATTCCGTTGCTCGAACGCGGTAACGATCCAAGCGAGATGCAAGGTCCCCTCTCTACTCCGTTTCCAGAAGCGACCGAGTGCGAACTGCGAGTTCAGTTGGATCGAGACTCGAAAAGAGGAGAAGAATCCGGTCGGGCCTCGAACCTAGGCACCGGCTCTCGAGCTCTATGTTTTGATCTGAGTGAGTTCTGAGACTTGCCCTCCGAGGGCCATCGCTACCTTGCCCCCATAAATATCCCCATAAAAAGCAGCAGAGAGCAGGAGCTCCGACCGTTCGAAACCCGCTTAGTGGAACCCTGACTAATGGGTCTCCACCACCCCACCGGATTTACCACCCGCTATGCCAGTGCAGCCAGCATCGCCGTTCGCCCGGAGACCAGACGCGAAGAGGTTGAGACATCGGAGGTGTGCACTCGGCTACATACACACGCGTGGCCTCAGTGAGCCTTGCAGAGCTCCATCTCCTTCTGAACTCAATCGTCACCCTGATGGAGACGGTTTCCTCTCGTCGATTTTCTGACGCGATACGAGCGACCAGTTCTAGCCGCTCTCATGTTTCCAAGAAGGAGACACAACACACCAAGAAGGGCGGGCGATGCAAAGTTGGCGGTCTGGCAGAGAATTGAGTCGGCTGCGGTGAGGATCACGCGAACCAAAAGTGTCAATCTCCGAATGAATCGCGAAATTGCGAAAGCCTGGTCGAAACCTCGTTCATAGGAAACATCTAGTCTATATCCCCAGATCCGAGAAAGGTCTCGGGCCAGTGATCTTCCCCGCTACCCGTTCAGGGCGCTTTCAAGTCCAGGTTCTTCTAGGAAGTCGTCGGAGACGTCCCGCTCTACTCAGTGCTCCATAGTCGAGACTTGCCTAGAGCAGATGAACGAAAACCGTCCTTCATTTTGTGTGTTCGCACAATCCAGTGCTCTCGCACGCGGCTCGATAAGTGCACGGACAAACCCGAGATCCTGAATCCTCGAGGTTCACGACAGCTCCGAAGGAAAGCCAGCGCTCGCGTCTTGGAGCTCAGGGTTATCGTCATCGAGATAATTTGATTGCACTATTTTCCGGATCACATTTCCCTCCCGATGCTATCCGATTTCCCTGAGCGAGGCTCCATAGGCAAACCTTCCGAAATCCAGTCATTTCTCCGAACTCGCCACTTTCAATTCGGTCAATTCCCATTCATTCCGTTACACTGGGTCTCCCAACGCGATGTATGCTCACGCAGAACTGGATTTCATCGTGGAAGACATAATAAGGTTTCGTGTCCTTTCCCGAACGCGCACTTTCGAAGAGAGCGAGGTCCAGCTCTCGGATGGCCTGACGCGAGTCAAAGTCTCTCTACCACTCTGCTCACTGAGCTGCCACCCAACAGCTGTTTGAATTTTGGCGCGCCTGCAAAGCTCACAAACAAACATGTCGGCCTGCTTAGGAGCTCTCCGGACTCTCGGAGGCCTCCGAGGGCTTGTTTTGGGGCCCTACCGGGGCCCCCGTGTGGGCAATGTGATCTCAAGGAAACTCACATGCTGTATTCAACCCATGCGAGCCGGCGTCGGGAACACTGCTTTCCGCTCAAAGGTTCGAACACACTCGGGGTCAATTCGAACGTCGTCCTGGAGCGACTCACCCTGGGTCAGAGTGACCGTTTGAAGACTTCTTCTCTGTTTCCTCTCTGCTGTCGCCTTCCGTCCGATGGAGGACATCCCCGTCACCCCCTATCGAGATCATAGAGCGCTCTTTGGAATCGAGAGCTCCTCATGACATTTGGTTCCATCATCCAGCTGACATCGGATATTTTGCCTTCCTTCTCGCTATATCTTTTTTGCCGGAGGAATGAAGCTGAACTATATGAATATTTCTCGAACCTGAGGTCAAAAAGTATGAGCTGCACTCGGGAGGATTTGAAGTGGGGGGGGGGGGGGAATACGGAAGTTTCCGAGTTCAGTCACTGGAGTCAGAGTCACTCTGTGAACGACCGTGAATCGTCGCCAGTCGCCACTGACGTTGTTCTTTTCGTTCAGGCATGCCTGGTTCGCAAGGGTTCAACGAAGGTACTGTAGCAAGTTTTGGATCTTTCCGTAGCACGCAATGCCAGTGAAAATGTTTGCTGACTGCTGTGGTTTATGAACTTCCCATTAAACTCTGAGAGCCAATCGGCTTCGCCGGTTGGAGGGTTGGGAGTCTGCGATCGTGGGACTCGAACATTCTCTTTGCTTGTTTCGATGGAGATGATTGAAGGAAGAGACTGAAACGTGTTTGGGCTGCGATGCAGTCCCAGTTTGAACCCGACGCCTTCGGAAGGATCCCACACCGTAGCCCCTTGATGAGTGGAACACCGAATCTCCATCAGATATCAGTGCCCTGCTCAGTCGTTTTGCTCCTGAAACCGCTAGCGTCTCAGCTCTCATCGCGTTTTCTTGCTGGTGCTCTGCGTGGATCTAGAATTTTTCTGCGGTTTTCGGTCACTTCTCCCTCTTCGCTTTTCCGAGTGTGTGTGAGGTGAACGGTCGGAGCGCTTCAGAGCGAATGCCGGAATCTCAGTCTCTCTTTCCAGATTCTGACCCGGACCGTCCAGCTCGGTCGGGTGACGAAGCACTTCCATGCGGGTAACAGTTCATCCATCCCTCCCAAGCTCGGCGTCGAGCAGAAAATCTCGGGCTGGAAAATCATCACAGAGATGGCGCGGTACATCTGGCCGAAGGACAAGCCTCAGATCAGGAAGACCGTGGCGGTGAGCCTGGATGGAGTCTGGATGTGTCCATAGTTTATAAATCACCTAAATCCGAGTGGCGCAGCCAGGGCGAATATTTCTCTGATCGTCTGTTTGTTTCATCTCGATAAACACTGGAGACTGAATTTGCAGCTGGCGCTCGGGATCCTGGTGGCCGCCAAAATTGTCAACATTTCTGTTCCTTTCGCGTTCAAATATATCATCGACTTCCTCAACGAGAACACCGGGAACAACCTGAATTTCGAGAGCGTCCCCAGTGCCGTAGCGTCTACCGCCTTCGCCCTAGTCGTAGCCTGTGAGTTACCGGAAGCAAATCCGTTCTTCGGGACATTTTGCGATTATGTCACCGAATCTCAATCTAAAAAGTATCCCGGACCAACAACCCGCGAGACCGATGGAATCCAATATCAATATGAAAAACATTCTCTTGCAGATGGTCTGGCGCGAGCGGGAGCCGCGGGTTTGAACGAGCTCCGGAGCGCGGTTTTCGCCTCAGCCGCTCAACACTCCATCCGTGCCATGGGAAGGAAACTATTCAGCCATCTTCATGACTTGGATCTGGGTTTCCATGTAAGCAGACAGACTGGGGCTCTCTCGAAAGCCATGGATCGAGGCACCAGAGGCATCAACTTCGTCCTGTCCGCCCTCGTCTTCAACGTCGTACCCACATTACTCGAGGTCACACTCGTCAGCACCATTCTGGTACGTTTCGCTGTCGAGAACTCGAATTTTCTCTTCCCAGACTCAAGAATCCGACCGCTCCCCGCTGACGACCCATGTGCTGTAAGCATTCCCCGGCTGAAGGGTCTGAACTCTTGGCGTTCCGTTTGAGCCAGCGGTTCTCTTGCAGTACGGCCGGCGGGCTTTCACTCTCTGGTCTCATCAGCTGATCGAATATTCTAAGGGCTTCGTCCCAACCCGAGAATCATGATGTACACATACTGCCCACGTAGTGGAAGCAACACGTTCCCCCAGTCCCATCGGATATTCTAGGTCCCTCAGGCTGTGAAGCGTTTCATGAGGCTGAACATTCATCCCGATCGTTTCAGTGGTACAGGTGCGGGGGGCAGTTCGCCGCTGTGACGTTGGGCTGCATAGGATCATATGCTGCCTTCACCTTGCTCGTCACCCAATGGAGGACTCAATTCAGGATTGATATGAATAAAGCAGACAACAAAGCTGGATCTCGGGCGGTCGATTCCCTCATCAACTATGAAACCGTCAAAGTAAGCCTTGTCATCATGACGTAACATCGATAGATCTTCTCGTGGAGGGCTGGGAGCTTCGTCTCACGTATGCTATCGTCGACAGTACTTCAACAACGAGAAATACGAGATTGAAAAGTACGACACCATATTGAAAGATTACGAAAAAGCATCTCTCAAGACGACGACCTCGCTCGCGGCGCTGAACTTCGGACAGAACGCGATTTTCAGCACTTCGTTGGCCGCCATCATGTATCTTGCCTCAAAAGACATTCTGGCAGGTAAACTCACACTGTATCCATGAGTGTACACCCTGTACAGTCAGATCGTACTACCTCGACCACATCTGAAATTCACATTCGGCTCTCAGTGTATCAAAACAACTTCCGCCTTGGAAGGGTTCACCTGGAAGCTCTCCCTCGATTCCAGGCTCTATGACCGTTGGCGATCTAGTCATGGTGAACGGGCTCCTTTTCCAATTGTCACTACCCTTGAACTTCCTGGGATCGGTTTACCGCGAAGTTCGGCAGGCGATCATCGACATGCAGACCATGTTCGCGCTCACGGAGATGAAATCGATGATTCAGAGTTCTAAGGACGCACCTTACCTCTGCATCTCGAGAGAGAGGGCCGACATCGAGTTCGAAAACGTCACATTCGGCTATATCGCTGATCAACCGATCCTCCGCGATGTTTCGTTCAGGATTCCCACAGGGAAGAAAGTCGCGCTGGTTGGCGGCAGCGGAAGCGGGTGAGCATCCCCAGGAATCCACGGTGTTCGAGGCACGACGAGGCCTCTCTGGTTTCGAGCGGAGATTGTTGAGCTGTTTTCGATGAAGTTGTTCGTTTTCCCCAGCAAGTCGACCACTGTGCGCCTCCTGTATCGCTTCTTCGACCCGATCGACGGTCGCATCCTCATCAACGGCCAGGACATCAAAGAGACGAACCTTGAGAGCCTCCGTCGCGGGATCGCCGTAGTTCCCCAGGTACTGTGATACCTCTGCTGGACTTGCAACAAATCGTTCACGCTTCAACCAGGAGCTATGTTGGCGGGGGAGGGGGGAATGCCCACCCTACATTCCGCGTCGCGATGGCGGCTCGTTCTTGAACTCGGGGGCTTCGTCTTCTCGTTCCAGGACGCCGTTTTATTCCACAACACTATCCGTTTCAACCTTCAATATGGAGATCTCCAGAAGAGCGCCACGGAAGTAGAGGAATCGGCGAAGATGGCAGAAATACACGACGCCATCTCGGCCTGGCCGAAAGGTTACGAAACCCCCGTCGGCGAACGAGGGCTCAAGCTCTCCGGAGGCGAGAAGCAGCGTGTGGCTATTGCCAGGGCAATACTCAAGGACTCTCCGATTCTGATTTTCGACGAAGCCACGAGCTCTCTGGATTCCATAACTGAGCACGTGAGTGTCGATACCTCGCCGTTTGTTTTCTCTCGCAGAACCTCGAGCAGTGAGGTTTACTTGGTTCGTGTGGTTTGTGCCGGATTCAGGAGAGTTCCCGTATTGCAGAAAATCATGAAGGCCCTGAAGAGAGCGGCCACTGGGAAGACGACGCTGTGCATAGCCCACAGACTTTCGACCATTGCGGACGCGGATGAGATTTTCGTACTAAAGGACGGAACTATCATTGAAGTTGGTACCCATCGAAGTCTACTCGAGAAACCCTCGTCTTTCTATGCGTACTTGTGGAACCAGCAACACCTAACGACGTTCTAATATCCCGTCCGCCGTTCGACGTTCCTCGTTTCATGGATTGCTCGAATGATGGATCGGCTGAGAATTCTGAGATGAGAGTCGATACTCGACGACGGATTAACGACTGTGAATTTTGTATTTTATTGTTTGTTGTCTCTATTGATTGAAGCCTCTACTGGTTGAGAGCGCTTAGAATGTTCACGTCGGAACTATCGTTGTGTCCCAATAAAACAAATGATACTCACGGCTGAATCCAAATGTTCTCCTCGCCTTCCGTTGATCGGGCTGATAGATTTCGTTTCCTCGGTATTCTCAACCGCTGCACGAGTGAGCCTGAGCTCGAGGCCCCCGATAGTTTTCATTGGGGCGAACTTTCCGCGAAACATCCGAGAGTTCCGAAGCGCCTCGAAACTGGATTCCGTCGAGACTTCCCAGCTTATATATTTATCCCCCAGGTCAAGCTCTGGGGATTCCTTCCTACTCACTAGCGATGGAAGCATCTTCTAAGACATGGAGATGAAGTCCAGACTTTTCAGACTAGTTTCTCTAGACATTCTCAAAAACAAGCAAAGGAGCCCTCAAAGCATTTCTGCGTGGAATAACCGCAGCGCCCTCGAAAAGTGCTGGGCGCGAGACGAAAACTAGAAAACGGATGAAGCTTGAGGAAAGGGGCGTCTCCCCGGCCTGATCGAAAGGAAAGGTTCCAGGATCTCCCCGGAGAGTCGATGCTTCATCGAATCGTCTCTCCTTCAAATCTGTTGATGACTTCCCCATGACAGGAGCACACAACAACGTTATCGTGTAAACCCTGTCGCTCTTCTTTTGAATTTTGCCGCCGAAATCAACGTCGTCTGCGTCACCGCTGATTGGTCGCTGAAGCGTTCTCCCCTCACCCCGCGTCGTCATCGCCTTGATCAGCAGCAGCAGTGTCCAAATACCAGACTACTAAACAACTTCAATTGTGGAGTGAGTACAAACATAACAGACGAGCCGAACGACTACCCCGGTTGTCACCAAGCTATTAGTGAGTCAATATCTCTTGTGGAGCGCTCCGTTACTGCTCGGAAACCCGGCTGTGCTCGAACTTGAAGTTGAAACAAATCGCAAAAATCGTCGTGTGCTCCGAGAAACTGTCATCGTTTATTCCGCTCGGATTCCCAACAAGTCAAGATGTCGTCGTCGTCGGCGGCACTATTCGCCTGCTCGAAGTGCAATTCCCGGCATCCTTTCGAAGACCTGTCGCAAGGACAGCAGCTGTGCAAGGTGAGATTTGAAGTCAACCCTCAAGTCGTAGGTGGGCGACCCGTGACCTAAGTGTATGATTCGAACCGGGGTTGAAACTCTCGGCTGAAGATGTCTTCGGCCCGTGCGGAAACTTCTGTTAGACATAGGAGAGTCAAGAAAACGAGGGTTCTTTCGGAGCTCGCCCGTTTCGGGATGGCTGTCTGCATGTTCTGCACGATCTATACTTTGGAACAAGTGGCTTTGCCCGAGTTCCGGTCGATGGTTTTGACTGCGGTTTACCAACCGGTTGCACCGCGAGATCAGAGACGGGAAAACATGTGGTGCTCGCTGCGTAGTGTTCGCGGGAGGTCAACAGCTTATCACAGCGAGTCGTTGGGAATGGAGCCGTGCGGTGAATCTCTTGTGAATCGGGTGAACTGGGTGCACATTTTGCGGCGCTCCGACGAACCGTTGAACGCTTCCAACAGAAGAATCAGAAGTTCCGAAGTTCCTGCACGATCTCTCCAATTCTATTCCCGCTCTCAGGGGCCTTCAAACCCCTATGTGGATAGAAATCGGACTGGAAACTATTGCTCCTCGTTTCCGAGGTCTGGTTACGCACTCTCGAAACAAACGTTGATCTTGAAGACACTGAGTGTTGGTAGAGGTGCTTCTGTCGTCACACTTCTAGCCGGCTTCTCGGAAACGAATGACGGCGAACTACAGCTAGAACCCGAGATGCATGCTGCGACAACCTGACCTCATAGACCTCTTTCTCCGGAGTTCGGGGCGGATCCAATACCACTGCCTGCCCTCTTCAATTCACCAGGCTGATAACGAGGAATCCAAACAACTCGATTTTGAAAACAGAGCTTGAATTATCTCTGATTGCGTCTGGTTCATGAGAGCCTTTATTTTTCAGGCATGCCGCCAGGCCAGTGTCAAGTGTACATACTGCCGCGCCGACTTCCATCCAGAAGGGTGAGTATTCCGTGAGAATGTTCCGGGTGGGATCCGATCTCAGGTTTTTCCACGCTTCTTCCCCCCTCACGTGACTGAATGATGTTCCACAGCTGAGAAAATGTGAAGGCTGAGCTCTACCTGCGTTCCAAAAGCAGGAAAACCGGGATATGCCTGAAACGGTGTTGGAGAGAACTTCCGCCCATACTCTTCAGTTGCATTCAATCTGTGCGTCACCGGCAGATTCGTCTCGCTCCGCATGGCAACAAGATTCTAGTAAAAGTTCAAGAGCAGCGATCCCGGTTCTCAAGAGAGCGTAGCGGCCGACGTGACTGGGGGGTTTCTCCGAGAATCCCGTTTGTTTATCCGGACCGAAGCAATGACGGCTGCGAACGGAATCACAACGCTGTTGCTGTCTTTGAACAACAGCATGAATCATGAGCTGGATCGAGGGGATCTCTCGAAGTGATCGTTCTCGATCGCGTCTCTTGTCATGCTTCAGTTGAGAAGAACCTGTGTGAACGATCGCGGTCTCCATGACTCGAGATGACACAGAGCGATCGTCGAGTTAATTCGATCTTACTCGTTAGTAGAATTCCGACAACGATACTCAAGTGGCTCGAATGCCGCTCTCTAATCGAAAATCCGTCTCCCATACACGGGCACATTCTTGGGGGAATTGGTATGCCCCTCTAATATGGGACTCTGTGGTCAGAAATACGTTCACGTTCCAGTGGACGGACAAGCTTCCCAGTCCATGAGAGCACGGCTCCTTGAAGAAATCGGGCTCCTTCTAATGTGAGCCATGATCTCCCGCAGGAAAACTTCCATCTGTAAAAAATGTGAGAATAACGTACGCCAGTTCGGTAAGCCTAGATCTTGCGACTACTGCAATCTCGTCGCGGCTTTCATCGGGACCAAATGTCAGCGGTGAGTTGGCCTCGGACCGGGGTCCGTGACTCGTTTGTTCCAACCGTTCCATTGGCTGGAAACGCGCGTCGATTCGTTCGATATCACTCTGAACTCGTTCTTCCCCGACTGTTCAGATGCACCAATTCAGAGAAGAAATATGGAGCACCGATCACATGCGAGCAATGCAAACAGAAGAGCGCCTTCGACCGGAAAGATTCGGAGACTCAGAAGCGCGAGGGGAAGATGCTTTGCTGGCTCTGCACGGTTTCCCTCAAAAGAACGCTGGCGAAAGCTCGAATATCGGATCCTTCAAGGTACGAATTTCGAGAGAACGCCTCCTCCGGTTCTCGAGTCGGATCCGGGACTCGGTGCACCGGGAAGCGATTCCCCGACGAGAGGACCGAGATGTCAGCGTGATCGACAAGTTTTCATCCTCTCTGACGTTCCCGCACTTCAGGTTGAGAGCCAGCTCCTCCCGCAGCAGTCCGACCGCACCACCCACGGCGAATCTCCTTCCGGAAAGCAAACGGAAAGAGAAGAAACCCGACTTTCACCGAGACCGAAAACTCCGGCCGGACGTCACGAAGGTATGTCAATTTTCCACAATGCCAAAAGCGTCTCCGAGCTCCCGTCTCCGATAGTTTCGGAATATGATTCGGTTCTGTTGCCGCTGCCAATTCAGATGGTGCTCTCAATGGGTCGAACAAACCTTGACAAAACTCACGCATCTTAGGTCCACGTCGACGACGAAGTCAAGGAAGTGAAGACCTCGAAACCGATCATCTTCCCGGACCCGACGTCGTCGGACCACGTGGTTGCGCTGACAAAGCTCAACGATCAGGTGCTCACTCTGCAGAAGGCCCTCGCTGAGAAAGAGAAGCAGCTGATAGCCAAGGATCGGATCATTTGCGAGCTCAAGGCCGACATGGGCAAGGTCGACAGAGACGCACGATCCAAGTTCCAGGACGCTGTCAAACGGCACAACGATCAGATGGCCGAGATGCAGGTTTGTTCCTCCAAAATGCCCAAGGCTTGGGAGCATGTCCTTCTTTTGGCTTTTCGTTTTTTAGTTTGGACGCAAATCACCTGACCCCCAGCGTCGGAAGTCAAGCCGGGTCAGTTGATTCGCACCCTTCCCGCCCAGATGACACTAGTGGGGGGTATACAGTTTTGACTTTTTTCAACTCTTGCGCAGGAAAAGTGCCGAGCGCTTCAAAAGCAGGTCGTCGCCAAGAAGGACTCGGCGAAGGCGAAGCGGATGAAAATGGAAATAACTTCGAGTCTCCTCAACGGCACGCTGTAGTCCAGTTCTCCTCAACGAGCTCCTGGATTGTGGGTACATCCGGAATCTTTGTGAGAGTCGAGACTCCTGCCAGGTTTCTGCAGCGAGCTCTGGGTCGATGATCGTATTAGATTTCTCGCACAGCTGTCCCCCGGTGTCGTTGATTCGTCCATCTCCCCATGATTCGGAAGCCTCGTGTCAGAATGGAAATGAAACATGTGACGAAAACCTTCCACTAAAATGGACCCCTCTCGCTTAATCTGAAACCCGTCGTCGACGATTCGAAATCTTATCGCTCAATGGATGTTCCATGTCCTCCTCGGAAACAGGTTTCATCTTTTTCTCCTCTGATTGAACTTCTTCCCGTTGACCTACTGTCATCATATTCGTATCGATCGGATCGTCGACGCTTTCAGTTCCCAAATCCAAGTTTCCGCATTCATTGTATAATGCATCAACCTAAACATTTACTCGCCCACCCAATCGGGTTCTGACTCGATTTTTTGTAGATAATACGTGCTCTTACGTGCTCCCAATCTTATCAAGGGTGAAAACTCAACTGCGCCCCTGCTTCCTTTAGATATTGTGTAGAAACGATGTTTTAGACTTAGTGTAATTCGATCGGAGTGGACGTGTGTTGTAAGATCATCGTGGAGTATGGTCAGAATGTATATGGCCCCTTTCGATAAGAAATTCGTTGTGTCTGTGAATAAATCTTTCATAAAGCAACTCCGATTTGTTATTCCTCTCTCGTGAAAAGTGACGCCATCGATCCAGCGGTGCAGTAGCATTCGTTATTGTTTGCTTCAGTTGCCTCTGCCCTGGCGGCTCGAACAGAGTGTGCGCGTCCCCCTAGAGAATGATACCCGGGTCGCATCCAGAGGCCCAGCTTCATCGGGTAACGATTAAGTTCATCCTGTGTGGACCAAGCTCTGGTATCAAGGACCGTTGTGCGAAATGCTTACGAATTCGGCCTAATCTCAAAACGCATCTCCAGGCTGGAGCAAGCTATTTCCCCAGACCACGGATGCGTGGCAATTCGAGGATCGTGACGACATTGGGGTTATGTTGGCGCCAAAAGTTCCGTTTTTTCCCCGCTCTCGGAAGGAAAGATTGAGTCTCGCAGAAGGACTACTCTTGAAACTCGCGTAACGAAATCCAGGCGATCCTCAGATATCCCCCACACGGTACACCGGGGTCGTCGGAGTTGTCCCGTTATGCAATCTCCTTTTTTCGGGGTTGTGACAAGCGGAATCCCGAGCAGAAAAACTCAGCGTCCCGCAATATGAGCTGGAATCCCCAATCTGGATCGGATCCGATCAGCTTCATTCTTTCTTGTTCACGAAGTCATTTGCCTCGGTTTTGGTTTGAGATTTTCGTCCGCTACCCTATGGGAATCGTTGGTTTCCGCTTCTATTTTGGAATGCGGGCTCCGGGAAAGGAGTTTGCGTCATCTTCGAACTTTCTCCCCGAGATTGAAAGATTTACGGAACTCTCGGCGCGAACAGCAATTCAGCATTGTTTTGTTCCAGATTGGCCGGGCCTTCGCTATCAGGGAAATTTTTTCCCCTGCCCAGTAGCACGACTCTCACATCAGCTGAACTCATGAGAAAGTGAAATAATGTTGACTGATGATTGCTTAGCTTCTATTTCCCGCAGCTTCCTGCTGAGTATTGAAATATGAGGCTCAATCCTCTGGATTCGAATCCACGTATCGGGGTACCTAACCTTAACGCTGGAACCCATACATGTACGAAACGAGCGGCCGATTCGCAGCGTCCAACGCCTCAGTAGACGGGCTGTAGTTTTTCTGTAAATAATGGATCATGGTTGCGGCAGTCTGTTCGGGCGTCAAGACATCTAATCGGTCGATTTTTCTCGAATGTGCGCTGACCCCAACATACTCCTCGCGACTTTGTTCTACACCACCGTTCAAAATACCATCTGAGGTATGCAACAGGAGGGCATTTTCCCGGGGAATTCATAGTCCTTGACCGGTTACGTTCCGATAAGTCAGTCTTCAGGACTTCAGGGAGTCTTCATAAGTCAGACTTCGTTATGATGTCGCTGACTCACAACATGGAAACCACCTTGAACAGAAGCCAGGGTTTCGGCGATGTCATTTATTAGCTAACCGGGTTGCATCTGGCTCCCATCTTCGAAAAAATTGATGAACTCATAAACACGACAGCGCTAGATTTCCACGCGAGACTCATGCCATTTTAACGCCGGCTTCTCGTAGAAGAGGTTCTAGTTTGCCCTCAGCATCCAGGCGCTGTGTGTCGTCTCCACCACCGATGCATTTGCCCCCAATGAAGACTCGTGGCACAGATCGTGCACCCGTGATCTCCAAGAGTACATCCTGGATCGCGGCTCCATCGTCTCGTTGATTCAACTCGATCAGATCGTACTGCGCCTGAGGAAGAAAATACAAATCAATCGAAAGAAACGATGAGAAGTCCTGGAAACAGGGACCGAGTGACCGGGAATGAGTGCCAGCTCCGACTACCATAGTCTCTAGGACAGAGCGTGCGACGGACGTATTCCATGAGTGCACTCCCAAAGTGTACCGACTGGCGGGTGGCTCCAGTCCCCGGGGGCGGGCGGCCGGGGAACGCGTGAAACGAAACCGCTGCCGAGGAAATTACAGAACAGCTCTGCACATTCTCTGGTGTTCCGGTCGGTTCGACTTCGCGATCCAGCAGGAGGTTCTCATCGAGGGGCTCATACTTTGAGTGACGTTGCGGTAGCCGATCGGATAACATGCGGCGAAGCCGATGACCCCGGACGCAATGAGAAAGCACAGCGAATCATCCTGGACTAGGGGCGTTAACTTACGTTATGTTTGTTGAGGACATTCTTCGCCTTGGTGCAGTACGGGCACGTGGTTTTCGAGAACACTACTAGGGGAGATGCGGAAATCCTCTCCTTGACAAATGCAGCAGCAGCTTCAGCCATGATGCTCGACGTTTTGGAGCCGATTGAGCCCATTAAGACCCAAGAGCAGAACAGCGCTGTCGCTGTGTCCTGAGCGGTTGAGGCGCTAAGCGCTGAGCGTTGCGTCCGAGAGGAGACAAGCCGCGCTGATTGGGCAAAACCCCGCTTCTGTGGGCGCTGATATTTTCCTCGTTCCTGAAAGCTGGGAAACCGGGGATGGCTCCAGTGTAAAAATTCAGGCAAACGAGCGCGATATCAAACTCTCCTTGTGGAAGAGAGAACGCGACTTGATTAAACACGGAGGAGGCCTGGAAGTCACTCTCCATAAAGGCCATTCCGATGATCTCCGAGTTGGAATCAGCGTGTCTTGAGCTCAGATTCATTTCTGGAGGATAGATTCTTGGGAATTTCTCGTCGTGACGGACTCTTCGATGCAGATTTCTACCACTCCCAACTGAGGGCTCCGAAGGACCTCGGGACTGGTAGAGGAATGGTTTTCAGAAGCCGGAGTTGTCGCCACGTACCTCAGGCCAGACGGTCTGGAATGACAACGTGGTCTCCAATCGAGAACGCCGATTTGAATTCTCTCCGGGATACGGAAACCCATATCCAATCCGGAAACTTCTCAGACCACTATCAGATCTGAGAGCGGAGAAGTACGCTCAGTGAGATAGGAACAATGCCACAGCTGCCGTCTGTTCCTGCCAGAGTTCTCCGCCTTTTGTGATTTCCGTGACTTCCAGACGTCTGCTGTTGAGAATCGGGCCCGAGGAAGCGAGCCCACGCTTGACCACTAAGGATGGTTCAGAACCAAGAATCTCAGCTGACGGCTGACTCGTCTTCGGATCGTCTCTCTCGGGCCCGCCGGCCCACTTAATCCTTCGGAGAGGCGTCGAGACAGCTTTCTCGGACTCGATAGAATGGCATTCAACAGTAGGCCGACGAAGAGGAGCGATTCATTGTTGCAGCAGAAAATCCTGAAGGATCCGAATCGTTCGAAGCTTGTGAAGTTGAACACAGGCCACGTATCCCGACAAGTAAGGTAGATCGAAAGCATCACCCCTCTTCTTCTCGGATTCCTTTGAGTCTTGGTTCAGTAGAGTTCAATAGCGTCTTTCCTCAGTCTGGGCTGATTGTTCCGCCGTGTCTGTACATATCGGCAGGGAAAGATCCGTGAGGCTCCCTGCTGGCCGCGGGACGAACGGCAAGCACCTGGTAGACCGCTCAACCCACATAGCAATAGTCAACCCATGTCCGGTAGCCGCCGGGAAATTCACATCGCTAACGGCCGTCGTTCGCGTTCGATGCAAACTCGGTGAATATTCTGTTTTGTATGACTACAGGTGATTCGCTGTCGAACGATTCTCGATGTCGTCCTTCAAAAAACTCAAATGTCTCCCCGGAGACATTCCACACTTGAGATAATTCGAATGCAAATACGAAAAAGAAGCGAGGTTCCAGAGCCAGTCAACAGGGCTCAGTGGTATCGGGCAGAGAAACAGACTCTTTGTCCGCGTCTCAGGACGGAAGGCTTCGGAAAGACTCGTAATCTCATTCCTATACTCTGGGAAGTACCACTTACGTGGTGAGGGTGATAAGTTGCGTGAAAATGATTTGGGAACACTGTGGAAGATCGCCCCAGCACCGAGCTCGAAAAGGAGAGCGAAGCACAATACCGCTACCGTTGGACTAATGTATATGTCTCCCTTGGTCAAAAAAATTGTATCATCGAAGTCGGGGTTCCAAGCTCGATGCTGGGAAATTTCCCCAGGGGTACTTTCCGAGAGATCTCTAGCATTCCGCGATAATCGGAAAACTATTCGCTTGTGCGGTATCTTCAGGGCATCTAGGACGCGGGGGTCTTCGGCCGGCGCTAGGACATCTGTCCTTCCGTGTGTCAGCGTGGAGCTTCTGCTGGCCACTCTACCGAGAGCCGGTAAGAACACCTAAGAGCCAACCCCAACCGGAACGCAGATCAATCAATGTATTCCGCTCAAGGAGGTCATTATCATACTCAGCTGGTTGCGGTCAATATGCTGCGTCGGCGAGAAACCCCCGTTATCCGCACCGATGAACGATAAGCGCTTTGCGGAGCGCCGCGAAAAATCGAACTCTCTCGTAATCAGCGTCGAGCTTTTTCGGAAAGAGTTTTCTGAAGTTGGTAGAAGAACGAGGCAATTTATCTCGGATCGTTTAGAGAATATTCCAGATATCGCGTTCCCAGCGGGATTCGTGTGCATGTTGATCCAGAACGAAAAATACCACAACCCATGTCACTCAGGACCTCGGTCTTAAGCAAGTTTCGTTGCGAATCACGAAACGTCGACTCCTCGCGGAAATCTCATCCGGGGACAGACGTCATGTTGCTACGTGCTCCCTTCATAGACAAAAGGTTTCTTGGTGGTGGTGCGACTCCCTAACCCACTTTGGCTCCCCGCCGAGCCAGACCCCTCGTTCCACTCGCTCACGGGGCCAACGAGGTTAGCCACGACGTCAAAAGCGCGGAGGCATCGGAGGGTGAGTCGAGGCATCAGACGACCGCGGAGATGGCTTCAAAGCGAGAGTCTCGATGCCAGCTCCGGATACGAACCACTCTCGGGAAAACGCCCGGTAGCTCCGAGTATATATAAGCCGTGGTCTGCGGCGTAGGGCATCAGTTCTCGCCGAATCCCAGCGCCTCAAGCTTCATCATGCGAACCGCTTTCCTGTGCCTGTGTGCTCTTCTTGCAGTTGCTGCTTACGCTCCAACAGCTAATGCTCAAAGGGTGAGTGGCCTCGCGGTCCGAGTTCCGCGGAATCAGACGAAAAAACCGAACTCTGAGAAACCGATCTCGAACGCTGCGTTTGGTTGCAGGCAACGGAGGTCGGTCGATTGTATCTCGTTCCGAATGGGAACCTCCCCAACGGCGCCGGGCTGCTCCGAAGCGATTACTCTCCGGTAGGTGGCAGCATGGTCCACGGAGGTAAGCGAGGGGGTCTCGACTCTCTCAGCGGAATGGCCTTTGGTCGTCGGAGGTAAACGCCGCCGCTAAACACCGCTGCGATCGCGCGCTTCTGCCTTCTGCGCCTTCAGAAGAAGCATGCCCACGCTGCGTCCGCCAGTGAAGTGATTCTTTCGCCTCAGCCGTCGATTCGGGACGCCTCGGTGACACCAGTGAGGACTTGGATCGCTTCGCTTGAGGATATTCACGACATAGCTGAGTCTAATCGGAGGCTTCCGCCTCGGCGCCGCGTCAACATTGTCCAAATAAAACGATTCGCATTGCAAAATCCCACCTGAGAGAATGGCGTACTCATTGCCCCGGCCAAATCCGTCAACCGATCCCGGGAACGGCCCGCTCGAGGCTCGAACACGGTTCTTCCCCTCCCTCAAGCCGCGAACTCGCCCGCAGACCCTGGTTCTGGACAAACGAAGCCGTGAGAGGTTTCCACATTCCACTGTTCGATGCTGTTTCCGCGGATCGAGTAGCATCCTGTCAATATACCTTGAGGGATCGATCCACCAGGAAGCACGAGCGACAATATTTGAAGTCTTGTCGATCCGTGGGGGAATTCGGAGAAAGCACTTCAAGAAGACACGGCAAATTATGGGAGCGCGTCAGCTGGGCCGCGGCGTCAACTGGGCTTCGGCGTCAACCGGGCCCCGGCGTCAAGTGGGCCTCGCCGTCGACTTCCGAGCGGACCGGCAGGCAGCGGACTTGAAGCGGATTGGGAGATTGGGTGAGGTTAGGTTAGGGCTCGGGCGAACGAGCGGAGCGATGCGAGCAGATCGACAGCCAGCGCACTCGAAATCGTGCGGGGGAATCCGGTGAGATCAGGTTAAGGCCCCTGTTGACCCCGTGGCCCAGTTGACGCCGGGGCCCAGTTGACGGGCACCCGCAAATTATTTTGTTAGCTCAGAGTCGTGATCTCAGAGTTTTCGGGCCCGGAAATACGAAATTCGAGCTCTTCCCGTCCGGGGAAAATATTCCGCCTGAGAACTCGCTCATCCTGAATCAATTGCTCCGGGATCCCCAGGGGACACGGGACACCAGTTCCAAAACTCTCCCAGCTTCAGAACCTCTTGGTATCGCCCGGATGCAAGTATGAAGATCCATCCCGCAGCGAGAGATGACCTCCTCTCTCCCACGTCCGCCGCAAACAGCCCATGCTGCCCAGCATTTCGCCCACGGCCCCCACAGCGCCTCGTGCTCTACCCCAATTCCCGCAATGGATGGACCGAAAGCAGACCAGGGTAGGCGTTGGCTTCAGGCGGCCAACTGCAGATCCGGAATTGTGAGAGATCCTGACGAATTGTAGCTCGAAAACTGAGCCAACCAGCAATCACAGTAGCTCAGAATGATGTCAGTCATGCTCGAATACGGCGCAACATCGTCCATCGTATCGCAAAGTCAAGTTTTTTTTTGATGCGAATTCTCGAGCCCAATCTTGTTGTGGTCATAACTTTCTCAGTTCTTGGATGATTTCCGAAAGTCAAGATGTTCTCCCTGGAAGTCATCGTGCAAACGTCGATATTCATCCGATCGGACTCGTAGGGGTCGCGATGGTGACCGATCGTATTTACCCTTTTTCGAGGGCCTGCCCGTTGGCTAATTTTGTTCTCTTCGCTTTACCTCGCATTTCCTCTCGTGACTCCCCAACGAGGCGGAATTGAAAGCAACTCCTCGGGTGAAAATTACTCAGAATGGGGTGAATCATCCGAATATTGAGCTGCAAGGTCGATTTGGCGGTTACTGATTTCCACCGGAAATCACCCCCATTCAGGTTCCCGTCCTCGGGCGCCAAAATCACCCTTGACACCCCAGGAATTCTTGATACCATCGCTTTCCATTTTTCGAGGAAATGAGATCGGTTTTCAGGCGAAAGACCGGTCACCTTCCGCGCGTCCAACGCGACCCCGAGAAGTCCGATGGGATGAATATTGACGATGACTTTTAGGGAGACCGAAAAAAGATCGGTCATCTTCAATTCATTCCATCTTATTTACTGACCGAAATTTTCATCATATCCATCTGGATCTCACATCAAAATGACCTCTCCGATATCTCCGATTTCCAAAATTTTGGCCAAAGTAAGATCGAGCTCGAAAATTCTCGACCAAAAAAACCACCCTGTGAGCTGTCGAGTTGAAGGGCGCACCTGCAGCTGTCACATGGTAACTTCGAAGTCTCGCCAATTTATCGATTTTCCTCGCGATTCCGGGTACCTTTGTGCCCGGTCGCGAATTCCTTACAGTTGGTCAGATACTCATGATATGATTGCGGTTCTTGACAAGCACTCCCGAAAACAAAGCGTGACACTTAATAATATCGGCTTCACCTCACAAGGAGCTCGGAAACAAGGAGAAGGAACTTTTTGAACTGTTAATCCCATTTTCACGAAATCACAATCATAGTGTCTCACTCGACCTGAGACAGCTCGTCGACTCCCATGATCATACGGATGTGAAAGCAGAGAACTCGAGTCCATCTGGTTGATACAGCCGCTGCCCGTGAGCGCATTCAGAACCCTCGTCGAACAGATTCTCCGACTGTATGGAAAGCTCCCCATCTCTTGATACCTCCGCTAGTCCGCAGCGCATGCTCACGTGAGATTGGAGATGTTGAGGAAAATACACACGATATATGCCCACATTGACGGAACAGGAGACGGCGTAATTTTCCAACGTTGTAGCGTTGTTCACAGCAACGAATGAATACCAGTAATCTTCCAGTGATCTGAGTGATCCTCACGAGCCGACGTTCCAAGAGTCGCAGAAGTGTCAAAGTATTCGCTTCACAGGCGAATGCAACGCAAGTCAGTCACTGATTGCCTGGTTTCGATCCCACGGGCTGTTTCGATGTAGATGCAGTTGGATGTTCACGAGTGCTCTACTGTCTTAGAAGGTTGTCCCATCGATTGAGTATAATCCGGAGCTCTCATTACGAAGTCGTGAATTTCCCCTCGTCTGAACCAACAGTTACTCTGATCGACTGCAGTGGGTTTTTTTTGTTCGTATGATGATTTTTGGCCTGATATTTGAAAACCGCGATCCGCGTGAAGCAGAGTTGGGCAGATTCGAATCATTTTGATTCGAATCATTTTGATTCGAATCTCCTCTGATTCGAATCATTGGATTCGAATCAGATCGGATCAGATGTGATTCGAATCGTCCTGATTCGAATCAAAATGATTCGAATCATTTTTGATTCGAATCACGTGATTCGATAGCTTCTGAGTCGAATCATCCTGATTCGAATCATTTCTGATTCGAATCAAGTGATTCGATGATCCTGATTCGAATCATTTTTGATTCGAACCAGAGGATTCGAATCATGTTCTGATTCGAATCATTTTCTGATTCGAATCCCTACTATATATGATCGGCTTAGTTTGTCAGTTTGTCCGCACATTACTTTCCAACTCTGGAGGGGTGATTCCGAGACCAATCTGGCCATTACTTCCCAACTCTGGAGGGGTGATTCCGTGACCAATCTGAGCATTACTTCCCAACTCTGGGAACAACTGGGAAGTAATGCTCAGATTGGTCTCGGAATCACCCCTCCAGCTTTCGAAAAGTATGGTCAGACTGGTCCCGGACTAAGCCGAGTATATGTAGTAAGGATTCGAATCAGAAAATGATTCGGATCAAACTTTGATTCGAATCAAATTTTGATTCGAATCATTTTCTGATTCGAATCAGAGTGATTCGAATCGTGTGATTCGAATCAGATGATCGATCCTGATTCGAATCAAAATGATTCGAATCACTTTTGATTCGAATCAGCCTGATTCGACGGTTTTTGATTCGAATCACTTTTGATTCGATGTTTCTCGATTCGAATCAGGTGATTCGAATCAACTTGATTCGAATCGAAAGTGATTCGAATCTGCCCAACTCTGGCGTGAAGAAACGGTTCTTCATGCTTCGATTTGGACCTGAATGCATCTTTTGAAGATGAGCACATCAACCTTTCACTTCGGGCGCGAGCCACCTCAGTGGATGTGATGTTTTCACGCGCGGGTTTGAAGGGTTACCGAAGCGTCCTGATCTTTCGAAACATTCACACGGATCGATCGCGGGTTCTGTTTCTCAATGAAGAGGAGAACATTCTCTGACAGGAGTCCGTCGGCGTCAAGCTGAAGAAAGCGGTGGTCGCATTGGGATCGGGTTCGTGGATCTCGGAGATCCGGCTCGCCCACGAGACTGGTAGTCAGCGATGCTTCCCTGGACATGGCCATGAGTGAGATTCTGCCTCAGACCTGCCTGCAAAGCCACAGCGGATTCCTCGAGTTCCTGGGTTTTTCTTACTGGTTCTCGCCAACCGACTCCAACGGCAGTCCGGTCTTCGCGTCATCGGTGTTAGGGCTGCTCCGAAGCGTCAGGGCTCCGAAGAGAATCACGCGCATCGTTGATTACAAGCCGCCCACCATGGTGCCAGCGGAGAGGAGTCGTTGAAATGAACGAGATGAAAAAGAAGCAGTGAACGTATGCGAGAGCTCGAGTACGAAAGAATGCAGTGTCATTCTCGTTCAGCCTGATGTTGGAGCCTCGAGGAGGTGGATGTTCAGGTTCGTAGGTGTCGCAATCGAAACGGTTGAGTGCCAACAGTGGCGAAATGACGTCACATTCCATCAGCTGTGGGGGTGCGGAAATTCGCATGAAAACATCTGCCGTAGTTCATCAAATGAAAATGGAGAAAAAAACGATATCAAGCCCTCGTACTGATGAGTTGTGGCCCCGTGAGTTCGATCCCTATGAACTTTGAGCATGGACTGGATCCGCCTCCATCGGCTAGGGAGCCTGACCCGACCGACTCGCAGGCTTTCTCGTGAGCTCGATCTTGAGATACCTTCTCCTTTTTCAGGCGGGCTCGAGCGGATCTCTCCGCTTCCGTTCGCCCACGAACACAAATCTTTAGAGTGTTGCTACACTCTCTCCAGGGTTCGACGCTGTTGCCGCTACAAATATCGTTAGAAGCTTTTCGTTGCTTCTCTCTCTCTACCTGAATTGGAATCACCGATCGCGACGATATCGGTGATGCATCATCGAACTTGGAGAGGTTGTGCTTGATGGTGAGGTTTACAACCGAGACTAGAGCGATGCTCGCCATCCTCACGAAGACATCCGTTCTCTCACGATCTTCTCGGAGGATCGGTTCGGAGAAGAGTGAATCTCTCTCTGACGCGACTGCTGTAACAGAAGCAGACAAGCCGCGTGCCGGGTCGCTGAGTGATTCTGGCCCTGCGTACTTCGCCGTCGCTCCTGAAACGCTGAGATCAGTTTCCGTCGATTCGTCCAGGAGTCGCGGAACTCGATTGCAGGAACGGTTCGTCACGTGGATCTCGACGCGTACGTGTCTTCACGGGATCGGCATTCGAAACGTTTCAAAATCGAGAAGAGCTCCTTCTCGCATCTCCGGCAAGAAAGCTCCTGGGAATCCTAGTCGCTATGGGCTCCTCCGCCAAATGTTGAGGAGGCAGTGGTAAAGTCAGCGAGAAGCTGACCTAGCTGAAATCTCCCCGATTTCTAGTCGATTGATGATGAGATCTCTCGAGCGGCGGCACAGCATGGGACAGAGAGGTAGACGTACGGCATTCCTGGAGAAGAGGCCTCACTTGGGCCTCAAGATGACGTCGACGGGCTTCAACCCTCGCCGGAGAGCCCGAGGCGGGGTTCGGACCAGCATACATCAGATCTCGTTCGACCAGAATGAGTTCACTGCGTGGAAAACCACAGAAGAGTCCGCTCGTCATCTTCACTCTGAGTTTTGGAGTGCGATTTCCATCATCGGAGCGAATCAGATGGTAAGTCATGTGCTTTTAGATATTCACCGATGCAAAAATTGATGAGTGCTGGAGTGTACAAACACGATGGAGAACGAACGTCCCAGATCAGAACCTGCAGACATCCCAGGATGGGAACTTCCGCTCTTCGGGGGATGCTTCTGGAAGCCACAAGTAGAAGTCGTGCCTCCCAAGAACCCTTTCCATCTATGGATATCTCGATCATGGATCATGGGAGCGAGTCCCGCTGTGGGAAGGACGGATGGTTGATAAAGTTCCTGGAGGAGAAGCCACATTATTCGGAAGACACGTGACTTTTCCGCAATTGCGAGACCATTTGCGAACGAGCTTTCATCCGAAGAGATGGCAAAGTGGTCGGCCCGATCTGGGTATTCATATTCTTTCTTGCGGGTGATCGTTTAACGCTGTCTCGGGCGTGTGGTCGGCGCGAGAGCGGTGGGTTTGGTTCCTACCGCTGACGCTCTCGCTCTGAGAAGCGTTTGTTCGGTTTTCTTTGTCTCAGGGCGAGGAGCGGAGCCGACCTGACTCGACTATCACGCGAAGTCTCATTCGCAGGCTGGCGTCTTGTTGAGTGAGCTCGAGCTTCCCCGACGGGTTTGAGAAATGTCAGAGAACGAGGTCCTCTCTGAACATGGGGTACTTTTTCGGCGTCGGCAGGCCCAGTGATCGCAGTATCAGACCGTTTCTCATCCGTCACACGGAAAATGTCCTCTCACCGCGAGTCGTTGCGAAGAGGAGTCGGTACCGGGTGGGCGGCTGCTGCAGCAGACTACTCGTTTGTGGATTTCCGGTGCTCGAGAGATGTCTGACTCCCAGTCAGCTTGACTCCTTGCTTCGACGATCACGAGAGCTGAAAGCATGCGTGAGATTGAACCTGTTTGTCTCGAGCTTCTGGAGTCCCGCCTTTCGATGTCTTGATCGTTGTCGCGAAGTTTCGGGAATTCCAAGAGCACAGTTCGCGGTGACGTACTTCCCTGGCGACGATTCGAGTTAAGACTCTGCCATCGTGAATTTCCTGGCAGTGGGGCCGAATCGAACCCACGGAGGATGAGGTACCGGTGACCCCACAGCTGAGCTGAGACCCAGAGTTTGTCTTGCGTGCGCGCGTGTTCGACATCGTCACCCGAGTCACGGCTCACCGCTGCAACTTTCCGGATGCGAAGACTTTCTGATCGATGTCTCTCATCAAAGATCGCAGTGACAGTTTTTGCGGAAGGAATGGGTTGAAGTAATCGAGCAAGTTCCGGCCGCTCGATTCCCCCTCTCCTTCACCACTCCCGAACCGCTTCGGAAACTTCAGCTCTGTAGCCAGAGTATTTTGACTCGCGTTCGGATGACGAACATGAGTTCCTGGCATTCCAGGAAAAACGGGAAACAATGAAGCCTCGGAAGTTTGGCCGTATGGAGTTTTTTTGTTCTCCGTCTCCGCATCACATTCGCATCGCCCGCGACCGCGTCGTCACTGCCCCTCACCACGCCGGGGTGCCACTGTTTCGGGAGTTCGACGATGTCCGTCATGAATATTGAACGGCTACGCTTTGGGAATCAGTCATCATCCATCCTCCAATTGATTCTCTCACGTAGTGTACGTAGCTGTTCAGATAATAATTTTCCGTTCGATTCGGGTTTCGAGTGGACTTGAGGTTCGAGAACGAAGCAATGCGAGCGATTGATCCGATCACGTGGTCCTACCGGGGGGAAATGATGCTTCGTACTGGAAGTGGGCCCTGCATTCACTCATCGAATTCTCTCGATAGTTTCCCTCCATCCTCTCATATCAAGCTCTCGGAATGCCCATCAATGTTCACACCTTCCGATAAACAAGTTTGGACGGTCTGAATATCAAGGAGCGTCCCTTAGACCCGAGAGTTATTTGATGTTCTGGCGCAGCGATTCCTCGTTTACTTAAGATAAACAATGGGACGTAACGAGAAACGCGTTATCAAAACAATCGAAAGTGCCGAAACAACCATTGTTCGCTTCTTGAATTGCGCGGGCTATTTTCCCCGATTCTGAGCCCAAAAACTCATGAGAACTCCCATCGCAGGTTTTTCCGCAAGAGCGAAAGAAAACTGCAATCTCACCAGAGGAAACTTGCTGCAACTTTCACTCGTCCTCGGCAGGAGCGACGTCTTCTACAATTGCTCCGCTCCCGTCTGACAACTCGATTCGGAAGGCTCGACCAATGGCTGGAGTCATCTCCTTCACGAGAACACTTCCGAGCGACCAGATTCAATTTCTCCGCAAATAGCCGCGGCGCCCGACCGTTTTCCGGGAAAAAGCCTAGATCAACTGGTGATCCCCTATCGCGTGGAAGAGTGCAGTATTATGGTACAATGACGGCGTCGGATTCTGGAGCCTGAAGATCATTTGGAGAGTTTCCTCGTTTCGGCATGGATATCCTGTGAGATTATTTTGGAACGGCGTCGCTTGAGACACGCGGAAGTTTCTCCCCATCCCAAACGATCCGAGACAGTTCCGCAGAACGCTCGATCTGCTGACCATCGCCCGAGTCTCATTCTCCGCACAGTGGCTGCGGTTCTGAAAGAGAACGACTGCTAACAGAGCTCAGTTTCCTGACCCCCGGCGACCGTTGACGGATTGCGAAATTTCCTCGACGTCCGAAAGGTGAGTGATCTCAGAAATTCCGCAGCCGAGCGCCGATCTGCGCTTCAACTCCACGAATCCCAACAGAACCGAGTTCCTTCCTCTTCCAGCTGTCCTCACAACTCGGCCAGAGTCTCCCGCCGGCTCTCCCTAATGCGCGGAATGACAATCGCCAGTTCTCGTAATTAGCGTCTTGTGTCACCCGGCGCTACCGGAACGGCAGCCGGTTCGCTGGCCGGCTGTCGCGCTTCGTCCCATACGGATTTTCCTTCTTGAGGAGCGCGCTCAGTTTCGTTCTGTTCGCGATTCGCACTTACCCTTGCCATCTGCGCTATAAAACAACACAACAACCATCTCTGCTTTCCACTTGAACGCGACACTTTCAAATCCAGAGAAGATTTCCCCGACCAAGTGTCAACACCACGTGTTCTCCATCGTTCCTCCGGGTCGACGAATCTCTCCGTACCGGAAGGTGATCTGAAACATCGCCATGGAGTCGATCGCCCCCCTCTGGCAGCGATTCGGGCTCAAGCAAGACCCCCGGACCTACGACTACCCCCTCGTCACGAATCCCGTGTTCGTGTCCACCATTATCGCGACGTACCTCTTCATCGTCCGGAACGGAGAACGTTGGATGGAGGACCGGAAACCAATGGACCTCCGATGGGTTATGCGAATCCATAATTTGTTCATGGTGATCGCGAACGTCGCCTTTCTCGCGATCTGCTTCCCACTGACCTACGGCAACGGATCCTACTCGTTCTTCTGTCAGGGCATCACAGGACGCGACGACGAAGGACACCGTAAACTCATCCGGGTTGGATACTACTACATTTTCGTGCGCTATCTCGACTTCTTCGACACTTTCTTCTTCATTTTGAAGAAGAAGTTCAGTCACGTGACCAATCTCCACGTCATCCACCACACGATCGTCGCGTTCAACGCGTCGTTCTGGTTCGGCTTCGCCCCGGAGGGCCAGCCAGGCTTGGGCCTGTTCATCAACGCCTCCATTCACGTTCTGATGTACTCTTATTATTTCATGGCGACGTATCCCGCTCTCAGAAAGTTCCTCTGGTGGAAAAAGTTCCTCACGCAGCTCCAGATCGGCCAATTCGTGTTTGCGATCCTTCATATGAGCATTCCGCTGATGTACGACTGTGGATTCCCGAGATACTTGGTGTACTTCGCCACCATCCAGGTGGTTCTGATCCTCGGATTGTTCTTGAACTTCTACATGAAAACATATCTCGATCGACGACGGATCGAACGAGATTTGGTCATGGCAGAAATCACGCCACCGGAGTTCGAGTATCCGATTCGGAAGAAGGATCACTAGCGGCGAATATTACAGCGTCGGTGGATGTATTTATGATTTTGAAACTCATTCTGATTGTGAAAGATTGAGCTGCGACGACAGGCGGGACATGGAGCGTGTTTGAATAAAGTCATTACACGTTGTCAAACCTGGGAACCCTCGACTCTTCCATTCTCGTCCGACCGGAGGAATAAACTTGTGAGACCCTTTCGAGATAATCGGTCAAAGGGAGCCACTGTTATCAAAGAGTTTTGGATCTCGGATACGGCCTCGAGCAGTTTGATTCTTCGAATACTCGGTCAGAAAAGATCGTGCCATATTCTACCTCAGGTTTAGCGAGTGCTCCACAAGATCATTGTAAACAAATTCCAGGAGTCTTGAGTCTAATGGGTCGAAGGAGTCGTGAGCGTTTCGAACGAATCAATCCGATATCCGTATGCGGACTTGGCCCGAGCTTCCATAGTTGCGTTGATCATCTCAACTCGAAGGAAAGAACTCGACCAAGTAAGCCAATCATTGCAGCCATCCCGAAATATCCGGATCTCTCGAAAGGATGGACTCAAACTTGAAATTCGGACCTTATCGCGAACTCGACCTCTTGAGAGCCACCCGACCACCGATTGATTCCGCCACACAACCGTCCCGGTACGCGCAGTCACTCTTCTGTCTCAAGATGGGCGATCGTCTTCCAAGGAAGTGTCCACAGCACAGAAAATCCCGTGCTCTGTAAGAGTGCACTCAGGGGCGTAAAAGAGGAGTTCCACGGGCCCTCTGTGGGTACAACTTCCTCAACGGTCTTCCGCCGTTCGAGTCGCTCGCCATCCTTGATGGCTGAACCCCGCACCCTCATACAGACAGAAATCTGCGCGGAGAGAAAGTCTGAAAGCCGGAAACTATGCATTTCGAAAATTAGAACATGCATTTTACGAGCTATTCGGAGAGATCAAGTAAACAACAGGGGACCTCGTAAAATGCTCGAACTTGAAACTTTGCCTTGTATCAACCAAGCGAGGCTTCGGAATGGATAACGACTTATCCACGTCAACGGACGTTACCGATACGCACCTCAGCGATGCGAGACCCAAGCGCCTTCGAGTGACACTCATGAGTTTTTCGAATTCCCCAACAGCCGAGACGTGGGCATGAGTCGCCGACAGCTCGATGAACTCCTAAGAGAGAGAATTTTCAGCGGTTCAGCTTTCATCCAAACGAGGTTTTCCGTCGTTGAGGCGTCCGTGACACACGCAGGTCACGTTTCTCACGTTGAGGGCTGGAGAGGACAACCGTCGCCGCGGAGGTTTTTTTGCTACTTACACCGCAATACTGACTCGGAAGTGTGTGAGAAGACGGTTGAAAATGGAACTTCATACTATTTATGCAAAAGTATGCTCTATCGTCTAATTCAGATGGTTCAGACTGGAGCAGCTCGGAGTATTTATTCACTATGCGCGTGCGGGCTCCGTTGATGACAATGGATCCATGGATTTCCCCAGGAAGGGAAAAAGTAGTTTCGGTCCCGCCCTCGAACCCCGCAGTGAACAGTGGACTACGAGCGTCTTCTCACGGGAACGTTGTGAGTATCCTCGTTGGAGTGTTGGGTGAGGTTCTTCTGGAGAACGCTCGTGATGAGTCCGTCTCGGGCGAAGCTTTCTGATTGATTAAGGAATGAATGTTGGAGTCATGTTGATGTGGATGCGTCTTGTTCAGTCTGTTGGATTCCCAAAACTTGAGTTTCACGAATTCAAGCTGTTCCCGGCTTCCGAGAAGTCACCGAAAAGTCTTGATGTGTTTTCTATGCGGTTTATTCATTTTCAATTGCATCTGTCTTAGTTGAGATCATCCGAATTACAATTCGCGTCGGAGATGAAGAAGGATTCCGGCAAGAATACAACATCATCCGTCTCTCCAACATTGTCCAATCAGCGCAGCTCAGCGTCCAAAAGCCATCCCACTGAGAGAGTCTAAATCGCCTCTTTTATCTCCATTCACAGCTGCAGGTCTCGACGGGAAATCTGAGCGTGGAACCCGCCCGTTCGAGGGTGAGAAATTCTCGTTCGGCACCAGGAAAAAGTGACCCCGCATCTCAGTTGCCTGAAAATAAATCCACGTGGTTTCAGGAAATATTCACTTCTTACATCCATAGAGAGCTGTACCGACGGCGGCATTTCATTGCGTAGATGATGGATTTATCGAACTACACTATTCCCTCGTCGGACTCACCTCCTGTGACAGCGCCGGTTGGAAAACGTGAGCGACCAAAAAGGCGCTGAAGAAAAGGAAGGGAAAGCGCATCTTGGCGGGATGTGATGAGGTCCTGATGCCCTGTCCTTCTTGACTCGAGCATCGTCTCGTTTTATACGAGATTCTCCGAAGCATTCCTGGCGAGGGTGATGCGGTTCGACCGTGGTTTGTCCGTCTTGATCCGGTCCCGGTCCTTCGCGGCGCGCGAATCGGGATGTGGCGACGCTCCACCGTTCGGAGACTCTTGTTTTGTTCTATTCGCGGACGGGCCTGATCCGACTCATCAATAGAGTTCTTTCCGGTGGCTGTGAACGAATTAGCTCCGTCAGACAGCCCGCGACACTGTCCTTCCGCTGGGGCAACAGGTGCGATGTCTAATGCAGTCCTCACGTCTTTCGCGCGTCATTGGAGCTTCGTCACTCCTCATGACACTCGGGCAGCCCTGCCCCGTGCGGGTCAGGACTTCCTTCATCTCTTGAAGCTGTTCCTCATGGAATTTTCAGTCGTCACCCCTCCCCCGTAGACAGCTGAAAACATGTCCTGTCACACCACGTGCGTCTGCGAAGGAGCTCCCCTTGCTATCTAAGGCTCTCAGAGCTTCTCGTTTTTCTCTCACAACTCCATCGTATGATCTCGTCAATTGTGAGCTCGGAGAGGACGTGGATTCGCGGCATGAACCTCTCCTTCGAAACTCAGTCAATCCCTTAGCTTCTTGTGACTTCGAATCAGGGCCCGGCGCTGGACGGAACTCCAAGACGAAACATTCACGAATCTATCACCGTACTCTCGACCCATGTGTCTCCCATATACTCTAGTGATCTTTATAGAAGTTCGTCGAAGCGTGGTGCAGAATCCACTGACCTGAGACTGTTCGATCTGAACCGGACTGAAATGACGAGAACTCCGACACTGCTGATCAGTGGAGCCCGAGATCTTCATACATCAACGAGGACAGCTCGCCAAATAGTGTCTCACTGACGTGGCAGCCAAACAACTCCGACATCGGATACACATCCATCCATTCACTTGCGTCGATAGATGGGCGAGTTAGGATGATAGATGCCAAGAAATTCAGGCTGCGATCAGTGATTATTTGGAAGCAAGTTGATCAAGACACACAGCAAATGGTGGGCCATCCTCTTCCCTGGAGCACCTGCGACTTCCAGGGAGATACGCAATGAATCGAAGCCCTCGAATGCTCCATCGAGATGAGAATCACCCAAAACGACCAACTTGAGAAGAGAGAGAAGATTCTCACGCTCAGATATCCGAACAATTCTGGGGTGGGTTTGGAGCAGAGCAAATCGCGTCTCCATACAAAGATCTGATGTTATCTCAAGACAGCATGAAAGGAATCGCTGTCCCTGGAACGGTACCTACTTTAATTATACGTTCTAAACTAACGCTGGGATAGGCCCCTTTCCGGATCTCGAATTTTTTCAAAGTACTGAAACGCACCTGAAATGAAAGGCTGACCCGGACAGAATGCAAACTTATGAATATCTCGAACCGGGCCAAGATCAATAAACCCAGTATTCCCGCAAGTGGAAACGTTTGCGATCGTCATAAGAAGTCTCGCGTTCCTGAGAACGGCACCCTTGTCAATGGAATGTGCGTAGAAATGTTTTTTTTTTTTGTAGATACCGTTCCAGAACCAAGACCCTGTTCCCCTGCATATTTATCTTCGCTAACACGTGGACTCTCGATCTGCCTTCTTTCGTATTGAGTGCTTGCGAAAGTTTTGAGCTCTGAATTTCAACAGCTCATGGCTCGGCTTCCAGGAAACGCAGAAACATCATAAGGAACTCAAAATGCTCAGGATCCAGTCAGCTTCCAGAGGAGACGACTTTGATGAGCAGAGGAGATCGAGGCCATCCGTTTCTGGCGCTCTCTGAGTGCTCCGCCACTATCTTCTCGTCTTCGCTCACAGTATATTACATGATATTTCGGTTCGCGTCGATGTGCGATTCTGGATTCATGGCGGAAAGCTCAACGGCATGGGGCTCCCGCCCGTGCTGGTGGCCTATCCATTCTTCATACAAGATTGTAGGTAAAACGAGCCAGAACAGGCCCTTCTGCCCAAAACTCATGTGCTTCATTTCATGCCTCGGGACCCTTCATCAATCCCACAACGAGTTTTCCAAAACCCCGCCGGACAGATCTGATACTTCCTTCGTCAGCATCGCAGCGCCGTCTGTGAAAAACGGGACAGAAAGACGAACTCAACGAACTTTCGAGATTCGACGGGTTCGCATTCTGAGCTTCGGTCGTCCATACGATCGCTGTGTGAAGCGACGAGAGGACGTCCCACGCGTGCTCAGTTTGTAATTGTGCCACAAAAACACCGCTACATCTGCAGGCGGAGACGAGCTTTCAAGCGGCAGTCTCGACCCAGGAATTCATCTGATGTTATTGAGACCCGATCGAGACGCGCAGATTCCTCGGATCGTCCAAGAGAGTTTTTTTCTGACGATAGTTCGGTTCGTCGATGTGATCGGCAATGCGGCCTCACAGCGATTTCAGTCTATATTCTGGAAGTCTAGTGGAAGCACCACGGAAACGTTCCTTTAGTGGAGCAGTTTCGGAGAAATTCCTGGAGTTCCGAGTTGGATGACGATTTCCGATCTCCTCTTTTCTCCTGTTGGCTCTCGAACCCGAGAGAATGGCCGATCGCCTCCTTATAGGAAGTAGACCTTGCAAAAAATCGCAATCCACGGAAACCGCGAATCGAAGTTTATCGCAAATCAAAATCCCGAAGTTTCAAGCTTGAATGAATGATTCCGGATGGGAATCTGAACAGCACGGAGCTCCATCATGTGATGCGAGGTGATTCGGCTTAAAACGCGTGGGGATTTCATGGGATCGTTCCATGTACTCGTAGTTCATGAAGAGCTAACACGGCTCCTGGCTCACAAGTGCTACTTGACCGCTCAAAATGGTGAAATCTTAGGCCGCCCGGGCTCGGTTCGCGGTTGAAGTCTTCGGTTTTCATGCGAATTCTACGAAGAAGATTTGCTCCGAGGTCCCTCCAGGAATGAGGGCGTTCTCGCTCAATACTGTAACTCATTTATTGTTCTTGCATAAAGGTGACATTCGGGCAAGGTTTCAATTATTGCACCGTACGTATGCTATGCCATTGCGTTTTCCATCGAAATCGTATTCAAACCTTGGCTCTATAATGTATTAGAATAGCTCACGTTCTAGATAACGTAGATTCTCAAACCGCTCCAATTCGTTCCTTTCCAATTATGTCTCCCACGTAGCCCGTTCCGAATGTCAATTCCAGCGAGCTCAGCTCACTTCTGTCGGCTAATCTCTCCACGTTACTCTCCGTTTGGTCACTTCCCAATGGACTGCTCAATTCTCAGGTGGAGAAAAAGTTGACCGCGTGGGTCCGATTCGAACAGTTCCCAACCCGGTGCTGATAACGGGAGCCCAACCACGCGACACGTTATCCTCTCCGGTCGGTCGGAGTGGTGTTCAAGTGATTGACTTGGGAAACGGAGAACTAGAATGCGCAGATTTCAGGGTTTCATTGTCATAGATTCGAATTGCGGTGGCGTACAAGGACTGACTATCTGGTATCGCAATGGACTTTTTACAAGGCGTCGATACTTCCTTCATAACACAGCGGCTGATCTATACGAACGGTGTCTACGTTTCATCGATAGAAAAAAACGAAAAAAGTCCTACGAAGGCAGGACGCCCACCCTTCCCGGAATCCGGACAGGGCGGAGGAGGCGCGCTAAGAGTCGCGACTCTTGCCCCCCCGGGAGAGCCGTGGAACATTTTACTCTAACAGGCAGAATTCAGTTACGCGTACTGAAGTCTAGAGGAGACATCGATGCCTCGGTCTCGCCGTCTGAACCGTTCAAGTAAGACACTGGTTCTTCTTCCTGCTCGCGAACGATGCGCTGCGGGGCGGGATTCTTCCGACCGGTCTTCGAAGGTTTCTCCTCTTCGTCCACCAGAGCTCGGATCTTCCGCAATTTGGAGGGAATCGAGGCGGCGTCCACTTCGTCGGAACCTGGAATGGAGACGGGGATTCGTTAGATATGCCCCCGATCGAACTCTCAAGGAGAGAGGGTCTCGGTCCCGACTCCCCAACAGGTTGAGGACCCCGAAAACCAAGGAATTCCGCAAGAGGGTACAGAACCGGAGTCTTAGATCCTGCCTCGAGAGACCTGTCTGAGGAACTCCGGAGGTTTCGCATCCATCGCATTGGGACGGAAGGGGGGAGGGGGACGAGATTAGGAGGGGAACCAGGAATTCGCATACCTCGACGGCGTTTGGAGAGTTTCGGCGCTAGGTCGAACAGTTGCAGACACTCGAGACAACAGAAACTCATCAAAGAGTTATCTGCAGCGACCATCTGATGCGGCGAATTCTTCGGAACCTGCGCAGGATGAGAGTTAGACGAAACAACTTTTCGAACTCCTCTTCCGTGAGGGCTTCGGACGGGGAATGAATCTAGAGAGTGTGATTCGTAATCTAAGAACTTGTTGTGATCCCCCTGGATCTTGGGCTCACCATGTTGATCCGGCAGTACTCGCAGAGTTTTCCAGCTTCGGGGGGACTGCTGTCCTCCTGCTTCGAGGCCAGATTGTCGCCGCAGTGAGACACGAGTCTAGCCTGGCCGGAGGCCCATTGGCCGAGACACATCGGGGAACAGAACGTTTCCTGCGTGCATTGCGGACCGCTAAGAGTGTACACCGAAGTACCACACTTGGCGGAGCACTGTGTGCACGACCGGGACGCGGATGCCGAAGTGGACGACGCCGGAGACGGCGATCTCCCGGGAGATGCCGCAGGAGACACTGAAAAATACCAGAACAGTTTAGACGTGGGCTTACGTTCTACCGGCGAGGGTTCGCGTGTTCTGCCGGAAGCCGGCCGCAACGAAACTGAAACCACCCAGGGGTGTGCTTCGCGGCACTGCCGAGTAGCACACATCGCTCGCTCTGCCGCTGTTTCCAGCGTTTTTCAAACTTCCATCCCCACGAATTCAGTTTTCCAGTTTCCATGGCTGAAGTAACGATCATAACCCGGAGCCCGAGTTCGAGTTGAGCTCCGCTTCGACAACTGCGTGCCCCCATCAGGAAGCGGGATATCCATCAAGTCCGAGGCACGCCGCGATCCTTATGCGGCCGAAAGTAAATTTCCCGGAGATCGCGTGGCCTCGCAGGGCTCCCTAAGGCCTCGGGGTCCACTCAGGCGTAGATTCGGGAACAAAAAACACGGGACACTTGTTCCCGGGAATCGTGGCCAAGTGTTGTGTTGCTATTTGCGAGGAAAGCTTGCTTCATTCTGTGCCTTAGATAAGATGAACTCGAACACGCGACAAGCTTAATTTTAGATGAGAACCCGTCTCGAAACTTATTTCATTCCTCGGTTCTCGGGGTTTACCCGCATATGAGTTTGCTAGACTCTCGCAGCGAGCTCCTAGAGGTTTCGCTGACGAGAAAACACCTCAGCGGTGAGTTCCGCGTTTTCTCCAACGGTCGAGCATGCCCGCTCATTCTTCGGCCCTCTCGCAGGACGCCCGTTCATCGGGGTAACCCTGAGATTCCGGGTACCCGTCAGATGGAGAACCTTCGGCATCTCCTCTTCGCTATCTTGCAGTGAGACGTGTCGAGGTGAGCACCCTGTCGAGCCTTGACAAGAGGGACGCACGGGAGAGGAAGGGGAGGAGCATCCCGCTTGTGACGAACTCCCAGGTACGTGGAACGAAAGTTCCTCTGGGAAAATCGTGCGCTCCTCGAAATTGAATGGATCTCAAGGAACACTATCACCACGACGGGCAATGTCTCCCCCACCTTTCGACCTGGAGCTCAGCGAAGGACGATGAGAAGAGTCGGGGACACGTTCGGTTCCTTGTCGAAGACAGTTCCGTTTCGGGGCTCTTACGCAATCATGGTGGACTCAGATATTTGGCCTTGTAGGCGTGCCGATGTCGACAGTGCCCGCAACTCGGCGCCGGTTGTGATTGCGCGGAGCTCGCGTCGGAACGCCTCGCGGTCGGGGGCGGTCAGCGGGGCGAATCGCTGCGCAGAGCAATCTCAATCGGGAATCTTGGAGCAATTGTTTCCTTCATTGGAATATGTCGAGAGCATTTTTCGAATGCATACTTTCGATTCAGATGCGCTCGCTCGCTCGCAGTCGTCGATATGCACTTAACCATTTTAATGAAACGAATCGATCGATCGACATATTGGCTGCAATTTCTTTCGAGGCGGGCGGCCGAGCGACTCGGGCGAGTGGTTGTGCGGCCTTTCCCGCTCTCCATTTTTCGATATGGTGCGACTCCCGCATATTCGGCGGCCGGGTGCCGCTCTGCGCATAGTACTTGAATAACATTTGAAAATTTGCCAACATCGACGAAATCGTCAATATGTCGTCGTCTTCCTCTTCTTCTACATCGTCGTCGGGGGCGTTCGACAACAGCGGCAACATCGAGAGCAACGACGACGACGACGACGTGGTCTCGATCCGAAGCCGTTTCCTGTTCTTGCTCATTTGACGCAATTTCGCCGTCCGTTCCTCAAGAACGAGGGACCGAATGAGTGAGGATTTGAGGAGGGGAGAGGAAGGGGGACAGCAGAGGAGCCTTGACGGCGGCATAGTGGAAGGCTTCGCAGAGGGTTGGCATTCGCTTTGTGAATATGTTCTTGATTTTTCGTCGTTTCTCCGCCACCGCAGCCGCAATTAGAGAAGACGAAGTAGTCGTCGAAGAAAGAAAAGAGGAAGAAGCCCTCGAGCTCCCTTTTCTGCCCCTGAGACCCACCGCCCCAGTCAGTCAGTGAGCCGCTCGGTTGCCAAACTTGTGTGCGTCGTCATTCGTGAAGCGAGCAGCGGCAGCAAAAGCAGCGAGTCGGTTCCCTTTTCCAGCCCCTCATATTCTCCACCGATTTGGCGGCGGCGCCGTTACTCGAATCAAAGCTGCATATTGGCACTCAGTCGACTGCGCACGCCAGTCGGCCGCGGACTCTGTGTTTCGAGGCGGTTTCTCCTGCGTCTCTCCTCGCTCCAGGCCCCTCCAACAATTGCTGACTTCCCCCCCGCCCCTCGAGTCGTATGCCCCTTCCCCGAACAACCCCTTCCTTACAATCCCCATTTTTGTGCTGGGTGTTCGGCGAGCAGTCCGCTCCCCACCAGTTCGCCGTCCCCCTGTTTCGGCCTGCCGACCGCCGTAGCAGGCGAGAACTCCTGAATGAGTCATTGCAGCCAGCCAGGAGTAAACGCTGCGATTAGGACGAAGCTCTTCCTTGAATTTTGATTCAACACACTTTTTCACCCCTCAAAGTCCCAATGCTCTAGTCCAAAGGCAAACAGCTGAGAATAAATAAGTTCGAGACCGGGGCGAACTCTGCGATTCTCCAACAGCGGATCAGAGCTATGGTTTGAGCGCTCTGTTTTACCACCATTCGGGTGAGCTGGATCCCGGTTCGGAGTGCTCGGCCGAACCGATCGGTGAGCTTCTCGAATCCCGGGGGCTCCGAAGTTATCCTCGTGGATTGGGATCGTATCAAGCAGAAAAACAACGCTCGCTCACCGTTGTCTGTTTTGTGGACGTCGGGACTGTTGCTAGCGGACCTTGAAACTGTTCCACCGGAATCGGTGAAGTCTTCGGCGGCTTTCTTCAGCAGCGCTACAGGGGACGAAGTTTCGAGACGGGGTTCTCTGGAAGGCCCCGCACGCATCGAGAGAAACGATTCGGTGGGACTGTCGTTCAACGAAAGTTCTGATCGCGCGCGGCTAGGCTCTGATGGCCTCAGATAACCGGGTAGGAACTTCGCGTTGTACAGCGGGTGGTTCAGCAGTGCGTCTCTTATCCATACGTTAACCATGCCACTATCTGCAAGGACGATGGAAAATCGGTTATTCGCCATTTGCCTCACGGCGGAAGCATCGCCCTGGAAGTGAACCTCCCGCAGAACATGGGACTTCGCGTTCTGTCGACACGAGAGTGGCGGTTCGGAGCACGTTCTGCCCCATGTACCGGATCTGGTGGATTGAAGACAGAGTCTCATTTTCACCAAATTTCAGATTCATCCGTGCTCGTTCAGTTCTCCGAAGCATTCAAAATAATGCAATCGTCAATGAACGACGCCGACCAGGGGTCTGAGCCCCATAATAGGGAAGAGGCACGTCAATTCCGTAAGCTATCCGACCCTCCCTTCGAAATTTGAGATCGAATCGACGCAGGCCTTGTCTCGAACCCGGCTCTCTGACGTGACCTTCCACGGGGGGATCTCCCAGGAATGATCCAGAGGAAGGTCCCAACCTTGCTCTCGAGGCCGAAGCGTGCCGCGGACCTCAACCCCGAGCTTTTTGCTGAATTCGTGGCCGGTAAGTCTGACTTCGATGCGGAGAGAGTTCTTCGTATTTTCAGGAGGCAACTTACCAGCGAGATCACCGTTGCTCCTGGCCGAGTTCGAATGCTGTTGTTGCTGATGCCTTTGCCACACGGGCAAGAGAGATGCAAGGGCAGCCTGTTGATTCGGTAACATACCGCCCAGCGGTACGCCCAGGAGCGGGCCGTGCGCCTTCGGATTGAGGGATGCGGACAACGCCTCCGCCTGAAGGAGTACGTCCTGAAGATGAAGAAAAAGTATTCTCATCTGTACCACGTCACACGTGATGCATCCCTCCGGGCTTCTTCTTTGGACGTACCGAGAACGAGTCGCTGCCATGGTGACTGCCATTATTGTTTGTCGAATTTGAGTTGTTGTTGCTGTTCTGATGTTGGTAGATATTATTGTTATGGTGATGACTGTTGTTGTTGTTGTTGTTAGTGGTACTGTTATTGTTGTTGTTCAGATGGTTTTTTTGCGAGGAGCCGTGGGATCTCCGTGACGAGGGCTGTTCGCTGGGTTTCGTGATTCCGAACCCGGCAGCCGCCCAGGTACGCGACTTCCCGTAGACGCGCGACAGTTGAGCGCATTTTGAAATCGATGACATCATTTTCGACAGAAGGGTCTTACCCAAGGGCGAATTGTAAAACCAGATCGTTTCTCCGGGACTCACCTGCACGGCGTATTCAAAAGGAACCGGTTAAAGGCCTACTCGGCGACTCGAAGCACATGTCTCGGATGCGGATAGCAGAAACGCGCCGGAAATTTTCTCGGCTCACTCAACGATTGAGGCGAATAGAAATCAGAGCTTTGGAATTCCCTTATCGATGATGGAGTGGATTCTTATACAGGGAATGTTTTGGCTTCTGGTGACTTGGTCTGTGCATAGAGTAATGACTTCCGGTTCTTGTACTATTTGACTCACGATGTCTTTCGGTCTCTGGAATAGTGACTGGCAGTTGGGATTGATCCGGGCCAGATAGGCCTCATATGACCTGACCGGACAGAGAGGATCTCCAGGCCGCTCCGTCAAAATGCACGTGCTAGGCTCGCTGTTTTCCATGACCTGCGAAGAAGAGATGCTGGATGATGAGTTCAGGAGATCAATAACTCAATCTTGATAATCGGTCTCTGTGTCCCGGATTCCCCCCCCCCGCAGAGGAATCCTCATCGGAGCTCATTCCCTCAGACGGAACCCCAAATGAGAACACGACTGTTCAGACTTCGCCTCGAAGACATTTCCCGCGAACGTCACGAGTGGGAGCGCCCTCAACATGGCTGATCTCAGAAACTCGGATCACGCAAAACTGAACTCCATTCTCGAAGCGGTATTCCACGCTCGTTGGAGGAGTGTGCCGCTCGAACTGGATATTTGGCTTACCATCGCTCGTCGCTTGCTATGGAGAGTGCAGAACAGGAGCGAGTTCGGGCCGGGGAACCCAGAGGTTCCGCGAGAAGATAGCCTCCAGACCCCCGAAAAATATTTTCGAGCACCTCATTTTTCGGGCGCCGCTCGATCCAAAATTTTCCCCTGATTTCGCAATCTCATCAAGCACTTGGAGATGTGATTCTCATGGGAACAGTTCTGAGTTCCGCTCGACGTTTTCGGGAGCACAGAGCAGGTGATTTCTTTCCCACGAAAGGGGGGCAACACAAAAGGGGAGCGGCGGTCCCGGAAATCAAATTTACGAACTGCGCCATCCTGAATTACGACAATCGCCCCGTCTGCGCGCAGCCACTCCAGACTGTCAACTGATTGGTGGCGAATCGAGCAATTTGGGGGCACTAAACGTTTTTCAGTTTATTCCAAGGATTGAATCTGGAATTCGCGGCGGATTTCCTTTCAACGGTTCTTAGGAGTAGTTGCTCGATTCGGAACACGGAGGGCTCGCTTCCAAGAGGCAAAAATGTGACGGTGGAGCGCGTCGTCCTCGATGCTCAACAACGTCGTCGGGAATGGCGTTCATAGGCGCTCGGGAGATATTCCCAACCCAAGAACCGTTCTCGCTTCGGAAAGTATGTGGACGCCGCATCCATTTCGGGAATCATACTTCTGCGCGGAGCAACTTCAGCGGAAAACGAAACGAATTCGACGAACGCGTGGAATTTTCGGGCGCTCGTAGCCATAACAACTCCCAGGCGTCTCCACAAAGCTGTATAAACTTGTTTCATTAGAGTCGATGCTTCTCCTATCTTGATGGGAGTTCACATCCCTGTTCGTGAGCGGCCTCCTCAGCTGGAGCCATAAATTAAAAAGCGAAGCTGGTTAACGATCGATGACTTTATTGCTCGGTAGAGCAGATCTTCGATTGCCCGCAGTGCGCGTTGTGAGTCGTTTGGGGGACGGAAAGGGGGAAGCCACTGAAGACAAAAGTTGTTTGGGGGATATGCTTCAGGGGATGCGAATTGAAAAGCAACTCGTTACCAGCGCTGCCGCATCGGAGCGGGCAGATTCATCATTTCGAAGAACGAGACAGCGTGCTCGGGGCTGCACCGCGAGCAGTATAGGGAATCCGGGGAAGTCCCCCGCCCAGTCCCCCGTGCATGGAGGCAACGGAATCGGCCCATCGGGGGAAGGGGCAGGAGTGCACCTAGCAATGAACTGTCTCCGAGGAGCGTATTTATCAATGAATGTCCACAATTATAACCGAGTCGTAATTACATTTGTAAGCTACAAAGAGCCGCACTTTTTGATCGAGTGAGTCCATCGCAGCGACCTGGCGACAACGATGATGAGCGACCGAAGAACACTCAGCTGGGCCACAGTTCGTGGTTGGCATTATGCCTCGTAATTGAAGTTGACCATTAGAGGGCCTCGCGACAATACTAATGGTCGAAGATGTCGACAGGTTCGACAAGACGATAAGAATGAAATATAGCTCCGCAGAGATCGCCGACCACGACCCCGTGCTTCTTAAGCAAGAAGTAGTCGTGCTAGTTGTCCGCTATCCGGATCGATCGGGTGTTCGAGGCAGCCAGTGCAAACTCATCCGCTCAATTACTAAGGAGAGGGCATGAATGCCAAAACGAGCGGGTCGATGAGAGTCTTTATTAAGGTTGTCCCGGGGCAGCCAGAATGTAGCGGGTAGAAGTACATAATCATTCTCGGATATGTCGACGGCGTTACAACACAGCGCTATGCATCGGAGCGGCTTCTGAAAATTTTCGATCGGCGAATCTGACGCACGAATCGGATCAGACTGCTTAATACAAATGGATCGACTAAATGAATTTGTATTGTTGCCGGAGAATGCATTTTTCATAGCGATACCGGCCCCGTCTTCGAAATTGTAACGGCTGCAGCGGTCTCTGACTCTATCAGGTACGCATGTTACAGATTTGAGGTCCGTTGTGTCGACCCGTGTCTATCGAGCTATCGTTCGGCCATGACCACATGTCAGATGATCCGTCCGAATCGATGCCAATATGTCGTTCTACTATACCGAATCTCATGCTGGTCTCGTTCGTCGAAATGGCAAAGCACACTCAAGACAGGAGCCAGAGTTTTTTCCAGGATGAAACCGAGAACGCCGTAATGCGTGACAGTGGGTCTCGTATCGGAAGGTGGGCTTGGGTTCGGAGTTCGGGAAAGTATCACGACGTCGAGCAATAAGCGTGAAAAACTCGGTACAATGACGACACGCTATTTCGAGTCACGTGACTTGGCGTAGAAGGCCTGTGACAAGATGCACGCGAGTTAGTCCTGAGGACTAGTATCGGTTCTTCTTTTTGAGAAATCCGTGCTGCTCGTGAACTCTGATTCTCGCTGGCACGAGGCTTTCAATGCGTGACAGGTGTGCTGACCCACAAACAGGCACTCGTCGTCTCCGCATGCGTCCAGCGATCGGCATCGAGGGACAACCAAAAAAGCCGAACTTGCCTCACATCTCCAAACGAAAGGACGAGCTGAGATTCCGAGGCTCTCATTTCTTCTCTGCATTTCTTCAAAGGAGTGGAGTTGGCTTTCGTCAGGAATCCAACGCAAGTATTCATCCCTCCAACTTGGGGAGGACTAGTACCGGCCTCACTGCACTACCTTAACCGGTATCGATCATTGTGCGTTTTTTTACCTGATATATGGAGGCCAACAAACAGTTCTTCTCGGGGCTCCATCGTCTGGCGATTTTGAAAGTTTCTCTGGTGAGCTCCTGGATCTTATCCGCTAATCTCGGATCCATGTGACCACTGAGATCGAACCACACTTTGTGCAGAAGACCCCTTGGTGTGGCCAGCTGAGCTATGAAGTACTCACGCAGCTTCACTTGGTCCTCGCTCAGAACGTTAGAACGAACCCGCTGAGGCGCAGCTCCAGGACCTCTGCAAATCGACTTCTCGTTAGGCTCCGTTGAGGAGTTTCTCGCGGTATCTCCAGATCACGTAGTCAAGTGGTCGACGACGCGCACCTCAGTTTCTCTTCCTGGTGGAGACGGCGCACGATGTTCTTGAAAGTCCGGTTGGCTTCGTGGAAAGCCGGATCGCGCACGATATCAATCTGTCGGTTTACGAGTGGTGATCGATAATAGCGGTTGATGGCATAGCGAATGACTACCAAAGAGTTCGCACTGAACGGAACCCCGTCCCGAGTTCGCGCTTCGTCGTAGAATGTCTGAAGAAGCCTGCAACGAGCACAAACAGGAGGATCAGAGCCCCGCAAATCTGGACTCTCCGTCTTCAGAGCGTGGAAGCGACCCCGCTCCGGAGCTGTCTCGTACTCACGCTGCAATCTCCTCGACGGGAAGATTATCGACTTCGTTGATCCCCTTGCTCTGAGCGTACTCTCTGAAAACTCGGTAACCGTAGTCAACAGTGAGCTTGGTCTTGTCGCCGTCGAGCGATGCTGTGGGCGACGGGGGCAAAGGAAGCGGCAAACCCCCGCCCGTAACACCGCCGCCCCCGCCGCCGCCGCCCGGAATCGACACTCCCAAAGGACTCGCAAGCGCAGCGCTCACAGCGGCCGCGTTCACGCCCAGAGCCTCCATGTTGAGCATGTCCACTGGAGGAGCTAGGATCCCGGATTCCATCTGAAAACTTATGCTCGGTTAGATCTCCCAATCGGGGTTCAATTGGTGTGTACAACTATTTCTAGCGGAGTGATCTTTGTTTTCCGGACAGGAAATTCGCCGTCTCGCAGCTGCGCGTGCGCAATCAAACCCGGCTGAACTCCTCTCCCCGAAGGACTCGGAAACTTGGACGAAGTCGGCGGGGAAACCTTTGGGGTAGAAGTGTGCAACGGTCTTTCCCCGAAGGAGGTTCGGGGAACGGGTCCGAAGAGTACCGAAGTGCTCTTGAATGTTCCATTGAGCTTGAGCCGAAGAAGCGAGTGAAAACGCGCCGCGAGTTGAACTCTACCCTAGACCAGGGTCAATTTTCAGGCGACCGCCGCCAGGAATCCTTCGGCCATCGTCAAGGAATTCACTGGAACTCCATTTTGAACTCGATGTTGCTTACTTGATCTCCTAAAGGACTTCGTGGAGCCCGAATAGATGATCAGATGTCGTCTGAGCTTCCACCGAAGCCATCCCGTCCAAGGATCAGGTGCCGCAGGCGGTGCTCTGAGATCGTCTTAGTGATATCTAATTCGAATTTCAGGCCGTACGCGCCGACTTGCGAAGGGAGTATTTACTCATTTCTGCTCTCGGTTCTCAGACCCCGTTTTTCGGGGATAACTCCGAAGTATTTCTCGTTTCCCCATGCTGTGAGCACGGGAACATGTTTGCGCGAAAAGATGCGTGCCAACCGATGAAAGGAAAGTTGATGGCTGTGAAGAACGCGCAGAGTAGCGTTGTTCCGATGCATCTCTCGCGAGGGAAAGGACGCTATCCAGATGTGCGGATAGAACCGCTTATGGTTATTCCGAATCCGCAGCGCCTCGTTCTTCGTATGGTTCCGAGGCCATCTCGCGAGGCACTCATGAATGGTACCCTGGAGTGAAACTCTTTCGAGGATGGAATCGCTAGCTCTCCCATTTCGAATTAATTGATCCTAAAATGTTTGTCGTCGTGACAGTAAGATATAGCGGTTAACTCAAACAGATGCGGATCGATCCTTGTGTTGTCATAATGCAGATCCATTCCGAGCGGCAAGCTGTGCGTATCGGGATGGCAGATTCAATAAGCTACTGCGGACAAATAGATGTCCGTCTCATCGACTCCACGAATACTAATACGACTGAGATCGCGCGCCAACTCGACCGAGACGGCGGCGAGAGTTGACGAAGAGAACCGGAGTCGAGTCCGAAAGCGATGGCAACCTGAACTTCGTAGATTCGATGAAGGTAACAGCTGTATCGAACCGCTTGCTGATGCCAGAGTCACGAACGTCCTCAGGACGAATCGCATCCAGAACTCATTGTCATCGTCCGCGGCAATGATTCGCCGGTAGCTTCGACCCGCTCAGTTCCGTCTCCTCATGGGAAGAGTCGGAGAATTTTGCTTTCCGATGGCGTCGAAGATTCTCGACAGTAATCGGGAGCCATGCTGCGCAATAACGATTCCGATGTGCTTCCACAAGTCAGCAGGCTTGTCAAGGATCAATCAACGGGGAAAGAAGCGGCCGAGGCGCCGCCCTTCGATTTTTCCCACATTCTGAGATCGGCTCGAATCGCGAGTCTGCGGTTAGTATTCGGAGCGGAGATTTGTTTCCGCGGGGGACGGAGCGTTTCGAAATCGTTGGAGTCGGTGTTCGGACTCAGGAAGAGAACCCGAACGCAGGCGGGCCCGCATTACCAAAGCTCCGGGAAGGGCTGCCGCGAGGACCGGAGAATGTTCGGCGCAATCCCCCGGCGAAGCTGTGAGAATATGGAGAAAGTTCTGAAGAGAAAGAGGAAACAATCGAAAATCGCAGCGAACTGTTAAGTGCCACCCGCGACGACGCCGTGCAGTCTATAATCAGCGGAATTTCGCCCGTGATCGTTTCTCTCTCCCGTTCTCCTGAGCCAGAGCCATCAGCGAACAACATCGGGATCTGAGTTCGATGATCGAGATCAAGTTTCATAATTCTAGAAATCTCCCGTCCCGGCAGCTGCGAAAGAACGTCGCGTAGCTTCAAATGTCATATCGAGGGGTCCAGCAACCGCTGTAGGAGCTCGGAATCTTCGGGCCGTTGTTTCCTATACGCCTTGGATGATTGAGAGAATCGAGTGGTTTCGGAATCAGTGAGAAGAGCGCGAGTTACAACCGTTGGGTAGATAGAATCGGAGCGGAGAAGAGTGCGGCTATTACTGAGTGGCATACAGCTGAACAAAGTTAAGCCATTGCCATATTTTCCTCTAACGTGCCGCGGACGGTGCCGTACGGCGAACAATCAAACTCATAATTGCGATTGGAGGAGTGATATTCGCTGTCGGCCCGCTACCCTGCAGCGCGATCGCTACGCTCCTCTGGGTCGGAGCCGGTTTCGTTGTCGAGAATATTGTGGTCACGATCGGCATGACTCCGCTGGCTCTGTGCGCGCAGCGTTCAACACGCGGACATGTGGGGAACTCCCAAAACCCCCCGAAAAACATCTGGACTCCCTCGCGACGCCCCTCCAAATCACCGGAGTCGGAATCCGGGTCTGAAATCAAACTTTCGAGATCGGAACTCGAGTTCGAATCATGCAAACCGGGTTCCGTGATGATTGGATTTGAATCCCAGCCCGCATTGGATCCTGCCCGAAACTCGGGCCCCTTCTCTCCTGAGAAAGATGCGAACTGTGCGCAAATGAACTCGTATGTTGTATTCCCTCAGCAAGTTAGTTCGCCCGTCCGCCGAGCGTTCCGACCCCGCCCGCGTTCGTAGAGGAACTCATGTCTTGAGCCCGGTCGACGTTTCCCGGTCCCCAGTCCCGACGCGGTCCCAACATCCGCGCCCCGTCCCCGAGCTGCTCCAAATTGTTCAGGGAGCCTTTATGAAGTCACTGGATGCGCTCGCTGGCAATTGTCACTTCTCGTAGAGCAAGCTCCAACTCATTCTTGAGTTCAAGCCTAATATGGAGCGACGAGCACTTTCGAGGCGACGCGCTCTTCATTCACATTTCATTCGAAAACTTAGTACACCATGATTGATGTCGCTTGGCAGCCGAGCAGTCAGGCGCGCGAGTGACTTTTGCGCGGAGAACAGGAGGGTCGAGCGAGATCGAAGAAGGCAACCAGCGATGTCGACAATGTAAGAACTCCTATCACGATGGCTCCGTGGTTTGAACTCCGGTGCTCCCACGGTAACGGTCGCTGATTTCGTCGCGAGCTCATGATGGAAGAAACCCGTCGTTCCCTCGACAATGTTCGCCTTCCCTTTGTTTTATACTCGGCCGTCAGCTGTGGATGACTCGCGAATCCCAACGGAAACCAGCAAGACGCCGAACACAAACCTGATGCGGCAAAGAAGCTAGACGAAACGAGATCGGGGTGAATCGGCTGACCTCTCTCAACTATCTGGAAAGTCCTCATCCTCTTCTCACTCGAGTAGCGCTTGAAATTGACCGAGATATCAATCGGTGGCGCTTAATACTCGCTCAGGAGTGATTCTACCAAGTCGGTCACGTTGCAAGTTTCCGGAGAGTACGAGCTAGAGGCGACGGGCTACGAAAATTCTGGACTTCGTGTACTAACAGACCAGAATGATTTCATGGAAACAGGGCCGGGTTTCACAGGAATATTCCGAGAGGTCGTTTCCTCGATGTTGCGCTCGCCTAGTTTCTATCAGCGTCAGTTATTTTTCATTGAAGGCGAGCCCACGGTTTAGTCACAAGTATGACGTAGTATACGTTCTGGGACTTTTCGAAGAGAAATCGCCGCTTTTTCCAGTGGAGGAATCACCTGAGAACAATCTGACTCATAGGGAGTTGAGAAGGGACCGATTCCGGGGCAATGCTTATGCGTTCGACGCGATCGACTTCCGCGTTCGGGAGATCGCTAAGATGATTCGTGTGAGGAAACTACGGAACACTGATAAAAACGGATTCTCCACAACATTCTGCAAGGTTCCAGAGAACCACACTGGACATTGACGCAGTAGCGCTCGCTCGTTCGTTTCAATTCAGGGAAAATCAGTTCCGGACTCGCGATATTCCCACCTCCAAACGAGGAGCGAAGAGTTCGGATCTCGTCGAGATTCGGAATTTGAGACTCTTTCGAGCGGTTTTCAGAGTTCGGATAGGGGAGACGATAGCATTTCGAGTAACTCAAGTCCCTCCATGCCCATGCTGCGGATGTCATGTTGTAAACGACGATTCCCAGGTGCGGGGAAAAAACTCGGAACGAGGAGCTGTGTGATCCCGGAGCAGCGTATATTGAACGCTGAGAAAGGGACCCCGCCTGCGGACTATACGGAGCCGGATCAGCTGATGGTCAACAGGCCATGTGCCTCCCACGTTGGCTGTTCAGCTTCGTCAGCCGACAGCGAGCCGCACAGTTTCTCGATGTCTTTTCCCACTGGAGTGCGGAGATTCAGAATTAAGAGGTCGGGAAGCTGACAAGAGTCTCGTAAACCGATCGTTCTCGAGCAACAAATCAGAACTTCAACTCGAGGAACGTCAGGGAGAGGAGGGCTCGACAATCGAATCTATTTCTCGTGAGTGTCGGGGAACGATAACCGAATGAGACAACTTACAGCTACCATTCCAGGGAGGTTTTCCGATCGTGACAAGAAGTTCGCGCACAACTTTTCACCGCACGTCAGTTCCTAACTTCGCACTTCGTTGATGATGATGGAGTTGCACTTGATCAGAGCAGGTGGTGGACACGTCTGACGAACGGTTGTTTCCTTCATGAACTGTCCAGTTGACGAACGGATCGAGGGCTCAATTCGTTGTCATCTCGACTGGCCGTCGAGAGTTCATCGAATCAAAGCAGTTGCTTCCAAATCGGAGCGTTGACAAAAGGCCCGACTTGATCGCGACGACCGGACTCCGAGCCGACTGCGAGTTGAGTGACTCTGAAACCCTTGCTCAACTCTGGCAAGTTCAAGTTGCGAGTGAAGCCGGGGTTCGAACTCCGGAGCAGCGTGCCGGTCGAGCCGCGCGCTCACACTGAAGTCGGCAGGCGTAATAATATTTTATTTGGGAATACTTAGATAGACAGACACACTCACTCGCGCGCTCGCCCACACTCACACACAATACTCGTGGTGGTCGTCGTATGGGGGTACACAGACATATATATATACATCTTAAAGAGAATCCCTCTCCCGAGCGGGCTGCAGCCCGCCTCATTCCACTCGGAGATACAATTAAAAGCTGGGGAGCGCCAATGGGCCCCGCTCTTGCGAGCCACGTGACCGTGACGTCACCAATGCGCGCCCCCTTTTCGAATTTTTTGTTGTTGTTCTTCAAAAATTGAGAGCCGCGGCTGCTGCTGCTGCTGCCTCCGCCACTGCCGCTGCTGCCTGCCGCCGCTGCCGCCGCCGCCGTTCCTCCGGCAGTGAGGGAGGGTACCACACAATACGACACCACTACCACCACGTCCTGAACCTGGATCGCCTCCAGGCCAACTCCACTACTCCGATCGGAATCGCCGCTCCCCCCGCTCCCCGAACTTTGGGTCGTTGGGATTATCCAGTGTGGGCACCTGCGTGTGGGGGGAGGACTCGCGGTTCGGGTCCTCCGGCTGACGGAACCTCCGGAAGAGGTTCGGAGCGGAGGAGCTGATGGAGCAGAGCCGAGGCCAGTGTAGATGGTTCCTCGACGGAGACTCGGCCCGCGCAGAAGGTCGTAGAGGAGTGCCGTCCGCTTGACCCGAGGAGTTGATGTTGAGCGAAATGTGCGGTTTTCGCTTCTTGCGTAACCGGAGATGGTAGTCTGACACTTTTATGTGGCGTCAACCTCAACGTCATCCAATTGATTACGGCTTTCATAAATTGAAAATCCTCGAAGCCCCCCTGTGGGGGCGGAGCTTCACAGGAGTCGATTGTTATGCGACGAGGAGAACGCGGGGAAATCGCGGCAGTTTTGTCATCGGAATTCTTCGAGGAGTGAGCAGCGAAATTTCACTCCGTGTTCCAGACGGTGGTGTCCCGTCTCGATCTCAACGAGAATCGGTTGAGATCCGATCCCAACACGATCCCATGAGATAACCATGGTCGGAGAGAATTTTATCTTCGGCTCTGAAACGAGGAAACTCTCAGCCCCGGGATCCTTGAGCGACCTCTTCCATGTAGGAGGGTTTGAGCTTAGCTCAGCGCAGGGAGTCAGCTGAATAGCATTCACTTCCCTCAAGAGATGTCTCCGAAGCCCCACATCGACGTCGACTCACGGTTTTCAACTGAGCCCACAATGTCTGCGTCACTGAAATATGCCCTTATGAGGCACAGCCGTGCTTCCACCTTTTGTACCGACTGTATCGAGTCCGGAACAAGGTTCGCTCCACTGAGGTCAAGCTCACTTAGTTGACCTTTAGTTGAATCCGCTGTGATAATTCGTTGGACATTCACTGGTGGCACAAATACCTCTGACCTAGCATCTGACGTCGAGCGGTTCGGTGCCAGGAATGCCTGTTGGGAAGCACGGCTGCTGATTGTTCCGAGGAAACCCTAGAGGCCGATATGAAGCGCATGACATTCAGGCAGCCCGCGATCCTCGACTAAGACGTCAAAATTCTGCATCTTCATCTTACTGCCCTCCGGAGCCTCCTGGAATCGACAACTGCGAGCCCGAGCCATCATGGACGTACGCTCAAGACTCCGAGGGATGGTTGGAATTGACAGCAATCTGCATTCCCCACTCGTCTGCCAGAGGTTGCCGGGAACCATGGAGACAGATCAACTAACGGGACCAAACATCTCAATCCCTCAAAACGCTTGAATCGCAGAAGGCACCGCGCCTTGACTTCCTTGAAAGTATTCAGTCAACGGATGATGTGAATTGAGTGTTCTCCGTATTCTTCTTCATTTCTAATCCGCTTCTCCGCAAAGTGAAATCACGAAAGCCACGCATATCGAGGCTCCCCTTTGACGAAGGAGGCGGATTTGAGCTCGGAACAACCGAGTACACTGTTCCCAGGATTCAGAGAAACACACGCGGTGATCGATAGTTTCTCCTATCATGTGTGTTCGTTACCGACATGCTCCAGGGTCGAGAAGGAACCCGAGCGGTTACTCGAACATCACGAACCACCAGCAACGACTTGGTGGTCTGACAAAGGCGAAAAACGGGGAATCAAAGCTCCAAGAGGTTCCATTCACAGGTTTTCCAGGGCCTCGAAGAGAATCTATAGAGGGGACAGCTCAGTCGAGAGGCACTTTCGTAACTTACCTCGGATCGAGGCCGGATCATACTATGTCTGTTCTGTGTAACGGAAGAGCATTCGAGCCTGCCTGGCTTTGAGGGCAAGAAGGTCTTCCCCTTCCCCGGACCGTTCACCTGGCTTTTCAACACGCGTTAGTCTTGAAAACATGCGTCCTTCGGAGAAGATGTGCGAAAACGAGCTCTTGGGGACTGGAAATTGCGGAAAGTAGAAATCGAGGCTCAAATATGGGACAGCTAAGAAACCGAGATGCGAGAGGTGGGAAAATGACAATGGAGGGAAAAGGAGTCGGACGGAGAACGTTTGAAGTGAGTCTCTGATGCGAGGGGGACGAGGCACTGGAGAGTAGTCTGCGAGAGACGACGGGAGCCGGCCCAACAGGGAGTTCGGGGCGGGGGGATGTAGAGGGTGGGGACGGGGAAGGTGAGGGGTCGAGCATAAATGGTGTAGGAGGGAAGGCGTGAAGAATTTTTCTATGAAAAGTGCAGAGACATGTAATGACGGAGGCGCGTCTACTGACGGCACCCCTAAAACATTCCTCTTAACGGACCGTTTTTTAGAGTGTTCGTTCCGAGACGCAAGCTGCTGACGCAATTTGCCGCGGGAGTTTGTTCACGCCACGGAAATGCGCTCCAGTCCCCCGGAGGAAACGAGGGGGAAGGTTACGGAGCGGCAAGGGGTCGACAAGACGAGCACTCGGCCGCGTGGGGTGTTTTACAGCGATTTCATGCGCGAAGAGTCGGCTTCCGGATTCCCTGATCGGCGCACTTATTCCACGAGAACTAGATGTTCCCCGCCCGTCGGAACCCACGTGCTCTGCGATAATCGTTCCTACTTCAACCAATGAAGAAATAATCAAAAGTGGGAGCTCTCTCAAAATGAAAAGTGGAGAGCCGAATCACGTGGACAGATAGCAATGCCAAGGTCCGGCGAAACGCAGGGTTCACGTCTGAGCATGATGGTTCAGGGAATCGGACCGGGAAAACCGCATTTTTCTCTGATTCGCGTCATCGGTGAGTAATCTACTGATCACCACGTTACTCCCAGCTTCGCGGCGTCCGCACTGTCCTCGAGATCTCCAAGCTGAGACTTACGGCCGAGCTTAGCGGAATCTCGGGCGGCACGCGTTGAATCAACAAACAATCTGGGCACGGCGCTTCAAGAGCGAGCTCACAGTCCGTTGGAGGTCTGGAACTTGATTTGAGAGTGGAGCTAGAAACAGCCACAAGTGTCATATCAGGGATGAGAACTCGTCAGGTGCTCAAAGCAATACCTGGATGCGCTCTGGAAGTTATACGGACCACGCGGTTGGGGCTCTGAAACGTCTCTCGCTGATGCCGACCGAAACGAGTTTCTATGCTGAATTCGTCAAAAGATCCGTTCAGAGGAGCGGAGGAACAGTCGGTCGCCCGGCTGTATCTTCAGAGGGCTCGCTCGAGTCGCCCAACGAAGTGAATCGAAAGTTCATTCGCGAGTTCTCCGAGATGGTCATTCAGATCTCGATACGCGAACCGATGGTCGGCAGAAGTCCTGATCCGGGCATTCCTCAGAGCGAGAGATATGTCCGCTGGATCCGCGTCCGCCCGAAGTCATTGACCGATCGAGGGTAAAACCAGAATGCTGGCTCCCTACGTTTCGGACGAATCGGGTTGAGGGCAGTGGAAAAAAACTGTGACTTTCTTTCTCACCGTCACCGCAGTCAGTGCGTCGTTGCCGTGATCGGGTCGGATCAGTAGTGAAAAACCACCACGGCTCTGGAACAGTTGTTTCCGATTTCTTCGCTCGCGGATCCCCTGCCTCCGACGAGTGGATCGTTCCGAAAATTTCAGGGCACGTTGCCGGTCTCGTTAATCTACACCGTGAAATAGGAGGTTTCCTCCCGATTTGAGGGGAGACATCCAGTTTGAAAGCTGCTCCTGAGTTCTAGCCAGATCTTCCCAGGGCTACCGAACCGACCAAAGAATTCTGAAGGTGGAATGGATGCTGTACGGTCTTGAACTTGAAAATCGCGTGTTTCGCAAAATCGTTGCGTTTCGTTAGATAGGAGCGCTCGAACCGGCCGATGTCCTGAGCTTCTGTCCAAAGTGGCACCAAAATCGACGGCCTCAATTGGATGGAACACTTATGGTTTGTCGGGAAAGGCTGGTTACTCTCAAGCTATCTGGAGCCGTTGTCAATTCCAACTTGGAGCTCTTGGAAATTTCGGCTGCCGGGAACATCTCTCCTCTAACAGCACTTCGGGAGACTCTCCTTGGTATACGTAAATCAACACGTTCGATGTATTCCGAAGCGAGAGAGAAATGTGCAAGCCGTTCGCTCATGAGTTGGTCTCGAAGGAGATTGAAAACCGGACACATGTTTCCGTTCCGACCGAAATGCACATCGGATCTTGTACGGCGCTCGTGAGATTAGTCTCTGTCTGTTTCGCATCGCTCTATGAGTGACCAGACAGTCGGATAGATTCATTTCCCGATCGCTCCGCGATTTGGATCAACAGCTTCCTAATAATGGAATCGTACTGACTCGTTCTACGAGCAACTGTTCAATAGGAACCCAGATTATGCGTCCTCCGCTGGATTGGTTTATTCTCGGAAGCATCAGGTCCTGCGTTGGCTCCAACCCCAGATAATTTCTTTTGGGATCCATGTTTCCCCGACCGTTTGCTTCAATTCCATCCTTCCTCAGTCCGGAGCGTGAAAACATGTCAAAAAGCTGAAGGTCAGGAGCCCATGGAGAAGAGGAGCATCCCGATGCACAATCCAGCTCAAAATTGAGCTGCGACTTCCAATACAAACGATCGGGCGCTGGAAAGGAGCGAATGGAATCGAAGCCCCGCTCTGCAAGACGGAGGGCAAGAGAGAGAGGGGCGGAATGAGAGGGGGGGAGTCCGCAGAGCAGCGAGGGGAACAAAGGAGGGGATGCGAGAGCAGACGGGGAAGAATAGAAGGAGTGAGAGAAGGCAGTGTTTAACTTTGCAATTCCGCCGTTAAGAGCATAACGTAAGAGCGTTCTTGAATCTTTTCCAGTAACTCGGTCTCGTATTTGCCTTCGTCCCCACTCTCGCCCCCTGCCCTTCGTTCGATCCCCCTCGTCCCTTCGGAACGGTCGCCCCGCTTGCTCGTCATTCGTTTGCATCCGCCGCCATAGTCGCCGTCGTTGCCGCTGCCGTTCTTTCGAAATTCCCTCATTCTGCCGGAGAGAAAGAGAGACTCGAATGGAAAATGTAAAAATGGTTCTTATATTGCGAGTTCGCTACCCCTCCCCTCGAACCCGCCGAGCCCCGCAGTTCCTCGTCGTCGTCCTCCGACGTCGGCTGCCGTCGGGAGAAAGAACATAGTGAGCGAGAACCGTCAGAGGAGGGGGTGCACTGGGGACGCCGCCAGGGAGAGAGGGAGCGCTGCGCACGCTATAACAAATTAAAAGCTTAGAGAAGGGAATACATATTTATATAGAGGGAACACCAGCAACGACGGCGGCGGCCGCCGCCGCAGCGGCTGCAGCAAAAGTAAAAGAGGAAGGGAATTCGGAACGGCAGCGCGCACAACCCAAACGAATGGCGGGGGCGGGGTGCGGAGCGCAGAATGAAATGAGAAGAAAGAACGCGCAGCCTGCTTTGCTTCCCTGCGCCCTGTGCTTCGCTTCCTGCATCTGAGAGCGGCGCCGAGGGGGCGGGGCAGGGCGTTCGTCGGGACCGGGGAAAGGGGGGCATACCGGGTCCCCTCCGAGCTCAAACTCCCTCCCCGTTCTGAAATACGTTCCCGTACATAAACAATTGTAGTTTGCAATGCTATTGGACCAGGTTCGGGCTCAGCGACGAATGGATCATCGATGGGATGGAATCAGCTCGGGGTGCGTCTTGTGACGACGCACCTCCAGACTACAGCGTTTGGAAAGAGACGAACTTCACGAGGAGAGCAACATTAAAGTTCGGCGATGGAACGTGTGAACTTTCAAGTGTGGAGCTCGATTTGAACTGATTCCCTTGAGTAATCCCCTACAACCTCTGCCCATGCTTGGCATTTACGACTTGTTCGTTGGCCGCATCACTGGTGACGTCATCGTCCACGTTTCTCCTATGGAGAGCGGGGAATCCGCTTTTCATTCGAAATGTTTCGTGTCTCATCAGCTCATGAAGTGACACCGACGCGGGGGCTCAGGCGATAGCGAAGGAAAGCTCACGTGAGCGCTATGCACTCCGATATTTATGGTTCTGTATCAAAATTTTCCTAGACCAGTCGATCGCACGCCAACAACAATCCGTGCATGGTCTAAAAACTACACATGATTTCGGCTCTTTTCGTGGAAGCACTCAGGAAAACATTGTCACAGCAAATGCATCCTTAGCTACCCAAGCAGGCACAGCCCTCTCGAGAAAATTTAAATTCAATTTTTCTCCATGTAAGCTGACGCGGTTTGATCCTTCCTCCTGTGCGGCAACCACCACTCCCACTCAGCAAGTCTCTCCGCTTTGGAAGTCCATTGAATTCGGTAGAGGAGATTCCAATGAGTATGTGCGCGTGGGAGCAAAGGTTAAACACGCTTGGGGGAGAAGCGGGAGGCAAGCGCGAATGATCAAGCGGCGATTCCGAGCGGAGGTGAGAGGAAAGCTGGGAGAACTACAATGGGGAGCGGCCATCGTCGCGAGCTAGATGAGTGGAGTCCCGTTCGCACTCCGCAAGCAAATGCTCGGAGGAAGGATTGGATCAGAACTGTGACTAGCTGCAGCCGCGAATGAGAGGCGAGGCGAGCCGCGCTGTTCGATAGAGAAGCTTGATTTTTGATTAGTTGCTCACACGCTCTACGACAGTGGCTCAGAAAGAGAGAAAAAATAAAAGGAGTTCGAGGGAGAGGGACAGTTCGCTTGCGTGTGCGATATTTGAGAATGTTCAGGGGCTTATTGCCCCCGGGGCTCTTTTCGTTCGCTCGTGGCTGCTTGTAGTGATGTGGGTAGTGGTTCTGCAGTTCAGCGACCAAAACGAAATTGAGTTAGGCATATTTTCTCGCTCACTTTCGCCTCTATTTCTTTTGCCCCCCTCCAGTTTCTGCTGTACAAATCGCTAATCTAAAGAAAAAACGCCTCCCTACTCCAATGAGAGACCAACGAGCGCAACGATGGCTGGAGCGGCGTCGATAACCGGCGCAGGCAAGAGTTAGGCAAAAACATCGGCGGAGGCTCGACAAAAGTGCGAGGTTCGCTCAACAGTCGATGCAGAAGTTGTACGTGCCGCATCATAGCACTCCGGTGATGCTCACGGCTCGTCCTGCACTTCAGACCCCTCACTGGACCTGTTTGTCATTCCGTCTAAGCAATTCATAGAAACCCCATAGAGAGACCGCTGTTCCGTTCCGAAATTCCGACTATCATCTCTTTCAGTGGTGAGCGCCTTCGCCACCCCCTGGGCAAGAGCATAATTTGTGGCTGTTTGTTGTTTGCTCTGCGATTGCGGAACTGGTTCTGCTGTTCTCTCGTCTAAAAGAGCAGCGCACCAAAAACGTTCCCATGCAGCCTAGGTTCAACTGGGAAAAATCTCCTCGAATATTCATTCGTGCAACGAGCCCTGAATCAACCATTCCCGAACGAATTGCGCGAACAGTATCTGAAACTGTGTGTTGACTCTTTTTACGCGGCCAACGGAACGGAGGAAATCACACTTCTGACTATATTCAGAGATGTTGTGCGAATGTCTCAACGCCACGAGCTTCATCGATGTTCTGCACTGGTCGCACTGGATCCCCAGGCGAAAGATCCGGGAGCTTTGTGCCGATAGATTCCAATCCCTATACGACGGCGCTGTGGTGAGTACATGCAGGAAATGGCTTGACAAGCGCTGCGTCCAAAAACGGATTCACTTTGCCTAAAACCATCAAGAGCCGCGTTTCGTCTGCTCTTGTTAGCGATTCCCGTTGTTGTGTTGTCTTCGTTCGACGAGCTGGTCCCCCTCCCCTCGCCCGACTGCGAGTCTTCACTTTTTCTTGGTGTGGCAAACGAATCGCTGTTTGCCCCGGTACCCGGGCAGCCAAGAAGAAAACGATCAAACGTAAGCCAAGCAAACAAACAGTCGTGCATTGAACGGCAGTGGCAGCCACAGAAACAACCACGACAACAATGGCAGCGGCATCGGAGTTGGGTGGAGTGGAGACCTTTAGTCGCTCCTTGAGAACGGGCTGCAAACGACGACGATGAAGTCTGTGAGAATATTAAATATTGCGATTCAAAGTCGCGCTCCAAAGCGCACACTGCCGCCCCAGCCCGCCCTCTCCGAGCCCCAGTCAAGCCGTGGTTCCGGCTCCCTTTATCGCGACCTTCCTTGTCTCTCACACTCGAGTCCCGTGTTCCTCTTTCCGGGTCCCCTCTTTGTCCTCGGCGACATTGCCAGTTTGCTTGTTCACCGCAACGCCCGCTTACCCAACCGCAAAGGCTAGGCCGGAAAAATTCTCGGACTCGGCGGCGGAAGACTCGTTTGTAAATTATTTAAGATGCACGCGTGAACTGTTTTAGTCTGCTCTTTACGAATTCCCTTTAAACTCTCTAAGGGTGAGCGGGCTCCCACAAGCCGCTCTTGTGGGTGGTGCAAACTTCGGTGAAGGCGGCGTCGCAAACAATCGGGAGTCACCTTCGGGTTCGCGGTGGGTCCGTGCGTCAATTGGTGCGGGATATTGGAGCGGGATGAAAGACGAATGGGACCGATTTCGAAAATCGCAAAACCGTCGAGAGTTGACAATCTACGAACCGAATTTGGAAACTGAGAGATGCGCTTCTTGTAGAGCAATGGAACCAGAAAAAGCAGATCCGAAGAATATCCACTAGCAGCTGAGCTATGGCCAAAAGAGGGGCGACCATGATCCTCCTCCTCCTCATGATATCCTGAAATCTGGGGGATAAGGGACGACTGTTTTGACTGGAAACATTACTGGAACTTTTGATTGCGTGCACGCATGTCAATACCGATAATTTTGGACGATGTAGCAACGTTCCGTCTATCACGAAAAACTGTAAGATCTTGAAAATTCCATCGATGACTGTGAAGTCTGGATATATTTATGGATCACCCAAATACCTTGGATCATCACGATATATACATATCTCTATATAGAATAATGAATATTGATACGTTATACTGGCACATGGCTCGGTTCTCTGTCAGGTTCTCTGCTAAGTTTTGTACGAAGTTCTCTGCCAAGGTCGGGGTCAGCATCTCAGTGAGGGTTTTCTTAGGTACCATTATGACCCACTGCTCGAGATCCTCCGCGCGTTCTCCCCGGTTAAATCCTGGTGGGTGACTTGCGCCCCGCCTGGTGGCCTGCGCCCTGGCTAGGGAGTTGCTCGACAAAACGCCGTAAGATTCATGCCGATCCGATTAGTCGCCTGGGAGTTCATAGCGGACGCACAAACAGATCCTCGATATTTGTAACTTTGTTCGATCGAATGGGCTCAAGTTAGGTCAGGCAAGCTGCGGAAAGTACGCGACGACATTGAAGACACGCGAGGGGGGGAGGGGGGTTTCCATGTGTCACGAGCCGCGAATCATCGTAACTTGAGTCGAAAATGCCTTTATCTATACAGGGCTCTTGACGACCCCTCGTATTCGCAGTTTTCAGAGGCTGCCAATGGAGGACAGGTAACCTCAGATTTCAGGTTCTGCACGGAAGAATGATCTATCCATGTATGCATAATAGTTATGAACGAATGCGCCTCATACACGGAGTTGGACCCTGAACCTCTGTCAGCCTTCAGTTTCGACTGTAGGGATCAGTTGTGCTCCCGAGAAATTAGCAGACGTCGGGAACCAAACACACGAGAACCCCCTGCGGTTGCCTCGCCTCCGCCTGATTCATTCGTTGTTTTCCAATCGAAGCGAAGCCGGATATGGATGGAGTCCAGTACAATGCATGTTTCAGGAGGAATGCAAATCCGCGAGGAAAGATCTTTCGCCTCCAGGAATGCTCGATCACGGTCGGAGAACAAAAACTTTCCTCTCACGTATCGAGCCCAGCGAGCACTTCAGCCAACAAGGATGCGAGGAAAAGCGCCCGAACTGATCTTGGAGTGGCAGTGTCTGCGTCTCCCGTGAAGTGACGACGGAGGGGAGGGGGAACCGCGAGAGCACCGAGAGTCTGAGCTAAGCATCGTGAGGATCTCGGTATTTGAGAATGGAACATCTATGGAGAGACCAGGTTTGCAATGATGGAGCGAGACGCAGACTTCGCTGCTTCATTTTTGAGAGCGGGTTGCGAGGTCCACGAAAGCACGACCCGACGATCTCGGCCGATGGTCACTCCTACGATGATGCACTCGATGCAAATGACCGGGGGTCGACCACCCCTACGGTGAGCACTGCCGCTGACGGCGCCGTCACGTCGCTCGGGGGCCAAGGAATGTGAATTCGCGCCCGGGAGAGGAGTAACCGAGAGGAAGAGGACGAGCGGACAAATCATTGAGGGTTGGACTCCGGAATACCTAGAAAATTTGAGGGATCCTCAATCATGATATCATGGGAGGGGGACAAACTGGGTGAGTTGGGTCTCGGGCCTGTTCCATCAACGATTGGCGATGACCACGCGCTGAGGCAGAATTTATGAGAGTTGCCTCCTCGCGAGTACTGCCACCTCCCCTCCCTCCCCTTCCACCAGTCGCCTTGGCCCCTGCCGGAACGTTTCAGGAATATTGCTTCCCCCAACGAACTCTGGCACGTGATAAGCTCGTTGTTTCTAGTCGCTGTGGCAATTCGGAGTCACTATTTCACCATCCGTTGCAGCCCCTGCCCCTCCCCTTTTTCCACCTGAGCCTCCCCTCCCTTCTCTGCATTCCTCCTATTTGCGCTCGTTTCTGCTTACGTTGCTCGTTCGTAAGCAGACTCGGGAATACGTTCATACTTCGCACACATCCATCCGTTGGTTCGTTTCGTTTGTTCGCTCGTTCGTTCGTAACATGCGTTAATCTAGAGTGCCGCCCCCTAGCGCGTGCCCTCTCCGTCCCCTATATTTCTCCCACTCAACGAACGAACTGTGTATGGCTGCAGTGATGCGAGAGAGCCCAGTGGAAAGAGAAAAAGAATCGTGGAACGAGTTATATATTATTGGCAGTTTTAAAGAGAAGCCGGCGCCGCCACCGTTTTAGCGGCAGCAGCAGCAGCGCGGGAATAACTGAGAAACGAGGGGAGAGAAGGAATCAGCGGGAGAGAGGATATAGAAGAGGGAAAACGGCAGCCGAATGAGAAGGATAATAGATACGCGTTCGTTCACTCGCTTGCTCGCGCGCGATGGTGGATCGTCATATCGCGCTCCCCGGCCCTTGCCTCGCTTCCTCTCTCACCGCTCGGCCCGTTCATCTCGCTGGCAGGCAGTTCTTTTCGTTTCCCCTGCCCCTTCCCGTCTCCCACAGCTCCGCCGCTCCCCGACCCGCCTTCGCAATCCCCCGGCAACCCCCATTCGAAACACAGATGAGTATAGAGCTGTTCAATGATACCGCCGCGGAATTCCGACGAAGGATTCATTCGTTCGTTTCGAGGTTCTTCCTTGGTCGGTTGACTGGTCGGCTCCTTTCCGCAACGACTGCTGAGACGAGTCGTATGACAACGATGGTGATGATCGTGATGGAACTGGTGATGATGATTGAAGTGGTGATCAGAAATCTCACCGTCGGCTCCCGATTTATCATCCTGGGCTGCAACGGTGGCAGCGAAAGGACGATGTAGAATCCGAGCTCACGGAGAGCGCTTTACGGGATGTGAAAGAAGAGCAACAGAACCATCGGAGTCGGCGAACGACACAGATATCGATTCCGCAACCAGAACTCCAGCCCGATGGAGCACTCTCCATTTTCTGATGAAACTCGTGTCGACTGGCAGGCATAGAACTCGAGTGGACCTTCTAGATGACCTCGCGGTTCTCGAACTCCCTCGCGCTGCGGCCTCTCCACCAACAGAGACGAAGTATCCTGCCCCTGGGGCTGAACATCATTTACCGGAATCTGCTGCGGACCGAGCTGAGCCAGGTCTGAGTGGACGAATCCGGAACTCCTCGGCTAGCGATCAACAAAGCGCCCACAAACGCATTGAGGTCGTTTCAATCATTTTTCTGGGGTTATAATGGTACGACAACCTCACTCCTTGATTCCCTCAGTATGATCAGATGGATGAACGCATCGGCGCATTCCCATCAGAGTCGAGGGTGCGACGCATTGGCCAGTGATGGACCGATGAAAGGATTCACTGCTCAGCGAGATTTGATGTCCGGAATTTGGAAATCTCCCACGGCCCCCGGGAAGTCGGGCGTGGCTCTCTCAGGATCACTTGGCCCCCGAGGAGGATCACCGCTCTGAGCAGAGCTGGGTGGGGAGACTCGGTAGGTACGGAAGAGGGGTTAAGAAACTTCTGGAAACGGGAGACTGTGGAGGCAAGGTTCAAGAAGAGGATGTCGAACGCAAGCCGCATGACTATGCTCATGCTTAAGACCCGGTTAACTACCACGCCGCCACACGTTGAAGTTGATCGAGGGGCGCAGCTTTCGACGCATGGCTTCTCAGATATCCTTAGGAACGGAGTGCGACTGATTTGGAGATGGACAAGCTGGAGACTCGCGGGACCATTTGACAGGAACTCCAGGAAATTCAAGTTCCTCTTCCGCCACGTGGACGCTCCTTCTCGACGGTCTTTGCGCAAGTCATCGTCCACTCGCATCCATATTTGCCTCCCCTCTCATAGTCTCCTCTCCTGATCGCTGACGATTTTCCCCCCTCTTCCAATAGCAATTTGCTCACGAACTTCCCCGTCAGCTCCAACCAAGCCAGTTCCAGCAGGAGGCTGACTTGAGTGCGTGGGGTGGAGGAGCAGAATGTTCGGTTTGGCACGCTTGACACGCCGGTTTGGCACGTTTGACACGCCGGTTTGTCACGCCGCTCATGCGACCAGAAGCGAAAAAACTGCATGCATTTGACAAACTGACCGTTTTCACGAGCCTGCCGGGGAACGTGGAGTCGTCTTGACTGTCGCACAGCAAGTGATTGAGTGAATAAGCGAACGAACGAGAATCTGAGTGAAAAGGTTTGCTCGTCGGCAAGAAATATTTGATGGGCGCACCGCAGAGCGGGCCGTCCTCGACAGCAAATGAAATTATAAAAGTCGACTCGAGTCGGCGGCGACGAATCTGATAGACAGGAAGAGAGGGAGACCCGCACCTCGCTGGCCGCACCTCACCACCCGCGCTGTCCTAACCGAGACACACTTGGGCGCTTCAGTTCAAAATCGAACTTCAATAGAATGACGATGACAACGACGACGATGTCGTTGAGGATGTGGAGCGAGACCGTCGACGTAGAATCGTTGCGCGCGAAAATCAGTCACTCTCAATCCCTCTAACTCTAAACTCTCCTGTTGTTCTCCCATTTCATTCGCTCTCTGTCAACCCATCTCTCTGAAAAGAGTTTGAAAAAACTTCACTATTCACTGGCAGGAAGAATCCATCCTGTCCTCGGACGTGGAACCACGGGCGAAATCTCCAGCGCAAACACGCTCTCGAGCGCACTACTGCGGAAGCCTTTGTTCACGGAGCTCAATAAACAAGTCAGAAGGCGCGCATCGATCGAGTTAGATTCTAAACACAGTCTTAGTGATGAGACTCGTTATTCCGCTCGCTTGTGACGTTTGATAATCGGGACTCACCATAGAGCCCCGATAAAATCAGTTTCAATCGTATCGATTCTTGATGATTCCACCTCGAATCCATTTATACTCGATTGCATTGACCCGGACTAATTCAACCTCAATCATATCGAAATCCCGCCTGGATTCACGATTAGGGAAATCCGGTATAGATATGATCGAGTTTCCAAGAGTTTTTCGAGCATCCGCCGGCCCGAGGCTCAGACTCATTGGTCTAGAGCCTCGTTTTGCGAGCATAATTCATTCATCCCACCAATCTGATCACAATAATGAACCGATGGATGAATGATGCTCGGAAGCACTGGCTCCGATGATGTAAGAGGTTCTTGCAGCGAGAGAGTGCAGATCGGTTCGGAAAATTCACTTTCTGGCGAAGAAGGAAGAAATCGCCCTTTCAGGCTCCAGGAAGGTCTCCTCACTTCGTTGTCATCCGTTTTCCATAAAGGCCTACCCGTCGGACTCTCTCGATTCCTCCGTCCAACCGGAATTCTCTGGAACAAGATTCAAGCTGCGCCGACTTCGCCACGGACGGTTCAGTGACACCCTTCAACTCGGACCATAATGGGAGAAGAAGTTCCCCAACCGTGGAAAGAGAACAATATCAGACTCCACGATTCTGCGTATTCCTCAATGCCGATATGGGAAGTTGCAATGTTCGCAGTGTCCGGAACGTTCAGGCGGACTGTCTGACGGTCTGCGAGATATGGATCCGACGAATTAGAGAATTTCTCCGAAGTGGATGTAGTGTTCGGACTCACAAAGAATTTTCCTTTGCTCTTTCTCCTGCTGGCGCCGCATCGATTCTTTAGTGTCTCCCCCTCAGCCCAGGGCCTCCGCCCCAACCCCTCTGCGGAGCCCTAATTCTCCCTGGCGCGCCCGCTGTCTTCATTCCCTCGTATGCCTCGTTCGTCCCTTAGCCGTCGAAGACGTCGACGACGACGACTCAGAACCAAGACAAGCAGACGAGAAGAAAAAGCACAGAGGCGTATTATATATGAAAACGATATTATTATAATTCGAACGAATTTCGTCCGTCCCCGCCCGCGTTTCAGCCACGGCGCTCGCTCATTCCCTCCGCAGTTTTCGCTTCCTCCCTCGACTCCCCCGATCGGCCGCGGTTCCCATAGCTCTCCCCCGCCTCGGAACATCGACAAGTTTTCTCCGCCATCGCCGCCGCCACCGCCGCCGGATCTTCCGAGCATTTATGATGAGACTACAGAGAACGCTCTCGGGGAAAATCTCGTTTTTTCTACCGTTCTCTCCTGCCGCTCTCCCCGAACGGCAATCGCAAGTGTTCGAGCCCTGACCCCGAGTCCGTAGAAGAAGCTTCAAAGCTGTCGTGACATGACTTACCAGTCCCAAGTAGCTCGTACAGCTACTTGTAGCTGTTAGGGACTTGGACGTATCAGACTGAACGACGCGATTGGGGGAGCCGGTTCTGCTCCCTGGATCACAGTTTCGGCACCGTGCAGGGCCACTTTTTCGCCCGTCCCGTTCGACGAGGAGACTCTTGAACAGGGGAGAGCCGGAGACGACGCGATCACTGAAGGATTCGCGGCAGCGTTCTTGTTGATTCCGGACCCGGGAAAAGTCCAGACTACGGGAAGCTTCAACGGCGAGCTAGGCATACTCAGTTCCCAATGGTGTGCTCAGAATCGATTGTCATGGGTTGAGATGATTACTTGTCTCGCAACGATGACTGTCTCTCGCTGAATGTCGCGAGAATCCTCTGATCCACGACCGAGGACGATATCAAATCATAATGGAGTCCCGTTCCCATTGCTCAGCATACAGCTCGCACGGTGTTTCCTCTGCCCAAACACCAGTTTCTTCCGCTGGTCCCGAAGGTCATAAGATCTCTTCTTCAGCGGCGTTCTTTCAGGAAGGTAGAACGAGACTTGGAAAAGCTCTGTAGCTCACTTGTTGTGCATATTTCGTTCTTGGACTCTCAATGCTCCTTTTCCAATGACTTGAGAACACTGCGAGCGCGGGTACTAAGAACACGGAGGGGGAAAAATCCGGGAGGGAATGGAATCCAATTACAAATAGACATTACGGCGACTGTGGCGGAACAAGCAAATCGCGGCATCCGGAACAGCCTGAGTGCGTTTCAAAATATGCTTGCCAATCAACGAGCATACATCGATGCTTGCATGTGATCCCAAATACTCAGGTACATGAAGGGTAAGTTGGAAACCCACGCATCGCAGAACGAAAGGAATGGCTCTCGACGAGTACCCCGTATTCCTGTGAACAACAACCCGATCGGTGTGCTCGAGGTCGTGAGCTCTCAGAGTTAGAGAGCTGCCCTGACTGTACCCTCGAGAGCCCTGACCTGACCGCAGCTGGGTTTGGGGCCGCGGTCATGTAAATTGCTGCGAACAGCACGCAATTCGTAAAGGTGACTTTTTTGGGGGCAGGATGGTACGGAGGGCGAACAAACCAGCCAACCGGTCGGGCGAGTGGGAGCGCGCAACGAGGAAATCTCAGGAGCGGGGAGGGGTGGGGAGACACGGCAATGAAGAGGGGCACGCCGGGGACTCGAAGCCAGCAACGAAAGCAAACAACAAACGCCATCCCGATGACAGCGACTTTTTATTAAAACGCATCGCAACATAACGAGCCAGAACGGGGGTAAGAGGGCTCGCCATGGAGGCAACATTGGCAAGCAACCAAGGCGGGCGGGCGGGCAAGCGGGCGCGCAGCACTACTTAGAATCATTCGTTAAATCAATACTAGGGAGGGAGCGCGCGACTCGTAACCCCCTCCGCCCTCGTCAGCTCGTTCTGTGAGCTCGTGCCCCTCTTCCCGAATCGCGAGTTTCGAATAGGGTGCCGAGGATTCTCACCGCGGTGGTTTAACCATCCGCGAGATGACGGAATCTACGCCCGATGAGCGAAGTAGAGTTATGAAGCCTCCTCGATGAGGTTTGGTCATGACCCCCTGAATCGTGGCGGAACCACGGCTCGAGTTCACCCAATGAGTTGCATTCGCCAGCACTGGGCTCAACTGCGGCTTCCGAAATTTTCAGCTCCCAAATTTCGAGACATGAGGCAAGGAAGACAAAACCTTGGAGAGTCCGAGAATCCGTCTCGACTGAGAATGAGGAAAAATTCCAGAATCTGAGTTTTCACAGAGATCCGCGAGGAGCATCTTGAATCTGACTGAGTATAGACTGGTCTTGGGAGGACCTAGACGAGGGCTGAAGCTTGACTGAGCCGAGTCGTTCGAAGCTGACCCCGGACTATTTGCTGGATTCCTGTCAGGGTCGAGCGTGGAGAGGCTCGGGTCTGCCGAAAATCACAGGAACCGGGTGAACCGCACGATTCGACGCGCCAAAGGAATCGGCTCGGGCGGGGATCTCGAGTTTGAGAGCAACAACACCAGCGGCACCCTCCCTCGAGCGCACAGTGACTAACCAAAAAGGGAGCCACAGTGAGAAGAAGCGGCGGAAGAACAGTGTGAGAGAATGACTTTGTAAGGGTGATAGGAAGAGAGTCGCCGGGGGACGGGGTGCTCGAGGGGCGTCGGGAAAGGTTTGTTCGAATCGTAATTACCGTACAGTCTGGTGCCTTCGCTGGTTAAAGATCGCAGTCAGCGAGGCAGGAAAGCAAGCGACCACATTGGCGAAGGCTCAACTTTTTATCATTGGCGTTTCTTTTGTTCCGCAGGTGGTCCGTCCTGCCGAGGTATTGGATTCTCATCACTCAAAACTGGACTCGCCGCGGCTGCCGGCGTTACTGCACCAACCGACGTCGACGGCAGCGATGCCTGCGAGGAAACTCCAGGTTCGGCAGCAGCGACAAGAACAACCAAGTTCGGAAGTCAAGAACTGCAAAGGGAACCGGTATTGGTAAGCAATCGGATAAATAAATAAATGGCTGCATAAATGAATCGACTTCGGCAAATGCCCGCAGCAGACGGCGGCAGTCAGCAGAGAATGGCGTGGCATGCCATCGCTAGCAATTCTGTTTGCCGACCGCAAACGCCTTTCATTCAACCCGCCTTCGCTCTCCGATCGCAGCAGTTCTGCCAATGATTCAAAAACCCTCTCAAATCTGCCGCTCCACCCCCTCCCCCCCTTCCGCGTTCCCCAGTTAGAAGGCGCCTGACGCGGGGCCTCCATTCGGCTCCCGAAGTCAGGCATACTGAGCCATGGTCTCTCGGGATGCTTTGAACGTCCGGATGCTGACCCCTGTCCTCCTTCTTCCCGAATTTCTGATGTCGGACCTTCGATTCTCATTTCTCGAAATTCATCCGCTGATATCGAGCCCCGCGACCCTCGTGCACTCTCTCCCTCCGCCCTCCTCTTTTCTGGGTTAGTTGGGGGTTCGCCTGTTGCCACCTCCCCTTCTCCAAGCCGCGTCGGGTCTCCCAGGCGCTGCTATTCGGGGCTCACCCCCTCCGATACAAGGCTTTTGGCATTCACACAATGGCCACGCCGAGATGAGTGGCCGGTCGGTCGGTCCAGAAGACGCCGACGAACAAACAGCGCCAAGCCAGGCAGTTGGGGGTGGTGCTTTTTCTTCCAAAGCCATTAACCCAAGCCTCCCCTAATCATCCGACTCGAAGGTTGGAATGCCCTCAAAGCCGCAAAAACTTCTCGAATACCATCGGAGATTCACCGAAGATGTTGTTGGTAAGCATAAAACAGGGATTCGGATAGAATAAGTGGGGAGAATCGCATTCCGAAGAACGGCGCCAAAAGTTAAGCATTGCGATGACGAGGTGCTGAGACCTCGAGGGTCACCAGCTCCTCGAACGTTCCTCGAATTCCCTGCGCTCAATCGATCACGAAAGTGAAGGAAGAATTCGTGTCAGACCAATCACGATCTGGTCTCCACCCCTCCCCACATGAAGCTCTCTCAGAAAATAACCTCTGGCTGCTGGCATGCTTCATTTTCGCTCCACATCCAAATCATCAGAACGTCAGAACTCGGTGAAGTTCGCTGACCTGGAAGTACAGGCCACCACGCTCGCTTGCGACAATTTTCTCGTCGAATGCTCGAGACGGCGTCAGCATCCCGATGGAGTGAGAAAACATTCCCTATTCGTACCTGAGGGGAAGAGTTCGCGGAAACGGAATCCCTCGTGGGAACATTCAAATATTTTGCCCACCTAACTCGAAGAAGCCTCCCCTTGCATTTCACTCAGCGGAACCCGATGGGCAAGGACGAGAACAGAGCGGAGGACGCCCGGTTGCGCTGATTTAAGTTCTACTTGGATGCTATTCTGTTCCTCCAAGAGAGAACGACGGTCGGGAATTATCGGTGTGAAAAACGGACGCGAGCAGGGTGAAGGGCAGAACTTGATGGGGATTGCGGGGTACGAGTCCATCGCTGTCATCGATTGGAAGAGGAACAGTGCTCGCGTTGATAGTCTCCGCGACGACATTCCGTATCAATGACTATAGCGACAAGGTAACATCATCAATCTTTCTAGCTCGCAATATCGTAAATTATGAACTCCGAAGAAATACGTAGCTCAGTGACAACAGATTTGAATGAGCGGCTGGCGCATCTCAGGGAAGTATTGAGCAGCTCCGTTCGTAATAGCACACGCTATGTCTCCGAGTTGGTGGCGATCGAAAGGCATCATTTTGTCATTGGAACTCGCTCACAATGAACGGCTACACAAACGGTGGGAGTGGAGGAAGAACGTTCGGAACTCATTCAAGTCGCCGAATAACCGACAGGTTGCCTGGAGCTTCGGACTCGGCTATTGTTTCCGATCCAGCCGAGGAGAACGGTGAGCAGCATGACTCAGGCTCGAAATTTATCTCGAAGACATTTAGACATCGAAGACGAAAAAGCGGCTCTGGAGGAGTGCCGAATTCCGCCGGAGTCTCCTTGGGCAGCTTCTCCTTTGGTGTCACGCTTGCCTCCGACGTCAAAAAAATTGGTCAAGAATCTGCCCGCCTCTCCTGGAGTATTGTGGAAGCTCGCAGCTCACGAACTGTTTCCTCCAGATGTTTCTTTCTTCTGAAAACCGCATCAGATAGCGAAGTCATCAGGAAGCGAAATTAACAGATGACGGACTCGTACGATGACTTGTACTGTGGTTTTCTAACGTGGAGAGACGAGCATGAGAAATCGTGGGCTGATCTTCGGATTTCGAATCTACGCCCAAAATATGGATTGGGCACCCAATTAGATGAATGGAGAAGCCACCCGCGCGTCGGCGCAATCGCGCTGACTCGCACATTGCGCCGTCGGTCAGGCTGGAAAACCGAAGACGATCGTTCAACCGGTCGCCGGTTCTCGATCCGTGCGGAACGAACAACTGACCGTCGTTGTCGAATGCACCATCTGTATGGGACGAATTTTGTTGATATCGGACGTTGAGCGCCCAGCGACGAGCTCCGTGACGCGAGCGTCGTTACCTGATTCCTCATTCGGACGTTCGATATCGAAGTCTGTACGGTCACTGCCGCTATCACCCTTCCAAGCCCAGGCTAAGATTGGGGATTTGAGCGGGAACAGGGAACGAACAAAGAGCTATCAGTCGATAGCCGCACGATTGCTTTCCGAATACGCGCTTGCGGCGCTTACAACACATTCGATTTGTGAATTGATCCCCTTGTTTCGAGAACGGATAATATCTCGCCACGCCTATTGGATTCACTTAGGAGATTTCAGTCCTGCAAGTTCTCTACCTGGACCGATAGTAAGGAAGTATGTGAGTTCCGTCATGGGCGGACCTCGAGAAATACGGGTGTGGATCGAGGTATTTGGTATTATCAAACTCTGGAATCGCAGAAGACTCGTTGGTGAAGTTCCAGGCTGGGAGATCTAATGAATCCGGCATTCGATTCAGTTCATGATCCGCAGAACTCTTCGCTGCGAATATTCGTCTGCATTCCGACCTCTTCCGATAACATGGGCCTGCGAAATATCATCGGATTTCAGGACATGTTCTTCCTGGAGGAACGACCTCAATAAGTCTCGAGCTTAATCTCAGTCATCCTGAGGTCCACTCAGCAATAATTGCTTCATACGGAGCCTCCCGATCGAGGCCATCTCGGTTCCAACGGGTCGGCCATTGGCTTGATTCAGTCAAGATCATTCTCGAGCGGGCTCGGGTAGAACACGAAAAAAATCTCGACGCAAAAAATCGTTGGTAACCAAATCGAAGCGGAGCTTGGTTGTCGTCGGTGTCAGCTTTCGTCGCTCGGTCTCCCGACCAGGAGAATGTCAGCTCGGTTTTAAACCAATTTGAAAAGTACCGTGGGAAATTCAATCGTTGACAAAGATGAGTCCTCGAATACAAGAGTTTGAGCGGGAGACAACGTGTAGTTTTTCTGCACTCAGCGGAACGCGGGGGAGAGCACGCCATAAGCTCGAACGATCGGGCTGTACGGCCGTCGCCGAGCGACGACTGAGCGGGAAGTAACGGAGAATTTCGGAGAGCTGAAGATGCGAGACAAAGTGAGAGAGTAAGGGAATGTGTTTAATTCTCAGCCGACGGAGATTAAATCCATATGCTCTCTATCTAAGTTGTTTCTCTGAGAACGCGTGTGTTCGTCCGAGAGGCTTCGTCTCACACAACTTGAACACGGACTCGACGCTCTCTTGGTGCCCTCCGCGGGCTTTCTGCGTCCCCCTTCCGTCAAACTCGAGTCCCAGCCGAGGGCACAGCGGGCAAGGCCTCGAGTGTCGCCGCAGCGAGCTGTCGCGCAACTCTTGTGAGGCTCGGAGCAACTAACACTTGCCCCCCATCTGGCAATGTCTCCACTCCATGTGCGAACGAAGTATGGGACGAACGAATCAACGAACACGAGGGATGACACGCATCCGATCTCGGGATCTCACGTACCGGATCCGGTTGTTCACTAAGGGCAGACGAGACCAGGGTTATGAACGAAACTCGGGTGAGCGTAGAGACTACTCGCAACCGACTAGGGAATACAGATCGTCCAAGTTCACGAACCAAATCCAGAACCGACTTCTCGCGACGGAATGTGGTCGGCGTTTTCGACCGGACCGCGACTCCCGGGCCAAACCTTTGCGCCATAGCCGGCGAAGAAAATCACTCGGGGTAGACAGGCGAGAGGGCTCCGAGTTGCAGACGCATTCGATTGTCCAGAAAAGACATTCTTCTCGCCCATGCGAAATCAAGCATGTCGGCGTCGTCATCGTCACGCAGTGTAGGAAGCCCTCATCGAGAAATGGATGAATTCTAGCGGACGACCACAGGATGTTTTTGATTGCAACGATCCGTGAAGTCAGAGAGACGGTTTATGCCCTGAATCCCGAAAAAATCGAGCCCGAAAATCATGGGGCCGAAGAGCGTGGAGCCGAAAACCTCCTCTCCCGGCAGCGGAGCGGTCGGTTCTGGTTCAGCGGGGAGGAATTCGTTACGCTCAGCCCTCCTACTTCTTCTGCCTCGCTTACGTCCTCGCTGTTCCGAATCTACTGTCCCTTGATCGAACTGAGCAAAGGTGTAGCTGCTACAGACAGCAATCTGCTTAACTCGAATCTTGAAGTTTCCGAGGTCAACTAGCTAGAACTGAAGAGGAACCTTCACCTCCAGCTCTAGTACTATTCGCAGAAAACGCTGTTACAACACCTCGTTCTTTCCCAACGGATTGGAAAAACCGGAATCGATCAGCGATTGCTCCGCTGTCTGGAAGTGGATCGTCGAAGCCACCGACGGCCGGTGTACTCCGTGGTCAACAAGTGATTCAGTGAACCAGACGGTTCGGTGATATCACATATCGGTGCTCCCGAATCACCTCAATGAGCCTGTGACCTGCCTGGGACTCTCATTGGCACCGAGCGGCGAGTCGAGCTCACTGACTCTTCGCAGCAGGTGCGTGTCCTCCAATGGAGTCTCACAAAGGTACAGATCGACGAAACGACACGAAAATTACATCCCGCCAAACCAGTCCCGACCACTTCGCTGTTGGGAGAGGGGGTTTCCGGCTTCATGCTTTTCGAGTTCGGATTTTCGGCTTGTTAGACCCTAACCAGAGAGACGGGGTTCAGTCTTTGAGAAATAGAAAGCGCGCGCGAATATCCTCCGAGATCAGCCAGTTTCCCGTCGGGTAACCGTTGTTGAGAGAAATCGTTGGAAAGCGTGAACTCCGATTGAAATCAAACTAGGGCGGATGGATTCTAGAACGACACTGACGTGGTTCCAGCGGCGTAGGGTGAACAAGCTGTCGATAACCTTGATCCTTGCCCCTCGCAAGTTAGCAGACTCAAGATGGTTTCAATGATTCCCGAGCATTAGAGCGATTTAGCGCTAATTCGGTCGATTCCTCGCTTTGGGAGCAAGAAATTCAAATGATCAGAAGAACACATGGAGCGCATGAGCGATATTTTGGCGGGAACAATCTTAGAAACGAATCAGGAGAACTAACACAAATATCCCTCAAAACTTGCCCCAATCTCCAATTCGTTTTGATGAGCAACACAGGAGTTCGTCGTCATCCAAGAACAGCCCTCTGGCTCCGCCCAGTCGCCGTGCTATAGTTTCCGCAGCGTGGAGTGGCTGTTTTCCAAGTATTTATCTCTGTCTATTGATTTCCGAGAGGTGGCCGCTTCGAGCCGATCGACTACCAGCTCTGCGTACTTCCGCGGACCCTCGAAGCGTGGGGCGTCAGCGGACGGCAGTCTCCTGAAGACTGTTTTTCTATTATGCTACGCGGCCGTGAGTTCACAGTGGGAGCGATAGAAACCAGATTTTCAACTCACGTCCACGGGCAACATCCAGCGTTGACTGCACTTGAGGTGAACACGCAAGAGCTCTCAGCCGTTCTCCTCCGGATCCTGAGCGTCGAAATCACGACACGGCCTCCGCGAGAAAATTCCACTTTCACCAAATGAAAGTCTCACGACCACGCCATTCTATGAGGCGACGATTGATCCTAGAGAGTCCAGTGACAACTGAGATGCTCAGACTAGTTCCGCATATTTGGAAGCGATACTCGTTGATAATTAAACTCCCAAGTCAGCCGCTGAACACAAAGAAAACGAAAAAGACACAGCTCGAGAAAGACCGAAACAAACACATATCCAATCGCACAACATGTGAGAAGCTTTGTCTTGTCTCCTTCGTCTCCCGTCAAGTTAGAGACGGTCGCCTAATGTTGCAGACTCCCGTCAGATCACTTTTCTGATTCGAAGCTTCACCAGAATGTTCAGAATTGTTTTCCCTCGAGGGCTCGCGCGGCCCCGACATTCGCCCACCAGAGAAACATCACAGAGAGGACCACAAGTGGGTTCCGCGGGTAATCATGGTCAGAGTCGTTCAGGATCGCGTTCCGGTCTCTTGAATCACGCCGCCGACGAGAGACCTTCTCTCAGGCCGACGAATCGGTCCTGAGAGAGTCACAGTGAGGAAGTGGGCCGTCGAGGGGAGGTTGAAGTCCAGACTCGGCGACGGGCTCGCGGTCTCGAAAGATGCGAGTTCGAGCCCGGGCGCACGGTAGAGATGAAACACTCCGGATCAGTGTCCGGGTCAATGACTCACTTAACTCGGGGAGAATTTTCGCAATCCTCCCGAAATTCGAACGAAGTAAGCTACCGTAAGAAGCTTGAGCGCTACACGGATTCGAGGTGAAACAATCATCGTCTATCTGAAGCAAAACACATGAAGAACTCACCGGGCGCAGGAAGCTGTCGGTAATTGAGTTAGTTCCGGGGAACATTAAGCCGTTCGAAACATTGGACAGGTGAGCAAACAAGGCGAGGTCGGATCCGTCGCAACCGTTGGTAACGTCGGTCGTAAGCGATTGCCACTTCAAAGTTTCGATCTTAATCGTAATGCTCTCGCTGCTGACGATGGTTTAATGTAAGTTCAACAAAGCGATCGGTTTTTTTTCTCTGTTCTACAATCCGGCTATCGCCATCGCACGGAACAGCACTTCGAGAACTCAGTGTGACACGGAGTCCTTCGGCAGCAGCAGCGGCGGCGGCGGCGGCAACAACATCAGCCGCTGGATCGAGAGCCCAAACAAACGAACACCTGAGTACTTCGTCGGCAGGCTGCTTCCAGGCCCTCGGTTGATAGCAGTGTACTACCGAACAGCAACAGGACCAGCCAACTTGCAAACACGTTTGTTCTGTCTTTCCTTTGGCCAGTCGACCGACGAACCAGCCAGCCTGTCCGCTGGAGCGCGTTAATCACTTGCAAGACGTTTCTTGTCTATAGATTCGGTGTCGGCGTTGAATGCGCATAGACTTTTAAGGCTTAGAAACCCCTTTGTGATTTAATTCTCAACCCGACGCCGCCGCCGATTGCTCGCTTTTGTCGGGAAGCAGCAGCGGCTGCTCATTTGTTTTGAATCGCCTTGAATTCCGCGACCCGCCCTCCGTAGATTCGTGAGCTCGCCTGAATATCCGCAAACCTACCAATTGTTTCAGGATGACATTGGATCGAGTCATTGGCTGTTCCCGTGGAAAATTCAGTACTAGGGGTTTGGAGCATCGCGTCCAGAGGAATCTTTCTTCGATCTCCCCGAGTCGATGGACACAACATGGTTCCTCGCCCGCTGATTTGAATCGGCTTTCAGAATCGACTGAGCGCCAAAAACTCCGTAACGTTGTCTCTCCGTGCCGTGGAGAGAGGTTATTTCTGAGATTCGCGAAGCAGACGTCTCGCCGTTCTGGAGCGCATTTCCGCCTTTGGCATCATTCCCGGAAAAAAAAAAGATGGGATACGCCACTTCCCACAGGCTTTTCATCGAAGTTGGCATGATTCGGAATCGGGAGCATATTTTCAATTGTTCGCTAATCAGCGCGGAGCAACGTTGAACTCGGCGGATACAGCGGTTCCGGAAGTGGCGACCGGTTCTGATTACAGCGGATCGTCGTATAGTGCTTCCAGCCATTCGCTGTTGACATTCGAGAGCGCCGGATCAATGTGTTTCACTGAAAGATGTTATGGAACGGGAATCGATCGCGATCCGCCATGAAACACAACACAAGACCGCCGTCGCTATGTGGCTCCTTCCGTTAACGCAAGAGAAGAGAGCAGCATTGATTCTGTCAGTCGGCTGCCGAGCTTGCACGCGCGTCCGTTAAGACGGTAACGTTCCTGTCTACGGAATCTGCTGCGATTTGACGTTCCATTCGCTCCACCTAAGGACACTTTCCGAGTCTATGCTACTTTTCCAGGCTCGCAGTCAGCGGCAGGTCTTCAAATGCACAGCCATGACCGAACCATGATCGCTTACCCACGGTTCCACCGCGTTGGGTGATACGATTTGTCAACGACCTGTCAGAACACGCGGTCTGCCTGCCGCCAATGGACCACTCTTCGATCGATGCACTCGCTCCTGGTACACAGTCAATATTGCTGGTTAGGTACGGTTGTTTTCCTTCCCGTCTTAAGATTCCTGCGGCAACCGACCAACTGTTCGGCCACCAAACCAGTTAGTCAGAGACTCAGTCAGCTTGGCCGCCAGACGGCTCAGCAACTACCATGAGCCCCGGTCCGAGTCGTTGCCGAGATTCTGCCCACTAATGTTGTCGTATAGCCAACCCTGTCACTACGCTAAATGTTAATCGCCACAACCTTTATATGCGCCTATAGTTCTCTTAGTACCTGTAGTCAGTTTTGTTCTTCTTTCTTTGAGCTCTCGCGTTCTCCCGATTCTCGAGAAGCTCCCTCTCTCTCTCCCTCCTCCTCGCCCGGCGCGCGAGTAGAGGACGCTTGGCTCGGGTGCGAAACACAAAGACGGCCCTTGTGAAAGTTGCAATTGTCCTTCTAAACTCTACAACTAGTAGAAAGTTTGTGGTCACACCCGAGCCCACAGTTTCCGCTTGTTTCCGATTGCAAGCGTGACCGCGTCACATTTCCGGGAATCGCCGGCAATCTCGCTCATCGAATCTAGAGAGATGTCGAGCAATTTTCCGACCATGATTTTTCAGCCGAATTTGGTCACATCGTTCCTCGCTCAACAGGCTGAACATCGAAATGAGGCCAGGAGTGGGGTTTAAGAAGGAAAACTCTCACAATCAGTGGATGCCACGGTTTCCCAATATTCACTCATCCCCTCCATTTTCAACAACCCGTTTCTGCGGCGAACCTTCGTCAGGCTCCATGAGGGATAGTACGAGGATCAATCAAATTGAAACGTCGATCCGGCGAACGTCTCCGGGTCGCCTCTTCATGGCATACTCTCGCCCTCAGGTCACGGAACGAGTGCTGCACGGGCTCGAGTCGATCTCGAAATCATCCGGTCGGAAGCGAGGGCGCGCGAGCGTTTCAGGCCAACTTGAGGTGCGCATTCAACGAAAGTTTGTGCTCGCCAAGCAGATGAACTCTCCCGCGAGCACATGATGCGCATCACGCGTGGCAATCAGAAGTGTTTCCTGGAAGAACTGTAAGGAAGAGGATTAGCGACGTCGTTTCAATTCATCGGTGCGTTTTTCCACGTGTCGGTGGAGCCCGCAGTCGCTCCGGCTTCCGCCTGGAGCCGAGGTATTATTCAACACTGGCGGTGGGTTTGTTATCCGAGCGTCAACGGTTGGAACCGCCATACAGTAAGGGTTGGTCGGCCGCTTGTTTGGGCGGGGCGGGGCGCGATCGGTGGTATTATGCGAATTTCTGCTTTCTGTCTCATTAGACTCTATCGCACAAGCTCCCTTTTTCACCCTCGAACTAACGACGTCTCTCTCAGCGAGCAGGAAGCAAATAGCGCCGAGAGGGCCTGCGGAGGCTGAGAAGGGGAACAAACGAAATGTAAGTTCGGAGGGGGGAAAATGCTGAGCTAAGAACGCAGCGCCAGGATACAGCAAGTAACGAGCCCGCAGCTCAATAATCATGAGCTCATGCATCGACGACAATCATCATTTTTAGAGTGTTCTCCTTTTCCTCCACGGATCCCGTTCCTAACTTCGGGATTCTTTGTTCTCCTGGCAACTCGGCAGTTCTGCAGGAAAGAGGAGATAGAATCGTTCAGAGTTTCGGATGCATTCATGAAATTCGAGCAGGAAACAACAGAGTTTAGATGAAAGACGCGCAAAGAAAGCTGGAGTCCTTTGAGTCTCTCGGAATAGAAATAATCTGCGAACCCGAAACCTGCTTGATCGTGCGGGAGACCACTCCATTTATTTCGAGGGACGCCGAAGCACGCATAAGATTATCGAGTCTCCGGAGCGATTTTGACCTCATCAACGAGTTACGCGCGCGATGGATCATTTCTGCTCACGTTGACCCCGTGAACACTCCCTGGACGACTTCTGCTCTGACGCGGATCGCGCTGCTCATAAGACATTCTGGAACCCACTCATCTGACCCGTGAATGTTCTTCGATCGGCGGAGCCTAATGAGCATGACGTAGGGTCCAGACTCGTTGACTGGAAGTTGACAGGGCTAAAAGTTTTTGTCCAGCTTCGCCGCACTCCAAAGCCTGTCGTTTTGAGTCTGAAGAGAGACGTTGCCATCGCAGAGGATAATTCTGCTAGTTGGGGCGACGTCGCTCTCACTCAGTGAGTTTGGTCGAAACAGGCACTCACGCAGACGTTCGCGCCTCAGCGAAATCGACGCGGTCTGGAAGCTCGTTGTCTGTGGTGGATATCACCCTTGACCCTGAGCCAGACCGAGTCCGCTTGATCTCGAATGGGCTGCCTCCTTATCGTCGAAACACTTCGAGTGACTAAAACTCCAATCGTTAAAAAAAATTATCTTAAAGCTCCATCGCAGATCGAATTCGCTTGAGCCTTGACATCCCTCCTTTCTGGAAATTTTAGTTTTAGCCGCGCATGTTCGTGAATAGAGTCGCTCTCCCGCTCCCGGAATACTGGCTCGGGATCAATGGTTCGCAATTTGATCAGGGATGAAGAAATCAATTTCGAGGACAATGACCAAACGAAACTCCAGGAAAGATGCCTCGGTTCTCTCGCCGATACAGAAATCGCCCCTTCAGCTACAAGCATTTGCCTCGCGGATCAATTTCCCCGTTCCAGTTGCATGGATAGAATTCAAGATAGTTCGAAAGGTTGGAACAGTTTGTGGATCCCATGCTGTCAAATGGATTCGAACTCAGTACTTCCCAGTCGAGCTGGTTCTATGAGGAAGCTGAGGGATTCGATCAGGGAAAGTATCCAATCAGCGATGAGTCATTGGACTCCGTGTATCCTGGCAAGGATTCCGTTCGACGGCGCAGGCGAGGATAATTCGCCCAATTTCGCTGAATCTCTGCTCGGAGTGCAGTACTTCCGCGCCGGGAGAGGGGCCGAACGGGAATCAAGCAGGGCCGGCGAGCACGAATGAACTTGCCGTTGAGATCCATTCTGGCTTTGCACACCGTTGAGATCGTTCTCCTCGTGCTCTAATTAAAGGTCTACGAGGAATCATTATAACTCGAACGTGGCCCCAATATCGAATCGGACCGGCTGCAGTCGTCTTCGGAGCCGGAGCGGCAGTTTAAATTTTAATACAATCGGAGAATATGACACGAGCCCATCGGTATGAGGGACACGTAGCATTGGCGACGATCCTGCACCGCCGAGGGTAGGGGAACAGACTCTGGTTCCGGAGGGGAGAGCGAGCGTTTGAACGTTATGTGGTTAGATATGCACATGTCGAAGCCTTTCACGAAATATTAAACAGCGCTCTCGCAAGAGCAGAAGCAAACTCGATTAAAGCTCACAATTAGAATTAATTCAAACAATTGTTAGGGGTCGCGGCCGGGCCACGGGAGAAAAAAAACGCTGCCGCACTCAGAGAGTCACAATCAGGCGCCGAACTCGTCAGTCCGCAACTCGGACTCGAGCCAGAATCCCTCACGTCCCTCAGCGGCACTCCCCTGAAACGATCCGTGAACGCAATGCACGATATGTTATGCACGATACAATTCATTGATGTGCTGATACGACCCCGAACGAGTGCAGTGATTAAACGATTTGGGCTGGGTAATGATCCGCTCCCCCACATTCGGTATATCGGCAAGCAGACAGTCGTCAACAAGAATAGACACCAACTATCAAACCGAAGCTGGCATCGAGGAAGCAGATGAGAACGATTCCATGTTTCATCGATAATACTTTCGATTGCCCCGCGTCCTTAAGCGAAAATCATGTGGCTGCGGACGGATTGACTTTGGTCGAATCACGACAAATTCCAGCGGATTAAACTTCATCTTGGCGGACATCAAATGCATCTGAAAACATGACACGCGACGGAGCCGCAGCACTTCCGAGGCCCACTGTTAGACATGTATTCCCGTATTCGGCTCGAGGAAACATCTCCGTATTGCGGCGTGACGAGAGATATCTACCGGAATTCCGTATTACAGAGAGCATTCCCATCCATACTCAAACCCAGATGTCCTTGATAAGGCGATATTGATCGTGTTTCCCATTGCGCAGCCGTGAGTTCCGGGTGCCCAAATGTCTAATCGAAGGTATTTTGAATAATTCGTGCATGGAACATTATGATGTCATTATAACAGAGAATTATCTGTTCACATAAGCTTCTTCTCCCTGAATTCCGTATGGAGGAAAACATTTTCCGTGGTCCCGTATATGTATAACGAAGAATATTTCTCGTCATTCCGTGTTAAGGGATATATTCTCAGCAAAGCCGTGATACGGCGAAATTCTGGATCCGTAATACGGGAATACGTGTCTACCAACTGCCCTTTAGATGTTATGTGAATTCGAAGGATATGAGCAGCCTTGATATTTCTCAGTTCCCAGAACTGGGGAACCGGACAATCAATGGAAAATATTCTCTTGTGAACATTGTCAAGAGAATTTCTGATCCAAGGTGCTAAGTCTGTTGCTCCAACGAGTCATCCACACCGAGCAGTACTCAGAGAATCATCCACGATTCGATGCAGTGAACTTCACGATTTGACGCACGTTCGGGTCCGCCGATGACTTGTCACAGCCTCTGAATCCGGCAATCATTGTCAGCACCGCCGATCGTCCGAGACAGTTCACCCTTTTCCGTCTGCTTGAAGGGCATGCCCATTCATCGTTTGATCCTATCTGTACCCGCTGGTTTCCATGGTAGGAAGGTACGCCCTCCTTTTGAAATATATTCACGGTGTCAGAATTTGCGGGAGCAACATTGATAACGAGTAGCCGGATGACGACGAAATAACGTGGGATACCAGGCGAATGCGTTTGGGAAACTAACAAAACCACGATTGTGTCCAATCGGACTTGGAAGAGCGCTGACCCGGTTTGGCTGGTGCGGCCAGGAAGAAAAATGGAGCTCTGACCCTTGAGACAACAACATACAAAGGTAACTCGATGTGCTGTGTTCAGGCGCACGTGGCCGCTCATCAAAATTGTCCACACTCAGATATAGGAAGCGAGGCTACCATATCGTGAACCGATGAAAACCGGCCGAAGCGTCCCAAAAGCTGACATCCTGCCAACCGAAGCAACGCTCATCGGCAGCCTGCTCCCTGGATACTAGGTGGGAGCAGAAATAGAGCTGAGGGAGTGGACGGTTGTACCGAATCAAGCAAGAGCCCATCCCGACTTCCTGCCGGATTCCGTGAGGCGCAGTGCCGAAAATCTCTCCTGTAGTACTCTGAGCGGACATGATTTTCGAGAAGCTCGTTGGAGGGGGAGTTCCTTTCTCGGGCCAAATGTGGTTCCAGTAGGGGATGACGTGAGGGACTTTATATTGTTTCGATGCGAACAGAAGTCACGAGTCGGTCTGAACCGAGGCCCCATGGCGTGAGCCTTGTCGAATCTGCGCATGGGGAACGGTGGGCACTCTGGCCTCGGATTCCCCTTGGAGGGGAGTCCGACCTTTCAAGGATGCAGCTTTAGAGCCTGAATGGTGGAGCTTGGTTTACTTCGTTGGAATTCCAAGCGCATAGAGAGGGATTCGTAATAGTGATAATAACTGACCAAACTTCACGAATATTGGTATTCCAAACGGGGAGACGGCATTGTCTTTAGCTCGATCGATTTGGTATTCCATCCGATGAAACGGTTCCGTAGCGCCAAAACGAAGCATAGCGAAACATTCGTTGTAACACAGTGACTGTGATGACGTCCAGTGGAGCTGTACAGCGATGCTCCCGGAATATTTTAAGTTTCGGCCTCGAAACGGTGTTTAGTTTCCTCCCGGAGTGGATGCCACCCTTCCAGTTGATGAGCTTTCTCTGCTTCTGCCTCGCCTGCTGAACTCGACTCCGGGCGCGACATTCTGACGGTGGAACTCTCTTCCCGGCGGGGGATTGCGGAAAACAGCGCGTCGAGACTCCGCTCACGGAAAAAACAATAACGAGAGCAGGCGTCGAGGCGCGTTGGGCTGCGGGTCCAGCGATCACAACAGGTCTCCGCTGGGTCGGTTCCACGCGGAACGATCCCGTGAGAAGTACAATTATATCTGACATCCGCCCTAGTCGACGACCATTAACATCGGTGTGCACATTACGATTCGACGAAATATATGGATGTGTGCTCCGGGTGAGCGTACTCGTAGATCCTCCCGCTCGCTGGCCGTATGAATGAACGAACGAACGAATGTATGTGCATAGAGAACGACGGAACGCAGGGCGTGGTTATTGCTGATCGTATTCACTACGAACCCTTCTGTCAGAGTTTAAATCATAACCTTCCCTGTAAGGCACACCCCCAGCGAGCTCAGACGCTTCGATCGAACGCAACTCATCCACGTGTTTGTCTAACTCGCGAACATCGCGCGTCGAAACAGCGCAAATAACCTGTTGCTTGTTCCTATACAGGGTGGACGGACTGAATTGGTACTTTCGCTTCTTCCGGACGCACCCTGTACAGCTTGGCGCATCGCGTTCCTATCCTGTGATAGCCCACGTACGTTGCCCGGTATGCCGCTCAATTTTGACGATTGTTATTTTATTCAACGGGTCTTGAAGTTCATCCACATTACTTGCCTGCAGTGGGCTCGCCGCCCTGGTTACAGACACTGAGAATATCTCCAACGATAGTGGAGAACTCCCTGGAGTTCCTCTGAGGTAGTGGTTATCAGATTGATTTCCCAGGTCGTTTGGGTGACATATATGTACATCGGCTGTCGACCCAGTTTCTCATGGTTCCTGGGAGATCATTGAATAGTGATCCTGCTGTTTGAAGGGTTGACGGAGAACATCGTCGCGGCCCCTGTGGCCGGTTTTCTCGAGGTGAGTAACCTAACCTTCGTCCCGCGGATGTGAAAGAGCATCTTCAGAGTGCGGCTCCTGATGAGAACTAAACGATAGATAGCTCGTCCCGGCAATTGCTCCACTGAAAGTCCGGATGGGACGACGTTGATAAATCGCTTGCCTTCCACAAACTGGTGAATCTCAGGATCCATCGAAAAACAGTCGTCTCCTGTCGCAGCAATCTAACTCAATGTCTTCCTCCGATAGAGTCGACTATCAGTTATCGGACCTCCCTCCCCCTCCCCCCTCGGGGGGAATCTTGCCTCCGGGGAGGGAGATTGCTGCCTCCCTCTTGTCTCTAGACGGGACTTTCGTGCCGGGTCCCCGCTTGTACCTGCTATCCTCAATGCGGCATTAGACCAACGCTGATGACTCAAGAACTTCCGGTCCCGCCCGAGACGTCAACGTCATGCGAAACATTCAACACAAAATCGAGGGAAATGCCATCCCGAAGGGTTCTCCCCGAATCTGAGTTTTCCGTCGATTCATCTCATGGCAAAAATGAGATGACTTGAACTGGACTGCCTGACCTCTGCCTCCGCCTCTGCATCGCACCCATGCTTTATGTAATAGCTGGGTTCCTCTATTGAGATTGACAGACATTCCCCTTGGGAACGCTCCAAGTCCTCGGATGAGTTGTCGTATCGTTCAGCCCAGACAGATCACCTGTTCGAACGCCGTGAATCACTCCTCCTCCTGGCGGGTCGAGAGAAGGTGGGGAAGAAACTCCTGGCTCTATGTTCAATCGATAGTCAATAGCTCTCACTCATTGTCTCTATCAGAGACTTGAGATCGGACGTTTGGTGCCGATCATTACATTCCAACAGGCTCCATCGTCATTTTGAGAACAAATGTCCTACAGTTGAATTGAGTCACGATCATGGTCGGAAATTCCAACAGTATCGCGACAGATTGCGTGTCCTCATCGTCCGGATGACTCTGGGGGAGGTCCCCCCGATTCCAGGGGCGAGTAAGCTGAGCGAGCCGGCGGTTACATCCCGAGGAATTTCACCCACTTCAACTCATATTCGGAAGCATCAACGCAAACATATTGAGAATATGCGCACCTGTTCGTCGATGAAGGTCTCTCGGATGAGTTCCCTCCAAGTCGTCCTCACAACGGTCTTCTGCTAAGATTCCCGGAACCCACTCACGAGCTCGAACATGTTCCGCAAGTACCGTATCGAGAGGTTGTTAATGATTCAGCGATTCGGGCTTTCGAACATCTTAATCGATAGGCCAACGAGGCTCCGGATCGAACATGACTATAGGAAGTATCTACGGTGACGAGGCAGGTAGCCCAACCGCATGTCCCGCTTCCGCGACGCTTCAACTCCAGCCGTCTTGCCGACTGGTCTGTCCAACGGTTACAGACTCTGCGAATCCGAAACTCCACGAGAGCCGCAGCCAGTTGGACGGACACTAGAGAGCTCTGTCGATGAAACGATCATTCAAGTCAGAAGGAGAATCGACCAGGAAGGGAGAGAGAAATGTCTTCGGACTGACAGCACAGCAAGCAGCCCGCCAACAAAAGATAAGATGATAAAATGCTAATCAGCGGACGGATGGGGCGCAACGAGTGCCCCCCTCAATCCAGGACTTAGATGCACCGAATCGAGTTGTCCCCCCGAAGGGGGCGAGGCAGCGGAGGGCTGTAGGGGAGCAAGCGGTCCCCCTTGCCCGGCTTTTCCTTCATCGCTCTCGAACAAAAATCGTAAAAATGACGTTCGAAGAGCTTTTGGCTTTTCGCGTCGGCGCCCTTTTTTCTTCGTTTTGAATCTCTATTCAATTCCTGGCCGCGTTTCTTTTTCGACCGCCGGCACGCGCAGTGCAAGCGACGACGACGGCGCCGGTGCTGGTGGTGGGCGGCCGTCGGTCGGTAGGGCGGACGATCGGGGAGGGGATCGAAGGAGCAAAAATCAAAACGCTGAGGGGAAGGGGCGGGGTCTCGTCGAAAGGGGCCGCAGTCTCGACGCAGTCTGAAAAGGACGAGGAAGAAGTTTCATAGTTTTCCTTTTGAAGCCAAGAGATCGAAAGGAACTTTATTATTTTGAGGAGTCGATTTTAAGAATATTAAGATCTCTTTAAAAGACGTCGCAGACTTTCGACTCTTTTTTTTTCTCCTTTTTCTCCGCTTTGCGCTGCCGAGACTGGCAGCCGAGGCCCGGGTTCAATCCCTGCGTTTGAAAAAGAATGAGAAAAAGCGGCGATAGAAACCGAGCGACCGACCGAGAGAAACAGTCAGCAAAGCAAGCGACAGTCAGCGGTAGTGCCGACTCGAACGACTCTGCACGGAAAGAACTTTGGACCAAATTGCGGCTTATTTGCCTTTTTCAAAGCGCTCCATCATTGTTGCAGCGTGACAATAACGAACGAACGAAGCGCCAAGCCAGAGTGGAAACAACCCACCGAACTAAAGGCAAAATCGAACCGCCTCCACAGGCTTTCAGCCATGCAGCAGCCCGGTTCCCTAGATGGAGCCGCACTGGAAACTGCGTAACCGTTTCGAGAGACTGTCCGATCGATTCCATGGAGTCCACAAGTCGGCACAAATATGTTATGTTGTGTGAAATATGTGATATCCTCCTCCCAAGACGACGAGAGCAGTCTTTTCCGGCATCAGCGACATTCAGTCAGTTTCCACGGCTAGATCAACCTTCGAGACTACTTACCTTGGAATCGTGTTTCCGGCACAGGCCCGACAACGGTGGGAATCATTCTCGCAGCTGGAGACTCAATATGCCTCTTGGAAATGACCGCTTGACCACCCCGATGATCACGTCTCCATGAAGGAATCGCGGTTTGAACTCGACGGTGTGTGGCGGAATGGGAGAGTTTCTCGAATCGGTCCACTATCGTCACCATTTCAACCGATCCGGTAGTGGGGCAGCAAACCAACACCAGCCAACCATGACAGAATAAATATTGACAGAACCTCTTCTCCTATTCGGAACCAACCTTCCGTCTCGGCCACAAGGCGGTTCCGATCCCGCTAATAGAAAACTCATTTTTTACTCTTCTCCTTTAATCTAGCTTATATTCTCGCGCTGTCGCCTTCGAGAGCGAAAGCTTCCATCGCGTTCTCGGGTAGTGCAGAACAGCACGACGAAGTGGGTCCATGGGCGACGCCATTCGCGAGAAGTATCAGTACACCAAGAATTTTCGTGAAAACACATTGAACGAGGAGATGCGCGATTGAGAACCGGCCAGGAGGAAGGGAGAGATGAACTGTCGAGCTATAACGCTTGATTGAGATGATAACCCTGGCGAATTAAACACTCGAGACTGACGTTTACTCGTCGGATATAGTATACGTGGTCTTCCAGCCGGAGAGGGTGTACTCTGCCGGGGCTGATGCAGACTCGTTGGCTATTTCCAGCAGCTTGTCTAAACTATGATAGTTCTTTGGGACGGATTGCGACATAGCCCACGTCCCAACAGTTTCGGCTCATACCCAGTTCCCTCAGAAGTTCCCCAATATCATGGGCGATACTTCGGTGTTTCCAGGACACATCGTTTCGGAAACCGGGCTTCGACGTGGACAAGGGCTGTCGCAGAGAACGCAGGGAAAATGATCGGAGAGGGGCACTCCGTCCAGCAGCTTTTTGATGACGTTGCTCAGGAGGTTACCATATATCACTTCAGAGTATCACTGGAAGCCGGTTCTACACACTTGTGGGGGAAGTGTCGGTTTGCCCGAAAACTTGCCCAAGTGTTCCGCGAAAACATGTCATCGAGATTCCGTATAGGGCTCATGCCTCACGGCGAACCCACCAAAACACTGTCCTCGGGCAGGGAGAGAAGGCTGGAGTGACAAATCACCATTTTCAGGCGTATGCTCCAAGATCGAATACCTCATCATAGTTCACGGAGGTCACAGGATTAGAGTTCGCCTGCAAACGAAGACCTGAATCCCCAGCTCGACCAAATACTGAAACTGGCGATGCGAAAGACAAGTCGAGTTGTCCATGCGGTTACCCAGCTGTCTGTGCCACTCTCGCGGATATTCCTCTTTGCTGAATGCAGACTAATACATACCGAACGCGTGAAACGAGTGAATGCACTTGGAGCTGAATGCGCGTGGGCACTCACAATATCACTCGACCATCATCATGCGTGACTTCGTCATCGCGAGTTTCGTCCTGCTCGGGTTTGCGATGGAGCCGTGGATCCGCATGTGATTCCGGAATAAGAGCAACAGCGTCGGGAACACGCGGGAGGATTCTTCCGCGTTCCACGCAACGCTCCCCGATCAAACGTTTCCGAAGGTTGAACTAGTTACCCGCTCGGGAGATAACGGAAAACGAAGCCAACGACTCTCGTGAGCTCGTTTCGCTCAATGCCCACTCCAAGGAGTGCTATTCGAGCCCGGCGAATCAGCAATGAAGCTACCGAGCTCGACGACAATTAAGACTCTCGAGCGAACATTTATGAATTAAAATATGCAGACCCGTGCCCGCAAGTTGGCCAATCGCAAAAGATCGTTTCATACAGAGTCCTGAGCTTCATCACCTAGGAGAGAAGCGGCCAGCGATTATTGATTATTGTTATTATCATTTTCCTCTAATTTTCTAATTGCCTCCCATTGTTCGCTGGCGATAGCGACCCGGCTGGATCCGCGGTTCTTGAAGACGACCTGCAGGTCGATCACTTCTCTCTTTCCCGGGAGCGAAAAACTGTTTTGAAACCCTCAATCGTAGATGCAGGCTCCCCGCACGCATTTTCCAGGTTGTTCAGGAGCACAACGTTGCGAACTCGACAGCGATCTTCTGTGCACCGCGAATGGAGTATAGAATACCAGCCGGCGGTTTGCGACTAATGGAGGAAAGATGATGTTTAATTTTCTTTCTGAAGCCATCTTTTGAAGAAATTTGCATAGCTTCCACTCCAGACGCATACTTGCAGACAGATGGACGGACTGACGCACTTACAGACATACTCAGACTCGCGCTCGTCCTCGTATTGCTTCTGAAGCCCGCTCGCCGGCCTGACAGCCAGCCGGCCGACTAGGTGGTGGTGTGCGAACCCAGCCATCGGTCCTTAAGGCAATTATAACACATTAAGGTCTGCGGCTGAGGCGTATATCGCCTTTGGGAAGCACTTGCTCCTTCCGCTCATCCTCCGCTCCTTGCGTCCCTCGCCTTCTCTCGTCCATTTCATTTCCTTCGCTCCCTCCTCCTCGTGGCTCGTTCGTGTATTTGTTCCCTATTCTCACACCGCTCAACAGTTTGTTTCGGATTCCTTCCTCCTCGCACCCTCATTCTCTCTCCTCCTCTCGGACTTTCTCCTCTCCTCATTTCGCACCCATTTTCCGTTTCAGCTCATTGTCTTTATCCTCGAACATACGTCTGCTCCTCTCGGTAAGGTTCATATTCCCGTCTCCCCCTCACTCGCAATATTCTCGCAAGCCTCATGACTTAGACGGCGATTGCGGGTCTCAAATTGGAGGAAATTCTATATTGACGCATAGTGTGGGTGGTTGGAGGCCCAGGCGCAATCGAATGCAGGGAGCGAGCAGTCACCACGGCGGACTCATATAGAGAGATGCGACACATTTTTTTGGTGAGCACATCTCGATTGGAGCGAGAGAGAAGCTTGTGACCTAAGGAAGAGTTCACGCAACGCGGTGTTGATTGGAGGACGAGTTTACGGCGAATCGAATGGTTGGTAACCCGGAGCATCGAGACCATCCTGTTTAACCGAGCAGTTACGAGGTCGATATTTTGGGAAGCTCATCGAATAAGTCACAGGGTGAGGAGATACTCCAAACTTGGACGAAACAAATCATCCTCCATAACGTACCTTATGACAACGCTACGCTGACTCCGCGGGAAGTGTCGGAACCGTTTTGGTACGGTGGCGAGCTTCAGGAATTTTCCCAATTAGAGCACGACCACATTCATAGACCATTTGCAGGTAGACAAATCGCTACTGGATCGAATTCCTACGAATATTAGCTGATTATTAGCGGCCACCGTGCCGGCTGGCGGACGCGTCTGCGTCGGCTCTGGTATGCCGCTCAATGAAATGTGTCCACTTCGAAGCATTCGTATAACAGATTGCCGGCGCTGTTGCCAGCTCGGCGGAAGAGGGTCGAAATTCGGTTCTAATTGTTACAGGAGGACGCTCGTGTTCGTCGAATGTGTGGACGGGACCACCGATGCGGCACAGGATGGGGGTACGATGCATGATTTGGGAGTAGGAAAGTTTCATGTTTTGCGCGATTCCGGGAACCCGAATCTCCTGAGGAACTCCTGAGCGAGCGGCTCGGAATCCATTGATCTGGCCCATGATGAGTCTGTGATCAGACTTCTTCTAGTAGGCGAAGCGTTGGCTTCACTTTTGAAGCTCATCGAAGAGAGAATGGGTTCTCGACGATGGAACGTCGACGACAAAGGACTCTCACTCCATACTCGGATCCCCTAGTTTAGCCCGAGGACTGTTTTTGACCAACTTCCGACGCTGCTGAACAAAAGAAGAACGCTTTTGATATCGGAAGACAATCGTCAGAGGTACGCAGCCGAATTTTCTTGGCGCGGGAGCTTGTTACGGAATTGAAGTGCGAGCTCACTTTGAGAGCGCGCCAGGGAGGGATTGCCAGTCCGAGATCTGATCAGAGGGAACTGACGAGAGGAGCCAGTGATTCGACTGGCTCGAAGCAAACCGTAGCAGGAACGAACGAACGGTCGCGAGGAAAGTTCGATGTCCTGGATCTGCGATTCTCGTGCGAATCCCGGATGTTGGCATTCCGAGGCGATTTTACCCCGATCGTCTGGGATAGATGCGCGCAGATCTAGAGCTTCTCCGAACGACATTTGAACAACTTAAAGGAGGAGCTCGCGAGCAGAAGAGAGCACTTGGGGCTAATCGTCTCAGCGTGTCGGCATCGACTTCTTCGCAGGTTGTGATACTGATCAGAGAAGTTCGAGGGGAGAGATCCTTTGCGCGTCTGATCCATTGCGAAACGCAAACATCTGAGGAATCAAGATTACCCCAGATATGTGGACGATTCATTGTGAAGGACTCCTCCGGTGCCGGGCCGCGCCGTGAACTTGGCTTCATTGGAGTTTGCGGTGTCAATCCTGTTCCGCTCAGGGTGTCAGATGGTGTGGCAGAGAACTACCGTCCCATGCAATGTTAGTGCGTGGATTGAAAATGACAAAGCTGGTCATGGGAAGGAATGATCGTGTCTCCCACTCCCAGAGTTCTCCAGGATTGACTCGGTTCGGATATTGATCGAACGCACCGAGCTTATGAAGCTCCCCCGGGTAAAAGCTGGCTTAGGACCAGCTGAATGGACAGACCTCTCTCGGCGGGTGAGGTCGCCTAAAACTCAGCAGTAAGCAACATGAAAGTGTCGTGTGGTCGAAACGACGCCGAGTTGACATGTGAGGGTTCCCGCTCGCGGCGCTGGCTCCCATAGAGCGGGAAGCGCGTAGTAGAGAACAGGGCGTGAGTTTTCCAGAACGGGACAGCGATGGCAATAACCGTGACAGTTTCGGCAGCCTCGGCCGTAGCCGAGCGGCAGTGGATCGGAGCATCAGCGGGCACCGGGGGAGGGGAGGGACGACTTAAAAATGAAATTATTATCGAAGAAAAGGCTGCAAAGGAGCGAGACCGGGGATCGAGAAGACGAAAGGCACTGGAGAGGGAAATCGGGGGAGAATGGAAAACGGGGGAAGTCGGCAGAGGGCAGGACAGCGGAAGGCGGAGCGGACTCGAAGGGGAAGGGGTTAAAGAAGACTGGAGAGTAGGAGACAAGGGGAGCGGGAATCGAATCGGGCGGCTGCTCTCTCGGAAAAAATGGGGGAATCCGGGGGAACTGAGGGATACCGTACGAGCGGAGAATTGCGTTCAGGACGAACGAATCGGAAAGAGAAGTTTGTTTAAAGAATTGTTGAGTGTTTTCATTAAAAATATTCCTCCGTTTTCTACGGCTGCTTGGCTGTCAGTCGGCCGACCCGTCGCTCGTCAGGGAACGGCTCAGAACAGAGCAGTCTTGAAACGCAGCTTCATACTCCTTCACTTCGACGTTCCACCCCTTTGCCTACCCGCCTCCTCTTGCTGATTCACTTCCTAACATCGACAATGCGAGTGTCTCCTCCCGTATTTCCTCTTCGTCGTACTCGTTTGTAGCTTCATCGAGTTTCCCGAGCCTCGATCTCTCGGGCTCCTCCTCGATCACGTGGCATAGGAATCAGTTCGATCGATCTTCCACCGAAAAACGGATCTTCGAAGCGCTTGTGGCCGAATATTGGCATCATCAGTGCGTTGCTCATTTGGGCTTGCAATCCTGGTCAACGAACGACCATTATCAACCGTTTATCCATACATCGGAAGGCACCCGATCGGACCGCGTCGGCATGCGATAATTTCGGGCCGATTAGACGGAGGCTCACATCATCTAAACTTCAATTGGCATTGGGCTCGATAGCAGATAATTTATCGAGACCGGGGATCTTGGCCCGGATGAGGGGATGATCCGATGATTGAGGGGTTTCAACAAATGAATCACTTTGCATGTATTGATAAGTCCGGTGCCTTGAGGCTCGCTGGAACCACTCGGTTTCTCCGACGCGTAAGGACGCCTCCGTCAGTCAGCATACCTCTCAATCCTCGCAGCCGGGCGGGACCGGAACTTGGAGGAGCCTCGGTACGAAGAACGGCTATTGATGCCTTCGTCGCTGATCGTCTCGTTTTTCAGTTGTGGTTTTCGCGGTGAACCTTGATTCGTCGAGATCGGCCACGGAAATCACGCCCTTGTTCAGAATTTCAGAGGCCCTTTTGTTCCAAGCTAAACTGAGGAAATCGCGAAACACGGGATTTATGACTGCAACTACGCATACTGCACGGATGAGGATTTCTCCCTCAGACTGGGCCTCCAGGACGAATAAGAGACCCCTCAACCGCGATATGAACGAAACAAATCCTATAAATCTGGGGGGAGGAGACCTATGATCTGCTGCAAAGCTCCTGACATGAGAGGAAGAATGGTGATAGATGTAACATAAACACCCTAAACCATACCTGAATCGATGAATACCATACCACACCATACAAGTAGGCAGGCACCCCTCGGCACCAAATGGCGACAGGTTTTTAGCCTGATGTCGCGCTTGAACCTGTGTTCATTTTCGCTGGAACTGAGCTCAATTCCACAGGGCGTCGGAACTGAGCTAAATTTCACAGCACCCTGGAATCAGTGCCAGAAATCCCGCTAAAGAGCATCGGGTTGCCACGAATGTGAGGAGTATCATGGTATTGCGTATATTCAAGCGGGCAAATCGCATCGGAGACAAGAATGAGTTGTGAGCAATTGAATTCCTCCTTTCCGATTTGATAGAAGGAATTTCCGCCGGTAGGGTTTCTGCTCCTAATCCCGAACGGCTTGGAGTGCCATGATCCGCCCAATGCGGGCGCCACTTTAGGTGCCCTCACAGGTCGCCGGAATCCGAGTTCCCTGCCTCGCCGCAAAACGACGTTGAGATGGAAGATCGCCGCCTGCCCCTCGAGACACAGGGGCTTCTCGAAATGACCACGAAATGTGTGGATGAATAATGCTTGAATATCTCAGTTATTAGGGCATCATTATTCGAGCTCTCCGATCATTCACGGTAAATGATGATTATCGGATGATGCCCAAGATTCCGAGCGTTGTATTTAGGAGGATATATCGTAGATTGGGCGCTTGTGTGTCGCCTCCAGTTGTCGCAGTCTGAGATCGCCCTCGCAGAAAAATTGTCCGGTTTCCCTTGTACGATGATCTCATGCTGGGCGGAAGAAAATCGAATATGAATGTTGAGTCGCAATCGAAATGCGAAACGGGCATACGATGTTCGGGTGTGAATCACAGCGAATAGTTTGAATCAGTGATGACGCATTCCATGATTGAAAGGGGCCGGGAAGTTTTCAGTGTGTAGAAACCGATCAGGATTTCATCCAGAATCTCTCGCGTTGGATTCCACATACTTTTCAGTGATTTCCTCACCAAGTCTCTGCCGCAGAAAATCAGCCAAAGGAGACCACGACTAACAGTAGAAGCCATCGATAAGCCGATTCGGGATTTCTCCCCAGCTGGAAGCCCGCCGAAAAGAGAACTGACAGTGAAGAAGCTGCTCAGAATCCAGCCCTTGACCACGCCTGAGGTTCAGGAAAAAGTTTGTAGATTCAAGTGTATTTCCGGAAATCAGCGCGAAGTGATTTGGAGCTCCTCGGAAGTTCGGTTTTCCTGTTGTTCGATCTCATTTCTCTTGAACTCGGTCGTGGACGAAATGCGACCATGAGGCGTCCATACTGGGTGGCATTCTATGAAGTGGAAGCATAGATCAGATGTGAGATTCAAGGGGTGCGATGCACAAGTACTGATCCTCTGAAGCTTGTGGAACTTCCAAGCAGATGGATCTTGCTCCCGCGAGAAGAAGGTTACCCCAAGGCGCACTGAAGCCCGCCCGTTTTTCCGAAAACATCTGACAAATAGGCCACCACATGGGGTTGGTGAATGGGAACCTGAATCTTGGAGTCACCGAGGAAAAATCTCGGCTCTAGCTGACGCCGTGCCTGCTGTGACCAGTGCTAGAAGAGTATCCCCTCTCTGGTTTCGCAAATGGATTCATACCTGACACGTACCATGACGTCGAATTGCTCTTCTGGGGCGATAATTCCAACACAGTATGGCTCGGAGAACCTCAACCGCGTTCACCCGTGATTGGCGATCAGAGCTGTGATGGGGAGAACCTTCGGATTGGGACGCCACAAATCCTCTCGGAAACGGAATCTTCTCGAAACGGATCCTGAAAGCGAGAGAGAAAAATGAGCCTCAATCAATGATGTCGGCGGAAATGCACTCGACTCGATTCGAAGAACTCCGTGCAGCTAAAGCTGCGTTGAAACTGAGCGTTCCTTAGGCGTAGCAAACTCGAGAACAGTGAGCCGAAGTGAGACGGATTCCGAGTCTCCAACTTGGCGGGATGCTCGCTTATTCTGAATATGAGTCTCGGAGCGAACGATATTCAGACTCCAATGTAGCGCGAGGAAATCAGAGATTGAGAAAGAAACCGACACTCAAACAGCCCGACGGAGAAATAGATAGACAGCAGCGGCAGCAGCACGCCTGTCTGCGGGAAGCAGCCATTATAAAAGGCACACGACGAATAGCGCCGTCGCATTGAGCGCGCATCGAGGGGGACCGGAGGGGCGTTGAAGGGAGACAGACATCAAGCGGAGCTCCGGGAGGGGGATCGGGGCAAGCGAAGTTATTGAGAAGTGAGATAGATGCCTGCTCCCCGTCGGCGGTGAACAATCGTGTCTTCACCATCTATCCATTCATTCATTCATTCAAGCAAGCGAATTTCAAACAAAGCCGACTCAAGAGATGAGGCGGCAAAATTACCCCTTTTTCCCCCGCCATCTCCGCTGCCCCCGTTTGCTTTATACCCCTTGATATCCATTCGTCGTCGATTCCTCTCTGATGCAGGGACCCTCTTCCTTCCTCTCTCTCCTTTGCAATCCATCTCTTTCTCTCGCTCTGTCCGCTTCTTTTCCTATTCGGAGCTCTTTCTCAAATCTAGCGGCGCTGATTCGAGGATTGGCGACGATTGTTAGATATTGGATCTTGAGAAATATAACTCCCTTGAGGTGAAGAGCGCGAAAGAGGGCGAGAGAGTGAGCGAGAAAAAGTATTGGAGCCATCCTAATTGTTTAACCTGCTCTTCACTCAGGCAGCAGCTCACATGTAATCAAAGCGGACCTCGTCAAGTTTTGTGCAACGAAATTGAAGGAGAGAATGTGCTGCCGTCGAGGAGACGCCTCCTCTCCGTTGCGGCTCCCGTTGGCATCTTGACTGAAGCGGCGGAACAAACTCAGAGCGAATGGCTGAAGATGAACTCACCGCACATTCTATTGAGCCGCTTGCTCAACATTCTACGAACTGAATCGAAAATTCCACGAGAATGCTTCCGCAGGTTGCGAGTGGCGCCTTCAAAGGCGAAACGGACCCCCTCTCCGGGCCCTCTTCCACGATGGAAACGAGAACTCGACAACACAGGATCGTACTTCGCCGATAGACCGGAGCGATTTCGTTTTTGATGATGATTTTGTGTACTTGTTCTTCGTGCTGAAAATCCGTTTCCTCGCTCCCGGCAGCAGCCATTTGCGCCATAATTCGTGGTCGGAGCCTGCCCTCACTCCTCTAAGCTCTCGCTCGCTCTCGCCGGGGGCGGCGGAGCGACTCGAAGTTCCCAATAAACGAGAAGTCGCCGAGAACGGAGCGAGACCACGTGGTTCCGACTTCTGAGTGGGAAAACGCGGGCACGCCAAGAACGATGAAGTCGGATTCGAATCACCCCGTGGCAGTTCATTCGGATACGAAAGTTGGCCACGCTTCCAAGCAAGCTTGTCACTTGGGAACGCACACACACAAACACAGCCTGGCGGAGCGTGCGTTTTCAACACTTTTATGAAAGTTTATATCGCGTGCGGACGCTGGATCAGCAGGCACGCCCGTCCGCCTGACAACCGGCGAGGCGGACGAGTGAGCAGCCGACGAACAGCAACCGAAAACGAGTCTGCTTCTCGTGGGTGGGATGTTAGGCTGCGAACGATTACGTTCGAACATTAAAATACGATCGAACCATTTCTCTCCTACGCACTCTATGATGACAAGCAACTCGCGAGTCGTAGCGCATCCCGATTCTTCGGATGAAGGCTGCCTTGCGAACGGTCTCCACTCGATCCTCAGGCTGAGCGGAAGCGATCGGATCCATCCGTTGAGCACCGGCTGCTCGCGTCATCGTGACGGAGGGGAGAAGTACGTGCGTAGAGATATTTCGAAATTCCGCTTCTGTCATATCCGCGCATTGTTGGAGATAATTCTCCGCTTCCATTCTGAGTTGCAAACGCCGGCGCGGTCGTTGTTGCCGTCGTCGCTGAGGCTGCCGCGAGTCGTGGAATGGTTGGTAGTTGAAATCGAATCTCGCTAATCCTTGCGCTTCAGCGTTTCGAGCATAGTTTCGTTTTGGTATTCTCCAAACAACGCGCACGAGGGGCCCCGCTCCCCAAAACGACGCAGTTGTAGTGATTAGAAAAACTTAGGGGAATCGCTGCTTCGTCGCCGCCGCTGCCACCCGCGGGTCGTTGTTCTCGCGGCTCGCCCAGCCCGCTATGCAACCCCACTCGAGCCTCAGCGCTCGCCGTGTCGAGCGGTTTGCACAACACAAAACAAACTCCGAACGGCGTTACCGATTCGGAAATCAGGAGTGAGGATCTCCTCTCCATAAGAACGACGATTTACAAGAGTTTCGGGTGAGGCTTTGAGATTTTGAAGAGCTTCCGATTGTTTTGAAAGATTACTGAGAATCAGAGCAGTTTTCCGACGGATTTCCCGGGAATACGAGGCGCCCAGAGGATCCATCCCGAGGGAAAACCGATCATTGCGCAGATTTCATTCAAACCAGACCACCTGCTCATCTCGTTGGCTCGAGTTCACTGTAGATCGCTGAAATCGTAGAAGAACGTCTTAGTAGGGGTAGTAGACTAGGACTCGCGACTCCGAGTTCAGGTTGGGGCGGAAAATCCTGTACTTGAAGCCAGGTTCACAAGCTCGGTATTTGCGTGAGAATCCTCGTTGTGCTGACATTTTCGGAGGTACTTGAGGATTTTGCGGCCGTCGTAAGCATCCACTGAAAAAATCACGAAGATCTTACGGAAAACCCTGAGATTGTCTCCGGTATCGTGATGACGAGTGTTGACAGGGGTGAAAAAAGGAAGGGCTCTCCGGAACAGAGAAAGAAACCATCGAGGAACCGAACACGGCTGTCGTCGTTGTGAACTCTCAGACTCCAGCAGAGCGGAGTTTTCGGCGCCGAGACTACTGCTCGCGAGCCCGCTCCGGTGGTAAGCTCGAGGAGAGCGACCACATCTCGAGGAACTGGGAATACATCTCTGCGAAATCGATCCGAATCTGATTCGGTTCATTCCGTCGCGATCGCACTTAGATCGCACGACGACACATCGCCCTTCGGGCTCGAGTCCACGCGGACCTTCTATCAGTCCTTCATCCGGGAAAGATGAGGATCGAATAATGGGCTTGAAAAACAAACGATACAACGTACACCCGAAAACTACCGCTCACGCTGCCATCCAGCTACTTCACACAGGGGCTCAATGATCGTCGGCCGTAGAGGTCGAGACCGCGTCCGCCGATCCAACGGTCCTGCCCGAGTTCTATAGCCATCGCATTTGGTTCTGTTCTCTCATTCCACGAGGAAGTCCCCCTTCGTCCCTTTAGAACGACGACTCTTGGTTGTAGTGCTGTTCCTCGAGCCAAAAGTAGAATTTCTTCCGTTCGTGTTCATGAAAATGGAGGAAGCGCCGCATTCGGGCATCTGACTGCAGTGCACGTAGGGCGAGCTGAGGCATGATCCATTGAAGAATGCATTCTCTCCGAATTCCCTCTTTACTTCGCGTTGCCTCCTTCCTGCGTTGTCCCCGCCCCCCATTCCTCATCTGAGGGAGCTCGCCTAAGAAGGGAATTGTTTTGAGAACGGAAACATTATCAAATGCAAGCGGCGACGGCGGCGGCAATCTCCCCGCCGGCGCGCCCGAGTGGAGAAGGGAAAAGAGGCAAGAGGAATGAGAGGCGACAGCAGCAGGAGGAGAATATGAATCGATCTATGAAATATACGACGAATATAGCAAAGCAGCGGAAAGCGGAAGAAGAATTTCCCCGGATCGCCCCTGTTTCGAACAGCACCCTCTCCACCGCCGCACGGGCTGCTGCAGCGGCCGCTCATTTCGTTCGAGTATTATTTCTAATTTTTAGATTCGGAGGGGGTGCCCGGCGACCAAGCTCTTCGATTTTGGTCAGAGTTGCAGACGAACAGCGACTGACCTCACGCTCGCGTCTTCGATCGGACTCGCACAGCTCCTCTTCGCGTAAGGTGGACATTCGCCCTGGTCTATCCGGGCATTCGACATCCGATCCCCGTAGTCGCTGAGAGGTTTCGTCCGCGCGGTCGGGCTGGTGATTTGACTTGACCTCGACACCCTGTTGATGGAGAACAGGCCCATGAAAGGATGCTCCTGATATGGGGGCTTTGTATCGACAAGGCCATCTCGGCACCCGGTGCAATCAACAACCTACAATGGGAAGCCGTACTCAATCGAAGTGGTTCGGATTCTTCTTGTCATTCAGAAACACAAGTGAGGGACGATTTCAGCTTCAGCATAGCTGTCGAATACGCCTGTCCGACCGGAAAATAATATGCTGAAGAAATGATACCTGAATGACTATCGTAAGATTGAGATTTATACCCGCTCCACCACCACAGACTATGGAGCAATAGTCATCGCCCTAATGGCAGCGATGAAGGCTAGCAGCGCACCACACCACGGAAAACGTGGAGCGTGCAAGGCGGTCGGAACCGGGGGAATGGGGGGCCCCTGTGAGAGAGAATAAGGAAGCAAAGAACTCGACTGAGCAAGGCGTGGGACGAGGATACGGGTGGGAGCGAATCGCTCAGTCTGCAGGAAAGGGAATGGCGGGCTGCTGCATGAAAATTTTGAGTGCGTATATCATCGAATTGCTTATTGAACAAGAAGAGAGGAGAAATAGCTACGGCGGCAGGAAGCCGGCGGCCCGGCGGAGAGCCGACGAGGAGGGAACACGCAAGGAAGAGGAAGAGGCGCGGGGGCCTAGGGGAGGAGTATTGCCACCGCATCGGAACCTCTCCGCGGAGCGCGTCGGAGTGCTTTCAAATTTGTTGTTATTCTTCGTCTTCTCGCTCCCCTCCGTTCATACGGCATCAAGCACTCTCTTCCATACAGCAACGGCAGCTTCCCCTCCGGTTCCCGACGCTCTTCCCCCATCCGTCTCCCTTTATTAAGCCCGCCCTGAACCAGACTCGTCCCTGGCTTCTTCCTCTCGACGCCCCCTCCCCCCCGCTTCCCCGGTGTGCCCCGTCTTGCTTACCCTCGCGTTCAAGGGAGAGCATGCGAAGGATTAAGGGAAGCAGGGGATTCTGTGAAGGGACCCACGGCCTAGGGACAGGGGAGCGGTGGGGACCACAGGCAGCAGCACAGCCGGAGGAGAGAAAGAGAAACGTTGGGTGCATATATGTTCCTGCTGAAATTGTCATATCTCTCCAATAATACAACGCAGACGGCAAACGGAGGGGGCGGGGAAAACACGGGGCGGGCAGATTTGAACGAGAGCGCCATAGTTGGGAAAGGGATCCGCGCGAGGAATCAGCGGTGGTGGAGTCGGCGGACGCGGCGTTGCGGGAACGCAATGAAAGGGGAAACCTGATTTGAGATGGAAGACCAAAAGAACGAATAGCACGACGTGAAGGAGGAACATCCACCCAGCCATCCATTCGCGATGGATCTTCCCTCATTCTTATTTCCGTTCCCGTGTTCGTCAAATCCCGCCGCGTGCGTCGATGCGTCTAATATCATCTGCTGCCAGTCCATTCGAGGGAAGTGCGGTGTTCAAAGTTATTTCAATTTGAACAACAAGCGAACAAGCAGCCTCAGATGAGCCAGTATCCCTGAATGGTCGGCACTTCTTTGCTGTTAACTCGTCAATAGAGGAATCTGAAACTCCGGCGTCTTGCGGAGCCGTTCCCTGACGATTCAACTCCGAAGCAGCTCACTGGTCTTAGATCGGTGGAATGTCGGACAAACTCTACATAGATCCGTTAAGTTCCGGCGGGGCCAATCCTTCCCGGCCCATTACGGGCATCGGGTGCGTAGCTCAAGTCGGAACGACTCTGGATCTCAGACAGTTGTGGATCCCACCTCCAGCCATTGCTGATGGAGGCTCACAAGGCCGAAACGGACTTCGAACACTGAATTATAAAGAATCGACGGGAAGAGATCGTGGGACCGCGAGCTCACGACACATCCTCTCTCGTAAATACTAGAGATGGCACTCGGAGCGACTTGTGACTGTCTTCCAGGAAAGGGGTCTGCAAGAAATCGCTCAGAGGGTTCATATATAGTTGAAGCGGAAAGAGTCGGGCCAAAGATACGCGGATCGCTGGGTATACCGCCAGCTCGGTGCCTCCGTTGATCGAATGCTCATGATGTGAATTGGGGAAATGAGAGCATATGGTGCTCTGATTCGCCGCATTCCTATTGTCCTTCAAACATCGGAAAGGTTGGACGCACGTGTCTCTTGGTCCTCTACTGAAGGCGGATTGAACTCAAGACGATGGGAGCGGATGCTTCCGCGGGGAAAGCCGAAGAAGTAGCTAAACTCGAATCGAGGTGAACCGACGAGGCTTCCCAGTGGAAACGACGCCGGGAATGAGAATCGCACACCGTCTGACTCAATCGGGAAGTTTTCGCTAGACGGTTGTCGTCGCCGGGGACAGTTACCCCCGTCGCAGTTCCAGTCAGCTGTTTCGAAACGTCGAGCACGGGACGCGTCCTGACAGAGGATCGGGATAGCGGCCACGTGGGAGCAGCCACCAAGCAAATCATCTAGCGGCGGTCTCACCCCCATATGCTTAACACATCCGCTAGGCTACTTCGGCCAATCATTCCTGTGTGAATGTGCAGGGAAACTCGATCAGAGCGTCACTGTTCTTAGAATCGCATTTTGATGTCGTCTTTCCCGCACGGAATCGGTCCATATTCGCATCGTTCACATCTCCGTGGATTGATGGATTGTGGTTGGAGAACTGGACCCGAGCTAACCCACTCCACTGACGACGATGGAATGATTCGAAAACACCGGGCGAAATGCGAAGTCAGAGTTGAATTACATCAAAGAGGTGAATCGAAAGGCCGAGAGGAAACGTCGTTGACTACTGCCCTCGATGTTCCCGAAACCCGGTGGAAAATTGGAAGGAGTCACGCACTCGAACACGAACCCTGCAAACGGAGCTCTTCCGAAGCACGAGGACGATTTTGGATCAGCTTCTCCCTCTCCGGACCCCTCTCCCCGGTCGGTGCGCGGCGGGCAGGCTCCATCTCGAAGAGAGCAAATCTCGATGTTTCCGAAACGATCAACAACGGCTGACGAACTTCATAATTGCAGAGGGCTTGGCGACAGAGGATGTCGGCATCTAATCGACTACTTTTTAATACAGGAACGATTCGACCGATCTGCCCGTGGCTGACCAACCTGCTATTAGAGCTATCGTGGGAGGGGGGAGGAGCGGGGTTCGGGAGACACGACGGATGAAGGCAACTCAAATCGAGCAAAGACTAGGCATGAATCACCGAATGTACGAAATAAGCGGCGTGCTTTTTTTGTCAGAACTGTAAGCGGGCCGGGGTTTGAGTTGCCGGTTGAGTGACGGCTAGCCCGACGTCAAGGCGAAGTTTGTTGTGAGACGCTCCTGATTTCGATCTGACTCGCCCGCTCGCAGTTAACCATTCAGCCACTTTTGAACTAACATGCAATTATTCGGAGAGTGATGTGACATCACATGAGCAGCTTTCCTGATCCGCGATAGTCGAACGCCGAAGGCTATGGATTTGAGGCATGCGAAAAGCATCTTCCAGTTTTTCCGACAGATCGGAGAGGCCACGGGTTCTCCAATCGACGATGATTGGGCTCGATCGTCGAGAGCGTGACTGTCTTTCCTTCAATTCGTGAAATCGTTCAGGTCATCAGGCAACGGGCCGACTTATCGACGAATCCGAATGTTCTCTCTCCTTTTTCCCCTCGCACGAAACCGAGTTTTATCCAATGCCATAACTCGTAGAGAAATTTCCCCGATTTTGATTATTAACAGATCTCTGGAGTGGTAATTCTCCATCATATCTTTACATCTTTTTGCGGAATCCTCAAAGCTTATGGAAATTCGGGACGTTTCTCGCCGGAGGCATTCTTGAGGTCTCCCAAAACTACCTGTCTACGTGCAGCCTCCGCTCAGATGAATATACCAGAGGCCATTAGCGACAGGATCGGCGGGGGTCCGCGTCCGTGCTCCGGACATCTCGACCTGATCGAAAGCACAGCTCTAACTTCGATTCTGGCACGTCTGTGGAAAAGGCATTCCTACTTCCCTCCTCTTGGCCATCGCGATATCTGCAAGAAATTCATCCTCTGGACGATGGAATCGGTTAGGGCTATTCATTGATCCTCCGATGTGTTATCTACATTTCCTTTCATATATGTGCATATCATATGGGACCCAGTTCCTGGGGCGAACTGATTATGATCGGTCGTTGGTCGTTGCTCACTCTGTACTGTCATATCCGACCTCTAGTTCCCTCTTGAGTGCCTGAGTAACTGATGTACACATGCGTATCATTCAGAGAGTAGCTGTTTGATGAGGAAACAGTTCAGGTGGAGAAAAAACACGTGTCTGTCCCCCGTGTGTGATGCTCCGAGCGTTGGAACCTCGCCATATTCCGCCAGCCGCATCGAGGCGTGATGCATGAGCGTGAAAATCAGAACAGCTTGATGCGACTCTTCGACGGAGTTCTCGGGATACTCGACTTCTCGGGACGATTCTCAGATGTTTAGGTAGAATCCGTCAAGATCCCATGGGAAACTGTATCAATGTTCCCTGCTGCGATCCGAAAACATGTCCATGCAAAGCAGTAGGAAACCGAGAAGAACAAGAGCGATGCGGAAAATGACTTTCCTCGCGGTAAAGATGGCGAAAAACTATCTCAAAGTAGAGGCCGACAAGTGCTCTCGCATGTTCCCTCGAATCGTCGTGTTTCGGATTCATGAGTCGAGATGGAGTCTGATGGGGGCAGGGAGAGGTCTGCTTCGGTTTTTGAGCGGCAGCAGTAGATGTTCGTATTGTGAAATTAAAAATGGGAACCTCTAATGAAGTGGGGTGGCTGAAATCCATAGGGCTAATTGCGGTAAGGAAACGAATAGAAAGCGGATGGTGTTCGGAGCCACGAGCGTGCGCGTTGTCATTTTAAACGGTCATAATGCTCTGACATATCAAAAACCGGCTCCGGGAACCGACGGCTTACGAAATGATTTCGAACCACGGAATCACAGAGCGCTGCGCATTCAGAATGAATGTTCCACGAAAACTCCATTCCTCAAGGACAGGACGCTCACATGTTCGCGGAAGATTTTATTGTGAGAGGAATGACACAGTTCACGTTTAAGTCTAGACGGATCAGAGCACCGCTCTACAATGTTCTCCTTCCGGGTGTCTGCCACACCAACTTATGGTACAACACTCGTCGAGAAGAATAAAGATTTCCCATCGCTGCAGGACTGGAAGCGTTCCCTAATCAGTTGGATAAAGTTCCGCGTGGAGTTTCATCTCCCTTGATCCCCATGAAACATAGCAGCAGCGAAACACCTGATACAACGAGCCGGTTCTGCTCATGTGTTAGGCCGACAAGTCTCGATGATCATTATGGAAGACTGCCGTTATCTCGACACAGCTAGAGTTGGTAGCCCGTGAGTGTTCGTTACGACTGCGGGTTGAACACTTTCGGTCGGGAATCTTCCTCTTGGCCATATCTCGTTGATGTTGAAATACAGCCATATTTCTGGGTAGCTGTAATTAGTCTGAAACACTGATGGGTCCAGAATACGAGGACATTCTGACCGGAACCCTTTTCTGTGAGATACTGACAACGGCGTCCGTGAAGGACTTCCGGTCTTCACGGACGGGTGCAGCTTTCCACACTGATATATAAACCCTGAATAAAGAACTGCTCGGGGAGCTACATGATTCTAACACCGAATCTCTGTCTCATTATTCCGTGCCGTGATCTTCCAGACTCACAGCGTACTTCCAGATCGTGTCCACCGACTGACCCAGTGGGTTATTTCCAACATTCGTTATCAGCACGATACCGCTCTACGGACCCATACGACTGGACAGTGTACTGTGAGGTGTGTGACTCTCCCGTGAATAGTTCGGTGCAACTCCAACGAGTGAAATGTATCAAATGGAGAGTCAGCCAACACACGAAGATTCCAGTAGCTCCCACGGCTCAAGCAACGCAGGCGACCAGATGCCCGGGCACTCAGCAACAATAGAAAGTGGTAGGCTGAAAGCAGAAAACAAGCAGAAGCGAGAGTATGGTGAGGACATGGAGGACTTCAACAACCTCGACGTAGGCTCGAGAAACCGGTACCAATACATCGGTGTGCTGCGGCCTGATGGTGCGAACTACACCGAATGGGTTGTTTTCCGCGACTTTGGATGCAGACCCGTTCGCCCTCGATGTGACCCTGTGGAAACTAATGCCACCGTGAGCGATCTCCAGGCGGTCATTCACCGCGAGGGAGGAATCCGGAAAATCCCTTGTGCCCCTAGTGAATGCCATGGAGATTGAAGCTCTCAGACTGGTACCAACGAGGTGACGGTTCTGTCCATGAAGCTCCAGGCTTCCCATGGAGAACAGCATCGCAGAAACACTCATACCCGTAGGGCCAGCATCAACCGAACGGTCACCAGTTCCAGCGAGAGATCCTGTTTCAATTGTGGAATGTCAAATGATCTGACTGCCCAGTGTCGGGCCCCAATTCAGAAAAGGAACTCAAGCCGATAACGTCAACAACATCGTTCACAAAGCCCTCAACAGTCCCACCGATACCAGCATGTACGTCCCAGAGGACGACCCTTGAATCGACAACAGCTATGAAGTTTCAACGACACTGAAACTCACGTTATCGAAGCTCTCAACTGTGAGACAGGTATCGTGAAATCAAGCAACGTACCAACCGATAATGAATACTTCGTGGACAGTGGAATGATCCCTCACACGATCATCTACACGCCCTATCATCAGCCACGTGAGATCAGATCTAGTGGTTCTAGGACCCTGAGCGCTCCTGGGTTCGGAACTGTTCGTTTCACCTCCATCTACAACGGACGTTCTCAGACTGTGCAGCTGAATGAGGTGTTGTATCTTCCACAAGTCCGACGAGATTTCTTATCAGTCTCAGAACTGGCTGACGATAACTTCGAGATGGCTGTCCTTCAAGACTTTATCACCTTGAAACAAGGGAACATGACTCTTCTGGAAGAACGCAAGAAATGTCTCCACGTTCTACGCTTTACCTACACTTCTGAAAGAAATGAATCTGAAGGCAACAACAGTGTCAGCCTCGCGCCAAAGCACCGAAGAGACGCTCACATCAACGTAGGATAGCTGAAGTCAATGTTTGAGAGAGAAGGATATGGAGTGATCCCAGAATTTACCAGCTGTGAAAGCTGTGTTGACGGAAAGATGCATCGAGCTAGCTACCGGCAGAAGCCTAGCAGCAGACTTGCCCCTCGCATTGTATGGATCAACTGCGCTGTCGGTTCCGTAAGCACGCCTTCTTACGGAAGACATGACGCATGCCTCACATTGACTTATGACCGCAGCCGTATCCGTAAATCGTACCTCCTCCGGAAAGAATCCGAAGTCTTCGATCGGATTAGGGATATGCTCGAAAGGTTCTACAACTGCAAATCTTACAAGATCAAGCTCGACCAGCGAGCTATTGCCAGAACCGCTATCAACATAGAAGAAGATGGACCGAGTTGAAGAACCCTCAAACTCGGAACTAAGGACGTTCATCGAATCCGTGACATCACTGGACAGAAACCAGTACTACCCAATGGAAACGCTAACCGGCGTCCTCCACTGTCCCCAGATGAACCCAACTTCGACGGACATCATCGGGCTTCCCTTACCAAGAAGAAACGTGCCATCTCCCAGAAAAACATCGACGGTTGAGACAGCGTCAGAGAATGGCAACTGGAGTGGAGTGAGAAATCATGATAAGATGATGTTTGAAAGTTAGGAGTGGCTGTCGATCGCGTATCCAGCACTCAGATCCTGCCTGCCACAGGTCCGCGCGGACAAAATAGGATGGTTCCCGGCAAGGACAAAGGATCAAGACGAGGGATGCAAGTATGATTTGAGAAATCGAGGTAGCTCGTCGCTCGAAGCTCGTAGCTCATAGCTCGGAGCTTGTGAAAGCCAGATCGCATTGAGGCTTGGATAGCCCACTGTGTCTCCAGTAGTACTACGACTTACAAGATTATCAAGAAACTAGGCAGTTCGAACCCACAGGTAGACGTACCTTCCCGCCTATAAGATAATAAGAACTTGACACATACACAGGAAAATGAACAACTAACAGCGATGGCTTCTGAACTAGGATAGTTCGAATCGAACCGGTATGACAAGCTGGTCGATCCAGCTCCAGGATTGCGTGTCCTGTTGAGCCGCTTGGTTTCTCCTTGTAAGCAGACAAGGATTGAAACATGATCGAGCGAAAGGCGAGGCTTCAAGTAACAGATTGTGATCGGCATCACTTTCGGAAGCCATTACAGCCCTGTGGCGAGACTCGCAACTATACGGTCAATATTGTCTGTCTCGGCCAAGGAGCAATCATGTCTCACTCAGGCAGATGCTGGCACCGAGCACCTCTCAGTTCCTTTGGATGCGGAGCTCAGCTCGCGCAAACCAGCTGATCTTGTGCACGGAAGCGATCGAGGTCGCGAAGCCGATAGGACAGCAAATGTGACTGTCATCGAGTAATGCACTGCTGAGTTTGAGGACTGTTAACAGACAGGGAATGTACAGGACCCTGTTCTTCTCGAATTCCCCTCAGAGAGTTCCATGTCCACGCATGATCGTTCAATCAACTTCAGCAACGACAAAGGCTTGAGGACACAGTTTGAAGAACTCAAGAACTCACCTCGAAGTGGTTCGAGTTCGTCTTAGGATTGAGATTGAAAAATCTCTCAGACTGAGGGAGGATACGGATCAATCAGACCCAGTTCAAAGCTGAGACTTTCGATTGCTCCCGAATGTCAATCCGAAAAGTGTTTCCGGTTCCTATCGATGTCACGTTCGGGCCGCCATTCGGGGAAGTGTTGATCTCACTTTGAAGTATTGTCAGCGTATTGGAGTCTCTTAAGTTGACACCGATCGCAGGCAAGAATAAGATCAGTCACGCAGTAGGTTTTCTCTCAAGATGTCCAGAGTAACCTATACGTCATCTGTAGTATACAGTCTTCTCCCGCTACTTCCCGGTTCGATCATCACGGTTTCACTTTATCGCGGTTTTTCCGAGCCGGCCGAAATAGGTCATTGAAACAGAGAACAGGCTCTTCATCGGACAGAACTCATGAAACCATGTAGATCGTGGAGTAAGCGTACCAGTTCGGGAGGGACTCTACTCGTCAAACCAGACGAGTACTGCAACACAGATTGGGCTGATTGCAAACGAACGAGAAGAGTGTTTGAGTGGCGCGTTTACAACGTTCGGCAGCGTCGCCGTAATTTGGTCAACGCGGCTCCAAAGTTGCGCAACTCTCAGAAGCATGGAAAGTGCAGTCGTTACCCACAGTGAAACTAGCTGACTAGTCACGCTCACGCTGTGTGTTGACTATACTGGACACCCTTAGCTGTTCACGAGGATTCAGGTAACAAATTGTAGAGAGCATATTGAGTCCAGGCGATTTCAATCCTACGAAAATATGGAGGGTAAAGAATTCAACATCGAAGGATATTCCATTGATAAGAATATTCCGTGGCCAGGAACTCACTACGCTCGCTTACAGAAACTAGCAGGACTTGTGGATCATAATACAAGACAGAAACGTAAGCATCCACCTGCTGGCTGCAAGACCAGCCACGCTTTTCCAGTAAGGCTCTGAGTGTTCACCATCTTTCATCAAACAAAAACTATTGTCAGGATTCCCGAGATAAGTCCGAACTTATTTCCCAGAAAATTGTCCCTCAGTTAGCACCACCTGTACAGAGAGAGCTTCAACAAAGATAGCATGCCTGCTGTCGAATGGAACCTGTCTAGGCGAAGATGACAAACGGATCGCATATCAGCTACACTCATAGAATCACCAGCTTATCCATACATGGAACAAACTTTCTCCAACTCTGAGCAGAGCTTGTAAGCAACTTGAGTTTGCTCATAGCACTTCTTACTGCAAGAGTTGTTCGCTCCAAAACAGGCGACAGTCACGCTAACAGCAGCCCGGCGGAAACCAGCTTTCTTTCTCTGGCTTCCCAGTACTCGCTAGCTCTCCATGGAAAGTCTATAGTAGAGAAAGGTAGATTCTCACCCCTCTTCCCCATTTCTGATGGACAAGTGGTCTTCAACATTTCGTACGAGTGCAACTTCATTCAGTCATAGGTGATGAAATTATTGAAGTCGTGCCCTGATTCTGTGGTCAATTTGTTCTTTTCTGTTCATTGGGGAATCTCACGACTCTGTGCCCATGTGTTGCTGAATGGAAGTACAAAAGTAATTGTAATTGTTCCTCAGACGCTTGTCTCAAATAGATTGGGTGGACTCATGGATAGAGCAGTGGTGAGCGGAGCAGTGATAGGATTTTCGATGCTGGTTACTACGGTTGGACTATGAGTGCTCGAAGCACCAGTATGTACTTGATTCACCGATAGTAGTTTCGGAAGCTGTTTTGTCAACAGAGGACTTGGTAGTCAACAATAACGCCGTGCCTCATCGTGGAGCTCTGTAGAGAAAGGAGACTGAGTGTTTAAGCTTGAACGGGAGTGGGTTACTAACGTCCCTGACTCCGAAGCATCCGGGTCAAACTATGATACATTCTGAAGTGGTTGTCCAGCAGTTCCACCGCTGATATTCTTCAGCGTTGATAGAACCCTGGAACTCATGATTCCAAACAACCCAGTGAACTCAGTATCAAATGAGGCCGTGAACTCAGACGAAATGCTCGTCAGAGTGGATTCGATTCAAAGAAGAATCAGTACTCATGCCTACAGGAATGGTTGACGATGGCGCCAGAGTCGCGCGCTCTGAAATTTCTCTTGGTAACAACGATGACAGGTGTGAGCACTTCCAATCCAGTAAAGTACATGGAAGATGAGTTGAGATTTCGTGGAGAACTCGCTCGCAAGGAGTTCGAGTCACCACTGACCACGACACGCTGTCAGATCTCTTTGGTTCTGAACTGACAGTGACGGCTTTGTTCAAATTAGCAAAAGCAAGCCTGTAGAAATGGTCTTGGGAAAGGAACCAGTTGGCAGAAGATGAGCTTGACTTCTAATGTTGCCGAGAAGCTGTTATGGATTTTCTGTTGCATTATTATGTTTTGCACGTGCTTGGAACCGAAGTTAATGATACCCTGCTCTCCTGCTGCTGCAACTTACGGTTCATGTTGGTAGACTCTGACCAAGGTTGACTCGGAGGGAGGACAATCCTTCGAGGTCCCTGTCAGAGCAATGCATGCCCTAGTGGATGAATGAACGGGTCACTGTACGAAGGCTATGCGTATGAGCCACTGACTCTGTCAACACTGGGTATTAACTCAAAAGAAAATCACGCTCGACGAAAAGCGCGAGAGAAGCCGTGATTGACACGTCATCATGTGAAGTATGGAATCCATGATAGACATTGCATGGTGCGGTCAACAAATGGTCCTATACTTAACAGGAGAGTGGGCTCCTGAAGCAGGGAGAACTCACTCCAGTCAAGGAACGGTTTTGGAGTTTCCCTCAGGATAGAGACTCTTGATCATCATGAAATGGTGTATCAATTGAGTAACTCACAAGCTGTGAGAGTTGACTTAGCAGGAACGCATTCAGTCCGGAGAAATCATTGAGGACATGAACAAAGGTAATGAGCGTTCCTGAGCACCTCCCATTTAGGGATTCAAGTTGACGGTCTGATCAGCTGTTCTTTCATTGACTCTACTTGGTGCATGTACTGATGGTAAACATTGACCCCGCAGAGAAAATCGTGAGAGGGTCACATTCAGGTCTTCCAGTAACAGAGAACTGGTAAAGACGCAAGATACGAGAACAAAGATGAAGTCAAGTGCAAAATGACATGAGACAAAGAAGATTGTCTGAACATGCCGGCATGATTGAAACAGCATGCTCAATGAATCTTTGCTTCGAGTATCGAAAAAGAAATCGTAAAGCCTCTGAAGAAAGAGAGGATGGTTCTGAACTCTCTCGGTGCTACTATAGCATTCTGGTCAAGGATCCAATGGCGATTGTTATGGAATTATCAATCTCGGATTCCTTGCTTCCTCGACCCTGCTTATGAATATGGCGGGTTAAATCCAACCGGAAGTTGAGATGGAGGGAGGAGAGTTCTCTGGTCGAAAGTTCGTGTGGAAGCGATTATGCTAGTGATTCTCGATTAAACTGAGAACACATCCACCGAGGCAAAGCGAATGCTTTAGAGAATGCTTCGCACACACCTCACTGATAGGCGAACTGACTAACGTAGATCTTACTGAAGCATGGGAGGATGAATTGATCCTAGGATTCAAAAGGATATTCCTCAGATAAGTGCCTGCAGAAGATCAGGGGTCTTTTATGACACCCAATCAGTTTTGATCTCGGTGAAATCTGTTCAATGGAGCAGACAAGAGCACCAGACTCCCGAGAAGGTCAGAGGTTGGAAGTATGAATCGTGTTGGATTCATCCCAATGAGAAAACGACCTGGAACAATCTCACTAGAAGGTAATCTCGAAAGTCTCACGTGAGAAGCTCATCTGGATACCTTGGTGATTGGAAAGTTCCAAAAGCAGCAAAACTGAAAACAAGGCAGAGCATTTCGATGGAAATGTGGTTCCTATTTGACATTCTCGCAGAGAGCAAATACAGAGCTCTCTCTCGAGAACCTCGAATGCCCATGTCCTTGATCCTGACTTGAACAATCGAGATCCGAAACGTGGTATCCATGTGAGAACCAGCTCCAGCTTATCGAGACTGTGATTTGAGGGGAGTTCTTGGTCTGGAACTCATCAAACATCGTTGACAGCCCCACAGATATCGGAGATGTTCAAGTGCAGAGGACGAATGTGCTAAAACGGTTACAATATGAGCACCAGACTCATTTTCAGGATGACCGTAAGCCAAGTGGTTGAGCTGACGTATCAGTTTGGACTATCGTCTCGGTACAGGTCTATTCAAGACTGTGTTAGACTGTATTGATCTGATCCCTGATATTGTCGCCGATGTTACCGGTGAAAGCTCCCAAGATAAAAGATGAACAAAGCATCTTTGCTGACCAGAGTGTTCTGCAACGAACACTTCAAGGGTGATTCATCGCGATCCCAGCTGTCTAAGTTCATTTAAAAGCTACGAACTCACGTTGCCTCTTGGTTTGCTATCCAAACAAGAGATCGAACTTGGCAGAATTCTATCGAACAAAATCAATGCATAAACATCAATTCTGAACTAACGGTTCTGAAGTTTCACGGTTTCACGCCTGAAGTGGCTGATCGTGACAAAGCATTGTAATGGAATCCAGTGGCAATACAAAGTGTATGCCTGGAGTAGAGAAACCAACGTTTCGGTTGTCACCTTACGATCGAACCCTCACTCAGTCGATTCCAGACAGGATAGAAGCCAGTATTTAAGATCAGTAAGAGCTCACTAAAACATGTGACTCGATGATCTCCCAGTTGTGTGAAGCAACCTAACTCCAAGTGTCACGGAAGTGGAGATCCCCAGAAATCACAATTCGATGATTCGCCACGGTGGATACCAGAGGAACGAAGATAACCTTCTCAAGCTGAGGGTCAGACAGTTTTGTGAACAACGACGCGATTGATCCCCGCTTACCATGATGGTGCGACCGGCACAGTTTCGAGAGGAAGAGGATTGATCCAAGAGAGACAATCTCCTCTGCGCCATGGTGAATTACAACGTTTCGAAGTCTTTCTATCGGATGCGATGAGGTTACCCGGAAACAAGAGACCTCATTCTGGCGTTTGTGAAAGACTAGTCGGAGATCCAAGTTACGCGCCCAAAGGGGAATGTGTAAGGTTCGCTTGCAAGCACATCATCGCATCAGAGACGGAAACGGAACACGACGAATTCGTTCGAGAGGACATTTCTGTCCGAAGACAGAACAACTCTTCATCGATGATGAAGAAAGACCTAACATACATTGCCAGAGGGTACATCCTGGTCCGTCACCGAGTAGAATCAATCGAGATCCTCGGAAAGGATCATGAGGATCCACTTGAGAACTTCAAGATGTCAGAAAGTTTCCAGGATGACCACTCCGAACGTTGTTCCGGAATCATACGGCAATGAGTGATCTAATATGACTAACGATAGATACAATATCTCACGCGGAAGCCGCGTTGGAGATAAAATGAGAACCAGATAGAAATTAATGAACAAAAATTAATTTTTGTGGACATGCCAGTGAAGTCTAGATAGGAAAAGGGGAAACTAAGTGTTCATCGGTGAAAGGT